>CM057458.1:1392452500-1393702500 GCA_016271365.2 Neoceratodus forsteri | reverse complement strand
AAACTAAAAGAAGAAATAATACCAGAAAGCATAATACAGTATATACGAGGCAATAAACAATAATAGGAACACTGGATATGTTCACCATTGACCAGACAAAGTGCCAAGTCTTGTCTCGTTTACCTAGAAAATGTTTTATCTAGAAAACGTTTCTATGGCAAGTGTACTGTTGAGGTTAGGAGGACAGCTACATCCTTCTGAAACACCCTGCCTAAAGCTGCACATATAGAATTAAAAAGATCAACAATTATTCCCACTTTCTGCTGTAATAAAAAGACACATCAAGCTTGCCTAATATAAAACTTAAAAACAGTAAACAAAACTCCTATCCTATTCAGATTCAAATGAGTCCAGCTAGGGAGCCGAATTCCAAAGATTGAACTCTGAATTGTTCTGAAGACTCTAAAAGACTGTTTTGTGGGAATTGCAAAAGCTGTTATGAGATATGATATCCAAAATTATTTCTGTAGCCATAATTTCTGGTCTATAAGGGGGAAGGAGGTGATACAGTATTTATAAATCTGCAGATGCTCACAATTTACATAGAGTAATTTGAACGCAGAAGTTTTCATGTTTTGAGGTGCTTTTACAATTAAAGTTATTACCGCAGGTACAGAGAGATTTTGTGTGCCCATACTTCACATTCTGAGAGACTGCACTCAAGAGCATTTTTTGCTTTATGTAGCTTTAGATGGAGCACCTCAGTGTTTTGCAATACAGGAGTTCTATTGCTTTTTTCCCTTGGATCTCAAGGCTGCTCCTGGAAGCCTATAGGGTGTCTTGGTCTCCAGAAAGCTATTTTGCAGTAGCCAATATTTTGTCAGTCAGGCATGCTTAATGATAACACCAGATCCTCAGATGGGGGGGGGATGCAGTTTCTCTTGCTACCCCACTGCATAATAGATCAGCTGAAGTGGCGCTGTCCGACTCTCCCAGTGATGGTGGGTATAGATGTGGGTAGCCTGCAGTGCAGGTGTTGTTTTTCAGAGCCACTCTTAATTTATAATATATATTTACAAGATAGCAGCATGTCAGCTATAGGAACTGAATGGACCTATTACTTGTACCATTTTTTCAAACTGCTGTTGCTCAGCGGGGATGGGGATTAGGACAGGTGACAGAGTTGGATGCAGCAGCAGGCTCAAGTAAGGTCTGTGTTCAGGACAAAAAACTTACTCAAGCAGAGGAGGCAGGCAGAGGAAGAAGAACCCAGGCTGTTTCTCTTTCTTTCCTCTGTGTGAAGCAAATCAGCAGCACGAGGCCAGAAGATGGGGGAGGGAAACAAAATTAATCACTGCAAGCAGAGGGCATGATAACATTTAGAATAAAGTATGGGGTGGCGTGTGTAACAAGAAGTTTACACCCTTCCCAAAGTGTTAGATGCTACATAAACCTAGAAAGCGAAGCTCGAGGGGTATATTCAAGCATCTAACACCAAGGGGGAATGTAAACTTCAAGTTTACACACACCACCCAATATTTTATTTTATATAATTGCTGGGTTTCCCTTTCTCGCCTCAGCAATTATATAAAATAGTAGTGTCTCCGGTGCATTGCGGTCCAGTTTAGTTTTTGGTCTGTTCCGAAATGTGTAACCCCCACCATTTTAAAATGTTTTGTTTTTTTTTACTGTCTAGGTAAATGTTGGAAATGTGCACAGTTCTGGAAAAAAAATAATTTACCCTCCAACTTCCACAGGCGGTCGTGTTTCAGCGAGAATGCTAGCGGACAGCGGTCGGGAATCGAGGAATTGCTGCATAAACATTCCTTTATTATGGCAAATTACGCCATGGTTTCCCAATAGGAAAAAGGGGAAACCAGTTATTATTACACAGTAAGGGACAAACACTTACATTTCTGTGCCGGTGGGCGGAATTACACTGTGCAGCAGGCAGCTGAAGCCTGTCAACTGAGCTCTACAAAATTATCTTACACTGTGTAAATGTGTATGTAGGAGAATGAAAGCCTGATTTGTAAGAGAAACATGAGCATGAGCAACTAGGCGCTAGGAGGGACAGATTAGTAGAGCCACTCAGTTGATTGCTGGCTGGCTTTATGCAAATTAAAGGACTGAAGCATATCATTGGAGTCCTTCAGTCCTTTCAACTACATGAAGTTTCCGCACATCACTCTGTGACCGGCATCATAATTGACTTGCCTGGTCAATGGTCTGTACTGCTAAGCCCACTGCAGCTCAAACTGCAATAGGCTCAGCAGCAACACACCTCTAAAGTGCCATTAATCCTAACAAAATGTTTCCTGCGTAAGCACAAGGAAACAAAAATTCAGTGGCTGCTGCTCCCCTGGTGATGACACTCTCTCTTTAAACTATCATAGTCTGGCAGATTCTCAAAATGTCAAACTAAAATGAAAAGAGAGAGCACTGTACTATAATGCAAAGTGGCAACTTCCCCAGGATACACACATGTACACACAGCACCCTACCCACTTAACCACGACAGCCCAAGGGGTTCCTTATCAGTGCTACTGCTTTTGTCCTACTCTTTGTGTTTTGAACAGAGATAAAAACAATTCTGCAGTATGGAGAGTCATTCAAGCCATCCGAGAAAAACCACAGAGTACGACCATCTCACAGTGTTGACTGAAATGCATGGTGATGAACAAAGAATTACAAATTTACAAAACCTTGCCTTTCTGGAAAATAATTCTGTTTGAGAGAAGAAGACGTTTAACACCACTGTGCCCCTTCCTGTGCAAATATGGTTCAGTTGGTTCCCTGCCATATAACTCACTCGCTCACCCACCAACCAGAATTTTGAGGAGAATTCAGAGATAACAGAGATGCAGTGAGAAAGGTGTCTACCCCTGAGGAAGGGAGACAAGAGGTTGGAATACAAGGAGTAGTGGTGGGTACAGGATGGACACAGGGAGGGAGGCAAAAGGTTAGAATGGAAGGAGCAGTGGTTAGTACAAGATGGACACAGGAAGAAAGACAAGAGGTGGAAAGAGAAGTAGTGGTGTGTTTGGAATGGACACAGGAAGGGAGGCAAGAGATTGGAATAGAAGGAGCAGTGGTGGGTACGGCATGGACACATGGAGGGAGGTAAGAGGTCAGAATAGAAGAAGCACTGGTGTGTATAGGATGGACACGGGGGGGAGGCAAGAGGTTGCAATAGAAGGAGCAGTGCTGGGTGCAGGATGGACATATGGAGGGATGCAAGAGGTTGGAATAGAAGGAGCAGTGCTGGGTACATGATGGACACAAGGAGGGAGGCAAGAGGTTTTAATAGAAGGAGCAGTGCTGGGTATGAGACAGATATGGAGAGAAGTAAGAGGTTGGAATAGAAGGAGCAGTGCTGGGTATGGGATGTACACAGGAAGCAAGGCATGAAACTGGAAGAGGGAGAAGTGGTTGGTATGGGATGGACAGTTAAGGGCAAAGTGAAAGCATGAAGTCAAGGCAATTTTATTTGTAGGTGCCCTTTCCGTGGGGCTCAAGGTGCCGTACAAACCAAAGTAAATACAAAGTACAATGCAAAGTAAAATAATCTACTTAAAATAAAGAGCTCCATGAAGCAAGACATTCCTGCTAGCTACAATTCAATAAATTTGATGAAATTAATAAAGTTATATCGACTCAGACAGTTATTAACTAGCTTAAAACGGTGAAATTTCAGGTGGGGGGTCCACTCTGGGTGGATTTGAAGGTAGCTCTATAAATTTCACCCCATAGTCAAAGGACAGGAGGATCATTTCAACAAAAATCTCATGACTGGGGGGAGGAAGTACTAGCCTTTTTTTTATTATGCACCTAGCCTGTGCTTGAGGTTTTTGTAGCTGACATTTATGTGACCAGAGTAGTCGGGGTGATGATCTAGCCTAAAACCCCAGTACTCAAAGACTGGAACCTCCTCCACTTGGAAGTCATCCAGGGTCAAGAAGATTGGGGAGAACTGGAGCATGGCCATGGAAACCACTTCTTTTGTTACGTGTAAGCCCCCCACTCCCGATGTCTAGGGGTATCCAGATGGTAACCTGGTGGAAGGAGGGCACTTCACAACCCAGAAAACACAGTCCAGGAAATCAAAATGTGCTTATTACCTGGTTCTTCTGATGTTGTGAGATGGCTTCGAATTATTGGGGAGCAAGTACACCTCTTCACTTCAATGGCTAGCTGCAGGGGCAATGTTCGTTAAACAGGCACAACATGCGCAGTGTGTATCTAATGAGTTTAACGTCCACTCCAGAATCAAAAGTGCAAAACTGATTTAATATGAAACTATCCAGAAGCAAATAGTTTGATACCTTTTACTGGATTAACATAGATGTTACAACAAAAGAATAAAGTGCTCTAGCTTTCAGGCCAACCATTTCCTTCTTCAGAAGCTTTATGACAGTCATAAAGCTTCTGAAGAAGGACTTGGTTGGTCCGAAAGCTAGAGCACTTTGTTCTTTTATTGTAACATCTATATTGGTCCAGTAAAAGGTATCAAGCCATTTGCTTGTGGATTTGTTCTTACTAGAACCAATACAGCAACTACACCATTTGTTTGTTATTATGAAACTAGAAATTTAATAAACCATTCCATGGAGTGTGGAGGTAACACATACAGTGGGGGCAATTCACAGGTAAGAACCTGACAGTCACTTCTGCAACAATCTTTTTTCCAAAAACTGATTTATGGCTTTGCAGAAATTCCCTCAAGACAAAAAGGCTACATTCCTGACAGCAGCACTAGACACTGGGCCAAAGCAGGCCACACTTGGATGTTTTCAACCCTGCAGACTTTCAATTTATGTGCCTTCTCTTCACACTCTTTCTTAATACAGGCACTTGCTTACTTTCCTTCTCTTAGTGTCATTGATACTTGAACTGAGGTAGCAATTGTGACAGCACGAGGCGTTTCTACTGTCCCAATCCCATTCTGACTTTGCTTTGTTAAAAAGAGGGGGTTACTTAAAAACACATGGGGCTATCCCCTTGCTGAGACATCTTAACTTCCACAATGGTGTTCCTTTTAACATGAACAGAGCCACCAAAGATCTTCCTGATACCCAATCGCTGATGCCCTATACCTGCTCTGAGCATCCCAGGGAATTACTTCGTCCCTGGTGATCCAGAAGACCCAAGGTGCTTTCCGCTCATACAACGATTCCAATTTCTGGACTGCCATCACCCAAGGGACTGCTTACTGTGCCACAAAGAGCACCCGGATGGCCTGCCACCCCGCCAGGGTCCCAACCAACCACTCCCTACATGGATCTTTTCCTGCCTCCACAGGCTTTGCCCCCTGAGAGCCCAAACTCTGTATCAGCCACTGGCTGAGGAAAAAGGGGTTGGTTGCCACCTTTACTCCCTCAATGATCCAGGCTGCCACCTCCAGACCGCGCCCCAAGCCCCATCTGCCAGAACAGGCCTGACCACAGGAACACTCACTGGCTCTCAGGCTGCACTCACCCATGGGCAAGATTATTTAAGAACAGGGCCCCCCATTGGTGCTTAACCTACCAAGGTGCCAGGATCACTTGGTGGACCTCCAACTTCTGCTTCTCCAGGCTCCAAACCAAAAACTGCACTGACGGGACACACATTTGTGCTCCACAGCTCCCCTTCACACATACATGGCCTGAACTGGTGCACTTCTAATGCAGATCTTTGAGGGAGGAGGGCCAGGGTGGTAAGTGGCCCACCCCAGCCCTGCCACGGCCCTCCAGCCAAACTTGCAAGCCCCAACTCCCAACTTGCTCTCCTTTTCTCAATCCCCTCTCCCTTCTCTCTCCTCTGGTGTAAAAAAAACACTCTTATACCCTAGGGGGTGGGTCCTCCTACTGGCAGCAGGCAGACCCACATCACAGACCCACCGGCACCATTACTTGTAGGTTCATGGGTTCATAGTTGAATACGAGTTCTATAGGCAATTTTCCTTGATGAACTCACCACCTACTGTTTCTATAGGTGGAACATATATTTTTTGTCACCCATGTGTTGATCTAATCTGTATTTGAATGTATTAATATTATTACTTTCCACTTCTTGTTTAGGCAATGTATTCCAACTTTCAATGATCCTTTGTGTGAAAAAATCACGTTTCTTGGTTACACTGGTTTCTCCTTTTAGTTTATAGTCATGGGACCTAGTTTTCTTATTTTGTTCCTGACCCCTACGAACTCCAATACATTCCATCAAACATTGATCTTTGGTTGCCCTAAAGATTAAACAAAGGTCACCTCGTAATTGTCTATACTCAGTGGAGTAAAGCCCAAGTTTGTTTAGTCTGTCATTATATGTGAACTGTTGTAAACCCCTTATTTTTTATTTTTTTTTCATTGTACACCCTCTTTTAGTTTTTGGTTTTTAACAGTATTTGCTGCAGAAAACTGGGAGCAACATTCCAAATGCGGTCACACTAAACTAGTGTAAAGTGGGAGAATTATTTTTTGATCCCTACTTTTTATGTTGGACAAAATACAGCCTAATATTTCTGGACATTTTTTAACAGTTATTTTGGTATGCACATCTGTAGATAATTTATTTGTTATTATTATTCCCAGGTCCCTTTCTTCTGTAGTGGTCTCTAATACCTGGTTGTCCAATCTGTATGTAAAATTCGGATTCCTGGCACCAAAGTGCACCACCTTACACTTAGATATATTGAACAACATTTTATTATTTTTGGTCCATACTGATAGCGTGTCTAAATTATCCTGGAGTTTTTGTCCATCAGACTGATTCTGTACCAGATCTCCTAATTTACAGTCGTCCGCGTACTTACTTAACCATGCATTATCTGATGCCTGGAGTGTATTAACTAATCTATTAAATAATACGGGCCCAGAGGCAGAGCCCTGGGGCACCCCACTTGTCACATCTCCCCACTCAGACTGGAAACCCTTTATTATCACTTTTTGATTCCTATTTTCAAACCATGATGTTATCCAGTCCATCATATTAGGTTCTAGCTTGATTTGGTAAAGCTGTTCGATTAATGTTTTTTAGATACTTTGTCGAAAGCCTTTGCAAAGTTTGAATATATTACATCCACTGGTACCCCTTTCTCCAAGGCTGAACTCATTGGTTCAAAGAAGGATATTAAATTGGTGAGGCATGCTCTTCCCTTGGTAAACCCATGCTGTGAAATGTCTATTATCTGTTCATTTGCCAAGTAGTTTAATATTCTTTGCTGTACAAATCTTTACAGTATTTTTCCTAGAACTGAGGTTAGACTTACAGGCCTTTAATTTTTTGTTTCTGATCTTGAGCCTGACTTATGTATTGGTGTTATAAAAGTGTGCCCCCATTCTGGTATTATTTTCCCATATTTTGGATAGATTAAAAAGGTAAGTTAACGGTCCCACCAGTTCATTTACTAACTCTTGCAATAGTCTAGGAGTTATACTATCGGGGCCTGCTGAGCTGCTGGATTTTAGTCCTTTTATAATTGTACTGATTTCCTTTTCTGTAATTGGAATATATTTATTTATTAAGTTTAATAAGGGTTTGTGTATTATTTCTTTGGGTTCTTATACACTTAGGAAATATGGCCCAGATATTCAAAAGGGTTGTGCATGGCGCAACAGTGTTGCACCATGTGCAACCCACTGATGCTCTCCGGCGTGATATTCAAACGGGAATTGTGCCTGGCACAAATCCCGATGCACTGGAACGCATCAGTAATGTATGCAGCGCAGGTTGGGGGTGCATGCCTATGCATACTCTGCACATCCAGCTATTCAGCCCGGTATGTGCTGAGTCCATGCATGTGCAACCCCTACTTGTGCCGCACAAAGTTGATCCCAAAAAAGGAACAACGGCTGGCCACCCACAGGTGAGCTGCTGTATTGTAGGGCACAACACGGCAGCTGCCACCTGTGGGTGGCCACCCGAGCTCCAGCTGCACCTCCATGGCAGTGAACCCCCCCATGCCCGATCGCGAGCATCTGTTGAAAATAATAACGTCCAATATGCCTGGTGATCCAGTGGACCACTGTCAGCCCGATCATGGGCATGTGTAAAATGAAGATAAACTATCCATGGTGGTTCAGTGGACCGCTCTCAGCCCGTATCGCAGGCATTTCAGAGCAAGCACCATATCGGTGGTCAGTGCCTTCCTCCCCACCATTGATCTCACCACCCTTCCCACCGGGTCAACAGCAGCACACCACCTGCCTGCCACCGCCGCCGGGCTGACTGACACTACAGGGTTGTACACCATTGGTTCATAGCGCGAGACATCGGGCATGCAGCCCATAACAGACCACATTCCAGATATCTGAATGTGTAGTATGGTATGGGCTGGATGCCCATTGGCCTGCCACTGTGACCAATGTGCGACAGCCCTACTCCACGTGTGTCAGTCGGCACGTGGGTGGCAGGCGGTGGTGCTGCTGCCCGCTGCTGACCAGGGAGGGAGTGTGGGGGATCAGTGGGCGGTGAGGGGGTCCACTGACCACCGATAGTGGACGATTTTTTCATACAAATGCCCGTGATCGACTGGAGCGGTCCACTGACCACCAAGAATATTGGATTATCTTCTTTACATGCTCCGTCGGCTGAGAGCGATCCACTGGACCACCAGGAATATTGGATCATCTTTCTTTTTACACATGCCCGCGATCGGGCTGAGAGCAGTCCACTGGACCACCAGGGATATAGGATGCTAATTTCTATTTACTGAAGCTCACGATCGGGCTGTGGGGTACATTGCCACGCTGTGCAGGGGGCGTCGGTCCCCAACGGCTGCTGCCTGGCAGAGCACCAGATGCAAGTCGCCGGGGATCAGCACACCTGCATGCAAATGGGGCCATAATGACATGCAAATGGCCCCATTTGCACCTTGCATACATTATGGCCCCATTTTCATGTGCACTTTTAATATCGTGGTTGCTGCGCATGGCGCAACCGAACTTGCGCTAGCGCATCCCCCTGCTCCACTCTGGCCATGGCTGGCACGGTGCAGCTGCGCCATGCGCACTGCGAGTGGCCGGGGTGCGATATTCAACGTGCTGTGCCATAGCGCAGTTCCGTTGAATATCGCCCAGTCAACGCCCCTGTGCAGCCAAGTTGCGTTGTACCCAGGCTTGCACCACAGCCTGGCACAGTTTGAATATCTGGGCCTATGTGTTTAATTCTAAAATTATATCCACTTCTTCCATAATTGATCCATTTTGTGTTACAATTGGACCTATTTCCTTTTGATTGCCTCTTAGTGTTCCTAGATAATTGTAAAACTGTTTCTTATTGTCTTTTACTTTGTTTATTAAGTTTATTTCCATGTTTCTTTTAGACTTTCTAATCACATTTTTTAGTTGCTTGTTACATTGTTTCAGTTTTGTGCCTATAGTGGCATGATTTTTTTTAAAACTGGGGCCTAGATTTGCGCTGCAGAGCCGTATTCAACCACCATGACTGTGCAGCGCAAGTCCCATTCTGCCATGGCACAAAAGTAATGTATGCAGCGCAAGTGCAATGGGGCGTACCCATGAATATGTGGCGCAATGGCATATTCAACCCAAAACTATGGCGCAAGTCAGGAGGAAATCACAGGATGTGCCATTCGGACTTGAGCCAATAAAAACAAGGGTCAAACACACACACAACAGATGCGCAACCTGGAGCAAACCCAGCAGCATGAATGAAAGTCATTCCTGATATAGCAGGTCATGAAGGGTGTGAGGAGGAGGGAGGAACAGCAGCATGGCTGACAAAGGGCCCGTTGGCAGTATGCTCAACACGGACGGTACCATGCCTGCCTCACCTTCAAGGACTACACTGATGTGGAGATCGTGGGCCGGTACCACCTAAACAGGGCAATTCTGATGCAGCTGTGTAAGCTGTGCAGTGATGAGCTGCAAACACCCACTGGACGGAGTCATGCCATGTCTGTGGAGACCAAGGTGACAGCTGTGATGTGCCTGCTCACCACGGGCACCTTCCAGAGACCAATAGGTGATACCACAGGGATCACCCAGTCCGTCATGTCCCGCCTCCTCACAAAGGTCCTCAACTCTCTGCTGTCCCATGCTTCGGAGTTCATATGATTCCCAAGCAGACAGGCAGAGCATACAGCAAACATGTAGGACTTCCACAGGGTGACATGCATGCCAGGCATGATAGGGGCCATAGACTATACTCACGTGGCAATACGCATGCCACCTGGCCCAGAGGGGATGGCATACATCTACAGGAAGGGGTACCCCTCCATCAACTGACAGGTGGTGTGCAATGCCATGGGACGCATAATCAGTGTCTGCGCCACACACCCCAGGAGTGCACATGATGCCTACATCTGGCACAGTTCCATCTTGTGCCAGAGATTCAAGCATGGGGATATCCCCATGGGACACCTGTTGGGTGAGCAAGGCATGGGGATAGATGTGGGTGCAGCAATGCCAGGGGAGGAAGGCGACGACACAGGGGAGGTGGGGCAGGAGACAGAGGGCAGAAGGGGTGAGGGAGAGCACAAACACAGCACAGTGATAACCATATCTTCTCCCCACACAGTGGACAGTGCATACCCACTCAGGCCCTGGCTGCTCCCCCCCTACCAGTGACCATCCACACCCATGGAGGAGCGATTAAACGAGGCACACACCACCTCATGCAATGTCATCAAGCATGTCTTTGGCATACTCAAGATGCGGTTCCATTGCCTAGACAGATCAGGTGGTGACCTACAGTACAGCCAATTGAAAGCCTGTGGCATATTTCTGACCTGCTGCTGTTGTAAAACATGGCCATTGACCATGGGATAGCTGTCCAGGTGGATGAGGGTGACAGCTGTGGGGAAGTTAGGGATGACAGCCCAGAAAGGGGAGTGCAGTCACTCATGGGGAGGCGGGACCCCAGGCTGGCAGCGGAGGCCAGGAGGAACAGGGCCACCATCACACAGGAGCATTATGGAGACCGTAGGTAAGTGTAATGACACGCATGCAGGGCCTGCACAGACCACCACCCCACCCATAGGGCTGGACGGGTGCATAAGGAGGCATGCAGTGACATGGGCACACACAGAATGCATGGTGAACACAGAGCTACACAGACGCACACAGCACAGGCATGGGCACACACACACACGGGCTGAGGGACATGGCAGGGATCAGACACATGACACCAGTGCACAGATAGAGCCGGCGTGGATCTGCATTCATCACACCCATGCCACAAGGCCCAGCAGTCCAGGCAGCACACACAGAGGGCATGCACCACATGCACAGGGCAACACCACACCTGTGTGTACTAGGCAGCAACAGTGGACAGCAGGACAGGGCAGCACACCCTGCAGGCCTACCGCATGGTGCCACAGCCACCACAGCCATGTGGGCAGCCATGCCCAGGCCATTAAGCAGCCATGGGCTGCGCAACAGGCACCGGGGGAGTGTCCAACACACTCGCAGGGGTGCAGGCCTGAGAACATGACTGGTCCTCGCTGGAGTATAAAGCCAGCCAAACAGGTTTGTACTGGGGGTGTCAGGGATTGATATGTCAGAGCCTGGTGTCAGCCATGCAGGGGTCACCAGACACTGGGACCATGGGGTGGAAGTAGCACTGCGGGGAGTCCTACATGCACGGCCACGCCCGGTGGATGCCAGCGATGCAAACCCAGCTGCAATGATACTGGTGATGTGGTCCTGCGATGCGGTCATGGCCTCCCACAGCTGGCAGATCTCATCAATGAGCTGTGCGAGGCCACTGTCCTGCCGCTCGGCCAGCTGCTGCACCTCAGCCTGCAGTGCATGGATCTCCATACCTAGCATTGCCTGATTGTCCACGGATGCCCACAGCAGCCGGGTGTGCTCAGCCAGCGTGTCATCTGCTTATCCTGGGGTGGATGCTGGCCTGCTGGGGGTGCTGTGGCATGCTGGTCAATGCCCTTCTCTGGTGGACATTGCACAGGGGACTGCAGAGGGTGTAGTGTGGCTATGGGTGCACCAGCAGTGGCCCCTGCAGCGTGCTGCCCAGTGGTCCCTGCATCCTGCTGCTGCTGTCCCTCTATCAGTTGATCTGTGGTCAGCATGTCCACAACTGCAACAGCACCCCACCCTTGCCAGGTACAGCAGTGGCACCACACACCACTGTGTTGGCAGGGACAGGGGCAGCCGTGCAGCCACCAGCGGAACACTGGACCCCGACTGTGCCTGCGACTCCCCATGAACACTGTCAGGCACCACATGTCTGGCACTGTCCAGGATCAGCGCCATGTCATCATTGAAGTCAGACGCACCACTCAACTGTGTGCCTATGCACAGCATGGGCAGGATCTCATATATCAACAGCTGGGACAGTGCATTGTCTGACTCCAGCCCCAGGACATCCAGCAGCCCCACGCTGTCACGATGCAGTCGGTCCCTGTGCCGGATGCCTGTGAATGTCAATGGCTCCTCCACCTCCTGTCCCACAGTGGCATCCTCCTCCACAGGTGCCTCGCTATAGAGCTGTGACAGTGCTGGAAAGCAGAAACAGTGTCAGCATATGTGTAGCACCCATGCAGGCAGGTTCTGAAACCAGGGGCACTTGCTGCTGGGGCCCTCATCCACCAATGTGTCATGCTGAGCTGTATACCTCACCACACGGGCCACGCAGCAGGGTGGCAGGACTGCCTGCATGTGACTGCCCCAACTCCCCCTCCCCATATGTGGTGTGTTGACTCTCTGTGCTGTGAGGGGCTGCCACCCATCTTGAAACCACCACTGGGAATGCCCTCTATGGCAGCACAGGTGATGGTAGCTGCCACCATCTCCTCAGTCTCCATCAGTGCCGTGGTGGTGAGTGCTCTGCCACTTGTCCTGGTGCAGGATGCCCTGATGGCTGCCACCTTCTCCTTCATATGGCGTTTGTCAGTTACCCCTTTTTTCAGCACTCCTTGGCACTCCTCTGGTGCCTGCCATGGGCATTCACATAGGCGGCCACTACCTCCTACCCGGCCTACCTGTTCTGTGTCATGCCCGTGGCACCATTCAGCAGAGCCTTCCTGTTGAGGTAGGCCTCAAACAGGGCCTGCTGCTCCTCATTTTTGAAATTGGGCCTGCGCTTCCATGCAGGCCCATGCTCCTCTTCTCCCTCAGCCTCAGACATCATGCTACCTGTGGACAGTAACAGACTGGAATGTCAGCATCAGCATGGCACAGAAGGTTGCTCCATTGCACTATAGGCCAGTATCGTGTTCCCCTTACCAGTCTGGCTGCAATACCAGTCTGTGGCCTGTGCTCTGGCCTGGTGCTTTTTAAACGCCTTGCATGCAAATGAGCTTGTGCGTAATGGTAATGAGCTGCTAATGAGCCCTGTTGTGCTGTGCATAGTCTAATGATGTGATTTGCATATGGCGACTGAATATCACGATTATGCACCGTGGTCAATCAGGATGCACCAGAGCAATCATGCGGCGTAAGTCCTGCGCATGCGCAGTGCATGGGCTTGCAGTGTGCATGTGCACAGCCGTGTGCTTTGGCCTATCACGTGACCATACATTGCACATGTGGTGCTGCTTGTTTATCACACAACCACATGAATCAAAGCACAGTGGCCCATTGTGTGGCTGCAGGGGATGCACTATGCTGTATACAGCACAGGCCGGAGTCATGCATGCCATTGTGCAGGGTCACACCCTGTGCCACGTTGGTCACGGCCATGACCCCGTACACCCACCAGGGCATGCCGCTGTGCACATGCATGGTGCTGCACAGTACTCTTCCACAGCACACACCAATCACTCATCCACATGCTGCGCAGTCCCATACAGCGGTATGCTATTGTGCAACATCCACAGGCTGCACCATGTGCTTGCAGTGTAGGCCGTAGCACGTCCAATGGTAGCGTAGAACTGCAGCCATCGCGGGCAATAGTGCAGCACATCAGCAGTCAATCGGAGCAACATTGAAATGTGCAACTGGTTGCATTGATGGAGCCATATGTGCTCCAGCTGTTCGGGAAAGTGCCCTTGCAGCAGCCCAGGTCCCATATGTGGGACCATGTGGCCACAGCCATGGAACACTGCACTGGGGTGCTACATATGGCTGAACAATGCAGGCACCACTATGGTGACTTCAGACAGTGGGATCCTAAATAGCTGCATTGGCTCCAAGCTTGTGTGCAGCGTGGAGCTGTGCCACAGCCAGGTTAGTATTCCCATGCATCATGCATGTCCGTGGTGTTCCTGTTCTGGGCATCAGGATGCACAGCATGTGCTGCTGCCGGTGGGAGGGCATGGTCCTGGTGGTCACTGTGTGTCATGCTTGTGCGGCATGAGTAACACTATTGTGCATGTTGCAGTTGTGCATGTGCCAGAGCCACAGAGCAGGTGGTGTCCTGCCCTGCACCATGCCAGCTGTGTGCCGGGGGGAGTTGTCTGTGCATGACCATCCTCTCATGTCTATCTCTTTCTCTCACATCCATCCACAGGGCTAGAGGACCACAGAAGGGCCAGGGCAGCTGCAGCAGGCAGGCACGATGATGGGACGGCTGCTGGGGCTGCTGGACGGAGATGAACAGGTGGACATGTTCACACTACTGTACTGTGCATGTGTGGGCCACTGTAAGCCACAAGGTTCCGGACATGGTCACCACAGCAATGTATGGACACTGCCTGTGTGGGCGCAGGGACCAGTGGACATGTCAGTGTTGCAATGCGTGTGCATGTACTGTACCTTTATCCACTGCGCTGCCTGGCGAGTGGGTTCGCACAGCCTCCACTGTGTGTGTGACCATGGGTGCCTGCAGTCCACGTCATGTGTCTTGCATGTGCACCACTGTGCCCACTGCAGGGCCCTGTATGCCTGTCCACACTGCTGTGGTGTGCTGTGTGGCCAGCTGGTGCCACTCTTTGTGTGTACGGGACCTTTGGGTCCATTGGTGTGTGCCTCCACTGTGCAATGCACTCTGAGGTTTGGATGGTGCTCATTCTGGCATGTCGCTTATTGCCTGTTCTGTCCCTTCTCCTGAGTCAGAAATGTGTAATGCCACAGAGGAGGAGGATGGGCCAGATGGTGCAGGTCATCTACGCCATACTGTGCCAGCTCAGAAGGATGACAGCAGTGATGGGACACCACCTGCAAGTGACGGTGGCTCTGCGGGAGGACATCCGCCAGCTGGAGGCCACGATGCATGGCAGCAGATCCTGAAAGTCTGTTGGGGCACAGACCCTGTCTGCCCTTCCCTTTCCTGTTGCCTTGCCCATCACCACTTCCCATTGTACAGCCCCTGGACCCTAACCCCCACCTCCTGTTTCCCCTCCCTATTCCCTTGTTCTTCTTTGTATATTGGTGCTCTGTTGGCCCTCATTTCTGTTTGTTTATTAAACAATTTTCTATGCTACTTTCTCTGTGTCTGTGTTTCCTTTGCAGGTGGTGTGTGGAGCTGTGCTGCAGGTGTCTATTGTGCTTTGCTTGGGCATGTGCCTGGTATCCTGCTGCCATCTCCTTGGGATGCTGTGCATGTGTGCTCCTGGCATGTGTGCCATGTCCCTGTCCTGTGTATGTCCCCATGTGGTGGGTCGCACAGTGGTCTGCGCCTGCCCCTGCATCTTGTGCCTCTGTCTGCCTGCACTGCCCTTCTGTCTGCCTGTTGTGATGCCCAACACCAGTGTGACCCACATGCTGTGCCCTTCCCCTCTGTGGGTGGTGGGCTGTGTGGTCCTAGGTGACCTGTGCCTCCCTTGCCCTGGCCCATGGCCCTCTGTGTTTGTGTGTTGTCCTGGTGCCATGGCCATGGCCTCCTGCAGCACGGTCTGTTGAGTGTGTCTTGTGTAGCTCTGCTGTTGGTGTACCAGCAGGGCCAGTGTGTTGCCCTGGTGCTTGTGCCATGGTTGGTAGCCCAGGGTCCTGTTTCTGCTGTCCCCTAGTGCCATGTGGTGCCTCCGGGACTGTGTGCCCCTGTTGTCTGTGGTCGGCCATGCTGTTGGGGTACTGTGCCCCTGTGTATCCCTGCCTGTGTGCCCCTGTTGCCTGTTGCCCTTGCTTAGCCAGCTGGGTTGTGTGTTTTGGCCTGCTCCAGTGCATTCATGGTTGCACCGGAGCATCTGTGGTTGCACTATGGTGCATCCTTGCTATATTCAGCCTGCCTTGTGCCACCACATGTCGGTGGTGCATCTTCTGCATATGGCTTCCTTTTCCATGTGGGGCGCATCTGACTTGTGTTGTGCTGGACTTGCGCTCACCTTTGGCACAGATCTGAACTTCTAGGCCTTGGTGTAAAGTTTATTTTTTTTCCTGATTAATTTCATGGTATCCCTATTCCACCAAGGTGGACGTCTCCTGTTGTTTTTGTATTTCTTAATAACTGGTACCCATGTGTCCATGCAGTAATCTATTTGATTTTTAATGATTGTCCATATGGTATTCAAATCCTGGTTCAAGAATTTCTGATTCCAATCTCAGCTTGATAAATATTCTTTAATCTTCCTGTAGTTTGCTTTATGATCATTTTTAAGAAGTGTTTTACCTTTTGTTAATTTATAGTGTGCTTTGTAAAAGAATTCGATACTTTGGTGGTCACTGTCCCCTAATGGAGAAGCTAATTTAAGCCCATATATGTCTTCCATCCCATTAGTTAATATCAAGTCAAGAATATTGTGTCCCCTAGTAGGTTTGGTTACTAACTGGTCCAGATTGTGCTGGATGGTGTATTTAATGACTCTGTTTTCTAAATGGCTGCTACTGTACAAAGTTTCCAGTTTATATTTGAGAAATTAAAGTCACCCATTAATATAGTATTATTGGTTAATTTCTGTTGTTCAAGACAGTTTAAAAATTGATCACCATCTTCATTGCTTAGTCCTGGTGGTCAGTAACGTAATCCAAGTGTAAGATTTGTATTTGATAGTTTAAATTTGTGCCCATATAATCTCGTTATTGTCACTGGAATTATTTATCTCATATGGTTTCAGATTTTCCTTTATGTATAGTACAACTCCCTCTCCTCTTCTATCCCTACTATTTTTCTGTATTTTGGTGTAGCCTTTTATGTCGGTATTCCAATCAGTGTCACTGAACTAGGTTTCAGTAACCCCACATATGTCTATTTTATTAATATTTATTGTGTAGGTGAGCTCATCAATCTTGTTTCCAAGACTTCTGGCATTTAGTAATATAATCTTTAGATCTAAATTTTCTTTTTCTTTTGGTTGTTTCTTTATTTTACCTATTTTTGAGGTAGTTTCAGTTATATCTGATGTCTCTAGGTCAAGAGAGGTACCTAAATTATTCCTCTCCCCCTTAGTGTCTCGTTTAAACAATAAACAATTTCCACTGCCTAGCTACGCATTTTAACTAGTAAGCTTCCAGAGGGTGCTTGCACTTCCCCTCACATAAAACGTTCACCTCCTGGTGAATGTCTACCAGACCGCACACACCACGTCTGCCCCCCCCAGAGGAGAGATATGACCACTCTCCATCCCCCCATGGGTCAGAGCACCACACTGGTTACAGCGCTGAAACGGTGGAGATTCAGATACCTTACCTAAGCCTTTACCTTAACCTATTCTTTACTATCTTATGGGGCCTGCTGGCGATCCACCCGCATGTTCCCATGGACAAACGGACAGCTACTGCAGTGGGGGTGTCCCTCCTCCTGCTAACACTATAACCTTCCCACACAAAATTTAGTTTCATATTAATACAAAAGTGCTGCTGCCAGGAACAGGACCATAATACCCCCAGTTTTAAATTCATAAATGAAACATTGTAACAGTGAACTGCACAATATGTAGTCACTCACTCACTCACCCTAACAGCTACTATTTTTTTGATAGAATGTCCTTCAGGGGGTAGAGAATATTCTAGACCAGTTTGCCAGTATGTCTTGTAGATGATATCAGTGCTGCTGTCTACCTTTTCACCCCCCCACACCCCATAGTATGTAGTCCCAAGACTCAGGCTGCCCAATGGTGCAGTGGTAGCAGGTCATGCCCCAATGCCGGCAGACTGAGTTTGAGACCCAGCAACTGGGTGGCCATGGCCATGATGGGCTACCAGCAGTAATGTGTCCTCAACCAAAAGAAGGATGCTGTGGGTTCCACAGCTGCAGCAATCCCTGCTGTGGGGCAAGTAAGCAAGATCCCCTCTATAAGTAAGGGAAGTTGAGCCAGCAAGACATGCCAAAAGCATGACGTAGTGTTGGTGGAGGGTGGCTATGGGGTGTGGGGAGGTGGAGGACCCAGGAAAAAAACTATCTGGGCCATCTAAATGACAGGCACCAGTGATCTCAGGCCCCCCACAGTGTACACCCACAGATCTTAGAAGCACTGCTGGGACTCAGAGGTCAGGGTTAGTCACCACTCTCACAGTGAAAAGTTTCTACCTAGTGTCAAAATCCCCGCAGGTCTCTCTCTTCGCCCACTCAGGAGTTCAGTCTCATACAGTGATCAGCTCAGTCCCCTCGGAGTCCAGACACCAGGCAGGAAGGGACAGGAT
Source organism: Neoceratodus forsteri (assembly GCA_016271365.2). NCBI lineage: Eukaryota > Metazoa > Chordata > Ceratodontiformes > Ceratodontidae > Neoceratodus > Neoceratodus forsteri. Next base: position 1,393,684,138 of record CM057458.1, on the reverse strand, counting down.
GCGCCATCTTATATGTACTCTGGTGCTGCGGCAGTTTTATTGTATTGGGAAAGGATATCCCAGGCCAGTTTGCTTCCAAATATAGACTCCTAATTGCAGATACCAATGCTGCTACCCTACCCTACCCCACCCCTCTATACTAGGGGACTTTCCAGGCTAGTTTTTATGATGCCCTGGAACTCTAGACGCCAGTGTTGTCAGTCTGCTGATTCCATCCACCCCCACAGCACAGTTCTATGGGGGGAATGTTCCATGCCAGTGTGCCAATATACACCAACCTTAGACTAGAGTATCTTAATCTGATCCGGGGGTTGGTCACCAATCTCATAATGCAGAGTTACTGCCTGGTGCAAAATCTTCACATGCCTCTCCATCCAATCAGGAATTCAGTCTAATGCTGCAGTTGGCTCACTCCCCTCGGGGTTCAAGAGTCAGCGAGGAGGGGGCTGGCATACTGCCTCGTCTATACCCTAGTGTTGCTGCTGCTGCGGCTGCTTTCACTGCTTGAGGATCAATTGTGGAGATTATCAATCACTCCCTCCCCCACACACTCAACCCCACAAAACTAGAAGAAAGACTACAATGGTATCACCTATCAGGGCTGCTGAGTGTGTGTTTGGCAGCGTGCTTAGTTTATAAGCAACAGCTAGTCGGAGCATGGCAAGTGTGCAGCTGTGTGTACAGTATACTGCTGCATTTAGCAGCAGGTTTGGTAACAAACATTATATTTCCTCCTGAGAGTCATAAGTGGGACTGGGAGAAGCAGAACAGTATGGCTGATGGCTGAGCAGCTGAGCCAGCTTGGACGTGGGAGATATGCTCTACTTACTGGGTGGCAACAGCAGCAACTCGCTCTTTTGAACTAAATGAAGTTTCCACCCAGCAAGAAGAAAGCTGTGTCATGATCCACATCACTGATCATTGGGCTGCCACTGTCTAGCCCATTACAGCCTGAGCTGCACTGGAGCTGACAGCACACACCTCAGAAATGGTCGTATTGTAACCAGATGTTCACTTCACACTAAACACGCAAACAAACATAATAAAAACTGAGATAAATATACTGTAGTACAATGCTAGTCCTTAGTGCTGCACATAGAAACCACTTGTTATTTATTGTCTACGGATAGTATGGTCTGCTGTTTTAACAAACTCAAAGTCTTCACTAACAAACTTTTCAAAGTTCATATATGTAAACCCCCCCCCCCCCCCCGGTTGGGGCTTACTGCCTTGTCCTGGGATTCTGGTTTGTCTTTTCACTTCCTGCCAGCTCCCAGGGTGTAGCTCCTTGTGAGAGGGGACCAGCGAAGGGCAGATTTTAAATGATTAAACTGCCCATTTTGGAAAGGTATTGGGGTGCCGCAGTGCAGCTCGCATCGTGAATGTGCAAGTGGATGGGATGTACATCAGCAGTAGTAGTTTAAGCTACTCGTTATGGCAGTACATCTGTTTCCCTCTGTGTACTCCAACCCCAGAACCGCTAATTGTGGTCTGGAGACAGCTCGCTTGCACTTTCTGCTGCAGGTGTCATAGCGGACACCTTGCACCAGAAGTGCTACAGCAAACAAGAGTCTTGTGCTGCACGAGAGTACTGAGCGGGACTACTTGTGTGTTGTTCAGAACACCACATACCATCTGAAACTATAAGGGTTACAGGTGGAATGTGTTCTGGCAGCTGGCTTCATTTAGCATAGTGGTTAGGGCAGCAGACTGTGGTAGGCAGGCAGGAGTGTGATAGGGACAGGGTTCATTTTCCTCAACATCCCACTGTTGGCAGCTCAACAAGCAAAATCCCAGAGGTTGCACCTGCAAATCAAAAGTGGTCTACAAAAAATGTTTTTTTCTTCAATTTGGTGCGACCTCAGAGTTGATCATATTTATTTATTTATTTATTTATGGTTGGTGCTGGGGACAGAGCCCCCCTACGTGCAGGGTGTGGATGACACAGCCCCCTGCCAAAAAAAAGTCTGAATTATTTTGGTAAAGTTTTGCCAAGGACAGACAGTTATGGCACTGGAGGGGGTCCCCATATGCAGCAGTATTCTGTACTGTTTCCTGTCCACTATGACACATGCAGCATAAACTGCAAATGCTCCCTGGAGACACACAGAAGGGGTAAGAGGAGGGGAAAAAATAAACTTTGTTATGGCACTTAAAGTGCACCTATTATGATGGTCCAGAAAGTTACAGCTTGTAGTCATTATATGCAGTACTAGACCTGAAAGAATGTGTGCATTTGTTATTTTTGGCCAAGGTTTACTCTACCTTCCATATTTTGGATTTGTTTTTGAGCCCTGCTTTAGCCCTGCTGCACTTGCTTTTGCTGTTCAGCTGCTGGCTCCTGATGACATCACTATAGGGCAGAGGAGTGACTCACACTGGGCAGTACCATGCAGTTGCAACATTGCTGCAAGGGAAAACTACCAGTACTCAGTGCACATACTGTGTTCCCCCTTCCCTAAGACACCCTGTTAGCAATGCATTGCGCCAAAATCCAAATGCTTTGTCAGTGGTTTTTTTTGTTTGTTTTTTATATTGACTGTGCCCAATAGTGATGTCAGCAGTACAACTCTGGGCCCACAGCAACACCAGCCTTGCTATAGAAGCTCCGGTATGTCCTGCAGTTTTTAGCAGTTCAGAATGCAAAAACTAACTGCAGCGGACAGTAATGAAATACAAATCTAGAATCAATGCAAGAAGGGGTAATTTATGCATGAAAGTCAAATGGACTATGAAAGGTGCTCTTTAAAGAAGCCTGTTGCTTGAAGTGCAACTGTTGCTACTATGTAAATAATGGCGCTGCTTGCCACCAAGGGGTCAGCACTATTTGCTGGCAACAGGCAGAGGAAGCTCTTTGAACACCGCACTCTGCCACCAGACAATAGGGTAGAGGGGCTACTAATGGACCGGGGGGCAAATAAGGATAACAAAATGTTTGACTGCAAAATACTTTGAAAATTTGGACATTGTATAGACTGTTTTTCTGGAAGTCATATTTGAGCCATTGACCCCATAACAGCCAATCAGCGTCGTAGGAACCCTAAAGGACTGCAGTTATGGCTCCTGGGAAGGGGGGTATTGACAATGTCTTGGGGCCCAAACTGCCAGCCAATCAGGCATCAAGAGGAACTAATACATATTAATTTCAGAGACAGACAAATGAGCTAAACAAATCAGAAGCTGCATTTCTCTCCTGAGACCCCAGGGACAGTTGCAGCTTGGGGTAGTTCACCTGAAGCTCTCCATGAGAGAGGAGGACGTACATCCAGTGCTCTGAAATAGTTAGGAAGTCAACCTAATGGTCTCTACAGTCAAACACTGAGAGACTTGCCTAACTCTCCAGCATCTGGAAACCCCAGACTGAGTGATCAAATTGTTTGGGTGACTCCCTCAGCATCTTGAGAAAGCCAGCAGAAGGACCAAACTGGGAGTTGCCAGAGACCAAATTCTGTCAGAGACTAGAATCAGCACCAAAAAACACCTGCTGAGTTCCTGTGTCTTGGGAGCCTGAAAATACTGTTGGAAACCCTGTTGCTTGAAAGCTGAAGCACCCACTGAGAGATTGTTTGTTATTCAGCCTGGAGCAGCCCAGAACCATCTGCAAGAGCGTTTGTGCTCAGGCTCAGAGAAACCACAGAGACTGTGAGATCCCTGTGCTACAAAAAGGAGTCACCACCAGACGGACAGACTGGGGAGTCACCAGATGATGCTACAGCTTGGCGTCAGTGGGTGTCTGCCTCTGAAGGGGGATGCCTGTACACGAATGAGTGAACATGCAGTCCTAGTCCTCAGTTCTGTCCCAATCCAGCTTCTAGAGAGTGACAAGCTGCTGGACTCTGCAGTCAAGACTGAAGATGACAAACTGCTAGATTCCGCTGTCAAGACAGAAGGTGACAAGCTGCTAGACAACCAGCTTTTCAGCCCTGCAAATCAAGCTCCAGGTCCTCTGTCTGTTATCTGCTGTGTTGAACCAAAGTTACCGAACAGTGAGTACAGGCAGTGCCTGCCCTGTCTGGGAAATAACCAGTTTTGCAGTTATTTAATTCCCACTTCCAAGGACCCCAATGCCGGCCAACTCACGGCAGCGTTCACAGGCCTGCACCTTTCCTTGTCTGGGCACCCAGGTAGACTGTAAGGACACTGATACCAGTGGGAGGGGGCCTATCTGCCTATTGTTGCTGTTAGGGGTGGTCATTATTGCCATTAGAGTTCAATAAGTTGCCTGTTCTAACAAATTGCTACCTTGTTACTGTTTCGCTTCCCAAATTCCCCTTTCCCTGTTAATAAAACTTTTATTGTTATTGCTTTTAAACCAGTCTGTGAGCATGTTATTAGTGAGAGCTATTAATTGCATGCTACATAGAGTATTACTGTGGTATATGGTATTCCATGTGTGGGGTGACTGTGAAGGTAGGTGGGTAGGTACAGCATCCCAAGGGGTTGTACCCATTAACCAACGGGCCCACTATGATTCGCTCTGGCTGGAGACACCATGCTATGTATTTCTAATTGGTAAAGAACCCCTCAGTCAACATCAGAACAGAGCCCAGGCCCCTCAACCTGGTTCAAGCCCACCAGGCAGGGGTAACAACCCACTGGTACATGGCACCTGGGTTACACATAGTTCCACAAGGAAGAGAAACACATTTGTTAAATGGATTAGTTAGAGCTGGCCCATTAGCGCAGTGATGGGAAATCAGTTTTAAATTCCTGGCAGCCCAGGATTGCATCACATTCCCCGGCCATTGCTGTGGGGACTGTGATAGCATCTGCTTGGATACTCACAACCTCTGCAGGAAGGTGGCGGCTTGTCTTGGTCCATCTCTGCCTCTTGGTGGCCCAGGGCAGGGGGAATGGGAGCCTTCGTGGTGCCTCATTGAAAGGGTGGGTACACCAGCTGGATCTGCCATCTACATCTCTGAGAAAGGAGGAAAAAGCAAGTGCTACCCATAGATGATTGCCCTTGATACTCTTAGGCCCTCTAGCTACACTGGATGCATACCCTAAATGAGGATGCCCCCGAAGGCCATACCATGAAGGGGATAAGACATGAATGTCACCAGCAAAGATATAGGGCAATGCGAAGTCTGAAAGAATGCCTGGAAGGACCAGATGGAGGAAAGTTATTGGGAAGCATAATTACAAGAAAAGCAATAAGGTAAAAATAGCCAGTTTGGTAGCTGAAAGGTTGAAATCCTTATCAGTTCATATCTAGGTGAGGTACTCAATATCCGGTTTTACCTGTCGCAGTAAAGTCCCCAGACACTTGCAGCAATGCGAAGATCCTGTGCTGCCATTGTTTTCCTATAGTTATGAGCTGCCACAGAGCAGGAAGGTGAACAGAAAGAAAACAGCAATTGAATTCTAGGCAATGTCAACATTCAACATGCTGTCTTCAATGGAAACAAGGGTGGAGCAGCTTGGGGGGCTGCTAATGTTTATTCAGTTCGGAAGCAGCTAGTCTCTCACTCAGCTGCAAAAGCCATATTTCCCATTCTCTCAAATCAATGCAAAGTTTTCATCTGTGGCAAACTCTCACCATCATAGTCAGGCTCTGTGCTGGTTTGGGAATTTTCTAAATCCCCCAGAGCTAGTGCTTTTTCTTCACATGTTTTTTGCCTCCTTTCTAACTGATTTTCCAAGGCATAAGTGTTGCATAAAGCAAAACATACATCCATAACTGGTGGGCATGTATCAAACACACAGGGGCAGTGGACAGGCCAAGTTCCATTTTCCATGCTTTACAATTTATTTACCCATGACAGCCACGATGAGTTGCAACATCTTGTTTTCAGAAGTGGTCCTGTTATACCAAGTTTTACAGCTGGGGAGGGACTGAAACTTGTGAAGTTCAAGTGACTGATTCTAAGCCACGCAATGAGTAAATGGCTGAGATGGGATTCAAACCTACGATCTCCTGCTTCCCAGTTAAGTGTTCTAACTGCCAGACTGTGCATCTACTCTAATTCCAATAGGTCCTACACATTTTGAAGTGTCTGTTGTTGCTTGTCAAAAAGCAGTTACTACAAAATCATATGAAGCCAATACAGTTATCCTGTGGTTGCCACTTACTTTCACCTTAATATATCATCACAGAAGAAAGCCTCATTGAGGAAACAGCATGACTTCTAGTTTTAGGCTGCACTCAATGACAATTTTATAATGTATGGAAAAGGGGAAAACTGTTGTTGCAAATGTTCTGATACATAGGGATATGCGATGGCCTGACTCAACACATTCCCTTTATCTTCATGAGTGACTGGACAGGTCAATAACTGATAAGTAGCAGAACCATAAGTCCTTCTCCCTTACAAGTGTAGGGTGGGAGGGCCCTCCCAGCTGTTTAGGGGTATACGGATGGAAAGCAGTTGTCTGAGAGGGGCTCTACACCAAGAAACTACTTAACCTCCCGAGCAACTGAGGTGACCTGTGGGCCTCCACTGGCTCACAGTATGGCTAGCTAAGCTTGGAATAAAGGGGTTAGCAAACTTGGAGGAATAACACACGAATGTTCAAACACTGGTTATTTTAAAACACAACAGGATCCTTTATTTTTCTTGAGTTCAGATGATGTTGGTCTTTTACCAGCTGGCAAAATTCATTTTGCAATCACTGTAAGATGGTATTTTCCCAAGTGCCTCTGGATTGGAGTCAACCTTGAAGGGCACTTTATTTAACATTTTCCTGGTCTTGAAAGGAAGCAGATTTACTTCAGTGGTCCCCCACTTCTAAACCTGAGTGGGAACCCAACAGACTGTTGCTAGTCCATTTTCACAGACCATAGCCACTGGGCTAATTCATACTCTCTCTGCTGACAGCATTTTGATGCCACTTGATTCTGTGCGGGATTCTCAGGGAGCCACTCTGCCCTGCACAGGGCACATCCTTTCTTTATTTTCTTTCACATTTGTTGCTGTAATTTGGAAATCACAGACTCTGAACCCATCTGGGCATAGCTGATGTGCCTACTGGGCACAACACATCTTCAATTTTGGGCAGAATGGCCCACACCACACAATTTCCGAGGCAAGACTCCCGCTACTGGCAGGAATTGGATTCCTGTCAGGAACTGTCCCTCTCTTTGGGAGGTAGGTCAATACTGAGCACCACTTTTCACACTTTACTTCGAATAAGGATTCAACATCACCTCAGATCCTTGGCCCACAGCACTCACTGACACAACTTTCTTCAGACGGGTTCTTCTCCTTCTGGAGAGGGGTACTCCCTTCCCCCCTCTGAGGTCCTTGTTTGATGGCAGCCACCATGAATGAGCACTTTTCATTATGCCAACCTTTAAAGAGAAACTTACAGACAGTGGGAGCTGGTACTGTGTGCCAGTGGTACCTCCCTACTACTCTGACTCAGCAGAATCTCTGCCCTCCAGCAGAACATACTGACTCCTCCCTTTTGGAATGCCAGGGCAGACCAGCTGACCCTGCCCTCCAAAGGCATAGAAACTGGTATCACCCTAGAGGTTGACAGACACCCTTAAAAGGATATTTACATAACTTCTGGGGGGTACACAAGTGATGATAAATGGTATATTCTGAGGAAGGCCATTGTGCACCAATTTATACTAGCTATTTTAAATTATAAGGTTTTCAACTTTATGCGAAGGTTGAACTGTTTGATTTGTTTGCTCTGTTTTGAGTGCAGGAGAGGCCATTATGATGTCATCAGACATTGCTCAAGCTGCTCTGCCAGACTCCTAATGGTTAATGTGTAACGTCTGAGTCTCACATTGTATAAAACTCAGCATCACCTCTCCTGCTAGTGTCATCATGCAGTTACACTGTTTTGACTGTATTGCATCTATCTACAGTTTGCTTTACTTGCAACGGCTTTAACCTTTAAGCAATTTTTCAGGCAACACATTGCTTCTTCAGGTACTAGCCAGCACTATAATCTCTCATCACTGCTGTATGCACTCAGTAAAGACTCATAACAAAGCTCCCATGGTCTTTGGGGTATAGCGTACTGGCAGAGGAAAGGAATTACTGTGTGTTTTGTTGGTGGGAGGTGGTGTACCTTAAGGGATTAACTGCTGAATTGTTGTTTTTTTTTGCTTATCTTAACACTTTTCTGTACCCAGACCCTTGTTCCTGTTTTCTCAATAACCTGTTCCCATCTTGCATTGCATAGGCTGGTGTGCTTTGTATCATTGCTATCATTTTGTTATTGTGTATATTTATGGAGGGACACCAAGGTACTGCATTTACTGGTGCATGGATGTTGGCAGACATACTCAGTGTACTTTGCTGAGTACAGTAAAATCTGGAAAATCCAGCAGCAACATGAGCCTCTGGCCAGGGCAGCAACACACGTACAGAGCCTGATGTACATGAAGAATGTATAATTACATAAGAACTTACATTAACAGTAGATCTTTGAGAAGAGCTTTTGCAGTAGGCAACACCGTTAGAACTAAGTTGCCAGGTGCCAGGACCACATGGAAAACTTCTAGCTAGCAGTCTATAATGGGGGAACAAACCCCTGATGTCGGCATGCCAACATCTACTAATGGTATAAGATGGGCAGTCCTCTATGCCCACCTCAGTTTTCCCACCGGAGACCTGTGAGAAGGTCTGACAGGACAAAGAGAGGACTACTGGGGCCACAGAAAGACTGAGATAGAGAGCAGGGGGATGGAGGGAGGGAAAATCCTGCCTACTACTGGAGCTCCTCTCAAAGACATACTGTTACAGTAAGTTGTTACGTAACTGTACAACTTACTTTGCGGGGGTTCTTGCAGTAGGCAACACCATTAGGACTGAGTTCCAAGCAGTGCTGAAAGGACAGAGAGCGAACCCTCAGAAGGGGGATAAAGGATTGCAGTATGCAGGAAAGGACAGGATGCCCAAGAGGGTCTCTAGTCCAATGTCAGCCCTGAGTGCTGAAAGAAGCTCCCTGACTGCCCTGCCAAAAACAAAGGAGGGCAAAAGAACTAGGAGGCTGTCGAGCACCTAACCCTGGCAGATGTGACCTAGAAGTCTGCAAAGAAAATGACTGAACCCTCAAAGGAGTGGCCAGAAACAACCTTGAGGAGGGGCATTTGATGGAAAGAGGGCTAAATGAGGGGTAGAGAAATTACCCCCTTGACCAGCCTAGCATAGCAACCGTAGCAGCTCCCCTCATGGAGCAATGGAAAAAGGGTAGACTAGTGGACTACCTAACAGCATAGTCTGGTGGGCATATAGGCCCAAGAGTATGCCAGTCTTGTAAGGTAATGTAGAGGTGCATCCCCCTGAGGAAAATATTCCCAATGGAGTGTCAGTACAGGCATTGGCTGAACCTGGGAAGGGACAGGCCTTAACCTGGGTAGGGGCTGAGGAAGGAAACATAAAGTCAGCAAGACCTTGTATAAGGTATAAGTAGGACTGCAAGAACCAAAGAGCCTAATGAATTAGGAAGTCCTCCGAGCTGTAGGGACTGCAGCCAGAGGCAGAAGGACCCTGGCAAAGGGTGTCACCTGAATTGGCATGTTAGACCCTTCACAGGATCCCAGTCTGGTCCACAACAGAAAGGTATAGGGCATACCCTGCAGTGGAGTGGATCTCCTGAATGTGACAGGAACAGGAGGTAATCCCAAACCCAGGAGCAGGAGATGGAAAGAGGTATCAACCCATAGAAGTTATCCCAAATGACCAGAGGTCCCCCCTTTAAAGCATGAGGAGAGCTCTGGTAAATGCTATCTGGCCTCTGACAGTACTGTAGTCAGTATGGAAAAGGAGGATTACCAAATTAGGAAAATCCTCACATAGATGTAGTAAAAAGAAATGGTGGGGAGGGGGCTGAAGTCCAAATGAAAAAGTAGCCCTAAGTCAAGGGAAAGCAGGGAGGGTAGGGGAACCAGTGCCACACCCCGATGCTTGCTAAGAAGACATACTGCTTCCTCTGACTGTAAGAAGGGGGGATCCTCTGAAGAGGCACACATATGTCTCTCTCTCTTCCCCCCCAATTTTCTTTTTTGAAACCACCACCAGACTCTGGACGAAGAGGCAGAGGCTGGATGGAGGTGCTTGGGATGGGGCATACATCGACCTGAAAATAGTTGTGCTGACCTCCTAAGCACTAAACCAGACCAATGCAGGGCAAACCTGCCAATGAGACCAAGCCTGCATATGGCTGGGAATGTCTGCCAGGATATCCAGGACTGCAGGTACCAGTAAGGCTGACCAACAAAGACCACAACATCGCCATCTACAGTTAGACATGGGAGGACCATGGCAGGCATGTGACCAAGGTGCTCCACTGACTGAAGGCTTCTGGGCTGACAGTCAGGTGGAGAAGTACCAAATGGGGATGGCTGAGGTGTCATACCTTGGACACTGGGTAGGGAGTGGGTACATCTGGCCTGATCCAATAAAAATTGAGGCCATGTAGGATGGGCCATTCCCAAAACAAAGAGAAAAGTACAGGCCTTCCTAGGGACATAAGAGTACTACTGAAAGTTGTGCCAAACATCAGTAGTATGACCAGACCCCTGCTTGATCTCATTAGAAAGAAAATGTCAGAAAAAGTTCAGTGGATGGATTACTGTGAGACAGCATTCTCTAACTAGAGGAGATATTGTGTCAAGGACCTGTGCTCATGAACCCTGACTATTCTCTGAGGTTCACTGTAAATGTGGATGCATCCTATCATTGGCTAGGAGCAGTTCTGAGTCAGGCCACATACACAGGGGAGGAACACCCAGTCATTTTACTTCAGAAGAAAGCTACTGCCCAGAGAGGATGCCTACACCACAGTTGAGAAAGAGTGTCTGGCTATCGTCTGGGCTCTGCAGATGCTGCCACCATATTTGTATGGGAGGGCATTCACACTGGTCACTGACCATAACCCCTCACATGGTTCCACAGGACTAGCTGACAAAACCTCAAATTGTAAAGATGGAGCCTGGTGCTGCAATCCTATTGCATGGACATTAGTCACTGCAGTGGGTCACAGCATGGCAATGTAGGTGGCTCATGTAGGCAATAACCAGTGGTCCAAAAAAAAAAGAAAGGAGCATTAAAGAATTAATGAACTGTTAAACCAGAAACACAGAAAAACAGAATTTGTTGGCAGAAAAGGCCTGCTTGGCCCACCCAGAGTACCGAGATGGGCCTTGTCTAGTCTGCCTCCTCAGACCCTAACTGCTCAGAAGAGGCCAGAAGGGGATGGATCCAGATTCATTTCAGTGCAGTGCAGTAACTGACCATTACTGTTTTTGTTTTAAACCTAGATTTGTGTGCTTTCAGTGGTGCTGTTTTTCTTTGCTGTCTTTACTCCCAATTGTTTTGAGGCTGCTGAAAATTTAAAACCTAGTTTGGTGTGCTTTTAGTGGTGCTGTTTTCCTTTGCTGTCTTTACTTGGAATTGTTTTGGGGCTGTTGAAAATTTAAAACCTACTTTGGTGTGCTTTTAGTGGTGCTGTGTTCCTTTGTTGTCTTTACTTGGAATTCTTTTGGGGCTGTTGAAAATTTAAAGCCTAGTTTGGTGCACTTTTAGTGGTGCTGTTTTCCTTTGCTGTCTTTACTTGCAATTGTTTTGGGGCTTTTGAAAATTTAAAACTTAGTTTGGTGTAATTTTAGTGGTGTTGTTTTCCTTTGCTGTCTCTACTTACTACAAATTTTCACCCACCCTGCCTCCCCCGCCACCACTCTTAATTATATGCCCTGCTAAATCTGATTGACAGGAGTCAAGCAGACGGAATGACAGGGGTTTTGGAGTAGGAGGGGCATGAAGGGGAGGAAGCCCACCCTCAGCACAAGTGTTTTAACTCATTTTTTGTTGTTGTTTCCTTCTTTAAAAAAAAGTATCTGAGGATCAGTGACAGGATTTTCAGGACAGTAAATTAATAAAGAGGAACTACAAGGAGAGCTTCAGTAACAGACAACTACTGGAATAGCAGCATAAGTGCAGTATAATGTGGGGAGTGATGCAATGCAGTGGATGCGGGGCAGCCATATTCAGGCAGACCTTCTGGACACTGAGGTGCTGCCCTATCTGCAGACATCTCTCTCTGGACTGCAGGATGAGGTAGCAAGGCTCAGGGCAGAAGTAAACTATGTCAGGAGTACCTTCGGCCCATCCAGAGACCACCCAGTCCAATGCTGCTGCCTCAAAGGATGCCAAGAATGAGGAGCACTTGGATGACAGTGAGCTCAGGGAGGGTTACAGAAGTTGGGCAGAGGCACATCCCAAATCCTATTCCACTCCAGAACTCATATGCTGCACTGGCAAACAGGGACAACCAAACAGAGGTACCCAGAGAAGTGCAAGGGAGGAATGTGGAAGTCAACCGAGGAGGTGACCTAAATGGGGAGAGCAGTGGACCCCAGAGGAGGAGGAGGAAGTGAATCCTGAAGAAGGATTCTATCATTAGAGGGATCCAGCTAGGAAAGCATGAGGGGGAGGATAGGGAGGTGAGGTGCCTACCGGTGTCACAGCATGGAGGGATGGGAGGAAGATCCTGGGGATCGCCATGAAGGCAAGATGGAAGGATGAGCTGTATGTCATTATCCACCTAGGTACTAATGACCTAGCAAATGGGGAGTCTAAGGAAGTTCAGGAAGAGTTTAGGAAATTGGGGACGGGTCTCAAGCAAGTAGTTACATCTGTCATCTTCTCGGAAGTACTGCCTGTGAGAGGCATGGGAGAGTGTAGGGGTGCATGCACCAGGAACATTAACACATGGTTGAAGAACTGGTGCTGTGAGAAAAGGTTTGGATTCATTGGTGACTGGGGATCCACTTGGAGGGATGGGAGCTTGTTCAAGCCTGACAGCCGGCATGCATCCTGGAGAGGAATCCAAGCACTAGATGCTAAGTTTAAATGCAACATGGACAAGCATTTAAACTAGCTAAGGGGGGGGGGTGGCTGGCCAGCAAGGAGGGTACCTAATTGCCCATGACCCACAGCTAGCAGTGGAACCAGTAAAAAGGAGGAGGAGATATCTCTACAAAGCAATGAGCAAAAGATGGAGATAAGCACCCAAGGGGACAGGCAGAAAGGGGGCAAAATTCAACAGAAGGGAGAACCAGGGATAAAGGACAACCAGGGAAGGGCTGGAGTAGAACAGCTAAACAGTCCAGGGAATTGACATCATGGAAAGCCATGTGTGCCAATGCCAGGAGCCTTAGCAACAAGATGGAGGAACTGGAGGCTGCCATGGTGCAGTTGGACCTGGACATTGTGGCCATCATGGAGACCTGGTGTAATGATAACCATGACTGGGAGATGGCCATACCCGGCTACAACATATTCGAAGAGACAGAGCAGGCAGGAAGGGAGATGGGGTAGCACTTTATGTGAAAGATGGCATAAAGGCCGAAGAGATCCAGGAGGAACAAAATGGGGGAGAGATACTGTGGGTTAAGCTGGAAAGGAAAATGAGGTCCGCAATCTGCACGGGGTGGTCTACAGACCACCAGCCCAGGAAGAAGAAACAGGGATTTGATGCTAGCCATCCAAAGGATGACAGACAAGGGGGAGGCTGTGCTGGTTGGAGACTTCATTATTCCAGACATGAACTGGAGCCTTGCAGAAGCAACAACCAGGAGCAGATTTATCCTGGACTCCCTTCAAGCTGCCTTCCTTAAGCAGCTGGTCATAGAACCAACTCAGCAGAAGGCAATACTGGACCTTGTGCTCACGAACAGGGACAGTATGATAGGGGTAACAGTGGGGAGCACCTAGGGAATAGTGACCACCAGTCACTGTGGTTTGAAATCACAGAAGAAACAGAACCAAACCGCACAAAAACACATATCCTGGATTTTAGGAAGGCAGACTTTGAGAAAATGGGGAGATGCTTGAAAGACACACTAATGGGAATGGGGAAGAAGTCAGGGGTGGGGGGGCAGTGGGCAATATTTAAAACAGGGATTGCAAGAGCAACAGAATTAGGTATTAAGCAGGTTAGCAAGGGGAAAAGGAAGAGGAAACCATTATGGTTTTCCAAGGAGGTAGCAAAGAAAGTGAAAGCCAAACAGATTGCATTCCGGCAATACAAAAAGACACAGGCAGAAGGGGATAGGGAGAAGTATCCAGAGAAGCAAAGGGAGGCAGGGAGGTCAGTAAGGGGAGCCAAAGCTCAGACAGAAGAGCGCATTGCAAGATCAGTGGGTAGAGGGGACAAAACCTTTTTACAGGAACATAAGTAAAAAAAGAAGGGCAAAAGGAAGGATAGAGAGACTGAAGAGGAAGGATGAGGGCCATGTGGAGGATGACAAGAGTAAAGCTCACATACTGAACAGAAATTTCTGCTCAGTCTTTACTGAGGAAGAGGAGGGTAATGGGCCTGAAGGGAGTACAAGGGGTGGGAACAACACAGAAATGGACACAAGTCCCTTTACACAGGAAAGGGTCCTAAAGGAACTGCAAGGAAAAAGAGTCAATAAAGCAATGGGCCCAGATGGGGTGAGCCCCAGGGTCCTAAAGGAACTAAAAGAGGTTGAGGCTGAACCTCTGGCAATCCTGTTTAGCTGATCACTGGAAACAGGGGAGATACCCAAAGACTGGAGGACAGCAGATGTAGTCCCCTTATACCAAAGCAGGAACAAAGAGGAAGCGGGGAACTACAGACCAGTCAGCCTGACCTTAGTAGTGTGGAAGATCGTGGTAGCGCTACTGAAGGAGAGATTGGTGGAACATCTGGTTGCCAGCAGACTACAGGACCCAAGGCAGCATGGCTGCACCAGGAGGAGGTCATGCCAGACCAACCTCACTGAATTTTTTGACTGGGTGACAAGGAAGGTGGGGAGGGCAGTGGACATGGCCTATCTGAACTTCAGCAAAGCCTTTGACACTGTGCCACATAGAAGGCTATTAAACAAACTGGGGAATATGGGAGCGAGCAGGACAGTAGTGCGGTGGGTGGGTAGTTGGCTGGGCGGCAGGGCACAGAAGGTGGTGGTAAATGGCTGTCACTCCACAGAGGAAAGAGTGACCAGTGGGATACCACAGGGATCAGTGCTGGGACTGGTCCTAGTCAACGTCTTCATCAGTGACATTGCACAGGACCTAGAAGGCAGAATTTCCCTCTGCTGATGACATGAAGCTCTGTAACAGAGTGGTCTTGCCAGAGGGTGTAAACAGAATGAGGAGGGACCTGCAGAAGCTTGAAGAATGGTCAAAGGTTTGGCAGTTGAAATTCAATGAAAAGAAGTGTAAGATAATGCATAAGGGGCACAAAAACCCTGGAACAACATATCAGTTGGGGGGTGAGGATATAGCACACACCAAGCAGGAAAGAGACCTTGGGGTTATCATCTCTGATGACCTCAAGGTAGGGAAACAGTGTGACAAGGCAGCAGGTACAGCAAATAGGATGCTGGGATACAAAGGCAGAGGCATCTCCAGCAGGAAAAGGGAGGTCATAATTCCACTATACAAGACACTAGTGAGGCCACACCTGGAGTACAGTGTACAGTTCTGGAGACCTTACCTACGTAAGAACATAGACAGAGTAGAAAAGGTTCAGAAGAGGGCAACAAAGATGGTACAGGGATTGCATCACAAGTCCTATGAGGACAGGTTGAAGGACTTGAATATGTACTCCCTGGAGAGAGGAGGGAGAGAGGGGATATGATAGACATACAAGTACCTTACAGGGAGGAACAGGGCACAGAAATACATTATTTTCCAGCGAAAAAGATGTTCCAGGACTAGAGGATATGGGATGAAGTTGGAGGGAGGGCAATTCAGAGGAAACATGAGGAAGAATTTCTTCACAGAAAGGGTGGTGGACAAGTGGAGCACCCTTCCAGAGGAAGTGCTGGGGGTTGAAACAATCACAGGATTTAAGAATTCATGGGATAGACATAAGGGAATTCTGGAGGTCAGGGGTAAGGGGCAACAGGCTTCGAGAAAAACATAAAGGGAACTTACACGCTCAAATGGGCAGTTTGGGTGGGCCATAGGCCCTTATCTGCTGACAGTGTCTATGTATTTATGTATCTAACTGGTTTCTGCAACCCTCTCTCCTCCCAACCCATTTCCTAACATTCCACTATGTCTGTATGCTTTGAAGACCCCTACTGTTCTCCCTCCACCGTTTCTGCTGGCAGTCTATTACAGCTACCCACCACTCTTTTAATGAAGTAGTACTTCCTCACATCCCTCCTAAACTCCCCTCCCCCAGCTTCAATGCACGCCATCTGGTTTTGCACCTTGTTCACCCAGGTCTACCATGTTCCTTCTTGCTCTCCTCTCTTGTAAGGTGTACATGTTGAGATCCCTCAGTCTCTCCTTTAAGGTCTTTTGGTGCAACCCCTGCAACATTTAATTTGCCTTCTTCTGGACTGCCTCCACCCTGTCTTTGTTCTTTCTGTGGTGCAGCCTCTAAAACTGAACACAATGCTCCAGACGGGGCCTCACCAGTGAGTGATATAGTGGCAACATCACTTCCCTCCTTCTGCTGTAGATACCTCTCCCTATGACTCCCAACATTCCATTTACCATACCCACTGCATTGTCTCACTGCCCTCCCACTTTGAGGTAATCAGATATAGTAACTCCAAGATCCTTTTCCCACTTCATGACTGACAGTACTCCACTCATCCTATACTCAGTTCTAGGGTTCCTATGCCCTAGGTGCATGATTTTTCACTTTTTGGCATTGAACCCCAACTGCCATGCTCCTGACCACTGCACAAGTTTCTGAAACATCTTTTTGTAGTGTTTCCACCCCTTCCTTACTGTCCACCCTATTAAAATGTTGGTATCATCTGCAACAACACATATCTTCCCTTTCAGTTCATCTGCAATGTCACTTGGTATGAAGACATTGAAGAGGACCTGTCCCGGTACTGAGCCCTGTGGCACTCTGCTGGTCACAGTCCCATCATTAGAGTGAGTGCTGTTAACCACCACCCTCTGTTGTCTATCCATTAACCAATTTTTAACCCAGTTACCACTTTGGATCCCACCCCTAGGCTGCTCAATTTCTTCTTCAGTCTCCTGTATGGCACAGTGTCACATGCCTTGCTAAAGTCCAGATAGGTCCCCTTCATTGCCCTTCCCTCATCTACTTCCTGGTCACCCAGTCAAAGAACTCAATCAGATTCATCTGGCATGACCTCCCCCACCCTCCTTTATATATGCTACATTTGGTCTTGGAGCCCATTGGATTCAGGATACTCTACTAGTCTTTCCTTTTAAATATAGCATTCTTTGTCTTTTACAATGTGGTGATATTAATCCCAGTCCAGGCCCAATTAATATTTATAAACTTAAGAAAGGTATGTTCTTTACTCACTGCAACATTAAGAGTTTAGTCCCTAAAATAGAGCTAATTAGGGACTTTGCTACTGAACATCATCCTGATTTCATGATATACACAGAAACCTGGCTATGTGACAATGTGGGTGACTCTGATATCATGGCCAGTGGGTAGAATATTTATAGGACAGATAGGAATAAAAGGGGAGGGGGGTCCTGATATATGCTTTGGATAAGTATTCCCCAAAACAACTTCACCTTGATCTGAGCCCAGATAGCTGTGAGCACTTAGCACTGGAAGTCAAGTTCTCGGTAGGGAAATCTATATTCCTCATTGGTGCCTACCAACCCCCTAAGAAGGCAAAGAGCAAGATGCAACAATTGATAGATAAATTATGGGGGATTTTAATGTTAATTACTTACAAATGGTTGATTCTGGCATAATGAAAAGCATAGCACTAGCTCTGGGCTTGAAACAACTGATAAAAGACTTTACACATGTAAATATTAAAAATCCTTCAAACTCCACATTGTTAGATTTGATCCTGACAAATGTTCCTCACCATTACTCTAACGCAGGGCTACTTGAAGACCTGAATAGTGACCATAACATTATATACTGTGTTAGAGGTATATATCTTTCCCACAAACAGCCCAGGTTTATTTCATATCGAACTACCAGAAATTGTGATTATTTATCTTTTACTAGAGATTTAGATAGAATTAACTGGGATGGAATTACTTTAACTCCTGACATAGACTTGGCATGGAATAATTTTCTTACTGAGTTGATGCAGGTTATTGATTTTCATTTGCCAATTAAAACTAGAAAAATAAAACAAACCTCTGCTCCATAGTATTCACCAGCTTTGAGGAAGCTGAAAAGGCAAACAATAAATAAATAAATAAATCAGGCATGGGAAAGGGTGCATATTTTTAACCAGAGGAGAGATTGGGAATTCCTATGTAGCAGCTGTAAGAAAAACAAAGAGAATGTATTATAATACAAAGTTAGAGGCTTCTGCTGGGAATACCAAAATGTTGTGGAAAATAATAAAAGAAATAAATGGCCATCAAAAACAAAAGAGATTTACACATAATATAGAAATTCCAGGGCATGTGGGAGAGGAATGTTTAGCTGGTGTATTTAATAATTATTTTGTGAATTCAGTAGGGCTGTGCATGGACCGAATAGTATTTTCTAAATATCACGAATAGTAGGCTTCCCGAATATTGGGATGCCTTTCCTGAATAGTTCACTATTTGGCCGCTATTCAGGGACTACTATTTGGTGAGATTTCCAAGTCTCGCAGAGCTTTGTTGACCAATTGAAAGCCATTTCTGGAACTCAAAGGCAAGCACACCATTTGACTTCCTCACTCTGAGCTGGTAGAAGACAGGAGATAGTGGTTTCCGAGAGCTAGCTCTGCAGTACCTCTGAAACTTTAAACTTGCCAAAACAGAAATAGATTTTTTACTCCACAGGCTTTTTAGGGTCAGTATAGTTTGTTTGATTTGTGTCAGAAAAGCTATGTTTGGCTTTCTGACAGGTATTTTGTCCTTATTACTGTATTCAGTTTCAGGGACTAGGAGGGTTGTCTGCTAACATCCCTTCTCTGCTGCTCTCTGACATAGCTCTAGTGTGATTTTTTTGGATGAAGTACATTTTATTTTTGTGTTTTGCGTTTTTTTTTGTTTTTTTTTTGCTGTTGTCTGGTTCCAGGCTTTGTTCCCTGCATGACTGATGAGGGTGTCTGCTAACTCCCCCTCCTGCAGGTCTCTGCTTATGATTTGTCTATATGTGCATAATATTTGATTTTGTGAGGCTTGGCCCTCCATGTGCATGTTTAATATACTTTTTCATGAGGCTGGGCCCCATGTGTGCACAGCTGTGTGTAAACAGTTTTTTAAAATAAACTTCTTCAGTTCTAAGCCCATCAGGCTTGACTCACTGAATTATTATTGTTAGTCCTCTGGTTCTGGGCTTGGATCCCTGTACAAATGAAGAGTGTGTTGGCTGACTCCCTTCCCCCACTTCCATAGTCCACCACACACAAGATGAGAAAAGGAGAAGCAAAGACCAGCTTGTGAGGATCAAGAAAGATGGGAGGTGGGTGGAGAAGGGGCAGAGCAGGCAGAGGCACTGAACAAGTACTTCTGCTCTGTGTTCACACAGAAGAAGGGGGAAAATACCTCAGGCAAGTGGGGAGGTGGGTGGGGGGGAGAGGACTACAAATGTAGGGATTACAGAAGGCAGGGTGCTGGAGGGGTTGAGGGCATTAAGAGTGGACAAAGCACCTGGACTGGATGGCATTCACCCTAGAGTACTGAGGGAGCTGGCAGAGGTCCTTGTGGGGCCATTGGCAGATCTGTTCAATACCTCCCTGGACACAGGATATGTACCACAAGACTTGAAGGATGTCCCACATGGTTCCCATCCATAAAAGTGGGCCAAATGATGAACCAAGGAACTACAGGCCAGTAAGCCTCACCTCAATCATGGGCAAACTCATGGAGACCATCCTAAAGAGAGGCTCGTGAGCTTCTTGGAGACAAACAGTATCCAGGATGACCAGCAACACAGGTTTGTCATGGACAGATCATGCCAGACAAACCTGATAGAATTCTTTGACTGGGTGACACAGGAACTGGACAAGATCCATGCTGTGAACATCCTGTACTTGCACTTCAGTAAGGCTTTTGATTCAGTGCTGCATGGGAGATTGGAAGGGAAGCTGTGGGGGCAGGACCAAACATGGTGACCTGGATCAGGAACTGGCTGAAGGGGAGACAGCAAAGGGTGGTGGTAAGGGGGAAACTCTCATCACTGAGAGCGGTGATGAGCTGGGTACCACAGGGGTCTGTGCTTGGACCAGTACTGTTCAAGTTTTTCATTACAGATATCTCGAATGGGATCTGGAGCAAAATCAGTCTGTTCGCAGATGATACCAAGATGGGAGCTGTGGTAGATGGCACAGAGGGGGGAAGGAGTTGCAGGAGGACCTGAATAAGCTGCAGGAGTGGGCAGATAAATGGCAGCTGGGGTTCAACAACAAGAAGTGCAAGATTCTGCACTTCAGAGCCTGGAACCAGGGGAGGGATTATCACTTTAATGGGATTCAGTTGGGTTGCTCAACAGAAGAGCAGGACGTAGAGGTGATCATAACATGGAGCATGAATAACTGTACTCAATGCAGAAGGGTGGCGGCAAAAGCCAACAAAATGCTGGGTTGTATAGCTAGAGGGATCACCTCCAGAAGTAGGGAGGTTATCCTGCCCCTGCATAGGTCATTAGTCAGGCCCCACCTGGAGTACTGCATGCAGTACTGGCGCCCGTTCCTGAAGAAGGGCATCCGATTGTTGGAGGGGATACAGTGTAGAGTTACAAAGATGATCCAGGGATTGGAGGGTAAACCATACAAGGAAGGGTTGGGGAGCTGAATATGTACTCTCTGAAAGAGAGGAGGGACAGGGAAGATATGATTAAGACCTTGAAGTACCTGAAGGGAATAAACAAGACTAATACAGAGAGGATTTTCCAGAGGGGAGGGACATGAGAGGACACCAACTGAGATTGAAGGGGGAGTAGATTCAGGAGAGAGAGAGATGAGGGGACATTTTTTCACAGAAAGAGTGGTGGACAAGTGGAACTCCTTGCTGGGTGAGGTAGTAGCCTGCAAGACAGTAGACAGCTTCAAAAGAGGTTGGAATAGGGTAAGGGTAAGGTGTAATAGGATGGGGGAAGGGAGGGAGGGCAGCAGCATTATAAGGTGCTAGCTGCGCACTTGAGCAGACTCGATAGACCGTGAGGCCTGTTTCTGCTGGCATTTTTATATGTTCATAACCTGTGCATTATTCCCCCTCCCCCCCCGAGTCTGTGCCTTGTGTGTGCACAGCTGCGCACATGTGTTGTTTTTTTTGTTGTTGGTTCTTTTGTTAATTAAATCATTGCACTTAGTGTGGCAGACTTGTCTCACTCAGTTGACTGTATGTCATCTGTCAGTTTCTTGCTTGGTTCCATGTATGACTAAAAAAGTTACCCTGTTCTTTCCCCTTCTTAGTAGCAGTGTTTTTTATTTGCTGCTGCTTTTTTGTGGTACAGTATAACTGGAAAGGTTGGTGTATTACTCTAGTTCCACAAACACTAAGTAATGCATCACACACACAGGCACTACCTAGTAATTGTTTGTGTTTTACACAGTAACCACTAGTGACCAGATCCATCATGTTTGGAAACTTCATGCTTTCAGAGACACTCGTACAGGACCAGGTTCCTTGTGACTCAGGAAAACCTCAAGTGTTAGATGCAAGTTACGGAACTCACATCTCTGGTAAACAGCAAAATAAACTTAAAGTCCAGACTTAAATAAAGCTTTATGATTATTTCGACTGCACTTTGACAAAGCCTCGTTATGAGGTGAAACATCAGTCATTTTGTTTTCCTCTGTGAGCGTTGTGGCAATAAACTTTTTTATTATAGTCGTAAAGCTTTACTTGAGCCCAGACATTACATTTATTTTGCTGTTAACCAGAGAAGTGAGTTCCGTGACTTGCATTTGACACATGTTAGAAACCTTGCAAACATGCTTGGTTCAGCCCAGCAAAGCATCTGCACCACTGGCCCCAAGTGGTGAGGGACAGGACGATAGACCCACAAATGTACCACACATCCAGGTGATTACTGCTGGTGTCACCCCAGGTCTGCCAAACTCCTCAAAAAAATCTATGCAGAACAAAGGAAGCACAAGGATGGAGGATGTCAATAAAGCCCTGGTGCTTTGACCAGAACCTAGTCTTTGTCGGGGGCATGTCGGCAACATGTAAAAGAAGAGGAGGAGTAGCTCTTTACATAAGGGAAGGAATCAAAGCAACAGAACAAAAGGGTAAACAGGGAGGAGAAGAAGCACTGTGGGTAAATTTGGAGACAGGCAATGGCACCACAATCCGCAAAGGGGTTGTATACAGACCCCCTTCTCAGGGGGAGGAAATGGACAAGGAAATGATAGAAAGTACACTTAGAATAGCAGAAAAAGGGGAGATATTGCTGATGGGTGCTCTAAATATGCCAGATGTTAACTGGAGTGCAGTTGCAGCTGCCACTTCGAAGAGTGAGGTTATTCTAGATGCCCTACAGGGGGCATGCCTTAGACAACTAGTATTGGAGCCCACTGAGGGAGCAATCTTAGACCTGGTTCTCTCAAATGGAGATGGAGAGGATCACAGATGTAGAAGTGGGTAGCCATCTGGGAACTAGCCACCATCGAACAGTATGGTTCACAATAAACACAGCAATAGAGTCAAGCCATACAAAGGCAAAAGTACTGGACTTTGGGTGGCTGACTTTGCCCAAAATGGGTGAGTGCCTAAGGAATGCACTAGCAAATGGGCAGGAAGGAGGGTGGAAGAACAATGGGGAATAATAAAAACTGCCATCACAGAGGTAACAAGCCTTTGTGTGAAGCAAATAAACAAAACAAAACAATATAAGAAACCACTGTGGTTCTCAAAGGAAGTGGCAGTGAAGGTTCAAGAGAAAAAGAAAGCATTCAGGAAGTACAAGGAATCACAGAAGAAGCAGAACAAAGAACTGTATCAGTTAAAGCAAAAGGAAGCTGGGAAGGCAGTCAGAACAGCAAAGGCCCAAACCGGGGAAAAGATAGCCAACTCAGTTAAGAAGGGGGATAAAACCTTTTATAGGTACATCAGGGAGTGAAGGAAGACCAAGGGAGGGATAGTGAGGCTTAATAATGGGAAGGGAGGGTGGGCAGAGGAGACTGTGAAAAGGCAGAGATACTAAACAAATATTTTGCTCAGTATTTACAAAGGAAGAGGAGGTACCTAAAACAAACAGTAGAAACACTCTGGATACAGAAGTTGATACCAGCCCATTTACAGAAGAAAGGGTTATGAAGAACTCTTAAAACTGAAGGTGGACAAAGCAATGGGGCCTGATGGGATTCATCCCAGAATTCTAAAAGAACTAAGGGTAGAACTAGTGACACCACTGACTACCCTCTTTAACAAATCATGGGAGGATGGGGTGGTACCGGAGGACTGGAGGAGGGCAGATGTGATTCCCCTTCACAAAAGTGGGAGCAAGGCAGAAGCAGGAAACTACAGACCTGTTAGTTTAACTTCAGTGATAGGGAAAATGATGGAATCACTTCTGAAGGAGTATCTAGAGGTCAGAGAGGCACAGGACCCAAGGCAGCATGGATTCACAGCAGGAAGGTCATGCCAGACGAATCTGATAGATTTCTTTGCTTGGGTGACCAAAGTAGTAGATCAGGAAGGGGCTGTGGACATGGCCTACCTAGACTTTAGCAAGGCATTTGACTCAGTCCCACACAAAAGATTAATACACAAGTTAGCCAGCCTGGGAGTGGGTCCCAAGATGATAGACTGGGTAAAGAATTGGCTGGAGAATAGGACACAGAGGGTAATAGTAAATGGAGTCCACTCTGAAGAAAGGGGGATTACTAGTGGGGTGCCACAGGGTTCAGTATTAGGACCGGTCCTCTTCAATGTCTTTATAAGTGACATTGCAGAGGGACTAGAAGGAAAAGTATGTCTCTTTGCAGATGACACAAAGATCTGCAACAGAGTTGATGCACAAGGTGGGGTGGAAAGGATGAGAAGGGACTTGGCAAGGTTAGAGGAATGGTCAAATGTATGGCAGCTTAGATTCAATGCTAAGAAGTGCAAGGTAATGCTCCTGGGAAACAAAAACCCAGGGGAAGAGTACACAATGTGGGGTGAGATACTAACAACAACAAAAATGGAAAGGGACCTGGGGGTAGTCATATCAGATGACCTAAAGGTGGGCAAGTAATGTGAGAGGGCAGCAAGGAGGCTGGGGAATACTGGGATGCATAGGGAGAGCCATCACCAGTAGAAAACAGGAAGTTATTATCCTCTGTACAGACAGCTGGTGAGACCCCATCTGGAGTACTGCGTGCAGTTCTGGAGATCAATCTCCATAAAGACATAGACAGGATGGAAGCTGTCCAGAGGAGGGCAACTAAAATGATGCAGGGTCTGCACCGGAAGACATATGAGAGAGACTTAAGGAGCTTAATATGTATAGCCTCGAGGAAAGGAGGGAGAGGGGGGACACGATATAAACTTTCAAGTACCTTAAGGGAATCAACAAAGTCCAAGAGGGTAGCATCTTTCAAAAAAAGAGGTATGCAAGAACAAGGGGGCACAATTTGAAGATAGAGGGGTGGCGGCTCAGAGGTAATTTAAGGAAGTATTTTTTCACAGAGAGGGTTGTGGATGCATGGAACGGCCTTCCGAAGGAGGTTGTGGAGTCAAAAACAGTGGTGGAATTCAAGCATGCATGGGACAGTCATAAGGCAATTCTAGGGGGTGGGAGTAGGAAGAAGTAGGCTGCTGGTTAACTAGGATCTGCAGCTTATCCAGTAGGTAGGGAAATGGACAGACTGAGTGGGCCAAGCGGTCCTTATCTGCCATCAAATTCTATGTTTCTATGTTTCTATATAAACACACTAGGACTATACAACCCTTGAAGAAACACACGCCATAAATAAGTGAAGTAACAATAAATATGACTGAGATTCCCTTGTAACAAAACAATCCAAAACTAACATGCCCAAGGATGAAACACTGCATCAAGATTATAAAACATTGTTCATACAGTGATGCCAGACAGTATGCAATGCAGTATCTTGCAAAATTACTGCAAAATGTTGCAGTATGTTTCAAGGAGCAGTATAATTCAGTGGCAATTAAGCCCTCTTTTCATCCAGTATTTTGCAACATGTCATTTATTGCAAAGTACTGAATTACATCTTGTCTTGCGTCACTGTATAATATTGATACAAAATACAATTCCAGAAAAGGTAGCGAGATTGACTACTTAGACAATGGCAGATGGGCATCTCTCTGTATTCGGCAGGCTCATGTCGTTTTTTTCCTCAAGCACAGCTTTTAGTTCTTGTAGCAAATAGTACTACTAATACCACCAATAGTAGTACCACCACTACTACTACTAATGTCACCACCTGTTCCATCTGTACGTTCACTGTCACATTGTTTTGTGCAGTAGTAGCGGGGTATTAGAGCGTTCATGCTTTGTAAAAAAGCTGCAGACACCACCACCAGTGTCCCCAGTGCTACCACTATGGCTGCTACATCCACAGCCAGTGTGCTTCCCACCACCACCACCAGTGCCATTCTTTCAGCAGCCACCCTTTCAGCTGTCACCACTACTGCTGCCACTGTTACCACTATTCCTATGCCCATGGCCAAAGCACCTTCTACCCCGTGACTGTGACCATGAATACCTTCCAGTGCTGACCCAGTGCAATGCTTGATATCATTTTCAGAGTGCTATATGTGTGGTGTGGTGGATCGAGTGTGCCACATGTAGCTTGTGTTGCATTAGTAAGAGCTCTATGTTGGTGTTTGAAGTGTCGTTGAGGTGTATATGGTACTCCAGGTTTAATGGGCGATTAATGGTGTTGTTGAAGTGCTTTTTTTAAGCTATCCTTAAAAAAACACCTTTTCTAGCCGAATACTGAATAACAAATACCGAATACCTGGGATCCGAATACCGAATATTCGGCTAAATATTTGGGAAAAGGTATTCCCATCCCTATAATTCAGGGAACTTTTTTGGGTAACCCTGATCCTAGTAACACTCTAAAGCAAGTCCAGTTCAATACAGAGACATCTCACATGTTCTCATTTAAAAAGTTAGAGAAAGATGAGATTGTTGAAGGATTGAAAACTGGCAAAAGCGGAGGTTCAGATGGTTTAACCCCTTTTCTACTAAAACTCTCTGCCTTACAGATAGTGTCCCCTCTTACATATCTGTTTAACTGGTCTATTGCTGAGGGAATGATACAAGAGGATTGGAAACTGGCCAGGGTTGTTCCTATTTTTAAAAGGGGGCAGCCCTGGCCAGTTGACCAAATAGTGCCCTATCTCTCTGTTGTCACAGATATCTAAATTGTTGGAGAGACTCTTGATGAGGCAACTGACTGATTTTTTGCATCAAAATGATTTGTATTACAAATATCAATCAGGTTTTCACAAATTACATGGCATGGTGGTTCCGTGGCGAGGGTCTTGGATGATGTCAGCAAAGCAACGGACAAAGGACATTTAACTGGTGCCATCTTTGTTGACCTCTCCAGGGCCTTCAACATGGTAGACCACCAAATTCTTCTCAAGAGTCTGATGGACATTGGATTGTCACTTAATGCCTTAAAGTGGTTTGCCTCCTATTTAGAATGGAGGATGCAGATTACTACTGTAAATAACATGCCTTCCACTCCATTGCCTGTTGTCCAGGGAGTCCCCCAGGGCTCAGTACTTGGCCCCTTATTGTTCTTGATTTATTTCAGAGGCCTTGGACACCATGAGAAAGGGCTAGCTTACCATCTCTACTCCGATGACACCATAGTCTTTACTTCTGCTCCAACCCTGGAAGAGATTTAGGCTAAATTGCAGTTAAGTTTTGATGGTTTATCTGATTATTTCACTAAGTTAAAACTTAAAATGAATATTAGTAAAAATAAATGCAAGGTCTTTGGCACTGCTAAGAAACTTATGGATTGCACTAGTTTATCATTATGTGATATTGATGGGACCAAGCTAGAGCTATGAAAATAAAAGTTCCCACAGCAGTTGGCAGAAGACACCAGGAGAAAGGACTGCTGTGTGACTGAACTTCTGTACTGGGACTATATTGCCCTCCACCCCAAGCTAGTTCTATTTTTATAGGCACAGAATTTGACTGACAACAGGAACGTCCTGTTTAGGGGCAGGAAGTGAGTGATCACAGAACCACCAAGGACCCACCATCCTAGAAGGGCAAGAGTAGCTCTCCGGCCCCCTCTAGCTGCTGGAGGTCTGCCTCTGAGCAAGTAAGTGGTCTACTGAGAAATATAGGATATTCTTGTCCCAGAACAGGACAGTCAGGAGCTTAAAGGGCACACAGGCAGAAAGTAAGGAGAGAGAGAAAAAAAACAGGAGAAAGAGTAAGGATTGCAAACAGTTAAGGGGCCAGAAATAAGACATGATTGGAGTGGTGCAGTGCAGTGGCTGTGGAGCAGCAGACTTCCGGGAGACGTTCTGGAGGATGCGGTGTTGTCCCATTTGCAGGCACCTCACTGGGCTGAGGGAGGAGGTTGCTCATCTCCAGGCTGAGTTGGCCAGGATTTGTGGGACCTCCTCTTCCATCCAGGGACCACCAGTGCCACTGCCGTTGCCTCAGAGGTTGTAAGAAGAAGAGGAGCAGTTGGACCACAGTGGGCTCAGGGAAGGTGAGGGTGGTGGAACAGAGGTGCATCCCTCAGTTGTACCTCTCCACATTCCTATACCATTCTGGCAAGTGTGGTTCCTCTATGGAGCTTTCGCAGTGGAGACCAAGGAGGATTCTGGGAACCTCCACAAAGGAGACCCACAGGGGGTGGAAGAAGGGACCCTGCAGGGGAAGGAAACAACCTGTGGGGGACTCCATGTTAGGAAGGTAGAACTGGGGAGGAAGGGAGAGGGAGGTAAGGTGCCTGCCTGGCGCCATGGCTTGAGGGACAGGGCGAATCCTCAGGATTGCCAGAGCAGCTGCAAGGGGAGGAAGCTGGATGTCATTGTCCACCTAGGGACAAATGATCTGGCTAAGAAAGGGATTAGAGAAGTGCAGAAAGAGTTTGTGGAATTGGGGAGGGGGCCTTAGTCAAGTAGCACGCACGGTAACCTTTTCGGAGGTGCTGCCCATCTATGGCATAGGAAAGGCTAGGATGTTCCGCACCCTGGGATTCAATCAGTGGTTGAAAAACTGGTGTGGAGCTCAGGGATTTGGCTTCATTGGGGACTGGGGGTCCACCTGGAGTGATGCAAGCCTATACTGGCATGATGGGCTGCATCTGTCCGGGAGGAACCAGGATCCTAGGTGATAGGTTTAAATGCTTCATTGGTGGCTTTTAAACTAGCCAAGGGGAGGCACTGGAAAGGAGCAGGAAATCCTAGCCCCAAATAATCATGGTAGTAGTGCAGCAAACACCAACATAGAGGTATCGATAGGGAGAAGGGCAGGGTAAATGGAGAAAGTGACAAAGGCAAGAAGGACAGGGATGGGGCAAGGGGTAAGGCCATCAGGATATGGAGGGTAATGAGTACCAATGCTCAAGTCTGGGCAACAAGCTCCTGAGCTGGTGGCCTTGATGGAAGAGGGATGCCTGGATATCATAGCAGTCACAGAAACATGGTACACAGAGAACCATGACTGGGATGTTAACATACCAGGGTACATAACCTACAGGAGAGACAGGCAGGGGAGAAGAGGGGGAGGAGTAGCTCTCTATGTAAAGGAAGGGATAAAAGCAACTGAACAAAAGAGTAAACAGGGAGGAGAGGAGGCACTGTGGGTCACCTTGGAGACTGGAAAGGGCACCACAATCCGCACAGGGGTTGTGTACAGACCCCCATGTCAGGGGGAAGGAATGGACAAGGATATGATAGAAGGCATTCTTAGAATGGCAGGGAAAGGAGATTCTGTTGATGGGAGACCTGAATATGCCAGATGTTAACTGGAGCATTGCTGCAATCACATCCAAGAGCAGGGCCATTCTTGATGCCCTACAGGTGGCAGGCATTAGACAGCTAGTTTGGAACCCATTCATGAGGGAGCAATCTTAGACCTCATACTCTCAAATGGGGGCAGTGAGAGGATCTCAGATCTAGAAGTGGGTTGCCATCTGGGGACAAGCCATCAAACAGTGTGGTTCATGTTAAACTCAGCTACAGAGTCAAGCCACACAAAAGTGAGGGTACTGGACTTTAGGAGGGCTGACTTTGGCAAGATGAGGAGTGCCTCAGAAAAGCACTAGCAAACAGGCTAGAAGGAAGTGTGGAGCAACAATGGGGAATCATCAAAACTGCCATCACAGGGCAACAAGCCTTTGTGTGAAACAAACAAATAAATCAAAATGAAAGAATAAGCCACTATGGTTCTCAAAAGAGGTGGCTGTGAACGTCAGGAAGAAAAGATAGCATTCCGGAAGTATAAGGAAACACAGAAGGAGCAGGACAGAGAGCTGTACCAGTTAAGGCAGAAGGAAGCAGCGAGGGAAGTCAGATTAGCAAAGGCCCAAACTGAGGAAAAGATCACCAACTCAGTTAAGAAGGGGGATAAAACCTTTTATAGGTACATCAGCGAGCGTAGAAAGACAAAGGGAGGGATAGTGAGGCTGAATAGAATGAACGGTGGGTGGGCAGAGGGGGACAGTGAAAAAGCAGGATACTGAACGAATATTTCTGCTCAGTTTTCACAAAAGAGAGGGAAGTGCCTAATCCAATTAACAGAAGCACTCTCTTGATAGGAGGTCGATCCAGTCCTTTCACAGAAGAAAGGGTTCTGCAAGAACTCCTAAAACTGAAGGTGGACAAAGCAATGGGTCCTGATGGAATTCACCCCGAATTCTAAAAAAGAATTAAGGGAGGAAATAGTGAAACCACTGGCTACTCTTTTAATAAATCATGGGAGGATGGTGTGGTACCGAGGACTGGAGGAAGGCGGATGTGATTCCCTTCACAAAGTGGGACCAAGATAGAGGCAGGAAACTACAGACCTGTCAGTCTGACCTCTGTGGTAGGGAAAGTGATGGAGTCACTTCTGAAGGAAAAGAATAGTTGAGTACCTAGGCCAGTGGAGCACAGGACCCAAGGCAGCATGGGTTCACAGTGGGAAGGTCATGTCAGACAGATCTAATAGATTTCTTTGACTGGGTGATCAAGTAGTAGACCAAGGGAGGGCTGTGGACATGGCCTACCTAGACTTCGCAACGCATTTGACACAGTCCCACACAAAAGATCAATAGTCAAATTAATCAGCCTGGGAGTGGGTCCCAGGGTGGTAGCCTGGGTAAAACATTGGCTGCACAACAGGACACAGAAGGTAATTGTAAATGGAGTCCACTCTAAAGAAAGAGGAGTTACTATTGGGGTACTGCAGGGTTCAGCATTGGGTCCAGTCCTTTTTAATGTCTTCATCAGTGACATTGCAGAGGGACTGGAAGGAAAAGTATGCCTTTTTGCAGATGACACAAAGATCTGCAACAGGGTTGATACACAAGGAGGAGTGGAAAGGATGAAAAGGGACTTGACAAGGTTGGAGGAATGGTCAGAAGTATGGCAGCTAGGATTCAATGCAAAGAAGTGCAAAATAATGCACCTGGGAAACAAGAACCCAGGGAAGAATACACAATGGGTGGGAGGTAGTAACAACAACAAAGAAAGGGATCTGGGGTAATCATATCAGATGACCTTAAGGTTAGCAAGCAATGTGAGAAGGCAGTAGGGAGGGCTGGGGTATACTGGGATGTATAGGAGAGGCATCAGCAGCAGAAAACAGGAAGTTGTTATCCCTCTGTACAGACAGTTGGTGAGACCCCATCTGGAGTTACTGTGTCCAGTTCTGGAGACCCCATCTCCGCAAGGACATAGACAGGATAGAGGTAGTCCAAAGGAGGGCAACTAAAATGGTGCAGGGTCTGCAAGAGAAGCTGTAGAGGAGAGACTAAAGGAGCTAATATGTGCTACCCTTGAGGAAAGAAGGGAGAGGGGACATGATAGAAACTTTTAAGTACCTCAGTGGAATCAACAAAGTCCAAGAGGGTAGCATCTTTCAGAAAAAGAGACTTGCAAGAACAAGGGATACAATTTAAGGATAGAAGGAGGGCAGTTCAGGGGCAATGTGAGGAAGTATTATTTCACAGAGAGGGTAGTGGATGTGAACAGCCTTCCTGAGGAGGTTGTGGGGTCTAAAACTGTGGTAGAATTCAAGAATGCATGGGACAGACATAAGGCAATTCTTGTGGGGGTAGGAAGAAATAGGCTGTTGGTTAACTAGGATCTGCGGCCTATCCTGTAGGTAGGGAAATGGGCAGACTAGATGGGCCAAGCGGTCCTTATCTGCCGTCAAATTCTATGTTTCTATGTTTCAGTTTAATTTGTGACAGCCTGTATCTTGCTCCTGCAGCACCTTCCACTTTGTGTTTGTTCATTAGCACCTTCTGTTCTGCTATATGGAGTTGGCTGCATCTTGGGACCTGGAAGCCTGGTCTCACCTGTGTGAGTGTTCCCCCTGTTTTAGCTGGCACATCTTCCTGTCTTCCTCCCTTTGGATGTACTTACACCTATTGAATGCCACCTGTTTTTCCTTCACCACCATGGTTACTTCCCTAGAGTACAAAAACTGCCTCTTTTCTTTTGTGAAAGAGAGAACTGGGGGCATAGCATCATACTTAGGATCAAGGTAGAGAAAACCTGATAACATGAAAAACATCATTTAAGGTCAGTAAAAAATGCTTTGTCATTTTTACAGGGGATGTAGATGTGACAACTATGCAATGTATTTTTTTTAATTGTCATCCTAGCCTCTTTTAATTATTTCGTCTGAGGTAGGAGGTCTGGTGGAAACTGAAAACTGTATTCTTCTGTGGCCAATCTTCTGAGCACTTAGTGAAGTATGGCTTTTGTTTAAGCACTCTTTTATCCTCAGAATGAAAGCAGGATGGGTAGGGACAGTAACAGTTCCTATCACATAAAAGCTGTTTCTTTTACTTAAACATCAAGAGATGAGCCCCTTTTCATCTAAAGAGACTATGTTTGGCCATAAACAAATGGCTGATCCAGCCAGATAGCTCTTTGCGAGGCCAGGAGCTGAAGGAACAATAAAAGCAGAAGGCAATCCACAAAGCCAGATTGGACCAGTTTTGGGAAGAGTTGGTCCCCAGAAACCAAAGGAAGGTCCAGAGTGCGATGTTGGAGAGGCATTTCTGAAGATGTGGGTATAGTTGGCTTGCTGATGGTATTTCTGTAGTATGTTTGCTCTGAGAATTCAGTTTTTCTGGAATTTTGGACAGCCAACATCACAGGTTTGACTCTGCCATAACTAACCAGTTCAAAGCTGAGGGTAAGCTTCTTCCATTCTACTTAAAAATGCAGTTAACTTTATGTTAGGTTTTTCTATGTGATCAATAGCATTTCAGATATTTATTTTTCATCTCTGTAGAATACTGAATCCCCCATAGTTTCTAGAGTGCACAATCTTGTAACACATGTAAATATTCTGGAGTGTTAAATGTTATTTTTATATACTTAATGTTTTCAGTGACTGAGTCATTTAATGTATAGATAACCAGAGGTAAATTGGAAAGTCTGTGATCCATGTCCAAACAGACAGGCTACAAAGCTACTATATCTAAAGCAGTGTGTTCTCAGCTGTGACTAAATATGTGGGTCATTTTCCTTTTGTGAAAGGGGACTGTACTGTGTGAGCAGTGGCTCAGGTGGGATTCAGACCTAAAGATACCTTGTTCAAGACTCAAGCTGAGTGGTGGCAGCATACTAAGGTGACCATGCAAGCATTTGAATGGTTAGAATAACTGGTAGAAGTGCAGACTGAGTTCTGGGAGAGAATCAGTCTGTGACACATACTATATAGTGTGGAGATATGGGATTTAGACTTTCCAAATTACTTAAAAATAGGATGCAGTTTTGTAAAACATTACTCAGAACAGCAAAATCTGTGCCATCTTCTAGAAGAGCTGTGCTTGGAAAAGTCAGAATATCTTATATGGTTCGAATGATACAGCTGTGTTTTTGGACCAAAATCTCAGCACTCAATAGAGATAGACTTCCATACAAAGCTTTAAAGAAAAGATTAAACACAGTATATAGAAATGGCATGGTTTCAAGCTGGATCAAATGTGTACAGGAAAGTCTTGGTATGATAGGAGTAAGCCAACTGAGGGATATGTATTTAAAAGGTGTAGTGATAAGTAGGAGCTGTTCTAAGGTATACAAATCCGGCCTTTATTTTGCGTAAGCAAAATTATAGATCTAACAGAAATTATGAAATTAAAATACTGTTTGGGTTCCTCAATTTAAAGTAATATCATTCCCTTGAATCCTGTTTATATTATATTATACACTGAGAAACGTGAGAGCCATCGTATATTGACCCAGACAAGATTTGGTCTATTTCTAACTAAATTACAAAATGAATAAAAATAAAGATAATATACCTGATCTGAACGTTAATTGTCAAATGAAATAAATGGAGGATTTGCTTCATATTATCTGCTATCCATGGTATAGCAATCTTCGGAGAAACATATGAAAAGAAACAATGCTTCATATAATATAAATGATGAAGATTTTCACCTTAATGTATTAAACTGTTAAGATAAGGAATCTGCTATTTGCATAGTACACTTTATTAAACGTGTTCTGCTAGTATGGAAAAAATGCAAGAAAATGTATAGCTATAACTGTAGAAATGTATAGATGTTTTTTAATCTGTTTCTGAAAAGTAAAACATATGTGGACACTTAACAGAACCCCTTTTAACCAAGAAAAAGAATATTTATACCTGGGGATTTTATTCTCAGAAAATTACAGATGGACGAAAAGTCATAAAAATGTTTTAAATAAGGTAAATAACATTAAGCAGGGTTTGTTAAAATTCCTCTGTAAGTATGGGAGTTTAACCATCAAACCAGCTATTCTGGCCTCAAATACTAAGATTGTCCCTGCCAATCTATATGTTAGTAGTAGTGTTTTATTCATGGAAAAGCATGAACAAGTATACAAATCCCATTGAGCTAAAGTTAATTTTCAAGGGCACCTTTGCATTTAAAATTTGGTTACGGAATGGCAGATTACAGAGGTCATACAGACGTTATTAAAGACAAACAAATCACAGAGGTCAACCATGACTAGAAATATTAAACTTTATGGTGTAGAGATATGGAATTTGGATTTTCCAAATGATTTAGAAATAGTTATGATGTAGTTTTATAAAACATTACTCAAAATAGAAAAATATGTGTCATATTATTATATAAGAGCTGAGCTTTGAGAACGTAGAACTGTGACACACTTGGTCGTGGCACAGCACCCCTGCATGCACGGTCCCGCAGGCTCTCCAGCCACACCCTGTCTCTGTGCTGCAGGTCACTATATTTGTGCCTGCACTGCTCCCCAGTGTGGGGGACACCTGTCCTTTGCACAAGTGGGTCAGCAATACTGGCCCAAACTTCTGATCTGTGCCCCTGCAGGTCCTCCTGGCCAAACAGCTGGCCCTCCACCTGCATCACCAGGGCCACCAGGTTGAGAAGCTCAACCTCCGACCAGTTCATGGCCCTTGGGCCAGCTCTCTGGGCACGTGGCATTGTGCCAGGTCGATGCTGCAGAGAACTTAGTCTTTGGAAGGTATGTGCAAGCATATGACTCAATCGCGCCACATGTGCCACTAGGCCGCGTGTGAGGTACCGCGCACTGTGTGCTGAAGTGCGATTGCCACCAATGGCGCTGTAGTGTGCATGCGCACTGCACAGTGACATGGTAGTAATGTGGGGGTCATTGTGCATGGCCAGGTCGCGCAAGTGCACAATGTGCATAGATGACATTTTGTGTGCATCGAGCATCATCGTGCAGACTTCCAGTGATGTGCTGTAGGATATGGTTAC
The DNA here is from genome assembly GCA_016271365.2 of Neoceratodus forsteri. NCBI lineage: Eukaryota > Metazoa > Chordata > Ceratodontiformes > Ceratodontidae > Neoceratodus > Neoceratodus forsteri. Next base: position 1,393,649,430 of record CM057458.1, on the reverse strand, counting down.
GCAACTGTCACTGTTGCATGATCATAGCTCAAAATGGGACAGGTAGCACAGTGGGTATCACGCATATGGACATGCATGCATGTACAGTGGTGGTAGTTCGTCCTGCGCGAGCAGACTGGTGGCACTGAGCCTGTCAGGCCAATCACGCCTCCATTGATATGCGACAAGATAAGCACCGTATTCAGGAAATGCTCCGAACACACCGCACATGTGCGGGATATCCGTCGTCTGGAGATGCGCCAAACACAGCAGATGTGCCCTGCTGATTGGAATGAGCTGAGGGCAATTATGCAATTCACAGACAATGCTCCCAATTCATCTCATTACCGAATTCAGGGGCATCTCACCTGTTTAGCATATCATTAACATTGCTCCAAATCCCATTTGCATGCCCTGAGCCATAAATGCTCCTGACTCAGCCCCCACAGAGCACAGGTAATTAAGAGGATTTTCAACCTTGCAGGTAGGTTCTGAACACTTTTCTTATGGCATTTTTGCTGCAGCAGAGGACAGTTTTGGCTGTGGACAGGCAGTCATCCTAGGATGTGCATGGACTACAGACACACACTGTTGTGTGCCACACACTGTCCCAAAGCCCATCCTAGCCACGGATGGTGGGGTGGTGGTTGGTGTGACAGTGCAACACAGATGGATGCCATGTGTGCTGCAGTCCTGGCCACCAGCCGATGTTCCATGCCATGCAACACACGTGGCATGTCCAGGGCAGTGCATCTGCATGTGGCTATGTACATGGACTGGGAAGCCACTGCACAGACATCACTTACAGTCCCAGATACTGCCCAGACATGCATAGCAGGCTAATGTGTATATAGCTGGCAAGGTGCTATTACCCAGCTGTTCCTGGATGTTGGTCCATGCTACTCATGGTCCCTGTATGTGCACGTCTAATGTCTGTGTATTCCCTCCCACAGTAGCCAACATGTCTGGAAGAGACAGTTCCACTGGATGCAGACATCCTAACTAAACAAATGATGAGGAAAGGGCACTCATTGAGGCATACCATCTGTGGAGGGATGTCCTGTCTGGCAGGGGTGGCAGCCGAGCACTGCAGGTTTGAGGCAGTGGCACAGCATACGAATGTGGTGGGTAAATAAAACAGAACCATGCAGGAGTGCAGAAAACACCTCAATGATGGCAGGAAGAGGGCCAAGGAGAAGATGGCACACATTGAGGCCTCCCTGAGTAGGACAGGGGGTGATCCACAGACAGGGGTGCGGCTCACACCCAATGAAGAACTGCTAGTGGCCAGCATTAGCCATGCAGCCATGCAGGGTGTTCCTGGTGGGAGGTTCCAGATGGGTGGAAGCCCATCACAGCACTGTGAGTATACATGTCCCTGATGTGTGTCTTGTCATTTGTGTGCATCATGTTCACCATGACAGCCCCTCTGTGTGCAACTGGCAGGCATATGCCTGTGTGCATTGCCATGGGTGGGTGAGGCCCTTCCGTGGCCCATGCTGTGCACCTGTTTGTAGGCCTGACCATGCCCGGTGGGGTATCTGTGTAGTTGTGGTCTCTGCAAATCAGTGCTACTGTCCCAGTGTTCGGTGGCCAGGGTGTTGCACTGTCCCACATGGTGTCATGTGGGTGTGTACATGCACTGGGCCACTCCAGCTGGTGCCAGTGCATGGATGCAACAGTGGACCATGCTGTGCATGTCCGTGCCAGGAACCGTCATGCACAACAATGATACACCACTGTGTCACACTGTTCATGCTTGTGTGCCACTACTGCCTCCCTTGTATGTGACTATGTCTCCCTTTTTTCTTTGCAGCTCCATCACACCTCACGGGTGCTGCCATGTCCAGTGTGGTGCAGGATGCCTCAGCAGGCAATGATGCAGAGCCGTCTCACAGGGCTGAGGGCACAACGGAGGATGGTGCCATCCCTGGACCATCCCACACCACAATGTCCCCAGCCACATCACCAGTGGTGGCGGGCTCATCAGACCCCTCAGCTAGTGGTGCCATTGCTGGCGAGTGTGACACCTCTTGGCTGGAGGGTTTCCTGGGTTTGGCTGATGATGACCAAGAGGATGCAGTGGACATCACAGATGCCCTGCTGGTGCTGGCATCTGCCACACAGGGGGCATACAGCAATGTCCACGACAATCCTGATGCCACTCAGATCCCAAGGGACATGGACAACAGTGTCACATGTGAAGCACAGGTGGCACCTCCTGGTGTTTGTGTCCCTGCTGCCCACAGCACACCTGCAGAACCCACACAGCTGCCCACGGTGGTGGGTGCTGTGCCCGCTGCACCTAGTGCTGCTGTGGCAGCAGGGACAGGCAACACTGCACGGCAGGGTGCTGTGGGTCCAACGCAGATGGCGGTGGACCATGATGCCACCATACTTTGATGCACTGGGGTTGTACATGCCCATTCTCCACCCATGCTCCAGCCTGCTGTGGTGTGCCTACCGACCATGGATGCTCAGCAGCAGGCTGGCACACCACCCAGCTGTCTGAGCCGTCCCCATGAGCCTTCACCCATGGACGAGATTGAGGGCTATGCCCGCCTCCTGTGGGACACCGCAGAGGGGCAGACAACACTATGGGTGGAACTCAGGGGCCTTTGGATGCTGCTGTCCCTTGAACATGAGTCAGCAGCTGCGTGACATGCCCAGATGTTGGCAGAGGCACGCCTACTGCAGGTGGGCATGACCATAGCTCTGGAGCAGATTGCACACATCACTGAGGCCATGTGTTCATCCAGTGCACGATGTGACCACCAGGCCTCCAACTGTACACCCAGGAGTGCCTCATGCATGCCCAGGCAGTGGCATCAGGTGAACCCATTGCTGCTGACACTGTCACCCCTGCTGGCAATGCCCAGCATCCCCGGAACCAACATGGATCACAGGGCCACTACACCGGTGAGCAACCATTCATGATCTCTCTGCAGTACCCCTACCGGGGTGTTGGCAACACCCCCTGTGGCTGGTGGTGCTGCATCAGCATCCATCAGCCATGGGTGTGGCTGCCCACATGTCCATGGTGGCCATGGTGCCTCCCTGTGATGTCCAGGTCACCGTTCACATGGCCACCACACCTGCTGCCTGTGTGTCCCACTTACCTGGCCACCACTGCCTGGGGTAGTGTGGGTGGCATGCCCCTGCCCCAGTGCAGTGCCATTGTGTGTCCCCTGTGCAGTGCCACCTGTGTGTTTGTGTGCGCCATTGTTGTGCCATGTGGCATGGATATAATGAGGGTGGCCCTATGTCTGCTGTGCACATGTGCCAGCAGCTGTACACTGATCCATGCCATCCTTGGCACATACACAGTGGAAAATCGCTATGCGGCAGTGTACATGCTGGCTGTGTGTGTGTGCATGTGTGTGAATGTGCAGGTGTGTGTGTGCACAGCATGGTCAATGGCATAGCTGTGCTCCACTGCAGCACTGCTGCTGCTTCGTGGCCTGTGTTGTGTGTGTGGCTGAGTGGGGCTGTGTGTGTGGTGTGGGGTGCCCTCCATGCACTACCCACCTGTGTTACTCACCTGCAGTCTCCAAAGTGCTCCTTCACAATTGTGTCCCTGTGCTGCCAGGCCCTCACAGTGAGACATAGGCTATGCTGTGCCAGTGGTGGTCTAGCCCGATGACCCTGCTGCCCTGCATCCTCGTCCACTTCCCCTCCTGCCCAGAACTGTCACCCTCCCCAGCCTGGACAGCTATTCCACGGTCAATGGCCATGTTGTGTAGTATACAACAGACCAGGAATATGCTACAGGCTTTCTCTGGGCTATACTGTAGGGCACCACCCAACCTATCCAGACACCAGAAGCGCATCTTCAGCATGCCAAAGACATGCGCGATGATGACACATGTAGCAATGTGTGCCTCATTGTACTGCACCTCCGCCTCTGTTCTGGGTCTTCTGAAGGGGGTCATTAGCCAGGGTTGAAGTGAGTATGCAGCATTGCCTGTGGGGAGCAAGGGTGGCTGTTAGTCCACTGCTTACATGTGCGATATGACCTACCCCCTGCACCATGGCGCACTGCTGTGTGTTCCATGGGTACACCACTGACCATGTTTTTGCCATCCCTGCCATCCCACCACCCCCACCTGCCATGGGTTAGCCCCTGCTGTACAGGTCTGCCCTTGGCTGCCCATGCCTTGGCCTTCCAGATGTGCTCTGGCCCCCATTGTCTGCCCCAGTGTGCCCAGCAGCCACACATGCCTGGCTGCTTGTGGTGTGGTGTGCTCTGCCCTGCCATACATGCCTGCCATGGCACAGCACCCCACCTTCCATGCATATTTGTTGTGCTGCACTCTCCCACTGTGTGCATTACTGCAGCACTGACCCCCCTTCCAGTGTCCCACATATGCTGCCCCCTCTGCACATTATGCGTTGTGCTACTTGCACACCTTCCCCCTCCCATCCTGTCCTGTGCTATGGTGTCCTGTTCCTTTGCAGGTCAGTATGTCCCACCCACCTACTAGCTGTCCACTCAGTATGTCCCCAGACTCAAACCTGCAGCAGAGGGTGGACTGGTGCCATAGGAAGGTATTGTGTGCTCCCCGGGGTGTGTGGCACAGACATTGCTGATGCGCCCTGTGGCATTGCACACCACCAGGAAGTTTGCAGAGTGGTAACCCTTGCAGTTTATGCATGTCACACCATCCTCACCAGGTGGTGCGCAGATTGCCACATGGGTGCAGTCAGTGGCCCTTATGATGCCTGGCATGCATGCCACCCTATGGAAATATTACATGGCTTCTGTCCACTCAGCCTGTGTGCTTGGGGAAATGGATGTACTCCAAAGCATGTGGGAGCAGTGTGGTGAGGAATTCTGTGAGGAGATGGGATGTGGATGCCTGGGAGATGCCTGTGGTGTCAGCAGCTGGCCTCTGGAAGGTTCCCGTGGTGAACAAGCACATGACAGTTGTCACCTTGGTCTCCACTGATATGGCATGACCTCGTCCAGAGGGTGCCTGCATTTCATCATGGCACAGCTTACAGAGCTACCTCAGAATGGCCCTGTTCAGGTGGTATCAGCCAACTGTTTCTGTGTCTGTCAGCTGTTCAAATGTCAGTCTGGCACGATATCACCGTGGGGCTGGCCTCCTACACTGCCTTCCACCTCCACATTACTGGTCCTCCTGTCTCCTCATCCCTCTGTTATTTAATCTGTATATAAATGATGTCAGACACCTATTGATTGGTGCTCAGCATCATTTACATACAGATGACACTATTCTCTACGTCGAGGGTTGCTCTGTGGTTCAGATACAGGAGAAACTCCAGAGTGCTTTTGATAGGCTACAGGGTTATTTTTGTGATTGTGGCTTGGTGTTAAATGCCACAAAATCTCAGCTAATGCCATTTTGCAGTAAGTTAGAGGCTATTCAACAGCCTCTGACTAGGAAGACTTTGGATAATTGTACTCTTGAACTAGTTGATTCTTATAAATATCTGGGAGTTTGGGTGGATTCCCAGTGCAAATGGAATATCCATATAGAGTCCCAAATTGGTGAACTAAATAGAAAATTGTGATGTTTGTATAAACATAGAAAGTATATTTCACAAGAAATATGATTAAAAATAATTAATTCAACAGTTACCCCGGGGTTTGACTATGGAGACATCCTATTTAGGGGGGCATCCATGCTATTGCTCCAAAGATTGGATGTGATTTACAACAGATTTGAGCGGTATATTCTGGATGTCTCATGGAATACCCACCATTGCCTACTCTATGAAGCATTAAACTGGACAAGTTATCTATATGTAGAGACATCCATACAATTCATCTGGCTCTTAAATGCTATTTAAAGAAAGTACCTACATACTTATCAGATATAGTGAACCTTAGGAAAGTAAAGAGTGGCTTGCATTCAACAAATTTGATTGAATATGTAGTACCAGTCATGAAAACAGAAAAAGGAGATTCAAACTTTGTTCATATTGCTCCTAAATTGTGGGATAATTTACCATGTCATTTACGTCTACAGAAACTGGTTCCATATTGGAACATGATAAAAACTTGGTTAATGAGCAATGATGCCTTACCTAAGGCTTGTTGTGACCACACTGTGTAAATTTGTTTTAACCATGCATTGATTGTAATTTGCAAATGTTGCACATTAAGGGTGGGAAATTCAGACTGCGCCAGGCAGGGGCGCAAGCCAGGGCGCAGCGCAACTGGGCTGCGCCAGGGCTAGGACCAGGCAATATTCAACGGTGCTGCACCATGGCTCAGCACCATTGAATATGGCACTGAGGGCACACACACTGCAAACCACACAGTGGCACTGTGCCAGTGCAAGTGGAAGAAGGGGAGCAGGGGGATGCGTCAGTGCAAGTGCAGTTGCGCTAGGTGCATCAACCACGATATTCAGTGCTGGGCATGCAAATGAGGCCATTATGCATGCAAGACGCAAATAGGGCCATTTGCATGTCATTATGGCCCCATTTGCATGCAGTGCACTGATCCCCAGTGACTTGCGCCTGGCGACCTGCTAGGCTGCAGCCGTTGGGGACCGGCGCCCTTCTGACCCTTGCCGGTCTCCACACCCATTCACCCGATCGCGGGCATATGTTTTCATATCCCTGGTGGCCCAGTGGACCACTTTCCAACACCCGATCACGGGCATATGATAATCATATCCCTGGTGGTCAAGTGGAACCCCAGCTCCCAATCGCAGGCGGAAATACCAAATGACACCCTGGTGGTCCAGTGGTACCTCCCCACCCGCCTACTGAGGCCACCACCACCCAGCACCCCCCAGTCAGCGGAAGGTGGCAGCACCCCACCCACATGCCACTCAGCCAATGGGCATGCAGACCTATGTACTACACGGCCTGATATCTGAATGAACGTTCATTCACATTTCAGGCTCAGGTATAGTAAGGGTCTGCCCACCCATTGACCACGTAGTGGACCGATAGGGCGACAGACCCTGCTGTATGCTGTCAGTCGGCGGCAGCTGGGCGGTATGCGGGAGGGTGATGCCACCTGCTGCTGACTGGGGGTGCTGGGTGGCGGTGCCTCAGTGGGTGGGTGGTGGGAGGGGGTACCACTGGACCACCAGTGTGTCATTCGGTATTTCCGCCTGCGATCGGGTGCTGGGGGGGGTTCCACTGGACCACCAGTGATAATTTCATCATATGCCCATGATTGGACATGGGGGGGGGTCCACTGGATCACCAGGGATATAATAAACATATGCCCATGATCAGGCATTGGAAAGCGGTCCACTGGACTACCAGGGATATACGAACATACGAAATTTGCCAGCAGATAAAGGCCTAGAGGTCTATCAAGTCTGCTCGAATGTGCAGTTAGCACCCCTTATTCTGCAGCTGCCCCTCCCTTCCCCTTCATTAACCCTCCCCCTTGTCCTGTCTCATCCTCGTTTGAAGCAGTCCACTGTTCTACTGCATATCACTTCAGCAGGTAACGCATTCCACCCAGCCACCAACCTCTCTGTAAAAAAGTGTCTCCTCATCTCCCTCCTGAACCTTCCTCACTCCAGTCTCATATCCTGGCCCCTGGTGGCCCTCCCCTTCCTTACTTTGAACAGCCCCTCTGTACCTGTCTTGTCTATTCCTTTCATGTATTTAAAGGTTTCAATCATGTCACCTCTGTCTCTCCTCTCCTCCAGTGAGTACATGTTCAACTCCTTCAACCTCCTCTCGTATGATAAGTCCCCCAGCCCCTTGATCATCTTTGTCACTCTGCGCTGCACCCCCTCCAGTAACTTAATGTCCTTCTTCAGATACGGATGCCAGTACTGCATGCAGTACTCCAGGTGTGGTCTAACTAATGACCTATACAGTGGCAGAATAACCTCCTCCCTCCTCGAGGATATACCCCTTGCAATACAACCCAGCATTTTGTTGGCCTTTGCAGCTGCCTCCTTACATTGTGCCGAGTTGTTCATTGACCCTGTAATGAGCACACCCAGATCCTTCTCCTCCTCCTCTGTCTGGGCTAGCTGCACTCCCCCTAGCTGGTAACTCCTCCTTGGGTTCTTCATCCCAAAATGCAGCACCTTGCACTTCTTGGCATTAAAGCCCAGTTGCCAGGTGTCTGACCAGGTTTCAAGCTTTGCCAGATCATCCTGCAACCCTGCCATCCCCCTAGGTCATCCACCACCGCGCCTACCTTGGTATCATCAGCAAACAGACTGATCTTGCTCTTGATGTCCCATGATATGTCTGCAATGAATATCCCAAACAACACTGGTCCCAACACTGAGCCCTGTGGAACACCACTCATCACTGCCCTTGGGTGTGAGAGCTCCCCACCCACCACCACCCTCTGTTGCCTTCCCTGCAGCCAGTTTCCTAGCCAGCTCACCAGCTTTGCACCCGCCCCTGTGTCTACTAACTTCCTTCCCAGCCTTCCATGTGGCACTGAGTCGAATGCCTTGCTGAAGTCCAGATACAGGACATCCACTGCATGGCCCCTGTCCAGTTGCCTAGTTACCCAGTCATAGAACTCGACCAGGTTTGTTTGACAGGATCTGCCACATATGAAGCCATGCTGTCTGTTGTCCTGTAGTCATTTGGCCTCTAGGAGGGCCACCAGCCTCTCCTTCAGGATAGTCTCCATTAGCTTACCCACGATGGATGTGAGGCTCACTGGTCTGTAGTTTCCCAGTTCATCCCTGGGGCCACTCTTGTGGAGGGGCACCACATGAGCCATCCTCCAGTCCTGAGGTACACACCCCTAATGTAGTGAGGCATTAAATAGGTCTGCCAAAGGTCCTGAAAGGACCTCTGCCAGCTCTTTTCAGTATCCTGGGTGGATGCCATCTGGGCCTGGCGCCTTGTCCACCCTCAGTGCCTTCAAACCCTCTCAAACTCTGCTCTCCAGATTTCCCATCTGTCACCACTTCCCCTTCTGCCATTTCTCCCACCTTGGGTGTCACCCCCCTCTTCTCTTTAGTAAATACTGAGCAGAAGTACTCATTTAGTGCTTCCGCCTTATCGCACCCTGCTTCCACCCAACCCCCCTCCTTCCTAATCCTTACTATGTGGCCCTTACAGCTCCTTTTCTCCCTGATGTACTTAAAGAAGTCCTTCTCCCCCTTCTTAATGCCTTGTGCCAGCCTGAGTTCCATAGATGCTTTGGCTCCCCTTACTGCCCTTGTCACCTCCTTCGATTCTGTCAAGTACTCCTCCCTGTCCTCCCCCCTCCCTGTTTTCTTGTACTCCCTAAAGGCAGCTCTTTTCCTCCTTACCTTTTCCATGACCTCCTTGCTCAACCAGATCGGTTTCTTAGCCCTATCCTTCTTGCTCTGGGCTTTGCAGCAGGTTTTGGTTGCCTCCACTATCCCCAGCTTTACGAGCTCCCACCTCTGGTTAGTGTCCATACTAGATTGAATTCTGGCCAGGTACCCTTTTACCACTTCCCCCATCCTCCCAAAGTTGGCCCTCCTGAAGTCCAGCACTATTGTGCCAGATTCCACTCCTTCCTTGCCCATATCCAATGTGAGCCATACTGAGCGGTGGTCACTCCCTGATAGCGGTTCCTCCACTGTAAGTTCTCTCACAAAGTCCCCATTTGCCAGCACAAGGTCAAGGGTATTTCCTAACCTGGTTGGTTCACTGACCATTTGCAGCAGGAAGCTGTCTTGAAAGGCATCCAGCAGTACCTGCTCCCTTCTGTTCCTGGTTGTGGGGTGCTCCAGTCCACTCCTGGCATGTTGAAGTCCCCCACAATCACCACACTACCCTTCTCGCAGGTCCTCCTGATCTGTCCCGCTAGTTCCCTGTCTAACTCCTCCGTCTGAGATGGTGGCCTATACACCACTCCCATTCTAAGAATCCTATTCTTGGAATCCTGGATTTGCATCCAAAGTGACTCCGTACTACCTCCTCCCCTTCCTCCTTTACACACTTCAGTCCTTCCTTCACATATAGTGCCACCCCCCCTCCTTTCCCAATCACTCTGTCCCTACGAAATAATCTGTACCCTGGTACAGACAGGTCCCAGTTATTGTATTGGGTGGCCCATGTTTCCATGATGACTGCAATGTCCACCTCTCCCTCTGCCATGAGAACCTGTAACTCTGCAGTTTTCCTCCCAAGGCTTCTAGCATTAAGGGTAACCACCTTCCACCCTTTTCCCTCCCTCCCATCCTGCCCTCCTTTCCTAGCATCACCAACACTACTTGCCATTTGTCCTTTGTCACTGTTATGGGGGGTAAGCTCACATGGTTTCCCAACCTGTGGTCTCTGCATATCTCTTCCCCAACTGCCACCCCCCACTCCTAGTTTAAATTCTCAACTTCCTCTATGTACTCCTCCATCCTCTGTTTCAACACTTTCTTTCCCTCCTCACTTAAGTGTAGTCTGTCCTTGGCATAGAGACTACTGTCCTCCCAGGTCCCTCCCCACCCCCAACAGCCCATACCCTTTAGCACAACACCAGGTTCTTAGCCATCCGTTACATTCTTCTATTCTCAGCTTTCTTGTTGTGCTTGCCTTTGGCACAGGAAGTATCTCTGAAAATGTTACTGATCTTCCTACCCCCTCACATAATTGTGCTAGCTCCTCAAACCTCCTCTGGACTGTATCTACTGTCTTGTCAGCCAGGTCGTTTGTCCCAAGATGTATAATTAAATGAGGCTTGTCCCTACCCCCTCTAGCATATTTCAGAACAGACTGTCCCACCCTTTCCGCTGTCATTCCTGGCATGGCCTCCACCCAAATGCGACTATGCCTCTCCCCCTTGCTACCCCACCTAACTCCTCTTAGTATTGAGTCCCCAGCACTAAGATTCCACCCTCTTACTCCCTGCTTGCTTCCATTCATCTCCTCTCTCATTTCCAGCTCCTCTTCTTCCTCCTGCACATTATTTCCCCTTTACCCTGTTGCAATTCTCCAGCAGAACTTCCCCCGCTCCAGTTTGGTCCAGGCATTTATCAATTACTCCTCTAATTTCATCATTTCCTCCTCCACCTTCTTCCTCTCTAGCAGTGCACAACTATTTTCTGAAGGCCCTTCACAAATGCCCGCTCCCTCTCTTCATAGTAACCTGTTCTCTCCTTTCCACTCCATGACTTTTGCCACTTCTTCACCTCCTCACAAGTTCCTATCTCCTCCTTCCATTTGTCTTTTTGTCTCCTGACCTGGTTTCCGGCAATTGTTCTTCCTGGCCTGGGCCCCTTTGTCTCTGCTTCCTTCTTCTGACCCTCTCCTCACCACTTTTGGCTTAAATTTCCTCCCTCATCTCCCTTCTTCCTCCCTCCAGTATTGGGCTAAACCCACCCCCAATCTGCCTTGCCTGTCTTAGTTCCTCCTGCAGACCCTCAATCTCCTTTCTAAGTTTTTCTATGTGGTTGCACACTAAACATCCTCCCACACTCCAGGCAATTTTTAGAAAGATTGGTGCACCGCAGTTGTTGCAGCCTACCACCCTACCCATTGCTGTTGTTGCCCACCAGCGACCCCCCACCCTTCCAGATGCAGGATACCAAACTCTCCTCCAAGTCTCCCCTCTCCCTCCTCTATCAGTGCAAAATATTTTCTTTATTTCCCTTACCTCCTTTGTTTCACACGTTTAGATATATTGAGCAACTGCTTTTTATATTCCTATCCTTCCTATCCGCACTCAAAAACAGACTTTAAGTAGCCATTGCACAACCTTCTTCAAACTCCTACTCCTCCTTTCCCCAATGCAATATCAATGCGAGGAAGTAATAATGAAAGCTCCTAGATTTGCATTTACTTCCCTTCCACTGAGAGAGCAGTCACCTCTTCACTTGCTGCTGTTCCTTCCTGGATGTCTGCTTTTGCTATGACAGGTGCATATCATTTGCCTGTTTGAGGAAGTGATGTCAGAACCCCTGGTATAAAGGAAATAATGGACCAAGGGTGGTACCAGCCCAAGTCTTCCAGAAACAATTAGGTAGCTGAGGCCTCTGGTCAGACCATTAGCACCCTTCCCCCACTCTGCACTCAAACTTTGCAGCTAGTGAAGCCAGCAACAATGAATCACAATTCTACTCAAAGCCCCCAAAATAAGTTTGCTACCCAAAGAAACAGGACTCCAATTCAAACAGCTTCACCAACAACACATCAAAAGAGGCTTGGAATTAGAAGATATATTTCTCCAATTCAAAGAAACAGACCCAGTTAAATCACACCAATTATGTTTTAAAACAGAAGAAATAGGTCTCTACAAATGCAGCCTGCCACACAGTGAATCAAACAAATGAGCCACTTATAGCTACCAAAACAGGTTTCAAAATTCCAACAGCCCCAAACAATACCCTGCTAGCCCCTTAGTAGCAAGAAGAAAAAATAACCTTCTACCAAGTAGAATCCACAAGAAACAATGTAAAACAACAAGAAGCTACTGTACTATAGATCTGATCTTGTCCCCCTTCTAGTTCCTTCTGAGAAGCCAAAGCACTGAGTTCCAAACTCTGTGATTTCCCTTGTGCTGCTTTCAAAATCAGACAGTTCCAAACTCTTTGACTTCCCATGTGCTGCTTTCAAAATCAGACAGTTCCAAACTCTGTCAATATGTCTTATCAATATGCCCTTGAATGGGCGATTGGGAGGGCACAATGCTCCCTGGGCAGGGAGCATGTGGGCAGTGTTGTGGATGGGCGGGTGGCCATCCACGGCTGGCGATTGCTGTGTTGCACTCTGCAATATGGCAGCTCACCTGGCCAGGATTTGTTCCTGGATTTACCAGGCACAACTTTGCACCTCCGTGAGTGGCACAAAGGTGGAGTTGATGCCATCATATGCACTACATCCAGGCTGAATATCAGGATATTGCCTCCTATGCATGGGCACGACTTCCCGCGCACAGCATGCATACGATCGAGCGCCGGCGCATCAGGGTTGCGCAGTGCAACTGCCCCTTTGAATATCATGCCATGCACAACTCTTTTGAAGATCCCCCCCCAAGATGTGTTAACATGTTTGTTAGTGTAACATGTTTGTTTTTATATGCCCATGGGACCCCATTGTAAATGAGTCTAGCTCAACTGGGTAATCCTTTTCTGAATATCAGAATAAAAGTTTTACTACTACTACTACTACTACATTATCATGCCCACCATCAGGAATGGTGCACCATCCATCGTTGGCTTTCAGCTGCCTGTCTCCTCCTACTTGCTCCTGCTTTCCTGCTGTTCGGCCTGTTGGGGGCATGTACTTGAATCTGCTTCTTTTATACTTATCTCACCATGGAGCATTTGGGACCTGCACCATGAATACTCCGTGATTGTGCATTCATTTTGCACTGTGAATGGCTCTGCGCTGTATATGCAGGTGCACGCCCCCTCGAATTGCGCCACATGTCATTACATTATGTCTCTGGTGCATCCTGTTCAGTGCAGCGCATCCAGCTTGTACTGGGGCAACTGCGCTGCATGTGAATGGCTCCATGGCACATTTCCAGGTTGTACTGGCACATCTCATTTGCGCCCAGTGCATCTGTTTTGTGAATCCTGCCCATTCTCTGTGGTGCAGACAGTGTAGTAATTAATGCAATTCTGTTTACAAATGTATACGCTGAAACAGGTAGCAGAGGGAATCTGCTCCTGCCTCCTTTTTGAAAAAACTGGCACTAAATAACTTGAGGTAAGTCAGCATTCAAAGGGCCCTATTCTCAACTGATTATTATGTGGCCATAAGATTTACGGCCTCATAATTATCAGTTTATGGGATAAATTAAAAATATGAGAAACCATTTTGGGGGGAGGTAGTGCTAATGAATCAGTCACAGTGCTTGCTAATTTATTTATCCAACATACAGCATTCTAAGAAGAGGGCACTAGGCACAGAACTTATAACAGCTTTCACTGTCTGACTTTCTGGGGGTGGCACCCTGTCCCAATCCCAATAATCCACTCAGACTAGAAGAATTACAAAATAAACTTCAGTTTCTGCACAAGTCAGTCTGGACTCAGTCTCAGACTAGAAGAGGAGAAGGAGAATTAATAATAATAATAATCTTATTCAGTTTCTTCCATTCACCTGCTGGCAACTTCTGCTCCGACCGCAGCTCCGCTCCTCCAACCCTTCAAAGTTTGGCAACCTAACCAACACTACAGGTGAGGCCATGATGGTGAAGTGAACAAAATAAAGCAAACATTTTAAATTAAATTGTCACAGGTTGGGAGATGGTGGGGAGAGGGGGAACGGGGCAGGGACGGAGGCCGGTGAACCTTACAAAGGGGCCCGGGCAACACAGAAAAGACAGATTATTAAAACAAATAAAGCAGCAGCAAATATTAATCACTGCACTCTCAGACTCTGTCAGAAGAAGTAGTTAAGAACAAGTTAACTCTAAGCAGCACAACAGTGATGGTGGGCAGTCACTGAGCCTTCTCTCTCCTCCTCTCTTTTTCCACATTCATGATCGACCATGACTACTGCTACCAACGGTCAGGTCAGGTGGGAGAACTGGAAAAATTCGCAGTTTTTCAGCCTGGCATGCACAGTACGGTGTCTTACACCACATGACTCTATTGTGGTCCTACTGCGAGTGCGAGCCTCGACTCATCCCCGATCCCCCCCCATGGAATTCAATCAGTGATTGCATGACAGTCAGCTGCTAGCTGCTCAGGCAGTTTGATTAAAAAAAAGCTAACAATGTTGCAGCGCTGGTGGGCTGTTTGTTTCCATCAATAAAATATAAACTTCATTGACCATTTGGATTTGGGCCCCTGAAACCTCATGGGCCCGGGTGCGACTGCACCCCTTACACCCTAATAGCTACGCCCCTGGTTCTCATGGGATAATGTCATGTAAGCACCGCAAACGTTGATTTGTGGATGCATCCACAACACTAGTGACAGCACTGAGAGAAATCTTTCCCTTCAAGAGTTATGTGCTCCATTTAATTTTGCAATCCTGTGGCTTACCTGATGAATGAAATTTCCTCTGTATTGCCACCATTGCATAGAAAATGTAACTGCTCCTTTTCTAAATGTGTCGCTACGAGGTGTTTTAGCATGGGTTCTCGTGCCTAACTCATTGCTATTTAAACATTATTTCCTTGGCCGCAAATCTCACCAACCACAAAAACAGCAATTTTAGTTTTTAGTATTGTATGCAGTACTGGTTTAGTATGCCTGCAATCTGTTGTGCTGTCCTACAATGTAGCCCTTTGCACTATTCAACATTTTATGTATTGAGCCCCCCCCAAAAAATGCTCATCCACCACCTGATTCAGCATCATCCATTCAAGTACCACTAAGCCTTCTTTTTTACTCAAGTATTTTGGTGTTGTGTAATTGCAGTTACTGCCATGGTTTTAAAATGCACTTTCTTTTTGGTTTTCAGTTTCCCTGTGCTTATTTTTTCCTTCCTGCTCTTTACCAGTGAATGTGTATAATGCTGCAAGAGTAGGGGTGCACTGTGCTTGTGTTGTAGCTGACAATTGGTAGCACATAATCACTCCAATATTTCATTCATAAATAAAAAAGGTATGTAAAACATGCAAGAAACCATGTTGCCGACTATGATACCAGTTAGACATTTTTTGCCAACCAGTGGCAGTAGCAACTTACCCAATGCACCACTCTGACTCACCTGTGAAAGCCCCTATAAAGCAGAAAGACTGAGACAAGCATGGAGGAAAATGCATTCAGTACTGTAGCAGCCAAAAAGGCGCAAAGGCAGAGGCCAAGAAAAGAGGAATCTTGTAATAGTTGTCTGTGAAAGTCTGATCAACATGTGTGCAATGAAGGGAACAGGAGAGTGATATACGGGTCCAATTTAAATATATTGTAACTCTCCTTGACTTTAGATGTGTGTAGTCAAATAAAAATCGGGATACATGAAATGTTGTACATTAGTACAAGATTGCTCCTATAATGCAGGCAATTGTCATCAATGTCTCTGTCAGATGAAAAAGTTAAAGTATGAAATACCATGTTTGAAATGAAAACTGTTTCAAAAGCAAAACTGGTCTTTATGTGAGACAGATCACAGGTTTTCAACTTCATGTGCAGATTGTTTTTTTCTTCTCTTGTCCTTTCTTTCAAGTCATTTGGTAAGCTCTTACAATGAAGGCTACATTTTCGGGTGGAATCAGATTTGTCATCGACAGTAAATGGTAAATAAGCAGTCGGAAAGAAATTATACAGTGGAGATCACAAACAGGGATGCAGGCAGAACATTTTTTTTATGGACAAAATACACTGGGTGACAAAAAAAGGAAAACCGAACAGCAAATAAATGATTTAATTAGCATGATGCTCAATACAAACACACCACAAGGCTGAACACGGGTACACAACAAATCTGAAGGGATTCAGAAGAAACATACACAGGAACATAGGGGCGCGTAACAAAAAACACACTGCTACACACAAATAACTGAATATTACACATTTATTGATGATCGCACTTACTGAAAAAGCGTGGGACTGCAGCTGGACGGAGGGAGCTGTGTGCACACATGGTGACAGGGAGGTCAAAAATGCATGCACACCAAACCTACAACACAGACATGCAAGACCACAGAGTGCAGCCACGAGGACTGAGGGTAAGGCTCATGTCGGGATAATTTGAATGCAGAGTGCAGCTCTTTGCTACACCACCGCACAGCATGGAGATCGCCACTTTTGGACAGAGGTAACCAAGCGTATTTAAACTTCAGGAAGTACTAAAACAGGGGAAAAAATGGGTGTCCTGCATCAAACATTACACAGGCAAGCACTTTGGAAATGTCCCCCTACTGTTCAGTAAAGTTCTCCTTTAAATTCCTTAAAATTGCTGCTCCAATTATTGCCATTCCCTTAAGAAACCTAGTCAACAAATCCTTTCTCCTGGGCACTGTCCCTGACAAGTGGAAAATTGCCACTGTTGTCCCGATACACAAAGGTGGACCCAAAAACGTCATTGAAAACTATTGGCCCATCTCCCTTCTCTGTTCCCTCGCCATGGTGCAAGAGAGGCTGATCTATAACCTGCTTCAATAGTACCTAGAAAACCAAAACACCTTATCTGATTAAAGCTACCAACTTTCTGAGGCCTGGAACTGGGACAGTCCATCCTGACCATGACCCCTCCCCCCCACCGTATCACTCCCACGGGCACTGCCACAGACAATGCTGTACACAATCAATTACATTTTTCTGCTTGCTCTGGCCATGTCTCCCCACAGTAACACCAGTAGCAAACATTCAGAATAGAACAATACCTCATTCTGCTGCAGCAAGTTCCAAATCATAATATACATAAAGTTCATTAGAAGCAAACCTGCGTTAAATTGTGATCAGACATTGAGCTGCATATATTGCTCCTCCTGACAGTTCCATCCAACCCACTTACACTCACCTTGCTGAGCATACTTCACTTCAAAGACTCTCACCACCACACCACTTTCCTACAACTAAGCGGGTTCAGGTGGCTTAGTTCCCTGCTGCCGGTCTCGTCTTTGTCTGGAGTCCCTCTCAGCTGCTGGCAGGCAGACATCCACATGTACTTGTTTGCACTACTACCCAGTCTAATCTAACAGGAAGGAACATGCTTTACTGTGCTCCCACTGACATGCTTGCGGTGCAACACAGGTGCAGGGGTTGAAGTTGCAAACTGTTGTCCAGCCTGAGCAGTGCCACAGTGGTGCTGAAATAACTGTCACTGATAACATATTAGCAGTTAGCAGAAAAAAAGGGACAAAACTGGGACAAGTAAGCAAAAACTGGGACAAAGGTGACATTTTGCAAAATTTGAGGGAACACTGGGACATGCTTCCTAAAACAGAGACTGTCCTGGGAAAATAGGGACTGTTGGCAGCTTTACATCTGATACATAACACAGCTTCAGAAAGAGCAATGGCATGAACACTGTCCTGGATCAATTGATCTCAGACATTCTCAGGGTAATGGATAAAGGTTTCAGCACAGGTGCTATTTTCATATAACTTACCAAGGCATTTGACCTGGTAAATCATGATCTGCTAACCAAGCTAAGAAGTGTAGAACTGGACAGTCTGGCCTGCTGTTGGTTCAAGCGTTACTTGTCAAACAGGAAATACCTTGCTATGTGTCAGGCCTGTTTATCTGGTCTGAGAAACATAATTGTTGGTGTGCCTCGGAGTTCATTCTTGGTTCACTACTCTTCTTACTTTACATAAATAATCTGCATGGTAACAATGATGGGTCCAAGCTGCAACTTTATGTGGATGATGCCATCCTTTACAGAAGCTCATCCACCCTCCCTCAGATCAATTGTGACCTTGCTGCTGATTTCAAGCTCATTGAATCCTGGTTAGTAAATAATAAACTTGTGCTAAATGTCAAAACAAAAACAATTAAAGCCCTACTATTTGGCCCCAGGTGCCTATGTGTTGATAGACGGGACTTCATCAAAGTTATCCACCCTCTCTTGGCTAAACATAGAAACATAGAAATTGTCAGCAGATAAGGACCACAAGGCCCATCCATAAGCCCTACTCTTGTTTGCGTCCTCTGACCCTAACTGGCCAGTGACTTTACTCTATTGTGCCCCACCTCTAAGGTTCCCTTATGCCTATCCCAGGCATGTTTAAATCCCTCCACTGTGCTTGCCCCACCACCTTCTGTGGCAGACTATTCCATGTGTCAACCACTCTCTCTGTGAAGAACTTCCTCACATTTCCCTTTAATATGCCACCTACCAATTTCATGTCATGCTCCATTGTACTTCTTGTACTCTCCCTATATTGGAATATCTCTCCCCCCTGCACCTTGTTTATGCCTTTAAGATGCTTGTTTGTTTCTATCATGTTCCTCTCTCCCCCTCCTTTCCTCCAGTGAGTACACACTGAGGTCCCTTAATCTCTCCTCTTATATTTTCTGTTGCAAACTCTGTACCATCTTTGTTGACCTTCTCTGGACTGCCTTCACCCTGTTAATGTCCTTACAAAGGTGCAGTCTCCAGAACTGCACATAGTACTCTATTTGAGTAACAGTGGAAGTGGTTAACTCTGTGAAACACTTAGGGTTCATCTAGACCAGGACCTCACCCTCAAACCACATGTTGATGCAGTCATTAATTCTATCCACCAAAAGATTGATCTGCTGTACAGACTCAATGCCTATCTAACCAAGGAGGCATGACTGGCCATTGCCTCCAGTACTTTCCTGCTTGACCTAGTGTATGGTGCTCCCCCATTGTACTCCCTGTGAGAAAGTGAGCTCAACACGTTGAGCATACTGTACAATAGTCTTGCTCGGTTTGCAGCCAGTGTCCATCCCAGGGACTATCACTGTACAGTTCTCTTGAATTTGAAGTGGTCCTCCCTAAATGGTAGACTGGCTTACTCACTACTTTACCTTGCATACAAATTCACAATGAATTTTCCTGTTCCCCAGTCTTAAAATATTTCTAAATCTGGTACCCCAAAAATGAATCCTTCAATCCTCAAGCTCTCCCATGCTGGAAGTTCCTAAATCCAGGTCGTGGGCCAGAGCGAGGTCATTTGCAGTCTCAACCCTGTCCGCCTGGAACAAACTTTCACTTGAACTTCAAAACAGCTCCTCTCTGTCTATGTTTAAGCCTAACCTCAAGGCCGATATGCTTATAGATCTCTAGGTGCCCTTGCAACCACTGACCTGACCACGGCCCTCTTTATTCCCTTAGCTCATGTGTCTACTAGAGTAGCTGTGCCTCTGTCACTGCCATAGCTCCTGTCTTGAGGTATATGATTTTTGTCATTTTGTGTATTTTCCCCTACGTGGGATTCTGTGTAATGTTATTAACATTACTGTTGCTCACACCAACATGTACACTGCTGCCTGTAACTCTGCAAACTGTAGATGTTTGTCTCTAAGTACTTCTATTTTTTTTGTAGTTGTTGTCTTAATTTATTCTGTCTTACTGTATATAATCCATATTTGTTTTACTCTCCTTCTGTACATTAGTTTACTTGTTTCTAACTGTTTCCATGCTAACAACATTACCTGACTGTAATTAATCCCGGGTTGTCCCTGAAAAAGGGACTATTGTTCCTAGTGGGGCTACCTGGTTACCAAAATTCAAATAAATAAATAAACTAGAAAATGAATAAAATAATGATAATAAATCTGATCTGAACTGTGATTGTCAAATGAAAGAAATGGAGGATTTGCTTTGTATTATTACACACTGTTCATGGTATAGTAATCTGTGGAGAAAATAGAGGAAAAAACAATGTTTTATATAATATAAATGACGAAGATGTTCCCCCAATGTATTAAACCCTCAGGATAAGGAACCTGATATTTGGACAGTACACTTTATTAAAGGAGTTCTGAAAGTATGGAAAAAATGCAAGAAAATGTATGGATATTGCTACAGAAATGTATAGAAAGCTTTTAATCTTTTTTTCTGTTTGTCTGACAAAAAGAGAAAGATAGCTTTAACCCTATTTTATGCACATTAATAATGCAGTTTTTTCATTTTTATGGATCAGAGAATTCCAATACAAAAAATACTTCAGGGAATGTAAGTATCCAGACCTGAACCCTTGCACTGGGTTTACATACTGCTATGTAAATAGCATTAGCTGATAGTCTGCAAACTATCTCTCTTCTATAAATATAATTTTTACTCCTGCACTTTCTATATAATATATACTGACTGCCTTTTATAATTTACAGTTTTTATTTATTTAGTTAGTTTTTGTTTACTGGTTGGTGCACTAGCCATAACAATGACTATTTTCAGGCACGGCCCAGGAGAATACAAAACAAACTTCTGGAACTAACAGTAAAAGTAACAGTACATTTTTAGAAGTAGTCAAAGTAATGGGTACATACCAGCAGGTAGCAACATAGGTAACACAGCATCACAGGTATGTGTAAACAACACAGACAATTGCAAGAAAAATTAGGATTTATACTAACATGAGGAGGAATAAATTACAGAAAAAAGTAGTGTCACTTTAAGCAAGCAATAACTGGGTAGATTTGAGAGAAAGGAATGGAGAAAGTAATCTTTCAATGACCAGAGCAGATCTGAGAGAAAGAAGAAATTTAGGGAAGTAAATAGTAGCAAGTTGCAATGTAGGAAAAATAGAGGGAAGTGTGAGGGGAATAGGATTAGGAAGTGCAAAACTGCAGGGTATGGTAGTAACCCTGTCGGAATGAGGGAAAGTGCTAAGGCAGAAATATGGCCAAAACTAAAGGAGGCAGAGGGAGTCAGAATAAAGTCTTGCGTCTATGGAGGTTTGAAACAGGAGCAAATAAAAGAAGATATGAGATGGTGACACAGTGCTTTCTTAAAGGAGGTGTGGGAAGAGGCTTGATGAATGGTTAGAGGGAGTGAGTTCCAGTACTGGGGGGCCTGACCGGCAAAAGTACTAGAGCTCTTAGTGGTAACATATTTAGGGATCCAGACAGGGACATTGTCAGCAGAGCACAGGTGACAGCAGGAGGCCTAGTTTTGGATGAGTTCCACTAGGGGTTTCGGTATTTGAGACCTAATTACAGTACATTGTCAAAGATGGAGCTGAAAGAATAAAACCTTAACGCCTGAAGATAAAGCCAACCTAGGTCAGAGTAAAGGAGGCAATGGTATTGCAGCCGATGAGAGAAGGATGCATAGCAACATATATTATTGTAGGTAACATTCCACTTGTGAAGACTTGATTTGCTTGCAGAAATATAGGTAGCTTCCCCATAGTTGAGTGATGGTAGGAGTATCCCATGGGCTACAGCAAGCCTGGCAGATGGGGTGAGGGCATAGCTGGTTCGATAGGCAACTCCAAGTTTTGAGTTTACAGATTTGCAGGTCCTCTGAATATGGAGATCATAGTTTAGTAGTGGATCCAGTGTCACCCCCAGGTACTTAAAAGAGTTAACAACTTCTACTGAGGTGCCACTAACCGTGGAGACTTTAAACTTGTGCTGGGAGTGTTTAAGCTTAAAATTTGGAACTGAAGAGTATAGCTTGGGTCTTTGCTTCATTTAGGACTAGTTTGTGTCTAACTACTAAACTGTGATCTTCTTTGAAAGAGGCGGTGGTGACACCTTTGTTGAAGAAAGCTTCTCTGTACCCAGACTCTCTTGCAAACTACAGGCCTATCTCTAATCTCCCCTTTGTGGGGAAGTTGATCGAGAAAATAGTGTCGGCCCAACTGGCGAACCATTTGACCATCCACAGCATCTACGAACCTCTCCAATCAGGTTTTTGAAAGAGGCATAGTACCGAGACTGCACTGGTTCGGGTGCTCAATGATCTCCTGATGGCAAGAGACCAGAGAAAATGGTCCATTTTGGTACTTTTAGATCTGTCATCAGCTTTTGACACCGTTGACCATGGGGTCCAGCTTAAGTGCCTGAGATTTATCTGTGGTCTTTCTGGTCTGGTCCACAGATAGTTTACTTTTTACCTCACCGGAAGAACTCAGAGGGTAGTTTCAGGGATTTTTTCCTCTGATCCTATCTCCCTGTCTTGTGGGGTTCCTCAGGGTTCAGTATTGTCCCCCATGTTGTTTGCGGTGTACATGCTTCCCCTTGGAGACATTGTGAGACAGTATGAGCTAAGATTTCATTGTTATGCTGATGATACCTAGCTATACCTGTCTTTTGCCCCCAACCAGGAAGGAGCAGTCTTGGTATTTAATAACTGCATCAAGGGAATCCAGGATTGGATGACGTCCAGTTGGCTGAAGTTGAATTCTGGGAAGACGGAGATGATGGTTTTGGATCCCGATAGCCGGATAGGGGGACTTGAGGCAGGCTCCCCTTTAGGATTGTTTCTTGGGGGCGCTGAGCTTCAGGTCTCTGAACAGGTGCGAGACCTAGGGGTGATGTTGGATGTAGGATTGACACTTCGGACTCAGGTGTCAGCTGTTGTTAAGTCATCTTTTTACCACCTGAGAAACATTGCTAGGATCAAGCACCTTGTTCCGTCCGGTGATCTGCCTACACTAATCCATGCTTTTGTGACCTCATGTTTAGATTACTGCAACTCACTTTACTTTGGGCTTCTGGGGGTTGATATCCACTGCCTGCAGCTGGTGCAGAATTCTGCAACCCGGTTGTTGATGGGGACTCCTAGATCTTCCCATATCACACCAGTGCTGCGGGAACTGTACTGGCTCCCAGTATAGTGGCGGATCACCTTCAAAGTTAGATTACTGATTTATAAAGCCCTACACGAACTGGGCCCTGACTACCTGAAAGAGCTCCTGATTCCTTATCACCCTGTGAGACTGTTCTGCTCAGCCGACGAAGGGTTTCTACAGATTCTGAGGGTGACCTTAAAATCTACCAGGGCCCGATGCTTTTATATTACTTGGCCAGTCCCCTGGAATTCTCACCCCCATCAGATTAGGGTGCATGACCATGGGGAGTTTTAAACAGGCCCTAAAATCTTTTCCCTGGGTCAAAGCATATGGTAGCGATGATTTTTGATCTGTATTGTACATTTTATGATGATGATTTTGTTTTTATTGTGTTTGATTGTTTTATTGTACTGCACCTTGATACTTGAAAGGCGCATAATAAATAAAGTATTATTATTATTAACCAGCCACTGCTGGAGTAGTTGGAAGCCGTGGGAGAGCCTCACATTTATTTCCTCAATACATTTAGCGCTAGAGTGCATATGTCATCTGCATACAACAGGGAGCTGGTTTTCATGAGGTTTGAGGTGATGCTGTTTATAAAGATAGAGAAAAGCAACGGGCCAAGTATGGATCCCTGAGGCACTCCATTGTTAGTCTTGGCTTTGTCAGAGAGGGTGGAGTTGTACTTCACAGTTTGTGTTCTGTCAGTCAGGTAGCTTCCGAACCAGTTCATAACATTGGGTGAGAAACCTAGTGATCAAAGTGTGGCAATGAGGATGGTGTGGTCAACTAGGTCAAACGCCTTGGTCATATCAATGAAAATGGCCCCTGTGAGAGAATCAGAGTCCATGGCCATCAGGGCATCAGATGTGAATTTGAGTAGAGCAGTGGTAGTGCTATGACCCTTTCAGAAGCTATGCTGGGCAGAAGTTAATAGGTAATTTTTCTGGAGGAATTCAATAGTTTGGGTAGCTACAACATTTTGGATATGGGCCCAGATATTCAAACTGTGCCAGGCTGTGGTGCAAGCCTGGGTGCAGCGCAACTTAGCTGTGCAGGGGCATTGACTGGGCGATATTCAACAGAGCTGTGCCATGGCTCAGCATCGTTGAATATCACACCCTGGCCACCCACAGTATTCATGGCACAGTGGCACTGCACCAGCGCAAGTGGCCAGAGTGGAGCAGGGGGATGTGCTAGCGCAAGTTCTGTTGCGCTATACGCAGCAACCGCGATATTCAAAAGTGTACATGCAAATGGGGCCATAATGTATGCAAGGTGCAAATGGAGCCATTTGCATGTCATTATGGCCCCCATTTGCATGCAGGTGTGCTGAGTCCTGGCGACTTGCGCCTGGCGTCCTGCCAGGCTGCAGCTATCGGGGACCGATGCGCCCTGCAGCGTGGCAATGTGCCCCACAGCCCGATCGTGGGCATTTGTAAAATAAAAATGTATCCAATATCCTTGGTGGTCCAGTGGACCACTGTCAGCCCGATCGCAGGCATTTGTAAAATAAAAATGTATCCAATATCCCTGGTGGTCCAGTGGACCACTGACAGCACAATCATGGGCATTTGTAAAATAAAAACGTATCCAATATCCCTGGTGGTCCTGCTGACTGCTGTCAGCCTGATCATGGGCTTAAGTAAAAAAATAGAGAATCCACTATCCCTGGTGGTCCAGCGGACCCCTCCCCACCCGCCCACAGAGTCCCACTGCCCTTCTCCCCTGGTCAGTGGTGGCGGCAACACCTCACCCACCTGCCACCCCGCCGCCTGCTGACTGATAACATCAGTAGGGCTGTGCAGCCCATTGGTTCACAAGCGTGAGCCAATAGGCGTGCAACTCAAATGCCATACTACACACATTCCAAATATGTGAATGGGTGAGCGCTGCTGCCCGCCGCTGACTGGGGGCTGGAAGCTGGGTGGTGGGGCTCAGTGTGGTGGTGGGGAGGGTCCAAGGACCACCAGGGATATTGGATTCCTTTTTCTTTTACTTAAGCCCACAATCGGGCTGCCAGGAGTCCAATGGACCACCAGGGATATTGGATTCTCTATTCTTTTACTTAAGTCCACGATCGGGCTGCCAGCGGTCCACTGGACCACCAGGGATATTGGACTCTCTATTCTTTTACTTAAGCCCATGATCGGGCTGCCAGTGATCCACTGGACCACCAGGGATATTGGATTCTCTATTCTTTTACTTCAGCCCGTGATTGGGCTGACAGCGGTCCACTGGACCACCAGAGAGATAGGACATGAGTTTTTTAAACAGATGCCCATGATCAGGCATGGGGGGTGCCACCAGGTGCAGCTGGAGCTCAGGTGGCCACCCACAGGTGGCAGCTGCCGTGTTGCACCCTGCAATACAGCAGCTCACCTGTGGGTGGCCAGCCATTGATCCTTTTTTTTGGGATCAACTTTGTGCGGTGCAAGCAGGGGTTGCACATGCATGAACTCAGCACATCCCAAGCTGAATATCTGGATGTGCAGAATATGCATGGGCATGCCCCCCCACCTGCACCGCATACATTACTGATGCACTCCGGCACATTGGGATTTGTGCCAGGCACAATTCCCATTTGAATATCACGCCGGAGCACATCAGTGGGTTGCGCATGGTGCAACACTGTTGCACCATGTGCAACCCTTTTGAATATCTGGGACATGATGTCTAAAATTTTTGTGTATGTTTTTATTTTTAATTTTTTTCTAAACTTGTAAAAGCCTTTTAGCTGAAAAAAATAAAGTACAACTGATTTGAACTCAGTATTAAAATCCTGCTTCATATATACACAATTGCATTGACTGACATACCCCACCCTTGCTACAGTCAGAGCTTTGGGATTTGATAGACAATCAGCTTCTCTTTATCCTAACAATCCTTGCAAACTGCTGGGTATGGCATAACAGAACGTGCTTAAAACCCAACAAACCAGAAGAACACTCATTACTATGCTTTGTTGAGGCATGAAACACACCACGAGGACTGTAGATACACAGAAGGGAGGCAATTACTGTATATGATTCATTACTAAGGTGCATGCAAAGGGATGCAACTTGCTTTACACAGAGCAGTGACACATCTCAGCACTTCCTCATTAGGTGGTTCAATGGAACTCCCAACACCCACACCCTGTCCCAGAAGGTGCTGCCCTGGGCTGCTTTGCTAAAAGCACAATTTTAAAACAAGGCTGAAGTTCACCGGGAATATAGGATGAGAAATTATGGTTTGGTTAACCTAGTACACCACCATTTCTATAGAATAACTGAGAGTGCTGGGATGGGAAGTGAAACTTCCCAGTCTGCCTTCTCATTAGCATACAAAAGAGTAGAATGTTAATTTTGAGAAAATATTTAGCTCATAGTTTTTTTTAATAGAAATTTTTCCTTTTGTTTTGTATGCTCAGCTGTCTCCAATCTTTTGCCTTAGTCAGTGATCTCCCAGCCTTTACAGTCACTTACCTGGATTATCTGCTGAAGTTGGGCCCAATAGTACCTGGCAGCTTAGCAGTGGAGATTCTTCTTCAATTTTTTCCTGTTCCCACCGCAGGCACCACAGACCATATATGATCCCCAGAACCTTTGAAGAGGACAGGGATGACTACATCCCGCATCCTTCTTAACTCGCCACAGGATCACAATGGGAGAGAGATGGCACTTCCCTCCAATCCAGAAAGCACTGTTATCAGCACCCCCCCCACCATGGGCCATCAGACAAGCGTAGACAAAGGCTTGCTCCCAAAAACAAGGCATGCACATGTATTGCATCAGGGCAACATATTAAATTGATTTTATTAAAACTAAACATGGAATATCAAGGCAAAACATTTTTTTTTAAGATCGGTGTTTCAGAAATAATATCAGAATTCTTGTTTTGAAAATCTATCCAAAGATAGGGTATATTGCTTCAGTATTTTACAGCTCTACTGCTCTCTTATACATGTAACAATTTTTATATTAAATAATTGGCATTCAAGGCTACTTCAATGGACCTGCGGTAGTCCATCAAGCTGCCAGGCAAATGACCAGAGTTCAGGAGCAGTCTCTGGTCATGACATTGGGAAACAGGTTGGGCTGCAGACAGCTGCTGGAGGGCAGAGTGCCTCAGCCAGGGAGGGCTGATACCGAGTTCCAGTGTTCAGTGTCCCCTGCAGGTGGGCCAAGGAGCTAGCTCCTCCCACAGGGGCACACCGCAGCATTGAGGCTAAGGGGCATGGCTCACACCAGGGGGAGGATGGAGGCAACAAGTTAGAAAACATGGGAGAAAAATCCCCTGCCATCTGAATAATGGCAAAATCACCTGAACAGGGTATACCCAAAAGGGGTGTGCAGAAAAAATCTATTTGGGAACAAATAATTGGCATTCTTAATGGAATTCCCATAACCCAAAATTGCATTTCACCCATCATTTGTGCTTAGAATGCTAAATGAATGTAAGCTTCGAACCCTAGCTGGCCAGTTGGTGAAGTGTTAGCATTTTCATTCTTGACACTAGTGTCCCAGTTTCACTCCCCAAGTACAGGATGATTGGAGGGGCTATGGGGAGGATGGAGATCTTCTCCTCTTAGGATGAATGCCTGTACATAATGCTGCAGGAAAGAGGCTAGAATAATTCATAGGATGTTGTTCTCTTGGGAGAGGGGGTGTACACACTGCTGCAGAGAGGGAGGAAGTTAGAACATCTCATAGGATGCTCTTCTCCTCTTACTACAGTAGTAGCCAGAGACATTGCCAGCTATTTCCAGATATTTCTCGAAATTTCTGAAGAGTTTCTCTCTGCTGCCCCCACTGTGGAAATGCAGAAATCAGGAGATATTTCTTGAAATAGCACAGAAATTTTGGGAAATATTTGGCAGTGTATGTGGCTGCTACTGTATATCTGGGGGCTCTGCACACTGCTGAGAGGAAGGAAGAGATCAGAACATCTCATAGGGTGCTCTCCCCCTCATGGGAGGAGAGCTATGCATGCTGCTTCAGGGAAAGAAGAGGTCTGAACATCTCTTTTTTTCCTTTTGAACTAACTTTCTGCACCCCAGACACCAGGGCCCCTTCAGGTGAGACCCACTCGACAAGGCAGTACCACCCCGCCTGAATCTCCACCCAGTGAGGAATCAGGGACAGAGTCCTCCCCTCTGAGGCCCCGGAGAGAAGGGGGAAGAACCAGGAGAGTCGACCGGGCGAGGACTGGCGGTGGGCATGTGAGCCTGCCCCTGGGGACCACTGTCTACCTCCTGGTGCTGGAGGGATTTTCCAGTTTTCTTTGGTTGCCCCCAAGGCAGTGGACATGCAATGACATCAGTGCGGTGCCTCCCACACACGTCCTCCGCCGCCTCCCCCAACTTATGTCCTTACCCAGTGCAGTGCCCCCGATCTCCACTGGGGGCCACTGCAAGGCAGGGAAAGCCCTGGATCCCACCCCAGGAGAGGAGAGCAGTCCTCAGACATGCAATCCCCCCCACTGATCCCCCATGGCCCGAGTCCACTTGCAAAACTGGGTCACCGGCATGACACGAGGTGTGGCGTCCAGCACCTCAACCCTCAGCGCCACCGGGCCAAGGTCTGAACATCTTATAGGATGCACTCAACCTCCTCCTCCTCTTTAAGGGTTAGGCACATGACTGTAAGGAGGAAAGTAGAAGGTTGGAACATCTTATACGATGCTCTCTTCCTTCTCTTGGGAGGGGTTCTCTGCATGCAGTTGCAGGGAGGAAGGAGACATGAACATCTCATAACATGCACTCAACCTCTTCCTATTTAGAGGAAGGTTGGGCACGTTCATGCAGAGAGGGAGGAGGTTAAACCGTCTCGTAGGATGCTCTTCTTCTCTTGGGTGAAGGGCTGTGTATGCTGCTGCAGAGAGAGAGGAGGTTTGAGATGAACATCTCAAAGGATACTCTCCTCCTCTTGGGGGGAGGGCTGTGCTTGGTGATGAAGGGGGAGAGGTAGTTAGAACATCTAATAGGATGTCCTCCTCTGCTTGGGTGTGGGGGTGTGTGCTCTGCTGCAAGGGGAGGATGGAGCATCTCTTAGGATGCTCTCCTCCTCTTTTGGGGGAGCTGCTCACTTTGCTATGGAAGGAGGTTGGGACATCTCTTGCATACTGTCATCCTCTTTTGGGAGGCTACACACTCTGCTTTGGGAGGAGGTTGGAACATCTCTTGGATGCTCTCTTCCTCTTCGGGGGTAGCTGTATTCATTGCTGCAGAGAGGTCAAAGGTTGGAACAGCACATACGATGCTCTCCTCATTTTTGTGGGGGGTGCACTCTGCTGCAGGAAGAGGTTGGAGCATCTCATAAGGTGTCACTGCTCACCTCCTCCTGTGAGGGGGGCTGCACACTCTGCTGTGGAAAGAGGCTGGAACATCTTGTAAAAAGCTCTCCTTCTCTTGAGGGGGGCAATCTGATATGTGAGGAGGTTGGAGCATCTCTTGCATGCTCTCCTTCTCTTGGTGGGATGGCTATGCATGGTGCTGCAGGGAAGGAAGAGGTTTGAACATCGCATAGGATGCTCTCCTCCTCCTCCTACTACTGGCAGAAGAATGTACACTATGCTGTGGGTGGGGTTGGAGCATCTCATAGCATGCTCTCCTCCTCTTGGGTGTGGGTCTAGAGTATCTCATTGAATACTCTTTACTTCCACTTGGAGGAGGGAGCAAGGTACACTCTGCAGCAAGGGAGAGGACACTGATGCATCTCATAGGATGCTGTTTTCCTCTTGGAGGTGCTGAAAACTCTCCTGTGGAAGGAGGCTAGAACATCTCATAGGACACTCTCTTCCTCTTGGGTGAGGGGGACAGCTGCACCTTCTGCTGTGAGGGGATGTAAGAGTATCACATATGATGCTTTCTCCTTTTGGGGGGCTCTGTGCACTCGGCAGCAGGGAGAGAGGAGATTGGAACATCTCATAGGATGCTCTCCTCCTCTTGAGGGGTGGGGGTTTCATATTCTGCTATGGGAGGAGGTTGTAACATCTCATATGCTCTGCTCCTCTTGTGGGGATGGCTCATCATGCTGCTGCAGGGAGAGGAGAGGTTTGAACATCGCATAGTATGCTCTCCTCTTCTTGGGGGGATGACTGAGCATGCTACTGCAGGAGGGAGGAAGTCTGAACATCACATAGTATGCTCTCCTCTTCTTGGGGGGATGACTGAGTATGCTGCTGCAGGGAAGGAGAAGGTTTAAACATCACATAGTATTATCTACTCATCTTGTGGGGATGGCGGAGGTTTGAACATTACATAGTATGCTGTCCTCCTCTTGGGAGGATGGCTGAGCATACTGCTGCAGGGAGGGAGGGAGGAGGTTTGAACATCACATAGGATGCTCTTCTACCCTTGGGTGGGGTGATGTGTACTCTGCTGAGGAAAGGCTTGAGCATCTCATAGAATGCTCTTCTCCTCTTTTGCAGGAAGGGTCATGCACTATTGCAGAGAGGGGGAATAAACTGAAGCATCTCATGGGATGCCCTCTTGGGGGAAGGATGAGCAGTATGCTGTGGGAGGGGAGGTTGAAGAATCTAGAATGGTCTTCTCCTGGCTAGCCCAGTGATGTGGAGGGCTGAGGCACCATGCGCCTTACCTCCTGCCATGTCAGCAACCCAGGTTCAGGAATGGACTCAAGTTGCTTGGGGGCTGGCCGGGAGAGGGAGGACTGAAAATCCATAAGACTGTTCTCCTTCTATGGGGAGGTAGGGGGGAGGTTGGTGTGGCTCGCTGCTGGACTGGGATGGCAGCACATGCGATGCCACCAGAATGGAAAGTGAACCCACATAGAGGACACAGAGGGTGTCTCCAAGGAAGCGAGCTTACACATCACGCCCATTGCATATATGTGGACCTTGGGTGAAAAAAATTGTAGAAAACACCCCCGCTGCAGGATGATGACAGACCCCTCGCATGCCCCCCACTGGCAACCAGGCACCCCTCATAGTTCTGTGGCAGAGGATAACAGCTGGAAGATAAGTCCCAGAGAAGCCAGGTGGTGGGCTGGGGGGTTAGTAGGAAGGAGGTAGTCAGGCCAGAAAGGAGATAAACAAAATATGAAAAAAAAAAAAGAATGTTCTTCTCCTCCTCTTGAGAGGAGACCTTCTGCGGTGGGGGAAGGATGGAACATCTCATAGGATGCTCTTCTCCACTCAGGTGGGTAACTGTACACTCTGCTGTGGTGTGGGGGGAAGTTAGAGCATCTCAGAAGATGAACTTCTCTTGTGTGGGAGGGCTGCACACTCTGCAGTAAAGGAGTATGAAACATCTCATAGGATGCTCTCCTCTTCTTGGGAGGGTTTTCACACTGCTTGGGAGGAGGTTGAAATATCTTATAGAATACTCCCCTCTTCCTGGGGGGAGGGATGCACACTCTGTTGTGGGGGTGCAGGAGGTTGAAGCATAACATACGATGCTCTCTACATACATGTGCAGCATGTTTGGCATGACAAAGAACCTCTGTGCGCAAACACTGAGACAAGGGTTACCCCAAAAGGCATTTGGCTGGGAAGCCAAGTTTCAAGAAAATACAAAATCACACATGCCCCCACAATGCAAAGCATCATAGGCTGCATATGCAAATCACCACAGAATGTTATGCTGGTCCAACTTTAAGCAGAATTGCATGGTGCCGAAAGGCCTCTCACACAGTTTGCAAAGGGTGCTAACAGAAGACATAGACACGTGTTTCGTCCTACCAGGACTCATCAGTATGCCTCATCTGTTTGACACCCCAGTGGAATGGACCAGCTACCCTTAAGGCAGTATTGGATGTTTGGCATGATGAATAATGTGCATCCTTGATGAACAACACAGAAAAAGTAGGATTTGATCGGGCAGATGAAACTAAGCTCCACCCTGGGTCCATCACAGGTCCGCCACCCTGCTCCCTCTGGGGGTGACCACAGGCACCTCCATGCAATTAGATTAAAAAGGGAGTCCCTGCCATGGAGCTGTAGTTGAGTGCCATGGTGTGAGTGCAGGGCTGACTAGATGTACCCTTGGTCATTTTCTGTTGTCATTGTCTGTGTTTCTATGGCTCTCTGAGTAGTGCAGAGCAGGAGTGCAGCATCTGCCTTGAAAGTGTCCACTGGGCATTACAGATAGTCCACAGTCCACTGGATACTCTGCAGGGGGGGGACATCAGACCAAGGTAAGGAGGTAACACATTACTGGATACTGCTTACAACAGATAGGGGAAGGTAACTACAGGTTGTAGCCATACTGCAAGTGGGAAAGGAGTAGTACACAGCCAGGATATGGTATGTAAAGGGAGAGGGTTAAAATAAAAAGGAGAAAACAAAAGACACCCTATCTAGGGTAGGGTGACAAATTAGTATCTGGGAAGCAAAAGGGAGAGGTAAAAGTACAATGGGAGTAGGAAAGAGGAAAAGGGCACAGAGAAGTTTGAATAGACACTAGGCAAAGGAAGGAAAGATCATGGCAGTGGTGTAGTGCAATTACTGTGGGGCTGCAGTCTTTTGGGACACCTTCTAAAGATTTAGATGCTGCCCAATTATACTCACCTCTCTGGGTTTCGGGCAGAGGTTGCTGGATGTTGGGGTGAACTGGCAAAGGTACAGAGGACCTTATTCCCTACCCAGGGACTACCAAGTCTGCTACTGCTGCCCCAGAGGATGCCTAGGCACAGGCAGAGTAGATGGATATTGGTGGGCTCCAGAGAGTGGAGGTGGTGTCAAGGGTGCACACTGCTATGCCTGTACCACTGCAGAACTGCTTCACCATACTGGTAGGATGGGGCAGACAAGAGGAGGCGCCCATAGCAGTGGGAAGGGAGGAAGTGGTGCTCCTCAGAAGTGGAGGACCCAAAGAGGGTCTAAGAGGCCCCCAGCTGAGGAGGAAGTAACTGTTGGTGGGGGACTCTGTTGTTAGGGGATATACTTGGGAGCAGGGGGTTGAAGGTAGAGAGAGAGATGAAGTGCCTGAGAAATACTTTGGCTTGAAGGGATAGAGGGCATATCCAGAGGTCACTTGGGCATCAAGAGACTAGAAGGAGCTAGACATTGTTGTCCACCTGGGGATGAATGACCTGGCAAGGCATGGGGAAGGGGTAGTGCAGAGTAACATCAGGAAGTTGGCAAGAGGTCTTAAGTAAGCAGAATGAATGATGTTTTTTTTCTGAGTTGTTACCTGTGTACAGCCAGGGAGATGTAAAGGTGCTCCACACAAGGGCATTTAATGATGGGTTGAAGGCATGGTGCATGAAGCATGGCTTTGGCTACATCAGGGACTGGGGTACAGCCTGGCAGAATATGGGCCTCTATAACAGAGGCAGCCTGCATAATTCCTGGAAGATTCACACAAACAGATGATCTCATACCCTTTATTGGACCAACAAAATTATTACAAAATAACTCAGGTGCTTTTTGCTTTCGGATTACACAGACTCCTTCGTCAGAAAACACTGGCAGTTGTTCTGGAAGAACATACTTTCTCAAAACCCAGATCATACATAAAAAAAGGCAAAATAAAAACAGATGAAAAGTTGTTAAGGACTCCCATTGGCTAAAACTGCATTCAAAAACAACATAACCATATAAAGATAGCAAAAATTCCATCAAAAGAAAGCTATCCCAAGGTCAAATGTCACTGAATTGAACGTTTGCTCCCTGAGAAAAGCTATAAACCAACTGAAGCTTCATTTTAAAACTGTCTGTGTGTGTCTGTGCTAGCATTGGTAGGTTAAATGATTAAAAACCACGAGAAAAAATAAGCTTAAGCAATACATAGTAAATAATGTTAAAAGTATTCCAAATATGAAAATTTCTTTGTGTTAGGCAACAAATGGGTTAGTTTGCCCTAGTGTAAATTAAACATTCACCAGCTGTTTCACACATTTACACAGTATAAGTACTGTTCAGATACATTTGTCTTAAACTCTATGTACAATAAGCCCATATTACTCAAGTATATTCAAACTTATACTGTATTAAACATGACATATCTGCAATTCTGTAACACATTACTAAGGTCTGTGTACATTCAAAACCCAAACCTAACCCCGACCCCCTTGTAACTGAGATACTGTTACCATAATATGTCTGTGTATCAATGCATGTCTATAAGTACCCAATATGCTATTGTATTAAATAACAGTTCTATAAATGTAAAACCAAAACTGAGGGAAACAAACCCCACCACCACACCCTACCCCCCCCCCGGAGTGAAATCAATGTATAGGTAACCAGTAACTAACAATCCATAAAACAATTATTATAAATAAACATAATAAAACACCACCATGTACCACAATTAAATGTCCATGTGTTGTCCCTGAAGCAGGTGAAAAAACATGTGACATAAAACCCAAGTCTATACTCATACTGTCTTACACTACTTTCAAAAGTAAAATGAGTCTGACCTCAAAAGCTTGTTGTGTATTTTTGAAATGTCCTTTAAAAACCAGTAGTGACATATCAGAGATGAAGTGGTCAGACTAAGAGAAGTGTTGCCCCACTGGTTTATCAGTTATCTTCATTTTAATATTATGGCTGTGTGATGTCATTTGGGTGTGGAGAGGTTGTCCAGTCTCTCCAAAATAACCTGTTTGTGGACATCGCTTGCATTGAATAAAATAAACAGCATTACAAGACGCACAAGTATAATGCCCCTGTATCCTGAATTGTTTGTTTTATGGGATACTGATACAATCGGAAGTAGAACTGTGCTCACCAGTCTTACATCTAGTGTAATTACAGGGTCTTGTGCCATTCAGTGTTCTGTTATTCTATTCATGTACAAGCTGGATTCTAACAATCAGGTTTGTTAAATTAAGTGGTTGCTTAAAAGACAGTAGTGGTTAATTCTTGAAAAATACTCTTCAGGGTGTCATCATCACTGAATACTGGTTGGAGGTCCTTAATAATTTTTCATAGAAGCTTCAGATCAGGATGATAAGTGACAACTAAGGGTATTCAGTCAGTGGTAGTCCTTTCTTTATACTGTAGTAGTTGTTCCCTTGGTATCTGCGTTGCATGTTCTACCGCTCTATCAAATTCCCTGGAGGAATTCCTTTGCACAATAAATGTTTTTTCAATGTGGCCATGTGTTTATCTCTGTCCTCCTCACTTGAACAGATACGGTGGTAATGGAGCACTTGACTGTACATTACTGATTTTTTAGTGTGCCTTGGATGAATACTTTCCCTGGAATATTCTGACACTCGTGTTAATTTTCTGGACACCACAGTTACCATCAAAGATAGAACCTTGCAGGCATGTATTTACAGGAAACCAACAGACAAAGATACTTGTATAGGGACAGACTCTGGCAACCTTGATGGACCACAACACCTACTGCTGGGGACTGGGAAAATTCTCTTTCTATGACTAACAGATCCTGTTGCTTTAAAGCTTTTTATAATAACTATGATGCAGCAACAAAAACAGATTTAGAAACAACAGAAATTAATAGCAGTGATTAAGACTGGTTTGCCAGTTGCCACCAAAAAGACCAAGTAATGACATTAGAAGCACATAATTATTAATATATCTATTAATACATGTATCTGTTGGTTCAGTAGAGGCTTCAGTCTGGGTGGGGTTGGTTAACAAACAATTTGTAAAATACAGTCAGACTCACAGTAAATCAATGTGTGCACTTAAAAGGGAAACCCAAAAAGAACAAACTCTGGTCAGTGCCACAATGGCTGCTCATGCATTGATGTGATAAGAGATAAAGAATTAATGTGACACTTAGTTGTACTTGTATTACTGTGATATAAAAGGACCACATTTATACCTCAAAAATAGAGAAAGAAAAAGAGAAGTATAAACATCAAGGTAATGCAGTAAAAGGTGCTATTGGTTGTAGACATTCAGACCCCCTTGAAAATGCACACACACACACACACACACATGCACGGCTTGCTGCACCAAATTAATCAGTGATGCAAATGTTACATGAAAAAATAGACATAGGCAATTTCAATCCTTCTTGCTTTTGGAACTTAAATAAACAAGCTGAAGGTAAATCCTGTCAGACCAGCTTACTTACAATTTACAATGTAATGCTATGGGAATTTTATGTCACACTTCTCAGCTGTGGCTCATGCCTCACAGCCCACCTGGGGCATGTGGCAATCTAACATTGCTGCACACCCTGCCATGTGTTATTGCTTACTTACAATTTATAATGTAATCGTATGGGAATCATATACTGCACTTCCCAGGTGATTGAAGGCACTCAGCTGTGCCTTATGCCTCAGAATCCACCAGGGATGTGTGGTAATTTAGCATTGCCACACACCCTGTCATGTATTATTCCTTACTTACAAGTTACAATGTGATCCTATGGGGATTTTTTTAAAGCACTTCCCAGTTGGTGTGCAAGTGCAAATGTGTATCCATGGCTACAGAAGCGCTGGACCATGATGATAGATGTCTCTTGTGTCATGTGGAGAGAGTTACATGTTGTTTGTCTTACCTGATGATGGATGTCAGCTGTTTCTTATGTTGCCTTGCCCCCTGTGGCTGCTTGGGAGGAATGTGGAGTTAGTGTTTAAAATTCTAACATCGCTTTTCCATACTTTTCTCACAGAATTGAATTTCCTGTCATTTTTTTGCTGATTATAAAAAATCTAAAATGTATCTACAGTATAAATGCAACACCACTCATTTTGTAGATATTTTTGTGCTGCACAAATTTTGTGCTGACAGTACCATGCTATAATTTTTTGCTTTAAAGTTATTTATTCATTTTTGTTTGCTAAAAAAGTGAGAAATTAATCTTCTGCTGTTTTTTTTTGCTAATTCTAAAAAATAAAAGGTAGCAATAAATAAAACACTATTCATTTTGTAGCTGTATGTTTGTGCTGAACAACCTTCACGTTCACCGTACTATACTATTATTTTTTGTTTTAAAGTTATTTGCATTTGAATACAGTTAGTACAAAATGTGTAAAAAGAGTGTTTGGGTGTCCTTTAACCGTGTGTGTGTGTGTGTGTGTGTGTGTGTGTGTGTGTGTGAGTGTCCTTTAACCGTGTATATGTGTGTGTGTGTGTCCTTTAACCGTGTGTGTGGGTGTCCTTTAACTGTGTATGTGTGTGTGTCCTTTAACCATGTGTGCGTGTGTGGGTGTCATTTAACCGTGTGTGTGTGTGTGTATCTTTTAACTGTGTGTGTCCTTTAAAAGTGTGTGTGTATGTGTGTCCTTTAACGTGTGTATGTGTGTGTCCTTTAACCATGTGTGTGTTTGTCCTTTAACCATGTGTGTGTGTGTGTGTGTGTGTGTGTGTGTGTGTGTTTGTGTGTGTCCTTTAACTGTGTGTGTTGCCCCTTAACTTATCAGATAATTGCACTATTAAGGGGTTATAATGATCTGGTTGGATTTCAAATGCTGATTTTGTTTGAAAAGGGAAGCCAATAAACAAACAAAGACATATGTGATTGAATTACCTTGCCAGGGAGAGCTCTTAATGAACTGTGAAACCTGAGCTAATAGACTGCAGATT
Source organism: Neoceratodus forsteri (assembly GCA_016271365.2). Classification (NCBI taxonomy): domain Eukaryota; kingdom Metazoa; phylum Chordata; order Ceratodontiformes; family Ceratodontidae; genus Neoceratodus; species Neoceratodus forsteri. Next base: position 1,393,611,989 of record CM057458.1, on the reverse strand, counting down.
CTACATTGCAGTGAATGGAAAGACACAAATTATTCCACTCTCTCCTAACAACACAGCTGGGGAGGAGGGCAGTTTAGTGAATACAGCTTTGATTTAGGGTTGCCACCTTTGGATGAGATGAAAACCGAATACTAAACCACACCCCCAAACTCCACCTCTAACCCCGGCCCTTTTATGACTAATGAGGGCATCACTTGGACTCTGATTCGCTTGATTTATTCAGAATTGATGCTGAAACAGTATTGCATTGTGTACAACTTCTTTAAATTGCATCATGATCATTATTTTTGGTTTGTTTGATTTAGATTTAAATATTTTAAATGTTAGTGTATGTTAACATTTGGTGGGGTTAGAGAGAGTGTTCAGGGGACTTTGCATCCTGTATACACAGCCTAGCTCACACATCAAGTGACTACAATGACACCTCTGACAACTGGCTATTTTGGATGAGGTGGCCTTTTCTGGTAAAACTCTTTTTAAAAGTGGTAGGAACTATTCTATGCTGTTAAATACCCTATTTCTTTCCATTCAGTTATACATAGCAGATAGCATGATATGTGATATGTAGCATGGAGGCAGAATAGTGCAGTGGTTTAAGGCTCTGAGCTACAATCCTGGAGACCGGGGTTTGAATCCCACAGCCCAGACTTGCATACTGTGTGACCCTGAGCAAGTCACTAAACTTCCTTGTCCTCCCAAGTTGCACCTGTAAACAAGCTTTAGCTTAGTGTGTCTTCTGGTTAAAAAAAATAATAGTTTGAGAAATGTTTGATAAATTACCTAAATTTGCAGTGCCATTAAATCTAGATTGTGTTCCTTTCACCTCATCAGCTATTACTCTCTTTCTTTTCTCATTTCTGTGGCTTAGCATGACATTAGCCACACTATTCTGTGCTGTTCATTTGAAAGGCCTGGAATGGTCTTCCTGGAATATCCATGAAAATTGACAGCAATAACTACTGAGGAGAGAGGGGTGTAGTATTGCTAGAAATTGAATAAAAATTATTTATTTAACAACAAAAGGGGTAACAAATATTAACATACAGGACAGACCCTAAAAGAAAAACTGGTGAGCATATAAAGGTATAAAAGTATTTCCTGTCACAGCAGTCAAAGACAATACTCACAATGCAGTTTGGAAAGGATTAGGTTGATTTGTTGCAAATGGTTTTAATGGCCCTGCTTTACACCTCTCAGATTTACTGGTATACAAACAAAGGTCTGCATGACATCAGAATCTCTTTGTAATCTGAACATGCAAATAAAAATGGTGAAATATTTAACAGAATCTGTTTTACAAGTATGTGAGAATTCAAAATGACTGAAAAAATACTACAATTGAATAAAACTGGATTAGCAGGTAAGGTTTCTGAAACACAGATTATACAGTCCACACTGGCACAGGAGGCTATCCTAATGTGGTGCCTGTCTGAACATCTAAGGGTTTCAGAAAAATGAAGGTGTTAATTAAGGTGGTATTGTTTACCCTCCCCATGAATAATCTTCCAATTTGCTGATGTGAAGTTAAAGGTGACAACTGAGCAGACAGGGACACATTTGGTTCTTTTAAGTGCCTTGCACTTAAAGGCACTTCCTGATTAACATGCACTGCAAACAAGCAAGCACACTGAAATGTTGCTGTCAGATGAGAAGAAAATAAAACTGTTAGTGGAGGATCTCACAGATGCTGCTTAAACCCACCATAAAAATGAATTTGCTATGGTGAAAACAGGAGGACCGAATCTGGACCAGAAAACCGAATCCATTTGGTCAAAAACCGAGTAGGTGGCAACCTTACTTTGATTATATTCCATTTCCTCCTAACAACAAAAGCTGTGCTGTATTAGGAATTCAGACCCCTTCTGATGATAGCAATACATCTGCATGGCTCCGCCCATACAGCCATAAAAAGAAAAAGCACATGTATGTCCTGTCTTTTTCTTTGCATTTTTCTTCTAGCATGGATTAAGGATTTCTGTGTAACAAAATGAAGAACTATTATAAACAAACTATGTAGTGGGTGGATGAACAGTGTGTGGTGGCGAGGAGGGATTGAAAAACATAGGCATTCAGTGGTATATTGATTTTTTTGTTAATAAAAAATAATTACACAGAGTGGCTGCTCCTCATTAATATTATTGTGTTTAAAGCAGCAACAAACAAATTACAGTGTGGCTGCTCCTCCATACTGTGTTTTAAAGCAGAAGTTACTACTGCTTTAAAAAAAACAATTGCCGGCTCGTCGGCGTAGCGTGTGGATTGGCTATGACGCCGGGCGCATCCGGCTCCGGGAACGGACCCGAGTCGCTTGAGGGTCGGCCGGGAGAAGGATCGAGCATCCGCTGGACTGCTCTCCTCTGGGGAGGGATGGGTAGCATCCGGGTGATGGGGATTTCAGCGGAGGCCAGAGCACCCACGCTGCCGCTACTCAAAGATTCTAGGAGGCGGGCGGACGCTACGCCATTGCACGCACCCGCCTCCCCAGAAAAGAGGAAAAAGGACGGCTGCCGCCGCCTCCATGAAGCCCGCCGTGGCTTTGATTAGCCCCCAGGCCAGTCCTCCCACCACCACGGGTTCCCCGCGGGATGCGTCTCGCTTCTCCATCCCGCAGCCCCACCGCGGGGTAAGCCACGGGGTATCGGAGGACCCGAGGCCGCGATGTGGGGGTGGAAGCTGTCGGCCCGTGACCGGGCTGAACATTGGGTGGCCGGCAGCTAGGAGGTGGAAAAAATGCAAATTTAAAAAAAAAAAAAAAAAAAAAAAAACAACATGGAGGAGTAATCCCACTGTCTGATATATATATATATATATATATATATATGTATATTTATTTTTTTTAACAAAAAAAATACCACTGGGTAACCAGAGTGGTGGACCAAGGGGGAGCAGTTGATGTCGCCTACCTTGACTTCAGCAAAGCTTTTGACACTGTTCCACATAGAAGATTGATAAATAAGCTGGGTAGGCTCGGGGTGGGTCAGAAGTTGGTCAACTGGGTGGCAAACTGGTTGACGGGCAGAAAACAGAGAGTGGTGGTAAATGGTATACAGTCAGAAGAGATGCAAGTCACAAGTGGGGTACCTCAGGGATCAGTCCTGGGGCCAGTCCCTTCAACATCTTCATTAGTGACCTTGCAGATGGACTAGAGGTAAGGCTTGTCTGTTTGCAGATGACACCAAGATCTGCAACAGAGTAGATGATCCAGATGGGTGGGCAGAATGAGAAGAGATCTGGATAAACTAGCAGAATGGTCAGAAGAGTGGCAACTGGGATTTAATGCAAAGAAGTGCAAAATCATGCACATAGGGAAGAGAAACCCTGAAGCCACCTATAGGCTGGGAGGGAGTTGCTAGCAGTCACAAAGGAAGAAAGAGACTTGGGCATCATCATCACTGATGACCTAAAATCATCCAAGCAGACCCCAAAGCAGTAGGTAAGGCTAGGGAGGTGTTAGGGTGTATTAGTAGGGGTATCACAAGTCGTAAGAGGGAAGTAATAATCCCTGTGTACAAGACACTGGTTAGGCCCCATCTGGAGTACTGCGTGCAGTATTGGAGGCCACACCTTCACAAGGACATTAACCAAATTGAGGCAGTCCAGAGAAGGGCAACCAAAATGGTGCAGGGACTGCATCAGAAGACATATGAGGACAGATTAATGGAGCTCAATATGTATACCCTTGAGCAAAAGGAGGAGAGAGGTGATATGATCGAGGCATTCAAACACCTTAAGGGCATAAACAAGGTGAAAGAGTCTAACATGTTTAAATATAAGAAAAATAGCAGGACAAGAGGACACAGCATGAGATTAGAGGGAGGCCGATTAAGGGGAATGTGAGGAAATTCTTTTTCACAGAAGGGTGGTGGATGCATGGAATGGCTTACCACAAGAAGTGGTGGCTATGAATACAGTGCAGGGCTTCAAACAGGCATGGGATAGGCATAAGGGAGCAATACAAATGACTATGAATAGATAGACCACTGACAGAGCAAAGGCCAATGACACATTTATAAGGTAGAAAAAGAAATGGGCAGACTGGATGGGCCTTGCGGTCCTTATCTGCCGTCAACTTCTATGTTTCTATGTAAATGTCATCTGCCTTTCAAGCCCTCCACATCACCATGGAGGCCCCTACTTTGTTTTATAATTTGTTTTTTCGGTTGTACAGAAAATCCTTAATTCATGCTAAAAGAAAAACACAAAGAAACAGAGAGGAAGTATATATGTAGTCTCCTTTTTTGTTTATTTTTTCCCCTTTAAGAACACACACTGATTTACTGTGAGTCTGACTGTGTTTTTACACATTGTTTGTTAACCAGTCGCAAGAGGAGCTGTCCAGGAGGCCACATTCAGAATTGTTTGTTAACCAATCACAAGGGGAGCTGTCCGGTAGGCCGCATTCAATGGCAGGAAGGGCTGATCAACTGCATCAGTGGTAGGGGAAGGCAGCGCAGTTGACAGTGAACTGGGAGCAGAACCAGGCAGGAGAAGCTGGTGGCTATAGTAAGCAGCAAGGTTGCCCCTGATTGGCCACATTGCTGGTCGAGGAAGACGGCCAGGCCAATCAGGGCAAGAGGTGCCAAACTACAAGAGCAGCCAAGCTTTAAAAAGCCAGGAGCCAGGTCACAAGCCATGGAGCTGTAATCGCAGGGGGGGCTGTCCGGGTGGCCGCATTCGGTAGTGGGAAGGGCTGATCAGCTGCATCAATGGCAGGGGAAGACACCACAGTCGGCAGTGAGCTGGGAACAGAACTGGGCAGGAGGAGCTGGTAGTCATAGTCAGTGGCAAGGGCACCTCTAATTGGCCACACTGGTGGCCGAGGAAGATGGCCAGACCAATCAGGGCAAGAGGCACCAAACTACAAGAGCTGCCAGGCTTTAAAAAGCCAGGAGCCAGGCCACAAGCCATGGAGCTGTAATCACAAGGGGAGCTTTTTCATCTCACCTACCCTCCCTGGCCCTGACCTCTAGTAAATGCCAGTGGGAGGAGGAGCCAGGAAAAAGGAGGACAGAGGGATTGGCTAAGAGATCAAGGGGCAATACTGAGCTGTTTTGCTTGAACTTTGAACTGGGCATTTGAACATTGGACTTGAGGCTTCCAAAAAGAACTGTGTGCTTGAACTTGATCTGGGAGTCAAGTACTGGAATATTGGCTGAAAATTTCGAAAAAAGAGCTGAGATTGCTTGAACTTTGAACTGGGCATGGGGGCACTGTAACATTGTCTGGAAAATTCAGAAAAAAGCTGTGTTGCTTGAACTTCGAACTGGTTGGTACTGGAGCATTGAGACAGAGGAGTATCAGATGGAATTCAGCAAAACTGGGCTGTGCTACTTGCTGGAGTAACTCGTGCACTGCAGCTGCTTGTGGTGGGGGGGACAGGGTGGTTCAAGCTTATACTTGGGTCTGAAATTGCTTGCATCACTAAAGTCTGCCAGTATTTTGAACTGTTTACAACTGTTTGTTGTGGGGGAGGGTACAGGGTGGTTTGTGGTTATACTTGGGACTGAATTGTTTACATCGCTAAAGTTTGCCAATATTTGAACTGTTTACAGGCATAACTAGGAAAGGAAGGGAACACATTTGAAAGTGCATCTCTTGAGGGAAAGGTACTATTTGTGAGACCAAATGGCAGAGAATGGATGGGGGAACTTCAGGGGAAGAGGGTCTGGGGGCTGGGGTGGGGGAAGGGGCTATGGCAAGAAAAGGGGGTGCTGGCAGGGAAGGCTAACAGGAAGGGTTGAGTTGAGTGGGGCTGCTACTGGGCAGAGAGGAGGACTCCTCAAACAGGATGGAGGGGGAGCAGGCTAGTGGGATGCAGTGGGTGTGGGGCAGCTATGGCCATGAATACACTGTGGAGAACAGGACAATGTCCTAAATATGCCAGATTAAAAGGACTGGAGACAGAGTTGTGTAGGCTGAGGTTTGAGCTGGAGAGATGGATGAAGAGCAAGGGGCAAGTGATGGGGGTGTATCTATAACGCCAGCTGGAGGGAGGCTGAGGGGGAGGACTCAGGGGATGGAGGGCCAGATGGAACCAGGGAAGGCCAGGCCAGCCTGGGGGGGGGAATGAATGAGAAGAGGGGCCAAGAGGGCTGGACCGAGGAGAAAGTGAACAATGGCAAATAGTAGGAGCTATAGGGAATAGGAGGATGTGGGCTTTGGGGTCCATGACAAGGAGCCCAGCATCACAGGAAGGAGAAGTGGGTAAACACACTACAGGTGAGATCCCGGTCTTGAATAAGTACCTACCACTGGCAGAGACCATGGCTGGAAGAAAACAGGACAGGTACTCAGAAGAAACAAAGGGAGAAGGGGGAAGGGAGGAGGAGGAGGAGGTGGCAAGCAAAAGGGGAATTGGGGGGGGAGTAGGATGCAAGGAGGATCCAGAGAAAGTACGGGAAGGGAAACTGGAGGTCAGGAGGGCCAGGATAGTGTAGAATGGGTTGGCAAGGAAAGAGGAGGAGAGTTCTCAGGAAGAAAGGGACCAGCAAGCAGAAGAAGTGGAGAAGGACATTACCCTGGATGAAGAGGGGGTAAAGCAGGGGGCACCGAAAGGATGGCTGGAGAAACAGGATAATACTGGAGTAAATGGAAGCAGCAAGAAGGAGTTGGTAGGGGCTGTCAGAGTCTCCAGGCCAAGGAAAAGATTGCAGGCAGGAACTAGGCAAAATGTGAGAAGTGGGGTGGGAGAGAGGGGGGAAGAGGAAGGAAATAAGAAAAGGGAAGAGAGGATGCAGTGCATGAGGGGGTGAGGGACCAAGGCATGGAGATGGGAAGTGGGGTGACAAGAGACAGAAAGGTAGTTCAGACACCTGCGCCACAGGGAAGGAGAACTCCAATGCAGCAAAACCAGAGAAAGGGGGGGGGAGGATATTCCTGATATGGGATTCTGTCTTGAAGGGGATCAAGTGGGGGGGGCAGAGGAAGTACAGTGTGGGTGGAATGCATTCCAGGGATGACAGCGCTGGAGGTAATCCACCACATCCCTTCATGGGGCAGGGACCAAGATAAGAATATACACCTGGTGTTTCACCTGAGTACACATGACCTGGACAGCAACAGTCTCGTGGAGGTACAGGTGAGATTTAAGTCTCTGGCTAGATTCTGCAGAGGGCTAGGCTTTAAGTCTCTAGCCTTCTCAAAGATACTGCTGGTACCAAGAGCCAGCATGGAGAGGAAGCACAGGATAAAAAAATTCAATGACTGGCTGACAAGATGGAGCAGGCAGATGGGGTATGGAGTGATAAAGGGATGGAGGGCAACTTGGGAGGACAAGAGCCTCTATGCCCCGGACAGGCTGCACCTCAGCAAGGATGGGTCAGCCGTGCTGAGGTACAGACTGGGGGAGTTCTTTGAGAAGGAGTATAATTTTCATATGAACAAACGAATGTGCCAGCAGAAACAGACCACCACGTTTATCTACATCTGCTCGGGTTTGCAGCTACCACCCCTAGTTTGCAGCTGCCCCACCCCCCTTCCCTTTGTCATCTCACTGCTGCCCCCACCTCTCCCACCCTCATGGAGGTACAGGGGAGAGTTAAGGCTCTGAGTGAGGAGGGGTGGCTGGATGTGGAGCCTCATCCTCCACGGCTGAGTTGGGGGACTCTAGCCCCCCCCCAGGAAATAATTGAAGACATAGGCTGTAGCAGGCCAGTAGGGGAAACTATGGAAAGGAGGCAATGGTGGAAGGGCCTGGTAGTCAATGCTAGAAGCCTGGCAAACAAGAGGGAGGAGTTTATAGCCACCATTGTACATGATAGGTTGGACATAATAGCAGTTACAGAGACCAGGTGGACAGAGCTTCACACATGGGAGACTGAGGTTCCTGAATTCAGACTGATCAGGAAGGACAGGAAGGACAAGGGGGGATGGACTTGTATATAAGGGAAGATGTGAAGGTGACGGAGGAGAGGGAGGGCAATGGGGAGGCTGAATTACTATGGACAACGAGAAGCAGAAGGACAGGGAGTCCTTGAGGCTTAGCATGGTGTACAGACCACTCACCCAAGGGGAATAGCAGGATAGAAAGATGACATAGGACATAGAGAGGGTAGCTCTAAAAGGGGAAACATTGCTGGTGGGGGACTTGAACCTCCCAGACGTTGACTGGTCCATCCCTGACGCAGCTTCAACCAGAAGCAGAGAAATTCTGGAGGAGTTAATGGGGGTGTTCCTTCAGCAGTTAGTCAGAGAACCCACAAGGGGAAGCAACCTACTGGATGTTGTCCTGACAAATGGGGAGAACATAGAGGAGGAGGTGGTGGTGGGGGAGGAGGAGCTGGGTAATAGCGAAAATAGGACCATCAGGTTTAAGGTAAGGGCAAGCAGGGAGGTGGCCTGAACCAGTACAACAGTGCTAGACTTCAGGGGAGCAGACTTTAATGAGATGAGAAGGTTAGTGGGGGAAGCGATGGGTGGTATAGGAGATATAAAGGAAGTACAGGACCTATGAACATAGGCATTCTTTGTCTAGCATGCTTACCCGGTAAACAAAAGCTAATAAATATGGGGGCTATTAGAAACTGGGTCAGGGAGGCCACACACATATGTATAAGGAGGATAAGGAAGGGAGCAAAAAGCAGGAGTCCTCTGTGGTTCAACAGGAGTGTAGCAAGGGTGGTGGGGGCAGGCAGAGGGCATTTAGGAAATATAAGGAAACGCAAAAGGAGGAGAACAGGGAAGCCTACAGGGAATTGAGGAGGCTAGCAAGGAAGGAGATTAGGAAGGCAAAGGCTGACACAGGGGACGGATTGTGAGACAGGCTGGGGGGGAGACATTTTTTTAGATACATGAGAGGAAGGAGGAAGACTAGTCAAGGGGTCGCAAGGCTCTGGGGGTAGGTAGGGGAGACACTGGAGGATGACTACAAGAAAGCAGAAGAGCTGAACAGGTACTTCTGCTCAAATTTTACAAAGGGGGGAGTCCGGTGATGAGAAAAAGGGGGGGAGGGGTGGAAATGAGTCCCTTTAGTAAAGAGAAAGTCAGGAAGGAATTAGGCAGGGTGAAAGTGGACAAGGCCATGGAACCCGATGGACTGCATCCAAGGGTGATCTGGGAGCTAAGATAGGAGTTGACCACCCCACTGGCAAGGCTATTCAACCTATCCTTGGACTCTGGTAGAGTGCCAGAGGACTAGATGAGAGCCACAGTCATGTCAATACACAAGGGGGGGGAGTAGAGAGGCAGAGGAGAACTATCATCCAGTCAGCCTTACCGCAGTGGTGGGGAGGATCATGGAAGCACTCAAATGAGAAAGGGTAGCACAGTACCTAGAGGGGAATGGATTGCTGAACAACAACAAGCACAGGTTCACAAGGGGGAAGTCATGCCAGTCCAATCTTATTGAATTCTTCAACTGGGTGATGCATGTAGTAGACCGGGGGGGGGGGACAGTGGACGTGGCCTACCTGGACTTCAGTAAGGCCTTCGACACCGTACCCCACAGAAGGTTGGTCAACAAACTGGGAAGTATGGGAGTAAGGGACAAAATAACTAGATGGGTGCAAAACTGGCTAGGAGACAGGACCCAGAGGGTGGTAGTGAAGGGGGAACCCTCTAGCAAGGGGCAGGTGATGAGCGGAATACCCTAGGGGATGGTATTGGGGCTGCTCCTCCTCAATATCTATATATGTGACATTATGGATGGACTGAAAGGGCGGGTGGCACTCTTTGCAGATGACATGAAAATCTGCAATGTGGTAGACACTGAGAGTGGGGTGGAGGACATGAGGCAGGACCTAAGGGCATTAGAAGAGTGGGCAGAGACCTGGCAGCTTAAATTCAACATCAAGAAGTGTGCGGTTATGCACCTGGGACACAGAAATCTGAGGACAGGGTACAAAATGGGAGGGGAGGAAATTAGGGCAGCGCAGCAGAAGAAGGATCTGGGTATAGTAGTCTTCTGTGACCTTAAGGTGGGGAAACAGTGTACTAGGGTGGTGGGGAAGACCTATGGGATGCTTGCTAGTATGGGAAGGGGAATCACCACCAGGAGGAGAGAAGTCCTAGTGCCCCTGTACCAAGCTATGGTAAGATCGCACCTGGAGTATGGAGTCCAGTTCTGGAGGCCTCGCCTGCGCAAGGACATAGACCTGATTGAAAGGATTCTGTGAAGAGTCACCAAGATGGTGGAAGGGATGAAGGGCAAATCATATGAACAGAGCTGGGGCTATATACCCTGGAGACTAGAAGAGAGAGAGGGGACATGATAGAGACCTTCAAATACATCAAGGGGTTAAACAAAGGGGGCCCAGAGTGCATATTCCAACTGAAGAAAGACACCACTACTAGGGGGCATGGTCTGAGACTGGAGGGGGACACTACAGAGGGAACATAAGGGGGTAATTCTTTATGGAGAGGGTGGCAGATGTCTGGAACAGGATTCCAGAGCAAGTTGTAGGTTGGAGACAGTGTCGGGATTCAAGATGGCTTAGAACAGGCATAAAGGACTATGGGGTGGGGTGGGGTGGGTTCTCAGGGAAGGAGGCGATAGTATGGGGTGGGGGTAAGGGCAGACTGGAAGAACCATGCAATCTTTTTCTGCTGTTAAGTTCTATGATTCTATGAACCCCATGCAACCTACAGCCCCTACCGTACTAGCAGACACAGTCCAATGGAGCTTTAAGTGATTTCTTGACTAAACTAAAAATACATTTAGACAGAAGACAGCATTTGAATCATCATGAAAAAATAAACACAAACACTTATATTATAGAAGAAACTGCAGACCTGGAGCCAAAAGCCAAAGATAGGAGAAGGTCAGGTCCAGAGGTCTACGATGCCAGTTCAACAACTATGTTGTCGACCGACATCACAGTGATGGATTTATGTTGACTGCAAGCTGCGATTGACATAAATCTAAAAGGAGACCCCAGCTGCTTTTCTATCGGGGGTCTTTGGCCCCAAACACCCCATGTGGGGGGGGGCTCTTCCCCTCGCACTCCTGAATGTAAGGATTATCAACTCCAAGTCAGAGTTGATTCAGAGAAGAGGTGCAGGACTGGGGGACAGAGTCCCAGGGTCTCAGGCGGATCATTACAGCGAACTGTCGATGTTGTCGGCATCTATGTTTTTGCTGTAATGGTGTCGCCATACAGAAGGCATACCTAGATCCAGCAGCAGATGAACCGAGAGGAGTCAGATCTAGAGAGTTCTTGACCAGCACAAAGAAATTGCAGCAGCCAGCAAGAGCAGTCAAATGAAGAAGATTGTGAAGGTAGTTGTGGTTGAGCCAGACAGGCAGCAGCAGCATTCCTCGGGAAGAATCTCTTGCCAGCCTAGTACTATAGCTCAGAAGAAGTAGGCCTCAGATTACAGGGCTTTTTATCCTGACTCGAGAGATCCGCTCACACCAAAATTCAGTTTAAAAGGGCCAATAGTTTGTGCTCTGTTGTGTGGCCAAAATGCAGCATCACTAATGGCTACTGCTGTGCAGTCTGTACCTAAAATAAAGCTAATCAGACTGATGGCTCCCCACACACCCCCACCTCGTACATGCTGCATGGCCCACACATGGAAGCAGATGGTAAGGGAGAAACTCAATGCCCAGTCAAGACAGGCCATCACGGGGGAGTGGCCTGGCGTCCATCAATGGACAACATGAAATAATGGAGCTCCTGAGGGCATCACATTCTTGGCAATTCATGAGATAATTAACAGAACCTAATTTCATAGAAAAATATTTAGATTTAAAGCATAATACAATGGCTGTGGCAAAATCATCAAAAAACAGTCAACACAGACATTTGAGCCCCAAGAAAGATCGGGGACTGGAGGAACGGAGGGCCGCACCAGATTGCATGCGGCTAATACTGAGCAGAGCAGGGCTAAAGAGACTGCAGAAATCCCACTTACAGCCCTACCGGCAATGATAATAAACCTCCAAAACAGAGTTCATAATGAATTTACAAATATTGTGGCACAAATAACTTATATCTAGTCTGTCGTTACATCTCTGGCTGAAACTTCATCTACTCATTGCACCAGGCTGAATGAGCATGAAAGGAGAATTAGTGAGCTAGAGGATTTAATTGCAGATCTGGGCAGAGGCAAGAAAAAAGATCAAATGAGAACGGAATCCTTAATTGCGAGTGCTAAAAATCAAGAAAACAGAGCTTGTCCCTCTAATATAAGGTTGGTGGGCTTACCGGAGGGTCTGGAGGGTGGGGAAGGGGGCCGGGCAGTACAAAAGTGGCTAGTTTAAAAGTTGGGAATGGATACAACTGTGACAGAATTTGAGATTCAGCAGGTGAATCGCACTGCCCCCAAGACTGGGGAATGACCTAGACATTATTTAATAAAATATTTAAGATTTCCTGAAAAAGAAAAGATGTTAAAGACAGCTAGAGCATAGGGTCCCATTGTAGTGGATGGAGAGAAAGTGTCTGTCTTTCAAGACTTCTCCAGGGAAGTTCAGCAAAAATGCCAAATGCTTGCAGTGTAAAATCCACTCTGCATGTTCGAGGCTGGGGTTTCACCATTATACCCAGCGAAGCTTAAAATCAATAAACCCAGAGCCCCTTAAAGGTTCTTTAGCAAGCTGCAAGATGCGAAGCGGTTTGTGAATAATAGTAATGCAGAAGAAGATGGGGCTTCCGAGGTGAGAAACCGCAATGCTGCCAAAATATGAATAAAACTGATCAGTCCCTAAACTGTTGTCATATTGCTCCAGATGTCTCATAGGGTGAGCATGGCAAGGACTACAATTAATTCATGGAATCCCTGCACCTGGTCGGCTAACATTGAAGTGTTAACCCAGAGTGTGTCTGCTATCCAAATGGCTGCATGATAAAAAAATAAAATGAAAAACAGAATGCCTGAGTTCGAAGGAAAAAATGTGCCCCCCTACATTTGTTGGATGAGGATTTTTGGTTCTAAGTGCCTCAGTCACCAACATTAAAATGGCCACTAGCTGGCAAGGGCTGCTCGATGTGGGGACCGCAAGGCAGAGGCCCTTCATGGGTGGATACTTTATTATTCCCACTGTCACAGGGGGCTGGAGGATTCAGACAGGAAAGGTGCAGGATGCCCAGCTATGAACATTTACAAGAGAAACGCCCCTTCCAGCTGTCTGCAACTCATGTGACTGCCAAAGCGATCAAGGCATCCTGAAGGGAGGAAGACCACCAGGTGTGGATTAATGTCACCAGTCACATTCGCTCTGAAAAGGGGATCTAGCGATGCTAACATGTTGAGAAAGATCTGCTCCCTTCTTTTGTTTGCCTATTTGCTTACCTGGTGCTGGGAGTCTGGAGAGTGTGAGATTAAAGTGCAGATCCTCCATGCAGCTAAGGGAGTGGTTGACAGAATAATTGCATGGCTAGCCAGTCAGTGGAGTGTACATCAGCACCGCCTCCCATGAATGGGCCAATCAATCACCTGGGAAGGTTGCTTAGCAATGAAGATTATGCTGAAAAACAGTAATAATCCACTAAATGGACTATGCTCCCCTTCGCTCTTGCTCTGGTCAGCCTCCCCCACACCTAAATGGCCAAGCAATCTGGATGGGACTTGACTTTCTTTTGAAATTGTATAGCAACCAGCTTCCAGTTATCCCTTGCATGGATTTACTCCCCAACCACAGCTTGGGCTGCGGGTGTCGGTGGGGACAGAACAACATATGCGAAGGAGCTGAATCAAATAGTTATGTCCCTCCTACTGAAATGTAAATAGCTAAGAAAGCTCATTAAACTATGTATGAGTATATAGCTAAGACTGTGGGTGGGTGGGGAGGCAGATGCAGCATGTATAGATTGATTGCTGACTCAGACAGGTCATCACGAAGAGTATAAATCGCTTGGGTTGCATGAGCATTTGGCTGGCATGTGCAGTGGAAATGTACCTATTAGTGGGGGGTGGGGCATGTTAGAAGGCAAGCTGCCTGACACCCTGGGGATGTGGACCAGAGATGCAAAGGTTGACCAACAGACACGCAAAAGACAGAGACATCTTGGGGAGCAAGTAAGTATGGCAGTTTTTTTCGGCGGGGGATAAATGGGGAGTTGGTGACTCATTAATCAGAGTAATATACAGCGGACGCCAAGTATGCTGGCAGCAGCCCTATATAGGATAAAAGAGTTATAACTCTGACTGGAGGACATGGGGGTTATCCAGGCTCAGGTCACTGGGACCGCTCCTCACCAGAGGGATCATAGGTTCCTAATTAAGCCCCTGTGCAGCACCAAAGGAGTAGGTTGCTGCTAGGGGCTATGGGATTATACCAATTGTATTGCCAAAGCAACAGCCCTAGAAACAATTCTGTTCCTCTTATTAGAAGAGGGGGAATGTATGGTTTGAATTTTCCAGGATGCCACATAGGCGAAGATAGCCTAAGACTAGTGGGATGTTCTGTAGGAAAGCAGAGCAGTGCAAGGGGGGGGAGGAGGTGGAGGAGGAAGTTGAGAAAACCAAATGGGGTGGTGGGGGGAAGGGACTCAGTGTTGGGGGGGGTACTGGGTAATGTTACTGTTTCCTTCGTTCAAGTCTGACAGTTTGAATAGTCACAAGTTTGACAATTACTGTTGTGATAACATGTTTAAAATGAGGTTACTATATAAAAGAAGAAGGTCTAAATTAGTCACTATGCCAATACATCTAGACTTTCAAATTTACATGATTTGTTGTTATGGATAATAAGATTAAAATATGTTCTTGGAAGGGGTGGCGTGGCTAACGCTCAACCAAGATAGAGACTTAACTTCACAGCTCCACTAGCCTAGTAGCCTAAAACCCTAATTTTATGTCTTTGTAAGAAGAACCTCGATGGGGAAAGTACACTACCTGCTAATAACTGGTTGACTCTGAGACAAATCAGATCACAGCTGAGCTAATCCAGATCGAACAGAGCCGCGGGTACAATATTCTAACAAGCAGTATGGCGCACTTACCAGCGGAACAGGAAGAACCCTCTATAAGAGAAATGTTTGCTTCGATTATGACCAGCATTGATACACTCACATACAGCAAATTAATGTGAGGGTGGATGGAATAGAACAAAAGGCGACTGCACAGGATGACGCACTTCAGAGGCACTGTGCCATTATGTGAGAACAGGTGGCCCAAATACAGCTCCTTCAAGACAAAAAAGACGACTTTGAGAATAGAAGTTGTTGCAATAAATTGCGCCTCCTTGGCTTTCTGGAGTGCTGTGAGGGTGCTACCTTTTCTGCAACAAGCACTACCAGAGATCTTGCAGTTACCACAAGGCATGAAGATTACGATTGAACGGGCACATTGCTCGTTTCAACCAAGACCAGCACAGGATGAAAGACCGTGCCCATTCATAGTCAGAATTTTGAACTTTGCTGAAAAAGAAACAATTCAGACCAGGGCTAGGGAACTGGGGCAGCTCCGTTGGGAGGATCATAATATTATGATCTTCCAAGACTATTCTAAAGAACTAGCCGCCTGACGCAAAGCCTTCTCCGAAGTTTGTCTGAAATTACATGTGCTGCATATCCCCTTCACCCTGAGGTAAGCTGCCACGTTACAATTATCTGTGAATGGAGCAGCTCATCACTTCTCCTCTCCAGACGCGGCTATGGCCTTTATTGTGAATATGTGGCCGGCCGGCCCGGATTCTTTGTCCCCTAATCTGCTGGAAAATAACACCCACCTACACTTACCCAAAGTGGGTTCTCCTGAAACTTCACTCCCTCCTGCCCTCCAGGTAGGCCTGGAACCCTGTAACACTAAAATTAGAAAAAGGCCGCCAACCTCACCACACTCCAAATGTGGCCACCCACAGGAAAGGAAGAACACTCCTGAAGTAAAGGCCCAAATCTCCACTCCACTTACTGAAACTGAACTGGAATACGTTAGTCCTTACTTTGCCCACAATCGGTTTGCGATCCTGAGTGACCTTCCCAACACTGACTTCCGTACAGAAATGGACACTGACAACATGGAACTGGACCGCAGTAACTCTGAGGATGTTCATACCTCATAGGCCCATAATGCGGAGGCAGATGCAGCACTCCCTCTAATAGCCCCTTTGGCTCCAGGCTCACCCCCCGGGTCGCAACACAGAACGAGACCTTGCAGAAGCAAAACAACCAAACCCTCCATAAACACCTGGGAACTTCAGTATTTTATACTAACAGTCAAGTTAAGTATCTGGGGGCTGGTGTCTCAGGGAATTTAGAAATGGAAGGGTGGGGAGTAGAGGGTGATGACTGAGGCCTGTATAGCTGAATTAAAACTTCAACCCATGTTGGGATAGAGGACACCCCATAGTATCTTATAACTTAGGCTGTATTCATATAGCCCTAGATGCTTATCTGACGATATTTTTGACTAAGAATTTGTTCTATATAGTGGGAGGGCTGCAAACAACTAAACAGTGGAGATTAGACCCGCTTCTAGTGAAGAACCCTGATTTAATTCCCTGGGTTAATAAGGAGGCTTCTCTTTTCTTAGCGGAGAACCCTATAAGGGACACCTCGGCTGGTACAACTTAGGAAGCCTTCAAGGCCATGATGCAAGGTAACATTATGGGGTTTGCTGCAGCCAAACGTAGGCAGAGGGAATTGCAGTTGGCTACTCTTGAACAGAAATTAGCCACAGCTGAAGACATTTTTAAGGCTATGCCCTCCCCATCCATCCATTCATTCCCCTATAGGTAGGTCCATTCTGGGTATCTGGTTTGAAATTAATCAACTGCTGAACAGGAAAGCTGAAGCTGCCATTCTCTATCTCAAGTATACTTTTTGGGAGGGTGGTGACAAAGGGGGTAAAGTACTTGCATATCAACTTCACAAACAACAGGCCAGTAGATATATCCCTGGATTGAAGAACAAGCAAGGGGTACTGAGCACCTCTCCAAGGGACATTAATGATATTACTGTATGTCCTCTTTTTACAAAAACGTTACTCCTCCACCCATACTGGCTCTAATAGAGATACATAAGTATTCTTGGACACTTTAGGGCTGCCCAAACTACAGAGGCAGCAAGCACAATTCCTAGATCTCCCCATTTCAAGAGAGGAAGTGACCGCGGCCATCCAAGATTTGAAAAAAGGGAAATCTCCAGGCAGTGATGGCTACACCGCAGACTTCTACCAGATTCTGGCTTCTACTATTTTACCTCTTCTAACTCAAGTGTTTCAGGAGATAGAACTTAAGGGTGCTCTACCACCCTCCATGTGGGAGGCAGTCATAGTTGTCATTCCAAAAAAGGGCAAAGACCCCACTAACCCTGGAAGTTACCGCCTGATTTCATGTATAAATTTGGACAGTAAACTTTATGCCAAAATTTTAGCCTCCAGACTTAGTTCTTTACTGAGCGATCTTGTACACCCTTCACAGGTGGGATTTATACTCGGCCACCATAGTTCAGACCATTTAAGAACCCTTCTGAACCTGATTCCTCTTGCTAAGTCCCTTCCTACACCTACAGCTGCCATCACGATTGACTTCGGAAAGGCATTTGATTCCGTGGAGTGGGACTATTTATATATGATTCTTTCCCACTTTGGGCTAGGGGAAACATTTCTTGCTAGGATAAAAGCCATCTATGAGGACCCATCAGCCAGAGTTAATACAAACTCAATGCTTTCCGCACCATTTCCTTTGGGCAGAGGCACGAGGCAGGGCTGCCCACTCTTCTCCCTTCTTTTTGTGCTGGCTGTTAAACCCCTGGCTGCGGCTATTCGAAATCATCCAGAGATAAAAGGTTTGACAGTGGGGAATACATCCTATACAACCTTTATGTATGCTGGCATAGAAACATAGAATTTGACGGCAGATAAGGACCGCTTGGCCCACCTAGTCTGCCCATTTCCCTACCTAATGGATAAGCTGCAGATCCTAGTTAACCAGCAGCTTACTTCTTCCTACCCCCAACCCCTAGAATTGCCTTATGACTGTCCCATGCATGCTTGAATTCCACCACTGTTTTTGACTCCACAACCTCCTCTGGAAGGCCATTCCATGCATCCACAACCCTCTCTGTGAAAAAATACTTCCTTAAATTACCTCTGAGCCGCCCCCACTCTATCTTCAAATTGTGCCCCCTTGTTCTTGCACACCTCTTTTTTTGAAAGATGCTACCCTCTTGGACTTTGTTGATTCCCTTGAGGTACTTGAAAGTTTCTATCATGTCCCCTCTCCCTCCCTTTCCTCAAGGCTATACATATTAAGCTCTTAAGTCTCTCTCTCTCACAGTATGTCTTCCGCTACAGATCCTGCAACCATTTTAGCTGCCCTCCTCTGGACAGCTTCCATCCTGTCTATGTCTTTGCAGAGATTGGGTCTCCAGAACTGCGCAGTACTCCAGATGGGGTCTCACCAGCTGTCTGTACAGAGGGATAATAACTCTTGTTTTCTACTGGTGATGCCTCTCCCATGCATCCCAGTATCCCCAGCCCTCCTTGCTGCCCTCTCACATTGCTTGCCCACCTTTAGGTCATCTGATATGACTACCCCAGGTCCCTTTCCATTTTGTTGTTGTTAGTATCTCACCCCCCATTGTGTACTCTTCCCCTGGGTTTTTGTTTCCCAGGTGCATTACCTTGCACTTCTGAGCATTGAATCTAAGCTGCCATACATTTGACCATTCCTCTAACCTTGCAGTCCCTTCTCATCCTTTCCACCCCACCTTGTGCATCAACTCTGTTGCAGATCTTTGTGTCATCTGCAAAGAGACATATTTTCCTTCCAGTCCTCTGCAATGTCGCTTATAAAGACATTGAAGAGGACCGTCCCAATACTGAACCTCCCAAGCGGAATCCCACTAGTAACCCACCTTCTCTTCAGAGTGGACTCATTTACTATTACCTCTGTGTCCTATTCTCCAGCCAACTCTTTACCCAGGCTGTCATCTTGGGACCCACTCCCAGGCTGGCTAACTTTTTATTAATCTTTGTGTGGGACTGTGTCAAACGCCTTGCTAAAAGTCTAGGTAGGCCATGTCCACAGCCCCTCCCTGATCTACTACTTTGGTCACCCAGTCAAAGAAATCTATCAGATTTGTCTGGCATGACCTTCCCGCTGTGAATCAATGCTGCCTTGGGTCCTGTGCCCCACTGGCCTCTAGATACTCAACAATTCTTTCCTTCAGAAGTGATTCCATCATTTTCCCTACCACTGAGGTTAAACTAACAGGTCTGTAGTTTCCTGCTTCTGCCTTGCTCCCACTTTTGTGAAGGGGAATCACATCTGCCCTCCTCCAGTCCTCGGGTACCACCCCATCCTCCCATGATTTGTTAAAGAGGGTAGTCAGTGGTGTCACTAGTTCTACCCTTAGTTCTTTTACAATTCTGGGATGAATCCCATCAGGCCCCATTGCTTTGTCCACCTTCAGCTTTAAGAGTCCTTTCAGAACCCTTTCTTTTGTAAATGGGCTGGTATCAAATTCTGTATCCAGAGTGTTTCTACTGTTTGTTTTAGGTACCTCCCCCTCTTCCTTTGTAAATACTGAGCAAAAATATTTGTTTAGTATCTCTGCCTTTTCACAGTCACCCTCTGCCCACCTCCCTCCCCTTTATTAAGCCTCACTATCCCTCCCTTGGTCTTCCTTCGCTCCTGATGTACCTATAAAGGTTTTATCCCTTCTTAACTGAGTTGGCTATCTTTTCCTCGGTTTTGGCCTTTGCTGTTCTGACTGCCTTCCCAGCTTCCTTTGCTTTAACTGATACAGTTTTCTGTCCTGCTCCTTCTGTGATTCCTTATACTTCCTGAATGCTTTCTTTTCTCTTGAACCTTCACTGCCACTTCCTTTGAGAACCATAGTGGTTTTACATTGTTTTGTTTTATTTATTTGCTTCACACAAGGCTTGTTATCTCTGTGATGGCAGTTTTTATTACCCCCATTGTTCTTCCACCTCCTTCCTGCACATTTGCTAGTGCATTCCTTAGGCACTCACCATTTTAAAAGTCAGCCCTCCTAAAGTCCAGTACTTTGCCTTTGTATAGCTTGACTCTATTGCTGTGTTTATTGTGAACCATACTGTTCGATGGTCGCTAGTTCCCAGATGGCTACCCACTTCTACATCTGTGATCCTCTCTTCATCTCCATTTGAGAGAGGTCTAAGATTGCTCCCTCTTGAGTGGGCTCCAATACTAGTTGTCTAAGGCATGCCCCCTGTAGCGCATCTAGAATAACACCACTCTTCGAAGTGGCTGCTGCAACTGCACTCCAGTTAACATCTGGCATATTCAGATCACCCATCAGTAATATCTCCCCTTTTTCTGCCATTCTCAGTATACTTTCTATCATTTCCTTGTCCATTTCCTCTCCCCCTGAGAAGGAGTCTGTGCTCTAACCCCTGTCTTGGTTATTGGTGCCATTGCGGTCTCCAAATTTACCCACAGTGCTTCTTCTCCTACCTCTTTACCCTTTTGTTCTGTTGCTTTGATTCCTTCCCTTATGTAAAGAGCTACTCCTCCTCCTCCTCCTCTTTTACTCTCCCTGTCCCTCCTGTAGATAGTGTATCCTGGTATGTTTACATCCCAGCCATGGTTTTGTGTGTACCATGTTTCTGTGACTGCCATGATATCCAGATGTTCCTCCTCCATCAAGGCCACTTATTCAGGAAGCTTGTTACTCAGACTACAGGCATTGGTACTCATTGCTCTCCATTTTTTCATGGCTTTACCTTCTGTTGCAGCATCCCCCACTGACCTTTCTACCTCTGTCTTTTTCTCATTTAGTACCCTGTTTTGTAGGGAGAGGCTGGGATTTTCCTGCTGCTTATCAGTGCCTCCCCCCTTGACTAGTTTAAAAGCTTGCCAATGAAGCATTTACACCGATTGCTCAAAGACTTGTTCCTTCCTGGACAGATGCAAACCATCCTGCCAGTATAGGCTGGTGTCCTCCAGGTGGAACCCCAGTCCCCAATGAAGCCAAACTCCTGTGCTCCACACCATTTTTTCAACCATTCATTAAACTGCATGGTGCAAAGTACCTGCCTCACTCATGCCATTGACAGGCAATACCTCTGAGAAGGATACTGTGTGCTACTTGTCTAGGCCCCTCCCACCCCTACAAAGTCCTTCTGCACTGCTCTAATCTCATGATGAGCCAAGTCATTTGTCTCTAGGTGGACAATGACATCCAGCCCAACTCCCGTGCAGCTGTTCTCGTGATCCTGAGGATGCGTTTCCTGCCCTCAAGCCATGGCACCAGGCAGGCACCTTACTTCAGTTTTCCCTGCTCTCCCAGTTCTATCCCCCAATAATTGGAGTCCCCCACCAGGAGCTGCTTCCTTTCCTTGTGGTGTCCTCTGCCTCCTTCCTGTGGGCCTCTCAGACAGTTGTCCTCAGCCTCCTTAGTCTCCTCTAGGGTGCATCCATAAGAGCTATGCTCCCCCAGAATGGTGTATGGATTGTGGAGTGGAACATCTGATGGGGTGAGCCTCTGTTCCACCATCCTCACCCTCCCTGAGCCCACTGTGGTCCAACTGCTGTGCTTTCTTTGCAACCTCTGAGGTAGTGGTGGTGGCTCTGGTGCTCCCTGGATGGGGGAGGTTCCCTTCCTACCGTCCAGTGTGATGATGTCCTCCTCCTTCTGAAAGATGCACATAGCACCATCCCTCCCCTCCTTACTGTCTTAGAAGCCTTCTCAAATTATTCAGGTTTATGACTGAACCGGAACAAGACTGAAGTACTCCCTCTCAATGCCCACTGTGCACAACAAGTGGTAGTTACAGATGCTCTACTCTGGGCACCGAAAGGGATTACATATTTGGGTATTTTTTTTGGCCCCATCCTTGGAGGCAATATGGCAAGCTAATGTACAGCCCCTCCTCTCCTCCATCACGACAGATTTTGATAGATGGAGATTTCTTAAACTCACCCTAGCAGGGAAAATTGCGGCGATGAAAATAATTTCATCCCCTAAACTTTTCTATCTCCTGATGCACTTGCCTGTTCCCTTACCCAAACAATGGTTTCAGGTTTTTGATAAACAAATCGGGGATTTTCTAAGGGAGGGTTCCAAACTCAGATTCAGTCGATCTGAGCTGAGGTCACATTGGAAGAAAGGCAGTTGGAATCTTCCCTAGCCAGAAGGATACCATCAGGCTTTCCTCCTGGCCCAAATGGTCAAATGGGTGCGCTCCCCCTCCTCCCTCTCGCCACAATGGATACAACTAGAAATGGATATTATGGGTCTGTTCCATCCCTCTTCCCTTTTTGCACAAAAGAGTAGCTCTAAAAGGTTCTTTCCCAGTAAGACAAGTATAGACTTTACTTTACCAACTGTGATTGCATCCAGATCCAACTGGTTCAGTTCTCACCGAAAGATGAACCTGGACCCCCTCCCACTCTTCTGTGTGCCTATCTGGCAAAATCCTGCTATTACTATAGGAGGAGCTGAAGTCTTATGGAAGCACTGGGTGGAGTTGGGCATCACTAAACTGGGAGTTATTTTGGCCCCTAATCATAAAGCCCTGCAGACATTCCACTCCTTATGACAAATATGGGGTATCCCACATTCAGACTTCTGGCGATATCTCCAACTTAGAGACGCAACCCAGCATCTTTTATCCCCCAGCTTAAGTCATGACAAACCTTCTCCCCTGACCAACTGGTTACTTTGCTCAAAGGGTCTTGCAGGTCACATATATGCTACTCTTAGAGATGCTCTCCCATCTCAATTGGATGACGCAAGACGAAAATGGGAGACGATGCTGCAGACCCATATATCCTCTGAGGCCTGGGATAAAGCTTGGGTAGATACACATGCTTGGTTCACAGATGCCAAATCCAGATTAATTCAAAACAAAATTGCACACTCCTGGTACAGAACCCCAGTCATTCTCCATAAAGCCAAATTACTAGAAATGATAGTTGCTGCAGATATCAGAAGCCAGGTGGTGACCTATGGCATGTATTATGGTCTTGTCCAAAATTCAAGCTTTTATGGCAAGAAGTACAAAAAGTTGCCTCCAAGGTCTTACAACAATTGATTCCCCTAAGTCCTCTCTTCTTCCTTTTGAGTATATGCATTGACATACCTAAGCTGCCCCCATTGAGGTACAGGTGACTAGCATTCTTGGCTTTGCAAACAAAAAGAGCCATCCTATGCAAGTGGAGAACCCCCCTGATTCCTACAATATCAGAAATATTGGTGTCCCTGTCTACCTTGGCCAAACTAGATAAAATATCTTATCTACAGAAGTCCCAACTTTCTACATTTGGAATCTGCTGGGATCCCTATCTTAAATATCTTGGTGCTGTCCAACCACCAATAGGGATAGGTTGAATATCCTCATATATTCTTGTTGGTTTAAAGGTGTTATGAATGGGATCTCTACCAGAGGACCCACTACCATGAGGGGTGGCCTTGGTTTTCCTCTGTTGGATTGGGGTTTATAATTATGGTACCCTTCTAATTAAAGATCAAGTGGTTATACTTGTTTCTGTTCCAGGGCCAGATTGGTCTTTTGCAGAACATATACACACTCTTACCCAACTTCCTCTAGCTGCCGTGAAGAGGGATATGCTTGGTCGTTGATATACAGAGGTATTGTTTGAGGTGTTTATGTCCAGCAAAGATGATCTACTGAGATGGCACCCTGTTTTGGTGAGTACACTTACATGATATTTACTCAGACATGATGAGGATACAGTAGTGTACCCCTTCTTTACCTAATACTTCTTCTTCTAAACAACAGTCTTCCTGTAGGGGAACTCCCTCAGCAAGATTAGATTTAGACCCCTTCTACTATATAGCTGGACGTTGGATAGCCGATTCAGAATGTTTGTATCACTATTAAATATACTGATACATATCTGACAAATAAACTGATATATGTCTGTACCTCTCATTTTTTCTCTTCTGCCCCTTAACCATTTCTTTCGCTCACTGTACTGGCACTTCATACTTGTATAATGATTATAGATGGCTAAATGTATGAACAGATTATGTGGATGTATACTGTATCATGTCTACCTTCTTTCTTTTTTTGAAAATAATAAAAAATGTTACAACAACGAAAAAAAAGTGTTCTTGGAATGCAAATGGTATGAAATTGCACATTAAGAAAAAAATAATTCTAAGTAAGATGAGGTCCTGGGTTCAGATATTGTCTGCTTACAAGAAACGCATATGACTGTTAAAGAAGGGGCCCATATGATGAAAAACTGGGGGGTGGAGGGGAAGTGGCATGGATCCTACTTCACCTCCAAAACCAGAGGCGTTGCTGTTCTGCTCAGGCCGAGGTTTTCAGGGATAGTCACAAAGGCTCAATATGATATTGGAGGAAGATATGTCCTTATTCAAATCCAACTTAACTCTGGCTCAGTATATGCAACAAATGTAGACAACTCATTCTTTTTCAACTACCTCTCCCTGGAGATGATGGGTTTTACCGGGCCATGGATTCTCAGTGGAGACTTCAATTGTGTTATTAACACAATAATGGACAGATCGTCCAGATCAGTGGAAACCCAAGCAGAAGCGCTAAAGCTCTTCCGAATTTGATTAGGGACCACAGATTGGTGGACTCCTGGAGGCACCTTAACCCCATGGGGACAGAGTACTCTTTCTATTCACACTCAGCAAAGAGCTATGCCAGGTTGGGTCTAGCTTTGCTTTGATGTCTCAGGACTTGGTGCACTCCCTGGCTTTGATGAAATATGACCCTATAGTGGTTTCGGCCCACTCATATCTCCAAACAATGTTTGCAGCTCCTGGGCCTGTGTGCCCCGGCCTCCTGGGCCTGGAAATTATACCCCTCCCTACTTAGAGAACAGAAATTTAAAGAACTAATCAAATCCCAGATTAATGATTTCTTAGCTAACAACCAAAAAGGTGAGAACTCGGCCATGATATGCTGAGATGCCTTAAAGGCACTGCTCAGGGGAGGAATTGTATCTTTCTCTGCCCACAAAAGAAGAACAGAGGTGAAGCAGATAGCAAGTTTGGAGGAGAATATTCAAAAATGTGAAGAGCAACATATTGGTAACCTCATAGCTGAAAATTATCAAGCTCTACAGAGGATCAAGTAGCAATGTAACGGCGAAAACACTGTTGCTCTGGAGAGGGCCATCTTACTTACCCAAGCGGGTTCATATTTTGAAGGGGATATGGGGGGAATGGCTCAACTGGCAGCTCTGTAACAGGATAAATGGGAGAAAAATTTCCCAAATTAAAGATGACGGGGGCACTGTCCATCAGGGGGATGATAAACTAGGGGAATGCTTCCATCAATTCTAGGAGGATCTGTACACATCAGAGGTACAGCCAGAGGATTCCCAACTTAACTCCTTATTGGCTAGGGCTAACCTCCTCCAGATTAAAGATGAGGATAGAGCTTTCTTGGAGGTGCCCATACAATGGGAAGATATTACTAAGGCAGTAGCACACATGAAAGTGGGTAAGGCTCCAGGCCCAGATGGCTACACTATTGACTTTTTCAAATTATTTTGTGATGAGCTGAGGGAACCACTGCTGGATATGGTGAGGGAAGCTCTGGAGATGGGGCATTCCCACCATCTATGTGCATGGTGACCATCACAATACTTCCTAAGCTGGGGAAGAACCCCAGTCAATGTGCCTCTTGTAGGCCAATTTCACTACTAACCACAGATCATAAACTAATGGCTAGAATAATAGCTAACAGACTGGAAAAAATCCTGCCTACCATTATCCACAAATACCAATCAGGTTTTGTTAAGGACAGGCAAGGGAAACTGAATGTTAGGACACTGAATATAGTTTGGAGATGGGGCTCCAAACAAGGGTTAAATTGGGCAGCAACTCAGTTCCATCTCCACTGACACCTTTCTCCATTGCATACTATAGGGGAGTTCCACCTCCTAAGGAGGACAGTTCCTCCTCCTACAAATATAGAGATTGCAGTTCCACCTCCTAAACATTTCAAGTTTAACCACTGGGGGGTTGGGGGCCCTGAAATATTAGCTCTTGATGCTGAAAAGGCATTCGATAGAGTGGAATGGAAATAGATTTTCAATACCCTCCGAAGATTTGGGTTAGGGGAAATCACAATAAAATGGATAACCACTTTATATAACATGGCGAGTGCCCAAGTGCTAGTTAATGGGATGTTGTCTAGAGTCTTTCGACTCACATGGGGCATGAGGCAAAGTTGTCCTCTGTCGCGTCTGTTATATGTTATGTCGCTGGAGTCTCTTGCGGCGGTTATAAGAGGAGACCCAGGTCTGCAGGGATTATAATCAGGAGTCATCCACCACAAACTAGCCTTGTTTACTGATGATCTTCTAGCACACCTCCACAATCCACAGAGTGGAATCCCTATTTTGCACCACATTCTTACTGAACACAGAGCCCTGTCAGGGCACAAGATTAATTGGACAAAAAGTGAACTACTACTGCTAGGAGAAACGAGGAAGAGCTCTGTGACTGAGCACCCATCAAAGTTAAAAATGGTCCAATCCTTCAAATACCTTGGTATAATAATCCCCAAAAATCAATTTATACCAGGAATACTACATTAATTTACTCTCAGGTATTAAACAGGACTGGGTATAGATGGGAGGGTCTACCCATAAGCTTATTAGGAAGAATAAACTCAATTAAAATGAACATCCTCCCTCGGTGTCAGTGTCTGTATCTATTTCAAAATCTACCAATTACGGTTCCTAAATACTTTTTCAAACTTGCTAGATAGTATGTTGACCAGATTCACATGGAGTGGGAAAACAGCCAGAATCAAAAGGACAATATTGCAACTCTCCTCATGCAGGAGAAGTTTCAGGTCGCACCTGTAAAAAAGCTTTCAGCTTAGTGTGCTACTCCTGGTTAAACAACTGCAAAAAAAAAAAAGGTTTGGCCCTCCAAAATTTTAAGCATTATTACTGGGCCACACAGATAGCCTTCCTAGCAGGACCAGGGACCAACAATATCCCAGCTTGGTTACATTTAAAGGAAGATCATATTATGGGGGGCTGTTACATGGGGTTCTGTCACCCGCTCTTAAACAGCTTGAAGCCCTTAAGAATAGGAATCCATTCGCTCACTGCTTATCAAGACTATGGGTGGGGGTCCATAAATATATTGGACATCAGAAGGTATGTCCCCAAATACTGTGTTGTGGAAGACTATGGTGGGAGAAAAATGGCATAACGTATTTATGCTCCAAACCCTGTTAATGTGGCAGAAAAGATGGGCGATAACCATGGGGGAATCATTCTATGGGGGAATGATCAAAAGTTTCCAGCAGCTGCACCAGCAATATGGCATGCTGAATTCTGATTACTCTCAATATCAAAATATTAAGTTACATCTGAGAGACCCCGACAGAAGAGATTATATATAGGCCCCAACCTCAGTCATCCATTATAATAGCATTATATAAGACATTTTTGGGGACAGGGCCTGTTCCAAAGATCAAATCCAGGACCAAATGGGAACAGGATCTGGGAACAGAAATGTCTGACTCACTGTGGTCTGAAGTGGTTAAATACATTCACAGCTGCTCTGTATCAAATAAACTGAGGAAAAGTCAGCTGAATTTTGTTTATCAAACTTATCTCACCCCTCTTAGATTGCAGAAATTCTCACCTAGTAGGCCTAGCAACTGCCCTAAATGCATAATACAGGAAGGGGACTTTGTGCATATGGCATTGACCTGCACAAAAGTGACCCCATTCTGGATGGAGGTACATGCTATAATGCAAAAGGTAATGAAATGACCCTTACCTAAGATCCCACTGAAATTTATGTTTAGAGTACAATGTGCTGACTTTTCCTTGCACTAAGAACAGACACAGGCTATGGCATAAAGCCCTAATTAATGCTAGGAAAACCGTTGCACAACATTGGGCTAGCTCCACTCCTCCAAGTATTGCGCACTGGCTTAACAACTTACTTCTGTGTATGAGGTTGGAAAAATGCCAGGTGAATGCCAGTGGAGTATCCCCTTTGCTCCATAAAATGTGGCAGCCCTTAATTGATGCTGTTGAAAAAGGAATCATATCAGGATGAATGGGGGGGGAGGTACTTTGGTCCTGAAAACTACTGGTATCTGATGCTGATACTCACCAGAGGGACAATTCAGCACAGTCAGGACCAAAAGTGATATTGTGGTTGAAGTCTGTAAAATAAAAATAGTAAACTATATCAGCAGACCTAACCATGTATAAACCATGTATTGAGTACATTAGAAACACCTGGATTGCTTTATGTATATTAAGTATACTGTGTTTAAAGGAGTAGTCCACCCAGAATTTGCAAAACACATCTGTTATACATAGTGTTTTGATATGTATGTTAAGTCCTAGTGTGCCCTTCCCTCTGTCTGCTATTAGGAGTTTTTCCTAAATTAGCCTGCTAGCTGTATGGTAGTTTTACGACCCCTGGGGATCTCAATCACAAATAGGTTTATTGGCTTTCTTTCTCCAACGATGCACCCTGTCTCATGTGACACTGATGTAGCCATGCCCTTAGATTTAGCATGTGCACTGCTTTAAAATCAGTTTAAAATCAGTTCACAACAGCAGGTAACTGTTCTTATCCAGGGAGCACAAATGGCAACAATTACAGTTTAGCAGATACCTGACAGCAAGCTAACTGGGGTTTCTGTAAGAAAGCAGCTGCTAAATAGCTAATTCATGTTGCTGCCTGTGGACATGGACATGTGGTTACTGGCTGCAGCGACCCACCCCAGCCATCCATCCTGCTGTGCTGGCCATCCCTTCAGCAGGCGCAACTTACCTCAGAAGGTTGCAATACTGGTCCATGGCCTGTGCTATTGTGAGGCACCTTTATAGCACATCGCATGTAAATGGGCTGTTGTGCAACAGTAATGACATGCAAATATCCCCATTGTGCCGCAGATAGGCTGATGAGCTCAACTGCACGTGACGGCTGAATATCACGCTCTTGTGCCTTGCACATTGGACTTGCTCCTGCTCATGTTGTGGCACAATGCCCTAACTTGCGCAGTGTGCCCTCAACAACACGCATGTGCCATGACGTGTGCTACCGCCTACTGTGCACCATGCGCTAGGAGTGCTATTGGGGCCATGGTTCCTTATGTGTCATGGACCCAATGGCGCCCAGGCACCATAGGGTCTATGGCACCTGAGTGTTATTGGGCCTATGGTGCTCGAGCGCTATTGCACCAATGGTGCTTGGGCACTATTGGGCCTATGGGGTATGGAGCTATATGGGCCCTAATGCACACTGTGCGTCATGGGCACTATAGCACACACACACACACATTGCGCGTGCTGACCTCTGACCCCCTCCCTGCCATATGCCCCTTTGGGACTCCTGCTACACATGCTGTTGTGACCATGCCCATGCCGCACATCTCCAGAGATGCGCAATTGTTGGATGCTGTCCATGAGGCGTGCATCCCGTGCACGTTGTGCATGTGCACTACTGAGCACCATTTTGAATCGCCAATCTCATTGGCAGTATGGCTCGCTGTGCTGTGCGACGGGCGAGAAATTGTAGCCAGTCTGAGCTGGCAAACTTGGTGGCTCAGGTGGAGCCCCATGCCACTGGCCTGTTTGGGCAGCAGTCCCTGCAGCAGCCCAGGACCAATGTGTGGCAGACCATAGTGGATGGGTTGGTCCAGGCCACAGGGGTGCAGCACACCAAGAAGCAGTGCTGACAGAGGTACAGAGACCTGGTGAGGAGGGACCCAGAGCAGCTGAGGGCGCTGCAGGCTGTTGTCCACAGGGGGGCTATGCCACGGCCAGGTAAGTGGGCACACGCTGCATCTGTGCACAACCACCATACCATGGTGTTGGCAGGGCTACATGCCATGCCATGGGGCACCCTGTCATCGTGTGCCCTGTGGCATGGCCCTGTCACTGGGTGCACTGTGCCACCGCCCTGCAGCCATGCCCAGCTGGGGCGCACACTGTGCTTTGGGGTGAGGCGGTGGGCTCATGCTGTGGCTGTGTTCTGATGTGTGCCTGTCTGTGTTCCTGTCCTAGGGCCTGAAGATAGGAGGCATGCCAGGGCATCAGGCGTGCCTGGCAGACAGCAGCAGGCCACTGCAGACCCTTTGGTAGGGGAAGCTGGACCTAGTGGTGGCGAAGGAGCTGCTGCAGGACCAGCATGCACAGCACCATGGTGGGCAGGTAGGCACTGTACATTCCCTCTTCACTGTGCAGGGTGGTCGGCGGGGGTGGGAGTATAGCCATGGCCTCCTGTGCCTTGTGCCGTGTCAGCTGTGTGCAGCACACAGTACGGTGTGCGTGGCACCGTGGGGCAGCCATTGCACATGTGTGGCAGCTGTTGGTGGGCTGGGTGTGCATCTGGCTGCCACTAGTACTGCTGTGGTTCCACTGCAGCACTGTGCCACCTGCCTGACACTGTGCGGTCAGGTGACCCTTAGGCAGCAGTGTCCAGTGTTGTGCACTGTCATGGCATGCCAGATTGGCAGCAGGCATTGGCCCACCCACTGCGGGTGGACAGGGTGCAACTCCAGGGGCATGTGTTCCCACTGTCCGCTGTGCACAGTGGGAGGGCTAGGGTGCTATGGACACACACTGATCACCTGTCCCTTCCTTTGCCATAGGTGTCCGGAGAGGATCTCGTCTGCCTCTCTACTGTCGCCTCCTGTGGCAAATAATTTTAATTACGTCCACCACCATGGAGATTGCAGATCAGATGAGGAGGATCCTGCTGAGGGACCGGCGCAAGGGGAGGCACCAGGCAGTGGCAGGCTGTGGCTGCCTGTAGTGGACCCTGGACACCCTTCTTGCCCCTGATCTCCCTTCCCCTACCTTCCCCATCCCACTGTACAGACCCTGTCTCATGTCCCCATCCCTCGCTCACCTACCCTGTCCCTTGTTTTACATAGTTGTTACATTGTTACATAGTTGTTGTACATACTGTAGTTACATAGTTTAATACATTTTACCCATCTGTGTCCGTGTCTGCTTTTCAGCTGGCGAGTGGAGCCATGTTGCAGTGGTGTGGTGGGTGGCTGTGTGGTGTGCCTGTGTCATTGTGTGGGCCGTACATGGTGGTGCATGCCTCTCGGTCAGTGGCTGTGCCTTGGGATGGCCATGGGCTGGCTGTGCAGGCTGTGTGATGTGTGTTGGGTGCTGTGTTCCAGGGTGTGGCTTTCTGTGGTCTGGGTGGGTGGGGGTGTGCCAGTGGGAGCTCACCCTTGGACGTTGGTGCCACCTGTTCCATGCGTCCACTGCTCCAGTGCTGGGGGGGTCTGGCTGCATGCCTGTGCTTAATGGGCGGTGGTTTCCTGTGGCCCAGCTGTGCATCCCTGCCAGTGTTCCTGGTCTGGATCCACCACCTCCTCGTGCTGTTCCCCCCCACCGTGCCTTGCTCCCTGCTGTGCCTGTGGCTGGTCCTTCTGTGCCCTGGTGCATCTTTCTCTGCCCCAGGCGCATCCTTGGTTGCGTTATGGCGTATGTTGGGTTGCTCCCTGGTGCACCTCTGGCTGTGCCATCGCATCCCTGTGATATTCAGCCATGTTGCACTGGCGCATGTCGCAGAACGCAACCGTTCAATGTTGCAGTCACTGTGCCATTGCGCAGTTGAGTTGCGCTGCGCCAGGTTTGCGCCTGCCTTTGGTGCATTTCTGATTATCCGGCCCAGTGTCTTTAAATGTGCTCTGCATATAATGACCATTGAGATTGGTGGATGCCATCCCTCTGAAGATGAACATCCATTTGAAACTGGTCAGGGAGTTTGTGTGTTACCTGTAACTCTCCAAGTTTGGATTTTAAGAGTCGTACAATAAATTTGTAAAGCAGTAGCAGAGTGCTGGGTTTTGTTTTGGTTTGCTGATCGATTTGGAATAAATCGAGCACCACACTGTAGACTTGAGCAGGCTTTTGCTATTGTTGTATCTGAAGAAAAGCTCCTTACCTTCGTATTTCTTGAAGGTAACTTATATAAGAAAAGTTTAGTCTGTGTTGTTTTCTCTTTTTCCTTTTCAGCTTAGCTCTATTAGTGCTCTTACTGCATAGCAATGCTTCTTTTCCGCACAGCAAAAGTACCATCTGCAATTCAATGTTTTTATATCATAACAAAACTGATAATTCAAGACTTGGCCCAATAATTAATGTTTTTAATAATGCCATGACCTCGAAGTTCCCAACCAACTAGTGCTAAGCAATAGCACCTGTCTTCACAGTCTGTCTCGCCTTTAATCTTATCAGGCAGTTAACTCCTAACCAGCAGAGGAAGCAACACTACCAATACTACACTGCTAAACATAATGGGTTGGATATTCAAACTGCACCCAAAATGTGCGCAATAGCAGGAGCAAGCACAAGTCCATTGCGCCCATGTGCAACAGATGCAATATTCAAAACAGGAGCAAGCCTAATGGCACCTACAGCCAACATCTGAATATCGTACAACCTGCGCCATAGCACAACTAGGGAGAGGAAGCTGAGCAGATATGATGCGCTATGGTGCAACAAGGGATGTCCAGCTGTGCAGTCCAGAGGCACCATAGGCAAGCAGGGAGCCCCCCAGCTGCAGAGCAATGTAACTGTACAACCAGGGAGGTAGAGGCACACCACCCGTGCCACGGATGGGCACAGGAACACACAGCAGAATTGACATCGTGACCCCACACCCCAAGCACAGCACAACTGGGGGAGGGCTGGAATAACCACCGGCCCATGGAGACAAGCAAACAACCCACAGCCGGGCCAAGGTGCCCCATCACACCCACCAGCAAGCTGAGAGGGCGGACCACCCCGTGCCACACCATCCCACCCCAGTGCACAGCACACCCTGCACCGTGACCCCCAGACACCCCCCCCATGAGCAGTGACCACCACAGCAGGAAACCCCATGCATACCACCACCCCCACTGTGACACTGCAATCTTGTGCACCACAGAACCATACAAGGCAGCCCCACCATGAACACCCAGCAGCGGGTGGCAGCACACAGCAATGCAACAACAGCATACACAGTGCCCCCACGCACAGTCCCCCCGAGGTACTGCTGAGAGACCAACCATGTGTCGGCACAAGAGGTACCCCACACGGGACAGGGCATGCCCCTGACACCACCACCAGTGATACAGTACCCTGCACAGTAGTCCAGTGACACACCCCGACCTACCACTGGCCACAACAGCCAGCACAGACACCCACAGTGGTGCATGGAAGCATGCACCACACCGGATGCAACACAGTGCAGGGACAAACACCCACCCATACCCAAGAGGACAATAACACAGGGACGCAGTAGCGTGGCAACCAAGCCCCCAGTGTGGGCCCATGGAAACTGTGTACACACAGCCTGCAGTCCTCCCTGGCACAGGAGTGCCAGCCACCCTGCACAGGCACTGTGGACCCGTATGCCACCAGCATATGCCTGGAGCACAAGTCACAGACAGTGGTGCACATCACCTGCAACACACACAAGACACAGCATGGAGGTGGGACAACAACTGCAGAGGCCACAGTGTCACCTGAGGCAAACATGCACCACACCAGTGACAGGAGGCAACTCAGCATTGTGACGGGTACAGTGGCTGCCCTGCATAGACAGCCACCACTGACATGGCAGCAGACCTTGCAGGTCACAGACATGCAAGGGTGTCAGCTGCACAGTCCATGGACGGGTTGACAGGGGCACCATGGACACAGAGCATGCACCATGGACCACTGCACACAGTAATGCAATGCACAGGGAACAACACACACACCACAGACACTGACTGATAGCTACTCCCACACCATAGTCACTTCCCCACGGACATACACGCAAACCCATGACTGCACCACCCCAGACGCCATGCACACCACTGCAGCTGAGCACCTGTAGCCCGCTGCAAATCAGAGACCACCACAGTTGTCATAACAAAACAATGTATTACAAACAGGTAAGCAAAACAACTATTTACAACTATGTACAATGGGGGGGGAAGGGACACATACCAGGTGAGAGCAGGTAAGGGGCAGGGATGAACATATAGGAGAGGGAAGAAGGGGTGTGAGGGTGGGTTCAGGGGGAGGAAGGTGTTTTCAGGGGCATGGATGGCCTATCATCTGCCCTGCTTATCCTCTATGTGGCGCCGCTGTGTCCTCCGCCTCCTGACCCCGTGTCGGTCCATCCTTTGGAGGATCTCCAGGGATGCCCTTGCCACCTGTAACAGCTCCTGCAGTCCCCTCTCAATGGCCTGAAGTCGCTGTCCACCTAGGGTGAGGGAGCAGAGTCATTACGTGTGACTGTCCATCCCCCTGCAGCCCACCCATGGTGCATGGCATACAGCCATGTGCCACACCCCTGTGATGGTGTGTGAACCACCCTCAGTGACCGTGTCCACAAGACCTGCCCACCCAGGCAGCCACAGCCATGTGGACCACTGCACACACCCACCGCCCATGTCCTGCACTGCACCACCATGGGCATACAGTAATGTGGCTATGCGGTGTGAAGGCAGTGCCACAGTCATGTGCCCGGTGCATGAATGGACCACCACTGATGCACTCCCAGACATGCAGTGCCACTGGACAGTGCTGACTGTCACAAGTCACGTGCATGGCAGTGGTGTCCATGGATGGTGGCCATGCCCTGCTGCCCACCCTGTTACACAGCATGCAACAGTAATCATGGAGTTATGGCACTCACCCTCATCGAGTCGGTCAGGTCGGCGGTGATGGTCCCCGTCCTGCCTGGACGCTCTGTCCACCTCCCTCCAGTGCTCCTCCCTCATCTGGCGCCCGCCATCCACACCTGTGGGGAAACAAGGAGAAGAACATCAGTACAATCCTCAAGCAAAGTCCCCTGCCCCAATGTGTGTGCCCACCCACCCAGCCAGACCCACCCACCCCACACCCTGTAAACACTGCCACAGCCAACCCTAGAGTAGCCCTCCCCTATGTGCTGGACACATACAACACTGTTACCCATATGGACAATACAAGTGTGTAGACGGATCCCCCACCTGGACGTGGCACTATGTCCCTCCTGGCACGCGACTGCAGACAGGCTAGTAGGTCCAGCTCCCTCCTCCTGAGGTCCCCATAGCGGTGCCTGCACTGCTCTGAGGTCCTCCTGCGTCCAGTGGCTGCCTCCAGGTCAGTGGCCACCTCCTGCCAGACCTGGGTCCTGGCCCTGTCTAGTGCCTTCTCACCAAACAGAGGCCCGTGGTGTGGCTCTACAATAGCCACAAGGTTGGCCAACTCAATGGCAGTCCATTGTGGGGCTCTCCTGCATGCCATCTCAGCCGCTATAGTAGGCAATATGGAGCTGCAAGCATGCACCACAGTGCTATAGAAGGAGTTCCAGGAGGTGGCTTCCAGACGGGTGGTGGCCCATCACTGCATGGTAAGTCATGGTCAGTCTATGGGGGGGCAGGGTAGGTCACACTCAGTAACGCGACTTTGCTTTCCCTTACAGATCCTGCGCGTCTGCATGGGTCAGCAGTGGTGGGCCTGTCCACTGTGGACAGTCAGCTGGAGTTGGAGGAGGGACCATCCACCTCCACTGGTATACGTGGAGCATTGTAACAGGGGGGCCGCCTGGCTGTCCACACTGATGTTGTTCAGACAGGTGTGGGGGAAGCCCTTCCTGTGTCTCAGTGTTCTGGCGTCCAAGAATGCCAGCATGCTGTGGCTGTGGCTGGGGCAGAGACCTGCACCACTGATGAAGACACGACCGTCATGGGCAGTGACACGTGTGTGCCATGGAATGGACACACAGCAGGTCACCTCGTGCCCATAGCTCTGGCTGGTGCCGCCGTGTGGGCCAGTGTGCCAGCACAGTCACAGGCTGTGCCTGTCAGCACCAGTGGGGCAGCACCGGTGGCTGGTCAGGACAGTGGGACTGTTGCGGCCACAGTGGAGGCACAACTGATCCCTTGGGCACAGTGGGTGGAGGGCCGCAGCAGCAGTTGCCTACCGGGACTGGGGGTTCAGGGTTCAGCGGTGGCGTCTGTGCACCGCCTGTGGACTTGTCCATACCTGGTCCTGGTGTGCAGCACCCACCCTCAAGGGGTGCTGAACATCAGGCCCATGCACACCCTGAGGGACAGGATGCCGAGGAGGCAGACGACCTCTTTGACGATCACACCTGCCTACTGCAGGCATCGGTCCAGCAGCAGATGCGGCTTGCAACGTCCATGGAGGCACTGTGTGTGGCTCTGGAGCGGGCTGAGGAGCATCGCAGCAGGGACACCGATAGGATCATGTCACGGATTGACCATTTACGAGAGGATGTGACCACTGCCATTGACAGGTTTGCAGAGCCATTAATTGCTGTCATGGCACAAAGGGCACACAGTCAGGTGCCCATGCATCGCTCACACAACGCAGTGCGCTATCCACTCCCCATTCCCGGCGTCGTGCAACACCCACCCTGTTGACACCGAGTTCAGCTGTGGGCATCCCGAGCACTCCTGATGCAGGAATGTTTGGTGTGCTGCAGACCCCTGCGTGGGCATGGTCGCATTCATGCAGTGGAACCCCTGGTGGACCATCGGTGCCACCCCATGAGGCCCGTGGTCAGCCTACCAGTGCTGTTGGGTCTCGGTGGGGCCGCCCATGCATCCAAGGTGGACGTGGCACTGTGCCGCAAGACTGACCTGTCTCCCAGCGTGGGCACTGTCTGGTGCTTCCCTGTGTGCATTGTGTGTTTCAGTGGGCAGTGCATGGGTGGGTGCCCAGCCCTGCATGCGGACACACGGTCCACCTGCACACCCTCCCAGTTGCTGTCCACAGGTACGTGTGCATGATGATGCCTGCATTGCACTGTACACCAAAGTGCGATGGTGCCCAGCATCTGACACACGCACATGGACAGTCAGTGGACATGGTGGCCTGTGGACATGTGTGTTGCTAGTGCTGGCATTCCAGCTCAGTTTTGCACCTGCCCCCAGTGCACGTTTGGTGCATTGTGTGTGTGCATGTGTGTGTGTCTGTCCATGTGGCGTGTTACTGTTCACCCCTTCCTGGTTGTATGTGTGTGCTTCTGTGCCCTGCCACATCCCTTGCCAGCACGCACCCCTGATGTGTTTCTATGCGTGTCTGTGGGTTGTGCCCTAGCCACTGGTGGTTGTGCATGGCACCATGACTTACCTGAGTTGGCTGAAGTGCTCCTCTGTGATGGTGTCCCGGTGCAGCTGTGCCAGCCGGATCAGTCGGGGGTCCTGTCAGCTAAGGGGGGCTGCCCATCACCGGCATCACCATCATCCCCATCGCTGTCCCCCTCTTCGACCTGTACAGCTATCTCACATTCTTTGGCCATGCTGTGCAGGATGCAACAGGCCAGGAATATCCCACAGGCCTTTGAGGGGCTATACTGTAGGGCACCGCCAGAGGTGTCCAGGCAACGGAAACGTGTCTTCAGCATCCCGAACACCCACTCAATGACATTGCGTGTGGAGGCATGTGCCTTATTGTAGCGTTGCTGCGATGGGGTTGTGGGCCGCCGGTAGGGTGTGAGCTGCAAGGGACGGAGTGGTATCCACTGTCACCTATGTGCAGAGAGTGGAGGTTAGTGTCATGTTCAGGTTCAGACTGCCCCAAGCCCTGTGGGCCACACCCATGGCACCTCTGGCCATACCCCCCCATGCCCACGATGTGTCAATTCTATTTGTATACTCACCCACTAGATGACCTGTGGGGATGTCCCCACTCTCGAATGAGTGGCACAATGCCGACTGGTGCTAGATGTATGAATCATGTGCTCCCCCAGGGTGCATGGCACAGACATTGATGATGCGCCCACTGGCATCGCACATCACCTGGCAGTTGACACTGGAATAGCCCTTGCAGTTCATGTAGGCGGCCCCCTCCTCGCCAGGTGGTGTGCATATGGCCACATGGGTGCAGTCTATTGCCCCTAGCATGCCAGGCATATGTGCTACCCTATGGAACTCCTGTATGTTTGCTGTACGCTCCACTGCAGTGCTGGGGAAATGAAAGTACTCCGCAGCATGTGGCAGCAGTGCGCTGAGGAATTGGGTGAGGATGCATGACGTGGCCGACTGTGTTATGCCTGTGGTGTCCCCTGTTGGTCTCTGGAAGGTACCCGTGGTGAGCAAGCACATGCAGGCTGTTACCTTTGTCTCCACTGACAAAGTATGACTCTGTCGTGTGGGTGCCTGCATCACATCACTGCACAGCTCACAGAGCCACCTCAGTATTACCGGGGGGACATGATAGAGGTCTTCAGGTACATGAAGAGGGTAAATAGGGGAGGAACAGTCAGGGTGCTTCGAAGGAAGGAGGAAGGGGCCACTAGAGGGCATGGGTGGAAGCTGGAGGGGGGAAGATTCAGGGGAGAAAGGAGGAGGTGCTACTTCACTGAGAGGGTGGTGGAGCCATGGAATGCACTGCCTAGGGAGCTGGTGGAGGCAGAGACAGTGGAGGGGTTCAAGAGGGGGTGGGACAGGTACAGGGGAAGGGTTCTGGAAGCAAAATCCAATGCAGCAAGAATATCCGGAACTGGGAAGGGAGAAGCCAGAGAAGGCGAGGGGGACAGCAAGGTCAGCACCCAGGGTGGGGGCTGACCAAACGAGCAGACACGAAAGACCGTTAGGCCTATTCTGCTGGCATTTTAGTATGTTAGTATGACAACACTTGAGATTTAGCTGTTGTTGCAGGGAGCTACCCTGATGTTACTCACACTACCCAATACGAGACACAGGAGGGACACAATGGAGACTGCAGGTTGACAACTGGTATGCCAGGAGAAGCAGAGCCCACACAAATCACTGAGGTGTCGTTCCTGTTCGAGATGTTGAGCAGGGGGCTGATCCCCAGGCGAGTCTCTCATCGATGGTGTTCTCTGCACCTAAAGTAGCCGGCTAGGCCAGTGTGGCAGGGCCAAGGCCGGGTAAAACAGTTCAGAAATCAGTCCAGGAATGCTGGATGCAGCTTCCAGCAAGCGTGGCACAATTAAACAGTGGGGAACCAAATTGCAACCCACTAACAGCACACAGCACATTTATAGTAAAGCAATCACCATACCATGAAGCGGATAGCGGTCTGGCTGCAGTATCAGTGTCTCTGAGCAAAGCCGAGAGTTCTATGGTGAATGGGTGTCCTGACAGGCTGATCGCATACAGCAAATCTTCAGTCTTCTTCAGGTTTAAGCCTGGTCACACTTCAGTGGCTTTTCTCTCACTCAGTTCGGATACAGTCTTAGTATCGGAGTATTAAGCCTTTCAAAGGAGTCCCTCTTGAGGGACTGCAGGCAGACAGGCCAGACTCAGCCTTTTCCACCAATCTCCCGTGCGAACTACGCAGGAGCTGTTGCTTGAATCACTCAAGTTGTTTACTCTGCAAACTCTAACTCCAGACTGACTGACTGCAGCAGGCAGCTTTGGAATTTCCCTTCGGTACAAAAGGTTCTGATTGGTTGATCCATCTGTCTGTCAAAGCAAGGGCTCCCCTTCCAGGTCTGTTTTGGTGCCAAAATGTAAAAACTACAATTCCTACAGAAATTTGCTCCCACAAGACCCCTGGGGACAGGCTCCATTTTAGAGTCCCCAAATGTACTGATTGGTCCATTCTGGCAGTCCAGGACCAAGATGGTGGTGATAAACAGAACTGTCCATGCTACAAAGGCCGGTTAGACAAACTACAATATCATTACTATGCTAATAGATAATCAGCAAATAAGTACAGCTTCTAACAGAGCTCCCTCTGTGCAAATAGCGATGACAGAACGGAGTAATTATCTGGCAGTCCGAGCGGGATTCGAGCATAGAGACACTCAGCCCCTTCCCAGATTAAATAAGTACCACGTTATTGGCAGCTCTTAAAGGGACAGAGCACAGAGGCATTAAGGCGCTCTCACACAATCACTTTTAGAATGCTAAGACACAGGATACCAGCCTGGCAGTGGGCATTTAGGCACACCCAAGGAAGACTTTCTTGCACCCACATTTGTAGGGGGGTACATGTGCTTTCCACATTCCCCTCTCCTCTCGACCTAATATGGCCTTCATCGTCTTTGACACTTCCCCTTTTAGCCTTAGTACTTCCTTCTCTAGCCTCCCCAGTCTTATACAGATGGGGCACCCCCCTGTCCTCCACCAGGTGCCCATGAATACTGCCCCTCCACAGTTATTACACCACATGATTCTTCCTCCCCTGTGACTTCTGTTCCCCCCCTTTCCTGGATTCCATTGCCCCCCTTCCCTCCACTGACACTTATTCCGGCCTGCCCCACTACCTTGTCCCCTTCCCAGACTGCCCCAAGCCATCGCCATTGCCCCATTACCCCTTCCTATTCTTTGCTCTGTCTGCCGCATTCTCCCTCTCGCAGTTCTTCTTCTTTCTATCTTGACCCTGTCTTTTGGCTGCACTGTTTCCAAGCTCCTCATGCACCTCCCTCACAGTCTTCAATCCCAACCCCCAGTGTCTTTTCAGTATTTAAGAAAGGCTGGTGGCGGGGAGGGTAGGGGAGCTTTTTTCAACCACCAAACCTAACACAGTGCTCAGCCAGCATCTGTAAACTACAAATTTAAGGTAAAAAACACCACCAAAACTTACAAAATATCTCAGATAAATAAGCTCTCAGGATAACCTCACCTCTTATTCCAAACCCCCCTCAAACAAACTGCCTCAGTGGACAACTAAAGATAGATTTCAAACTGAAATCCACACAATCTTGATTGGCTACTCCGTTACTTGAGAAAATAACCCCTCCCCCACAGTGCTTAACCAGCCAGCCAGCCAGCAACAGCTAATGTGAAAAATACAATACAGATTTAAGCTTCTTTTTAATCCCAACCACCAAACCTAGCACAGTGCTCAGCCAGCAGCTATAAACCACAAATTTGAGCTAAAAAACACCACCAAAACTTACAAAATATCTCAGAGATAAATAAGCCTTCAGAAAAAACTCACCTCTTATTCCAAACTCCCCTCAATATGGATATGATAGTGTAAGTAGGGGGCATGGGGCCGTGATCCCTAACAATTCTTGCCCCACCTGCAGCAAAGCAGAGGATACCATGCTAAAGAAAGTCACTTCTCAACTGAGCTGCTGTGTTAATTCTGTTGGAGGGAGATGTCATTGAAGCAACCTATAGTGGCAATGCCACGATGGCCTGAAACTCTCTACACTCCCAGGAAGACCCCTTCCCCCACATCTAGGAACAGGTAGAATCGAGGCCATTTACTTTATTGTTTTTGTTTTTGTAGGGAGAAGGGGTGTCCCACAAGGTCCCTTTGTGCTTTCCATGTGATCAGGTGAAGGATGGTTTCTGCACTGAGGCTGCACCATGTGGCACCAAGTTTTGAGTCTAGGTGGACACTGTGTATAGTAGCATAGACTAGGGGCATGACTGGTGCATGGATAACTTTGGTGGGATTTCCAGTGTACAGCTGGTGATTAGCTGATGTTGGATGACACCTACATTAAAGATGTGGGGATGTCTGATCTTGTTGGATGTGTCTTAATTATTTTTTTGGATCACTCCACTGGCAGTTTTTTTCCCCTATGATGTGGTCAGTGTGATACCAGTGACCCACACAGGCCATTGTGATACCGTGCTGCATGACCATTGTGTTATCACCAGCATATGACATGGAATGAGAAAACTGTATTACCACTGCAAGTACACCTATTGTGCTACCACTGACATATGGTACCACGGTGGTCACAACGCTAGTGCAATGAAATTGAAACAAATCCATTGTAATACTAATTGCATTGGTACCTCTATTCTACCATTGCACAAGTGTCTACCACTGTGCTACCACTGTGTGTCAATTGTATCACAGTGGACACAATGGCATCACACTGGAATTGGAACAAAACCATAGTGATACCAACAAACAGTGGTATCATAATGGTGCACATTGTTACCACCATGGTACCAGCAGAGGTGGTGTTACCAGTGAACTACCTCTGTCTGCATAATACCACAATGGTTAAAATGGTATCACAATGGAATTAGAACAAATCCACTGTGATACCATTTATGAAAACCCACAACGATAGTACACTGGAAATTGCAGTGGTAGTACAATGGTAAAGAACAGGTATTACAATGATATTCCAAAGAAATTTTTGTAAGGGGGGGGCAAAGCGTAAGTACTTCAGTTTGGTTATCACTGGAGAGAATGAGAGAGAGAGAGACACACAGACCAGTGCCACAAGAGGGAAGGAGATGGGGGAGAGGGTGCATGGATGATTAGATAGAGGTGGACAGGGCAAGAAAAGGGTTGTTAGCCTTCCTTGAGGGTGGATAAATGCCCAGGCCTAGACTGTATACATCCAAGGGTGCTGAGGGAGCTGGTGGAGGAGCTTGCAGATCCCCTGGCTGACCTGTTCAATAGTTCACTAGAGTTAGGATTGGTACCACAGTGTTGGAGAATGGCACATGACATGACCCTCCATAAGAGCAGTCCCAAGGATGACATGGGGAACCACAGACCAGTCAGTCTGACCTCAATCATGTCAGGAAGATTTTAGCACTCCAGGTCAC
Source organism: Neoceratodus forsteri (assembly GCA_016271365.2). Taxonomy (NCBI): domain Eukaryota; kingdom Metazoa; phylum Chordata; order Ceratodontiformes; family Ceratodontidae; genus Neoceratodus; species Neoceratodus forsteri. The sequence goes on along the minus strand of CM057458.1, from coordinate 1,393,569,665 downwards.
GGATAGTCCATAAACTCTGACTGATGAAGGCCATAGCGTATGACCAAAGTGCTGGGGTTTCTGTTTGCCTCCTACCTTTGGATATGAGTCTTTTTTAACTAAAGATTTGATTTTGGCTACAGTTGGAGTTTACAGACTATTTCTGTGACCTGGAGTGCTGAAATCTTCCTGTTCTGGTCAAATTGGCAGGTCAGCAACTCCCTTGTCAAGCACCCTCAGAACATCCTGAGGCACGCTGCTTTTTTGTGTTTTGACCTCAATTATGCTCAAGCTCATGAAGGTCATTTTTAAAAAAATGTTAATAGGGTACCTGGAAGAAAGTGGCCTCCAGGCGGAATGGCAGGATGAGTTTATGGAAGGGAGAGCATGTCAAACAAATCTGATTGACTTCTTTGACTGGGTCACTTTGACTGGACAAGAGCCAAGCAGTGGACATTCAATACCTGGACTTCAGCAAGGCCTTTGACTCTGTGCCCCACATGAGGTTGATCAGGAAGTTGGCAGATCTTGGGGTGGGGAGAAGTTGACTGGGTGGGTGGCTAACTGACTGAGCCTCAGGACCCACAGCATAGTGGTGGAAGTGAGCTCACAAGCAGTACGGCGGTCACTAGTGGGATCCCACAGGAATCAGTACTTAGACCAGTGTGCTTTAATGTCTTCATCAATGATATTGTGATGGCTTTAAGGGCAAAATTTGCTTGTTCGCAGATGACATCAAGGTCTGTGGGAAGGTAGACACAGCACACTAGAGAGGTGGTCCAGAATTTGGCAACTTGGCTTCAATGCAAAGAAATGCAAGGTTATGCACACTGGAGCTAAGAACCCAAGGAGCAAGTAGTGAGTACAGCCTGGGTGGGATCCAGGTATCTACATCCGAGGAGAAGGACCTGGGCATGATGATCACTAGCAACTTGAAGCATTCCACACAATGTAGGCAAGCAGCAGAAAAGGCAAATAAAATGTTGGATTGTATCCCTAGGAGGATCAGCAGTAGGCATGAGGAAGTAATACTGCCATTGTAAAAATCGATGGTGAAGCCGCACCTAGAATACAGCATACTTTACTTGTGTCCATAACTTAACTCACTCAGCTCTAGAATGGAATCTTGAGTGAGTGCTGTATTCCTGTGTAAAAATGGCTGCTTTCCTGAGCAGTTCGAATGTTCGGAACTAAAATGGTAACACTCCAACTTGGAGTATAAATAACTAAAAAAGTATAACTCCTATCACAAAACTTACAGCACGAAGTTTGCTCACAATAAAAAAATATTTAAAATGAGGGGTCACGCACATTAGTAGCATTAACGTTTTCTTTTTACAGAGCATGTAACGATGAAAATTTACATTTTTTCTTTAAGAAAAAAAAACACAGAAGTGGCAAATGTCTGTTGTATGATGGTTTTCCATCACACCAACATCTGTGCATTACACTGCCACAATTTAGAGTATTTCTGAGCTGTTTTACATAATAAAACAGACCATAAACTAAGGCATGTGCCAACACATAACGCCAGTAAACCGACTGAATTCGGAAAAATGCTCTGCACAACTGCCCACATGACGCACAAACCACGATAACTGAAAAAGTACGCCTCCTAGGCCCTAGACACCTGCATGGAAAATGTTCACAATAACAAGAGCTTTAAAATGGTGGGTCACTCATGTTACTCCCTGCAAGATCACTTATTGCACCATAGATTGTATTCATTCTAGCGCAATACCATCTGCCGTTTTTTGCTGCTGCACCTTCTACTATTATGCTGGCTGGGATTGTGTGCATAAACTGTAAGCTGATATTTGAATCCTGCCATTTGTGTGCTGCATAAACTGTGAGCTGCTATTTGAAACCTTGACAATTTCTCTGGTGTGTGTCTGTGGTGATTTAAACATCCCCAGCTGCAAGGGGGCTCAGCGGTGAGCCATCAATAGTGGGAGCACTACAGTGGGAGGGGAGTTGGCTGCTTAAATTCCTTACACTGCTACATAGCGCGAGCTGTGTGAGAGAGCATGAGTGGCGCGAGCACCACTCCCAGCTAAAAAGAATTGTTTAGCTTGCTACAGCAGCAATTGTAGCAGTGTAAGTAAGATACGACTTGTGTAGTGTCTCATCTTAAAGTACTAAGGTTGGTTTCTGGTCTTTTTAAAGTATGATATTGTAAGTTTGCACAATGAGTAAAGTAACACTGTTATGTATATTTTTGGTTTAGCATTAATTGATCATGGTTTAATCCAAGTCTCTGATATCTTAAATCATACAAACAGGGCAGAAAAATTGGAGGATACATTTCATTATTCAAATTTAACGTGCAGCTCTTCAATGCTAGGTCAGTTGAAGAGTTTGGGATGTTTGAAGAGGCTGGCAGCTTATGCTATTGGAAATTACTTGTATTTGAATGTTGAAATGTTACCCTCTTTGGTTTCCACATTATAATTTTCATTTTGGTTGTTATTGTTGTTATCTAGTAATGGGGAAACAAATCCTGGCCCTATGACTTGTCATGGGGCTCAGGGAGAAAATATTTGGTCGGGGGGGGGTTAAGGCTTGCTCATTTAAATACTCATAGTTTGAGATCTAAAAAACATGAGACTGAGGCATGGATGGTTCAGCATGATCCAGATATACTTAGCCTGACTGAGACTTGGCTTAAACCTTGTAATAAAAACTATGTATATGCTATTAAAGGATATAAAATGTATAGGAAAGACTGTCCTGGAAAGAAAAAAAGGTTGGGGGATTTTAGTCTATTATAAAGAACATTTGAAATTATGTGAAGTAATTTCAGTGTGTAGCTCTAACTCAGATTGTGAATGGTTGTTAGAAATTTTATTGGGTGGTTGTTTAAGCAATAAGGCACGACAGGGGGTGTGTGTTATTGCGAAATAACATTACTCCTGGGGTTGGTCGAAGCACTAGGTGAAGCCAAGTGCTTCCACCACCCCAGGAGTGACGCTATTACACAATAACACACTCCCTGAAGTGCCTTATTGCTATTATACAATGGCTCATTTTAAAATAATATTATTAAAAAGTAAAAAAAATAATTGTTGTAATATTTCTGTTGTTTTTTTTTTTTGTATGAGAGGCTTATTTTTTGAAATAAAAGAAAAAGTAGTCCAGTAGGTGGTGCTGCTGCTGATATTGTAGGTATGCCCCTTCCCCAACTCACTTGTCATTTTGTGGTGGTAACTTTTACTGACGTGCCACACTTATTTAGCGTGTTCTTGCTGCTTGTTCTGGAAGCAGTTGAAAATGTTTCTTTACCCTGCAAGAAAGACGTGGACTGTGAAAAGAGATGAGAGCAGAGCCGATCGGTAACTTCCGGTTTCCTGGTCCACTTGGTAACTGGACATTGGTCGGAACCTGTAGGTTACATGTCTTTCTTTCTTTTTATTTGGGGAAACTGCTTTTTTTAAGAGGAAAGTATGTAGGTTTGAGAAACTGCTGAGGGGGTTAAATGCAACTGCCACTGTGTTTGGGTTTTCTGGATGAAAAGGGCTGAGCGTGCGCATGGTTTGAAAGACCGAGGCAGCTACAGTGAACTCCGGGGGAGTCAACTGAAAGATGGATACTCACTGTTTATTTTGAATATTGTGGCTTTTGGTTCAGTTGACTGAAAGAGTGAGGCAGCGACACAGGGAACATGTTTGTTTGTCAGGGGGTGAGCTGTGACGCTTCAGGGCACTGTCGATTTCCTGGTGGCTTGCATGGGGAGGGAGGGGGGATTTGTGTCACTATTCTCTGGTCACTTGTGTGCCTGGACTTCATACAGTGATGTTATTATTCAATAACATCACTGTCCAAGGCACACACTGACCAATCAGGGAACCAGAAATGTCCTTGCCATTGTATAATATATATAAAACATTTTTAACAGTCTATAATCCTCCTAAAACTGCAAGACATGGAATAGATTATTTTCTTTCCTATCTTGGATCCTTAAAACACAGGGGTGATGTGTTGGTTATGGAGGATTTTAATATAGACTGCAATTTGGAGGTCAATGTTGATATTGAGGCTACCATAATGAATGCCGGATCATCCCAGTTAATAAACTCATTTACTAAATTAAATAATATATGTGGCAAACATACAATCTTGGATTGGCTACTTACAAATAATTAATTAAAGGTCAAAAGTCTGGTACACTACCTGATTTAGTGAGTGATCATTTGGGTATTTATTGCCAATGGAAGTGTAAGAGAGTTAAAATACCTTCTAGATTCATTACATTTAGAAAATTTACTTCTGAAATTCCAGAGGACTTATTAAGAGATGTATTGCTCATTGACTGGTCATTTCTGGAAGTAATTCCTGATGTGGACTTAGCAGCTGATTATTTTTCAGAGTCCCTTCAGGTGTTCCAAGAAAAGTATTTTCCAAAAATAAAATGTAGGGTAAGAGATTCCACTAGTAAGTGGATTACATCTGAATTATTTAATCTAATGAAGAGACGCAATAATGCTTGGAGATGCTTCAAATTAACAAAGACTGAAGTTGATTTAAACAACTATAAGAGATTGAGAAATGAGACAAAGATTAAATTTAGGAAACAAAAATCTGAGTATCATCAATCACAACAATTTAATAATCTAGGGAACTCATGCAAGTTTTGGCAGTCTATAAAAGAAGTGTTGGATCCTTTTGTTGATCATAATGAAAACATTATGTATCATAACGAGGTGCCTATAAGTGATTTATTAAAGATAGGGGAGTGTTTTTTAAATAAGTTTACAGATATAAAAAAAATCACAAATGCCTTTGATTCTGAGGGTGCTAATCAGATAAGTCAGGTTAAAAAAGATGTTGTTCATCATCCATCATTTTTTTTTCATCTAATCAAGTCATCTCAAGTATTAAAACTCCTAAAGCAGATTCCCATTAACAAAAGCTCATGGGTTGTGGTTTGGAGCCACGATTTCTTAAATTGATTTCTTTATATATTTATAGACCATTAACAAAGGTGTATAGTTTGTCATTAATTGCAGGTCAATTCCCTACTGCTTGGAAGGAAACAGTAATTATCCCTATTCACAAAGGGGGTAGTTATAGTGAGATGGATAATTATAGGCCTATCTCTTTGTTGCCACCTTTGGGCAAGTTGCTGGAAAAAAATTGTTAACCAGCAGCTTGCAGATTATTTACTTCTGAGTGGTCTTCGGTCTCCTGAGCAGCATGGATTTTGAAGATATGGTACAGGCACTGCCTTGGCCAGGTTCATGGACCACATCAGTGGAGTGAAGGATAGGGGTGAGCTCATTGGTGCTGTGTTCCTGGACCTGTCCAAGGCATTTGAGCTCATTGATCATTTCTTGTTGCTCTGGAGGCTGAAGCACTTGGGAGTAACTGAATTTTCAATGGATTGGTTTAAAATTTATCTAACAGATAGACTGCTATATGTGAAATATAGGGGAGTGTTAACAAGTAGTAAAAAAATGGAATTGGGTGTTCCCCAGGGATCTATCCTGGGGCCCCTTTTATTTTCATTGTTTGTAGATGAATTACCGGCGCTTTTTCATAACACAAATACACTGATGTATGCTGATGATATAATTTTATATAATAGTTATGCTTCTGTTGAAAATTTAAATCAACATTTGGGTGATGATTTTTACAAACAAAGTATTTGGTTGAAAAGTCAACACCTATTGTTAAATGCAATAAAAAACAAGAGTATGTTTTTTGGCTCTAAGCATAAATTGGTAAATAATCCATCTTTATCTATATTTGATTTGAATGGTGACCTACTGGAACAAGTGACTCCGTTTAGATATCTGGGTATAGTACTAGTTGCAAACTTGACTTATTCGATACACATTATACAATCCTGTAAAAAGGTTAATCAGAAACTAGGTGTACTCTTTAGATCTTTAAATTGTTTGACATGAGAGGCTTGTGCAGCTATTGCTAGAAGTGTATTGCTACCAACTATGAATTATAATTCATTTCTTTTTTCTAATATCACAAAAGCAGATCTATCATTATTAACTACTACATTTCATAGTATATGTAAGTTTGTACTTAAAGTACCATATCAGACTCATCATTGCTTATTATCTCAGTTAATTGATTGGCTTCCCTCAAAATTTAATACTGAGTATAATCTAAATTGTCTCTCAGATAATGTTATGAGACAAAAGTCTAAATCCCCTTTATATCTGCTTTATCAATTTAAGAAGATAGAAAGACATTTGAGATCAACCACAACTATTAAGTTACTTATTCCAAAAAGGAAAACCAAAATGGGAGAGAGTTCCTTTTCATTTAAGGCAGCAAAATATTGGAGTGGCCTGCCACAACCTTCTTTGAAGACACTAGTCATGCGGTGTTTGAGTCTAGCTTAAAACAATACTATATGAGTAAAGTGCAATGTGGATGTTTTAATTTATAATGTAAATTGTTTTTATAATGTACTGATGTTAGGTAATGTAGTATTATGAATTGTTTGTAATATTGTGTTTGTACTTGTTGAAATTCTTGTTCTGTATTTATTGTTGTAACTGTAATACCTGGACATCTTGTCCCGGGTCGTGTCTGAAAAAGGGCCTTGGCTCATGACACTTACCCGGTAAACAAAAGTTGAAATAAATAAAATAAAAATAGTGGCATTTGCAGATATTTTTTTACAGTTCCTGAAATGATAAAAAAAAAGCATTTTTTTACATTTTGTTCCCAAATAAAAACCTACATCATAAAAAGTATACCTCCTAGACCCCAGACACCAACATAATAATTGTCCACATTAAAGAGACCTTTCAAATGATGGGTCACACACATTTTTAGCATTTACAGGTTTTTTTTTTTACAGTACCTGAAACGGAGGAAAACCAAATTTTTACCCTTTTTTATCCCAAAAAACTAAAACAAAAAAGTACACCTCCTAACTCCCAGATACCAGCATACTAATTTTTCACAATTAAAAGAGAGCTTTCAAATCAGGGATCACACGTTTCTAGTAATGGAAAAAATATAGCATTTTCTTCACTTTTTAACCCAAATTAAAACCTAAAAAAAGTGTAATTTACTCTATTTAACTCAGTGGTGACCCCTATCTTAAAGTTGGTATTCTGGTAGGTAGGAATGTTTCCTAAGGAGCTGCACTTTCCAATAACCTTATCCCTGATTGGTTGATCCAGAAAGTGCATGAGAAGTGCAGGATGCACATATGCACTCTGGGGATGAGATGAAGTGAATACCTGATGCACATATGCACTATGGGGACTAGAGGAATTTTCCTGATGATGCACCTAAGCGCTATGGGGCTGAGTGAGTTAAAGGGTAATCCTCACTTCTCCTGCAGTAATGCTGTGGGACCTTTAGGTCCAGTCCAGATTAAGAAAAAAACAGTGAAAGGGAATTTTTTCATTCACTTACTCTTTTATAGTTTAAGTTTTTATCTGGTCAGTCCTGTGACCCCTCTGCCTGCCATGGTATTACTGTGAAGGAGCACATGACAACATTTATTCTAGTGGTACTGACTGCACTAAGCTTCCGCAATCGGTACCAGCAGAATAAGTGTGATCATGCATTCCTTCACAGTAATACCATCTAAGTTGACTTGCTGCCATATAAAGGTGCCCCATGGACCAGTCCGTAAGGCGCATCTTCAGAGGGTGGCCTTCGGGGACACTGGAACTTGTAGTTAGCAAACATGGTTTGCAGAGGGTTGCAGGATCAACCAGGTAAAAATTAAATTACACAAGAGTAAGTAAATGAAAACCTTCCCTTTTACTGCTCTTTTCTTAATTGGGACTTAAAGATCCCACAGCATTATTGCAGGGGATGTGAGGATTCCTCTTTAAAAGGACACAAATCGGCTGGTGATGGTCCAAAGGAGTGAAACAAAGATGATTACAGTGCCCCCCTCCACCCCAACAGCTACACTTGAAAAAAGACCAATACAGCGACAGTCGCTGTAATGGTCCATTTTTGAGTGTAACCATCCCCCAGTGTTCTGCCCCCTTCCTGGACCAACTCTGACCTGGAGTTGATAATCTTAAAGTCCGGAGGGTGCGGGGGGCAGAGCCCCCTGCATGGAGGGTGTGGGAGGTACAGCCCCCCACAGAAAACACTCATCCTTTGTGCGGCTCAATACCTGCATTGCTATTGTGCCATCACTGTGTGGGAGGTTGATATTTTCACTGTCAACCTCCCTTGATGCTTCCGATGATTATGGGCCAGCAGGGTAGGACATATGAGGAGAGCTTGGGGGCCCTGCAAATGTACTCACTGGAGAAGAGGAGAGAAGGAGAAGAAGTGATTGAGCCTTTCAAGTCCTTGAAAGGAATAAATAAGGTATACGAGGAGGGTCTCTTCAGTCTCAGTGGTAACAGAAACACGAGGGGGCACAGTCTTAAGTTGGAAGGGGAGGGTTTAGGAGAGAAACCAAGAGGCAATTCTTCATGGAGAGGGTGGTGGCAGGTTGGAATGGGCTTTCTAAGGATGTGGTTTTGCTGCAAACATGAGGCAGCTTCAAGAGAGGCTGTGATAAAGTTAGGGGGAAAATAAGGGTCAAGAGGGGAGCAGACAGTGGGGAAAGGCTGGTTGGGAGGGGGGTGGGGACATTAGCAGACACCGAGAACCCTGAAATATGGAGACTGGAGAGACCTAAGGGCCTAATTATGCAGGCTTCATCATATTTGTTTGTAACCATGGAAGGCTCACTGGACACAAGACCCATTTACAGGGGCAACCAGGGAGTACATGGATGTTAAGTGACTTGCTCAGGGTCACACAGAATGCAAATGGAGCTGTGAGAATCAAACCCAGATCTGTTGGATGTACTAAACTCATTCACAGTTCATTGCTGTAACCTCTGCTAAACATCGTTCCATTTTCCTCTTCATGTCAGTCATATATTCTGATATGCTTTGATCAATTTTTGTTTTTATAAATTAATTATCTAGGTTTGTGGTACCCACAAGTCTGCATTGTGTTGCCTTTTACCTCGGCAGAATAAGGGACAGACAAAAAGGAAGACAATAAAGTATACAGAGGTATAAAAACTGTTTCCTATCACAGCAGTAAAAGACATTACTTAAAACATAGAGTAGAATGGAGTGAAAAGGGTGCAAGTGAAGGGTCTATTTCAGAGAAAGGAAGGCACTAGAACAAGGGGGCATGCAATGAAGCTAAGGGGGGAAGTTTAAGAGAGATGGGAGAAATACTTTCTCATGGAAAGGGTGGTGGATGACTGCCAAAAGAAGTAGTGGGGAAAAGATTCTGGGGAGCTTCAAGCATGCATTGAGTAGGCACAGAGGCATATTAGGTAGAGGAGCAGGGGGAAGGAGTGACAGCTATGACCTACTGGGCCAGTGGTCACAGAATAGGCAAAGACAAGGGGCAGACTGGATGGGCCTGAAAGCCCTTTTTTGCCAATAAAATCTGTTTCTATGGAAAAGATTAGGTTGATTTACCATTAAAGACCTTAATGGTCATACTTTACACCTCCCAGACCGACTGGTTTTACAAACAAAGGTCTGTATAACATCAGAACTTCTTTGTAACCTGGACATGCAATCTAAACAAGGAAGGATTTGATATAGTCAATATTAAAAGCACAGCCGGCCTGCTGGCACAGCAGTAGTGCTACCACCTGCGACACTGGTGATCCTGGTTCATGAGTGATCCAGAGCACCAGAGAGCTGGCTGGGGAAGGCTGGATGAGCTTCCCCAGGACAGCGCTCCACCTCCGGGGGGGTGGGAATTGGTGGTACCCGGGCACTTGGGTGACACCCGGTAGAGACTGGGAGTACACCAAGCCAGGACCACACATCAGTGTAAGACAGTGGCAGACATCTGCAGGGCATGTGTGGAAGCACCTATGACTGCACGCTGACATCATTGCATGTCCATGCCTTGGTGGAAACAAAGCAGAAAACCCTGTGCTTCTGTGCTCAGCAAAGTTCTCCTACCCCCTCATCGAATGGCATCGCAGCCTGCCCAGGACCAATCTCAGTTGATCTCAGTCTCCCCTTTGGGGGCCCCACCATGGAGGGCATGCTAAGGGCCCAGGTTCCGGAGCGGCTGCTGGGGGATGCCGGTGATGGGCGCAGAGACAATGAGTCAGGGAATATCCCCACCAGAAGCTCAGTGAAAAAGAGAGTTTAAAAAAAATGTTAAAAGTACACGAGCACAAAAAATGGCCCCAAAACTGGACTTCATCTAAGTAAAACTGGATAGGTACCCTAAAAACCCAGATTATCCAGTTTAAAACTTAACAGGTGGCAACCCAAAGCTGCTCTCTTCTGCCACTCATTTCAACACAGGGATCAGTCCTTACTACCCACTCCAGAAAGTTACCTTACATGCATGGAACCTTTGTGCTTCACTGCGCAAGGCAAATTAAAAGACATTTGAAAAAACAAATCTCACTGAACTAGTTGTTTTATTAGGTCTCTCTAGTTGTAGACCTTCCTGCTTCATGCCTCATTAACTTTAGTGACCAGCTTGAAACTAGTTGCCATGGGAGTATCAATGGGAGGGGGAGATGCTTTCACTATTTATTAATAAAATGTGATATATATACCCTGTTTTTTGGGGTTACTAATATCATTGTGCTATATGCGATGCATGTCTTGAGTGTTTGCCAAGGAACTAGAATTCTAACTCTTCAAAAATCCCAATTTAACCCCTGCTCCTGTGTTAGAAAGTGCCCCCTTCAAACACAAGGATCATTCAGTTGCTTTAGTGGTTGTCAGCAACCCTGACAACAGTAAGAGGCACCTGTTGGGGGTGAGTCCTGACTTGACATCATCACTCTGATGAGACATGCTAAGTGGCTTGCATGTGTCTCTAATTAGTCCCAGACTAGCACTATAAAAGTTGAAACAAGCAAGCGGTTCAAACCACTAAGTAACAGAAACAAAACAGGAGCCAAGAGATCTACATGCTTTAGATAAGCAAAAACATTTAGCTGCACTTCTTTTCTGAAACTAAAGGCCCGTTCTTGGCAGAAGACACCAGGAGAAAGGACTGCTGTGTGACTGAACTTCTCTGCTGGGACTAAAGGAGAAGAACTTTTGTACTTGGACCTTTAATTTAGGGTAAAAAAAAACTAACAAACAAAACAAAACAAAAGTGTGTGTTTGTCTGAGTTAACTGAACTGAATGGTTATCTGAACAGTTATCTAGGTGTAAATCTCAGGTGATTGAAAGGACTTAATAGCTGTGAGGTTTAAATTACTTGTAGAAAGATCTAGTAAGTAGGGGGAGTGGCTTAGCTAGAAGGAAGCTACATTTAAAGACTGCCTTAGAAAGATTCTGCTAATAGCTTGGCAGAAGACACCAGGAGAAAGGACTGCTGTGTGACTGAACTTCTCTGCTGGGACTAAAGAAGAAGAACTTTTGTACTTGGACCTTTAATTTAGGATAAAAAACTAACAAACAAAACAAAAGAAAAGTGTGTGTTTGTCTGAGTTAACTGAACTGAATGGTTATCTGAACAGTTATCTAGGTGTAAATCTCAGGTAATTGAAAGGACTTAATAGCTGTGAGGTTTAAATTACTTGTAGAAAGATCTAGTAAGTAGGGGAAGTGGCTTAGCTAGAAGGAAGCTACATTTAAAGACTGCCTTAGAAAGATTCTGCTAATAGCTTGGCAGAAGACACCAGGAGAAAGGACTGCTGTGTGACTGAACTTCTCTACTGGGACTATATTGCCCTCCTTCCCTCCCCTCCACCCCCACCCAAAGCTAGTTCTATTTTTATAGGTACAGGATTTGACTGACAACAGGAACTTCCTGTTTGGGAGCAGGAAGTGAGTGATCACAGAACCACCAAAGACCCACCATCCTAGAAGGGCAAGAGTAGCTCTCCGGCCCCCTCTAGCTGCTGGAGGTCTGCCTCTGAGCAAGTAAGGGGTCTACAGAGAAATATAGGATATTCTTGTCTCAGAACAGTACAATCAGGAGCTTAAAGGGCACAGGCAGAAAGTAAGGAGAGAGAGAAAAAAAACAGAGGAAAGAGTAAGGATTGAAAACAGTTAAGGGGCCAGAAATAAGACATGATTGGAGTAGTGCAGTGCAGTGGCTGTGGAGCAGCAGTCTTCCGGGAGACGTTCTGGAGGATGCAGTGTTGTCCCATCTGCAGGCATCTCTCTGGACTGAGGGAGGAGGTTGCTCATCTCCAGGCTGAGTTGGCCAGGATTTGTGGGACCTCCTCTTCCATCCAGGGACCACCAGTGCCACTGCCGTTGCCTCAGAGGTTGCCAAGAAAGAGGAGCGGTTGGACCACAGTGGGCTCAGGGAGGGTGAGGGTGGTGTAACAGAGGCACATCCCTCCAGCTCTACCTCTTCACAATTCTTATGCCATTCTGGCAAAGTGTGGTTCCTCTATGGAGGCACCCGCAGTGGAGACCAAGGAGGATGCTGGGAACCTCCACAAAGGAGACCCACAGGAGGGTGGCAGAGGACCCTGCAGGGGAAGGAAACAACTCCTGGTGGGGGACTCCATTGTTAGGAAGGTAGAACTGGGGGAGGAAGGGGAGAGGGAGGTAAGGTGGCAGCCTGGTGCCATGGCTTGGAGGGACAGGGAGCGAATCCTCAGGATTGCCGGAGCAGCTGCACAGGGGAGGGAGCTGGATGTCATTGTCCACCTAGGGATAAATGACCTGGCTAAGAAAGGGATTAAAGAAGTGCAGGAAGAGTTTGTGGAATTGGGGAGGGGCCTTAGTCAAGTAGCACACATGGTAACCTTCTTGGAGATGCTGCCCATCTATGGCATAGGAGAGGCTAGGGTGTTCCGCACCATGGAATTCAATCAGTGGTTGAAAAACTGGTGTGGAGCTCAGGGATTTGGCTTCATTGGGGACTGGGGGTCCACCTGGAGTGATGCAAGCCTATACTGGCATGATGGTCTGCATCTGTCCGGGAGGGGAACCAGGATCCTAGGTGATAGGTTTAAATGCTTCATTGGCAAGCATTTAAACTAGCCAAGGGGGGAGGCACTGGAAAGGAGCAGGAAATCCTAGCCCCCAAATAATCACGGTAGTAAGTGCGGCAAACACCAACATAGAGGTGTCGATAGGGAGAAGGGCAGGGGTAAATGGAGAAAGTGACAAAGGCAAGAAGGACAGGGATGGGGCCAAAGGGAGTAAGGCCATCAGGAAATGGAGGATAATGAGTACCAATGCCCATAGTCTGGGCAACAAGCTCCCTGAGCTGGTGGCCTTGATGGAAGGGATGCCTGGATATCATAGCAGTCACAGAAACATGGTACACAGAGAACCATGACTGGGATGTTAACATACCAGGATACATAACCTACAGGAGAGACAGGCAGGGGAGAAGAGGGGGAGGAGTAGCTCTCTATGTAAAGGAAGGGATAAAAGCAACTGAACAAAGGAGTAAACAGGGAGGAGAGGAGGCACTGTGGGTCACCTTGGAGACTGGAAAGGGCACCACAATCCCACAGGGGTTGTGTACAGACCCCCATGTCAGGGGGAAGGAATGGACAAGGATATGATAGAAGGCATTCTTAGAATGACAGAGAAAGAGGAGATACTGTTGATGGGAGACCTGAATATGCCAGATGTTAACTGGAGCACATTTGCTGCAGCCACATCCAAGAGCAGGGCCACTCTTGATTCCCTACAGGTGGCAGGCCTCAGACAGCTAGTTTTGGAACCCACTCATGTGGGAGCAATCTTAGACCTCGTACTCTCAAACGGGGGCAGTGAGAGGATCTCAGATCTAGAAGTGGGTTGCCATCTGGGGACAAGTGACCATCAAACAGTGTGGTTCACATTTAACTCAGCTACAGAGTCAAGCCATACAAAAGTGAGGGTACTGGACTTTAGGAGGGCTGACTTTGACAAGATGGGAGAGTGCCTCAGAAAAGCACTAGCAAACAGGCTAGAAGGAGTGTGGAGCAACAATGGGGAATCATCAAAACTGCCATCACAGAGGCAACAAGCCTTTGTGTGAAGCAAATAAACAAATCAAAATGAAAGAAAAAGCCTCTATGGTTCTCAAAAGAGTTGGCTGTGAAAGTCAGGAAGAAAAACATAGCATTCTGGAAGTATAAGGAAACACAGAAGGAGCAGGACAGAGAGCTGTACCAGTTAAGGCAGAAGGAAGCAGGGAGGGAAGTCAGAATAGCAAAGGCCCAAATTGAGGAAAAAGATAGCCAACTCAGTTAAGAAGGGGATAAAATCTTTTATAGGTACATCAGCGAGCGAGAAAGACAAAGGAGGGATAGTGAGGCTGAATAGAATAAATGGTGGGTGGGCAGAGGGGACAGTGAAAAGCAGGGATACTGAACAAATATTTCTGCTCAGTATTCACAAAAGGAGGGAAGTGCCTAATCCAATTAACAGAAGCACTCTTGATAGGGGTCAATCCCAGTCCTTTCACAGAAGAAAGGGTTCTGCAAGAACTCCTAAAACTGAAGGTGGACAAAGCAATGGGTCCTGATGGAATTCACCCCAGAATTCTAAAAGAATTAAGGGAGGAACTAGTGAAACCACTGGCTACTCTTTTTAATAAATCATGGGAGGGTGGTGTGGTACCTGAGGACTGGAGGAAGGCAGATGTGATTCCCCTTCACAAAAGTGGGACCAAGACAGAGGCAGGAAACTACAGACCTGTCAGTCTGACCTCTGTGGTAGGGAAAGTGATGGAGTCACTTCTGAAGAAAAGAATAGTTGAGTACCTAGAGGCCAGTGGGGCACAGGACCCAAGGCAGCATGGGTTCACAGCGGGAAGGTCATGTCAGACGAATCTAATAGATTTCTTTGACTGGGTGACCAAAGTACTAGACCAGAGAGGAGCTGTGGACATGGCCTACCTAGACTTTAGCAAGGCATTTGACACAGTCCCACACAAAAGATTAATAGTCAAATTAACCAGCCTGGGAGTGGGTCCCAGGGTGGTAGCCTGGGTAAAACATTGGCTGCACAACAGGACACAGAAGGTAATTGTAAATGGAGTCCACTCTGAAGAAAGAGGGGTTACTAGTGGGGTACCGTAGGGTTCAATATTGGGTCCAGTCCTTTTTAATGTCTTCATCAGTGACATTGCAGAGGGACTGGAAGGAAAAGTATGCCTTTTTGCAGATGACACAAAGATCCGCAACAGGGTTGATACACAAGGAGGCATGGAAAGGATGAAAAGGGACTTGGCAAGGTTGGAGGAATGGTCAGAAGTATGGCAGCTAGGATTCAATGCAAAGAAGTGCAAAATAATGCACCTGGGAAACAAGAACCCAGGGGAAGAATACACAATGGGTGGGGAGGTAGTAACAACAACAAAAAGGAAAGGGACCTGGGGTAATCATATCAGATGACCTTAAGGTTAGTAAGCAATGTGAGAAGGCAGTAGGAGGGCTGGGGTATACTGGGATGTATAGGAGAGGCATCAGCAGCAGAAAACAGGAAGTTGTTATCCCTCTGTACAGACAGTTGGTGAGACCCCATCTAGAGTACTGTGTCCAGTTCTGGAGACCCCATCTCCGCAAGAACATAGACAGGATAGAGGCAGTCCAGAGGAGGGCAACTAAAATGGTGCAGGGTCTACAAGAGAAGCTGTATAAGGAGAGACTAAAGGAGCTTAATATGTATACCCTCGAGGAAAGAAGGGAGAGGGGACATGATAGAAACTTTAAGTACCTCAGTGGAATCAACAAAGTCCAAGAGGGTAGCATCTTTCAGAAAAGAGACGCAAGAACAAGGGGACACAATTTAAAGATAGAAGAAGGGCGGTTCAGGGCAATGTGAGGAAGTATTATTTCAGAGAGGGTAGTGGATACATGGAACAGCCTTCCTGAGGAGGTTGTGGGGTCTAAACTGTGGGAGAATTCAAGAATGCATGGGACAGACATAAGGCAATTCTTGTGGGGGGTAGGAAGAAATAGGCTGTTGGTTAACTAGGATCTGCAGCCTATCCTGTAGGTAGGGAAATGGGCAGACTAGGTGGGCCAAGCGGTCCTTATCTGCCATCAAAGTCTATGTTTCTATGTTTCTATGTTCACATGGTCAGTTCTCCACCATTGTTGGTGATGCACAGCTGCCAGATCATTGCCTCTGTGGACATATGAATGCAACTGTATTGGTGGTTTTCCACTGTGCTGCGTTATTAACATGATCCCTCTTTCCCTTGGATTGCAATCTGATGTTGTCATTTTCCTCGGCTGTCTGAGCAGCCAGCACCACCAACAATGCAGGAAGCAGGCAGTTTAAAGGGACATGGTCAGTTTTTCACCAATTTACATAGAAACATAGAAACTAAGGGCAGATAAGGACCGCTAGGCCATCCAGTCTGCCTGTATTCCCTCGCTGCATCAGCGACCCTTCTTGGTCATCGGCTTTAGCCTCTCCTTCCCACCTCTAAGGTTCCTATATGCTTATCCCATGCATGTTTGAATCCCCGTACTGTGCTAGCTCCCACCACCTCCTGGGGTATGCTATTCCATGCATCCACCACCCTTTCCATGAAGAAAAACTTCCTCACATTCCCCTTTATCCTGCCCTCCTCCAATCTCATATCATGCCCCCTCGTCCTCGTACATCTCCTATACTGTAAGATGTCACCCACTTGCACTTTGTTTATGCCCTTAAGAAACTTGAAGGTTTCTATCATATCCTCCTGTTACTGCCTCACTTCCAGTGTATACATATTAACAGCTTTTAATCTCTCCTCATATGTCTTCTGGTACAAGACCTGCACCATCTTAGTCCCCCCTTCTCTGAACTGCTTCCACCTTGTCTTTGTCTTTACGAAGATGCGGCCTCCAGAACTGTACACTGTACTCCAGATGAGGCCTCACCAGTGTTTTGTACAGTGGTATCACCACCTCCCTTCTTCTGCTAGTGATACCCATTCCTATGCATCCCAACATGCCATTGGCCCTCCCCACGGCCTTTTTGTATTTTTTCTTCCCTGGAATCATTATTTGTCAGCCAAAAGGATGTTCCTTAATTCCGACATTATTTTGCCATCCACCCATTCGCACGCATCCCCAATAGAGATCTAGCACTGAATGCTGCTGAACTCATGCATGAATGAGGTCAGTGATTTTTATGGCATATCAAGTAAATAGCTTGCTGTGTAAAAGAAACATGCTGATTTCAGTGATATAACTCATTTAAGAAACTGAGGAGTATTTCAAATAGAAATTGCTGCTTGGAAAGTATAAACAGGATTCAGTGCACACGCACCAAGTTAACTGACATAGTGGGCACGCAGGTCAATGGCAGGACTTTAATATTGACTGGCTCGACAAGTCTAGGACCCCTGCAGACCAATACCTGAGTAAGTTAAAGGTAACTCAGATCATTGAGGATCCCACTAGACTGACGAAAGCAGGGGCTACTGTTACCTTACTAGATGGGATCCTTACGTCCAAAGCTGACAGGATACCCCTCTCAAGTATTCTCCTAGATTCAATCAGTGATCACTCCCCTACCTACCTACTGTCTGTGCAGAGCTAAGCTTCCCACTTCCAGACTGATTAACTTCCTCGATTTCTCCAAATGTGACCCTGTAGCATTTAAGCCTGACCTTTGCATACCTGGACTGGTCCTATCTTTGGACAACAGATGACGTTAATGAAGTGGTCACATACTTCAGCAGGGTTTTCATGGAGTTACAGGATAAACATACTCCAGTTACCACACAAAGAAAAAAGGGATTTGCAAACAAGTGGCTTGACTGTAAGTTGCTTGCCTTGTTCAGGGAACATGACAGACACTGGTGGCACTTTAAGGCATCTGGTAGCACTGTTGACTGGGTAAAATACAGGCAACTACATACCCTATGCAAAAAAACATCAAACAACAAAAAAGTAATTGTTACCAAATCTCCTGTCTGCAACTGTGGGATTCTCCCATCTCTATTGTTTATTTATTTATTTAGCTGTTGTTTACCAGGTAAGTACACTACACAAACAGATGCCTATTTTCAGGTGTGAGTAAACAAATAAAACAAATTCTCAGACAAAACAATGTCCTTGTGCCTCCTGACATCCTCATTAAAGGAATAAATTGCAGCAACCAGTCCACCATTGCTGACGCTTTTAATGTGCAGTTCAGTGATCACTCCATGTTCACTGGTTCCATCCCCTCAGATGTTTCCCCACCTGACAATCCTGTTGCCCACCCAGGACATAAATAGGATACCCACCCTCCTTTTTATTTCACAGCGTTCATGTTTTCTGAGGTCTGCAAGCTGCTAAAGAGCATCCCTGTGTCTAAGTCTGCTGGCTCATATGGTCTCGAGCCTAAACTGCTCAGGCTTGCTGCAGTGAAAATTGCCTCTGCAGTCACTAGGTTATTCAATCTGTCCCTGACACTGGGTGATGTTCCTTCTACCTGGAAGCTATCTCACATAATCCCTGTCTTCAAGAAAGGAGACTCAAAGTCCCTAAGCAATTATAGACCCATATATATCCTTCCTGTGCTCAATAAGTTACATGAGAAATTAGTTGTTGCACAGGTCTTGGACTACTTGCTAAACACCAACTGCTATCTTCACACCAACATGACTTTAGAGGGGGCCATAGTACAGTTACTGTGCTACTTACCCTAACTAACCATGTAGCTAATGCTATGGATAGGAGGAGTACTCGGCTGCTGTGTTTATTGATTTAGCTAAAGCCTTCAAACTAGTTCACCATCCTCTACTTCATACTAAGCTCAAAGACCATGGATTGGCACCACCTATACTAAAATGGTTTACCAATTACCTTCAGCACAGGAAACAGCAGGTCAAAATGGGAACATCATTCTCTGAGCTGGCAGCATCTGTGGTTGGAATCCCACAAGGCTCTAGTTTGAGGCCACTCTTGTTCTCTGTCCACATCAATAACCTACATGAGTGCTTCAGGTATAGTATGCTTATACTTTATGCAGATGTTCTCATTCTCCTAGCTAGCTCTAACAATACTTGTAAGATAAATAACATGCTTTCCCATGACCTTCAGGCAGTCCAGTCATGGCTATCATACAACAAACTGCTCCGGAATGTATCTAAAACACAGGCAATGCTGTTTGGCTCTCCCTCCAAACTGAGAAGCTGTATGCCCCCCATCCAAGTATCCTGCAAAGATGGTACTTTGCTTGAAGTGGTGCAGGCCTTTAACTACCCTGGGTTCACACTGGACCCCTCACTTGATTTCCAGGTGCCAGTACAGCGAGACAATTGAGAATCAAAGATTTTAATCACTGGCTGAGGCAGTGGTGCAGGAAAGAAGGCTATGAATGTATAGGGGATTGGGGAGATACCTAGGTAGACCAACATTTGTATGCGAGAGATAGGTTGCATATAAATGATGAGGGGGCCAGGATTTTGAGGGGGAAGCTACAGGGTTTTATAGATAAAATACTAGGGAGGGATTTAAACTAGGAGAGGAGGAGGGCGTAGCTAGGCTTTGTCCAGTAGGAGGAAGGAGAGGATCAGGCCTAACTAGCTCTCCCCACAGATGGGGCAAGAGAAACCGACAAGGGGGGAAGGGGAAAGAGAGGGGCTGGTGGAGGAGTTTGCTGACCAACACCAGGAGTCTAGGTAATAAAATAGGAGAACTGCAGGCGATAGTGGCGGAGGGTGACCTGAACCTGTTTGCAGTCACGGAGACCTGGTGGACTGAGAACCACAGCTGGGAAGTGGAAATGCCAGGGTACGTACTGTACAGGAGAGACAGGATAGGAAAAAGAGGGGGGGTATCCCTTTATGTAAAAGAGGGTATAAAGGCATTGTTGTGCAGGGGGGGTGGATCTGAGGAGACCCTATGGGTGTCCTTAGGTAGAGCAGGAGAGAAGGCAGTGATGGTAGGGATGGTCTACAGACCACCAAATCAAGAGGAGGATGTTGACAAGCAGATGGTAAAGAGATACAGGACATGGCCAACAGAGGGGAAATCATGGTACTGGGAGACCTAAATCTACCTGACATAGACTGGGTCAGCCCAGCAGCAGCCACAGTTAGGAGCAGAGGGGTGCTGGAAGCCTTGCAGAAAGCATTCATCAGCTAAATGGTGATGGAACCTACTAGAGGGAGAGCCATACTGGACCTGATTTTGACAAATGGGGACAGTGTAGAGGGGGTGGGGGTCGGGGAAAATTTGGGTGACAGTGACCGTAGGGTGGAGAAATTTAGGATCAACAAGGGTCAGGCCAAGGACAACTTGAACACTAGGGTGTTTGACTTTAGCAAGGCAGACTTTGGGAGGATGAGAGCAATGGTACAGGAGGAGCTGGAGGGAGCAGAAGTCTTGGAAGACATGGAGGAGCTTTGGGGAAAATTAAAAGAGGACTACGAAAAGTGACAGAGCTTTGTGTTAGGACAGTGAGCAAGAGAAAGAGGGGTAGGAAACCACTTTGGTTCACTACTGAAATGAGGAAAACAGTCAGGGAGAAGAGGAGGGTATTCAGGATATATAAGGCGACACAAAGGGAGGTAGATAGGGGGTATATAGGGATAAACTGAGGGAAGCAAGGAAGGTGATCAAGAGGCCCAAGGCTGAAACAGAAAAATGTGTAGCAATGGGTTTAAGAGAGGGGGCAAGAGGTTCTTTAGATATGTACATAACAGGAAAAGGGGGAAGAGAGGGCTAGTGAGGCTCAAAGGGGAGGGGGCACTGGTGGAGGGAGACTTAGAAAAAGCCAATGTCTTAAACAGATACTTTGCATCAGTCTTTACAGTGGAGGAGGGAGGGGGGGGCCTAAATTCGAAAATTGGGAGAGGACGGGTAGGGAGATAGGCTCCAGTCCCTTCACTGAAGCTAGAGTGCTGGAGGAATTTAACAAGCTGCGGACCAGCAAGGCAATGGGACCAGACGGGATTCAACTGAGGGTACTTAAAGAATTGAAAAAGGAATTGGCGGCACCAATCACGAGGCTATTCAACCTGTCATTGCAAGAGGGAAGGGTTCCAGAGGACTGGAAAAAGGCCGAGGTGGTACCACTACATAAGAAGGGTGGAAGGGAAGAGCCAGATAAGCCTGACCTCAGTGGTCAGCAAGCTGATGGAGGCACTGATTAAGGAAAGATTAAGCATCTTGAGGGGGAGGGCCTGCTGAATGACAATCAGCATGGATTCATGGGTGGCAGGTCTTGGCAGACCAACCTGATTGAATTCTTCGACAGGGTGATGAAGATATGGGAACAGGGAGGTGCCGTGGACGTGGTCTACCTGGACTTCAGGAAGGTGTTCAGCACCGTCCCCCATGGGAGACTCATAGGCAAGGTGAAAAGCTTGGGGGTGGGAAGCAAGCTCACTAGTTGGGTGGAACATTGGTTGGTGGGGAGGACTCAGAGGGTCAGAGTTAATGGGGTGTACTCAAAGGAGGAAAGAGTGACAAGTGGGGTTCCACAGGGGTCTGTGTTAGGACCCATGCTCTTCAACATATATGTAGGGGACATCACAGAGGATCTGCACAGAAAGGCATGTCTGTTCGCAGATGACATAAAAATCTGTAGTAGCAGTGTGGATACAATGGAAGGGGGGGTGGAGGACATGAAGGAGGACTTGGCCAGGTTGGAGGAGTGGTCAGAATAGTGGCAATTACAGTTCAACACAAAAAAGTGCAGGATTATGCACATAGGGTATAAAAACCCGAAGGCAAAATACCAACTGGAGGGGGAGGAGATTGAGGAGACAGAGCAGGAAAAGGACCTGGGGATTACCATCTCAGACAATGTGAAAGTCCGGGGTCAGTGTGACAGGGCAGCAGGAAAGGCACTGAGTATGCTGGCATGCATAGGGAGGGGTTTCACAAGCAGAAGGGAGGTGATCCTGCCGCTGTACAAAACCATGGTCAGACCACACACAGAATATGGGGTCCAGTTCTGAAGGCCATATAGGAAAGGGGACATGGACTGGCTGGAAAGGGTCCAGAGAAGAGTGACCAAAATGATGTGGGGGATGTAGGGGAGGCCATATAAGGAGAGGCTGGGGGAGCTGGGCCTGTACTCACTGGAGGAGAGGGGGTATATAGTGGAGACATTCAAATACTTGAAGGGCATAAACAGGGTGAGGGTCGACAGCATATTCAAACTGAGTAAGAACAATTCCATGAGGGGACATTTTTTTTTTTTTTTTTTTAACCAATTATTTTACCAGGTGAGACACACTAAGCTGAAAGCTTGTTTGCAGGTGCAACCTGGGAGCACAAGGAAGTTAAATGACTTGCTCAGGGCCACACAGTATGCACCTAGGGGGCTGTGGGATTCAAACCCAGGTCTCCAGATTTGCAGCTCAGAGCCTTAACCCACTGCCCCATACTGCGCCATACTGCCTCCAGTTTGTGGGACATACCCACAAACTGGAGGGGGGCAGGTTCAAAGGTGACATCAGGGGCAGGTTCTTCACCGAGAGGGTGGTACAGCCATGGAATAGGCTGCCGGAGTGGGTGGTGGAGGTGGATACAGTGGAGAGCTTCAAAAGGGCCTGGGACATGCACATGGGACTGGCGGGCAGAGTGCAGGTTGCAAAGGGATGGAGGAAATCTTCCTGGGGGAAGGGGTTACGGGCAGACTAGATGGACCTAGAGGTCCTTATCTGCTGACAACCTTCTATGATTCTATGATTCTATGTTATGAGGACCTGCAAAATGGTAAATTCCAGACTTGGTCTGGCCTACAGAATCAGAAATAATCTCACAGCTATCTGTTCCCATGGGACTATCACTCCCTAAGCTTATGTACAATGTAGAGGTACTGTACATGCATCTTCAGCCTCAATGATTGTGCTTAGGAAGTGGGACATCACCTATAATTATATCTGCTGCTTCACCCTAGCAACCAATAAACTTTTATTTCACTGTACCCTGTGTACAAGCCTAGTATGGCTTCCCCCAAGTAACGCACGTGAGCTGGAAATAGGTGGCACCATACTCAATATCCCAAAGAAAAAACAACCCCATTACTTGAGTAATCTACTACATCCACAACACAATTCTTACCCTTTAAGCTCTTCAAATCTTGCCCTGCTTGCTGTCCTTAAGCTAAAAATGAACCTCAGAATTGCCGCCTTCCAGTGTTTTGCACCCAAGCTGTGGAATACCATTCCCCCTGAGAACCATGCCTGCACAACAGCTGGATGCTTCCGGCGTTCCTATCGCAAACACCCGCTGAGTACCTTTGCAAGTAATTGTTCTAATACTAGGCTAATGGGCATGTAGGTACTTACTCAATTTAGGTACAAACTCAATTTTAATGCGGCCTTCCCTGCCCTGCGCAGCTGAAGCTATCCTACCCCTCTTATCTCTTCTGCACTTGCTAAATGTTTATAACTATTTACCCCAGTAAACAATTACTGATGCTTTGTGATCTTATAGAAATATAGAAACCTAGAATTTGATGGCAGATAAGGACCGCTTGGCCCACCCAGTCTGCCCATTTCCCTATCTGATGGATAAGCTGCAGATTCTAGTTAATCAAAAGCTTACTTCCTCCTACCCCCCACTAGAATTGCCTGATGTCTGTCCCATGCATTCTTGAATTCTCCCACTGTTCCTGACTCCACAACCTCTTCAGGAATGCTAATCCACTAAACTCTGACTGCACTTGCCTAATAATCAAAGTCACTTAACCCCTGTTGACATCTTCTGCTGCTATGGGATCGTCTGCCTCTGAATGTGATATTGTTTTATGTCTGTACTTCACCTATGTAACTGCTACCACATTATGCTGTCATATTGGCTTCCACTTACCACTGTGTATGTGCTTACACTGTTGTGCTATCTATTACTCCTGTACCTAATTAAGTCTGTATTCTTTGTCTTATTATGTCATATATGCCTGACCCTGTCCTACTGTGTTATGAATATTCAACTCTGTTGTAATCTCCCAGGTCATGCCTGTAAAATGCAGTTTCTGTATACATATTTACACTGTCATGCCACCCTCTACTCCGTACCTAATTAAGATTGTATTCTCTGTTGTATTATTATATGCATTACACATCACAAAATTTGAGTGGGAGGCTATTCTCACAGAAGTGAGCTTTAAACTGATAAAACTCATTATAAAGTACAGCAAGAAAAGAGAAATCAAGCTTCGAGAAGAAATGAAAGCACAAGAACTAGAAGTTTTAAAATTTCAAACACACATGGATTTTGATAAGTTAAATAAAAAGCTTCAGGAATTGATCAAGAGACTGGATAGTGAATTACAGAGCACTAAAAGAATCAGATTTGTATGGGACAAGATTGATTACAGGAGGGGGACCATTTTTAATTGGAAGAAAGCAACACCCAAAGGCATCTTGTGACACAATGGAAATGTGTCCTTTGAATTTAGTAGACACCTGAGTGAGTCGGAAAATGAGGACACCTCAAGAGGACCTTTTTTGTACCAGGAGGAACACAGTTTTGAGTCCCCGATCTCAGGACAGCAGCAACAACAGGCAACAATGCAACAGCCACCCCACCACTGTGGAGGAGTCCCAGATTCCACAACCCACTGTGAGAATTCCAAGTAGGAAGAGAACAAGCGGGGAAGAAAACGAGATCATGGCTACCAAGGGAACCATCCACAACAGAGGGAGATTCCCGTCAAGGAGATCTTAACTGGGGATGGAGACGGAGGTAAGCTACATAATGGAGACAACACAAATCATTAATTTATCTAAACATATCGTCGCTGCACCCGAAACTGAACTTTAAAGAAAGTCTGAGCGGCTGGCCTGCTGGTGCAGCGGCAAGGCGTCCACTTGTGGCGCTGACATCCTGGGTTCAGTGACAGACTTAGGAGTCAGAGTAAGGCCAGAGTAGAAGGACTAAGCATCCCAGGGACTGCTTTCCTTCTCCAGGGGGAAGGGAGAAGAGTGTCCAGTGCAATGTGGACCTCTGGTGGAAGCTGGGGGTACTGCCGCAGCTGACACCACACGCGGGGGTGATGCTGGCATTATTGTATGTCCCAGACCCCGGGGGGAAAAACTCCACAAAAATGCTGACACGCTAATGATGACTCCCCATCTCTGCTGCCACTCCTGCTGCAGACCAAGGTCCACCGGGGGGTCCTGCTCCTGTGGCCTTACCCTGGGAGGCAAGCCAGGGCTAGCGACCAAGTTCCTTGAGGAGGGGGTGCTCACCAGGCAGCCCTGCCCAGGGGGGAAAGCCTGGGGTTGGGGGGGCAGTAAGTAAGCAGGGAGTCTGGATCCTCTGGTCCCAGGAGGGAAGGAGCCAGAAGAGAAAAAAAGAGGGGTCTGAGCTTTGCCCCGACTACGGTTATGGATAGAGTTCAAACACTCATAGACTTAAACTTGAGCTGTAGAAAGCTGAATTTGAAGGCTTTCTCTAACAAAAAGAACTTCAATACAACAGATGCTAATAATGAGACACAAAGAGACAAGTTTAAAGCACCATCCACTTTTTGCCTCCCCATGTGTAGCAGTTACGACTTTCAAAACATTAGTCGAAAACGATCTAGAGGAGTGTATTACTACCCCCACACATAATAACTATAACAATCAGACAAAAGGGGAGAGGGAGGCTTTAAAGCAATTACAGGAGGATGGAGATCTTAATATTAAGGAAGCTGACAAGGGGGGGGCAGTAGTTCTTATGGACAAAGGTGACTACATTAAAGAAATAAAAAGACAACCGAATAATGAAGGCTTTTACAAAAGTGTCACATAAGACCCTACTGTAGATTTCAAATACAATATTGACAAGACCATCAATGCCGCACTTGAAAATGGGATTATAAATAAGAAGACACAAGAATTGTTGATTACGAAGAACCCAGTACTTGCTACATTTTGTGTTCTTCCAAAAGTACATAAAACTTTGTCCAACACACCCAGCCAACTGATAGTGAGTGGCATAGGCTCTTTGACAAAGCCCCTCTCCCAGTACTGCGATTCATTCTTGCATCCATTAGTGGAATGACTCCCCAGTTATCTCAAAGACACTAAAGAGGAACTAAACTTGGTTTCTGGCATAACATTGAATAAGGGCATGTACTTAATAACTATGGACATAGAAGCACTGTATACAAACGTGCCCCATGAAGGGGCCTTAGATGCAGCAGCACACCATTTGAATATCAGCAGTAACCAGGACATTCCTCCTACTGACTTTTTTATAAAACTACTTGAATTTGTCTTGAAAAGTAATGTTTCTTTTTGATAAGAATTTATACTTGCAGATCAAAGGCACTGCAATGGGAGCAACATGTGCCCCATCTATTGACAATTTATAGGTGGGAAGGTGGGAGGAGGAGGTCATTTTTAATGCACAACTTAATGATTTTCTAGCCAAGATCATTATATGGAAAAGGTACATTGATAATGTGCTAGTAATTTGGCAAGGCAGCCTAACTGATTTTGATAATTTTGTGACCTGGCTACATGACTCAAACCCCTATCTTAGGTGTACATACCAGAGTAGTCAGGAATGCGTAGCTTATCTCGATCCGAACCTAAGCAAAAGTCCAGAGGGAGCCAGAGAAAGCAACATTTATCACAAAAAAGTAGATGGCAATACCCTATTATTGGCATCTAGCTGCTATTCACCCCATTGGCAAAGTTATGGAGAGTATTTAGTGCAGTTTTTAACAAAAATCATGGGTGCAAAGTTGTATTGATTAATACTGGTGAAAATTCTAAGAATATATGACCGTGTTTTGATATGTATAGGAAGTGTATGTATAAATTTACGGAAGTGAATATATGAGCACAACCAACAGTCCTGCCTGGATTAAACATGTATGTAATGCACACAGGATGTCTAATGAAAAAAAAGCATATATACAGAGTGGTCTGATAAATATAATTTAATCAGGAAAGAAAATCTGAAATGTTTATCATATATGATTGAATAACTTTATTTCAAAAAAGTAGACCTGTCAGCATTTTTGATAACCTGATACTGTCTAATAGACACTGTAATAATATGGAACTGTATATGCTTTTTCTAGATTTAGAGATAGTTTGGATGAAAATGTAAACAAAATCAAGAGTAAAATTGAGAAATAGACACATATAACAGTGTGTTACTTGGAAGTAGTAACTTTTTGAATATTATCTGAACTGGAAAGATGTATATTTTGTATGTTCAGAGTCCACATATTTATATGTAATATACTTTAATCTGAAAGGAACCACCTCTCCTGATGAAGACTTGAGCATATAATTAAAATTGGAAACAAGATCATTTCTGGACTCTGGTGTGGCTGATTTTACTTCTGTTTGGCATAATGCTCTATTTCCTCCTCTAAAAATAAGAAACAGAAACAGAGTACATTGAGATGTTTGCCTTACAATGAGACTTGAAAGTTCGATGGTTCCTTGTTTAAATAATTGAAAGAACATTGATGTTGATGATACAACTGCCTCTGGCTATGTATGATTTGATAGATGGATTATTAGATCAGATTCATTCTATCATATATTATGATACTCAAAAAAGTCATAAGCCCACTGCATGGTTTGATAGCCAGTGCAAAAAGAAGTAAGCTAAAACATTAGCACTGGTTAGGTTTATGAAAAAAAAATGTGTCTAGGCCAATTTGTAAAATCTTGAATCAGTAAACAAAAGTCATATAAGAAATGTTTACAAAAATATATATATATATAAATATTTTTTTTTTATAAAAAAAGGAAAATATATTAGATGTGCAGAAAAATGATAGCAGAGCCTTTTGATAGCAAACAGTACTCCCAAATACAACTGTTTGATCGATACTTTTATCTCTACAAAGAACTGATCTCTCACTTCACTATTTTTTGAAGATAATCTTTCAGAGGTGGAGTTTAATTCTATAATCTTGGAAACAGACAGACTACTGTTGACTGCATAACTATTTCTGAGGTACCAATAGCTTTTCATTCTCCTAAGCGTAACAAGGCCTCTGGTCTGGACCTAATTCCAACAGAAGTTTATCTACATACGCCTTTAGAGTATCACATATTTTTATGTTCCAAATTCTTAGTGTGGGGCAGAAATTCTTCAAATATTTAAAAATGGAAATAAAAATGACCCAGTTATTTATAGGCCAATAAGTCTTTTAGATATATTGTCAAGAATTTTCCCAGAAAATTTTATTGGAACAATTAAGTGAATAGATGACAGAAGTTGGGTTACAATCTGGGTTTAGGGAAATTGCTCTACAATTGGTAACTCACTTTAAGATGCATTTTGGAAAACACATTCGTCTGAGAAAGCAAAAGTTATATATAGCATATATATATATGTATGTATGTGTATATATATATATATATATATATATATATATATATAGCATAGCATATACAGTATTGATTATAGTGTGACCTTCAATTCAGTTTTGTGGACTCTTCTGTGCCAACAAATGTATACATGGGGAATTGACGTTAATTTAATCACCATTATTAAAAATCTTTACATGTCTACTTGGGGAAGAGTTAGGTTAGGTTTCAGGGATCATTTATCACAGATATTTGCCACTAATAAAGGAGTAAGGCAAGGGTACTTATTAGCACCCACCTTATTCAATAGCTACATAAATCAGATTAAAACTATGTTAAGTACACTCCAATTTGTCAAAGGGTGGTGTGGCTGAAATGCCACTCTTGGCCTACACTGATGATTTGACAATTTTTTTCTTTAAATAGATCATGGCTACAAAAAAAACTAAACCTCCTGTATGTGGAATCATACAAACTGTGCTTAAAAATTAATTCTCAAGAAAGCTAGATTGTTTTATTTGGATCAAACAATAAACATACCAAATGGATGGTTGGTGATATGATTCTTGAAATAGTTCCTAAATATATCTACCTGGGTTTCAATTTTTCTGAGAATTTCTTATGGTCACCCATCTGATATGTATTTATTTATTTATTTATTTATTTATTTATTAGAGATATCAGATTACATACCTTTGAGTCATAGACTGATTTACAAAGCTTCCACGTCAGAGATACAGACACTTTAAATACAGTACAGTACAAAGATTAAATACAGCAATGATAACGAGAACTAAATAGTTACATGGAAGCATGTACTGTAAGCAGTACTGTGTCAAAGGGCTACAAGTAACAGAGTAATCAGTTGATTTCAATGCAGAGCACAGAAGAATTGCATAGACACAGGAGAATTGCATAGACAGACACATGCAAAGCAATCAGTAGCATCAGACATGCCCATGCAGTAACTTGATTACATATGTTGATTAGGCTGGACAGGGGAGTCCATTGTCAACTTTAGCATGTTCCTGCGATGACAAGATCAGAGTATGGTCCATTGCCCAATTGGGAGAGGCAGGCCATGCTTTGGCGTTAGTGACAGTTGCAGGCTGAGACTTGGGTGAGTAGGTTTCGCAGGTGGGCCTTGAACTGTCCCAGTTTAGGTTCAGAGAGGAGGGAACTAGGGAGTGAGTTAAGCCAGACAGGAGCCTGGTACCTAAAGGTTCTTTAACCCTGGGAGGTCTTGCAGCAGGCAACCCGGAAGTGAGTGGTCACAGATTGCCGAGTGTGCCGGGTGGACAGGTGAGATTGGACCAGGGGAGTAACAGCAGGTGGAAGTAGGCCGGCAGAGATTTTTTTAGGAAAAAGGCAGGTCTGATATTTGAGCCTCCCATCAAGGTTTAGCCAGTTGGTGGAGGAGTAAAGGGTACAGGTGTGTGTGAATTTGTCACAGCCCGTGGCTAGTCTACAGGCCTTATTAAGGGCCATCCTGATTTTGTTAAGGTGTGTGTTGTCAGCCGCCCCATAGATTATGATGCCATAGTCTACTAGTGATAGGATCAATGAGGAGACTGCTAGATGTAGAGTTTCAGGAGGGAGGCAGCACTTGTACCGATGGAGTAGACCAATCCGCATATTGAAAGCAGAGCTCAGTTTCAGAATGTGGTCATGGTAGGTGAGTCCAGCATCTTGGGTGATACCCAGGTATTTGAAAGCGGTAACCTGCTCAAGTGGGTCATTTTGGGAGTTCAGTATGAGCAGAGGTAGCCCCTTGTTCCTATTTTGGGCATGGGCGAACACCATTGATTTAGTTTTTTTTGTAGATTAGAACTAGCCTGTGTTGGATGAACCAGGATTCAGCTTCCGAAAAAGATCTTTGGAGAGCACATCGGAGAGTGGTGGGGTCAGTATGGGAGCTGTAGAGGATGGCATCATTAGCATACAGGATTAGTTTCCCAGTGCAGGCCTTGGATAAGGAGTTGAGAAACAGGGAGAACAGCAGAGGGCCTAGAGTGGAGCCCTGTGGGACCCCTGAACTGATTTGGGGGGGGGAGACTGTGTGTGGGCAAGTCTAACTTTCTGGGTTCTCTTAGACAGATAGCTGGTGAACCAGCCAGTGGACTCAGGAGACAGGCCTATATGAGTGAATGAATCCAAGAGAAGCGTGTGGTGCACCGTATTGAACGCCTTGGGTAGGTCTATAAAAATGGCACCAGCAGCATGGCCAATGTCAAGAGATGTATGGAGGATGTTGGTAAACCCCAGGAGGGCTGTGGTGGTGCTGCGGTTGTTGCAGAAGCCATGTTGCTTTGGACACAGGAGGCAGTATTTGGAGAGGTAGTCATTAAGCTGCATGGCCACAATTTTCTCCAGGGCTTCGGAGAGGGGAGGCAGTATTGAGATGGAGCGGTAGTTCCCTGACTGGGTGCAGTCACTGCTCTTGAGAATGGGCATGATGAGTGCAGCCTTCCATTTTGAGGGAAATTGGCCCAGTGCTAGGGAGCGGTTCAATAGCTTGGTGAGGGGGTAGAGAACTTATCGAAGGTTAACCTAACTATCTTAAGATCCAGTGTATCACTGCTGAAACATGACTTACTGAGAGCCTTGCAGAGCTGGGGGCTGCCTCATGCTGCAATATTAATTTAAAGTTGAATGGGGGTGGAGGGGTGACAGGGTGGCAGGAGGGGGGAGAAGAAATTGGGGAGAACACTGCTAAAGTCAGAGAATGAGGTGTTAAAAGTATTTGCTATCAGGGCAGTGTCAGTGGTAATAGACCCATTGGCCCAGAGCTGGGAGGGAGGGGATGTGGAGGCTTTGCCACTGAGCTCCTTAAGGGGGTCCCAGAACTTGCGCAATGAGCCCCAGTTGGCATTGAGTGAGGCTTGATAGTATTCAGCCTTGGCCTTCTGGATGTTCCAGGTACATTTATTATGTGCCTCTTGGTAGCGCTGTCTATTAGAGGGCTTTCCAGTCTCCAGGGCGAGGTGGCATAGATTGTCACGCTCACGCATTTGGTCCAACAGGGATTGTGACATCCAGGGTGTATCAACCCCTTTGGTGACCTGTTTGCTTTGGGGTGCATAACGGTCACAGGCAGAATTAAAGGTGTTGATAAAGTAGTCTAGTGCAGAGTCTATGTCCAGGGTGGTTGAGATGGGTGACCAGTCACAAGATACAAGGCATTGTTTGAGGGCCTTAAGTTTTATAGGTCTGAGACGGCATTGGAGGGTAGTTTTGGGAGGTGGCTTTTTTGCAATGTATGACCAGTGACAAAGCACTGGGGAGTGATCATTCAGGGCTTTGGGCACTACCCTAACCTGGGTCACTTTGTGGGGTGAGTTGATGAGTACAAGATCAAGGAGGGTGGCAGTGGTTGAGTCTGGTGGCAGTGGTCACAAGCTGGGACAGGTTATGTGAAGCTGCAGCATCCCTGACCAGAGCTGATGTGTCAGCCAACCAGTTGATGTTAAAATCCCTGAGGGCAAGGACTTCCACCTTGTCTGGGAGTGTCTGGAGGTGGGTGAGGATGGAATGGAAGGCACTCGTTTGATTCCGGGGAGGAATGTATACCGAGGAGAGGAACAGGGGACCTCTGTCAGGTGCGAGGGTGATTTTCAGGGTGAGGGCATGGGCACCATGCTCAAGGGTTGGAAGTGGGAGGACAAGGCTTTGTAGTGAGTCCCGGATGTACAGTGCACAGCCCCCACCTTTTTTGGTGGTCCTGTCTGCACGGTATAATGTATACCCAAGAAGTGAGACTGCAGAGTCTGGGGTGCGATCATTGAGCCATGTTTCCACTACCAAGATGACATTGGGGTGATTCTGTGCAACCCAGCTCTGAAAAATGTCAAATTTGTTAAGAAGGCTACATATGTTAAGGGAGGCAATTATGAGATCCTTAGGGGAAGAGAGTTTAGGTGAGGGAGTGGGGGTTCCTGGACTGGGGTGCACGTCTCCGGAGAGAAGAAGGAGCAGGAGGATATGTAAGGAGGCCAGTTTGAGTCACTTCTGAGCTAGCTTCAGGACCAGCAGGGAGGAGGAGGAGAAACAGCACATGGCGGTGGGGATGGGCAACTGCCTTAGGGCAGGAGAGGCAAGACAGAGCAGTGACCATTGAGCCACTGTGGCAATACCAATAGGGGTAGAGGTGTGCGGAGTGAGTGTGGTCCGCAGGTGGAAAGTGTGCAGTGTTACCATGGTGCCAGTTGGTGGGGTAAGGTGAGAAGCACAGTGGTGAACGGACATAGTTCATCATAGTGGTAGGTGAGCGGTGCATGCCTTGGCAGAGCGAGGGAGACTATGATTAATGGTGTCAGCCAGGAGGCAGTAAAGACACCAGCAGAGGGGATCATAACTGGGTTCTGGGTATTGGGGGATGATGAGGTGGTTAAGAATACTAAAAGGCAGGATGAAATTATCCCTTTCCATTGGCTCAGTGGTAGGGTTGCAGGCTTTGGTGCGAAGGGTCCAGGGTTCGAGGCACATAGGGGAACAGCTGAGCAACTATGGATAAAAATAGGGCTGGTGGTGGAGTAGTAGTGTAGAAAGGCAGGGAGGAGTAGAGTTCAGGGAGGGTTAGCAGAGTGGTGGAAGTTAGGAAAACAGGGAGCAGGAAGGGGACTGCAGTGACTCCTAGTGGTTACCGGGTATAAGCTTCAAATGGAAAAGTGGGCACTTAGGAATCAGAGGGGTAGGTCATGTGATAGCTTTGTAGCAATAAAGGGAGAGTTGGGCTGGGTCGGGCAGGGCAGTCGATGCGCAGTGCCGACGGGCTAACACCCCACAGGAAAACAGTGCAGGGAGAGAAGGTAGCCATTACCTCTCGATGTAGTCCCACACTGACCAGAGCACTGCTTCAGGCAGCTGATGTGTGTACTGAGGTGGGGGGGGTTCCAGGGAGGTCTCTTGCACCTCTCGCTGTAGTCCCAATGTAAGCTGAAAGTCAGACATACTTCTTTACAATTAAAGAAATTTAATTTTCAGTTTGGGGACAATAGTGTCAAACCGTTACTTCAAATATTGTCCTCATACACAAGCCTGATATAGATTTGAAATTTGGGGACCTTATAAGGCTGAGGATCTTGAAAAAAATAGCTGTTCAACTCCTTAAATCTACATTAGGTCTCAATAAATCTACTCCTTCATTTAATCTCATGGCTGAGTTGGACTTTGATAACTTTAAAACTTTAGTAGATTCATCTATTCATATATAGTATATGGATTACAGGACAATAGACAGCATTGCTTTGTCAAGGGCAGATCCTGCCAGACCAGCCTAGTCTATGACTGGGTGACTAGGCAAATGGACAAGGGCCATGCGATGGATGTCCTGTACCTGGACTTCAGTAAGGCATTCGATTCGGTACCACATGGGAAACTTGGTAGTAAGCTAAAGGGCACAGAGGCAGGGGCAACACTGGTGGGATGGGTGGAGAACTGGCTGCATGGTAGGCAGCACTGGGTGGTGGTGGGAAGGGAACTCTCATTCCTAAGGGCAGTGACGAGCAGGGTTCCACAGGATCGGTGCTGGAGCCAGTGTTATTTGGGATATTTTTTGCAGACATTTCCGTGGGCATCAGGAGCAAGATCAGTCTATCTGCAGATGACACAAAGATGGGAGCAGTGGTGGATGACCTGTGGGGGGGTGACAGGGTTTGCAGGAAGATCTGGCAAGGCTGGAGAGATGGTCTGACACTTGGCAACTTGGATTCAATGTCAAGAAATGCAAGGTGCTGCATTTCGGGGCTAAGAATCCAAAGAGAAAGTACCATCTGGGGGTAGTACAGCTCTCTGAAACTGAGGAGGAGAAGGCTCTGGGGGTGCTCATTATGGAAGCAATGAATAACTCTGCACAGTGTAGGAAGGCAGTGGCAATGGCCAACAAAATGTTGGGTTGTATCTCAAGGGGTGTAACCTCAAGGAGGGGGAGATGATTCTTCCATTGTATAGATCGCTGGTCAGACCCCACCTGGAGTATTGCATGTAGTACTGGTGCCCGTACCCGAAGAGGACATTAGATTACTGGAAGGGGTGCAATGGAGAGCAACAAAGATGATCCAGGGTCTGGGGAAGTTACCATATGAAAGTAGACTAAGAGAGTTGAACATGTACTCACTGGAGGAGAGGAGGGACAGGAGGTTATGATCGGGACCTTCAAGTACAGGAGAGGAATAAACAGGACAGGCACAGAGGGACTGCATAAGGGGAGGATGGGGTGAGACACTCAAGGTCATGATATGAGATTAGAGGGTGGAAGGTTTAGGAAAGAATTGAGAGGTCACTTTTTTTTACAAAGAGGATGGTGACAGAGTGGAATGCGCTACCAGCAGAGGTGGTGGCCTGTAAAACAGTGGGATGCTTCAAGAGGGGCTGGGACAGGGTAAAAGTGAAGGTCAAGGGATGGGGTGCACAGAGGGAGGGAGGGGCAGCTGCAGAATAGGGTTGCTAGCTGCATAATTGAGCAGACTCGATAGACCAATTGGCCTTTTTCTGTGGCAGTTTTCATATGATCGTATACTGAATTATTGGATACAAGTCACAAGACTACCAGATGACAAGAGTGTGAGGCTATGTCTTATTGAAAAAGAAAAGGGGTCCCTATTTAATTATTAAGCTGCTATATGGCTTAAGAATGTCTCGTCTTTTGTTCACAAATGTTAGTTAACCTACTCAGGGAATTATGCCAAACAAAATGTTACACTTAGTCTTAAATATAAAAGATAAGTCAAGAACAAGACCAAGGGTGTAAATGAAATGAGGGACATAGATTTGATTAGGAATTTTAGATTTTCTCTTTGGTACTCCAAAAATGACATTTGGTATGGTTTTGCATCTTATCTTGATATCATCCTTGATCAAAACAAAACAAACACCTTTGTAAGTTATAAATTTGAAACCTTTAGCAGTAATGCCATTGCTGCTAGATTCGGTAAGGATCTTCATCCGCTTAATGCAGACTGTTTCTACAACCTGGGTTGCATTGAAGATCTAGAATATGTGTGTGACAGCCAGAGATACCTGTCTTAATCCAGTTCTGTCTGGTCTGACTTCTATCGCTGAGAATTTGGTTACTTTTCTTATGATAGCAAATGATAACTACATCATCAATCAGCTAGCAAATTATTTTTTAAAATAAAAATGATTAGAACAAAAATCCCTATTGTTAGGTCTAAGAGTAAAGTGTAATAACTCAAGTGTTAAAGAACCTTCTTAACTACATGTAATCATCTAATGAACTGCCTCACTAGTTCATGCTTTTGTAACTTCCAGACTTTATTACTGTAATGCTTTTTACCTTTGGGTATATGGAAGGGTCCTACATTGCCTCCAGCTGGTGCAGAACATACTGACCAAGTTGCTAACAGACCTCTCGAGGCCCTGTCATGTGACCCTGGTCCTGTGTGACCTGCACTGGCTGCCAGTGAGGTGGTGACTCACCTTCAAGGCCAGTTTACTGACCTCTAAAGCCCTGCATTGGCTGGGTCCTGGCTATCTGAGTAACCTTCTGACTCTTTACCACAGCCAGCACCCTCTCCACTCCTCTGAGGTGGGCCTCCTAGTGGTTTCTAGGGCATGGCTGAAATCATATGGTGATCAAGCTTTGGAGGTGGCCACATCCCTGTGGAACTCCCTTCCAAGATCCTTGAGGGAGGCCCTCTCCTTGGAGGCCTTTAAGAGGGGCCTAAGTTGAGACTTCTGGGGATCTCATGCTATCCATAGCTACCTAACTTTTTAGCTCCTCACCGGCAACCATTCAAACTCCTTGTAACAGAGCTAAAATGGGAAATAATCCAAAAACATAAGCAGTGAGTACTCATAGAGTGAGATGTGATGAAATGACAAGCAGAAAGGGGCACAAGGGAGGTCAGATGGCAAAAGATTGGAACCCAACCCATACAACTTGGAGGCCTCACAAGCATCGAGCTCCATTTCCTCACTGGATCCCGAATTCACTTCTCCCTCAAAAATACAAGGGAAGAAGGGCAAGAAACTCGGTATGATTATAAAGGAACTTAGAGCATTCAGGTCATATATTTCCTCCAAACTGATTGACCTGGCCAATGAAATCACCACCTTAAGTAAAAGAGCAGATGGAGCACATGAACAGCTCTCTCTCACAGACCACCGTGTAGACCGACTCGAGATGGCACTGCAATCAGTCCAAACAGCCCATGAGAAGCTGCAAGAACAACAGGAAGACAGAGAAAGTAGGGCTCTAAGGAACACTAGGAGGAAGTGGTGGATATGAATACAGTGTAGGGCTTCAAACAGGCATGGGATAGGCATAAGGGAGCAATACAGATGAGTATGAATAGATAGGTCATTGACAGAGCAAAGGCCTATGGCACATTCATAAGGTAGAAAAAGAGATGGGCAGACTGGATGGGCCTTGCAGTCCTTATCTGCTATCAACTTCTATGTTTCTATGAACAACATAAGGCTCTATGGGGTCCCAGAACATGGAGCTCTTTTCGGTCCGTCTCTTTCAGCACTCGCAGCAACTGGATTCAACACCAAAGCTGGATATAGAGCAGGCCCACTAGGTGCTAGGACCACGGCCCACTTCACCAGAAACACGCCCTCAATCCATCATAGTCATATTTTTAAATTACAAGGTAAAACAAGCTATACTTTCAAGGACCAGGAGGATGAAAGATGTTCAGTTTGAAAATACTCATATCTTCTTTAATAATGACTGTCCTCAACAGACGATGTGGCACAGATGGGCCTACATACCTCTCATGCAGGCACTATGACGTAACCAGCTCCACTTTCAGACACCATACCCAGCATGCCACGTGGAGTTTTTCCCTGAGGGCTGAAGGAACTATGAATCCACCAAGGAGACCGGGAAGAATTTTCAGAGGTATCCTGGCTCGCTCAACTGCCAACAGCTCACCCCAGTCCAGAAGGCCAACAGAAAGGTGAACAGAAGTGGGCAGCACCAAAAAGCAAGCAGAGGAGGCCAAAAGAGAGATAACTGCTCACCTGCAAGCAACTGATGGTAACCGAAAAGCAGAGATCTCACCCACCTGGAACACTTGAAAAGACATACTTCTAAGGGAAACCATAACCTGTGGGGGATCTTCCCTTTTTCCTCTCGCCATCTAAAAAGAAGATGACACCATGGAACTTTTATTGAACATTATTCTACAGCAGCTGATTTAAGAAGAGGATTCAATTCACAGAGAAGACTCCAGGAGTGAGGTAGGTGGGGGGAGAGTAGAAAAGGACTACTATTGACACAGGGGGGAAGCGGGTCTCAGACTGATGGTTGCATTGCTGTCTTCTTCTTGTGTGCAACACCTCATAGTCCTGACAAGCGCTGGTGAACTTTGGACCAGGTGGGATGCACAATGTGGGTGCAGTTTGTGACACAGTACTAGCCCAGTGAAGTCCATCTCTGGGCGCTTGTTTTTTTGCACAGGTAGCCGTGTTGATGGGACATCCATATCTGGTCCTCCCCAAGTTGAAACCCTGCTAGCCAGCTCATGAAGAGTGGCTTGGGAGAGTTACTGAAATGTTACAAACTGACATTCTTAAAAGTTAAAGGGTGCTTTATCTGTTTAAAACCTGTCAGGTCTGGGTGCCCAAAAGATACAGGCAAACAATGTTTGAGGGGCTGATGGATAGGGGTCTGTGGATTGAGGGATTACAATTTCCATCAGTGAGGATGTAATTACTTATAATGCTGCCCAGTATGGAGACTGTTGGTGTTCGGTCCCACCTGTCTTTTACTCGCTGCTCTCATTTCCCCTTGTTCCTCTCCTCCCCTGGGGAGGGGCTGCTGTAAGTGGGTAAGGGGAAGGAAGCTGAGCGGGGAGAGGATGCCTGCACCATTAACTTAAAACCCCAGGAGCACTGCAGTATTGAGCCACTTGCACCCTCACTTGTCGAGGCACTCAATGGTTCTGACTGCCAGCCTTACATGATATACTAGGGCTGTGTAACAGACAGCCCCTGTTGTCCTCTCTTACCAGATTCTGTATTTCCTCTAGGCTGCAAAACTAAATCCCAGCCATCACTTAACAGGGGAGCCGCTGGGGCATTGGTATTGCCTGGAAAGGAACACCAGACTCTACCTTTCCCTTCCCACTCCCTACTTTCCCTTCTACCCTGGCTAGGTTAGAAGGTACTGCCTACCAACTCCTACTATACCCTATCCTATTTCAAAGCACTAGCTGCTCCTAGGAGGCTACAGTTCTTGTAACCGCACCCACCTCCTGATGCAGACAGTGGTCCAAGTGCAACAGACCCTTCTGTGTCCAAGGGCCCTTCTAGATCGGGCCCCTACCTAGGAAGACACGAAGTTTGTATCTACTCTGTATATAGTTTGTTTGATCTGTTGCCTGATGTTGTTGTCAATGTGTTTCCTGTTAAAAAACAATTTCATAAGATTATATATTGGAAAGCAACAAATAAGGAGGCTTCCAGGAATGTTACTAAAATGGATGCTGGGAGAATGCAGGTAACACCTTCTTAAGACCAGCAAGGTTTGATGAGAGACCAGGGCTACCTCCTGCCTGGAGAGAGATGGATACACTCTACATATATAAATATAGAACACTCATAATAGCAGGACCTAAAATTAAAATTTGCTCGATAAATGTAAATGGCTTTAATAACCCTGTAAAAAGGTCTAAAGTATTTGTGATTGTCTGCAGAGAAAAGCCAGATACAGTTTATATATGGGAACCACACCTAACCTGGCAGGAGGTAGCTAAGCTGACTAAATGTGGTAACTCCAACCTTTATGACTCATCTTACAAGCAGGGTAAGAGGAGAGGGGTGATCATTTTAATAGCTAGACATGGAGGGAAAAGCCACAAAGGAAAAAGAGGGATGTGGGGTTGTTGTCCAAGGGGAAATAGATGGGGTTTCAATCACACTGGCTAATATCTATATTCCACCTGGTGCAGAAATCCAGTTTGTCCACCTCTTGTTAAACGTGGTGACAGACAATGTAAAGGGGACGCTTCTCCTAGGGGGACTGCAACCTCCTGATGGATCCTTTGAGGGACATGACAGCCACTGGCCAGACTCACTTAACTGCTGCACAGAAATATTTTATTAGATATGTTTCCTCAATGGGCTGGACTGACATATGGAGAGAAGCCCATCCAGGCCAACTGGGGTATATACACTACTCGGCCTCACACAGTACATATAGTTGGATAGACTATTTTTTTGTCCAGCATGAAGATAAGGACAAAATCAAATCCTGTGGGATTGGCTGTCTCCTTCTCGGACCACACCCCAGAATTGTGGAGATGGACCTGGGCTTGATCCACAAAAGGACACACTGGCGATTTGATTCACACTACCTAAGGAGTGAGGAATTCAGGACATGGTCCGGACCCATATTAAGAAAATAGTGGCTAAAAATGATACCCTGGAAGTACAACCTACCATTCTCTTGGACACTGTTAAGACAGTACTCACAGGGTATCTGATAAGCTATTCAGCCCAAAAGAATAAGGAAAGAAGAGCCCATAGAGAGAACCTAAATAACATGCTACTCTTTTTTACAGAGCCATCATCAGCAAGGTACCCTAGCACACCCCACACAGATACATACAATACAAAAGCAATTAGACAAACTAGTATTAGAACAAACAGAAAGGGCACTTAGATATCTATGGCAGAAAGACTACAATTTAGGCCCGAGAGTGGCACAGCTCCTCGCTCACAGGGTACAGAGACATAGGCAGAGAGCCACAATAGCCAGAAAACAAAGCCCTGGTGGTGGTCCGGTGCATAGAGACATCAGGCAAATTGCAGAGGCCTTTGCAAATTACTACAAACACTTATACACTGCTTTTTTTTTTTAAATTAAGCTTTATTGATTTTACAAATACACGATATCACAGGTTAACATCGGGACTATCATTGAGTCACATAGCAACTTTCCTTATACATCAAAATCATAAGTGTAAAATGTAATAGGAAAAAGAAAAGAAAAAAAAAAACATCCCTGTAACCCTATGCCCCCCCTTCCCCAACCCTAGCCCTCCCAGAGTGTGCTTACTTGGTACATCATATGTTTTAACATATTACCATGAAAGAATAAAGTAGCAACGAAGTTGGTGGGGGCAGTGAGCATCAGAGACAAAACCAGATAAGCCTTAATGTAAATACAACGTGTATAATTTACCCCATTTTTTGTGAAACGAGTCAATGCAATTATGAGAACTGGTAATAAGTTTCTCCATATTGAAACAAGTTGATAGGTCTTTCAGCCACTCAGTGTATGTTATGGTTAATTGGTCCATCCAGTGCTTGAGCACCAGCCTTTTAACCACCATGGAGATTAGCGCCATGTGGAATCTGCGTTCGCGGTTCTCCACGTTGGTATAAATACCTAAAATGCATATTTCTGCGGTGAACAGTCCGTCCAGACCCAAAAGAGGATCCAAATTGGACTGAATAGAGTGCCACAGAGGGGTTACTTTCTCGCATTGCCAAAAGATGTGGAGCAGATTCCCTTCCGATTGCGAACATCTAGAACAGAGAGGGAGGGAGGGGAAGCCTCCCTAATCTAGCCAATTTGACCGGCGTATAGTACATGTTATTTAATATAAGATATTGAATAAGTCTGAACTTATCCTGAGTGTGATATCTATGTAGGTCTTTCCAGATTTGTGCCCAATTAGGGGTGAGATCTGGCAGAAGAGAAGTCCAAGCACTAGAGCCCGAGAGGGAGTTCGGGTATTTGAGATCCAACAAATAGGAATATATGGATGAGATCCCATGGGATTTGGTGGCTAAATCCTGAAGTTGAGAGAGAAAGGGACTGACTTGTGAAGAACGAAATTCAGTACCAAAATTAATGCTAATGAGGTGTCTCAGCTGATATATCTTGAAAATACTATTATTGGGAACATTAAACCTGGCCATAATATCCGGAGAAGGGAGAAGAGAGTCCTGAGAGTATAAATTCTCCACCAGGGCTTCACTAAGTTGAGGAAGCCAGACTAAGTTGATCATTGAACCTCCTAGCCAAATGTTGGGATTTAGAATAAGAGATTGTGCCAGGTTTCTTTTTGGGGAGATTTTGAGATAGTGCAGACATTGAGAGAGGACTTTAAGAGAAGTGATAATGGTTGGATTTTGTATTGAGGTTGGAAGTGCTGAGCTGGGAAGGAAGAATATGGTCGGAGAGCAGAGATTGGCCTCCTCAAGAATTCGTCTTTCGATTTGGAGCCAGATTGGGAGGGGTCCCGTAGCCCTTTTTGGGAGCCATCTGCTCAATTTGGAGAGGTGGATAGCCCAGTGATAAAATATGAGGTTAGGGAGGCGAAGTCCTCCCTTATCTTTGGGCAGGCAGAGTTTAGAGAAAGAACGTCTAGGAGATTTACTTTGCAGATAAATTGAGAGAGAGTAGAATGCAGACTTTGCAGATAGGAAAGGGGTTACCAGAAATCCATTAAGTTAAGAGGGTAGAAAACTCAGGGTAGAACGTTCATCTTAATGATGTTGATTCTACCCCATAGAGAGATGGGGAGTTTGGACCATCTTTGGAGATCCAGTTGAATATTGGTCATTAAATCGTCCAGATTAAGCTTCTTAAGTAGAAGTGGGTCATTGGTGAGATGTATTCCCAGGTACTTAAGTGATTGAGGAGACCATCTCATACCAAATCTAGTAAAGCTACCTTTGTGTGTGAAGATATTCAAGGGGAATATCTCTGATTTGGTTAGATTCAGTTTGTAGTGAGAGAGGAGGCCATACTGTGTAATAACCTGAAGAGCGTGTGTTAACGACGTGTTGGGATAGGCAACATGGAGGAGGATATCATCCACGTAGACAGAAAGGACCAACTCTTGTTGTAGCACCGGGCAGCCCTGAATATAAGGGGATCGTTTGATATTAAGGAGGAGAGGCTCTAAGTATAGATTGAACAAAAAGGGAGAAAGGGGACAGCCTTGTCTACTGCCTGTAAAAAGATGGAACAGTGAGGAAAAGACACCGTTGCAATAGATCTTAGCCGAAGGAGATCTATATACTGTCTGGATCCAGCAAATGAAAGAGGTTGGGAAATCCATTCTGGCAAGCGTTGCCCATAGAAAATCCCAATTGACTCTGTCAAATGCTTTTTCAGCGTCTAGGGAAATTAGAGCCATCGGAATATGCGATATTTGAGCTGCATGAGAGATATGAGAGAGGGTTCTAAGGTAGTCAGCTGGGGAGCGGCCTTGCACAAAGCCTACTTGCTCCGGGCTCAGAAGGTAAACCCAAATTTTTTTAATCCTCTCAGCTAAGATCTTAGTTAGAATCTTAATATCGCAATTTAAAAGAGAGATAGGGCAGTAGCTTGCAGGGTCTTTGGGTGGTTTATCCGGCTTGAGGATTAGCACAATCGTGGCTTCTAATAATGTAGGGTCTATGGTATCGGCCTCAAACAAATACTCATAAAGCCTGAGGAGGATAGGGACTAGCTCCTTACTAAAGGTTTTGTAAAAATTAAATGGATATCCATCGGGACCAGGTGATTTATCATGAGCTAGAGAGGCGATCGCCGCCTCTACTTTGAGCAGAGTAATGGGAGAGGCGAGGGTCGTTTTATGGTGTGAGTGGAGGCAAGGAAGATTGAGATCATCTAAGTAGGTTGAGATGTCCGAAAGGGATGTTGGGGAAGGGTGCCTGCTGTAGAGCTTGCTATAGAATTCTTCGAAAATCTGGGTAATCTCTCTGGGTGTCGTTTTAACTACGCCCTCCGGAGTCTGTAGCATAGGGATCAGTCTCGAGCTCTCTGTTTTTTGTAGTCTGAGAGCCAGTAGTCTGCCGGCCTTTTCACCTTGGTCAATGTATTTGGATTGGGTTTTTAAAATAGCGTATTCTGCTTTTTCTTTTAACAAGTCCACGTATTCGTTCTTTAGTTTTAGCAGAGAATCTAACTAGTAGGAGGGGGAGGGAGGGGGCTGTGAATGCTCTAGTTCTTTAATTTTAGTTAGCAGTGAGGCTGCCTGGACCTCCCTGCGTTTCTTCCTCAATGAGGCGATCTTAATTAACTCTCTCCTCAGGTAGCATTTCAGGGAGCACCACATTGAATCTTTTCTCGGGGTAGAATCTTTATTGAGTTCCATAAAGTTTGAGATTAGGTCTTTAACATGAGAAACAGTCTGTTCATCCTTAAGGAGTTGGGTGTTTAACTTCCAGATAGTGTCCCGCTAAAAATTAGGATCCGGGGAGATCCTTACCCAGACTGCTGAGTGGTCTGATAACACTATCGGTTCAATGCCTGATTGAAGGAGACCTGGAAGAGGTGAATTACTGGTCAGAATGTAGTCTATTCTAGACCATGAGTTATGTACCTGAGAGAAGAAAGAAAAGGACCAGAGTGAAGGGTTAGTAAGCTGCCAGGGGTCGCCTAATCCCAAAAGTTGCGTGAAGTCCAGTAAGGCTTTTTGGGCTGGGGTTGAGGGTTTTATTGGCAGGTAGGTTCTGTCAAGAGCCTGACTTGGTGGGACATTCCAGTCCCCTCCTAGTATTAACTGTGAAGGTAGAAGTTTACCAATTCTGTCTGCCAGGGTCATGAAGAACTCTGGATTCCCTCCCACTGGGCCGTAAACAGAGCCGAGCACAATGCTGCAGTTATTGAGACAGCCTTTGCCCAGTATGAACCTGCCCTCTGGGTCCGTTAGTTTCTCTTCTGCCAGAAAAGAGATGTGGCTCTTAATCAAAATGGCCACTCCTTTGCTTGCTACTGTACCACTCGCTGAAAATACTTGAGAGAAACCAGACCTATTTAACCAGATTGATTCCTTACTTGCCAAATGGGTTTCCTGACGCATAAGAACGTCAATTCTAAGTAAATCACAGTGTTTAAAAACTTGATGCCTTTTGGTTTTGTCTCTGAGCCCCCGTACATTCCAGGTAGCTATCTTAATCGAAGCCATAGCCCTTCTTGAACAATTATGCTGAGAAAATAAGAATTATTATACATCCAAAATGCGAAATTATTATGGCACACTCTAGGGTCCCCTTTAAACCAACCCCCTCTTCACAGAGAAAGGCTCCAAAGCCCCTGATAGAATAGTACTGCCAGAAAAGTATTTGTAGCCTTAAGCCATAATTAGGAAATTAGGTCCTGGGTCCAGAAATCACCTCCCCCCCGTCCCCAAAAAAAGAAGGAAAAAAACATCCAACTATGTACATAATAGTTCCAAGCTTGAATAAGTGTAACCCAGATAAGCGAACCATACGCACCTGGAACTAAAGTCCTAATGGTGAATCTCAGGAGCGTCATATAACACCATCCTGGTATGGTAATACTACAAGAATTGGGGAAAATCTGGTGGACTGTATCATCCAGCAATCTATAAAACTGACCCCCGTAGGATTCCCCTGTGGATCACCATTCCCCCCCTTTATTAGCTCATGAGGCAGCTTCCTATGAGCATATCCCACCCCTGGGCCCCCCAACCTCTTTCTTCAGTAGTAGCCTGAAAACCATTCCTGTAGTGACCTGGGAAAGTGACCTTATAAATTATCAGGTCCGGAGGCTAAAATCAACTTAAACGTGGGGATTGTGCCTCTCACCGTTTTTATGCTGTTAAGAAGGACCGCTTACCATGCCATGTGTGATCCAACCCCAATAGCGAGTCCATTTCCGTATGTGGGTGTGGAGCAATGAGATTTAAACCC
This sequence comes from Neoceratodus forsteri, assembly GCA_016271365.2. NCBI lineage: Eukaryota > Metazoa > Chordata > Ceratodontiformes > Ceratodontidae > Neoceratodus > Neoceratodus forsteri. The sequence goes on along the minus strand of CM057458.1, from coordinate 1,393,524,916 downwards.
ACCATCAGGTGAACCAACTACTAATCCCACCACTACCGGAATACACTGGGGGGCATAGTTTGTTGTAGGACCAAAGTCGGTCCGCGGCAATATCCGCGAGCCGAAACTGAGAGCCTTCACAAAGGTTCCGGAGCTGATCTTGGGGAAGCCTAGGTACTCGCGGCCTTCAGAAGGCGGGATAGACAAGCCTCTTATCCACTACCAGGCCGCTCGGCCATACTTTCCACAACGACAGCAAACAGGTAATAAAACAAGAAGTTATTAACTCTTTAACAGAAGGACAACAAACTTGATATGACTGCTTGTCAGTAAAGTACTTAGTTCAACCGTCCTTAAATAAGTTGGGACGCTTGGAAGCTAAGTCCTTGGTAGCTTGATCAGGAGATTTGTAGGTGAACGATGATCCGTCAATGGTAACTTTTAAGATGGCTGGATACAACATTCTGAAATGGATACCTGCCGCAATTAGTTTGTGGATAGTTGGGTGAAAGGCAGTTCTTCTCTGTCTAGTCTCGATTGGGAGGTCTTGTGCGATTCTAATCTTGGATGGCCCCCAGGTAATGGATTGTAGCTCTCTAGCTTTACTGAGGACATGTTGCTTTTCTATAAAGCTTAAGAACTTGATAATAATAGGGCGAGGAGGGGAATCAGGTGGGGGCTTCGGCCTCAGAGATCGGTGGGCTCTTTCAATGTGGTATTGGGGATTCAGCCGTGAAGGCCCCACGATCTTGTGAAAGAACTTCTGGAGAAACATAATAGCATCTGAGCCCTCTTCTGTCTCAGGTAGCCCGATGATTAGGAGGTTATTCCTCCTACTTCGGCCTTCCAAGTCCTCTGTTTTAAGTTGGAGCTTTCGGATCTGCTGTTTCAGTAAGGTGATTTCTGGGTCGATTTTGTCTCTCCATCTCTCTTGAGAAGTAATTCTAGCTTCCGAGTCGATCATTCTGCTGTTTAATGTGGTGAGGTCTCCTTTAATCGATTTGAGCTCGGAGGTTATATTTTCCAATGCCTCACGAAAAGGTGATAAATCTTGGAGGAATCTCTCCTCAGATAGATGGACAACCAGAGGGTTAGCACTGCCCACCTTATTCAGGTTCCCGGTGCCCTGGCTCCTCGCTTTCTTTGAGAGCTTCTCAGGTGTGTTCGGTGGAGTGTGCCGAATCGCGGCCTGCTTCATCTCTGCCTCCATCACCGCGATGAAGCTTTGCAATACCAAGATATGTGAACAAATTGATAGGCAGACGTTAAAAGATCTCCAGCCACCACTATTGTGCACTTTAGGGGGCTAAAACTGAGTTGAGAACAGTTTATAATAGATGGTTGGTAGGAGCCCAGGGTAGGTGCAGCTTTCAGGCAGCTTGCATCACGTGACTCTCCACACTTATACACTGCTGATCGAAGTCCCCAACCAGCGCTTTTAGCCACCTTTATCACACCTTTAAATCTCCCATGACTGGACACACACACCCAGGAATTACTACAGGCCCACGTTACTTGGACGGTGCCATTGGCCACTTTAAACCAGATAAATGCCCAGGCCCAGATGGGTATACCACAGAATTTTAAAAGAAATTTATAACAGAAATAGAACCCCTTATTCTCCAGACCTCTAACTGGATTCTGGGAGGTGAAACCCCTTCCCCTTCCTGAAGCTACATCACAATTTCAGTGATTCTAAAGCCAGGAAAGCCATCAGACAGATGTGAGTCATATAGACCCATCTCAGTCCTAAATATGGACTATAAAATCTTCATGTCCACACTGGCAAAACACCTGGACATACTTCCCAGAATTACACACCCCGACCAAACAGCTTTTATTAGAAAGAGGCAAACAATGCATAGCATTAAAGGGACATTAACAATTATGCACCGGGCCTCCATTTCGGGCTCCCCACTTCTGGCCCTGAGTTTAGACGAGGAAACAGCATTTGACAGGGTCTCCAGGAATTTTTTATATGCTATCCTGTTACAATTTGGCTTCCCTCAGGACTTCCAAGACTTAATATCCCATATCTGTCATAACCCCATGGCACAGGTCCAGGCTAATGGCCACCTATCCTGACTATTTAAGCTGCAGTGGGGTACCAGGCAGGGCTGTCCCCTTTTCCCACTCCTGTTTGCCCCATACATAGAACCTCTAGTTCAGACAATTTTCCTGCATCCGAATATCATGGGCATTACAGGAAAAGAGGGCATAGAACATCGAATAAAACTGTATGCTGATGACATCATGTTATACCTATCTAACCCTGAATATGACCTCCCAGTGGTCTGGGCCACTTTGAAACTATATGGTACCCTATCAGGTTATAAACTCAATGGAAGTAAAACAGAGACTCTGACCATTCATTGTTCCCCAAGTCAGGAACTCAGGACTCAATTCTCCTTTCATTGGGATCTCCCATAGATGACATACCTCGGAATAAAACTCATCTCCTCAGTCTGCCAGCTGTTTGAGGCCAATTATAACCCTCTCCAGGTTCACTTACAACGGGACATTGAGAGATGGTCAGAACTACCCCTGATGCTAGAGAGATGAGTGGCAGCAATTATAATGGAGGTATTTCCAAAGTTTCTTTATTTATTTCAGAATCTGGCCCTCCCTGTTCCCCAGCAGGTGTGGGCGTAATGGGGCAGGTGTATTTCCTGCTTTGTCTGGCGGGGTTGGAAACCTTGAGTGGCACTGAGCATGCTCACAAGACCCAAAAGACAAGGGGGCTAGCATTGCCAGACATAAGATTGTATTATGAGGCCTCCCAGTCGCAGCCAATAATGTGTTGGCTCCAGGACATGCCAGGCCAGCAGTGGGCACAACTAGAAAGAAAACTAGTTCATATACACCATATATAGAGGCAGGCCTGCTGGATCCCAAACGCTCAACACACCATTCATAACTGTACCTCCACTTTTGTCTAGATTCCACTGAAAAACTGGAAGAAGTGGCTAGGTAAAAGTGGACTGACACAACAAGTGCTGTAGCTTTCACCCTGGCAGCCCTGGATACAGGATACAAGGTATGATATTGTATGGGAGTGAAGTTCCCACTCCAACTGATGAGGGGTGGCGAAGACATTCCAGATGCTCAGGCAGGAGTTTGAATTGTTGAACAGTGGTCAATTTAGATACTTGTGGGCGAGGATCTACTTTTTAGGACTACTGCAGAGAGGTCCTGGGCCAGATGCTTCAAGCCCATTCCTACGTGTCTTGATGAGCACACTACAAGGGCATGAACTTTCCCATCTTATATCTGTCTTATATGGTTCCTTGTGATAACAGCTACTACACTATGGCGAACGTCAAAACGGCGATTCCAGAATGTCGCAGACATAAACAGCGATGCTACATTACAGCTAAAGTACGGAAACAGTGATTTCATAATACACCTTTAACATGGGGGACTCAGCCCCCACACACCCCTCTCTGCTTTTCCTCCTAGTTTTTGTTTTTGTTTATTCACTGTTAAGTGTAGATGTATGTGTACTTTTGAAACTTTAATAAAATTTGAATACAAAAAAAGAGGGGCCTAAGCCACACCTATTTAGGGAGGCCTTTGGAGTGTAGGCGAGGCTCCTGATACACTGGCTGCTTTTCAGACCTGTAATTATTTATCTGACTAATTGAATTAATTAATCTTATCTATCTTATTTATTGTCAGATGATAGTTATTCAGCAGGTTTTACATCGAAAATGTTTATGTGTCTACATCGTTCTGACTGCTGTACAGTGCCCTGAGCCCCAAGGAACGGGCGCTCAACAAATACAATTTTACTTACTTACTTTTATTACATATTTGCACCTCCTACTGTGATTATGACTATCCAACTCATTTTTCTGAGGAGCTTAGAATGATCTGTATTGTTTGCCCTTATGTGCAATATATTTTTTTTTGTCTTTATATTGATATAATTGTTTATACTCAATCAATAATAAGCCTACATTACTATTACTACTATTTAGCTGACTTTCCAAGCTGTCATTTAAAAAGAACTGGATCTGGAGGGAAAGGTCTGCCTCTATGCAGATGACAACCAAGATCTGCAACAGAGTGGAAACTCGGGGGGGGGGTTGAAAGGATGGATAGGGATCTGAAAAGACTGGAGTAGTCAAGGGCATGGCAGCTGGGTTTTAATACAAAAGAAGTGCAAAATAATGCACTTAGGCCCGGGAAACCCAGGAGCAGAGTAGAAAATGGGTGGAGTGATACAGACAAAGACCAAACAGGAAAGAGACCTAGGAATAATCATTTCAGATGGCCTAAAGGTGGCCGGACAGTGTGACAAGGCAGTGGATAGGGCTACTGGGATACCGAGGTGCATAGGAAGGGGCATCACCAGCAGGAAGAGGGAGGTGGAACTGCTTCTATACAGATCGATGGTAAGACCTCACCTTGAGTGCTGTGTCCAGTTCTGGAGATCACATATCAGGAAGGACATAGCCAGAGTGGAGGCAGTCCAGAGGAGAGCTACCCAAATAGTGCAGGGTCTGCATCAAAAACCCTATGAGGAGAGGCTAAAGGAGCTAAATATGGACACCCTGGAGAACAGCAAGGAGAGAGGAGATATGTAAGCAATAACCCATGACAGGGTGTGCTATTCTTGGGGATTAACACAAGGGAATCATAGGGAAAAAGAAAGGAGGGGAAGAGACAGCAATGTAGATCAAGTAAAGGTCTGCAGCAAAAAATGAAGGTTAAAAAATATGGGCAGACTAGGTGGTCCTGGCAGCCCTTATCTGCTGTCACATTCTATGTTTCTATGTCTCTGAAAAGAATTAAAGAGTAACTCTGCATTTCTACATGTAGTCTCATAAACATGCTTCAACTACAGCAATTTACCAGAGACTACATTGTTTTAATTTTCAGATCTCCTTTCCTGTGTTTATAACACATTTTATAACATGGGGCAGAGAGAGAGAGGGTGCCAGCTGATTTGTTGATAGGGTCAGGTGACAGTGCATTAAAGCACCCTTTCTGGCACAGTTAGGGTGAAAAGGTTTGAGGAAGATCCCTGGGCACATCTGCACTTGTTGTGTAGGGGAAAGTCATTTTGCAATGGCAGCCATTTGCAATCCTCGCTAAGGGACTCCCACTGTAACTGTAGAACACAGAGCTGCCCTTGCAAAGTTATTGTCCTCTACAGAAGAAGTGAAGGTGTGGTGGAATGTCAGACACAGGGTCCTGTCTAGCCCTTTTATGACACCTGTCCAGTATTAGTGTTGTCCTCCCCATCCATCCACCCTGTGGCTCTACCGCAACCTGCTAAGTCTGCAGTCTCCCTTGTAGCACTCACCAGGAGCGGTACTGGCAGTACAGCAGTGTGCTGAGAAAAAGACAGGCATGGTGCACATAGCGACGAAAAGTGACAGACAGAGAGAGAGAGAGAGACACACACACACACACACACACACACAGCTTTTGGAGTTGTAAATGTAAACTGGAGGGACAAATGTAAAGTGGTGCAGTGTCCTCTCTCTGTCTGTCTCTATCTCTCTGTAAAATTGTATGTCCAATCTCTCTGTAAATGTTTACAGTTGAACACTTTCTGTCCTGGGGATGAGCGAGCGACACAGATAGGGAGTGAGACCGGTGAGAGTGACAGAGAGAGGCAGAGAAAGACAGAGAGAACGGTCAGCGTAATGTTTAGTAAAAATGTCTCTGTGTTGTGTCTCCATATATAGGCATCACCAGTAAGTGCTAAAGTGACCTGTGAGAGAGTAAACATCACGAGTGAAGTGCAGCAGTTGGTACTTGTTGCCGGGCTCTCCCCCACCTCCCTGGTACAGAGCAGTGCGGTTGGGTAGTGGCTGCGACAGCAATGCAGGACTGAAGTCTGTATTCTCTCTCTCTCTCTCTCTCTCTGTGAACTCTGAGTTGGAACCTCCATGCCGTCCCCCGCCCATGTGTACATCAGGCAACCTGTGTTTGCCCATCCCAATAGCTGTGTACACACTATACTTTTTAAAACATTTTAAATGGTTTAAAATGTTTTAAAAAGTTGAAACATGCTTTGTGTCTGCACCTAACATGGTTTAAAAACCATGCTCAAACCCAGCAAGGGACCTAGGCTTAAAAGCAATTTTAAACACAATTTCAAACCACAAACATTTCACCCTGTGGAGCAGACAGGCAAACAGAGGCAATTGAACAAACACTGTGCTACAGTGCAGCCATGGAACTGTCTCATAAACGTCACTGGACCTATCATGTGGATGCGTCTTCACTGGATTACAACACGGTGACTACCAGTGCAGATGGGTGACCATGATGAATTTGAAACCAGTTTTTAGAATGGTTTCAAAATCGTTACTGCAGTGTGTACCTAGCCTATGAGAGAAAGAGAGAGAGAGAGAGAGAGAGAGAGAGAGAGAGAGGCAGCGTACAAGTACTGTTGTTTTGGGGCTGTTGGGAGTGGAGCTCGGCACTTAGATAGAGTGAGACAGGGGCAGCAACAGTGAGTGAGAGGCGCACCGGGGAAGCAACGTTGAATGAACAATGTGTGCTGTGTCTCCTCTTTCTCTGTGGATTGCGGTGTGTTAGGGAGCCCCTAGCGGGGTAGCAGCACATGCAAGTATCAATTGCTTGTTTGTCTGTGTGTCTGTGTGTGTGTGTGTGTGTGTGTGTGTGTGTGTGTGTGTGTGTGTAATTCCTAAGACAGAGACACACAGACAGACAGCATGGGGGGAGGGCACACCGGAACATTGTTCCGCATGGACCCATAGGATGACGTGAAAAAGAAATGTCACAGATCACCTCAGCAGTGTATCAGTGACATTTCTATGTACATATGTGCAGGAAACTGTTGTTTTATGGTGAGGGACTATTTTGTGAGGTGGCAGGATACAGAACCTGTTTTGCTGTTTGAACAGCAAAAAAACAAATTTTTTTGATATTGGTTTTCTTTTTAAACATAACCCATGTCATAAGAGCAATAACCCGCTCCAGGGTGTGTTGTTATTTAAGCAATAAGGCATGACCAGGGGTTAGATTAACAGTCTGTTAATTGTCCCCTAGGGGTGTAATGTGGCGTGAGGTGCAGCCGAGTGCCATATTGCCCCTAGGGGGTGATTTATTGACTGTTAATCTAACTCCTGGGAGTGCCTTCTTGCTATTATTAAAAATATTCCAAAAGAAAAGTGTTAAAAGTGTACTTTTTGAATGTTTTCTTTATTTAGAGGGAGATTTTTAATAAAATAATTCTTCCACCACTAGTTTCAGAATGTTGGTTTCGAATCAGAATGCATCATTACAATCATTAAGCAGGGCTAAAGGATGGAATGCTGACAGGAAGAATCCACGTGCCAAGGTGATCTGGCTGTACATGTCAGTGTAACAGGGATTAATGTAAGGCTGTTGGAATCCTAACAGCCAATCAGATTGCAGCATTTCTGAGATTCTTTTTATAATGGGGATTAGCACACACCCAGGTGTTGTGAGGACACTCAGCCTCAAGTGCGGCTCACAGTACACTGCAAAAGCGCATCTCAATAATAGCACACCTGTCATGGGTTATTGCTTACTTGATAGTCTATCCAAAAAGCCTGTATAAAAAGCATTGGCCTATTCCCTATTGATTTAATAGTGCCTTTGTTTAAGACATTATAATGCTCAGCATGAAAACAGGCTGTGATGTCACAAACAAGAATTGTGAGGTCAGTTGGAAACAGTGAGATGATTTTTGAAAGATTCAGTAAAATATGTACAGCACTATCTGAAACCTGTAGTAGATTAAAAACAAAAGAAAGTGAAAGAAAACTAAGAAACGCTAAAGTTAAACTTACAGCAAATGCCAGAAATCAAATAATTTTAAGATTTTTATCTTAGTAGAAAGCAGCTCTTTAAGCCTCTAGCCCTAACCGTGTTGTTACTATTCTATACGTATTGATACTATTTTAACTTGCTTTTTCTGTATATTATTGCTACGTCTTTTGGTTTTGACACTGCCAAAAAAATGGTAAATATAGTATTGATTCTATTTTTTGTATCAATAGACTGTACTGATGCTATTATTTTTGTATTGATACATAAATTACATGATGGTTAAAACATTTTTTTAACTTATAATTTACTGATTTTCATATAAAACAATAAGCTTTACATCTCGTGCCAAACATTTGGGTACATTGAACTAGGATACATCAAGTGTACATAAGAGCTGGGATTTTAGACAATCTGTTTTACAGATATGAGGGTATTCCCACTTCATTTTATGTAAGAAGGTTAAACGTTTGCTGAATTTTGGTATTACTACACATTATTTCAATAGTAACTCATAGATGGCGACCGCGCTGGGTCAGCCGTCCACTAGTCCACCAGTTTGTAGTTACGTCTTAGTGGGATTTTGTTTTGTTTAGTCATTACATAAGTCATTTACTTAGATTGTTACCTTAGTTTCCTTTCTTTGTTTAGATTTATTTTTGCTTTATTTGTCTGTTTTTATTGAGCAGTGTGTTCTGAAGCCTTCCCAGACTATCTGCGGAACTAGGGGAATGGAGAAACAGAGGAGTGTAAGCGATCTAAACTTTATTTGTTACCGTACTACTGCACTATTGGAATTAACACTATCATTGCCTAGTTCATTGACTCGCCTTATGGGAGGTTGTGGCAGGGGGTGAAGTGTTTTGAGTTCCATGGAATGTGGACTCGTGGACTTGAGGATGGACTGGACCTATGGAACGGATTCGTGGAGTACACTGACTTTATTTCTGCAGCTTGTCAGTCTTTTAGAAGTTTCTGCTCATATTGACCATCTGAGATCTGTGGGGTGACACCTATGTTTGCCTGCTGGATGGCCACTGTCCCACACTAGGCCTGAGTCCAGGGCAGGAACGCCCATTGTCCTATTGTCGAAGAGGCGGCAGGGGAGCACGGTGCTGCCCTAAGTTTTCTGGGTAGGGTTCGGCCTGAAGGCTGACTCTTCAGGTATCTGTAGCCACTGGTCTTGGGTTTGGGGGGGTGAGCAATGGGTCTCCTGGTGGGGTGGCTAGAAGCACTCTATTTTAGCCTGCTTTATGCTCGTTGGAAACTCCTTGTTGGTGGTCGGAGATGCTGACAGTGGATTTTGGGTTTCGCTCTTGTCTGGTCAAGGTCCTGGTTTCATCGAATTTATCTGCTGATATTTCTTATCCCTGCCCCTCTCCCATTGTGGTGTTTGTTTGCTGTGTCCCCAAGTGTTCAAGGACCATTCTGCCTGTTTTTTTTTTTTTAGCGCAGCAGTCTTTGTAGGGCGGCGAGAGTACCCTATTTCATTAATTTTTAAGTTACTGCTGGCTTCCTCTTTATCTACTGCATGAGAGGAAGTGGTGGAACTGAAGTTTACTGTTTTACCTGGATTGGTGTGAGCTCTCCGGGCACTGACTCATTTAATTTGCAGTTCATATGGTGTCTGGTTGCCCCTCCTTGAATCTGTGTCTGTTCCTGCAGATTTCCGCAACTTCTGGACTGGTTTTGTTTATTAATTATTTTTTTGGGGAGGGGGGTTCTTTTGATGTATGGTGGATTAGTCCTAGGTTCTCTGGCTGTAATAGGATGTGCTGGCATTTGGCTCTCCTGGTCAGGCACTACTCTTCCACTGAGCTCCAGGAACTCTGCCCCTTTAATTGCCCTCTACTCCTGGCTATTGTTTACAGGTGGTGTAGGGCTCTTGGGATCATGAATAAAAGGAGAAGGGGGGCTGGAGGCTCCAAACCTTGGGGAAAGAGTGAGCAGGGGAGCTGAATTGGGGTAGTTAAGTCCAGGAGACGCCCTCGGGCGAAATGGGTCCCAGATCATGGTCTATCTTATCTGGTTCCCATACCCAAGGGCTCCTGTATTTCAGGGCCGGTAGCCCGGCGGCTCCGGAACCTCATCCATCTTGAGTGGTGTTATGCAATGCCAGGTCTGTAAAGAACAAGACAGCTAATATGGCTGATCTTGTAGGAACAACTGACCTGGCATGCATCACTGAGACCTGGCTGGATGAAAATGCCAGTCTGATTCTGGAGGCGGCTATTCCTGCCGGGTTCTCGGTGATACACCACTCGAGATTGGACCACTGGGGTGGGAGTGTAGCTATCTGTTTTAGAACAGAATTGAGCCTTACAGAGGTTCCAATTCAGGGTTGCAAATCATTTGAGTGTACTGCGGCTGCAGGTGTGGGGTGCAGGTTCATTCTCATCTACTGTCCACCCGGGGGTTAGAAAGCATTCCTGCAGGAAGTCACAGACTTCATCGCCGACATGATGTTGGAGTCACCCAGGTTGATGGTGCTAGGTGACTTCAACGCCTGGGTCGATGATGAACTCTTGCAATTTGATCAGGACTTCCCTCAACTTATGAATACATTGGGCTTCACTCATGTCATTACCTCTGCAACCCATGTTCATGGTCACTCACTTGACCTGGTATTCCTCCTGGGAATGGAAGCCACCGACCTGGTGGTGGAACTGGATGGATGGTTGACCATTGCACTGTAAGATTCAATTTCTGAGCTCCCCCCCATAGGGCTGCCCCCGTTATGATGGTCAGATACCGCCCGTTGAGGGATGTTACTTCCACTGGTCTCTCGGTGGCTGTTGACCTATCGGGACTTAAGGATGCTAGCGAGGGTCCAGAGTACCAAGTCCAAGCCTATAATAAGACTGTGGGAGAGGCCCTGGATTCTATCGCTCCCATCCGTGTTCACCCCCTCACTCTCCACCCTCGGTCCCCTTGATTCGACGGGGCTTTGAGGGAGTTGAGGCCTGTCGGGTAAAGGCTAGAGCATTTCTGGCAGAGATCCACCCTGGATGCCAGCCACCTTAGATTGATGGAACATTATCGAGTCTATCAATCAACAATCGCCCATAATCGACTGGCTCAGCTCTTTCGAACCATGAACAGACTGTGCAATCCAGCTTGTCTTCAGGTTCAGAGGGCATTTTCACAAGACAAGTGTGACGAGTTCATCTAATTCTTTGCCAATAAAGTGGCTGACATTAGGGCTGAGATTCATTCAGCATGCTCTTTGGGGGTTTACGGTGGTCAGTGTATGGTTACTACACCTCGGTCTTCTTGGGATCACTTTGATCAGCTGGCAATCTAAGATATTGTGCAGATTGTCCAAAGTATGTGGCCTACTTGCTGTAGTCTTGACCCGGGCCCTACACACCTTGTTTTGGGGTGTGTAGATACCATCGGCCCTGTCCTGGCAGAGATAGTTTGGTGCTCTTTAGAGTTGGGTGAGTTACCGAAGTCCCTGAAGGAGGCGGTGGTTACACTGCTCCTTAAAAAAATCTTCTCTGGACCCAAACTGCCCTGCCAATTACAGACCAATCTCTAACCTTCCCTTTATTGGGAAGTTGATAGAGAAAGTAGTTGCTCTTCAGTTGGATAACCACCTGACCATCCATGTTATCTATGATTCCCTCCAGTCCGGTTTTCAGAAGAGGCATAGTACAGAGACTGCTCTGGTTCAGGTGCTCAATGATCTCCTGATTGCTAGAGATCAGAAGTGGCATTCAATCTTGGTCCTTCTTGATCTCTCTTCAGCCTTTGACACCGTGGACCATGGAGGGCTGCTTGAGTGCCTGAGGGACATCTGTGGCCTGTTGGGTATGGTCCTCAGTTGGTTTAGATCTCTTCTTACTGGCATAACTCAGAGAGTGGTGTCGGGGATTTATTCCTCAGCCTCATTCTCACTGCCATGTGGGGTTCCTCAGGGTTCTGTGCTCTCCCCTATGTTGTTCGCAGTGTATTTGCTGCCATTGGGAGACATTGTAAGATGGTATGGGCAGCAGTTTCACTATTATGCAGATGATACCCAGCTCTACCTGTCTTTTGCCCCCGACCAGGATAGCGCGGTTTCCATTTTTAATAGCTGCCTCGTAGGGCTCCAGGACTGGATGCGGGCCAGCTGGCTAAGGTTGAATCCCTAGAAGACTGAGGTGCTGGTAGTGGATCCAGGTCATGGGACAGAGAGGACAGGAGCATGGTCTGCCTCTGGGCTTTGGCTCAGGGGTAGCCAGGTTGTGCCCTCAGTTCAGGTGCAGAACCTGGGCATGATATTTGACGAAGGGCTGACACTTTGTTCACAGGTGTCGGCTGTAGTCAAATCCTCTTTCTACCATCTGAGGACTATCACCCAGATTAAGCACCTTGTTCCATCTCGTGACCTTCCAACACTGATCCATGCCTTCATGACCTCTCACCTTGATTACTGTAACTCCCTATACCTAGGGCTTCCGGGGGTTGATATCCGCCGCTTGCAGCTGGTGTAGAACACTGCAGCCAAGTTACTGGCAGGGGTTTCCTGGGCTAGTCATATCACCCAAACTGCACTGGCTGCCCGTTCGGTGGTGGATCACCTTCAAGGTCGGTTTACTGACCTATAAGGCTCTGCACGGACTGGGTCCTGGCTACCTGCAAGAGCTCCTGGTTCCTTACTGCCCCCTCTGCCCCTTCCGCTCAGCTGAGGAGGGATTGCTAGAGGTTCCCAGGGTTTGATTGAAAACTTCTGGTACCAGAGCATTTATGAATGCAGCCCCAACCCTGTGGAATTCTCTACCTCACCAGATTAGAGAATGCCTGACCTTGGAGAGCTTTAAGACGGCTTTAAAAACTTATTTATTCAGCCGTGCTTTTGGGGATTGTGATATTTTATTTTATTGATGTATTTCAGTATCTTATTGTTTATTTATGTTTTTAACCTTTTGTACAGTGCTTTGATACTTGTTTGAATTGTGCTATATAAATACATTTTTTTATAATTATTAACTGTGCAATCTGCCATTTAATTTTCGTTCACCTTATGACCTTAATTGCACTGAAAACATTTCAGTCTCCCTCCCACCAGCAGTATTAATTTTCCTCACTTTCACAGGTTTTGTCTGCAAAAGCACTGGAAGATACTACTACTACTACTGTACTACACTTTTAGCATTTTGTTACCTCATCTTGCCTTTGCTTCACAGTAGCCTGTGAGTGGAAGCAGTGACTTCCTTCGATTGGCATTTTACATACACTAGCATTATGCCTTTCTGACATCCTTTGCGCCATATCCACAGCCCGTTTTGCACATTTTGCACACTGTGACCATGTCCCTCAAATGGCTGTGTACAGCATCCCAGTGGCATGGTCACACATTACCCCCACAGTTTCTACAAGGCACTTCTTATCTCTTTTTGATTGAGAATTGGAATCACTGTTTTCTAAGAACAATTACAACTCACGAAACAGAGACTATGTTCATGTGGAGTAGAAATAAATTGGTTGAACGTGATAATATTTTAATGACTCTAGTTATGTATTTATTTATTTATTTACACATTTTTTAATCATGAAGGTACAATGAACTGAAATACAGCTTGTTCACAGGGGTATCTTGGAGACAAAAACAAAGCAGGGGAAGAGACATGGAAAATTTCAGAAATACTGCATTACAATGAAATAATGCAGACCACGATGGAAAAATAAAATAAAAACTAAAATGTAAGCCAGCTGCCAGAGATAGGGTCCAAGTTAACCTAGATGTTTAAATTTTGGTAAAAGATTTCCCGCACAATTACACAGGGGTGGCTTCTTATGAGATGAACCATCAAATTACCCCTAGACATGAGAGTTGCACTGAGGGTATTACATGTGCTTCCCTCTTCACTGGGCATGGTGATAGAGGTGGCACAAAGGAGGATTGAGAGACACATGGGGCTGCTCATCTGGGATTTAGCTCAGCTACTGGCTGTTTGGAATATCTACTACCCAGTACCCATTTGTGCTTCACATAATCTGCAAGTGTCAAGGAGTACTGCATCATGCAGGCCAGTGTCATTGCTGTGCAAACTGCAAAGACATTGGGACATTCCAAGACATGGTGCCACCACAAGACTTGGACTCTTCCAATATGGGGCTCCCTTATGCAATGCTCCAAGTATCTACAGAATCTTCTGAGGTTCCATCAGAACTGGGTCCAGGTGAGGTAGTGCTACATGGAGACTTTGTTGATCGATCTGGCTCATCCTGCCTTCAGACTGTCTGTGGAGGGATTCCCCAACACCATTTCTTCAGAATCCTTCAGGAGGTCAACCAGGCTAAAATGGACACACGCAGGACTGAGTGCACCCAGTTTAGCTTTCAGGAGCTACTGCAATGGCTCCCTTGCTACAGCAATATTGGCTTGAGGGCCCAATCCTGCATTGCATGCTCTGCCTGACAAGGCTGGTGTTTGTCTGTCTGGGATGTTTTTGCCCAGCAGTCAGGACTGAACAAATAAAGTAACAATGCCCAGAATGCTTGCAAACTTACATACGGCCAGCAGGGGACTTAATTCAAGACTGGGACCTACACACTTTACTAGGCGGCTCCATGGAAGGCTGGACTAAACCTCCTCCTGCCTACTGTGTCATTTTAGACTTAACACTGGAACAGTTTGCTGCTCTATAGTAAACAGACCCTCATGTGGTAGGCAGAATGCCTATGGCGAACTGTGGAGTGACCATTGACCTTGGAGAAGGCTGTTTAGAGAGTGGCAGCAGAAGTTCTATTAGTGTGTTTGCCATGCTGACTTGCCCACCACCACATCTACAGTGGAATCCAGATACCCACTGGCTGAGTACCACTGTTACAGAAGGGGAGTGTCTCTGCAGTCCTTTAAAAGGTACCTGGAGAAAGCCAAATTGTAATGACTGGTATATGATGCTAACGTTTTCTTAACAGGTGTTACACGAGGAAGCATGAAAGTAAACTGTTTATTTTCAGGACTGCTTCTCAGACAGCCATAGGAGGCAGATACTTTTGTATACACAAAACATGCTCAAATACATTTATGCTCTTCATGCAGAGTGAAGGGACATTAAAATGGACTTCATTTTTGTAAATCATGCTTACTGAATGTGACTGAATGTTGCCACTTGTGTGGAGTAGTAAGAAACGGTTATTTCCAGCAATTTACAAATGTTGATTGTTTGACAAATGTGAATGAGGGTACGTACTTGATGTGGGTGTCAAGAATTTTTTGTGCAGGGTGAGTGCAACCTAGCCGTCAGAGACTGGGGTTATGAGTTAAGCTAAATGTTTAAATCTATGCTAACAAGTTTCCTGTACTTAAAGGGTTAAAGTTATAATCCAGTGTCACAGAATGTTTCAATGATATGTTTCCTGTTTATTGCAATGTTCTGCTTGATGACAGAATCTTTCTCTGCTCTGCACACTTGGTGCCCCTTGTCTAGAATCCTTCCAGGGTGTTTTTCAACCCACTGGAGGCATCTAAAAATGGATCTAGCCCTGCCAAAGTTTGTTGTTGTCTTTGGTGACCAGAATGTGCATCCAGAGAGGGCCCTCTGTGTTCTAGGAACCTCTGAGTGTGTTTCCCTAGCTGTGACCAGCCAGCGGGGGCCTGCAGGCAGGCCTCAGACAGTGGCAGTGTCCTTGGGTCCAGAGTGGCACTGGCTCCCTCTGGTGTGGGTCTCCAGTGGCTCAGGTCCCAACATGGGTCTGGAATTGGGGACAGCAGGGCCTGTTGAGGTCCCCTTTCAAGGAGGGCTGCCCGATGGTTCCCACATCAACTGTCATATTGTTCCAGCACAGAAGCAGATAAGAAACCCATTCTTGTAAAGGCCTGTGGCTTTGAAAGATCTATGCAGAAGCTGTGTATTCATGAAATAGTCAGTATATTTGGTAGGCATCGATTATCTGAACCCTAGGACAAAGGGATGAACGTGGTGAGCCAAGTAAGATTCTGTATCTGTCAGTGCTTCAGCACTGTGTACCCAATCCCCAGAAACAAAGAGACTAGGTGCAGCAGCTGGTATGTTGTCCATCTCAAGTTGTTATGTCCAAGCCAGACATTTTTTCCACCCTAGGAGGGTATACCTGTCTGTTTTTAGTGGAAACAGAGAAGCAGTCAGGCACTCAGGAATGCTGTGCCGGTACCGACTAAGGCTGCCTGCCCAAACAGTTCCATGTACACAAACTAGTAGTGGCACTTGAAGGAAGATAGCAAAGAACCTTAGCTTTCATAAATTGATAAGGTCCTTTACTGTGAGCTCTTACAAAAACAGTTGAACAAGTACAAAACCGCCCCGGCGCTTCGACCACGTGGGTCTTCCTCAGGGCGCATGACCCCAGACAGACAGTCACACTGATATAAAGGAAACCCTTAAAAATGTATACTACAAATCACTCCCAAAAAAGTGCAGAAATTACATAAACAATTAATAAGCAAGGCCACTGTTTTTCGGTTTTTAACGGAAAACCTGGTAAAATTCCGGAATTAGGGCTGCCTGAACACCGGTTAAAACAAAGATTTCATGGAATCTGCCATTTTATACTAGATCAGTAATTCTACAAAACTTATATTTTTTTTATAATTGCTTCCTGAACTATTTTCAATTTGCTTTATTTAATGCTCTGTATATTAAGCCTTCTTTTATTCTGATTATTTATACACATACTAAAAGAATGACAGCAGAATCCCGGTAAAATCCGGAAATTAGAATAATAACCACCGGTGCAATTCCGGAATCTGAAGTATTGCAAATGGAATTTCAATGTTTTAATCACCGTAAATCAGTGGCCTTGTTAATAAGCAACAGAAGCTAAGTACCAGGGTCCCAGTATATATATGTATGCACATTGACAATTAGATATTTTTGATTTTAAGCACTGGCTTAAATCTCTTAAATCAAGTAATATCCTAAAATCTGATATAAATGGGGATCGCTGAATCTTCAATGCAGTGAGAAAACTGTTAATATGC
Organism: Neoceratodus forsteri; assembly: GCA_016271365.2. Classification (NCBI taxonomy): domain Eukaryota; kingdom Metazoa; phylum Chordata; order Ceratodontiformes; family Ceratodontidae; genus Neoceratodus; species Neoceratodus forsteri. The sequence continues at coordinate 1,393,508,211 of CM057458.1, read as the reverse complement.
TAATTATCCAAATGGACCATATAAAGACATGGACAATGGACAAGGAAAAAGTGGAAAATAAATTGGGGAGGGAATGACAAGCAACAGGTACCTGATATTAAAACTATTTCATCATACATGGGTAAAGAATTAAAGAAGAATGAAACCAATTAAAATATACCACTGCAACAGTTAAGTATGAAACATAACAAAGGCTATGAGCAACAGACAATAAATGAAAAACCTTTAATTTTTTATTTTATTTGAATTTTGATGACCAGGTGAGCCCTCTGAGGCAAAAAAAAAAAGTCCCTTTTTCAGGGGCAACCCAGAATTAGTTACATACAGTAAGTGAAAGACTACACATACAGATACAGAATGATCTAATTCCAAAAGGACATGGAGATTAATTAGTGAGATGGGAAACAGGTAAAAATGAAATCTACAAAGGAAAAAAGAGAAAGAGGCATTAGTCACAAAGGTAGATTACAATCCATGCTAATATAACATCACATCACAAAATAATACATGCAGGTCACCCATTATAAGTATGGGGTAAAGTCCACCTCTTCATTAAGTCCAATCATTGAAAAGTCTTTAAGACAATTATCCACCTTGTTTCCCTTTGCAGTATAATTTTAGTGTGACCTCCCCATGGAGATGGGGCTGCACATGTTCCAATACTGTTAATTTTAGTCTTATGTGTTTCTAAAAAATGCTGTGTTAAGTAATTTCTTGTATCCTTATTAACAATAGCCCGAATATATTATTGAATTCTACACTTCAAGGTGTGTACTGTGCATCCATTGTAGTATATGGCACATAAACGCCATGTAATATATACCACAATGGTGGTGGTACATTGAACAAATTCTTAAATGTCCACTTTCTGACTCCCTTTGGTGAACTGGTTTCCTTCTGGCCCAAATTTAAAAACATTACATCTCCCACACCTAAAAAAACTCTAGGCAATGGGGGTAGCCAGTTAAGATGTTCCCTATCTCATTCAGTTGAAATAAAGTGACTATTTGTGAACTTGTCCCCAATATTTTTTCCCTTTCTGAATGTCACCCTAGGGCTAGGTTGAACTACATCTCTAAGTATTGGATCTGTCTTAAGAATTAGACACAATTTATGAACCAAACCCTTCACCCTCCCAGTAAGAGGGTTAAAGTCAGTAAGAAAAGTTATTAGCCTTTTTTTCTTCTAGTCTATGTAAATCTTTCTTCTTTTGGTTTCATGCCAATAATGATTCTCTTTCTATGTGTTGAACCTCTTCCAAGAGCTTTATCTAATACATCTTGACTACACCACTCTCTCCAAAAATCTCTGCATCAAATCCCTGGTCTGTAATTCAAGCATGGAATCATCTGAGCAATTTCTACGAATTATTAGTAGTTGTAGATAAGGTATGGATGCTTCTAATTTTCTGAGGTGATAACTGTTAAAATGTAATAAAACATTTCCTGCTGTTGATTTTCCGAACCCAGTAGTGTTAATTTGTTGTTCCGATGTGGCTGTAGATGCAAATCCAAACAATCAATTTGTTGTTTACTACATTTATAAGTAAATTTCAAGCTCATATTGTTTGATCTAATGTAATGCCACAAAATTAGCAATCATCTCCACCGTACTCTGCCAGATGCATATTATATCATCCAGAAATCGACCCCAGAAAATTAAATTGCTGTAAAACTGATCTTGGTGATATTGTAGATGTATTTTTCCTCCCACAAGCCCATGTTGAGGTTAGCATAAGAGGGGGCTACTGATGCCTAGAGACCCGTGTTTTTCTTAAATAAGAAATAGCAAGAAATAACAAGAAATTAAGGCATAAAAAGAAATAACAAGAAATTCAAGGTATAACAAGAAATTCAAGATATAACAAGAAATAGCAACAAATTCAGCATATAAAAGGAATAAAACAAAAAAATGAATAAAGTGAAAACAACTGCTTTTTGGCAAGCAAAATCTAAATAAATGCTTGCAGCAGTTGTTGTTTAGGGTCCATTGTTACCACAGAGATGGTCCACAAGGAAGCAACAGCATAATTGTTTCAGTCACAAAACTTTGTAATACCACAGCATAATGCTGCTTAATACAATGTAGTATACTAGGAATGTGATTTCTAGTGTGCATAAGGTCATTTTGAAGTAGTTAATGAATGTAAATGTGATAATAAGAAATACAACTAAATTTTTAATGAATAAAAAGAAATAACAAGAAATTCCAGAAAAATTAAAAGAAAAATTATAAAAAATAAAAAGAATTTCACGGGTCTGTACTGATGCCCCATTGCTGTACGACATTTTTGAATGTAATAGTGGGAATCAAATAGAAAAATACTATATAAAATTTATTCAAGGGCTTGTAGAAGGAAAGGAGTGCAGGTATAAGCCGCAGCTTCCAAATAGTGGCTTATTGCGTCAATTCCTAAATGGCGTGGAATACATGTATAAAGGCTTGAGACATCAATAGTAAGCCATCAATAGTCTGGACCCCTCACAAACATTTTTACATTTTTGCAATAAATCCATGCTACCTCTTAAATATGAGGGTATCTTGTGGATCAAAGGTTGTAGATAGTAATCCACAAAAACTGATAAATTTTATGAGAGAACCTAAGCCTGAAATAATGGGATGTGTTGGAGGATCCAAGGTTTTTTTTAATTTGTATTTTAAGGAGTGACTAGAAAGTGGAGGTAATTGGATTCTGGATTTGTAAAAAAAACTGCTTCCTCAGTGCTAATCCATCCTTCTTGGATTGTCCTATCTAGCATTTCTTCTAATTCTAAATTAAATTTACTAGCGGGGTCCCTTGGTAAGCATTCATAATTTGTTTCTGCTTTTAACAAATCCAGGATTTTACTTTTTTTTACATTTATTCTGGTATTAATGCTATATTACTCCCTTTATCAGAAGGTTTAATTACCACTCGTATTAAATTTTGAAATTCCAACAATGCCTTGTGCTCTAGTAAAGTCAAAGTATTGTGATGATGCACATTATTATTATTCTGATATAATTCCTCAAACTCTGCCAAAAGAAGTTTCTTAAACATTGTAATTACAGAGTTGTTACCAATATTTAGACAAAAAGCAGATTTTGGTTTAAACTGTGTCCTTTTCATACTGTAGTCCATAGCTGGATTCAATTCCAATACATCAGGTGTTTCTACTTGTAATAATTCCACCAACTCCAGTTCCTCTATTAAATCTGGTTACATGTAACATAGTAACATAGTAGTTGTCAGCAGAAAAGGACTCATGGGCCCATCCAGTGTGTCATAGAGAACATTTTTTTCTTTTCTAGATTTCCACCGCAGATCCTGCTTGTTCTGTGTTCTTACTCCTCCCCATTCCTATTTTTAAGAACCCCCTGTGCCTATCCCATACATGTTTAAATCCCTGCACAGAGACTGAACTTACCACATCTACTGGTAGTCTGTTCCAGGCATCTATCACCCGTTGTGCAAAGAAGTACTTCCTGACATTCTCTCTGGGTCTCCACCCTTCCAACCTCATATCATGTCCCCTTGTCCTAGAGCATCTCTGTCTCTATAGCATGCACCCCTGCTGTATCTTATTGATGCCTTTGAGGTATTTGAATGTCTCTGTCATGTCTCCCCTTTCTTTCTATCCTCTAGATAGAATATATTCAATTCATTAAGTCTTTTCTCATAGCTTTCTTGTTGCATGCCCGCCATCCTGGTTGCCCTCCTCTGTACCACCTTGACCCAATCAATATCCTTTTTCAGATGGGGCCTCCACAACAGGATGCAGTACTCAAGCTGGAGCCTCACCAGTGACCTATACAGTGGCAATACCACCTCCCTTTTCCTGCTTTTTATACCCCAGCCTATGCCTCTTAGCATTCACTAGCTTTTCCCACTGCCTTTTCACACTGACTTGCTACCATGATGTCATCTGTTATGATGACTCCCAGGTCACTTTCTTGTTTTCTGGTTGCCACCTATTCTCCCCCAGCTGGTACTTTGCCTTTGGATTCTTGTGTTCTATGTGTATAAACTTTTATACTTTTTTGAATTAAATCCTAGCTGCCATACCCTTGACCATACCTCCATTTTTTTCACGTCATTTCTTATTCTGTCTCTCGGTGTGTCCACTCTGTTGCAAATTTTTGTGTCACCTGCAAACAGACACACCTTCCCTTCCAGTCCTTCTGTGATGTCGCTAATGAAGATATTGAAGAATACTTGCCCCAGAACCACCCCCGTGCTGCCCCGCTCATCTCCTTTACTTCTTCTGAATGTACCCCATTTACCACCACCCACTGTCTCCTGTGACTTAATCAATTTCATACCCATTCTACAAATTTAGACCCCACTCTGAGACTGCCCAACCTGTTCACTAATCTTCTGTGTGGGACAGTTTCGAAAGCCTTACTGAAATGCAGGTAGGCTATATCCAGTGCCCCCAACCGATCCACTTCTCTTGTCATCCAGTTGAAGAAATCAATTAGGTTTGTTTAGCAAGATCTACCCCAGTGAACCCATGCTGATTTGGATCTTGTAGGCCATTCGCAGCAAGGTACTCCACCATTCTTTCTTTCATTAATGTTTCCATTATTTTCCCCACCACTGATATCAGACTTACCAGCCTATAATTCTCTGCCTCCTCTTTATTCCTACTCTCGTGAATCAGCACCACATCTGCCCACCTCCAGTCCCTTGGCACCTCCCCTGTTTCCAGCGACTAGTTAAACAGGGCTGTCAGCGGAGCCATAATCATTATCCTCAGTTCCTTCAGTATCCTCAGGTGCATCTCGTCTGGCCCCATTGCCTTATCCACTTTTAATCTTTCAAGTTCTTTGAGTATTCTCTCCTCTGTAAAAGGGCTAGTGTCTACCTCCCTTCTAGTAATTCCTTTGCTCTTAATCTGTGGCCCTTCACCCATCCCTTCTTTCATAAGTACTGAACAGAAGTATTTGTTCAGTATGTCTGCCTTCATCTGGTCCTTTTCCACCCCCTCCCCCTCTAGTCTGACTATTGCAGCCTGTTTTTTTTTTCTTTTTACTTATATATCTAAAGAAAGTCTTATCCCCTTCTTCACTGTCCTGGCTATGTCCTCCTCTGTTTGTGCTTTAGCACTCCTAAGTGCTCTTAGGAGGCAGTATAGCACAGTGGGTTATGGCTCTGAGCTGCAGATCTGGAGACCTGGGTTTTAATCCCACAGCCACCTAGGTGCATACTGTATGATTCTGAGCATGTCACTTAACTTTCTTGTACTCCCAGATCGCATCTGGAAACAAGCTTCAGCTCAGTGTGCTACTCTTGGTTAAACAATGTTCCCTTTCCCTAATAGCTTTTGCTGCCTCCCTCCATTTCTGTTTATAATTATCCTTGTCCTCTGCCTTCTGTGTTGCCTTGTACCTCTCAGAAGCTACCCTTTTTGACTTAACTATTGCTCCTACTTCATTGGAGAACCATACTGGATTTTTCTTTCTCCTGCTCTTTGTAACCTGTCTGATGCATAAGTTTGTTGCCCTCTCAATGGCCTTCTTTATTTCTGCCTACCTTTCTTCTACCCCATCCAGGTTCCCTATCAGTGCCAGTGCTTCCTTGACACACTCACCCATCTTCCTGAAATCAGCTCTCCTGAAGTCCAGGACCCTCATTCTAGTGTGGAATGTTTAATTCCCAGTTCTAACCCCAAACCTTACCATGCGGTGATCACTTGTCCCCTGGTGACTTCCCACTGTAATGTTAGTGATACTGTCTCCATTTGTCAGTACAAGGTCAAGTATGGCTATCTCTCCTGTAGGTTCCCTGACAAGCTTCCTTAGGTATGCCCCCTACAGCGTGTCCAGGACATCCCTACTTCTACCCGTTTCTGCAGCTGGGATGCACCAGTCCACATCTGGCAAATTTAACTCTCCCATGAGTAATAGTTCTCCTTTGTTGGCCATTCCCCTAATTTCCTCCATCATTAATTTGTCTGCTTCTTGTTTTTGTGCAGGAGGTCTATAGATTACCCCAGTCTGAATCACAGCCCCCTTCCTCATCTCTAGTGCCACCCACAGTATCTCAGCCTCTCCCTTTGTATTTATGTAGTTTTTATATTGTCTTTCACATACAGAGCTATGCTGCCTCCATTTTTGCCTACTCTGTCCCTCCTGAAAAGTGCATAGCCTAGTATGGCTGCTTCCCAGTCTTGGTTTTCACTGAACCAGATCTCTGTGCCACTATGTCCAGGTCCTCTTCTGCAAAGGTGGCCTCCAGATCTACAACCTTGTTGCCCAGACTCCAAGCATTCACAGACATGGCTTTCCAGATTTTGTTGCCCTCTCTCCTGTTGTTGTCCATTTTCCCATTCCTAGCCCTTCCGTTGTGTCCCTTGCACCCTTCCCTCTCCCTTTCTTCATTCCATATCAGTTGAGTTAGGCTTACTTGAGGTTCCTCTCCCTTTTGTATCTTAATGTTCTTTCCATTACCATGCGGGGGTGGACAGTCATTGCCCTTGTGCTCTAGTCTGCCCCCCCCCCAGTCACTTGGCTTGTTTAAATGCCTAACAATGTAGCATTTAAACTTCTCACCGAGGAGCTCAGTTCCCCTCCTGGACAGATGAAGGCCATCACCATTGAATTGTTCTCCATCTGTCCAGGTGGATCCCCAATCCCCAATGAATCCATTCCCCTCCTCACTGCACCATTTCTTCAACCATTCATTCAAGTTCCTGGTGCAGACATATCTATCCTCTCCCTTGTTTTGGATAGGCAGCACCTCTGAGAAGGTCTTTCAAGTCTCAGTGTTGTAAATTGTCCATCTCATTTATATGTGTGTCGAGGTCCATTCCAAAATTTAGTGAAACATCCTGCACACTGGTGCTTGGTAAAGTGTTCTTTAAATTCAGAATTTCTATCAGAGAGGTTTCAGTGATACCTGTAATTGGTCCAACACCACTAATACAGTTCTTGGTCTTATGAAAATGAACTGTGAGTTTTAAACTACAGATAAGTTTGAAAATATCTACTTTGACTTTAAAGAAGTCTAGTGGTGAAACTGGGCAAAATTCTGGTCCGTTTCCAAGACAGGTACTTGTTCTGTTGTTAAGACAATGTCTGTCAACTTGATAATTCATAATTGCAGCCCCTTAGGTTTGTCCCAGTACTTGTTTTTCAGTCTGCATTTACCACACACACACACACACACACACACAGATATACATGTCCCAGTATTGTTCTCTTTGTACTTTTTGTTTTTTCCTTTTCTGATTTTGTTTGTTCTTGTATAAAAAAGTACCATTGTCTGATTGCGAGGTGGTCAATGGTTGTGAACGTACCTCAATTATTTCCTCGGGGGGGGTCTGAAATTGTACAGATCTTGACCTTCCTCTGGAGTTATTTATATTGGACTGGTGTCTTGTTCGAGATCTTTCTCTACTTCTAGAGTGGGGCTTTCTTTCCCAGGAGAAAACTTCTTTTTCAAAATCTACTGAGTCTCTAGAAAGTTTAGATTTTTTTTCTCAAATAATTCCTTTGCAGCTTTATTGATTTTAGTAAAAGAAACCTTGTTAAAAATATTTACTTCAGGATGATTGTTATGCTGCTGTAATTGTTCCTGAACAGAGGGTGTGGGTGGTGGAACAGAGGTGAGCCAATTCAGTTAAGAAGGGGGATAAAACCTTTTATAGGTACATTAGGGAGCACACAAAGGTTAAGGGAGGAATAGTGAAGATTAATAAGGGAGAGGGGAGGTGGGCAGAGGGAGATAGTGAAAAGGCAGAGATACTGAATGAATACTTTTGCTCAGTATTCACAAAAGAAGATGAGGAGGACTTACCTAAACCAGACAATAGAAGCACTCTGCGTAGGGGGGTCGACACCAGTCCATTTACAGAAAAAAGAATCCTGAAAGAACTCCTAAAACTCAAGGTGGACAAAGCAATGGGGCTTGATGGGATGCACTCCAGAATCCTAAAAGAACTAAGGGAGGACCTAGTGACACCACTGACCACACTTTTTAACAAATCATGGGAGGATGGGGTGGTACCTGAGGACTGGAGGAGGGCAGATGTGATTTCCCTTCACAAAAGTAGGAGCAAGGCAAAAGCAGGAAACTACAGACCTGTAAGTTTGACCTCAGTGGTAGGGAAAATGATGGAATCATTTCTGAAAGAAAGAATTGTTGAGTACCTAGAGACCAGCAGGGCACATGACCCAAAGCAGCATGGATTTACAGCAGGAAGGTCATGTCAGATGAATCTAATCGATTTCTTTGACTGAGTGACCAAAGTAATAGACCAGGGAAGGGCTGTGGATATGGCCTACCTAGGCTTTAGCAAGGCATTTGACACAGTCCTGCACAAAAGATTAATAATCAAGTTAGCCAGCCTGGGAGTGGGTCCCAGGGTGGTAGCCTGGGTAGCAAACTGGCTGCACAACAGGACACAGAAGGTAATAGTGAGTGGAACACATTCTGAAGAAAGGGGGGTCACTAGTGGAGTACCTCAGGGCTCAGTACTGGGTCCAGTCCTCTTTAACATCTTATGAGTGACATTGCAGAGGGTCTGGAGGGAAAGGTATGCCACTTTGCAGATGACACAAAGATCTGTAACAGAGTTGATACACAAGGGGGGGTAGAAAGGATGAGAAGGGACTTGGCAATGTTGGAGGAATGGTCAGACATATGGCAACTTAGATTCAATGTAAAGAAGTGCAAAGTAATGCACCTGGGAAACAAAAACCCAGGAGAAGAGTACACAATAGCAGCGGAGGTACTAACAACAACAAAAATGGAATGGGACTTGGGGGTAGTCATATCAGATGATCTAAAGGTTGGTAAGCAATGTGAGAAGTCAGTAAGGAGAGCCAGGGGGATATGGGATGCATAGGAAGGGGCATCACAAGTAGAAAAAGGGAAGGGAAGTGGTATCCCTCTGTACAGACAGTTGGTGAGACCCCATCTGGAGTACTGTGTGCAGTTTTGGAGACCTCATCTACGCAAGGACATAGACAGGATGGAGGCAGTCCAGAGGACAGCAACTAAAATGGTGCAGGGTCTGCATCAGAAATCATATGAAGAGAGACTGAGAGAGCTTAATATGTATACCCTTGATGAAAGGAGGGACAGGGGGGACATGGTAGAAACATTCAAGTACCTCAACAGAATCAACAAAGTCCAGGAATGTAGCATCGTTCAGAAAAAGAGATGTGTAAGAACAAGGGGGCACAATTTAAAGATAGAGGGGGGACAGCTCAAGGGTAATGTGAGGAATTTTTTTTTTCACGGAGAGAGTGGTGGATGCATGGAACCGCCTTCCTGGGGAGGTTGTTGGGTCTAAAACAGTGGGGGAATTCAAACATGCATGGGACAGACATAAGGCAATTGTAGTGGGGGGTTGCAGGAAGTAGGCTGTTGGTTAACTAGAATCTGCAGTTTATCCAGTAGGTAGGGAAATGGGTAGATTAGGTGGGCCAAGTGGTCCTTATCTGCCATCAAAGTCTATGTTTCTATGTTTCTATGTGGTAATCTTTTTCAGGTTTCTTATCCCTGTTAACTAGCACAGCCGTGAGCTTGACAGAACATTCATTTTTGACACCTTCCAATTCACTTTTAAAATCTTCTTCCTGTAATCCACAAGAGGGAAATTTGTCAATTCTTAATCCCATGGGGCTCCACTCCTGTTCAATTAACCTTTCCAAAGTAATTTGGTTAAAAAAATGGCCCCGTTCCTTTAGACGTAATTTTCTAGTTGGACGAACACATCCTTTAAATCCCTGTCCAATACATCATCAGTATCCTCTAAATCATTGCCATTGAAAAGCATAGTTTTAGTATGCTGTCTCCTAGCATTACACAGTTTCAGTGTCTTCCAAACAATCATTGGTCACAAATCTCTGATCCTCTGTGACTGCATGAAGAACTGACGTCTGGCTGAGACTGCTATTCATGCTGTCATTTTTGCAAAAGTCTTTCAGGGAAATTTAAAGTCAACTACTTGTTTCTTGTGGAAGAAATGTAAAGGGCTTACCCTGCTGGGTCCATATTACAGTTGCACTCCTCCTCGTGCTTTAGCTATCATGGATGTGTTCCAATTGCTCCAACTGTAATGGCAATTCAAAGTGGAAACGGAGAAGCAGTCAGGTGCTCAGGAATGCAGTGCTGGTGCCGACTAAAGCTGACTGCCGAAACATTTGCAATACACAAATAAGTAGTGATACTTGAAGGAAGATAGCAAGGTGCCTTAGCTTTTATAAATTTTTTATTTATTTACTTATTTATTTGAGCATCAGTTTACAACCTTTGAGCCAGAGGCTCATTTCCAAAGGTACCTTGTCACATGGAGGACAAATACATTACATTACATTACAAATACATTAAATTGATAGGATCCTTTATTGTGAACCCCTACAAAAACAGCTGAATGGGAACAAAACTGCCCCGGCACTTCAACCACATGGGTCTTCCTCAGGGGTTATGACCCCAGACAGACAGTCGCAGTGTTATAAAAGAAACCTTTAAAGATACATACTACACATCACTCCCAAAAAAGTGCAGAAATGACATGAATAATTAATACTTAATACAGTTAATTATACCTGTCTGTTTTTAATCTCCACCAGAGGCACTGAGCTATGCTGGGCCTAAAAGTGTCAGGAACTCCTAGGTTCCCTTTCCTCCTCACAGCTGTCATGGTTTGCACAGAAACATAGACAATGTCAGCAGAAAAAGACCATTGGTCTGTCCAATAAGCCTTGTTATACACTATACCATGTTGGGACCGAATGTCTACCTAGACATTTACTGATTGACAATCCCTGAGTTATGTTGCTAGTGCAACTAAATATGTGTAACAGAAGATGCTGCCAAGTGTGTTTTGAACTTGCGACTGGCCAGTCCTGGACAATGTACAGAACGTTGATCCATGCCCAATGATGCCAACTGTTATTGCTGATTTATGACTGGGCTCAAGGCAGGGTATTGCTCAGGGCACTGATCGTATAATTCCTCCATCACCAACATGATGTGTATGCACACAGTCTGTACATAAACTGTTGAAGTTCTGCAATGCTACTGTTTAAACTGTCATACACTGTGCCCCGGGTTATTACTAAAGGGTACAGAGTTTACTGTAGTGGCAACTTCTAAATCAAACTATAATGAATTTTATAGCTAAAGTTAAATAAATTGTCTGCCTCTTAGTCGCTTTGCTGGAATGCAAAGTGTACAGTATGGTGCGAAGATGAAATGTATTTTTATATCAACCAAGGACGGCTCTGTTAGCACCCAGAGTGAAGGGAAGAATGCAGTGGGTGCATGACCAGCACACAAAGATGACCAGTAGAAAGGGACACACTGTCAGTGTGTCCAAAGAAAAGCAGCAGAGGTAAGCAGTCTTCTCTTGAAAAGGGGAACAGGTAGCGTGGCCATGGTCTTTCCACTGGGGTGGCACAGAGAATAACATAGATGGTGCTTTGACGGGCCACGTCTCCAGGGGTGTGAGGAAAGGTCAAGCCTGGAACAGTGAAATTATACGGGGTGTGGCTCCTAGCAAGAGGAATCATCTAATTACCCCTAGACATGGGAGTCACCCCTAAGGTTATTTACCATCCACCATCCTTTTCACTGGGCATGGTGAAAGAGGTGGCACAAAGGGGGATTGTGTGACAATTATAATAAGCATTATCCAAAAGATCATTTGTTCTACATAGAAGGTTGCAAGTTTATACAGTCTAAAACATAAAAATTTGCTCCTAGGACCAGTTGTTCATGGGGACAGATCAATTTAACCTGATCAATCCATTCCGTGACACGTCGCACTGACCTATTACCTCCAACAACAATTGCTCCATGCTCAATATGTTCTCAAATTGACTCCACCTGGAATTTATTTTATAAAATTTATGCTAGGAGCGAATTGTCAGTGAATGAGTTGTACAGGGGGCCAGCTGACACCGGAGCTAATAGTACTGCATGAGTTGTCATGGAGTGGATTGACCAGGACAAACTGACATGTAGCCATTGTTCATAGCTGCCTTGTGTACTCCATCTAGGTTGATAAAGAAAACTTAAAAAAAAAAATGAGACGTGTGACCCCCATCCCCATCCCCATCCTCTAGGGGTGCACAGATGGTACGTGAGGAGGGGAGCGTGACGGCCCAGCACAGAAATATCCCACACACTCAAGACTTAAGATGAAACATTTGCGACTACCTGAAAACATCTTCAAGACAGCTGGGAATCGTTAGAGAAACAGGCCACAGTGACATGAAGGGAACCCCATCACCCCCCCCCAACCGAGATCCACGGCTCTGGATGTTCTTTGATGTCTTTCAGCCAGCAGATCTCCACCGACCCCTGGGCCACGGATGCCAGAATGCTTTAATACTAGGCCCACTGAAAAGAAACTCATTAGCAGTTTAAACTTTGGGGTTATTAAGTTCATTGGATGCTATTTACAAATGACATCAACTCCACTTCATTCCCTTAATAAACCAATAACTTTATTTCTCCTATGCCCAAAAACTATTTAAGATGAGCACAAAGGTTCAATGGCAACTTGAATAAACATACTACAGTTCCATGGGGCTAAACTTTTATACAGAGAGTAAATGGCAGCAAACTTTTGGCAGAGCAAGATCTTTAACAACTCTCTACAGGAGAATTGATTTTTCCCTGGAACCTAAACGACCTCTTATCCTGGACCGTGAAGCTCCAAAGATCCCAAATGGCACTAGTAAGTACCTAACTGAGCTTCTCACTTTGCTTCAAAGGAGGTCCTAACATTCTTCTTCTAACAGAGGGAAGCATACAGCTTCTCCCCACCATGCCATGACTCTCTCATCCAGCCTTCCAGGGACACAGATGGTGTGGTACCAGCCAAATCCCACCACACCATACCTCCACACTCTCCTACTCCTTCGCTTTCCTGGTCTGCAACGGTCTCTCCAGATTACATTTTACTCCCTCCTAAATCCTGGAACAAGGCATAGAACATGATGCATACTGGACTCTCCGACCTGTACAACCTTCCATCAGCCATCCTCATTACTACCATCATCTCTCACTCGCAATCAAGTGAATTGTTCATCATGGGGGACTTCAACTTACACTGGTTATCACCCTCTCAAAAAAAAAAAAAAAAAAAGGTAACACGCTAGCTGCCCAAAATTTAACTCATCTTATCCAAGATCCAACATTAAAACTCAAAATCACACAATGCTTGACTGGGCCCTCACCTCCCACCCACATCGTGTCATCAAATCAGGCATCCTACCTGATGCCATAAGTGACCACCACTTGATCTACCTGGTCAGGAAGATCCACAGACCTAAACCCCCTCATAAAATAATACTGACATGCTCATATAAGTCCCTTGACATAGCCCCCCCTCCTCAGCAACCTCACAAACACTAACTGGGCTCCGCTAACCTCCGCACCTCAGGTGGTTGATGCCTTTGCCTATTTCAAAGAAAAGTTCCTCACCATCTGGAATCATTTTGCCTCATACAAGTGTACCAGAATATGAGGTAACCTTTCCCTTGGTTATCTCCGGAACTACTGGCCTGCCTCACAGTGCATGATCAGGCATGGCGGAAACACAAGGCAACAAAATTACCAAGTGATTTTACTGCACACGGTAAACTTCGCAATGCGTGCACTAAAGCAACTAGGCTAGCTAAGGCCGAGTACTTCAACACCACTTTCCACGTAAGGATTAAGCCACGAGAAAGCATGGCTCTACTGTGGTATTAATCCATGATTGGGGGGGTTGGACCACGGAGGCCGAGTGGGTCCAACCAACCAACCATGGATTAATTCCACTGTAGACCCATCCTTACGAGTGACTTAATCCGCTTGTAACATGGCAATGAGTGTATAACTAATAGTCTTTGAATAAATGAGTACAATCACACTGATTTACTTTCAGAATACTATAAATTGATCTATTAAACATGATGTACATATACTTGAAAACAATTGGGAACACACCTATTGGAAATATCGTGGCCGCTATTTCACTTTTGTTAAAATAACTTTCATTACAAGCTTTAAGTTTTCTAACATCAAAACATATTTTACAACTTTTCAAAAACTTGCAATTCACTTTCTATTCTAGGTGCTTTGATTTTCCACTCTATGTATTAGAAGATATGGGCTGCACTGCATGATGGGAGTGTGTTATGGTACATTTTAGTTTTCTTTCTCCAGTTCCTTTGCAGACCAATAGGTGGCTGTCACACAATCCTAGTAGCACAAGCACCTTTTCTCCAAATGTACTGAACTAAGCCAATCTGAAAAACACTTTATTGAACAACTACTATTTTGCGAAATATTATTTTCACTTTTTTTCTCCCTCTAAACTACCTAACTCAGCAGGACATAGAACAACATAACGTTTACTGCTTTCATCTTTCAAATACTTGTTTTGACTACTATTGTTAGTCTGTTTCTTTGATTTCTTTTTGTTTCTCTCAATTTATTTTTCTTTTCACCCACAGAAGTATCCTTTCTCTTTAATTTTGCTTTGTTTATCTCAGTGTCTGTTATTTTTGCTTTCGGTTATAGAAGCTGCATGCTAATCTTTACCACTGTGTATTCACCAAGAAAAGGCTAGGCCAGATAATGTTATTCAGTCATCCACAATGCATTGCACCCACAGTTGCTTAGAAAGCAGTGGATCAGAAGGGATGGTAACAGTATGTAACTGTTCACTTCTACAGAAATATTGCTGCAGCATAATTAACAGTATATGTGGAGTTTAAATGTACAATCTTTAGTAACTCATGAACTTCTGTTGTAGTTACAACATAGAACAATCTTGAAAAAGTCAAAAATCCTGTGCCAGGAAAATTCTTAGTAAATACAACTTGGGACAATTATACACTGCAAGCTATTTGCATATTGCTTTCACTTGTATACTGCTTCTTATCTGTAGTGGATTGCCAAGGTATTACAATACAAACCATGATCTACTATGGTATTAGACCATGGTTTCTACTGTGCCACATGGTGTGTTTGCACCTATCTGAGTGCTTCATTTCGTTTTTCTTTTTTATGCCATGTTACAAGTTCTGGAAAGTTGTTCATGCCCTCCCCCCATCCCCCCGTCCTCAAAATAAACAATTCTCTCTATAGCAGATAATGCAACTGTGGCTGAGAAATTCAATTCCTACTTCACATCGTGTGCTTCTGCCCTATTAGCCTTTCTCCCCTCCAGCCCAACTATGGTGCCCCCCAAAATGACAATTATGACCCCAGCCAAACTCAGAACTATTATCCTTTCTCATTCTCTTTGGTTTCACCTGCTGACACCCTTACTGCCCTGCTATCTACTAGACCATCTAAAGACAGCTCCCCCAAATGAATTTGACCCCAAGCTTCTCTGTCTCTCAGCCTCTGCTATTGCCTACCCTCTTGCAGAAATTCTAAACCTCTCCTTCACCACAGCTATGGTCCCCATGCCCTGGAAGCATGCTGTCATCCTCCCCCTCCCTAAAGGTGGTGACTCCACTTCCCCAGGGAACTATCACCCTATTTCCTTGCTCCCTACCCTTGCTAAACTCCAGGAACATATAGTCATCTCCCAAGTCTCCTCTTTTCTCTGTGACTCTAATTCCTTTACCCCATTCCAATCTGGATTTCATAAAAAACACTCTACCACTACCTTCCTACTCAAGCTTACTGATTCAGTCCTTACCAGACTGGATAATGGCCTGATCACCTCCGCCAACTTAGTCGACCTTACCAAGGCTTTCAACATGGTTTCCCACACCCTGCTTCTCTAATCCCTCTCTTCCACTGGACACTTACTATCTGCAACTAACTGGTTTAAGGTCTATCTCACAGGATGGACACAATCCATGAGAATAGCTAAGTCCAGTTCCACTCCTCACCAAATCCACACTGGAGTCCCCCAGGGCTCAGTGTTGGGCCCCCTTCTTTTCTCCTTCTTTCTAAATGACTTACCGTCAGCCTATACCTTGTCATCTATACACATGTACGCTGATGATACTGTCTTGTACACCTCTGGTCACTGTCCCTGTGATGCGGAAGCCAGACTTCAGCTCAACTTTAACAAGATCCAGCACTGCCTTGCCTCCCATCAACTCTTTCTAAATGCCAAGAAAACAGTCTTCATGACCTTTGGCACTAGGCAGAGACTTGATAGGCTCCCTAGTCTTCCTACTTTCCACATCCTGGATGGGACTATGTTAGAGGACACTGCCTCTTTTCGATACCTTGGGATTTGGCTGGACCAACACCTCAACTTCTCTGGTCACATCGATGCCATCCTGAAAAAACTGCACCCCAAATGCAGCACCTTTTACAGGAACTGTAACAGCATTCGTCTTACAGCCAGGTGTGAGATTGTCCAAAAGATGATTCTCCCTATATTTGACTACTGTGATGTAGTCTACGTGCTGCTCCCAAACAGGGATCTACACACCTCCACAGTGAGAAGAGCCTGCTGCCACCCTCCCCAAGCCCTTGCTTGCAGTGTCTACTTTTCCATTTGCAGATTATACAGTAAAGTCAATAGAGGGCAACAAGACGTGTAGGTTGCATTCCTCTTCCCACTGCTCTCCCCTAACACTTCTAGTCCTGGGTCATTCATACCTAAAGCAAATTATCTACGTCCTAACATTCAGTGGTGTGATCTGAATCTGTAAGTCTGTACAAAGCCTCTGTTACCCTACCCAGAATGGTTTCCATCTCCCTCCTGCTCACACCCTTCCTGGTTCTTACCCTTATCACAGTCTCCCCCTCTACACCTATTGCCACTTCTCTCTCCACTTCCCTTCCAGATACCTCCTTCATCCTGTCAATCACCCCCACAGCTCCTCTTGTAAACAAAACCCACTTTCCCTACTAGCCCCCAGCCTCTCTGTTTTCCCTTCCTAGTTCTTTGCCTTTCTTCTTTGCCTTATCTCCTTCTCTCAGTCCTCCTCCCTCTTCCCTCCTCCCTCCCATATTTCCTACTCTGATTACAAAAGTCCTAAGCTTCACTATTTTATCCTTGCCCTCCTCCTTCTTTCATCAGGGAACATCCAACCCAACCCTGGCCCTATTTCTTCTCCTACCTTGGCTTCTTACCCAAACAACATGTCTCCAAACCCCACTTCCACTACAACCGTTTCGAACGAGTTGAAGCTCCTCCACCTGAACATCTGCAGCCTGCTACCTAAAATCAACCTCCTACAAACTCTTACAATTTCACACACTCCTGACATCCTAATTATTACCAGAACATGGCTCAAAACAAGCATCCCTGACTATGCCATTGCTATCCCTGGGTACTCCCTCTCCAGACAAGATTGATCGAGTAGCAGAGGGGGAGTGGCCATGTATATCCCATCCTCACTGCAGTTTACTACCACCCTATCTACCGCTATCCCAGCTCCCTAGGAAGCCTTTGTCACCCGCATTACTCTTCCTTTCTCAATCCCAATCTTTGTGGCTGGCATCTATTGCCACCCAAGCATTCAACCCTTGGTCACGACTGAACTCTTAGCCAACATCACGTCCCTCTCGCTACCTGGTGAACTGTTCATAATGGGTGATGTGAATCTAAATTGGTTGTCTCCCAAGTTAAACAAGCTATGCAATGACATCACTGCTCTAAACCTCACTCAACTTGTATTTGAGCCCATGCACCCTAATCCCAAAACACAAAACCACACCCTGCTTGACTGGGCACTTACAACCTACCCACACTGTGTCATTAAATCTGGTCTCCTCCCTGATGCCGTTAGTGATCACAGCCCCATTTTCATTATATGTAAGGTCCATCTCCCCAAACCTCCACCTAAAATTATACAGCTCCAGTCCTTTAAATCCTTAGACCTTACCCCACTCAGCTCTGCACTTGCTTCTACCGACTGGGCCTCCCTCTCCACTGCCATGACTGTCGCCAACCCTTGACTATTTTAAGGACAAATTCATTACCACCTGGAATGCCTTTGCTCCTTTCAGAAGGACCAGAGTCCGTGGGATTCACCTCCCCGGATCAACCCCGAACTACTGGCCTGCTTCAGGGAGCGTGACCGGGCCTGGAGAAAACACAAATCTACTAAACATCCAAATGACTATGCCAAGTACAGAACACTGCACAATTCATGTACTAAAGCTACTAGACTGGTTAAGTTCAATTAGTTCAACTCTTCATTCCTGACTAACATTAACTCTCCATCTAAATTCTGGAGGGTATTCATGCCCTATTCTCTCCCCCTCTTCCCCTTCCGTTCTCAAAAGAAATAACTCCCTAGTTTTTAACCCTGGCTCCGTGGCCAATGAATTTAATGCCTACTACACCTTGTGTGCCACGTCTCTTCTAAATTCCCTCTCCCCCATGGCACCTACTAACTTCAGCCCTTTGCTTCAGCCTGTGCCTACTCCTCCCCCTTTTTTCATTTTCTGCTATCTCCTCTGATGAAGCTGTTAGTGCCCTTCTATCCCTCAACCTTTCTAAAGGATCCTCAACAGATGAGCTTGATCCTAAACTTCTCTACCTTTCTGCTCCTGCAATTGCTTATCTTATCTCCCTAATCCTTAACCTCTCCTTTATTTCTGCCCAGGTACCCTTATCCTGGAAACATGCTGTAGTCCCTCCTCTCCCAAAATGTGGTGACACATCCACTCCTGGCAGCTATTGCCCCATTTCCCTCCTACCTACTCTTGTCAAACTTCAAGAACATTTAGTTCTTTCTCAACTATTACCCTTCCTCTCCGATTCCTCCTTCTTCACCCCCTTCCAATCTGGTTTCCAGAAGAACCGCTCAACAATCACCTCCCTCCTCAGGCTTACTGACTCCATCCTTTCAGGGATGGATGATGGCTTGATCTCCCCAGCCATCTTTGTCAACCTAGCCTAAGCTTTCAATACTGTTTCCCATCCCCTGCTTCTTGATTCCCTCTCCTCAGCTGGCCTTGCTCCATCAGTCACCAACTGGTTTAAATCCTACCTCATTGGCAGGACCCAATCTGTGAGAATCCTTGATTCCATCTCCCCTCCACTCCTCATCAACACTGGTGTCCCTCAGGGCTCAGTGCTTGGTCCCCTACTCATCTCCATTTTCCGTAATGATCTTCCCTCAGCCTGCTCATCCTTATCTATTCACATGTATGCTGACAATACTGTTTTATACAGCTCCGGCAAAAACCCTGCTGCTATGGAAACCAGCTTACAGCATGACTTCAACCAAGTTCAGCTCTGGTTTGCTTCTCACCAGCTTTTTCTAAATGCCAAGAAGACAGTCTCAATGACCTTTGGCACCAGGCAGAGACTCCCTAGGCTCCCAGCCCTACCCACCTTCCACACCCTTTATGGGACCATCCTGGAGGACACCTCCTCATTTAGATATCTGGGGGTTTGGCTGAACCAGCACCTCAACTTCTCTGTGCATATCAATGCTATCCTGAAGAAACTGTGCCCCAAGCTTGGTACTCTGTACAGGAACCGTAGTTGCATCCCGCTGACTGCGAGGCATGAAATTGTCCAGAAGATGATACTCTCCATCTTTGACTACTGTGACGTAGTCTATTGTGC
This sequence comes from Neoceratodus forsteri, assembly GCA_016271365.2. NCBI lineage: Eukaryota > Metazoa > Chordata > Ceratodontiformes > Ceratodontidae > Neoceratodus > Neoceratodus forsteri. The sequence goes on along the minus strand of CM057458.1, from coordinate 1,393,488,721 downwards.
TGCTCCTAAATCTTCTCTGACCAAGTTGGACACTCTCTTTAACTTCTTCTGCTGGTTTGCTCTCAACTCCCCTTCCCGCTCCCACTACTGTGATCTCTATCACTCTCTAATCTTTCTTCCACTATCTCACAGACTCATCTCACACTGTGCCAAACTATCCTCCAAATTCTGGTTTGGAGTGCTCCCCTTCTATCTCTCATCCTCTCTACTCCTCCTCCTCCCCCATCCACTCTCTCAGATCTAATGACGCCCGCACCTTGATGGTCCCTCACCGCTCCACCCTCATCAGTCAGACTGGTTTCGCCCATCGCTTCCCTAAAATCTGGAATTCCCTCCCCCCTGAAATACGACACTCCTCCTCCAACTACTCCCTTACCTCTCCCTCAGCTGTTCCTGCTTTAACCCTTCTTAAATACCTATCCCAAGATTCTGCCTTCCTACCCCTGACCTACACTCGTGCACTATAATGGTTCTGTTACATCATTACTGTTTTGTATGTTTATATGTTCTTTTGTATGATTTTGGGCATGTATTGTAATTTACCCAATGTTCCACTACTGTTTATTGTACAATACCTTGTATTCCAACTGTTGCATAATCTTACAATGTTGTATTGTTTGTATTACCCATAAACTATTGTAACTGATCATCCTTCACAACCCTATGTAACTCCCTCCCCCAAGGTCGCACCGTGAGATGAGCAACTTGTTGTTTAATATGCCCTCCTGGGGAAACATTTCAATAAATAAAAATAAAATAAATACAAATCCACCCTATCCAGATCGGATCCCCTTTACAATTCTTTCTGATGCTTTGCCCTAGACTCTCCTGAATATGCTCACCACTGTGTTCTCTATTACTCTCTGTTGTTCCCCTCACTTGCTAACAGGCGCCTCTCCCATTGCGCCAAACTCATCTCTAAATACTGGCTTGGCTTACCACCCTTGTATTTGCCCTCCTCTCCCCCACCCACCCATCCACTCTTTAAGATCCATGGACTCTTGCACTTTTGTGATCCCACACTGTTCTACTCTTGCTGGCCGGTCTGCTTTTGCGCATCGTCTCCCTAACATCTGGAATGCCCTTCCCCAACAAATTTGTCACTTCTCATCCTCCCACTCCCTCTCATCTGCCTTTCATAATTTCCACTCCTCTAATTGCACCTGTTTTTCTCTCTCTCTCTCTTAACATATACTGATGTCCTTTTATTACTCCTCCCCTACCTAGGTCTGTTAACTACGGTACATTAGTCAGCTGCACTTATGCACTAGTACTTGCACTTTATATGTACTATTAATTATTAACTGCTCCCTACTGTTGTATATTGCTCTCTGTATTCCTTCCATTGCTGTATTTTGTATTTTGCGTATTGTTTATGCCCAGTATTGGGACTGCATGTTATGTATCTTTCTTTTTACTATATGTATTCTCCCTGTACCCCCTCCACCCAGGTCACACTGTGAGACGAGCAACTTGTTGTTCAGTGTGCCTTCCTGGTGAAACATTTCAATAAATAAATTAATTAATTAATTAATTAAAATCCTGCTGCCCAATATGTGCAACCAGCAGCGGAGGAATACACCTCCAGAGCACTCTGCAGCACACTCAGCTAAAGAACGACAGCCCCCAGGCTTGCCCCTACAAGCAGGCCATAGCGAGGTTTGAGGCTCCCCCAGGTCCCCTCATCAGTGGGAAGCCAGGTCACCTTGCCACACTGGGAGGCAGAGGCCCCGCCACCACCTACTGCCACCCCTATGACCTAGGCCCACTATCGACCTGAAACGGGGCCACCCAGACCCTGGGACCTACATATTCTGTATCTCCACTTCTCTCCCTTCCACCTTCCAGAGCCCAGGACCCCACAAATATGGTCACAGCTACTGGTCTCTATGCCCTCCCTCAGATTCTCACCCCGGGGACCCAGTGCATCGCCACTGACAAAGCAGGCTTGCCTAAAGTGGGAGGAGTCCCCACCCTGCACTGCCCAGTAGTGCCCATCGGTCTCCTCTCTCTACTGACCCTCCTTTCAAACTTCCGGTTCCTCCCTTATATACTGCCCAAAAAACCTGCTCTATGCTGCCACCAAATGGCAGTTAACACCAATTGCACCCTAGAGCACCAACAGATCTGTAATCTCTGGGTGCAACTAAGAATTAAGGGGTCCCTAAAGGGAGCATAAGAGAGGGAGCTTACAGAAGAACAAAATTGATCTGCAGGATGACTAATAAGTGCAGCTGTTAGTATAGTGGAATTTAAACAGTTTCTTTAGGGTGATGATATGGAAATCATTAATAAAAGGCAAAATATTTAGATGTTTTAAAGAGAAACCCAGAAAAATGGCACATTCTGCACCTCTCATTTTGTAGGAAGAGTTGTTCCCAAGGTCTGGGGGTCAGTAAGCAAAGGACCCCTGACCTCTATCTCTGAAACACTTAGGCACTTGCAGGCACCTGACTTTATGAGCTCTGAGCAAGTAGGTGGAGATCTGGTGAAGGATAGGTCTCAGAGGTATCTGGGAAGTTTACTAGACCAGAACATACAGTGAAATGTAGAGCAGTATAAAATGCAGTGGGTTTCAAGGGAGTGCCAACTAAGCTGGCTGTAGAGATTGCAGTGGGGGGGGGTTGTGTACATAAAGTGAGCAGCTGATAATGAATCTACAGGAGTGAAGTAAGGGTTCCATTCTGGCTAGCTGAGACTTGGAAGCAGCACTATAAATGATGTCTCCACAATAAGAGCATGGGGGAGGATCATCTTAGAAACTAGCTCCTCCTGGAGGGACTTTCAGTGACATCACCATCATGGTTGGATGCTAAAGTGAGAGCTCTCTCTCAGCCCCTTAGCTTAAAACCTCTTACAGCACTGTAGAGTTGAAATAAGCTTGGAGTTAAATCCCTCAGAAGAGGTACCTTACCATAGTTACTATGGACCAGTCAAAGAAAAACCTTCCCAATGGTGCTGGATTACCTGAAGAAAACAGCTCCAACTGCATGGATTCCATGAGTCAGGATGGGCTTACTGCAGCCAAACCACCCCAACTGATAGATGAGCTGCAGACAATCCTAACAAAGCTGAAAGCATTATGGGAAGAAAACCGACAATTCCAGCAAGAAATTAATAATGACCTAAAAAAATGAAGCCCACATCGATGAACTGGTACAACAGGTGTCTGAGGTAGAGGATATAGACTCCCATATACAGCAGTTCTCATGCACTCCCTCGATACCCAAGTCTGCCAGAAGGCAAAATGTATAGACGAAGAAAGTCACTGAAGCAGCAAAAACATAAGATCTATGGGTTGAAAGTACACATGGGATCACAAAGCATGGCAGATAACATTGAGCAAGTCCTGAGAGAAACCCTGAAGCTAGAGCTCAGTGTGGCCCTCAATATCAAACCATGCCCACATCCCAAAGCTTCTGCATCTAGCGTAAGCAATTTATTATTAATAAAACCTAAACTCAAATTAGATAACAACTATCCCCCTGGAGGTTCTTGAACAACGATAGACATACAGTGGCCTTAAAAAAGCTTTGAAGGAGCAGAATATATGATTTCAGACCCTTATCCCACCTGTCTCTGAGTTATGCCCCGATCTGGTCCTAGAAAGTATGACAACCTGCTGGAGGCAACTAACAACCTGTGGAAGCTTGGTATCACAACAGCTCCATCAGAAGCAGCCCGGGCCCCGATGATCCTTCTGACCTATAGCAGATCAAAGCACTGAGGTGATAGTTTTCCAGGCTATGTTTTTCAAAATAAAAAGTGCTTGACTTATTTTATTTCTGGAACTAGAAGAAGATTGTATCGGGTTGGGATGCTGGGTCACGACTCACATCTGAAAAATAAAATCAAAAAATGTCCCACACATTCCACCATGAAATAAGAACACTGCTCGCTTGTTTCCAAATAAAGTGCTGTATTTTATTCAAAGTGCCAGTGCTCAGGCATGTCTTGACATATTTCGGACCTAAGTCCTTTATCAAAAGACATGCCCGCATAGAGAAACCCACATCTTAAGTACATATATACGACATCGTCATTGTAAGACAAAGTGCAAACGCATGCTGAAGTGTTAATTCAAATTTTAAAAAAACACAGGACAAATGTAGTGCAAATGTAGTTAAAAAAATATATATATACATAAGCACACTGAACAAAGCACTACAAACAAAAATCAATAGCAAATGTCTTGAGCCGGCCCGGGGGCGCTGAGAGTTGAGGCGTTGAACGCCACACCTTGTGCCACGCCGGCAACCTGGGTTTGGGAACGAGCCGGGAGTCGCCGGGGGTCGGCAGGGGCAGGAAGAGATCGAGCATCCGGAGGACTGCTCTCTCTTCCCGGGGAGGGTGGGAGTGTTGCTCGCTCTTTGAGCGACCTCTGGTGGTGGCCAGGGGTGCACCAAATGGGCAAGCATGGTGAATGTCAGGGGTGAGCGGAGTCACAGCATTACATTGCCTTGCAAGCCATGCTCCGGAGGGGTCGGAGGGGAAAAAACACTAAAAATATCTGGCTCCCGAGAAGATGACGAGGGCTCCAGTGATCTCCATCTCATCCCCAATGCAGGACCAAGCCACATCGGGGATCCAGGCCAACCTCTCGGGGGGATGGACCCTCTAACTTAAGTAAAGAGCCGCCGAGGGCAGGCGGGCCCAGTTCCGGGGGGGGTGATCCGAATGCTGGAGGTTCCTCCAAGAGAGGTGAACCGATGGTAGCTGGTCACTGCGGGAGAAGTAGGGGCAGGATCATGTGGGCACCTCCGAAGGATGCCTCGTAGAAGTCCAGGCATAAATAAAGTAAAAAAAAAAAAAAATAGCAAGTGTCTCATGACTGAAATCCATGGCAGTTCCAAAATGCAAGTATAAAATCTCGTGGAGACACAAAGACTCTACAAAAAGGATAGTTCCACCATAAATTTAATCCTCTCATAGGTAAATAGGACCTGAAAAAGAAACTGAATGTAAATAAGACTATTATACTCATAAATATGAAGTCACATATGGACATACATAAGAAATTTTGACTTCTAACGTATATTTTTATGCATACAATTCTGTAGGTATTTTAAAAAATAATAAGAGACTATTCTGGCTCTCATACAGTGTCATATACAGAGACATATATTTTAAATCCTTTCCCTACGCCCTATATTATGTGGGGAGAAATGGTTATTTAGACCTGGTGGTCTGCAAGCACCCAGGGTGTATACCCAGAACCCATCACGCTGCAGGACAAGGTTTCTGAAGTTACCACCCCCACCCCCACCCTAGGTTTCAGGGACACTTTCTCAATTACCTGAAAGGTGAATTTGAGTTCACTGAGATTCCCTGCTTGCTTAAAATGCAGGGCAGTGGCATATGAGAGATCTTCATTTCTAATTGCTCTGCAATGTTCCCTTACCCTGCATTTAAAAGTTCTCTCTGTCTTGCCTATGCAAAAGGCATTGCAACTGCATTTCACCAAATAAATGACCCCAGTGGTGTCACAGGTTATCAATTGGCGAATCTCAAAGGTTCTGCCACCATGTGGACTAGCAAAGTCCTTTCCCGATGTAACCACAGAGCAATACATGCATTTTTTGCACTGATAACAGCCCACATATTTATTAGAGAGCCAAGTTTGTTGTATAGGTCTGCTTAGATTACCGTGGACCAACTGGTCCTTTAAGGTTTCAGCCCTCCTATAAGATAGATGTGGGGCACTATTGTGATATTCCCTCAAACAATCATCCCCTCTCAAGATGTTCCAATTTCTGTGTCTTATTTCACCTACTTTATGTGCAGTAACAAAACTGAGTCTAGTGTTGTCTTGTTCACTCCTAGGTCCCTTGTACAGAACCTCATTTCTAGGTGCGTTTCTGACTGACATATTAATTTATTTATTTAGCTTTTGTTGACCGGGTAAGTGCACTAGACAAATCCTGCCTATTTTCAGGCACGACCCGGGGGAGGGGGAATATAGATGAATGCCAACTGACCTTGAACCAGATTAAGCTGTTGGTGGTATTTTTACTGAATGAGGGAAATTTAGCCAGGACACCGGGGAAATTCCCCTACTCTTTTCGATAAGTGCCATGGGATCTTTGACATCCACCTGAACTACCACCAATCCAGGCAGATGGGACCTCGGTTTAACGTCTCATCCGAAAGACGGCACCTCAGAAGTGCAGCACCCCTCTCATGCTGTACTACAGTGTCAGTACTGGGATATTAACCCAAGTGCCAGATGTAGGAACTGAACCCACAGCCCTCTGATCTCCCGGCCTCAGAGGCTAGTGTGCTACCTACTGAGCCACTGACACTGCCTGCCTTAATCTCACACACCATTTTAGCACCATAACCCCTATTGACGAATCTTGTTTCTAGATCCTGTGCAGCTCTATCATATTGTTTGAAGGACTATCACGACTCAAACCAGTGTCCACAGAATCACCAAGAAGACGTTTTTTAGTAAAAAATTATTTAAGGCTCAAATTCCTACAGAACGTGCTAAGGTCAATGAAAGTCTCAGATCTATTAATATTGCATGTCAACAGAAATGATATACCTTTGTTCAATACACTAGTTTCTGTCTCAGTCAGTCTCCTGCTGGATAGGTTGATTACCCTCTGTACACTCTCTGTTGTCCCTATGGAGGGAGTAGGGGGTGGCTCGGAGTGTTGATGGTAGTGCGGTGTCTGTTGTTTTTGATGGTGGGAGTACAGGTGGGGGGGGCATGGTATGATGGTTCTCGTCATTCTCCCTCTCCTCCCCTTCCTCCTCCTTGTCTTCCTCTTTCTGTCTGTCCCGACCTCTCCCATTCTAGTAGGGTATGTGAAAACCCTGAAAGCGGTTTTGTCTGTTACTTCTTCTTGGAATGTTAATTTCAGGTGAGGAAATAGGTGGTTCAGATGAATCTTCACCTGAAGTTGCCGCCTCAGAACCGCTGCCAACAGTACTTATATTAAAATAGACCTTTCCTTCCTTTCCTGTCTGAGGATCCCCTTTTATTGCTTGCCTGATTTTTTCCAGCTATAGACTTGGTTGAGCTGATAATCGTCAGTCACGCTAGAATTTGGTAAGCTTTTTATTTTTAAGTTCAAAATCAAGCTTTGCAATTGTGTCTTTCAAATGTTAATTACAAATATCAAAGTCCATATGATCCTTAAATATTACCACTGTCTTTTCTTGCTCCTTAATTTCTACTTTGAGTGTCGCTTACCTCTTTTCCATATTCTATAAGTTTCATGAGTTTGTTAGATGCCTCCTCCAAAATCTGTCTCCATTTGTTGATGAAGGGCTCCACGTCTTGTCCAAATGATGTTTTTTTTTTTGTTTTTTTTTAATCCTCAGTCCTCTCAGTATGCAGTGAACCTATATACATGCATCAAGATTTGTTATATTCCAGTGTATTTTTTCACTTACACCAGAAGTTTCTCAAGAGTTCTGAAAGCGTCCAGCAGCGAATTTGCTGCAGTGCCAGTGTTTCCAGCTGTATTGCTTGTCTCGTTGAAGAACGGGTTTGCTCTCCCAGCTTCAGTAAGTAGGCAATTAACAAAGGAAAAGGGGTCATCCTTTGTGAAGTAATGGTCTGATGCAGCTTCCAGGGACATGGCGAATCCCCCACTGCGACTGTTCTACACAGCTATTGGTCACACACAGTCATGCACAAAAAATGAACAGCAATTAGCATGTAATGTGGTTTTACACAGTTATAACTATACCACTGTAATCCATGCAACACAATTCAAGCACTTGAAGTCTGGAACTAGAAGATGGCACTGGCATTTTAAATAAAATACAGCACTTTATTTGGAAACAAGTGAGCAGCATTCTTATTTTGTGGTGGAGTGAGTGGGACTTTTTTTTTTATTTTACTTATTTTATTTCGCAGCTTTGTCAGTTCCTTTTGACTGTAGCTCACAAGTGCAGTTTTCTACATTTTGGCCCTGATTCCATTACTTGAGACAGCTGGTGGCAGCAGATCTGGAAATGCAGAGAAGAGTGATGCAGACATGCCAACTCAGTCAGAGGGCATCAAAACCCTGTTAAACTCCTTTCGCAGTCACTTCCTCTGAAGGCAGCAAGAGGACTGCAAGGACTAGTGAGAACCTACAACAAGGGTAAATGTTTCTGATTTCCTTGCACCTTGAAGGTGACTACTACCTGTTTTGTTTTTCTACCCTTGCAAACAGACATAGGAGAAATTTTCTTTTGAGTTGGATGTACTTGTACTGTATGTGTAGGGAGGGAGGGGTGGTAGCAGGGATTCAGGACTTGGCAAACAGGTCCTTCAGTGACTCTCTGGGCACATGATGCAGCCATTATTAGACTGTGCAGTATGCTGGACATGATGTCTTATTTTTCTTTAGCACTATGTCTCGTACAATATTTCGGCTCAATTTCTATGCAGTGTGATCTTACTCTGTGACTGGGGATGAGGTAGTTTTGTAATTAGGGGAGGAAGGCCTGTAGGAGCTTTGAGGAATGCAGGAAGTCCTTGCCTTCACAGTGATGCAGGGTTGGACCACTGCTTAAAGCTACATGCTATCACAGGCCACCACTTGTTCCAACTCCACATGGGGTTGCCTCTGAGGGGGAGGGTTTGTGGGGGTAATCACCTCTATCAGTGGGCTATATGTGCACACGGTGACCACCCCAAGCACACAGCAATGCCTGATCTCTCTCTCCCATTAACAACAGCCTGAACTAGAATATCTTTTTCTATCTAGCATATGTCTACTGATGGAGGTTTACAGGTATTTAACCTTCAGTGAGGTACTCTGATAATATTAGTTTAATTGCTATGGTTATAACAATGATTAGGCCTTGAAGACACAGCTGCCCCTCCACCCCATGTTTGCCATCAATGTGACCTTACATAGCACAAGAACTGTGGATTAACTGCATTGGCCTTGATGAGGGTTACTCCCACATATGACATTATTCCAGCAAACTTAATATCACTTTTTTTCGCTCACTGCTTGGTCACAATTTGCAGAGTGCGTTGAGAAATGAAGGGACTGCTGCAATATGACTGATGAATATGTGCATAAGCAAAATCAAGCCTGAATGTCACTCTGGGCGTTATATATAGTATAACGTATCCCCTCAGCTTGCTTGGAGAGGAGTAGGGATATTGCTGTCATTGGACCACTCCGTGGTATATTAAGACTACAGGAAGGTAGGGTGTATGTGGATACCACATACTCAAATGATTATAACGAGAGACAGCCCTGTAGATTTGTCCCCTCCATGCCCATTTCGAGGTCGTCTTTGGGGCCATTACAACATTACATTATTTGTGTACAAGGCCCATCCAGTTAGGGTGTATGATACATGGGGATCTGAAGGGGTGAAAGGAGAAGGCACCATGATGGATCCTATTGGATGCCAGACCCTCCCACTCTACACTTGGGAAGTGCAATTAAGCATCCCTCTGTATGCTGAAGTAGCTCCAGCTAGGTACAGCTGCAGCTCTCTTTCCTGTTGGACTGGGGTTAAAGTTATAGCTTTCCCTGGAACCAGTCAGAGAGATACCACAGCAGTGGCCTTTCCTCCCTTGGAGGTCAAGGTTCTACATGTTTGTTTGTTCTATACTATTTATTTCTTGCATATTCCTGTTATTGTTCTCACTGTTATTGTTTGTCCTGGTGAAAGATGACAACTGGGCTTTTGGGGAAAGGGGAGGTGGCGCTATCTGGGTTCAAGATGATATTACTGGTAATGCATTTCGTACTGAGCCTCATTGGCAGCAGAGGTGTATGGGCACTGTAGAGCAATCGGGATAGCCCAAAGAGGAAGAAGGTGGGGACTGGAGGAGTCTGGTGGGGGGATTTCTGTGGAGGGGGTTGGATTGGGGTGGTGGAGACTAGGATGCACCCTGGGGCAAAATGGACACAGGAAAGGGGGCCACCTTGCCTGATACCCATACTCAAGGTCTCCACAGTTAGTGGGCAGGTCGCTGGACCAGACTCATCCACCTTCTCGGGCAGTGTTGTGCAATGCCAGATCTATTAAAAACAAGATGGCAATTATTGCAGATCTTGTTGCAACATCTTATCTGGCATACATCACCAAGACCTGGCTGGATGAAAATGCCAGCCCAATATTGGAATCGGCTATTCCGGCTGGGTACTCGGTGATACACTGCCCAAGAGAGAATCTTAGGGGTGAGGGGTGTAGCAATTTGTTTTAAATTGAGTTTGAACTTCACAGCCTTCCTGACAAGAACTATGAGAACCTCTGAATATGTAGGGTGTGCAGGTGTGGGTTGCAGGATCCTTCTCATCTACCGTCCACCGGGGGAGGGGAGAGAATTCCTTCAGAAGTCGCAGACTTCATCATTGGGCTGGTTTTGGAATTTCCAAGATGGATTATTCTCGGGGACTTCAGTGCCTAGGTCGACGATGAACTCTCACAATTTGGTCAAGACTTCCTCCAACTAATGTGTTTGTTGGGCCTTATACAGGTTGTTACCTCTGCAACCCATATTCATGGTCATTCATTGGTCCCCACCTTCCAGCTGGGAATGGAGGACTTTGACCTTATAATTGATTCTGTCACCTGGTCTGATCACCATATTGTGAGGTTCTTGCTCGAGGCTCCCCCAAATAAACCCTCCCCGAGGAGATGGTCACTATCACCCTTTAAGGGGTTTGACCCCACAGGGTCTGATGGTGGTGCTGGACCTATCAGGTGTGATGAGTGCATGTGAGGAGCTGGGGGAAAAGGTTTTGGCCTATAACAAGGCCTCTGTCAGAGCCCTTGACTCCATCGCACCTGTTTGTTTTCGACCCCCCACCTCACACCAGAGGTCCCCCTGGTTTGATGGCGATCTCCAGAAAATGAGGATAAAGGGTCGAAGGTTGGAGCGGCGCTGGCAGGGGACTGGTTTGGAGGAAGATAAGCTTATATTGATGGCTCATTGCAGGAGCTATCAATCAGCAATCTCCTGTAAGAAGGCTGAGTTCCCATCCAAGGAGATTGCTGCAAAGACTAACAGACTGGCTCAACTCTTCCACACTGTGGACAGGCTATGTAATCCAGCCTGTCTGCAGTCCAGGGGTGTCATTTCACAGTTAAGGTGTGAAGAGTTCACTCTGTTTTTCACTGATATGGTTGCCTCCATCAAATCAGAAATCCAGTCAACTCCCTCTAGCGGGCCTTGTGGTGACAGGCCTAGGGTCACAGGTTAGTCAGTCTGTCTGGTCTGATTTTGACCAGTTGGCCATCGTGGATGTGGTGGAGGTAGACCAGGGGCTACAGCCTGTCCTGCGCTATCTGCACTGGCTGCCAGTTAGGTAGCAGATCTCCTTCAAGGTCAGTTTGCTGACCTCTAAAACCCTACATTGTCAGAGGCCCAGCTACCTGCAAGACCTTCTTTGTCCCTATCTCCCCCTCCGCTCCCTCCTCTCTCCAAATAAGGGACTATTAGAGGTTCTGAGGTTTGCATTAAAATCATCAGGTGCTCAGGCATTTTCTTGTGCTGCACCCATTCTCTGGAACTCCCTCCCATGATACATCCGGGATAGTCTCTCATTAGAGGTTTTTAAGGAGGAGCTAAGGACCCACTTGTTTAGAGAAGCATTTTTGCTGTAAATTAACTGTTTTATATTGATCCAGAAGCAAATGATTTGATACCTTTTAATGGACTAACATAGATGTAACAACAAGAACAAAGTGCTCTAGCTTTTGGACCAACCAGTCCTTCTTCAGATACCTTTGGCAAATCATTTGCTTCTGGATGTTCTTGCAAGGACCAATACGGCAAATACTAATTCTGTTTTATATTGCCGATTTAATATATTTTGTTTGTATTTTAATCTAGAGCTGTAATTTTAGTGTGATGTTTATACTGTTTGGAAAGCGCATTGGTTCACAATGAAATTTGCACTATAATAAATAAAATCTGATGATGATGATGAACTTAATGGCTACCAGACCATAGTGCTATTGTTCAATGTTAATGGATTACACCATCCTGTAAAAAGGCACAAAATGATGTCCCTGTTGTATAAAGAAGTATTAGCTGAAATACCTCCAGGAAACCCATTTAACTCTGAAGAAGAGTGTAAAATTAGAGAAGTTTTAGTTTACCAAGGACTGTCACTCAGTTTATGTCTCAGGTATGTGGAGAAGAATCTCAGTTCTTATGGGTCAGTTCTTCAATTACGAGGAGGAAGAGGTGTGTCAGGACAGGGAGGGACACTACATTAGTTAGGGGCACTCATCAAGGACAGAAAGCCACTCTAGTAAATTTATATGCTCCCTGAAACCCTGTTGCACACTTTTTCAGTCCCTTTCTGCTCGCTTGGTGCTAAAGGGGGAAGGGATAGTGATTTGGGAAGGAACTGAACTTACTTTTGAACCCTAACGTGGATACTACCAGCACACATACAGTAGATCAAAACTAACTGCTGTGCAATGTTATGTAAAATGACAGTTCTCAGAGCTTGGTTATCTGGATTCCTGGAGGGCAAAATACCCTAGAGTGAAACAATGCACATTTTTCACCAGACTGCATCAAATGCAATCAAGAATAGATTTTCTACTTGTAAAAGAAGAGCTTCTCCATTGACTTCATTCAGTGGTGCTTCTACCATGCCATATATTGGATCACTCCCTGATAAAGATGAAGGTAGACATATGGGCAAAATGTTTGTCCAAACTTTGGAGGTTAAACCCAATGATACTTTACCAGGAGCTGCACTGGGAGGAATTGGGGGACTATATGCAAGAAATGATAAACCACAATGACACCCCAGATATTTTGACTGCTGCAGTCTGGAAAAAAATCAAAGTCACCACCGGAGGGAAACTTATTATCATGACCACACACCTAAAGTGACAATGCCAAGAGAACAGGATAACTCTGGAGGAAAACATTAGCTGAATATCAAGCAGCCCACATGGCGGGAGACAGGAAAGCCTGGGGAAGAATAAAGATGGTCAAACAACAACAAGATTACATAGCTTCAACACATATGGAACTGGTTGTTCAACTGCTGAAGCAGAGGTATAATGGAGGGAGTAAGTGGCCAAACTACTGGCATACAGAGTGAGGCAACATCAAAAGGACCATCCACCTACTAAACCATGTCCACTCCACCAAACCTCTGTCTCTGTTGGTTGGAGTGGATGCAAAAACATCATTTGATTTAGTGCAGTGGGGATACCTCTTAGTAATCTGATTAAGTGTTCACTCAGAAATGTCCTTCGGCAGTAAATGTAGATTGGTATACAAAGTAACCCTATCCATGTGGAGCTGCCAGTAGTACAGCAGCAACTTCCAGCATTTGCCTGTACCATCATTCCTTCTTGCATGTCACTGGCTTTGCCCCTGATGGCCAACAATTGGTTCTTATAGGAGAACTGTACTGAATCTATCAGAGTAAGCAGACTATAGCAAGCGCTTACCAGCCTCCAGGCTATTAGTAACAGTCTACTGGAACACTAATTTGTCAGGGCCATCAGACAGCTTGTCAGCCATGGCCATCATAGATTTCCACAGGCAAGTTTGATATTTATTTATTTATTGAATTTATTTATTTATTTACGAGTTTAACCAGGAAGGCATACTGAGCAGTGTTGCTCGATTCCAGATGCGACCTGGGGGTCAAGACCCAAGACAATGGTACATACATTTGGTACAGAGTTAACAACATAATAAATGGCCATCCACCATACAGACAATCGGCAGATAGATACAGACAGTCAGAAGAGCGATACAGGAACATTTTAATCGTATACATCTGGTAATTGGCAATACAGAGCCCAAAGGATGCCAAAGTATATGCCCTATCTCCCATGCCATTAAACCTCCTGGATTCATTATGAGGAGGAAGAGAGCTCATATGTTTAGGAGCTTTAGACTAGTCATGAGCAGCCAGTGTAACCATTGAATCCACCTCTGGTTCAGAGGAAAAGTAGGACTTGCTAGAAAGTGCAGAATATTGTTTATCTACCTTCCATGTCACAGCTAGAAAAGCACAAGGTATGTGCCAGGCAACCAGAGTGACATCCTCCAGAGTTGAATGGATAGGAGGGATGATTGCAGTAGGGGAAGCAGAGACCTATAAGAACTCATAAAGCTGCTTCTTAGACGAATCCTCCTTCTCTGCCAAAAATCCCAGCTTAGACTGGATCTGTCTCAGGAAATCCCAAGAAGAGACATCCTTGGGAGACCAAGGAGTGTCATACACACTCTTCTCACTGCAGGGTGATAAAGGGAAGCTGAAGCCCATCACATGTGGGGTCAGACCTTCCTCCACCTCTTCAAACTCTCCCTCCATATACTCTAGATTATACTCCAGCTCATCCTCATTGTCAATGGTCATAAACAGAAGTATGATGGCCAGAGGGTGTGTGTGAAGGAGGAACTGTCGAAAAAAACATTGACAGAGGGCATTCCTTGCTTGGCATGGTGACCAACAAAGGGAACTCCTGCATAATCAATGAGGTCAATGATGGCAACCCAGATGGCATAGATGGGGTCAGCATTGATGACTGAGTCAAGGGCAGAAACATTTGGAAAAGCAATTGTGCATTGATGGACCTTGACAGGGTTCCAACAATATATCCATCAACTGGACAGTGCTTGATGGCAGAACTTGCTGTGAATCCCCCAGCAGGGGATTATAGCCTGTGTCAGACCCCTACCTTTGTGTCTGAAAGACAGTTGGGCTGGCAGAAGAACCCAAAGCCAAGGCATTGGTCCTGCTTTTTCAGTGGACTTACCTCTCTTAAGCAGAGAGGAGAACGGGACTAGTTCAGTGAGGCATAAATTTCCCTGTGCCTCTTGTCCTTTTCTGCATTGTGATGCTTATCTGCCACTGCAGCAGATTTGTCCTTTTTTCTTAGTAGAATCAATGACTGATGCATCAACAGCGAAGAATGGTGTGTTGATGGAGAGGTCTGGAGAGGTGGAGCAGGAGATGACAGTGAAGCTGTTGGTGATGCATATTCTTTCTCTTCCTTAGGCCTTTTGTGATGTCTTCAAGTGGCCTGGTTAAAGCCCTGGCAAGTGCTGCAGGTCTTCACATTGTGAGCAAGGCCCAAGTAGTAAATTTACACAGAGTGGCACCATCTTTATAACTCTTAATTTTACTGCAATGACAGTAACAGAACAATGGTCCCTTTTCTTCCACCAGCAGCATAAACATTAAGTAATTTAAAATAATAAACAGAGCTGTAGAAGCTTTAGCAATACTAGCAAAGTTCTAGGGTGTTCTTCAGCAGGTGTTGACCAATGTGTGGTTGACAGTGGGAGAAAGAAGTGAGGTATGATGGGGCCATCCACATTATATAGGTAGCGATGATGCACATTGATGTAGGTGGCCCCAGCTAGCAACATTTTCTGGGTGGTCCCAACGCTGATGGTTTACAAATCCATGATGTGGTTCAATGGAGAGAGATAACAATGAAGAAAATCCCCAGCTATTTAGCATGGTCCAAAATACTAAAAGGACCATTTTTATCATATGAGAAATGTTCTAGTTGCCTTTTACAGTTGCAAAGTAAGTGATATCTATAGTCTGTTCCACTGGCAAAACTGAATTACCTCAGGAAAAAGCACAACTGGGGATGCCTGCATGAAGTTGAAAAGTGAAAAATAACTGACTATATGGATAAGACAAATAAGATATTTCCCCTAGAACATCCTCCCCTCAGCCAGCATTGCCAAATCTGTTAGTAACCAGATGTGAAGACAGTCCCTCTGATGATTATATATTGAACTCAATTAAAGCCCTGGAAACACAAAATCAATCATTGAGGGAACAGCATTCAGAGCTGAATGGGGGGAGCTGTGCTCTATGTTGAGGGTACAGTGACAGAAGCCGAAAATAAAAATGGAAAAGTAGATCAGAGTGGGGATTATCTTGCTGATTTTGACAATTTTATTATCCCTTTTATGATTATGGAAAAAAAATGCTACTGAAGATGAATGCTGTAAAATACCTGTGAATATACAGCTCATGAGGAAAATTTAATGTAAAATGATCAAAATCCTGATCTTTTTGATGATTATACCATACAGGCAAATATTTTGATCAGTACACAGCTCTCAGAAATCAAAATAGTACTTGTCTACACTAACTTAGCTATGGGAACAATACCAAAAGAATTAGAAATACAAAAAAAACAGATAAAAGCTGAAGGTGACAGTAAACTGCTGTACGTGATAAAGAAAAAATGAGAACTATACAAGAAATTACTTCTAAGATTGCAGATAAGGAATATAGAGAAATAGTAGAATGTAAGAAACAAGCTAAATGTGAGGAAAAAACTGTAAAAATGTTGGAGAATAAAAGTAAGAAAAAGCAAGTTCAAGCTAAGGATAAAGGAATACAAACAAGTCCATATAGATCAGAAGAGGGAAGGAGAACAGAAATCCACAAAGGAAAGCAAAAAGGGTGTGAGGTGGATCTAAAGTACAAGACGAAATACCAACAAGAAGAACAAACTGAGAAATTGCCAACTGTTTAAGGGTATTCCAGTACCAAAAAGAGAGACCCCTTTTTGTTAAAGATTGCAGTGTACAACATTATTAAACATTAGTTAAAAAACAAAGTTCTCTGGGAGAAACTGGCCTTCATATATTGTATAGGTAAAAAGCAACACCCAGTAAGGGGTGTGTTTGCTTAGTATTAAGAAATCATACAACATGACAAGAAATTTTGAATATTAAGAATGAGGTTAACAAAATGGGCATCAACTTGGATGTTGCAACAAGAAAGCTTGGTACTAGGAATGGTAATACAGATCAGGAGAAATATCAGTACCACCAAAGAGAAAGAGAAAGAAAACTGGGAAATGAACAACAACAACAAGAGACTATTGTTAGGTATTTGCAGAAACCAGCCATCATAGAATATGAATTAAAAGGCTCCCCAAGATATATTATAAGAATCAAAGAGAGAGAAAAAGAGGACAAAGGATCAATACTAGTATAATTTTAGATGGTTCATGGGAACAGGTCCCAAACGAAGGGGGGTGTGAAAGAAGACGTTATTGTAATTGTAGGACAGATTTATCACTCTGTAACCAATTTGAAATGTTACACTAGTTCAAAGTTCAACTACAGAAAATGTCTGATTGAAAACTGGAAAAAAAAGCATCAAGGACAATTTAGATGCTGGATTAAATATCTTGTCCTGGAATGTGGCAGGGGCAAATGGAAAGTCTGATGATGGTACCTGGCATTCCTTGTTAAAAGCCCATGATATAGCACTACTGCAAGAAACATGGCTGGATGCTGATTCAAATGTAGAGTTTCAAGGCTATAACAAAACCGTATTACTTGATGGTTTTAATTGATACAAAAATAAGTGGGCTATTGGGAAAACCTGTATGTCGTTTCATTTTAGCTGGCTAGTGCTTGAATTAGTCACAGAAAACAATGAGAACTTGGTGCTAGTAAACATTTATTTTCCTCCAAATTTGAATTGCATGGAATTTGATACTCAGTTAAGAAAACTTTCACAACATATGCATGAATTGTGTTATTATAACCATCATAAGCACATTATCCTAATGGAGATTGGAATATCCATATAGGTAATAGAAATGAATTAGATCTTTTTTATATCAGAAAGATATGGAATACTACCAGAATATACTGTTAAGAAATTCTGTGGACTTAAGAACAGATAAAAAGAGTGACCTATTATTACATTTTGTAATCAGACATAACTTGCGTATTGTAAATGGAAGGAATAAAGATGACAGATTGGGGGAGTTTACATTTCCCACCAAGAATGGGGGCTCACTTTTAGATTTCGCAATTGCTGATATTGGTCTTTTTACAAGAGTAGTGAAGTTTGAAGTCTTGCATTAAAATATGTCTGATAATTTTCCTATTAATTTGGTAATTGACCTTGATTATGGATTTAAGTCGGCTATAATATGAAGATAGAAGTAGAATCAGATCAACATATGTTAGTTACAAAAAACAGAATTAAATGGAATCTGCTGATGCCAGCAAAAATGAACAGAGTCCAACAGAGTGAAGGAGAAGACATTTTTTCTAACAGCATCAGACACAATTACTGTAGAAAGTTTTGAAGATCTAATTTTATAAATGAAAGATAAGATAGAAACCAAAGCACATAGGAGTAATGTGGAGCCCAAAGTTACAGGGAAAGCCCCATGGTATGATAAAAAAATGCTGTGACTTTAAAAAAGGGGGTTAAATAAAGCTACTAGGCTCTGCAGGAAGAACATATACTGTAATTACAATAGAGGCTTAGTACTCTTAAGAAATGACTATAGAATGCTTATCAGAAAGAAAAAGAAGGGCATAATAAAGCTTTATGGGCCACTATGCAAGAAGCAATACAAAATAAAAATAGCCAGGATTACTGGAAATTAATACTTTCAGCAGAAAACAAGTATAATAAAACTATAGATGGCAATATCCCAGCTAGCACTTGAAAATGTGTACAACAATAGCATAGATCAAGATGCAGCATATACAACAAAGAAAAAACCTTTGGAAGGAAGGAAGATGCACAGCTGTCTGATATGACAAAAAAAAAAAAAGAGAATGCCACATGTGCACAGAAAAAGAATAAAGCACCAGGTACAGACGACATTCCCACAGAATTCTATCAAACATAGAAACATAGACTTTGATGGCAGGTAAGGACCGCTTGGCCCATCTAGTCTGCCCATTTCCCTACCTACTGGATAAGCTGCAGACCATAGTTAACCAACAGCCTATTTCTTCCTACCCCCACAAGAATTGTCTTACGTCTGTCCCATGCATTCTTGAATTCTCCCACAGTTTTAGACCCCACAACCTCCTCAGGAAGGTGGTTCCATGCGTCCACCGCCCTCTCTGTGAAAAAATACTTCTTCACATTGCCCTTGAGCTGTCCCCCTCCATCTTCAAATTGTGTCCTCTTGTTCTGCATATCTTTTTTTCTGAAAGATGCTACCCTCTTGGATTTTGTTAATTCCACTGAGGTACTTAAAGTTTCTATCATGTCCCCGCCTCCCTCCTTTCCTCAAGGGTATACATATTAGGTCCTTTATTCTTTCCTCATATGGCTTTTCTTGCATACCCTGCACTATTTTAGTTGCCCTTCTCTGGACTGCCTCCATCCTGTCTATGTCCTTGTGGAGATGGGGTCTCCAGAACTGGACACAGTACTCCATATGGGGTCTCACCAACCATCTGTGCAGAAGGATAACAACTTCCTGTTTTCTACTGGTGATGCCTCTCCCTATATATCCCAGTATTCCCCCAGCCCTCCCTACTGCCTTTTCACATTGCTTGCCAACTTAAGGTCATCTGATATGATTACCCCCATGTCCCTTTCCACTTTTGTTGCAGTTACTACCTCCCCACCATTGTGAACTCTTCCCCTGGGTTTTTGTTTCCCATTTGCATTTTTTTGCGCTTCTTTGCACTGAATCCAAGCTGCCATACTTCTGACCATTCCTCCAACCTTGCTAAGTCCCTTCTCATCCTTTCCATGCCCCCGTTTGTATCATCCCTGTGGCAGATCTTTGTGTCATCTGCAAAGGCATACTTTTCCTTCCAGTCCCTCTGCAATGTCACTCATAAAGACATTAAAAGGGACTGGACCGAGTACTGAACCCTGTGGTAGCCCACTAGTAACCCTCCTTTCTTCAGAGTGGACTCCATTTACTATTACCTTCTGTGTCCTGTTGTCCAGCCAATGTTTTACCCAGGCCACCACCCTGGGACCCACTCCCAGGCTGGCTAATTTGTTTATTAATCTTTTGTGTGGGACTGTGTCAAATGCCTTGCTAAAGTCTAGGTAGGCCATGTCCACAGCCCCTCCCTGGTCTACTACTTTGGTCACCCAGTCAAAGAAATCAATTAGAGTCATCTGACATGACCTTCCCACTGTGAATCCATGCTGCCTTGGGTCCTGTACCCCACTGGCCTCTAAGTACTCAACAATTCTTTCCTTCAGAAGTGATTCCATCATTTTCCCTACCACAGAGGTCAAACGGACAGGTCTGTAGTTTAGTGCCTCTGTCTTGCTCCCACTTTTGTGAAGGGGAATCACATCCGCCCTCCTCCTGTCCTCAGGTACCACACCATCCTCCCATGATTTGTTAAAAAAGGAAGTCAGTGGAGTCACTATTTCTCTACTTAATTCTTTTAGAGTTCTGGGGTGAATCCCATCTGGCCCCATTGCTTTGTCTACCTTCAGTTTTAGAAGTTCTTTCAGAACCCTTTCTTCTGTGAAAGGACTGTTATTGACCCCCCTATCCAGAGTGCCTTTGTTAATTGGATTAGGTACCTCCCCCTCCTCCTCTTTTGTGAATACTGAGCAGAAGTATTCATTCAGAATCCCTTCTTTTTCACTGTCCATCTTTGCCCACCCACCATTCATTCATTTCAGCCTCACTATCCCTCCCTTTGTCTTTCTACGATCCCCGATGTACCTATAAAAGGTTTTAACCCCCTTCTTAACCAAGTTGGCTATCTTTTCCTCAGTTCGGGTCTTTGCTATTCTAACTGCCTTTCCTGCTTTCTTCTGCCTTAACTAGTACAGTTCTCTGCCCTGCTCCTTCTGTGTTTCCTTATACTTCCTATATGCTATCTTTTTCTCCCTAACCTTCCCCACCACCTCTTTTGAGAACCAGAGTGGCTTTTTTTTTGTTTGATTTGTTTATTTGTTTCACACAAAGGCTTGTTGCCTCTGTGATAGCAGTTTATATGTTTCCCCACTGTTGCTCCACCCCTTCCTTCTTGCCTGTTTGCTAGTGCTTTTCTAAGGCATGCTCCCATTTTGCCAAAGTCAGCCCTCCTGAAGTCCAGTACCCTCACTTTTGTATGGCTTGACTCTGCAGCTGAGTTTAGCATGAACCAAACTGTTTGGTGGTCACTTGTTCCCAGATGGCTACCCACTTCTAGATCTGAGATCCTCTCACTGTCCCCACTTGCAACTATGAGGTCTAAGATTGCTCCCTCCTGAGTGGGTTCCAACACTAGCTGTCTGAGGCATGCCCCCTGTAGGGCATTGAGAATGGCCCTGCTTTTTAATGTGGCTGCAGCAAAGGTGCTCCAGTTAACATTTGGCATGTTCAGGGCCCTCATCAACAGTATCTCCCCTTTCTCTGCCATGCTAAGGATGTCTTCTATCATATCCTTGTCCAGTCCCTCCCCCTGAGATGGGAGTCTGTATACAACCCCTGTGTGGACTGTGGTGCCATTTCCAGTCTCCAAGGTGACCCACAGTGCCTCCTCTCCTCCCCGTTTACTCTTTTGTTCTGTTGCTTTTATCCCTTCCCTTACATAGAGAGCTACTCCTCCCCCTCTTCTACCCTCTCTGTCCCTCCTGTAGGTTGTATACCCCGGTATGTTAACATCCCAGTCATGGTTCTCTGTGTAACATGTTTCTGTGACTGCCATGCTATCCAGGCATCCCACTTCCATCAAGCCCACCAGTTCAGGGAACTTGTTGCCCAGACTACAGGCATTGGTACTCATTACCCTCCATTTCTTGATGGCCTTACCCCTTTTTGCCCCATCCCTGTCCTTATTGCCTTTGTTGTTTTCTCCATTTACCCCAGCCCTTCTCTATGTTGATGTCTCTATCTTGGTGTTTACCTCACTAACTACCTTGATTTTTTTGGGGGGGGGGCTAGGATTTCCATGCTCCTTTCCAGTGCCCCCCCTTGGATAGTTTAAATGCTTGACAATGAAGCATTTAAACCTATCACCTAGGATCCTGGTTCCCCTCCTGGACAGATGCAGACCATCGTGCCAGTATAGGCCTGCATCACTCCAGGTGGACTCCCAAATTAAGTGGTGGAGCAGTATATTTCAAAAGCTATTTAAGCATTTAGTTAAGACAGAAGAGATTCCTAAATCCTGGCAAAAAGCAGAACTGGTTCTATTATATTAAAAAGGGAACAGTTGCAGTCAAATTACAGGACAATAGCTTTACAAAATATATCTGCAAAAATATGTTCACGTATCCTATTACAGGAGATAAATAATTGGGTATCCAAAAATAATATTATGAGTAATCACCAGTCTGGCTTAGGAGAAAAACATTAAACTGTTGTTTGTTTGTTCATATTGGATCATTTAATTAGGAAAGCTACAGTAATACAAGGAAAAGTGCTCTGTTCCTTGCTTTTATAGATATGCTTTCTGCATTTGACAGTGTAAATCAAAGTATTTTATGGAGAATCTTAAGTGCCTGGGTTATTGACAATAACCTTCTTGCCCTTATGAAAAGATTATATACTGATACTTTTGTTCAAATTCGATATTCTACTGATGATAGATTAACTGAACCTCTAAAAGTTAATAAAGAAGTTAAACAGGGGTGCCTTTTGGCACCCTCATTGTTTAATCTATACTGTATATAGATCAAATTGTGCGCAAACTGGATAGTTGTGGAACAGATGCTCCAAAGATTGTAGATACCAAATTGAATATAGTATTGTACACGGACGATGCTGTGCTGGTGTCCAGAACTTCAATAGGGCTGCAAAACTCCTTGACCTGAATAGCTGCCTCTCTGAAAGAATTACAGTTGTCTATTAATATAGATAAAACAAAAATGTTGATTTTAAATAAACCAAATAATCTTAACTTTAATTGGACAGTAGATAACAGAAAGAATGAGCAGGTAAGCCAGTATCACTACTTGGGGATTATAATACACAATAAAAAGTTGTGGAAATAACAAATAGAGGAAAATAAAAAAGGGGAGAGGCAACTGGTACTTGCAATAAATACATTTTCAAAAAAATATATAACAATAATTCAGCCTCTGTCCTTTTCAAGATAAACAAAATGAAGGTTTAATCAACAATTCTATATGGTGTAGAAGTATGGGGAGGACAGAAAGAGGTAAAGAATCTGGAACCAGTACAAAACGTGTACATGAGACATATATTGAATTTACCACAGTTCATCGCAGCTGAATTTTTGAGGGCAGAAATTGGAAGTTTTTCTCTGGTTACATGAGCCTTAATATGTCAATTAAATTATTAAAAAAAAATATGCAATAGAAACAAGGGAAATCAAATTCCATATGATTGTTGGAAAGACAGTTTATTAATTGACCACAGAAATATAATTACATTAAAAGATTGGTCATAGACAAAAGAATTAGATAATGTCTTAAAAAGAATGGGTTTAATGAGCACTGTAACTATGCATAATATAGAAAATACAAATATGTTCTGGAATATGGCTTCTGACAGAATACAATATATTGCTGAACAAAGTGATCTGGAAAGAATATCATCAACAATAAATTTTCTAAATTATAAAAGTTTAACAAATACACATAGGAGAGAAATGTACATTTATAAGTGTAAAACAAATCTCCACTGTAAGAGTATTGCAAATGTAAAGTCTGACGTGAATGCGGGTGTTTCCAACTGTTTTATGGGCTGGAATGATTATAAATTAGGTGTAGATTGTAAGAGTGAATGCTCAGGGAAATGGAACTCCATCCATATCTTGTGTGAATGTCCAAAATTAAATGTCCTAAGAAATAAATTGATGCTACAATATCTGGTTAAACTTGAAAATACAACAAGGGATGAAAAATTAAGTTTTTTTCTAAATACTGATGACATCACAGTGTTCTATAGTGTTGCATAGGATGCAATTGCCCCTCATAGATTACTAAACTTATGAATAGAAATAAGAATAGATGTATTGTATTATTTATGTGTCGGTCTAAAATGTGCTTTTAATAAAAGGAAATTTTGATATGTGATGTGTCATACTTTTTGTAATTGCACATGTGATATAAATACACTTGACATTAATAACCACATGTTCTACACCAATCAGTTCAGATAACACTACTGTATGTTTCCCTCAGCAGACAAATTCTTTCTAACTGTGCCCTTCTCCTACAGGACAGATCTAATCCCCTGCAATACTACATTCTCTAAGGCTGTTAGGATTAATACTAGTAGGACAGAACTTTGATTTATTATGGAAAAGAGCTTTTCTAGTCAGATTGAATTCTGCAATATCAGTTAATGCCCCCTCAGGTTTTTCTACCAGTTCTATATTTTCAGTTTTAAAGTTTCCAGAGCAGCTAAATTAATTAAATTATGTGGCGGAGAGGCAGCTCTTAAGTCTTCAGCCACTCCTAACAAATTAGACAAGTTCAAACTCAGTATTAAATCTACAATTTAAACCACAGACTGCAGATTCAGATGTGCAGTCTAAACCAATCAAATTCAAAGTCTGTAATTCCCATTATTGCAGATTGATCAACTTGATGGCTCTGTTTAGAACATTTCATTAAATGGATCTTTTGAAAAAAATGAAATAGGTCCACTTAAATGTTAAATTCATCAACCTCAGAAACTGGAACAAATGTCAGAGCTTTTTCTAAAACTGCAATTTGAGTTGGAGTGAGGGAAATATTGGTCACATTATCACTTAACCAAATTCATTATTTTTTTTTCTGAAAGAGTGTGAATGGACTGGGATCCCACCTCAGGGACATAACAGATGTCCTCAATAAATTTAGAGATTCTGAATGGAATGGAATGATGGTTTTCTCTGACTTGGAACAGATGTAGAATCATTGTACACTTCCCCCAGGCATCAGGATGGGATAAAGGCATGTGAGCACTTACTGAAACGCAACCCCAGGGCCAATGATTTTGTGACTGATTTTTTGTTGAAGGCTTTGGAGCTTGTTTTAATTAAGAATTATTTTGAGTTTAAAGGTGAATTTTTACCTACAGCTATTTGGAACAGCAAAGGCGGCCTCAATGGCCCCAAGTATGAGAATTTATTTTTTGGGCTCTGGGAGTCAGAGGTGGTCCTCAATGCAGCTGTGAATCCCCATGCACACCACATCATCAGATGGTACCCTTTTATTGATAATGTGGTGTGAGTGTGGAATGGGTCTGCACAAGAAGTTGAGGATTTTCTATGCTGGCTTAATGAAAATGAGATTACCTTGAAATTCACAGATACTATTGATGCTGATCAGTTGAATTTTTGGGGATCTGACCCTTATAAAAGACCATAGGGAAAGAGTGAAAACAAAAGGTTTTAGGGAACCCTATATTACTATTTCAATTTTGAGGGTCAACAGTACTCACCCCAGATCTTTGGTAAATTCCGTTCCATTTGGACAGTTTTTAAGGATTAGAAGAAATTGCAGTGAGCTGCTGGATTTTGACGTAGAAACAAAGGCTCTAATGTCCAGGCTGTTGGAAAGAGGATTTGATGCAGAATTATTATGTTAAGCTAGAGAAAGAGCTAGGAATAGATAGAATAGAATTATTAATTCCTAAAAGCAGGAGGAAAAATGTATAAGAACCAGTTGTACTGGTATTGGATTATTCGCCCATGGCAGAAAGAATTGGGGTGGTATTATGAAGCATTTGTCAGTTTTACAAGGTGATAGTGAACCTAAAAAAAGAAATAGCAGAGGCTCCCAGAATCACATTTAGAAGAGGATGGAATCTGAAAGATCTGTTAGTCCATAGCCAATATAGACCAGCCAAGAATGTGGGCAGCAAACAGTGGTGGCAGATAACACCTCAAGGAATGTTCAAATGCAGTAGGTGCATTGGTTGTAAATACTGCAAAACAGAACAAACTCTGTAATTGGAGGAAATCCTAAAAGAGTAAGGCTTAAATACTTTATTAGCTGTACAACTACATTTCCAGTTGATATGCTATGGTGCAGTTACAATAAGGCCTATATTGGAATGACAACTAGGGCTTTAAAGATTAGAATTCAAGAACATGTGAGGAGTATACTCAGGAGTGATGAAACTACATCTGTAGGAGCCCACTTTAAGGAATTCCATGGATCAGATCCATGGCATCTTCAATTCTGTTGTACCAAGTGCCCCCCTTCCCCGAGTACAGGTGGTGATAGGACTAGAAGATTATTATAAAAACAGAGTTGCTGGATTTTTATGCTAAACATGTTGTGACCAGCAGGTTTCCACAAGAAATGGGACTTCAAGCCTTTCCTTGAGTACTGGAACCATGTAGTGAGATTTACTTGGTGGCCAGTGCTTAGTTTAGTTCCATAGATTTGAACACTGTTAAGAAGCAGTCCCCCCCCCCCACCTGTTTGAGCAACTGGAGTAGTAAGCTTAGCCTATTATTATTTGCACAAACGCATGGTTCTTTTATGACGTGCCACTATACTATGCAAGATGTTTGTGTAACCCCCCTACAAATGGGGGTTCCTAAAAGCCTTCCCAGAGCTTGCCAAAGTGCTCCCTGCCTAACTGGTGTTCGGCGTAATGCCGCCAAATGCAGACATTGTGAGTGCCTTTAGAGCCTCTGGTACTGTCTCTTTAAGAGCTGCCAGCTCGCAGACTCAATTAGTCTGCCTAAAAGGGGGGGCTGTGTGGTCTCCTGTTAGAGTCCTGCTCGAGCCGCTGGTAATATGCCCCGTTGTTGCCATTGCTAAGGAGGCAAGGCAGGCACCTTCTTGGTTTGTACTGCCGGTGTAATATATGTTGATTAGTAATGTAAAATGTAGTTTACCTGACCTGTTTCCCTTGCAGCTGGGACTTTGTGTACTTTGCCCCTCCATTTTGCATCAGAACTGCTTTGGATCCAATCCGGAGGGATGGGCGCCTGAAATGGAGTATTGTGCAGCCAATTAGGACTGGGACTCTGTAGGGAGCTGGCTGCCCGTGGAAAGTATAGCCAGTGACTCTGGGTAGTGAAGTCCGGGAGTGTGGCACCTTTTTTCACACCAATCAGAGGAGACAGTAAAGACTGGCACCTGAAGCCCTCCAATAGGATCGGGTGGCACCCGAATTGTGAGTCTCTGCTTAATGGCCAAGAAGGCAGAGCCGTGGTGACCGTGAGAGAGGAAGGAGCTCCAGGCTCCTGCGCTGTGGAGTCTTTGCACGGGAAGCACGTGTGTGAATGCTAAAGAGTCAGGTGGCTGTTACCGCTAACGAATTTGGACTGAATCCACCGTGGTTCTGCAGGCAGAGGAGGCTGCACTCATTACAGCTACCTACCAGGCTCACCCTGTAGAGGACTGGAGAATCTGCTTCATCGCGCTAAGTCTGTCAAGAGAAGTGAAGCTGCGTTGCATCTGCTTGGTTGGCGGTGAGAGCGATCAGGAGTTACAGCAGCTGCCTGGTATGGTACCCCTCTGTGCTCTTACATATAAATGTGTGGAGAAGTGGTCCGATTACAGGCCTGAGTCCTGGGGTGGTGTGAGAGGGATCCAGCTACAAGAGTCATGAGTAAAACTCAGAGTAGCTCCCTGTCAGCAGATCTACTGAATGCAAGTTGGGTTTGTTTTCCTCACTGGCTACATGAACTGAGCCTACTGGCTCTGGATTGCAAATTGTTTATTGCACAATTGTATTCATCCTCAGGGCCCCAACCAGCTGCACTGAACTTGACTAGCCCTGTTGCCTGGGTACCCAATACAGTGACTATTAGGGACTTTAGCCTGTGCACAGAGCTCTGAAACAGTAGAGTGATTAAGCCAATCAACTTGATTTCCCCATCCTTGTTGTCCCCCCCTGAATAAATCAGATTTGTTGTTGCAAGGTATACCATTTGAATTGCGTGCTTGTGCTACCCTGTAATCAGACCGCTTCTCCACACATTTATATGTAAGAACACAGAGGGGTACCATACCAGGCAGCTGTTTGTGCTACTCTTTTGTCTAGCTTGGCAGAAGACACCAGGAGGAAGGAGTGCTGTGTGACTGGACTTCTCTACTGGGACTATATTGCCCACCCTGCTACCCAAAGGTAGTTCTACTTTTATAGGCACAGGATTTGACTAACAACAGGAACTTCCTGTTTGGGAGCAGGAAGTGAGTGATCACAGAGCCACCAAAGACCCACCATCCCAGAAGGGCAAGAGTAGCTCTCTGGCCCCCTCTAGCTGCTGGAGGCCTGCCTCTGAGCAAGTAAGGGGTCTACTGAGAAATAGAGGATATTCTTGTCACAGAACAGGACAATCAGGAGCTTAAAGGGCACAGAGGCAGAAAGTAAGTAGAGAGAGAAGAAAAAAAAAAACAGAGGAAAGAGTAAGGGTTCCAAACAACAGTTAAGGGGCCAGAAATAAGACATGATGGAAGTGGTGCAGTGCAGCAGCTGTGGAGCAGCAGTCTTCCGAGAGACATTCTGGAGGATACGGTGTTGTCCCATCTGCATGCACCCCTCTGGGCTGAAGGGAGGAGGTTGCTCATCTCGAGGCTGAGTTGACTAGGATATGTGGGACCTCCTCCTCCATCCAGGGACCACCAGTGCCACTGCCGTTGCCTCAGAGGTTGCCAAGAAAGAGGAGCAGTTGGACCACAGTGGGCTCAGGGAGGGTGAGGGTGGTGGAACAGAGGCACATCCCTCCAGTTGTACCTCTCTCCACATCCCATGCCATTCTGGCAAAGTGTGGTTCCTCTATGAGGCACCTGCAGAGAGACCAAGGAGGATGCTGGGAACCTCCACAAAGGAGACCCACAGGAGGGTGGCATGGGACCCCACAGGGAAAGGAAACAACTCCTGGTGGGGGACTCCATTGTTAGGAAGGTAGAACTGGGGGAGGAAGGGGAGATGGAGGTAAGGTGCCTGCCTGGCACCATGGCTTGGAGGGACAGGGAGCGAATCCTCAGGTTTGCCAGAGCAGCTGCACAGGGGAGGGAGCTGGATGTCATTGTCCACCTAGGGACAAATGACCTGGCTAAGAAAGGGATTAAAGCAGTGCAGGAAGAGTTTGTGGAATTGGGGAGTGGCCTTAGACAAGTAGCACGCATGGTAACCTTCTTGGAGGTGCTGCCCATCTATGGCGTAGGAGAGGCTAGGGTGTTCTGCACCATGGGATTCAATCAGTGGTTGAAAAACTGTTGCAGAGCTCAGGGATTTGGCTTCATTGGGGACTGGGGGTCCACCTGGAGTGATGCAAGCCTATACTGGCATGATGGGCTGCATCTGTCTAGGAGGGGAACCAGGATCCTAGGTGATAGGTTTAAATGCTTCACTGGCAAGCATTTAAACTAGCCAAGGAGGAGGCACTGAAAAGGAGCAGGGAAATCCTAGCCCCCCCCAAAAAAAGTCATGGTAGCAGGTACGGTAAACACCAACATAGACTTGGCGATGGGGAGAAGGGCTGGGGTAAATGGGGAAAGAGACAAAGGCAAGAAGGACAGGGATGGGGCAAAAAAGGAGTAAGGCCATCAGGAAATGGAGGGTAATGAGTACCAATGCCTGTAGTCTGGGCAACAAGCTCCCTGAGCTGGTGGCCTTGATGGAAGAGGGATGCCTGGATATCGTAGCAGTCACAGAAACATGGTACACAGAGAACCATGACTGGGATGTTAACATACCAAGGTACATAACCTACAGGAGAGACAGGCAGGAGAGAAGAGGGGGAGGAGTAGCTCTCTATGTAAAGGAAGGGATAAAAGCAACTGAACAAAAGAGTAAACAGGGAGGAGAGGAGGCACTGTGGGTCACCTTGGAGACTGGAAAGGGCACCACAATCCGCACAGGGGTTGTGTACAGACCCCCATGTCAGGGGGAGGGGAATGGACAAGGATATGATAGAAGGCATTCTTAGGATGGCAGAGAAAGGGGAGATACTGTTGATGGGAGACCTGAATATGCCAGATGTTAACTGGAGCACATTTGCTGCAGCCACATCCAAGAGCAGGGCCATTCTCAATGCCCTACAGGTGGCATGCCTCAGACAGCTAGTTTCAGAACCCACTCATGAGGGAGCAATCTTAGACCTCATACTCTCAAATGGGGGCAGTGAGAGGATCTCAGATCTAGAAGTGGATTGCCATCTGGGAACAAGTGACCATCAAACAGTGTGGTTCATGTTAAACTCAGTTAAAGAGTCAAGCCATACAAAAGTGAGGGTACTGGACTTCAGGAGGGCTGACTTTGGCAAGATGGGAGAGTGCCTCAGAAAAGCACTAGCAAACAGGCTAGAAGGAGGGGTGGAGCAACAATGGGGAATCATCAAAACTGCCATCACAGAGGCAACAAGCCTTTGTGTGAAGCAAATAAACAAATCCAAATGAAAGAAAAAGCTACTATGGTTCTCAAAAGAGTTGGCTGGGAAAGTCAGGGAGAAAAATATAGCATTCAGGAAGTATAAGGAAACACAGAAGCAGCAGGACAGACAGCTGTACCAGTTAAGGCAGAAGAAAGCAGGGAGGGAAGTCAGAATAGCAAAGGCCCAAACTGAGGAAAAGATAGCCAACTCGGTTAAGAAGGGGGATAAAACCTTTTATAGGTACATCAGAGAGCGTAGAAAGACAAAGGGAGGGATAGTAAGGCCGAATAGAATGAATGGTGGGTGGGCAGAGGGGGATGGTGAAAAAGCAGGGATACTGAACGAATATTTCTGCTCAGTATTCACAAAAGAGGAGGGGGAAGTGCCTAATCCAATTAACAGAAGCACTCTGGATAGGGAGGTCGATCCCAGCCCTTTCACAGAAGAAAGGATTCTGCAAGAACTCCTAAAACTGAAGGTGGACAAAGCAGTGGGGCCTGATGGAATTCACCCCAGAATTCTAAAAGAACTAAGGGGGGAACTAGTGAAACCACTGACTACTCTTTTTAATAAATCATGGCAGGATGGTGTGGTACCCGAGGACTGGAGGAAGGCGGATGTGATTCCCCTTCACAAAAGTGGGACCAAGACAGAGGCAGGAAACTACAGACCTGTCAGTTTGCCCTCTGTGGTAAGGAAAGTGATGGAGTCACTTCTGAAGGAAAGAATTGTTGAGTACCTTGAGGCCACTGGGGCACAAGACCCAAGGCAGCATTGGTTCACAGCGGGAAGGTCATGTCAGATGAATCTAATAGATTTCTTTGACTGGATGACCAAAGTAGTAGACCAGGGAGGGGCTGTGGACATGGCCTACCTAGACTTTAGCAAGGCATTTGACACAGTCCCAAACAAAAGATTAATAGTCAAATTAACCAGCCTGGAGTGGGTCCCAGGGTGGTAGCTCTGAAAACATTGGCTGCACAACAGGACACAGAAGGTAATTGTAAATGGAGTCCACTCTGAAGAAAGAGGGGTTACTAGTGGGGTGCCGCAGGGTTCAGTACTGGGTCCAGTCCTTTTTAATGTCTTTATAAGTGACATTGCAGAGGGACTGGAAGGAAAAGTATGCCTCTTTGCAGATGACAAAGATCTGCAATAGGGTTGATACACAAGGAGGCATGGAAAGGATGAGAAGGGACTTGGCAAGGTTGGAGGAATGGTCAGAAGTATGGCAGCTTGGATTCACTGCAAAGAAGTGCAAAATAATGCACCTGGGAAACAAGAACCCGGGAAGATTACACAATGGGGGAGGTAGTAACAACAACAAAAATGGAAAGGGACCTGGGGGTAATCATATCAGATGACCTTAAGGTTAGCAAGCAATGTGAGAAGGCAGTAGGGAGGGCTGGGGGGATACTGGGATGCATAGGGAGGCATCATCAGCAGAAAACAGGAAGTTGTTATCCCTCTGTACAGACAGTTGGTGAGACCCCATCTGGAGTACTGCGTCCAGTTCTGGAGACCCCATCTCTGCAAGGACATAGACAGGATAGAGGCAGTCCAGAGGAGAGCAACTAAAATGGTCCAGGGTCTGCAAGAGAAGCCGTATGAGGAGAGACTAAAGGAGCTTAATATGTATACCCTTGAGGAAAGAAGGGAGAGGGGGGACATGATAGAAACTTTTAAGTACCTCAGTGGAATCAACAAAGTCCAAGAGAGGTATCTTTCAGAAAAAGACGTGCAAGAACAAGGGGACACAATTTAAAGATGGGGGGTGGTTCAGGGCAATGGGAGGAAGTATTATTTCACAGAGAGGGTAGTGGATGCATGGAACAGCCTTCCTGAGGAGGTTGTGGGGTCTAAAACTGTGGGAGAATTCAAGAATGCATGGGACAGACATAAGGCAGTTCTTGTGGGGGGTACGAAGAAATAGGCTGTTGGTTAACTAGGATCTGTGGCCTATCTTGTAGGTAGGGAAATGGGCAGACTAGGTGGGCCAAGCGGTCCTTATCTGCCATCAAAGTCTATGTTTCTATGTATGGGCTATTGTATAACTGCATCTTATTTTACAGGGGGTCCTCAGCACCAAGTTGGCCATCTCGACCTGGGGGTAAGTGTAAGTCATAACAGCAGGGTGGGAATTGCTAGTGAGCCACTAGTGGGAAGAAAGGGATATTGCAGTAACCCAGAGGGCTGTAACCAGGTCATATTTGACTGTTCCAACCACGACCTCTTGGTGGAGGCACCCACCATTGGATCCAGGCCCTTCAACCTGTTATTGGCTGAGCAGGCAGGGGTAGTAGCCCTTGGGATACCGCCACTGAGGGTTACATTCTGGAGGCACCGCTGGGATTAGCATCCCCTAGTGGCCGAGTAGACAAAATACCCCAACATGGCCAAACTAAAGGAAAAACTGGAGGGGGATATCACGACTAAAATTAAGTTAGACCCTGTTAAGATGATGGCATAAATTGATGGGTGGGGTGAAGCTGAAGAGTTGGATTCCCAGAAAATTGTGTTACTACTGGATGTACCTCTTGGGGATAAAGAATGCTGACCTTGTTTCTGCAGTTCGGCGTGTTAAATGTTTAGGCAAGGTAGAGGGTGAAGGGCGTAATGGCCGACCTACTCAACCAGACCTTGCAGGTGCTGCTTTTATGCAGTATAATTATAGACCCGGAGGGTGCCCTGATGATTTACCCAGAAGGTGCTCAAAAGGGTGGAGGTCATTCATGTCCAGAGTGATTCAGTCACCCAGGGAGTCTCCCAAGACTAATAGCTTTAAAGATAAACTGCTTATTCTGTTAGCTGCAGAAGGGAGGACTACTCAGGAATTACTACAGGTGTTAGACCTTTCTAGTGATCCCACCCCCCAAACCTCTCCCGGGTCCTCCAAGCATTCCATTCTGGCTTCACCCCCTATAGTTGTTCCCCCCATACAACTAGACTCCTATCGGAGATTGAAACTTTTTTGTGGTACTGTGCCTGTGCCCTCGGGAGAAGATGATTTGGAGACGTGGATGGACTATGCTACCCCTTTAGTCCAAGAGTGGCAGTGCTCTGAGGGGGAGAAATGAAAGAGACTGATGGAGAGCCTGAGGGGCCCAGCTTTGGAAGCCATTCGTTTCTTGTGGGCTACTAGCCCTGAAGCCACTGCAGTAGAGCACCTTTCTGCCTTAGAGGGGGTGTTTGGGAGCACAGAAACTGGGGAAGACTTGTTGTGGAAGTTCAAGTCAGCTAAACAGTGGAGGAATGAGAAATTGTCAGCCTTTGTCACCAGAATGGAAAGGGCATTGCAAAAAGCTTATCTAAAAGGGGGTAACTGCCCCAGCACTGAATCAGGTCCGGCTGGATCATATCTTGAAATCTGCTAGGTTTTCCAGTGTGATATTGTTAAAACTCAAGTTACATGACCGACGGGCTGCCCCCCCGAATACTGCCAATTGATGAGAGAGATTCGAGAAGTTGAGACTGATGAAGAGGGGTGGGAACCCTATGTGGGGGTTGTGAATCTATGCCAGACCCCCGAGCCCAGTGAACCAGATGAGACCCACCTGTCGAGGGGATTGAACAAGGGGCCTGATGCATTTCCTGTGCCCTCAGAGACCCAGGGTGGAGTGGGGGTGAATGCTGTTTCCTCTGATCCCTGGGTGGGGAGTGATTTGAAGGCAGAGATTAGAGAGTTACGGGAAATGGTGAGAGAATTGAAACAAACTGCTGTCAACCCCTTCAAATTTGGGGAACCTGAGTTATCTAGAAACAAACGACCTAGTCAAGAGGAGCCCTCCAGAACACCCG
Organism: Neoceratodus forsteri; assembly: GCA_016271365.2. Taxonomy (NCBI): domain Eukaryota; kingdom Metazoa; phylum Chordata; order Ceratodontiformes; family Ceratodontidae; genus Neoceratodus; species Neoceratodus forsteri. Next base: position 1,393,454,958 of record CM057458.1, on the reverse strand, counting down.
ACGCCTCCCAGCAGGCGAGATATCTCCCTCCCAAAAAAGACCCCCGAGATACTAAGTTCTGCTACCACTGTGGGGAGAATGGACACTTTCAGACTGAGTGCCGGTTGCCAGAGAACTTCAGGAGGGTCAACAGCAAGCTAGTAGCCTGGCATCCCAAGGCCTATACCAGACCTAAGGGAGGGTCTCCTCGGAAGAGTTTTGTTACTCGGGCCAATGCCCAAGCAACCTCTAAAACCATGGCCCCTGAATGGCCTGACATGGTGGGTCCCTCAATGGAGACCACCGTGAGAGTGAATGGAGTACCCACCCGGGCTGTGTTGGACAGTGGTTCCCAAGTGACCATTATGTTTCAGGACTGGTGTCAGAAACACTTGCCTGAAGTGCCTCTGCAGCCTTTGGATGGACTACATGTTTGGGGACTGAGTGATAAGGCCTACCCTTATTCTGGGTATATCCAGATCTGGTTATCTTTTCCTACTTCTGTGGCTGGGGTGGCTGAACAAGTGGAGACCTTGGCATTAGTGTGTTCCCCCACTGGATTGTATGATGGGGTGCCCTTGTTAATTGGAACCAATGCTCATATGTTTGGTCATTTAGCACAGCTGTGCTCTGAAAAACACAGGTCCAGGACTGGGCGAGCTCTCAGAATTCCAGCCTTGATTCAGAAGGCCTATGAGACCCAGAGAAAGGCCAGCCAGGCAGAACCTGAAGGCCCAGTGGGTATTGTCTGGAAGAAGGATCCAGAGTCTTTGCTGCTAGCCCTAAACACCCAGAGTGTTCTACAAGGAGAGGTCTGGATTAAAAAGGATGTTAAGAATAAAATATTGATGCTGGACGCACCAGGCAATGGAAAATTGCCAGAGGGGTTGCTGGTTAAACCCAGCATTTTGCCTGCTAGAGCCCATGCTTTTGCCAGAAGAGTAATGGTTCAAATGCACAATGTATCTGATCGAGAGATTCGAGTGAAGCAAGGTTGCATTCTGGCCATGGTGCACTGTGCGGATACTGCTGTTCTGCCCAGCAACAAGACTCCCGGAAGGAGTGACCAAGTGACCCCTGATCTGTTTGATTTTGGTGATTCTCCACTGCCAGCAGAATGGAAGAAAAGGATCAGTAAAAGGCTCGCCCAGAGGGAGCAGATGTTTTCCTTGAAGGAGTGGGATGTGGGATGTGTGCAAGGAGCTGAGCGCCACATTTGGCTACAGGATGAGCGACCTTTCCATGAGCGATCTCGGCACTTGGCCCCTGCTGATATAGATGATGTGAGATGACACCTGCAGGAGATGCTCGCAGCTGGGGTGATACAGGAATCCAGAAGCCCCTGTGCTTCACCTATTATAGTAGTGAGGAAAAAGAATGGAACTGTTCGGATGTGTGTGGATTACCATACTTTAAACAGGCAAACCATACCAGACCAGTATACCATGCCACGCATTCAGGATGACTTGGACTGTCTAAATGGTAGTAAATGGTTCTCAGTGTTAGACCTTCACAGTGGGTACTAGCAGATCCTGATGGCTCCAGAGGATCGAGAGAAGACTGCTTTCATTTGTCCATTAGGCTTCTACGAGTTTATGCGGATGCCCCAAGGGATTTCAGGCACCCCTGCTAATTTCCAGCGCTTGATGGAATGTGCTGTGGGGGATATGAACTTACTCGAGTGTTTCGTCTACCTGGATGATGTCATAGTGTTTGGCAGCTCCTTGGAGGAACATGAAAGCAGGTTGTTCAAAGTCCTGGATCGACTGGGAGATTTTGGTCTCAAATTGTGTATAGATAAGTGTCAATTCTTTCAAACATCCGTGAAATATGTGGGGCACATAGTATCCACTGAAGGCATAGAGACTGACCCCAGTAAAGTGGAAGCTTTGACTACCTGGCCTCAGCCCAAGAATTTGAAAGAACTGCAAAGGTTCCTGGGGTTTTGTTGTTATTATAGATGATTTATCAAAGACTGTTCTCGAGTGATCCACCCTCTACTAAACCTTACTCAAGGGTATCCTCAAATCCACAAAAAGTATGAGAAAGCTGTGCCCTCTGAGACGGAGAAAAAATATTTCCATCCAAATGATGTGTTTGGAACCCGCTGGACTGCTGATTGTGAGGTAGCTTCCCTTGATATTGTATATCAACTTACCCATGCCCCAGTACTGGCCTATGCTGACCCTGCCAGGCCGTACATTCTTAATACTGATGCCAGTCTACAAGGATTGGGGGCTGTGTTATATCAAGAGCACAAATGGTCTAAGACCCATAGCATTTGCCAGCAGTAGCCTAACTCCTTCAGAAAAGAACTATCCAGTGCACAAGCTAGAGTTCCTGGCCTTGAAGTGGGCCATTGTTGATCAATTTCATGACTACTTGAATGGTGCTAAGATACTGGTGAAGACTGATAACAATCCTCTAACCTATGTGCAGACCTCAGCTAAGTTGGATGCCACTGGCCATAGGTGGCTTTCTGCGTTGTCTACCTACAACTATGTTGTTGAATACATAGCAGGCCTGAACCACATAGATGCTGATGCTCTCTCCCGGAGGCCTGTGTCCCGAGACAACTGGGTCAGGTTGTCAGAACCTGACAGAGCACTTTGCCAAAAATTTGACAAGGAGGAACAGGTGTCTCCTGATACTGTGGATTGCATGGTGGATTGTTTGGGGGCCATCTGAGAACTGTATACCTGCTGCTTACTGTCATTTCTCTGCATTAGACACTAGTGCATTGCCCCAGTTCAATAATGATAGTCTCCGGCTGGCTCAATCCTGAGACCCCATGATAACAACTGCTCTGGAGGCTCTGCACGTGGGGAGAGAGGTGTCAAAACTGCATTCCACTGACTTGAGAGCTGCCCTGCTATACAAAGAAGGTCCCAAGTTGAAACTGATTAATAGACTATTATACAGAGAGACTATAGATAAAGAGGGGCGAGTAGACAAACAACAACTGGTGCTGCCCACTGCTTTTAGAGAACTGGTGTTGAGGTCCCTACACAATCACATAGGACACCTCGGCATAGACAGAACCCTTGACTTGGTGAGGTCCCAGTTTTATTGGCCCAAAATGGGTGCTGATGTGGAACAGCATATCGGGACTTGTAGCCAATGTTTACAAAGAAAGACCCTGCCCCAGAGGGCTGTCCCCCTGGTTAACATCACTACTAGTGCCCCCATGAAATTGGTCTGCATTGATTTCCTGAGTCTAGAACCAGATCTAAGGAACATCAGCAATATATTGGTAGTTACTGATCACTTTACCCAGTATGCACAAGCTTTCCCCACTAAAGACCAGAAAGCAACCACGGTGGCTAAAGTACTTGTTGAGAATTTCTTTATCCACTATGGGGCAACGCAAAGAATCCATTCCGATCAGGGGAGAGATTTTGAGAGCCACTTGATTAAGGAAATGCTATCCTTGTGGGGGGTACGAAAGTCAAGAACTACTCCTTATCATCCCAAGGGAGATCCTCAGCCTGAAAGGTACACGTTGCTTGACATGTTGGGTACCCTGCAATCTAAAGATAAGCCTAGATGGAGCCAGCAGATTAGCAGTCTAGTACACGCTTATAACTGCACCAAAAGTGATGCCACTGGATTTTCCCCATATCGACTGATGTTTGGGAGACAGGCTAGACTGCCAGTAGAGGTCTGTTTCTGAGTTTCTCCTGATGGGGTTCAAGCAGCTAATCATCTACAGTATGTACAGAAGCTGAAGGCCCAACTAAACCATGCCTACCAATTAGTCCAGACCATGGCTGCAAAACGAAATTTAGCCAATAAAGAAAGGTATGACAAAAAAGTGAAAGCAATGGAGCTTAGAGAATGTGATAGAGTGCTATTGAGGAATCTGGGACTGCATGGCAAGCATAAGATTGCTGACAGATGGCATCACCTCCCTCATATTGTTGTAGGAAAGTTGGAAGATTTACCTGTATACAAAGTGCGGCCTGAGAACAACTCAAAAGATGTGAAAACTATACACAGAAATCATCTGCTGCCAATCGGACAGATCCTGATAGAGGCTGAACCACCAAATGCTCCCCCCCCCGGGCCTGTGACTAGAGCCACTGCCAAGAAAAAACTAAGACCGATTGATTCCCCAGAAATCAAACTAAAGAGGCCTTCCGCCACCCACCTCCGTTAAAGCTGATTGCCAGTCTGTGTCCGAGGACAGTGAATGTAATCCTGAATATTACCCCTCTTATGAACTGAGTCAGTTGTTCAGGGGCAATCCCCTAATCAGCCCTGGGGATGAAGCTGGGCTTCCTGGACTGTCTGAGCCCCCAGCTTTGTCTTTGGAGCCAATGCTCCCAGAGGGAGAAGTGAGTGGTATTAAATCTGAAGATATGAGCTCATTGGGACTGGCTAAACTGTCTGAATTCTCAGATGAAGGAAGTGAAGTGGGAGAGGCAACTGGGGATATGCCAGAACAAGAAGAATATTTTGAGTGGCCTGATAGTTCCCCGCCAGTACCAGAAATGTCCCCAGCTGAGCCAGGTGGTGTCAGTTCAAAAATAGAGGGCCCTGTCCCTGAAGGTACCATGGACTCTGGGTCCCCTGCTCCTATAGAGGTTTCCCCGGCCATCCCAAGTAGGGCTGGAATGGAGTCTGAGCCTTCAGAAATTTTCCCCGAGACTCCTAGACGGACTGGCCGAGAAGTATGGCCTGTAGTGAGATTGAGTTATGAGTCCTTGGGCCAGCCTGTGGATCTGCCTTTGAATGTGGTCCATAAAGGGGTGTATGTGTCCCCGAGCTCCTTGCCCAAACTAACCCTGGGGGATGATTCCAGACTGCTAGTATTGCCCTCTGAGTATGGTACCCCTGCCCTAGTTAGCCCGCAGATAGCTGATAGGGAAGGGCCCCCCTCTTTCCAGGTGTCATGGGCAGGAAGTAATGACCTGATTTAAAAAGAAAAAGGTTGTCTGTGTGTGTAATATTGTATAACCAATAGTAAACTGTGTAATGCAGTACTAGTGTATGTAACAAAAGGTTTGATGTGCTGTCAGTTTAAACCGTTTTGCCTTAAAGTGATTTAAGGGTAACTACTTGATGTGGACGCCAAGTTCTTTCCAGGCCAGGAAGGGTGTAACCCTCGTACAAATGGGGGTTCCCAAAAGCCTTCTCAGAGCTTGCCTAAGTGCTCCCTGCCTAACTGGTGTTTGGCGTAATGCCGCCAAATGTGGACATTGTGAGTGCCTTTTTGAGCCTCTGGTACTGTCTCTATAAGAGCTGCCAGCTCACAGACTCAATTAGTCTGCCTAAAAGGGAGGGCTGTGTGGTCTCCTGCTCGAGCCACTGGTAATGTGCCCCGTTGTTGCCATTGCTAAGCAGGCAAGGCAGGCACCTTCTTGGTTTGTACTGCCAGTGTAAGGTATGTTGAACAGTAATGTAAAATGTAGTTTACCTGACCCATTTCCCTGCAGCTGGGACTTTGTGTACTTTGCCCCTCCATTTTGCATCAGAACTGCTTTGGATCCAATCCGGAGGGAGGGGCACCTGAAATGGAGTATTGAGCAGCCAATTAGGACTGGGACTCTGTAGGGAGCCGGCTGCCCGTGGAAAGTATTGCCAGTGACTCTGGGTAGTGAAGTCCGGGATTGTGGCGCCTTTTTTCGCACCATTCGGAGGAGACAGTAAAGACTGGCACCTAAAGCCCTCCAATAGGGTCAGGTGGCACCCGAAGTGTGAGTCTCTACTTAACGGCCGAGAAGGCAGAGCTGTGGTGACCGTGAGAGAGGAAGAAGCTCCTGCGCTGTGGAGTCTTTGCGCAGGAAGCGCGTGTGTGAAAACTAAAGAGTTGGGCGGCTGTTACCGCTAACGAATTCGGACTGAATCCACCGTGGTTCCGCAGGCAGAGGAGGCTGTACTCATTACAGCTACCTACCAGGCTCACCCTGTAGAGGACTGGAGAATCTGCTTCATCGTGCTCGGTCTGTCAGGAGAAGTGAAGCTGCGTTGCGTCTGCTCGGTTGGTGGTGAGAGCGATCGGGAGTTACAGCAGCTGCCTGGTATGGTACCCCTCTGTGTTCTTACATATAAATGTGTGGAGAAGTGGTCCGATTACAGGCCTGAGCCCTGGGGTGGTGTGAGAGGGATCCAGCTGCAAGAGTCGTGAGTAAAACTCAGGGTAGCTCCCTGTTAGCAGATCTATTGAATGCAAGTTGGGTTTGTTTTCCTCACTGGCTACACAAACTGAGCCTACTGGCTCTGGATTGCAAATTGGGTATTGTACAACTGTTTTCATCTTCAGGGCCCCAACCAGCTGCAACGAACTTGGCTAGCCCCTGTTGCCTGGGTACCCAATACAGTGACTATCAGGGACTTTAGGCTGTGCACAGAGCTCTGAAACAGTAGAGTGATTAAGCCAATCAACCTGATTTCCCCATCCTTGTTGTTTCCTCCTGAATAAATCAGATTTGTTGTTGCAAGGTATACCGTTTGAACTGCATGTTTGTGCTACCCTTTTGTGTATGGGCTATTGTATAACTGCATCTTATTTTACAGGGGGTCCTCAGCACCAAGTTGGCCATCTCAACCTGGGGGTAAGTGTAAGTCATAACAGCAGGGTGGGAATTGCTGGTGAGCCACTAGTGGGAAGAAAGGGGAGTTACAGTGACCCAGAGGGCTGTAACCAGGTCATATTTGACTGTTCCAACCCCAACCTCTGGGTGGAGGCACCCGCCATTGGATCCAGGCCACTCAACCTGTTATTGGCTGAGCAGGCAGGGGTAGTAGCCCTTGGGATAGCACCACCGAGGGGTTACATTTGACAATATTGTCTTTTGGAATGAAAGGCATGAATCACGCTTGGGCCATGTATTTAATGGGCAATTCAGTTGGGAAGCTACTATGTATTCAGTAGGGTTGTTTCAATATTTTTACTAAGCTTATAGTATATATGCAAAATTCCTTTTGGTGGTTAATTTGGGGAAAACACTGAGTCACAATAACCAAGGACCTAGAAGTAGTGTTTTAGGTTTTAGTATAAAAGGGTGAGACTGGTGAGGCAACCAGTTAAATTTAATTAAATCCATTATGAATATTGGAATAACTCTTCTGTGTGTTGAACATTTATAACTCTGTATAAGCGAGGTCCTAGGTTCAAACCGAATCTCTGGAGAGATGCACATTTTGAATAAAAGTTGATACATGTTTTCATGGTGGTTTCTTTTTTTATGTCAAAAGGGAAGGAGGTTGGATGTTTTGTAATAATAATTCACTTTACATAAGTGTGTATTTTGTCACTGTAAGACGTGAGACTAGGATGTCTTTCAACTTAATCATATGTTTTTCACTATGGGTTACAAAGTATATTTAAACAGATTGAACAACCCCACAACCATACTTCCTGAGGAAGCTTGAAAGTGCAAACTGCTGAGGCGTTTGTGGTGCGGGGCATTATTTTTGCAGACCTTACATTTTCTGCAATAAAGCGTTTGAAAAAGTATAGTAAGTGGTCTGTGAATTTTTTGAAAACTGTGTGCAGAGTTGTTTTTTGTGTTGTTTCAATGCGGGGTTAGCATCCTGTCTCTGCATCCAGCCACTAACTGCAGAACACACATGGTTCCCTTTTTGTTTTGCTGATGTATAAAGCCTTGATGTGACACTGAGCTACACCACTATCACTGGTTAGTCATAACCTCCACACAAGAGCCACCAGATGACTTGTAGTTCAATGTTGTCACAACCTGGCTGACTATTAGGGTATCAAAATCTGGTTCTGGTCCCATCACTGGCCACTGCTCATCCTACAAGATTCACACTACTAAATTATAGGATATGCAGTAAAATACAGGGGAGGCCTAGACTGGGGCGGGGGGTGGAGCAGCAAGGTGACTGTGCTGTTGCTGTGCTCGGCAGAACCGCTCCGAGTTTCTACTCCGTTTTACTCTGCTGGGTTAAAATTTGTACTTTATCCAGCATTCTTGTGAAATCCCTTTCTGCCATGGCCATTTTATTTTATTTTATGTTAAGTGTTCATTAGGATTATTTGGCGCATGTCGAACACTACCAGCATGCTGGCTGTTAGAAGTACTGCTGAGTGGAGAGATGGAGCGGTTTGAAGTGGACAACCCTGTTGTTCTTTCTCTACCTAGCTTTTGGTCTGTTTAATAATCAGTAACAACTTTTAATTAAGTTCTGATGAATGAGACATATTTAACTGATAGCTTTGGGACAAGAGTTTTATTGCAGTCTGAAAAGCTACAAATTGAGTTTCATCCCTTAATTGTTGAGTCAGCCGTCCGTTGGCATTTTCAGTATTTAAGTTTTTTAAGTCTTGAGTTTTTTGAGACAGAACATTGTGTCAAAATGCGTCACTTTTAAAGATTTTTAAAGTTATTCCTTTACTTGAGTTGGATACTCAGAGGACTTGAGAACAGGAGCTGAATTGGAACAGGAGTTTACCTAAGGATCCGGTTTCCTGGTGAGTGGGAACTCAAGAGTTTATTCTCACTGTAAGCGCTTGAAGGCCATTTCTATTAATTTAAAAGGTATGCAACACTACTAAGGGAATGGGGTGCTTTTGATTCACTAGTGAGAGAAATGCTACTCTTAGAGGAGTATTTTTTTCCATTTTATATTGCAGATGAGTTTATGAAATGGAACCACAGGTGCTGCAGCCCCAGTTGACAGCCTGGAAGGATTCAATCTACAATTAGGAGAAGAATCTTTCAATTACAGAGAGTCGAGGAAACTGGGAGAAGTTTAGGCTTGAACTCCAGCATCAAGATTGAGAAAACTGAGTTAACTTTATGTATATTTGTGGCAAGCCTCCAGCTGCAAAAGTTTTATAAAAACACTGAGTGGAAACTGGAGGAGTATTGTTAAGGGGCTAGCACCACATTTGAGATACTGATTTATCTTTTTTGGCTGACAAACTGATATTCAGCTTAACTAAAAACTAAAAATTAAAAAAGAAATAGGGCTTGAATACTTTAGAGGCACTCCAACAACTACTATTATGGAGCTGGAACGTTTGCAACCAGCATTCATAGCCTGAAATTGATGAATTGTTAATTGTTGGTTCTCTCTAAACAACGAAGGCATTTTTTCCCTTTCATGAACCTTACTGAAGGAGTGAAAGCTATGATTGCAGCTGCTCATAATTGCTAAATGATTTTACTAGATGACTCCATTTTTTAGTTGTACTGGTATTTCATATGAGGTTTTTCAAGTCTCCTCAAACAAATTATTTTACAGTATTTATATGGTATTAGTGTGCTGGAAATGAATATGGTTGTTGGTTGAACTGTGATGCAGTGCCCATCTTTGATTGCTTACTTTGTCCTTACAAAGTTACCAGGCATTTGAGAGAATAAGTGATACTGGGTAACAGTATACATAGAGTAAGGACATTTAAAATGTAAGTTATTACAACATAAAGTGATGTTTCTAGTTTCATAAAGGAGTGGATTATGGAGAATAACTGGTGTTTGTCAACTCTTATTCATAAATTGATGGACTCCTCAGAGTAATTGGGGCCTCATAATCTCCCATTTATAAAACTTGTTGGACTCCAGAGTGTAGACAGAGCCCCATAATCTCTGTTTGCAAATTTAATGGATCTTCAAGAGCAAACGGAATTTCTTAATTCTTGTTTTCTATTTTTGAAATTAGGTTGATTCTTGACTATGGGCCTGCGTAGTTTTATGAATTATGATGTGTTTCTCATTGTGGACAATATATGCCCGTACACAGATATAATAATTGTAGTATATGCTTCATATTTTATATTAATGTAAGAAACTGTTAAAATGTGTGTTATTTTTAATTTAACAGGCACAGATAAGACAGCCAGTCTATAAACTGGCTTATGATGGCTGGAAAATTAATATAGGCATCTACAGTGTGTGTAATAACTGTGATATTTTAGTCTTTTACATTGCACATCTGTATTTTTTATTTGTTTTTAGTATATTGTAATGGCATATTTGCCGAACAGTAAAACCAAGCTTGAGCCCATTAAAAAAAAGGAATAAACCAAACTAGGAATGCAAAATAAAAAAGTTTAAACAGAATGATTACAGAAAGAGAAACATCTAAATCTAAAAGATCTTACCCAAACTCTTGGGTTTCTTCCCTTCTTAGGAACTAAGCTACCACTAAAGCCTGAAATACAGCAGACACAGAACCCACCCTTTTCTTACAATGGACCTCTGATTTGTTCTGCTCCCAAACTGAATCTAACTTTGAGCCAGCCCATTAGTAGGCATCAACGTGTCAGTCATAAGGGTCAGCCTTCCTTTTGTCACCTTGTTTGAGAAGCAGACTCAAACTGTTTGAGTCTAGTATACATAACCCCAGATGATGGTTGTTTATTTAAGGCTCCCCAAAATAACATCAGCTGTTTCTATGGTTTGAACAAGGGCCCAACACCACGGGGGTGGCTCAGAACATGGATTTCTTTAGACAGTCCTTTTCACATTATAAGGAGGAGCACTCTGGCTGACAGTCAAAGAACTATGCTCACCAGAGGGGTCCTTTTGAAATGTACTATAGCCCAAGATCCTTCTTAAACTCAAACAGCCTTTGTGAAAATACTTTAACCCTTTCTGACCACCTGAGAGGAATATGTCAGAAATATTTCCCAGCTATGCCCCATGAACAGCACGCAACATCTATTTTACACTTGGTTAGACCACATCTTGAGTGCTGTGGGTAATTCTAGGCATCTAAGAAATGAGGAAGAGTACTTAGAATGGAAAGGATTGAAGTGCAGGCTACTAAAGCAGTTGAAGGCATGACGGGAAAATGTTATGTTACGAGGACAGAATATCCAAACTAAACTGATTTTTTTAATAGGTAGAAGAAGAGTTAAGGGAGAAATTATCTAAGTCTACAAAGCTTCCTGTAATCACTCTCTACAAAAACCCCTTCATCAGAATATTAAGGTTAAGACAGTTGTGACTAGAGGGTATGACTTGCAATTGACTAGAGATTAAGTCAGAACAGAACAAAGGAGACACTTTTTAACCCAAAGGGTAGTGCAGATGTGGAACCATCTACCCAGCAAGTGTGGTGCAATGTAAATCTGTAAAAAAAAATCCACTTTGAATGCAGACATGAATTCACTTCATGGCTCCAGCCAGCAAATAACAGGGGAGGGGGAGACTCAATGAACTCATTAGCTTACTGGTACTATGAAAAGTTACAATATACTGTAGCTTAAAACTGTATTTAGAAAAACAAGAGACAGTAGCGACTTTAATGTGCTGATACATTACTTCCTCAATTAAAACAAAAATATGGAGGCCTGTATGATACATAATATATACATTTTATTGATATCATCATCTGGATTATAATCAGCTTTAAAAAAGGAAATAACCAAATATTAACAAGGTGTACTAGAGCGTACACAATAACCTTATCCAATCACATAGCATTTCCTGTAATGAAAAATATATACTGTGTATGGAAGTAAATATTTTATACATGGTATATTTACACTGTGTCAAGGTCCTCGCTATGAGGAAACACCTCAGGAAGTGATACAAATAATAACAGTAATGCAGCAGCTGCCCTAGCATGTGTCTCACCAATGCAGCATTTCTTGAGATTTATTTCAATAACTAGTAATATTTCCTCTGGTGCGTCTCACTCTGTATTTCATCTTTGCTTTCAGGGCTTCATCAGGAAAGCACCTTTTGTATTATCTATACATACAAGTACATCTATATATATTCATTAACTGCATACAGATTGCGTAACAAAATACCAAGGTGAGCATGTGGTGAAGACGTGTGCTCACTGTGAGCAAGAGGCATTAAAAGTATTGTTCTGAAAGGTCATAAATGAAAGCAAATAAAAAGAAATATCTCTTTTCAGGTATTATGAAAGCAATATATGGAAAGATATGGTTCTAACTGATTTTATTTTGTTAAGCAATCTCTATGCAGTTACCGAATATATATATATATATATATATATATATATATATGTATATACACACACACACACACACACACACACACACATATATATATATATACACACACACACACACACATACACACACATATATCTATATATAATATATACAGTAGATATATATTTAATATATTTATAGATAAAATAAAAGGCAATGTCCTGATGAAGCCCTGAAATCAAAGGGCAAAATGTGCAGTGAGACACACCAGAGAAGCTATTACTACAAAGTACAGTATTCTGAATGTTGCCTGTTCTTTTGAGTACCCCCCGCCCCCCCATTTTGGGCTACAGTCACACTGGCCTGTTCGTAACAGTCATATCACAGCTGCATCTCTCCTAGCCTAACATATCCATGCTAGGATTGAGGCATAGACTTCCACCTATCAAAAGAGAAAAGAGGAAATCCATCTTTCTAGATAGTTCAACTAACCAGGAGCAGATTGACCTATCTGTGCACACCCTTGAAAGGAGGGGCTGCATCACCAGAACAGAACAAAATGCACAGTTGCCATCCACAGACCCCAATATACCCAAACTAAAAGTGGAGTTCAAGCTTATTTTTCCTTTAATGGCAAGGCTATATACTTTACATGCAAATATAAGCATTGTCATTTACAGTTCAATTTGTCTTGATGCTATTCAGGAGCGGAGGTCATAATCTTTTGCTTGTGATGTAAGGAGAAAGGGAATTGTTTAACCAGGAAAGGCACACTAAGCTGGAGCTTGTTTCCAGGTGTGACCTGTGAGCACAAGCAAGTTAAGTGACTTGCTCAGGGTCACACAGTCTGCGAGTGGGGGCTGATGAGATTCGAACCCAGGTCTCCAGCTTTGCAGCACAGTGATCTTAACTACTATGCTATACTGCCTCCTAGAATTATGGTCTCCACTCCTGAATAGTATCAGGGCAAACAGAATAGCAAATGACTAGGGTTACATTTTAATACCCATATCCTGATTAATAAAGGAAGCAGTAGCTTAAAATTCAATTTTTATTCTGCAGTGTTTGGCAGCTGGAGTCTGCTACTGCCAACAGTGATCTTTGTACTTTAACTAAAATGGTGTCAGTATTGTTGAAGTACCCATCTATGTATAGACTTGGCAAGGGTTCAGTTCAGAACTCAAAATGCTATACGCATAGACCACTACACTATGTATTACAGGTATTACAATACTCAGTAGTATATACCTCCAAATTAACAATAAACAATGTCAGTCATAACCGAAGACTTAAAAAAAAGGAACTGGCCAAATACACTTAAGGCAGCGGTTGATGGATGGAATCACAGCTGGTACTGGGCTGAATTATATGCCTTTTTGTACAATGTACTAAGTGAGAGTTAATCTATACAGATAAATGATTTATTTTAGCCACTAAAGCATTCTTATATGAGGATAAATAATTTATCCTCACTTTGGTCATTCAGCCTCCCTTTAGACAGGTCACAAAGAAACCCCCAATGAATGGGAGAGCAGCTTAAGCAGTGCCTGACCTGATCACATCAATGAGAAAATGGTCTCCACTGCACTCAAAAAAACAGAGCAGTGAAATCAAATGCTAACAGTTAAATCTTTATGAAATACTTAAAAAGTTTTACAGTTTATCCTACATAGCACAACTTGAACACCCAATGGCCTGATGCAGGATAAGTTATTTATCATCACTTTGGAGGGGACAGGAATTACATAGCTCTCTCCTGACTGCAAAGCACGAGTTATTGCCTTCCCTCTCACATGTAAAGATAGATGGCATTTATACCATGGGGAGTATAAATTAACTCAATAAATCATGTTATTAGGTACCTGCAGAGATGATACATTTTTTGCCTCCATACAGGGTTGTTATCATCCCTGCAGGTATGTCACATTTGTTTCTACATTTGCTGCTGCTTTTGCTACCAAAGTTTGAGCTTTTGCTCACTGTACTGCTTGTGCTTAGCTCAAGGATCACCCACACTTTAGAACAATGGTCTGTCAGGTAATGGGTGAAAAACGAGCCAAGTCTTCTGAACAAGTATTAAACTAGTTCTCTGAGCCATCAACCCAATGGAATAAATAGGACGTCGCATGGGGCTCTTGTGAATAAACATTTTATTTCCTCTGTCATGTAGGCAACAATACCCTTTTCAATAGTAACAATGTCACTCCATGTGGGGAGCACTGTTACCAACAGTCCAGAGGAAATGAAAAGCTTATACACAAGAGCCTCATGCAATATCCCTATTTCTAAGTCAGTCCATTATATATTACATACAGTATGTCTTACACAGAACTCTCAGCTTGAAACTGATGTCCAGTTAGTATTGTGCAGATCTGCAAGTCTCCAGTGGGAAATTCTGATCTGTATACAGCCTTCAGCCTATATTCTGGGGAAGGGGCACCATCACAATTTTAGTCCAGAAGTCCTGCAGATAATAAAAGGGAACTGCATTTATTTAGCGTGCTGTTATTCTCATTTTTCCGACATTCAATGGAAACTCAATGCTGACCAGTTAAACAAGAATAAAGTTTTCCATGAAATCCTCTTTTCATCTCCTCATCCTGAAGATTTCAATCATCTTTTACTGAGTGAAACTTAGTATCTAACGGAACAGTCTTAACAGCAAGCAGCTGTCTTTGTGTCCGATTGGCAGGCGATGCTGCCTCTCAAGTTCCTTTAGCATCAAGATATATTCCCATCTTTTTCTGCCGTCATTTGTCGTAACAGCTTGACAACTAAGCTATTACTAGTCTCCTCAGCAAGCTCAACAGGGGTTTGGGAGTTGGCATCGAAGGTGTTAGTAGAGCTGCCATGCTTAAGAAGGACTTCAACTGCTTTTAAGTGTCCTTTCCTTACAGCCAAGTGAAGAGGAGTAGACCCTTCTTTGTCAGGTACATCTACAGTTTCTGAGACAGCAATGATCTCACTGAGGATTTCAGAGTGTCCATTCTCAGCTGCAAGGTGGAGGGGCGTTCTTTCCAATAAGTCTTTTGCACTGGTATTTGCCTTCTCTGGAAGGAGCATTTTAACAGTAGCAAGATGACCCTTATGACAGGCCAAATGCAGGGCAGTCCAACCTTCTGCTGTTACTGCTTCTAGATTAGCACCATGCTTGAGAAGAAGTCGTGAGGTACTGGTGCGGCCTGTTTCAGCTGCAGTATGCAGTGGGGTCTGCAGGTTGTGTGACTGTAGATTAACATCTGCCTGAAACTCAGTCAGGATGTGAGCAACCCGGTAATGCCCTCTTTGAGCAGCCAAGTGTAATGGGGACTTTCCACTGGATGTCTGAATGTTGACATTTGCACCAGAGTGTTTCACAAGAAGCCTTACTATTGAGTGGTGACCCTGCCAGGCAGCAAAATGCAAGGGTGCCCAGTTATCCTTTCCCTTAGTGTTTACATCAACACCTTGGCTCAGGAAGACACGTACAACATTCTCCTGGCCATGCTGGCAGGCCACGTGCATGGGTGTCCTCCCTTCAAAGTCCACTTCATTCATAGAGGCATTTTTTTCCAACAACAGTCGCGTACTAGTTTCATCTCCTTTCTGTGCCGAAAAATGAAGTGGGGTCCACTGGTCTTCATCTTTAGCATTTACATTGATCTTCTTCGGCAGCAGTAGCTCAGTGATACTCTTCATCTTTTTCTCCACCGAGATATGAAGAGGGGTGGAACCTCTCTTGTTGGTCAGATTTGGACTAGCATTGTACAAAAGCAGCAGCTTGACAGCCTCTTCCTGGCCTGTCTCCACAGCCAAGTGCAAAAGGCTAGAGCCTCCATCAAGTAAGAGGTCAGCATCTTGGGGCTGAAGGATCTTCAACAGCTTCCCAGTGTCTCCAGCCACAATGGCATCTGTCAACTTTTTCCTTTGAAGGTCTATGGTGTCGCTCTCTGAATAGAAGAAGAGTGTGTTAATATGATGTTAAATTGCAAGTACAAATTTATGTAACTGAATATCTTCTTACATATTATTACTTACTCAATAAATTACACCTTAATGTAAATTACAAAGATATAATTCAATACTCAGTAGAGGGATTTTTGAGACAAGAGTAAAGTTTGAATAGTTTGTTTTTTCCCAAAACCACGAAACTGAAGAATATTCTTCGAAGTTATAGTTTTGGGTATTTTCTATTCGGTGTAATACATGGTTATTCCACTGTTCCAACTATGGACACTAATTGCTTCTCTAAGTTAAGAGCTCACTGTCCTTAAAAGTGATAGGAAACAGTTTTTTTACACATCTACTGTAGATGTCCTCCAGTTGTCCATTTAGTGTCCATCCAATATTCTGATATGTTTTTGACCTTTTTGTTAAATTAATAATCTAATTTTGTTGCCTTTGTAACTACCCTGAATCCTCTACTCAGCAGTTGCTGCTCTCTCTTTCCATAATGCCTGAACATTCTAAAGCATCAACACCATTCCAGGCCATTCAGACGAACAGCATGGAATAGTGTTAGCATAACCTCTGGTCATGAATTATTGCTTAGTAATAAGTATGTATGTCTTTTTGAATGTACTAGACTTGAACATAGAAACATAAACATAGAAACAGAATTTGATGGCATCTTTGAAAAAGGGCTTTCAAGTTGAAAGGTTTTCCAACTACAATAAACTATTTACTTACCCTTCATGTCCCTTGCAAAACTTGAACTGCACCTGCATTTGTCTCTCACATCCCATGCATGGTCCTCAAGTTCTGTTTTCATTAAGGGGTCTTGGGCCTGATTTTTGGGTTATTTCAAACCCCTCTATTAGGGTTCTGTGTGATATATCACCCACAGGCTCTCTTTTTGAGTGCCTCTTATGTGGGCCTCACACCCTATCAGGCTAATATTTGCATGCATGCACACACACGTGTTGATACTATATGAACAGGCCAAGGGCTTAAGGCTGTAGGAATTTCCAACACAGGCATGTGAACTTCAAATATTTAATAATAAAAAAAAAAAGACTGGAGCTGCCCAATGGTGATATACTGTCATGCTGGAGACACAGATTCAGGAGAGGACTTGGGAGCTGTCATTTGGCAGTCAGCAGCTGGAAAAAATATTGCCTATAGCCGCATGTCCCAGCTTGTGGGCGGGGGGGTTGGTGGCACATTCCACTGCCACAGTAAACCCTAGTAGTGGAACGTGGGAGCTTGCTCCTTCCACCAGGATCTGTATGCATGCAAGTCAGTTTCAGGATGGCAGGACAGAGGTGTTGAAAGAAAATGTGCAGGTGGAAAATGGCAGCCACCAAGGATAGCGGTGCCAGCACACATGGGCTCTGCATCTCCTACCAAGCCCCATGCCAGATCCTGTCCCACTGGTGACAGAAACCTCTCCATCAGCCCCACCATGGGGGTAAACCATGGTAGACTGTGGAGATGGTAGGTTCAGCCAGTGGGGCTGAGTAATGGACAATTCCCAAAAGGTGATGGTTAGCCAAAGGATAAACATCTGTATGGGAAAACAAATACCTAGCCTTTATTTAAATATTCAGGAACCAACTTTCTCTTTCTGTGGTTCACAGTCAGTTTCTTCAGCAGCCTGGATGTTGGATCTGTGTCTTTCCCAAACAAATGTGCCCTCAACCCAGGCCCAAGGTTCATCTTATATGCTCATTGTTATGCTCACACAGCATGGCATCTATCTGGGGAAGAGCTGCCAAACTAATACTCCCTCCAGCAATGTGGTGATGTTCAGCATCCATCATTCCATCACTGTTGGGATGCAGATTCCATTTCAATGACCACACAGAGACAGAGTGTGTCTCTCCAGCCCCACAGCAACCAGAAGTGAGATAGAAAAACAACAACATCATTACTAAAATTATTGGTTTCTATACATTTTATGCAGAGGGGGGGTACTTATGGTGCCACTGAAAAGTAAAGCCCTTCCAGAACAACAAGAAGAATAATTTCTTCTATTACTGGTTAAGTGGGAAATATACTCCCCACCACACACACTGAACCATGGAAACCACCCACCCCTCAGAATCCCTTGGGGTCTGGGAGTCTCCTGTTCCAACCAAAATTCAACAAGTCCCTCAATGTGGCAATTATAAAAATTGCAGAAATACATAGCAAAAGCAGATTTCTGACTGGTGACATGTACAAGGCTATTTCACCTTTCTCAGCTTACTGCTTGAACAGCAACTCTGTCAGCTTACCATTTCCGGAATTTTCCCTCTCAAAGGACAGTGAGATGGAGCCTCTGGATGAGAAGGCAGAATCCACGGAGGAGACTCCGGAGAGGCGTTTGTTACTGCATGTGGTTTTGGACTCTGAATAATTGTGGCTCAGGTCCTCTGGGCATGGTTCCATGGTCTGTGAGATGCCAGAATCCAGCTGGGACAAGAGCTCTGAAAGGCTGTAGTCTTTATCAGATACAGGAGAGAACTGCTGCTGCTTCACTGGGGGGCACATGGGAATTTCCTGAAAAAGAGAAGGCTGTGTTTTTAAAGAACATTCACCAAATCTGCAGTTTATGTAAAACAACATGAAAGAGCAGCTTAGCACTTCAGTATTTACTTTAGTAGCAGTAGAATTTGTATTGAGCATGTTTACAGAGCTCCATGCACTGGACATCAATCGATCAGCAGTATGAAAATGCACAAAACAATAGAATAAAACCACCAGATTACAGCAAGTTACACTTTCATAAACATTATATTTGGGCGAGTACAGTTTACTAGTATACTGAACAGTTTACTAGTATAGTGAATGCTCTGTTTTGAGTTTCAGTGTCCTTCTCTGTTTAGAGAATGCCTTGTTAGCCTAGGCAAAAAGTTCAATTGAAGCAGCAGCAGCATTTGTTAATAACTATATGTTGTTGTTTTTTCAGCAATAATGTTCAGCTGGTAAAAATATCAAGATACACATTTTTCGTTTTCATTTATATCTGAACCGAGAAACAGGATTTTGAAGTTTTTAAGTTCCCACTCCTGTGTCATGCCCACCATGAAACAAAATTAAATATCATGGTGCTTTTGTGTGCCGTTTTCCATTAGAAATGTGTGGTAACACCATCCTAATACCTCTATAGTATGACTCTAGCATGTACATTCCACAGGTAACCTTAGCAGAAGAGATCACATTTTTTTGAGAAATATTATTTGATGCCATAATGGAAATAAACAGTTGTTTTTTTTTCTGATCTGTTGGGGAAAGATGGCTTTTTGGTAGTTTTTATCTGACGGTGTCTCAGGAGACAAGGACACATGGCGGTCAGGATGGAGTGAAAGATCAATGGCAATGCCATACTGTAGAGAAGTGAACTCAGGATTGCGAGCTTTAAAGGCCTCAAAAGTAAACTATAAAACAGTTTAAAAAAGCTGAAAAAAGGCTCTGCACTGCATTTCTGCATTAGTTTCTTTTTTTTTTTGTTATTGTGATGTGGTGTGGTTCGGTGGTAATAAGTAGACTAATTTGTATATTTGAAGTAATAGCAAGTGAGGAATGGTTACTCTTTTTACTATTTCAATATGGGTACCACAAATTATTTTTCAAACGTATACAGGAGGCCTTGATATGAGGGTCGACTCTGCCCTAGTTTCCAGAAAAGTACCTGGCAAACAGTCTGTGGCCCCATAAGGACATGAGCCATGATACCTTACAGCCAATCAGGATGCAGCAAATTCCCTACCTATTTTATATGCTCAGTTAATATGCACTCAGTCAATCAACTGGTACTTTAACGCAACTGTAAATGCAAAATTTAGGTTAAAGGTCATATGTAATCATAATTAACATTAATTTTAAATAAAAAGGACAACCACATTAATTGACATACATAAAGACATTCATATTGTGTGCATTTAGTATTACAACATGTCTGTGGAAGGAAAGTATACATCTAAAAGTTTCACAAAATCCTTTGTTGGACTAACGTATTACAGTGAAACCCATACCTTGCTTAAATAAAGTGCATTTCACAGCCACTCCCACCCAGTTTCAAACCTGTGTGGAAATAAAAAGAAGTATCATGGATGCTATATTACCCTTTCTATTGAACTTGGAAAGGGAATCCACAAAAGGGATGCTTTAACTGATTGAGCAAGATTCTCAAAGGACTTGCGCTCGGCACATCTCGGATGCCCCGGCGAAAATTAGATGCGTCGAGCACCATCTGTGGTATTCACAGAAGATGCGTCAGGGGATGCACTCGGCGCATCCCCTCTATGAATACCACATAT
Source organism: Neoceratodus forsteri (assembly GCA_016271365.2). Classification (NCBI taxonomy): domain Eukaryota; kingdom Metazoa; phylum Chordata; order Ceratodontiformes; family Ceratodontidae; genus Neoceratodus; species Neoceratodus forsteri. The sequence goes on along the minus strand of CM057458.1, from coordinate 1,393,434,873 downwards.
GCTCCCAGCCCTGGATGCACCAGCGCAACACCCTGGTCAGGCTGGGATTTCAATGGGGCAGCGCATCTCACAATACGCTGTGCCCAACATAGCCACTCAGAGCCAGTAACATGCAAATGGGGCCATTAGGCATGCAAGGCACAATGGGGCCATTTGTATGTCATTATGGGGGTTTAAACAAGCATGGAAATCCTTTTTGTGGAGGAAAGCGTTTGGGGATGATGCTGAACTGGTCAGATTTTAGTATTTATTATGATGTTGATATTATTTATTCTATTGATTTTTATTATGATATGCTATTTGGATGTATTTTATAAATTGTTCTGCGCCTTGATTTTTTGAAAGGCGCATTAAAAATAAAGATTATTATTATTATAATTATTTGCATGCATACTGCAGGAATGTACCTGGCAGTGTGCACCAAGCACCCTGCAATGGCTATGGGACACACACACAGCCACAGGGAGGCAAGTTGCACCCCCCACCCGTTCTCAGCCTGATCACAGGCAGTGTAGATGCCCACAAAGGAGCCCTGGTGGTCCAGTGGTCCCCTCTCCCTGCCCAAATCCCCAAGTATATGCCACACACACACACTCAACTTTGTGAATGACAGGTAACAGTATACACTGCAAGCCCATTGGTTGGCTGGATCCACCAATGGGTTTCCAGATGTACAGTAGCTGTCATTCACAGACAACTTTGTTGGCAGGCAGCCATGGTGGCATGTGGGTGAGTTTGTGCTGCCCACTCATGTTAGGACCATGCCAGAATGGGGGAAGCGGCGTGGGATGGGGGATGCCTGAGTGGGTGGGGGGTGCACTGGACCACCAAGGTGACATAGGGGATTATGGTGACCTTGTGATCAGGTCAGTAGGGGGGGTTTGGCTATTCCTTCTTTACCAACGCAATGTGTGGCATGTTCCCAGGGTGTCAGGCAGGGGGAGCGGTTCACATATGATTCCACAGCTGCCAAAGTGTGTGGCATGCTTTCGGGGTGTTGGGCAGGGGAGGGGGTTCAGCTCTTATTTTTGTACCACCACAGTGTGTGGCATACACTCAGGGATTCAGGTGGGGGGGCACTGGACTGCCAGGGTGGGTAGGCTGCCTTGCTGCTGTCTAAATTTATGACAGCCTGCCTGTGGGTGGAAACCCACTTACATCTACTTGTTGTAGACTTGTCTTTAGGAGGTACATCTCCAGACTTGCCCCAGGGATGTGCCTCCAAGTTGGTCTGTAAATGGGGCTGCACACCATATGCATGGGCATGCCCCCTGCACGGCCCCTCCAGATACACCATGTATCATTATGGGCAGTATGTGGTGCATCTGCAATGCATCAGTGCATCAAGGATGCACCGGCACATCAGTCCCCTTCCAGAATTGTGCCAGTGCACAAGTCGGGGATGTGATGGCACATCTCGGATGCACTAGGCACATCCTTTTTGAGAATCCTGCCCATAATGTTTTTCTCATCCCCCAAATGTTGGTCCTTCTGTTCATTTCTGTTTTCAAATCCACTTATTGTTATGATGCTACATTTCATGTTTTCTGCACCACTTCTGAACTTCAGTTTTGCATCCTGGAGTAAGCCCTGATGCCCCTAGTATCCCGTATGGTCAGGGAGAAGTGTTTGCTAATTACTAGTTCATCTCTGTCACAAGAAGACTTATAGCAATATTTAAAAGAACTCTCCAATAATTATTTCAAATAAAAAAAATCTAAAGCAAACTGCTATGGTAGACTCAAAATGGGGGTAGGGCACAGGATAAGAGAAAAAGGCAACTCTATAATGGAATATAAAGATATTTGTACAGCACTGTTGCCATACCATCATCCGGTGCTTAAATCAGGACAACTTGACTGAGCAGGCATATATCAATAAGACTATAGCCTTGGCTGTGCCCTTTGGGCTTTTGTTGTGACCAAGATCATTATCTGGCTCCTGCTTGTCTGCTTCCAATTGTCTTTGTGCAGTCACACATTATGAAACCCTGCTTTCTAGCTTGTAATGTTGCTTTCTGTATCCGAGACCTACTTGGCTCCTTACTGACTGTGGGGAGAACCTGGGTCCGATTATTTCAGAGATCATTAGATCATCTCTGAGGGAGGCGATGTTCCCACCTGTCCTTTAAAAAAGGTGGTAGTGAGACCCCTCCTTAAGAACTCATCCTTGGATTCTGATGTTCTGCTGAATTTCAGACCTGTCTCGAATCTTCCCTTATTAAGGGAGTTAATAGAGAAGGTGGTGACAATGCAGCTGGGGACTCATCTGGAAAATGTTAACATCTATGAACCTCTCCAGTCAGCATTCTGACCTCGCCACAACATGGAGATGCTCTCATCAAGGTGTTTAATTACCTCTTCACTGTGAGGCACAGAGGATACCATTCCATCTTGGCCCTTCTTGGCCTCTTATTGGCATTTGACACAGTGTATTGTAGGGTGCTACTGGAACACTTGAGGCACTATGTGGGGTGCACTCACATTGTTACACATTGGTTTGAATCCTACCTTACTAGGTGAGCACAGCGGGTACTATTAGGGAATTCCACCTCTGAGACAGCTGTGCTCATCTGTGGTGTACATCAGGGCTTGATCCTGGTTCCTATGTTGTTTGTGATGTATATGCTGCCACTGGGGGAGATCATAAGACAGTATGGCTTGGAGTTTCACTGCTATGCAGGTGAGTGTCAGCTGTACCTGTCTTATGCACCTGACGAGGTCGATGTGGGCTCTATGCTCTGTGGTTGACTGAAGGAAATCAATAACTGGGTGACCTCCAACTGGCTAAGTCTCATCCTGGGCAAAACCAAGGTACTGATTCTCAAAACCAGGTTCCACTGTGTCAGCCGTAATGAGCAATACTGTTTTGTTGCCATCTCTAAGCGGTTTCACTCTCAGAGCAGTGGATACAGTGAGAAATCTGGGGTCACTATGGACTGCAGGCGAACACTAGGAAAACCATGTACTGCAGTCATTTTCAATTGGTAATATCACCTCTGGTTTTGTCCTCTTTAGTAAAAGTAATGGTCAAAAACCAGCAGTCATTTACCAGTGATAAACTCACATCTGGTTCTTAAATCCTGATTAGTCTGTTCTTCCACCTGTGACCCCAGAGGTTCGGAATTCTTATTTTTTGGGGATGGACTCTGCACAGATTCATCACTATTTTGCGTGCATGTGCCCTGCTTGGCTTCCTAATTTTTGACAGTACGATTTATTTTGCCGCCTTTACTTTTTAAGCACATATGAAAAACATACTGTAAGGAACGGAGAGAGAGATAACTCCATGTCTGCATACTGTATAAAGTGGAATTCTTATTGCAGCTTACATTCTATTGCTAATAATTTCAAAGTAAAGTAATCAGCTGTTCTGTGCCACCCTTTTTCCAAAGGCATTACAGGAATACACCATACAGAACAAGCACGTTTCTTTTCTGTAGGCATTGGGGAAATGTTGATTGATGATCACACATCACCACCTTGGATAAGCTATTCATCAGCAAGACATGTGAGGCCAGGTATGTTATCTTAAGTCTCTGAAGGGATAAGGTTGTGTTTTCTAAGATAAACACACAGTCTTCAAAAATAAAAGAAACACCTAATAAGCCAGTGTTTTTTCTCCTTATTGCCTGGCCCAGGTGTCTCTCTATGGTTTACCTGGCTACAAGTGATAGTGGCCTTTAGGTTTCAGCATGGCTTGGTTAGTAGCACATTTGCCTCTGGTCTAAAAGGTCATGGGTTCTAGTCCCACAGCAGGACTGTGCTCACAACATAAATGCTGGCACCTGAGTGCAGTACTTGGGAGAACTGTAGTGTCGGTGCATGATGTCCTTCGGATGGGATGTTAAAGCGAGGTTCCGGTGCAGTTCTGCTGCATTTCCAGGTGGAAGTAAAAGCTCCCAAGGCTGTTTTCACAAGAGCAGGGGATTTTCCTCTTTGTCCTGGCCAACATTACTCTTCCCATAAAACTGGTTCCTGCAAAATGTCCAAGGCTGTGTGTGGGTGTTGGTGTGTGACATAGCTGCCACTATACAGTTACAGTCACTTCACTAACAGTATCTCATTAATGTAAAGCACTTTAGGATACTTTGTGCATGAAAAGCCCTATATAAATGCAAATTTTCTTTTTAACTGGACCTTTTTCTGAACTTCCACAGACCCAACAGGGGCTACAACCCCTCCCTTGGAGAGGTGTGCCCTCTGGCTCCACTGACCACCCTGCCCATCCCCCCCCCATGGTGGGGCCAGGGCAAGAAGTGCTAGCCAGCCCCCCCCCCCAAAGAACACAGCAATCCAGAATTGGGGTGCCGCTGCACAGGAGTGATTAGGGCCATCACTAGTCCTGCCAGGTCCCAGTTTTCCTCCATTTTCTCCAACACCCTTACACCCATGCAATGGGTGAGGCAGCTGCCTCCATCTCTGCGGAGGCAGCCAGTCACCCTGGGCATGGGCCAACCTCTTGCCCTTGTGTCTGCACTGACACCCAGCCACTGCTGGGTATCAGTTGGCAGCACACAGCGCTACCCCTCTTCCCGAGGAAGGAGAGCAGTCCTCCAGACACTCAATCCTTTCCTCCTCCGGGTGAACCAAGCCCATTCCCATGTTGCCGGTGTGCCACGAGGTGTGGCATCCAGCGCCTCAACCCTTAGCACCACCAGGCCTACTATAAATGCTGATGTTTCTTCCTCTTCTCTTCCTTCTTCTCCTTCTCCTTCTCCTTCTTCTGCCTTCCTGCTTCTCCTTCTTCTGCCCTCCTGCTGGGCCCCAGTAGGACCAATATTTCTTTATTTTCTCCCCAATTTGCCCAATCTTCCCTCTGCCTGCCACCCAAATGAAGGGATTTGCAGATGTTATCAGACTCCTGGTAACTGGGTTATGTGCAGGCCACACCCAACCTGGGGAGGAGCTGACCAGGATTCATCATGCCAACAAGGCCTTAAGGGTGTGTACCTAGTGTGTGGTCAAGGGGTGTCATGGGGATAATTCTCACACCCACATATAAAGGCCTCAAGCAAGATATTTATTCCCTACCCAGGAGGTCACATTCCTTTCCTCAACACATTCCATTAGTTTCTGAATGCCACTGTAATCAATACCATGGTGTTTCATTATCTCTTCATCCAACACCCACGAGACAGGTCAAGATACAAAGTCTCGGCAAGTGAATGACACATTTAGGCCCTAATCTTATGCAGTGGCCACACTTGGCAGGTAATCAAATTTACAGCTGATCCATGTGTTCTGTGCACTGAAGCCCCTTTTCAATTCTTTGCCATTTCTTACTCTATCAGCCACTGTGGTGTTCAGACATGTCAGTTCCTTGAAGACATTTTTCAGCTGACAGGATATTTCTTGGTCATGAATCATAGGTTCTTGTCATGTGGCTTCAGTCCTAGTCATTATTTTCAGGTGGCTTGGTGGTTTTTCTGTGTGCATCACATTGGCAGCGGCCTGTAGGCACTTGGGAGAGATCATACACTCCACTTCCGAAAAAAGAAAAATTTTTATCACCCTGTGTTTGTATTAAAACTAATTAGGGTTAAATTTAATTAGAAACCAAAGCATACATTCAGGGTTTTTAAAGGGTAATGAAAGCTATGAAGTGAGAGAGGTGTGCAGCTTGTCAGGGCATGCCTTTCTTTTCATCTGGCGTCATGTGACTCCAGGAGCACCCTTTCTTCAGTCAAGAAGGTCAGTGAGTGGTTGCTTCACAACCAACATCAATGCTGCTCTTTGTCCGACCAATAAATGGACAAATGCAGCGTGATCAGCACCCTCACGTCCCACCATGTCTACACTTGACATCACAGTCATCTGCTAGTGACATCATAGTTAAAGATGGGAGAACCAGCTCTGTATCAGATTGGGCAAACCAGACTGCCTCAACTTGACTCTGGAAATCAGACTCATTTGTGACTCTGATTTGACCCAGTTCGTTTGATCCAGTCCAGATGACGTAAGTGATTTGGGAGTGTTATCCCATTTAAAAATAAGACTACCCCAGATATGGGTATTCCCCCACCTGACGCTGCCTAAGGAGAGCACCTCCCCCAGAGAAGGAATACTCCAGTGCAAGCGAGCCACTAGGGAACACTGGGAGTCAGGAGGTTGCAGCTGGCAGCGAGAAGTGAGCCTGGCAAGCAGCAAGATATATGTGGAACCCAAAAAGAATGGGATGCCAGGGGTGGCCAAAGGAACATGCAAAACAATTTATCAGTTGAAGAAAAAAAACATTAAATAACAATTTTAAACATTAAATGACATAAAGACAAGACTTATTAAAGGGACACTGTCAAACCTTATGGCATCGTATTATTTTTGGTTGGAAACCCATATTTTATGGTTGCTTACCTTTTCTAAAATTCATTTAAATTTAAGCTTCCAAAGAAAGATTTGTTGTTCCAAAAGCTAAAATTATTTGTTCTTTTTGTAATATCCTTGTTGGTTCAATGAAAGGTATCAAACCATTTGTTCTGGATTTGTTCTAAATACAAACTCTAAAATGAATTGTGTATATAGACGACATAAGTGTTCCTAAATTCTTCAGGAGTTTTTTAAGGCAAAAGAGCACCAGCTTCACATTACCTTTTTAGTGGCTTCAGGTTTCATTTAGTTTCTAAAAACACTGCCCTTATTAGTAGAAACTGGAAGGTAAATGATCAGTTATGGGTCAGATGCCTGCCCCTTTAAGAAGAAATTGCCAATGGCTTGTCATGAAGCACTGCACTACCATATGGGAGACTCTCTCCCTGGAGTCAGATCTTCCACAGAGGGCTAGCAGGGAAAAACTGATATCTCTCGCGGATGTGCTCCTCCTCATGAGTGGGTGATATTTGTCACAGTGTGACTGCTCCCAGGTGATCCACAGATAAAACTTGCATAATGTGGAGTGGGCAAGACATCTCTAAAACACTCAACGGAGCGTCTACAAGTTAGAAACATAGATTCTGATGGCAGATAAGGACTGCTTGGCCTACCTAGTCTGCCCATTTCCCTACTTACTAGAGAAACTGCAGATCCTAGTTAACCAACAGCCTATTTCTTCCTAACCTCCACAAGAGATGCCTTATATGTGTCCCATGCATTCTTGAATTCCCCCACTGTTTTTGATCCCACAACCTCCTCAGGAAGGCTGTTCCATGAGTCCACCACCCTCTCTGTGAAAAAATACTTCCTCACATTGCCCCTGAGTCTTCCCCCCTCTATCTTCAAATTGTGTCCCCTTGTTCTTGCACATCTCTTTTTCTGAAAGATGTTATCCTCTTGGACTTTCTTGATTCCCTTGAGGAACTTAAATGTTTCTATCATGTCCCCGCTCTCCCTCCTTTCCTCAATAGTATCCCAAGTGAGGTGCCTAAACTGGAGAGAAAACACCTTTAGCCGTACATGAAGGCCCACATTCATCTCAATGCCAGAAGTGACAACCTGGAGGAGTCCCACATTGGAGGAGAAAGTTATGTGGCAGGAAGTATGAAGGATGGATGGGTTGGTGATGGATTGAGAAAAAGGTAGAAGTAAAAAAAATGTTTCAACAAAAAGAACAAATTAACAGAATAGCCCCGGGATGTGCCTTCCAAAGGGATGACTGTTTGATCAGAGAGCAGCAATGTTGATGGGACCCAGTTGAAATGGCAGCAGGTAGGACTTTGGACAAGGAAAACTCTGTAATTAAATGCAAACCATTACATAATTACTACCCAAGTCAGGTTAAGCCTCCCAGCTCAAACAGTGCCAGATTCAGCCCAGTTAGGTCTTAGATAAGGCCCTTACCTCAGAACTGGTGTCTTGAGTAGCCCTGTTCTCCAGCAGAGAATTTGTCGTTTCTTTTGTCTCTTCCTGAGGTTTGAAGCACAGATCCTCGGTTTCAGATGTGATGTCTGCATAAAAACAAAAAATGTTTAGCAGCTTGTAAGGTGGGCATTTAGTCTTGGAGGGTTAAACAGATTTCTTTTAACATATTAAAGAAAGTGGTCAACCAATGTGCATGCAGTAAAAACATAACTTTCACTTGCAGTGCAGTTTCTGTCACAGCAGCGTAGCGGCAGCACAGCACACTGCTACCTGAGAGACCAGGGTTCATATGCAAGCCACAGAACTCCACAGTGAGGCTGACTGAGGGCTACATGTATCATAAAGCCCCCTCTGCTAGCCAAAATGGAGCAGCACTGGTGTTGTCTGCGACAATAGTTTTTTGACTGCACTCTTGTCTGGAGTACAGGTGCAGCTTTGGCAAGGACAGGGGAAGTAGGAACAAAGGAGAAGAATCAGGGGGGGGGAAAATGGTATTTCAAAGAAGACTACAATACCATTACTCCAAACTGTACAAGACTTTGTTGACTGACTGACTTAACCCTCTTGATTTCACCTACCTCATTATATCATGCAGGTGCATTGCACCATGTAATTCATTATGAAATGAGTATGAAAAATCAAGACATGTTACTGTTTTAATGTGCTTACATAACTGCACATTATTCCAGTACAACAGCCCAGGTCAGAAAAACATAACTTTCTGAATGTCATTGCTCCGATTTAAAATTACAAAGCAGGAGAGCCAATTTTTAATCAAAATAAACCATTTTAGGAAGTGCATAACTGTGATAATGACACTTCAGTGTGTAATGCACTCAACTTCACCTCATGCCTCACTTCCTGAAGTGTGCTGTTACCTCACAGTAACACACACATACATACACACACACACACACACCTTGCCATGCCTCATTTCTCGAATAATGACATGGTATTCACAACAGTAGTGCTGAAATGTGACCATGGGTCTGCTCAAGTAGAGCATCAGGGATGCACTACTGCAGTGATGACTCTACTGACTCAGTCATGGTTGAAATGACCAGAGCTCTATGGCATGATTTTGCTAATGAGGCTGGACAACTGGCATTCTGCACTGCCACCTAGGATATTGGGGTTCACTAGTGGACTGAGGTGTCCTGTCCTGTGCCCTGGGACGGGAGAGGCTGGAGACTCATGGAGGTAAAGTGGTTGGCTCCCAGGAAGGAAAGACCAGAGCAGCCACATATTTGCATACCCACTACAGGATGGCTATATAGAACCACTGGCATTGGCTGTGAAGGCAATTATTTGGCCTTCCTTCTAGCTGGAGGGCAAGATGTATCTTTGACAAGCTTGATATAAGAGTGGAAGACCATGGGAAATCTCAGGGGGAAAAGGGTATTTGGCCCATTACAACCCTACACAAAAACAGAATCCACTTATACTGTCAAGAGATACTTATTGCATGCTGGCTGCTGTAGCTCTGTAAAAGTGTGAGAGGCCAAGATTTAGAAGCAAATGTAGATCCCTTCCTCCCCAGAGCAGTGAACATAACTCAGTAAGGATTAATTTGCTACTGGAGGGCTAGTATAAGTGTACATTTCTAAATCTCACAACCCTCCTAAAATGAGTGTCTGGGGAGGAAATGGGAGGGGCAAGAATGTAATAAACAGATATGTTAGCCAGCTCTACAGCAGCGAGCTCTAAGGCATGCACTTGGCATGCTAGCAACCCAGATAAACATCCTGAGCCTGATACCACAGGAGCAGAGGCAAGCAGGGAGGTAGCAGACTGTCTGAGAGGATGCTCTTCTCCTAGAGTATGGTGGACTAGTGCACTGCTTGTAGAGTGGATCCTGGTGGTAGTGTGTAGCCGTAATGCCATTGGCAACAATGAGCTGTTCCCCCCGCTGTGAGAGATAGGAGGGGGAAGGACAGGGCAGAGGGAAAACATCCAGCCTGGCAAGTTACATGGCCCAATACAATGCCATGGGCTGTTGCCCCAATCTCAGACAGCAGCAAGGCACTTCTTCCTGCCAGTGGGAGCAGGAGTGCCCCCCCCAAAATGGATAATCTGGGCCTCATCAGAAGAGTCAGTGGGGAGTTGGGAGAAGGAGTCAATGTCCACAAATGGTGAGTCCAGTGGGTAGGTGGGGGTGCATGGAGCAGCCTGAAGTAGCGGAGTGCCAGGTGCCAGATGCGAGTACAGCCCAAAACCAAAAAAGGAAACAGATACTGCTGAAGCAAGAACTCATGAATCTCAGCAGATACCACCCAATATCTTAAATTATTCAATTCCGACAGAAACAAAAAGTTATGTGCCTCATGATAAAGGAATTCCTTGTCCAAGATATCGCAAAATTTGATTCAGCATCTGCTTCTGTCCAGTATGACTGCTGGGAGAAATGGAAGCAACTGGAGAATTAAACCAAGGGAGACAATGGCAGTGGTGGGATTCAAACCAGGCTTCCAGTTCCTTGCTTAAACCCCTAGATACATTCCCTCTGGAGTGACTGAACTATCCTCCATCCATTGTGGTATGTGAGATGGTAGTGAAATTGATTTTCACCTTCCACTGCCGTGGAATTACGGGAACTGAGTTAGGGGTCTCGAATTCCACTCATTCCAATCATTCCACTTACTTGACCAGAACCAGCAGGATATATTTGGTATTTTCCATGCTGCCTACATACAGTATGTGTCTGAAGGCACTGCCCAATGTTACCTGCCAGAACTGCATATGTCTCACTGTGGACCACTTACCTTGAAATGTGGGTCTCCGGCTTGGGATCTCATGCCAGCACTTCTGCATCAGGTTGATTAAGTTGCCGCAGGATTTCACCCGTGATTTGGGAATTGCTGACAAATCTGGACGGAGGCCACTCACCACTTTGACCATGATGTGCAAAATGTTCTTCTCATCTGGAAGGCAAAGGTACATGTTTTAGCACTGTACCTCACATCTGCCATGAAACATCAAAGATGTCAAATTTGGTTTCCACTACGATAACAGAGATAGGCCATCATTAGGTACACTGATGGACTGAACTGGGCCAGGTGATGAGGAAGCAGTGTTCTGAGCCGCCATAAGGGAGACTTGGGTGTATGCTAAGGCCTCCCAATCTCTTTCTGGTGTTGGCTGGGGTCCTGGAATGTCACAGAGATGAGACAATCTGCCCCTGGTGAGGGTGGACTATCTGGCATTATGTGTGTAACATGGGTAGTAGAGTGGGCAGAAAATATATATTATTGTAAGTGCATTTGTACAGCATACATGTCGGTTCCTGCTTATGAAATGGGGTGGACTTGATGGACCTAAAGTCCCTTCTAACCTTAAATTGGTATGTTATTTTATGTTGTTATGTATTGTATTTTGATGCATGGTGTGTACTGGATACCAGCATTGAAGGGATAATAAATTTGCTGCATTTATATCAATTTGTTACTGTATTACATCGTGCATTGTGCGGCACCTGACGTGACAGTGTTAGGATGATGCCTGATAATCTTATGGCTTATCTATCGGAAAAAAAAAAAAATTCACAAACCAAAAAGTGAACAGTAGTTTGCTATGTCCATTTTCCCCCAGGACAAATTAATTTTAATTTAGTTTTAACGCTGTTGACCAGGAAGTGTATTTGTTATTTTTTTCTTCTGTCAAAACACATGGTGTACAACAAAGTGCAACAAATGGGAACTGAGAGATTTATCTTCAGATCTCAGCACAGTACAAGGAAACAGCTCTGTGAGAACAGTCGTATGTATTGTTTTATTCAAAGTGTTTTAGAATTACTGTACGTAACTGCGAGTACAATATGTAACCTGACTTAATGACCTTTAACTGCTGCTCAGTAGGACATCTCAGAAATGGGGGAAATGCGGGTCCAGAGTCGCTGGCTAGAACGTTTTAGTGGAGAATGAAAAAATCACTGAGGACATGTTTGTTTTATTACACAATGGGGGGTGACATACTGACAACAGTAAAAAATGGAAAGGGACCTGGGGGTAATTATATCAGATGACCTTAAGGTGGGCAAGCAATGTGAGAAGGCAGTAAGGAAGGCTGGGGGATACTGGGATGCATAGGAAGAGGCATCAATAGTAGAAAACAGGAAGTTGTTATCCCTCTGTACAGACAGTTGATGAGACCCCATCTGGAGTACTGTGTGCAGTTCTGGAGACCTCGTCTCCACAAAGACATAGACAGAGTGGAGGCTGTCCAGAGGAGGGCAACCAAAATGGTGCAGGGTCTGCACCAGAAGACATACGAAGAAAGACTAAAGGAGCTTAATATGTATACCCTTGAGGAAAGAACGGAGAGAGGGGACATGATAGAAACTTTCAAGTACCTCAGGGGAATCAACAATGTCCAAGATGGTAGCATCTTTCAGAAAAAGAGATGTGCAAGAACAAGGGGGCACAATTTGAAGATAGAGGGGGATGGCTCAGAGGTAATGTGAGGAAGTATTTTTTCACAGAGAGGGTTGTGGGTGCATGAAACAGCCTCCCTGAGGAGGTCGTGGAGTCAATAACAGTGGGGGAATTCAAGAATGCATGGGACAGACATAAGGCAGTCCTAGTGGTGGGGTAGGAGGAAGTAAGCTGTTGGTTAACTAGGATCTGCAGCTTATCTGTTAGGTAGGAAAATGGGCAGACTAGGTGGGCCAAGCGGTCCTTATCTGCCGTCAGATTCTATGTTTCTATTTGTTGTTTTGCTGAAATTTTATTTCAAGTCTCAGTAATATAACTGTGGGGCAAATGCTCATTTATTACATGAAACAGAGGTAACTAAGCAGTAACTACATGTTTGTTGCATGCACTTGTAAGTCTTTTCATAATTACCCTACAGGAACAGTGTAGTACTATACGGTGGAGCCCACCAGGTTGTAATGCAGTGCAAAAGGGATTAAGTGCCATTGGCACTGCCTTGTTTCCAGCAGTAGCTTGGCTGCAGAATGCTGCAGTATTGCATTGCATCCTGGTGGGTTCCATTATATGTGCACAGTTAATACAGTGTAGTTACAGGAACCAAAAGTAAAGGCTTACACCACTGCTTTTTGTACTTATGTATTTACTCAGACTAGAAAAAATGAGGTGCAGCGTGTTTTGATTCATTGCAGGCTTCTATCTGGTAGCTGTATTTGGAATAAGTAGGATTTCGAGGACCGTCTCAAATGCTTCAATTAATAGGTCACACTAAGTTTCAGCGGGAAACTGATCTGAAGTGGATTTGAAATGGATTTAAAAAAAGCTCCACAAGCTTCCTTTATGTGTCTAACAGCCTCCCTAACACGGACGTGGTCAGCAACTGCACCAAGACTGCTTTCATTGATCAAAGTAATCACAGGGCAATCTTCTACTCTTTTCACAAAGTGCCACATTGAAAGTAATATAAACCTTTCTTATCATTTTTATATAGAGTAATGAATGGGGTGTTGTACATTATTAGATTTTTTTTTTTATATACTCACCCGAGGTGTGTGATACCACATAAACCATGAGTGTGAAACAAGGGTGGTTTGTGGTGGTATCAGACGTCAAGGTTGTATAAAAATAAATGAATAATGTCAGTTCCCCATGGTTTATTTTTTTATAATTGATGGAATTTTTGACTGGAAACAAAAATTTAGCTGTAAATACATTTTGAAAGTCTGAAGAATTTATTCACTTTGCCACATGCAGTCTTTCATGATAAACATGTTGCACAAACAGAAACATTTACACATTAAAATTCCCTTGACAAAAACATACATTTGCAAATTTTTGGGGGGGGGAGTTCATTCTGAAAATGTGACTGATAATGTAGGGAGTAACCTGAAATACATGCTGAAAAGAAAAATGAGTACACTATGAGAGATTTTTTTTCTAGTGTGGTACTTCATGAATTTTGTAGCAGTTTGTTTAAAGGCGTTTTGTACTGAGAGCAGAGGCTTTGTAGCATACAACTATAAGAAATGATGGTTTGTTTATGTGGCTTAAAAGTGCACAAGGGAAAAATGTTTTCTTTACTTGAATAGGTTTCATTGACAGCTATGCTATAATAATTGGCTGGTTATGAATGTGTAAGTCAGTTATTATGGCACTTGAAAGTGCTGCCAACCCAATTATTAAAAAAAAACCTAAGCGATAGATCGACAAACAGACAGATAAACAGATGGGATATGCAACTGGTTGACTCAAAATATGCAATTTATCTTCAAGTGTGAGAGGGTGGAGGACCATAACTCACTAGTGGCAGAGCCACAAGTGAGTTATGAAAGTCCTACACACTCACGACTAATGAGAAATCACATATTTTGAGTCAGACTACTGTATAGTTAATATAAATAACAGTAGTTTTCAAGTTATAGCTTTTAAATTTGAAGTATGTTTGAAGAGTTTGCTGTTTTTCTTTGAGTTTAACTGCTGGCTTCAGTGCTGCATTAGGCATTGTGATATCATCAGCATTGTGAAAACTGCCCTCTAATTGGTTGAGTATTCCACTATGATGGCAGTAACTTTAAAAATATCCATTATGACAACAGTAACATTTTTTCTGCCTTATAAATGTGCCATGGGCTTTTACTCTGTCAATGGCCTACCTATTCATACTCTTCTGTATTGCTCCCTTATGCCTATCCCATGCCTGTTTGAAGCCCTGCACTGTATTCATATCCACCACTTCCTGAGGTAGGCTGTTCCATGCATCCACCACCCTTTCTGTGAAAAAGAACTTCCTTACATTACCCCTTAATCGGCCTCCCTCTAATCTCATGCTATGTCCTCTTGTCCTGCTATTTTTCTTATATCGAAACATGTTAGACTCTTTCACCTTGTTAATGCCCTAAAGGTGTTTGAATGTTTTGATCATATCACCTCTCTCCCTCCTTTGCTCTAGGGTATGTTGAGCTCTGTTAAATCTATCCCCATATGTTTTTTGGTGCAGTCCCCGCACCATTTTGGTTGCCTTTCTCTGGACTGCCTCCATTTTGTTAATGTCCTTGTGCATGGGGGGGGAAATGCTACAAGTCTCGATGGCTGAGAAGGACCTGGGGGTGGTGGTGGATGTCAAGATGAACAACTCGGAGACTTGTAGGAGGGCAGCAGCCAAGGCCAACAGGATGCTGGGATGGATCGCTAGGGGGATCACCTCCAGAAGGAGGGAAGTGATACTCCCTCTGTATAACTGCTTGGTGAGGCCGCATCTTGAGTACTGCGTGCAGTTTTGGAGGCCACACTTAAAGAGGGACATTACCCTCCTGGAGAGGGTCCAGAGGAGTGCAACCAAAATGATTTGGGGCTTGGGGGACAGGATCTATGAGGAGAGGCTCGAAGAACTAAATATGTACACATTGGAAGAGAGAAGGGACCGGGGGGACATGATAGAGGTCTTCAGGTACATGAAGAGGGTAAATAGGAGAGGAACAGTCAGGGTGCTGAAGGAAGGAGGAGGGGCCACTAGAGGGCATGGGTGGAAGCTGGAGAAGATTCAGGGAGAAAGGAGGAGGTGCTACTTCACTGTGAGGGTGGTGGAGCCATGGAATCGCTGCCTAGGGGGCTGGTGGAAGCAGAGACAGTGGAGGGGTTCCAGAGGGGGTGGGACAGGTATAGGGGAAGGGTTCTGCAAGCAAAATCCAATGCAGCAAGAATATCCGGAACTGGGAAGGGAGAAGCCAGAGGAGGCGAGGGGGCAGCAAGGTCAGCACCCAGCGTGGAGGCTGACCAAAAGAGCAGACATGAAAGACCATTAGGCCTATTTTGCTGGCATGTTAGTATGTGCGGCCTCCAGTACTGCATGCGGTACTCCAGATGGGGCCTAACCAGTGTCTTTTAAAGAGGGATTATTACCTCCCTCTTATGACTTGTGATACCCCTACTAATACAACCCAGCATCCCTCTAGCCTTACCTACTGCTTTAGTGGTCTGCTTGGATGATTTCAGGTCATCTATGATGATGATGCGAAAGTCTCTTTCTTCCCTTGTGATTGCCAGCAAGTCCCCTCCCAACCTAAAGGTGGTTTTAGGGTTTCTCTTCGCTATGTGCATGATCTTGCACTTCTTTGCGTTAAACCCCAGTTGCCACTCTTCTGACCATTTTGCCAGTTTATCCAGATCTCTTCTTATTCTGCCCACCCCATCTGGATCATCTACTCTGTTGCAGATCTTGGTGTCATCTGCAAACAGACAAACCTTACCCTTCAGTCCATCTGCAATGTCACTGATGAAGATACTGAAGAGGACCAGCCCAAGGACTGATCCCTGAGGTACCCCACATGTGACTTGCATCTCTTCTGACTGTATACCATTTACCACCACACTCTGTTTTCTGCCCATCAACCAGTTTGCCACCCAGCTGACCAACTTCTAACCCACCCTGAGCCTACCAAGTTTATAAATCAATCTTCTATGTGGAACAGTATTGAAAGCTTTGCTGAAGTCAAGGTAGGTGACAACAACTGCTCCCCCTTGGTCCACCACTCTGGATACCCAGTCAAAGAAATCTATGAGATTAGTTTGACAGGACCTTCCTGTTTATAAACCCATGCTGTCTTGGATTCTGTGCTCCTATGGATTCCAGGAGTTGCACTATCCTTTCCTTAAGGAGTGCCTCCATAATCTTGCCCACTACTGAGGCAAGACTGACTGGTCTGTAGTTCCCTGCCTTCTTCCTGTTGCCACGCTTGTGGAGCTATGGTGATACTCTGGTTGCAGTTTTGTTGCCCTTTGCTTCCACAGCAACATGCAAATACACATTTATGGAGGGAAGGGAACACAGGGCCCTCTGGGCCCTGCGCTCCCCCAGGCAAATAAAGATACAATTACACTATCTCAAAAATTATGGATAGATGGGAGCAAAGGGCCAGCAAATACGGATAGGATTATACCATCTCAAAAAGTAAGGAAATTCACTGCAAAAAAAACTTTGTTAATGCACTAGTTAGGGCTAAAGTGACAAAAGTAGGGAAATGTAGCATTAGGGTTTCCAACCCTTACATCCCACCCCCCACCCTGCAGGCTGCAAACCACACACACACACACACTAACACATGCATATACATCTGTGCACAAGTGTGTAGCCTCCTTAAACTCTCTACTGTACTTTTTCTCCTGTATGCTTCAAAATATTATTTTTTCTTTCTAAGTGTTGTTTGCTGATGCTGGCTTTTTTTGCCAGATACTCATTTTAATAATTGCTGATCATTTCCAGATCTGGAGAGTGACATCAGTTAAGCAGAGGCCCTGCACTGAAGCGTGGGCTATAAGCTTTTGCTCAGCAGCTGTCACTGGGTTGTGGAATGGATCGAGAATTATAAAAATGAATATCGGGTGGGGAAAAAGGGACCCTAAAAAGGACAAACATATTTCAAAGCAAACGAAAGAAAATGTACAATCAAGAGAAAGGAGACGACACATGTCCAACTTTCCAATTATGCTAGAAAGGGTAATGAAAGATTTTGTTGCCTTTAAATTCTACCTGGACAACCACCATAGGTGAGCAATGGCTCTTCTCACAGTGAAAACACACTCCAAACTCCCCTAATACTGTACAGCAGTGTCATAAAAATCCCAAGGCCCTGGCGTGAGATTCAAACCCATAACCTTGTGGCCCACAGGGGAGAGGTGAGCCTATCACTGAGTGACAGGCAGGGCTTCAGAAGAGCTGGAATAATTGCCCTGCATCTGAACAGCCACCAGGCTACAATATTTCCAGCTCTGCAAAGCCTGTTGCCTGGTAATCCTTACAACAGGAGACCAACAAGTCCATAAGGAGGCTGCCAGGACAGTGAAAAACCAGGAATCCAGAGAACATTGGATGCAGCCCTAAACCATTAGCTGTAAAGGGAAAGGTTATCAAGAAGTGTCTTACCTGCGTAGGGCTTCTTCTGGGTCAGAAGTCCCCAAATGACAATGGAAAAGCTGGGGCAGAAAAGGAGCCACAGTTAGTTCTTCAGAAACCAATCCAAATCCAAAATCAAGATGAGAATGAGCTTTAAAACACTCCTCACTGACAAATCTAAATCCACATGGGATTGTATCTAGAGTTTAAATGCACTTGCTGCACACTAACTCTAATTTACTAAAACAGCACTGTCCCACTTGCAACACCACTTTTATCAGACAGTGTTCTACTTAAAATGTATATTTAATTTTCTTGCATTCCTGTTTCTTGTCTCATTAGAAAAGTGAATGAATGTTTAACCATCTACATTTCAATGATTTCTTATTCATTATGTTTATTCAGGAAAAGCAATGGCATCCAGGAACATGTGAGAAATGTCAAAGTTGCAGTTGAACAGTCATAATGACAAAAAAAAAACAAAAAACAATATAATAATATGATACAAGAGTTATACATTTTAAATATGCAGGTCATATCTAACCATAGCTGACTGCCATCATAACTGAGACATGCTGGAAAGAAAACATCTCTCTTAATTGTGTACCCCTGTATAAATCAAGTTTTAAGAAACAAAATAAAATCTCCCTACACCACCACCACCACAACAACCATTGAAACTTTAACCTTGCTGTGTCCGTGGTGGCAAGTGGTGGGGGACCACTGTAGCAAACTGATGATCCAGGTTTATGCCTTGGGCCCGGAACATCAGGAGCGGAGGCCCGCCGGGAAGGTAAAGTTATATCTACATGGAGGCTCTCCTTTGGGGTAGGGGGGAGGTCTATACAGTGCACTACTCTAGCCACAGCTTTTGATGGTGGGCCCGGGGGTGAGCGTGGTGGTGTGGATGACCCTCCCACCCCGATGCCGTAGTGAATGTATGCTTGAAGGAGAGTGGATAGGAAAGGATAAAGCCATCACTTATACATCGGATCCCAAAAACCACTTCCTGTTAAAGGGAAACACTAGAAAATGCACAGCTTTACCCAGACACTACAAAAATGCTTGATTAGTGCTTTCAGACAGTATTTTTTTTTTTTTAATTCCTTCTAATAGCTTTTTCAGTGATTTAAACTGTGGCCTTCAACTTTCACTTTCTAGTGCTGGCAGCCACCATTTCATGAGTAGCAGTGAGCTTCCTGAGCTCACATTATGCTAATATGTCCCGCCAAGCAATAGCAGAGGTCAAACAGGTATATTAGCATACAGTGAGCTCAGGAAGCTTACTGCTACTCATGAGATGGTGGCTGCCAGCAACAGAAAGTGTACATTGTGGGTAACTGTTTTACATCATTAAAAAAGTTGTTACCATCTGACAGCACTAATTGAGAGTTCCTGTAGTGTCTGAATAAAGCTGTGTCTTTTCCAGTGTTTTCTATATACATCTTGAAATACCCATTTTTCAGATGAGGAGTGGCATGCCAGCAATCCTGAAAGCAGCTACTCACCCACAACATTTTGAAAAGCACAATCTGTTGTAGTCCCCTATTCAGGCTGTCCTACTCACCTATACACATCATGCTTTGTGTCAAAAATCCGATGCTTCCCTTTGAAGCGTTCTGGTGGCAAGTATGCAATGGTACCACAGAATCCATCCATGCTGATGTCACGGGAGTTGGCAAAACCATTCCATTTGGCTAGACCAAAGTCAGAAATCTGAAAAGTAGATAACTGATTATGTTTAAATTCTTTTCTAACATTTACCTTGTTGAATAAAAAGTATTAACCAGTTACACCACTATGTTCATGAGGAGCATAACAGATGGCTAGAGTGCGGAATGGTCAAGCCGATGGCTACTACTTATCTACCTGAGAACATGTGTCTGCCACCTTTTTGTACAAGCACTAACACAGTAATTAATGGTTGGAGAGGACTCTAGGCCCACCTCCATTTAATATGCAGGTAAAAAATAACTATGCTGTGCAAACGTACTAATTTATATGGATTCCTACCCACTCTACTACCCAGGGTACCCGGTGATTCCCTTGGGAGGCAGAAATTTGTTCAGCCTTACCTTAAAGGCCTGTACTGTCTTTATGTCCACTGTCTCTACTGGTGATCTTCTTTATAGGTTTGCCACCCTCTGGGAGAAGAAGTGCTTCCTAACATTACCTCTGAATTTAACTTCTGAGTTTCAGGATGTATCCCTGCATCCTGCTGTAGGACTTCTGATCAAACACCTCTGTTGTTCAAGTTTGTCAATATCCTGGAATATGCAAAACACTGAGAATTTGTCCTCTCTCAGCCTCCTTTTCTCCAAGGCGAACATTTCAAGGACCACCGGACTTTGCAAAACAGAAAGAAGACTGCACCGGGTTGGGGTGTTAGAACAAACCTGTAGATTAATTCAAAAAAAGTCTAGCACTCTCTACCACAACCAAAATGCTGCTCACTTATATTCCAAAAAAGTGCAACATTTATTCAATGTGTCAGTGCTGTGCATGTCTTGACAAGTTTTGAACCTCTGTCCTTTTTTTTTAAAAGACATCATGTCTTTTGAAAAAGAACAGAGGTCTAAAACTAGTCAAGATGTGCACAGCACTGGCACTTTGAATAAACTCTGCACTTTTTTTGGAATATAAGCAAGAAGCATTTTGATTGTGGTGGAGAGTGCTGGACTTTTTTTGAATTGGGCCACCAGCCTTTCTTCATAGCTGCTGTCCTCCAGATTACTGATCCTTCTGGTGGTCCTACATTGCACCTGCTAAACTACCTTAATGTCCTTTTTTTATACAGGAGCTTACAACTCCATACAGTACTACAGGGGAAGCCTGACCAGGACCTTTTAAACTGTAAGGACCTGTTTGTTAGAAATAGAGCACAGTAATAAAGGGGCATAATGGGAGACTAGGGGGAAGTAAATTCAGGAAGGATGTGAGAACATTTCTTCACTGAAAGGGTGGTGGAGCCTTGGACCAGTTGCCAGAGGAGATCATGGGGGACAAGGACCATTAATGGGTTCAAACATGGGTGGGACATACGTACCCAAGGGACTCATAGTCCCACTTGGGGGAACCAGGCAGAGGGAGGAAGCAGAAAGAGGTAAGAAGTGAATAAGTGACTATGGCATTAGACCAGGGGCTAAGGTACGGTATCAATAAATGGGGACAGACTTGATGGGCCGTTAGCCTCCTTCTGCTGTCAGATTCTAGCTTTCTGTGTTTTGGAAAGACACAAGCTTACTGTCACTGTCCTGCTGGTCACGCCCTTGTTAATCCACCCTGCATTCTGATGGCCTGCTTGACAGTGGCCACACGCTGTTTGCCATGCTTCAGCCCAATGTCAATTATGATCCTCAGGTCCTCTTGCTCTTGCTGTAACAGGCTGATGGGCTAAAAGGAGGACCGTGGACTGTCCAGACTAGGTGCCAGCCATTACTCCCTTCCCACATATAAACTGTAGTCTTAACTTTGGATCTCCTAATGGGTGCCTCTACAATGATAGTAATAAACACATTCATGTGACTGCATTCTAGCAACAAACATTCTGATCTCCACTGGCATGCAGCCTGTACATCTGTTGTACATCTTTAGTTGCCATAGCAACATGATGATACAATTTGAGAGATTCATTATTAAATAGTGCATTACTTCATCAGTTATCAACTCATCCATTAGCTGCTTCTGTCTTTTCCACAATCAGAATTTCAAGTGTATTCTGCTACAATGTTAGCATTATTTTGCTTTAATAGTACTGTACTGGCTATCAATTTGTACTTCCTAAATATGTATCTGTATATAGACAGATCGATAGATAGACAGACAGATACATGCATGCATAAATACATACATATATACATATGCAATGGGCAGGCATACAGTTTAGTATTTATCTTCATGAGGGGGCAAGACTATATTATATATGAAAAGGCAGCCTGTCCCCTTACAAGTGATGATAAATGGCATATTATCAGTCTGACCATTGTATATCCAATTTATATCATATATTTCTTTTCTTTTTAATGACGTTTTTTTTATACATTTGATTTCACAGCTCTGTTTTGAAAGAAGTAGAGGCCATTGTGATGTCATCAGGCCTTGTGAAAGCTGCTCTCCAATTGGTTAGGTCAAGTGCTCATTGTGACCAATCCAGAGTAAGATTAATGCTGTTGACCTATCCAAGGTGGAAATAAACATGTTATCTTCAGTTTGGTGATGTCACAAGAAAAAAAATGTTGTTTTTACATTATCTCGTAACTAGAGACCTGAGAAAACTCGAGGAGTGGTCAAGGGTATGGCAGCTGGGTTTCAAAGCGAAACAAAGTGCAACATAATGCAATCTGCTACTTACTTATCAACACATTTATTACAGATAAGAGGTAACATGAAACATCCATTCAAAGGAGCTATAAATAAGGCAGATTATTACAAATGAGTTATACAAAATCCATTTTAGAACAAATAACATTTAGGCTAATACAATGGATTTTGTATAACTTAGTTATCATAATCTCTTTCTGTTTGTCAAAACATCTCCTTTGCTTAGGTGTTTCATGTGTACCTTTATTTTTACTCAGCTTGTTGGTTGGAGTCACCTGATCATTACCTCCTGGGCGGCCATTTTATGACAGGTAAACAATGGATAGTTTGGACTTCATATGGAGCTATTGGAGGTAATGAGCTAAGGATGCCCTTAGTTCTAGTACAGGTACATTTCTGGGTCCGTCCTGTGTGGTGCACGGTGTTGATATTGTACTAAAGTGAAATAAATACAGAAGAGAGTGAATGATACAATGTGGACTTTAATCATTATTTTGCAGGGCCACACTCACATATTTCCCCATTCTTTTTGCATGTTCCCCCATCCCCACCCCATGATCACAGAGAATGCTGTGGCAATTGATCGTGGTTGTCAACAGTGGCCACCTCTGAGACCTTCAGAATCTTGTTCTCTGCTTAGCCAGTGAAAGCTCCACAGAGCAATGCACTTGCCCCTGAAGATGACAGTTTTCATCGATACATGGGCTACATCTGGTGTTCCTTCTGAAAAAGACTGTTTTCATTGATACATAGGACGCGTTTGGTGTTTTTGCGATTGGTAGCACAGCACTGCTGTTGGGAGTTTTATCACTTTGGCAATCCGTTGCATATTAAATGAATTGTACTTTTGAATCCCTGAGCACGCTACTTTTTTCTTTGTTAGCAAACTGACCCTCATGTGATTGCCTATCAGTGTGAAAGTTGGAGGAAAAGACTTATAGAGCCCATTCTGGGTCTGAAACTCCACCATAGTGAGAAAACTCTCGATGGCCCTTGATTTTCTGTTTTCACACATGGCAAATTTTGTTTAGCCAAATCATATGATCTAGTTTTTCCTTTTTTTTTTCCTCACCAAAAAATGAGTGCAGACCAGCATGTTTTATGCTATAATGTGGCAGACAGTCTTTAGCGTGTTAGATTCGCATAGCAATTTGGCACATGGTGGGCTTTTTGCATGATAAAGTAAAGCAAAGTGTAGAGTTCTGTGCCAAAAATATTACAAAGAGGGAATTTTTTAAAGCCAAAACTTTAAATGTAGTTCAAAATTTCAAAAATTGTCAATTCCTTTCTTTCTGTTTTCATTGTGCTCAGAGTCCCAGGAATTGGGCACTTTATAAATAAAAATATTTGTCTATCATTGGAAAATAAGTGGCCTTGGCTGCCTATACTCCATTTCTACTGTCTCTTCTCATGGGCTTATTTATTGCCCTGCCATATGATTTTTACTACCCCACCACCTATTTTTAAATTTTGGCTTTGTTACCCAGTACCCCCTTCTTATTTGTATTTGTTTTTATTTTATTCTTTTGGTAACCATGTAAGGCCCACTAGGCACAAGTGTAAAATACCTTTCACCCATCCTGCTAGTAAAGAGACACTCTTTACACAGATTTCTGTCACACAAGTGAAGAGATCTAACAAATGGTACAGCTTAAAATTAGTATACAAGTAATTCAGGGACTGATTGCTATATTGTCAATGAAACATCTGCGATCATATGAACGTTTTACCAATTTAAGTTTAGGGTGCACTGATGTTTGTGCAATTAGATTGGATTACAAATCTGGAAATATTGTAACAGACAACATTCTACTTTTGTAAGACAGTTGTAGTCGCATTATGGTACAGAAGTGAACAGCAGGCAAGTCCAGGCGCAGTCGCCACTCTAGCCTGTGTGGGTAAATGTCGCCATGTGCTGTAGACAAACCCTAAACCTACAGTTTACTGTCTTGCTGGGCTTGGATATATGAAACAAAAAATCTAAATTTGGGTCAAGAGTGACACCAAAGTATGTAAAGTTATCATCATCGTTTTAAAGAGGCTTATATCTCGACTTTTCACCAATAGTTCCCCGCTAACTGAACTGAACTTACAGTATGTCTGGAGTCAAATAACATAGTGTGTGTGTGTGTGTGTGTGTGTGTGTGTGTGTGTGTGTGTTCAGGATCAGGTTACTTTTAAGTAACCAAATTTATGATTCAGGTGATTGTTTAGGTCTGCTAAACAACATAGCCATTTATAAAGGCTTAAGTCATCTGCATACAGTAACATGCTGCATTTAATACTTACACATGGGAGACTATTGACAAAAATCAAGAAAAGCAAAGGCTACAAAACATGGAACCTTGGTGGATACAGTCAGTTACCGAAGCAAATCTTATTTATTTACTTAGTTATTTACTGAACTTGTGTTGACCAGGAAAGGAGGACTAGGAAATTCTGCCTATTTTCAGCCTCGTACCGGGGGAGAGATACAGATGTAAACTGACACACTGAACCAGATTAAGCTGTATGTGGTATCTGTAGTGAAGCTTGACGGTATAGTGCACAATTCAACCTGTTGTTTTCATTCAAACAAATAAAGACTTAACTATCCCTATGCTGTGTTTGATAGTTTGATACTTCTATGCCATTATGTTTTTTGCGACAACAGCCCATACATTGCCAAGAGGTGCTCTAACTTCATTGCGCTCCATACCTTGACATGGTAATGGGCATCAAGTAGGATATTTGCTGGCTTGAGATCCAGGTGCAGCAATGGTGGTGACATGCAGTGAAGGAAGTTCATGCCCACGGCGGCTTCATGAATGATTCGCAGTCGTAAGTTCCATGGCAGAGGCTCAGAGGCCAGCAGCTTCTCTAGAGATCCCGTCTCCATGTACTCCATCACCAGGCCCACCGGGTCCTTGCATATCCCATAAACGGGGAGGATGTAGCGGAACTTGGCCATTTCCATTTTCTTTGCCTCTTCTAAAAGCTCCCCACGCTCCCTAGGACAAAGTAAAATGATTAAAGCAATTGTTTGATTTGGTTTATTTGTTTCATTGGTGGCTTTTTGTTTTTATATGTGTTAGAACCTGTTCTACATGTTCTTTTGTTTTTTTGCTAGAACCAGTCTGGTTCATCGCTAAAGTTACCTAAACTATGACCAGAACACCAAGCGGTAAAGCTGCCCAAAGCGTTGGAACTCACTGCCATCTCCTATCAGACTTTCCTCATCCTCATTTTCAATCCCCTCAGCCCTTAATAATTTCTATTCCCCTAACTGCACTTGTTCTTAGCCCCCCTTCAACCCTCCCAACCCCAGCACATTATCCTTTAGCTCTACTTTACTTCTATTCTCCTAACCATACTTGTTACTAGCCCCCCTTCACAACCCTCCTCACCCTTGCACACTATCCCCTAATGCTCTATCCCTGACTTACCTCCTGTCTTTTAACTGAACCCTTCCTCTGATTACTTCCTCACATGCTACCACCCATTATACCCCCTTCCTCCCACCCCCTACCACAACCTACTGTGTCATTTTGACTCTCTACTACCATCCACAACCTACTGTGCTATTTCAACAGTCTACTGCTGTCCTTCCCCCACTACCCCCCCACTGATGCTCTCCTTTTCCAATCCTAGTTAACCCCTATTTCTTCAGCCTCCTATTCCTATCCTCTCCTCCCTCCGGTCACCTGCCATTCCACCTCCTCCTCCCTGCCCCTTCTCTCTCCCCTCCTTTTCTGCCTGTCTGCTTGCAGGGTTCTCTGTCATCCTGAGCGGTATGGATCCTGGCTCCCTCTCTTCTACCCCTCTTCCTCCCTCCCTTTCTAATCCTGACCCCTTGCAGGGTTCTCTGCATCCTGAAGGGGTATAGATTGGCTCTCTCCCTTTTCCCCCCTCTCCCTTCCCCCCACTTTCAAATCCATTGCCTGCCCACCTCCCTACTTCCCTATGCCTCTTCTCCTCTCCTGTTCCTCCACCCCCCTCTTCTCTACCTCCCCGCTTCCTTTCTCTCCCCTCCCTTTCTGTCTGGTCCTGTCCCCCTTGCAGGGTTCTTAGCATCCAGAAGGGGTTAGATCTTGACTGTCCCTCTCTCCCCCTCTTCTATCCACCACCTTCTACCCCTCGCCTGTCCACATCCCCACTTGTCTTATAACTGCCCTCCCTTGGGTATGCAATAGCACTTCGAATCTTCTGCTCAGCTTACTACTTCTAGCACTTCAAATGCATTATCCATCCTCTAACCTTTACCCTACTGGATCACCTGCTCTTGGGTTGTTGCAATGTGCATTATATCCAAACATGGTTTTGCTTACCCTGGCCGGTTGGTCTGGGTTATTTCTACTCTGTAATTGTACTACACTGTTTTGTTTTAGTAATTGTACTTGTATTGCTCTTTTATTGCTATGTGTTTGCCTGTTCTCCCAATTCTTGTACCCCGGGCCTTCTAGAAATGAGCTGTTTACAGCTCATTTTGTATTTCCTGGTGAAACACATTTCCAAATAAATAAAAAAATTAAGCAGAAGCTGTAAATTAGCATGGAAAGGCAGTGTGCTCTAGTGGTTAGAGCCCCAAGGCCAAGATGTTTCACCAGATATTGCAGGCTGAAATCTAACCACAACCACTGGTTCACTATGTAACACTGAGCAGATTTCTTAACCTCCCTGTGCTCTAGTTTCTCCCAGCAGTAAAGCAAAGCCCCACTGAACATTTCAGTCCGGTTATCCTGGACACATACACTGTAAACACAAAAGAAACAAATTTAAAGTAGTATGTACAACTATCGCAGACAGGGTCCCCCCATGGGAGATGAGGCAGGAGCCCACAGCCCAGTCTCCACCCACCAAAACTGTGATCTATTTGTGAAGCTGTTTCATGACAGGACCCACATCTGTGAGTTCAGCTCAGCCACTACATTACTCAGCCATGGAAATTCCTATATCAGGCAAGTGTAACTAAGCAAGTGTCAACTCAGAATCATCGCCTAGAATTTTCCACTTTAAATGGTACATGCATTACTTATCCTGTCCGTTGCCATGTACTGATGCA
The DNA here is from genome assembly GCA_016271365.2 of Neoceratodus forsteri. Taxonomy (NCBI): domain Eukaryota; kingdom Metazoa; phylum Chordata; order Ceratodontiformes; family Ceratodontidae; genus Neoceratodus; species Neoceratodus forsteri. The sequence continues at coordinate 1,393,407,903 of CM057458.1, read as the reverse complement.
AACTGTGGTTCCCAGTGCACTTTTTATAAAGACGAGGCAACTGCTCCAGAGTCCTGGACAAAGTTTTTTATCCAACAAAATACGAATGCAGTTGTCTAGGACTGGGGCAAGGCCACCCCAGGCATACTCAAGCATGCAGCCTGTACTAAATCTGTCAAACATGTGTTGAAATTAAGAGCTGCAACCAGTCAGCAGAACCTGGGCAGCAAACTGTGAAAATAATTTCCTTTGTGTATCATTTTTAAAAGACTAGGGGCAGCCCTGGAGGGGATGTTGTTGACTGTGTGAAGGCTCTTTCGATATACGTTTACATATACAGTTCAGACACCTATTAGGGCAGTAAGAGTGCCTTCTCAAATTCTTTGCGTAGGAGAACTGTAAAGTGAAGCTGAGCAGTACCAACATACAAAGAGCTTGAGAAGGCATTAATAACCAAAACACATGCCAGGACTGTACATATAAACAAATTATAGCTCATGTTAAAGTCTTCCGTTTAAAAAAAAAAATACAATGTAAAATCAAAATGTTTTACTTTGTAGAAAAAACATGAAAAAAAAGTGTTTGAGGAATGGACTATGCCAACTGAACACAGAACTTCAGAATTTTAAAACTGTTGCATTACAGACCCTTATATGTATGTTTTTTTATTTTCTGTTTTTAACCCCGCCCCAACCCAGCACTGTCACCTGACTGCCTACCTGTAGCCACCTCTTCCCAAAGAGGACTCTCCCCATGGAGCCCTGGCTTACCCCCAGGCAGGGACGCAGTGGGGGAGTGCCCCAACCCCCCTTCCCAGAGGTATCAAGTCAGCATCGAGGATCTCCGGTGGTGCTGCAGCCGCAGGCAGGTGAGGGCCCACTATTGGATCCTTACATTGGTGGTGCACTGGGAGAGGCAATTTCCACATGTACGTCCTCCCAGAGTGTGACTTGCCAAAATGCCAAAGCTTCGCCGGCATCTTATTGCGCTCTCCCTCAAGTGCAGGCATCAGGGCTGCAATACCTCTGGCTGTCACCAGAGGTCAGGCCACCCCCCCCAAGCCAGTGTGCCCCCCTCCCCCCCGAGGAGCTGAGCAGTCCATCAGACACTCAGACATCCTCTTCCCCAGCCAGCCCTCTGGCTCCTGGGTCCGCTCCCGAACCAGAGTCGCCAGCATCGCGAGCGGAAAACCAACCACTGCGCTGATGGGCCGGCTCCCTTATACATATGTTAATGCTGCCACTGAATTGCTAGGATCCCAACCTGTCTTTTCCTCCAAAATGCATCACCAGGTTGTTCTGCTAATGCTGATGCAGCATCCTTTTGTTCTGCCCTCCTGGGCATGTCATGGAAGCATGCATCTGGCAGGATTAAAAAAGACAGATATTTCCATCTCTGGTAGCATCGTCAACTACCAGAATATTTAAAAATATCTATTATAGATAATCAATAACCAATTGTGATAAATGGATGGCGGTAATCTTTGTGCTATGCAAGATGTTATAATCCTCTCAAGCACTGCTTTCAAGGATTTGGGATGTCACGCAAAGAACTCCGGAAGATTAGCGTCCCATTCATCACAGTCAGGTGATAGTTATCATCTGTACCATAATCATGGCACTGTTCTTAGCCACTCAGGACTGTTATTTCTAAACATTGCAGACACTGTTATAACCATAAAAAAGTACTTACATGCAAACAATCCTGAAATCCTGACTTTCGAAGGTCTGTTGACACAGTCCCTTTCTCGCACTGGGATTTCTCTTATTGTCTGCTATTTAAAACCTTTTAGTTTAACATTCATGTTCCATTTTTTTCAAAACAGATGAAAACAGGAGTTATAATATGTTTATATGAACAGTGCTGGCACCTGTTAGAGTTACTAGTGCCTTCTAAAGTCATTTGTGTGCCAGAACTACTCCACTTGACTTTGCAGTTCTGTCACCCAAAGAGCTCAAGAAGGACTCTTATTCATTCATTCATTCACTCATTTACTCATTCATTCATTCATTCATTCATTCATTCACTCATTCACTCATTCACTCATTCACTCATTCATTTTGTTACTTGTTTACTTAAGGCCCACTGATCCAACTCACCAGGTGTGATCGGGGGAAGGGATACAGCAAGGAGTGGAACAGCAATAACAAACACAGTGACAACAACAGGTGCAGGCACATGAACAATAAAAGCACAGTATAAGTAATGGATTCCAGAGAACGGAAAACACTGCTGAAAATGTGTGCAAAGTACAATGCTCACGGAGGGTAGCTGGGATGAGAGTTAGAGGAGCTGACAAGCATATGGCAAGATATGTGTAACAGAATCATGGTGGCATAAAATGTATGGGGATCCGTACGATTGCCCGACATGAGGTCTACCGACACTGCTTTTCAGTCATTTGTTTTCCCCGGTAAATTATTTCCCATTGACAGTTTCCTGACTAGTGCTGCAGAACGAATTGCGATAGTAGCAGCACAATTACTAAGCTAATTTCAACGAACACTTAAACTCTTTTTTCAAGGACTTATACGGCTACACACACACACTAACTCATTCATAGAAACTTTTTTTTACTTATTTTGAGGGCTCTATACAGAAGCAACTTCATTGGCAGTCTTTAGAAATATGTAGACTTGTGCTGTGGTTGTATCCCATATTGTATGTCATAGTAACAACCGAGGTCAGCAACTGCTTACATATTTTGACACACTGCCCAAACAAATTATCCAGGAACCAGACACACAATGTGTATAAAGTAAACCTTTTCAGGGCGAGAGAGGGCCACTCCAGCCTGTGCACACACTTGACAATAATAACTGCACTATCCACTCTGAAGAACAGAACAGCTGAGAGGATACACAACATCTAGTAATTTTAGGTATACAGAAGGGCCAGAGGAATAGATGACACCCCCATAACTGAGAATGGAAAGAAACATTTGATCTGCAATTTGCTTTTTTGTCAGTTGTTAATATGGTCTGACTCTCAAATGCCATTGTGGACGTAAAATGACTGCAACAACCATTTTGCTACTGATCATGCTTAGTAGGGTCGAAAACTCTTCCTGGTTGTGCATAAGGTTGCTCACATGCTGATAGGCAGGGCTGCAATGTTAATGACCTCCTGAGGTATTCACAAAGCATTACAGCCCTCACAACCCTGGTTGTTGTGTACTGGGTTCACACTGAGTTACCACCAGTTTGCAACCATGTGACCCTGGGGATGGAAGGAAGGTGCCCAAGGACAGGAGCTAGCTGAGAGGGGGAGACCATTGAACATCAGGAGTATCGTGGACAGGGGTGTATAAATGACAGACTGAATCAATATGGTGAGGGTTTGGCGTTACTGGACGCCAGGGAGTGCTCCGAACAGGGACAGAGTGAGGGGGATTGCACTGAACATACGGCTTCAACAACTACCAGCTTATCTCATCCACTCTGTTCACACTGTCCAAACACCTGGGCAAACCACACAATGTCTGCTCCAAAACCAAATTCAGATTACAATTTCAATCAAACAATGTTCGGGCAAACATCGCGTCGGGAAAATCAATGACGGGAAATAGATTGCGGGAAATATAGAGTCGGGAGAATGAATGATGGGCAACCATACTAGACCCAATGTATGTTACTACTGCTGCTGAGATCAGGCTTATGGTTGTAAGAGTGATCTCAGGTGCATTCTTAGGGAAGGAGAACTGCGAACCAAAGGTGAGCGGGTTCTGATACCCTAAAGATACAAGTGAGACCACTCTTACAACCTGGTCTCAGTGGCAGTATTAATATTACTGATTGGGATTGATCAATACTGTATTAAAATTTTAAACAACCTGCCCCAAATGTGCCCATTTCCATGGCAGCTGCATGCAAATACTCTTCACAGAATAAGAGTGTCTCACGCATAAAGAAAAGGAGCGCTCTAATTGGTCTGGAACACTCCCTCAATCTATAATTCAAATTGGAGAGTAAACACCAAGATTTAAGCTATACAAGAGAGTAAGAGGCAAAAACTGGCAAAATAATTGTAGGGTGCAAATAGGGTATGGGTGGTTGTAATGTGGAGAGACAAGAAGAAACATAGCTGAAGGTGCATCCTTTTGAGAAGTGTGACAGTAAGAGTGGTTTGTGAGAGTGCAGGGAGGAAGAGAGAGACAGATGGGGAGAGGTAGGTTGTTCCATGGTGCTGAAGGTGGATAGAGAAAACAGATTGGCCTGCTACAGATTTGCTGTGAGAGATGTAAAAGAAACGAGCAGCAGATAAGAAGTAGGATATTGCTTATCCTAAGAGATGCCAGATTCTGTGTAACGTTACGTATAACACGTGTGTGTGTCTAAAATGTTTCAAAATAAGCTACCCGACTAGCTAAAAATGAAGTCATTACTTAAAATTGTCTATACAGTAATTCAGAGTAAAAATACCAAGACACGCCCAGGGTCTTAGAGTTTCCGACCATAACACCCTACCCTGTAGGGTCTGACAGGCATCCATCCTACCCTGTAGGATCTGACATGCATCCACCCTACCCTGTAGGGACTGACAGGTGTCAGGGGTGTGACTTGGGATTGTCGACAGTAATGCTCATACTCAAGCCATTCCACCTCCACCCCCACCCTGCAGCCAGTGACAGCCATTGAGGTGCACCTTGGATTTTTTGGCCCCAGAGTTCACCCCCTTCTCCTGTACTGCACCCATTTCAGTGTATGACCTTATGAAATGGGGTGACTGTGAAGCTGAATACCCCAATGCACACCTCAACACTTGTCGGTGTCTACAGGACAGGGTGAGGTGAAATGCCATGAGCATTATGGGCAACGACCCACAGGCACACCCCAATGCCTGTCCATCTCTGCAAGGTGGAGGTGGGATTGGCGTGAGTTCAATACTTCACCACCACTCCTGTTCTGCATCTGTCTGACTCCTGCACGTTCAATGCTAATATCAGCAAGCAAACATTCGGCATTGACAAATGCTTGTCCTAATCTGTCCTAAACACTGATTTCCCACATGTGGTATTCTGCGCTGGAAGTGCGAAAACACACATCAGCCAGGATGTGAAAAATGACAGCTGTACTGTTCACAAGGATGTGTGGAAAAATGCCAATGTTGAAAATCTGGAGTGAAAATATTACAAATTTGTGAAGTTACGAGGGCGAGTAGAAACTGCGCAATGCACGCTCATAACACAGTCATTTTATGGACTTTTGTCACCAAATTTTCAACATAGGCATTTCAGGACCTCTGCTCATAAACAGTGTCACTGTGATTTTCTTAATCTGTCCCGAACACTGATTTCCTACAGTGACCATGCTATTCTGCGCCAGAAGTGCGAAAAAACATTTCGGCCAGGATGTGAAAAATTACAGAAGTACTATTCATAAGGAGGTGTGAAAAAATGCTAATGTTGAAAATCTGGAGTGAAAAAGTTCAAGAATTTGCAAGTGTGCGTGGAAACTGCGCAATACACGCTCATAACACAGTCATTTTGGGGAATTTGTTCACCAAATTTGCAACATAGGCTTTTTGAGAGCCCACCTCATGAACTGTGGCACTGACATTTCGTTATTTGGTCCTGAAAGGTGATTCCACGCAGTGACCGTGAAATCACCTTTCGGAACTGAATAAACAAATGGCAGTCACTGAATTCAAGAGGTGGGGTCCCAAGAACCCCATGTTGAAAATCTGGTGCAAACATTCGAAAAAATTAGAGTTTAAAAAACCCTATTTATGCCATTATGCAGCTTACCGGCATTTCTTCAGTTCATAGTCGGCTTTGAAGAGTGCAGACGTGTTCCCAGTCCACCGAAGATCATCGCGCCAGCTTCCGGAGGTAAGTATGGGGTGAAGAGGGTGTCAGGAGGTGGCATACACAGAGGGTGGGTGCAGGTTGGGGAGGGGGGCAAGAGAGTCAACAAGGGACTGTTTTCTTTTGTTACTTTTTTTTTTTTTTACAAAGATGACATGAGACTTTTACCATGCTGGGGTGGGCTCCCAGCGTGGAACCTAGAAGTTTTGGGGGGGCAGTGGAGCCAATGGGTGATTGGGGGATTGGGCACTCCTGTTGGCCATACAGTGTAAGGGGGGACACATGAGGATGCTGGACTTTTGCCACTCTGGGGTGAGCTCCCAGCGTGACACAGGGAAGGTTTTTTGGGGTGGCACTGCAGCCGATGGGGACTGGGCACCCCCGGACATACAGTGTGCTTGGGGGGGGGTGTGTATGAGCAGAGGGGATTGGGCACCTCCTTGGCACACAACAAATGAGGGTGGTTCGTGCATACGACGACTGCTACAATCAGCGGTGGTGAGGTGTAGGCAGTTTGCCTACTGCTGATGGCACGGCAGTATGCAAATTGCCTACACGTTACCACCGCTGATTGTTTATTTTTTTATTTATTAACTCTAGAATTAATCACCTTGGAGCAAGAACAGCTCATTTACAAAGGTTCCACATCAAATTGTCGGTAGACAAACAGGGTGAACATAATTACAAAAATTATACAGTAGTTACAATGATGGTAGTGAACATACAAGGGTGAACATCATTATTCATTATACGAGACTACACAGGTGAGGCAGGAGTAGAGCTTAAACCAGTGATTGATGTAGACAGGCTGGTTCAGACTGAGGACTGAGCAGTGCATCGGTAGACTAGATGTGATGGCATATGGGGGGGAAGAACCATAGGGAGGGTAGTCCCAGTGGAGTGGGCAGACTAGAAGGCCATTGTCAGGAAGAGAGGGAGGGAGGAGGGATTGAGAAGTGCTAGTAGGGTAGAGGTAGGGGACAGGGATGCTATAAGTGTTGGTGTTGGCAGTGATGGGGGTGAGAGTAGTGGGGGGTAGCAGAGGAGAATGAAATGTGGACTAGATAGAAATTTATCGGAGAGAAGCAGGAAAGTCTGGGATACTAAGGGAGGCGGAGCTCTAAGTGAAACAATCACAGCTACTAGAGGAGGTGAGGTGTACCTGGAGCAGCCGTTTGAAGGGGCCAATTTTGGGAGTAGTCAGGATATCCTGGTTAAGAGCATTATACCAATATGGAGCCCGGTAGGCAAACAATCTCTGTCCCATCGAGGTCTGACATCTGGGAACCCGGAAGGTTTGATTGATGGTGTTACGGGTACGCTGAGTGGTACTGTGAATGTTTAGGAGCTTTTTGACACCTGGTGGCATGAGGCCTAGGAGTGCCTTTTTTGTTACCAGGCAGGTCTGATACCGGATCCTACAAAGGAATGAGAGCCATCCAGACTGGGCATATAGTTCACATGTTTGAGTAAGGTGGGCAGTGCCAACGAGTAGTTTACAGGCTTTGTTAAGTGCCACCGTTACCCTACGAAGGGCAGTAGGGGAGGCAGAGCCATAGATGGCTAGACCATAGTCAATGACAGAGGTGACTGAGCTGTGGATTTCCAGCCGCAGAGCATCTGTAGTCATACAATGCTTGTGCCTATGTAGTATTCCAATTCGAATGTTTATGGCCTTGGCAACATTCTCAATGTGGTGTGTGTAGGAGAGGAAGCTGTCCAATGTGATCCCAAGGTATTTGAAATGCTTGACCTGCTCAAGCTGGGCACCAGAGCCATTCTGGACTGTGAGGGAATGAGCTTCATGCTTGCTACGCACACTGCTGAATAGCATGACCTTGGTTTTGCTGAGGTTCAGGATCAACTTGTGGGCACTGAGCCATTCTTCAAACCTCACAAAGTCAAGCTGTAGTTGATGCTCAGTGAGTTTAGGGTCCTGGTGGCTGGTAAAAATTACAGCATCATCTGATTGTAGCGGTCGTTTGCTTTCAACTATATGCCACTGCATCTGAACTGCTGTCATAGACAACTGGGACATTCATTGGTGCGATGCGGCTGCACCTGCAAAAATGATCAGGGCAATGGAAGCGGGGGTGCTACACCTATGAAAACTCATATGGTGGCACTATTTTTCTTGCACATGCGTGCAAGCAAACATAAAAACCCAAGAAGGATTCTGTCAAATACTGAATGGTGCTAAGCATCGAGGTGCTATTATTTACTATGCTTTCTCCTTTAAATACCTTGGGGTCTGGGTGAACCATCACCTTGATTTCTTTTTCTGTGAGGATGCCATCCACCAGAAGCTGAACTGCAAACTCGGAACTCTGCACAGAAATAAAGCATGTATCCCACTTCCTGTACACAGCGAAATTATCTTGAAGATGATCCTCCCTATAATTAGCTGTGATGACATTCTTTACAGTGCTGCTCCCAAATCCACCCTGCCCAGATTGTTCCTCTCAACCCCACCACGGTTCCCTTTACATTTCCCTTGCTCTCCCCTCTCTGTAAGCTAGACACCTGTCTCACTGTGCCTCTCATCTCCAAATTCTGGCTTTGCTCCCTCCCCACTTACCTTTGTTCCATTTTCTCCTGCCCCTCCTTCTCCATGTGATTTCATAACAGTGACTGTTGCTCTCCCTCCTCCCTCCTTCCTTCCTTCCTTCCTTCCTTCCTCCCTCCCTCCTCCCTCCCTCCCATTAAATCTCTTCAGGTCAAGAAGCTTTCTTCTTCTTCAGGTTCCTTAAGTTCTGGCCTACTCTCCCCCAGCTTTTTGTTCTACCTTTTCTCTTTCCACTCTCAAGTTCCTCCTTCAGAACTTCTCCGCTCACTGCTGCAAATGCCTACAACTTCTCTTAACCCTACTCAACTGCACAACTGTCAGCTCTTGTGGTCCGCCACATCCTGGGGCCTCCTTTCCACAGCTGTATCTCCTTATCTGGTTATTGTAATTCTTCTTCTGAACTGACATCACTGAAACTGCATGCATCATCATTGCATGGTTTGTACAGTTTATTCTGTTGTTTTTGTAACTGCTTTACCTTTGTACCTCTGGACACTTACTGTGTTATGTTTTACATTATTATGTGTGCACCTTATTAATGAACTGCCATTTTGCACAATTTACTCCCTCGTCCTCTCCCCCAAGAACGCATCTGGAAGTGAGCTGTTGCCAACTCAGCATGTCTTTCCCTGCTAAAACTTCTGAAATAAATTTTTTTTTTTGTTGTACTAACGAAACAGTAAAGCGAGGCACTTAAGCAAAAAACAATAACAAACACAGCAAAAACTCTGTGAAGGTACAGGATTCTTACTGTTTAGTCACTGACAACTCGTTATAAAATGGTTGCAATAACCTAGAAATGTGATTATTCTGATTATATCACATGATCCTGCATTATTCAGCATCACAGCACAGTTCCGAAATACTTAATTATATTTATATTATAATATATTGTGATATTTATATAACATATTATTGTATAATAATATATTAATTTTCTTAACCTTATTACTTGATTTTAAAAATAAAGCTGGAGAGCCATTTTACAATCATAATAAATAACTCTAGGGTACAATCAGACACATCCCTCGTACATCACTTGTCAAGCTGCACTGTTATCCCACAATAACGTGCACCCAGTCATGCCTTATTGCCTAATTATAGCCCTGGTGGAGCCTGGGATCACCTTAAGCTACTGAGTTGCTGCCAAGCTTAACCCTGCTTAGGATTTTGAAGAACTTGCTGACATCATGACTTCATATACACTAGGTTTATTATTGCAGGAAATGGTGTTCTGCATGCCTTCCCTGGCCCTGTGTAGTACACATGCCTCTGCCTGCCATACAGCAGCCATCAGCCTTAGTACTGAGTCAGCCACATTGACTCTCCAAATGAGCCTGGATTTGGGGAGCAAAAGGAATCTGTCAGAATAAGTTTAGGTAAGCCAATAAGGGCTTGAAACACCTAAGGGCACGCAAACTTTAGTAATCCTCATGACTCCATTCTGTCCCCACCCACATGCCCACACACGCACACACCCACACGCCCACACACACAAAGCAAGTAAGTAATTTCTTTATTCAGCAAAAAAATAAAAATAAAAGGGAAATCTCTATCTCGTAACTCAAACACAGAACTTGGCAGCTTGAGCAGTTCACTCCTGTTTACAAAGCACTAACCCCCATAGCCATTAATCGAAGCCTACAAAAAGGAAGGCCAAGTCAAATAAAAATATATTTTGCTTCCTAAGATTTTCAAAGTACTCTTTGTTTTAATAAGTGGTAAGCAAGTGTTTTTCTTTCAAAGCAGCAGTGTGGAGCCTCTGTCAGAACTTCAGAGAGGCATACGGTACTCTCATCTCAAATAATGCACAAGACTGTGTTGGGAATCATGCCCCTTGTGTATCTGACTATTCACAATATCTTCCGATGATTTTGTATAATTTTTCAGTTTAAAAACCACTTCAAATTCCTCAATAAAAACTTAATTTTGTCAGAAAAGCATTTTTATCTGGTTGTCTATTGAGAATTACAATGCTCTTTCTGCTGATGTTTTATGCTGCACAAGATTTTTTTTTTCAGTTCAAACTGAAAAAAATGTCTGCAAGAAAAAGGTATGTCATACATGATTGTCACATATTTACATCTTTTTTTTATCTTACTGTTGTGTTTTGAATGTATACATGTATCTGGTCCCTTGTGAAAATGGGCATTTTTGGCTCATCAGCTCACCAGAATAAAAAATAATTTGAAAACTTAAAATGAATAAAAATAAAAGGTGGGTAGAGACTAACAAATGTCAACATAGTGGCATAAAAATTGCTCCAAAATGGTTTATTTTAGTGTTGATGAACAAGGCAGCATGATCCATTGGTTACAGCAAAGGACTGGGAAACAGGAGACTCAGTTTCAAATCCCAGCAGAGCCATTTATACACGGTGTGAACAGAACAAATCACACTGTGCTTCGGCCGTTCCGGCAGTAAAATGTGGTAAGAGCAAGATCCGACTGAAAGCAAGAGCCATCTTGGCCAGGCCTTTTCTGGGTAAAATATGTTGTAAATGATGCTGATGGGTACCCCAAACAGTAATCCCCACCATACTGTAGTCCACGAGCAGGCCTCCCTAATGCTTTAAAATGCTGTCAAGGAAGAGAACGTGTAAAAAGAACTTGGTAAAAAACAAAATGGTTCCAGAACTGGACTAGTTCTGGCACCAGAATGGTGTTGGAACAACCCAGAATACCCACTTTTGCACATTTTTTTTGGGGGTTAGAGCACTAGTCCAGTGCCAGGTTGGCATTCTGGTTCTGGGCAGATTCCAGTTCAGCACCATTCTGGACCCAGAATGCAACCAGAACAGAATGTATCTGGAGAGGTGCCAGAACCACCCAGAATACCCACTTTTACAAAATGGGTCTAAAAAATCAAAGAACTTTAATTGGGTAAAACCAGTCATGTGATGGTGCATTATTAGAGCATAATGCACAGTCATCCTGGTCCTAAACCTGACTGAATTTGTTAGTAGCCACATCACACAATGAGCAAATCAGTCCCCCTACAACATAAACTGATGTTCCTTCAGTCCCCCTCCGAGCAGAACTGATCTTCCATCACAGACATGACTGCTACCCTTACACAGTGAAAAAAAAACATTCAACTAGGCCTTAAAAATAAAACTACCTTAAATAAAAAACAAAACAAATTATTAAATATTGTTTACCCTGATCATCACCCTCCTCTTACACACATAAACAAATTAGAAACATTAAGTATTGTTCCTAGTTTTCATTACAACTGTTTTTTTTGCTGACAATGAAATATCTTTACCTGCTCATCAAGGAAATCTTTTGCTTGCCCTGACAGAGATATAACTGAGTACAGTCTATGGTCAAACATTTTAAGGGATGGAAATCCATCTCTAGAATAGACTTCTTGTGCTGCAGTTAGTAGCTATGTCATCCTCATTGTTGTGCTGCACTAGATAAACAGCTACTGCAGCATAACGTCGAAACTGTACTACACGCATCGACCACTCGAACTTGACATTCAAGAAGTAGACACGGCTGTGAGAAAATAAATTAAAATGTAAGGACTCAGCATTTCAGCTACACTCCAACATGACTTGATTTTCGTGTGATAGTGGACCATACACCATAAAGAACAATGTATGGTCTGCTATCCATAACAAGTGGGAGTAACCTTCTCGAGGTTGCCATGGCTACCAAAACCTCTCGAGGTTTAAACAGTCACCACTGACAACCTCTCAATGGCTACCCACTCTTGTTATAGATAGCAGACCAAACATTATCATCTATTTCTGGCTCCACAAGAGATCTCTGTTGTGCGTGTATGTGTGTGTGTTTACAATATGTTGGGAGAGGAACATTCTGCTAGTGGAACTGAGCAGAATTTTGAATCCCTGTGTTCCATGGTAAACATTCCATATGCTGAATGTGGGGAAAGACAGAGGAAAAAAAAACAGGATGAAGAAAGTAGGCAATACTACTTTATCAACAAAGAGAAAAGGTGGGAAAGCAGTTACATAGGCAGAGGCATACCCAAACTGCTCGGCTACATAGCAGAGAGGCGGCAGCTCAGTCAACACTCACCAGGAGCCCAAGTCAGAAGGCAGAGGCGCGAGAGAGAGACTGACTTGGCAACTGAAGGAACACTACAGTCCATACAGTGTCAGGGACATTATAGGTTAGTATGATCAACAGAAATGGACGATACCTCCTCAGATAAACACTGCATGTTTCGCGTCACTCAGATGCTTTTTCAGACACTGTAAAAAAGCATCACAGTGACGCAAAAGGTCAACCACATGTTTAACTGAGGGGGTGCACTTCGATGTAGTCCATTTCTTGTTTGTTATCAATAAACCTTTATAGTGTCCTAACATTGTGGAATGAAACGTTCCTTCAGCTAGCTGTGTCAGTCTCTCTCTTGTGCATCTCTGCTCAGATACATTCCTGAAGTTTATAAAAGCACATACATTTGAATCATATATGGGTGTTTTCAGGTGAAATCTGTACCACCCCGCCAAAGGAAAAAGCAGCTTGGCAGGTTCTAAGTTTTGAACACATTTCTATTAAAATCAGTACTTGTAGTGATTTGAGATGCAAAGTAACATGTTTTTTCTTACAAAAATGTGTGCTGCACATGGATTTCATTATGTTTTATTGTTTTTAGTCAACCCCTCAGCTACCAGACTAGGGACTTTTTTGTCCAGAGTTAAAACAGAGGCACATTTCAATGAACAGTCCAGTTTTTATCTTTTTAAAATACTTGCTTCTTATTTTCATTCATTTTAAATAAAATATTTAAGTGCCATTTTATAAGAGCAATAAGACATTCCAGGGTGTGCCAATATGATAAAACTAATTGCGCGCCTCAAGTGCATTTCAAGGGAAATGTCCATGTCCCGTTGGACCCCACCTCTGTGTGAAGGAGGGTCTGATTAGCAAATGCATTTAGTAGTAAAAGTGCCACTTATTGTTTAGTACTTTATTTACATTCATATCTGGTTGATCCTGTGCCCTCCCTGCTGGCATTTTCAGTTCAAACGTCCTCCCCATCGCACCCACGGCTGTCCCCATGATGACGTGGCAGGTGGGGAGCAGCTGATGGTCTCCATAGGCTTGTCATAGTACAGGATTGATGAACAGCTGCAGTTTGGAGTCCGTGTACCGCCGTAACATATGGAGACCAGGTACAGACAGCTAGTGTGCCTGTCAGTCTGTACCTGGTCTCAGTATTGCAAGGACACTGACAGACTCCAAACTGGAGCTATTTGAAGCTACTGCAGTACATATAATCTGTATTGCAGTAGCTTCAAATAGCTCCAGTTTGGAGTCTATCAGTGTCCTTGCAATACCGAGACCAGGTACAGATTAACAGACACACTAGCTGTCTGTACCTGGTCTCCGTATGTCACAGCAGTACACAGGCTCCAAAATGAAGCTGTTAAGCAATCCTGCACTATGACACGCCTATGGAGACTCCCAGCTGCTCCCCGCCTGCCACGACATCATGGGGACAGCCATGGGTGCTTGTAGGTGTGACGGGGAGGGCATTTGAACTTAAAATGCCAGTGGGGAGGGCACAGGATCAACCAGATATGAATGAAAATAAAATACTAAACAGTAAGTGGCACATTTACTAATATTTATACATTTGCTAATCAGGCCCCGCTTCACCCAGAGGGGGGGACCCGATGGGACATGGACATTTCCCTTTAACAGTACACTGGAGGCATGCGATTATTTCACCATAATGCACACCCTGTCATGTCTTATAATTTATTTGTATTCTGACTGCATTCCAGGTGGGTCAGTCACCATTCTGATTCAGGGTTAATTCTGGTTCAGGCCTGGAATGACACCTCAACCAGAGTTCTGGAACCGGAATGCATACAAAATGCTGCCAGAACTACCCAGAATACAGCAACCTGATTCTACTTACTGCATTCCTGATGGTTCCAGCACCATTCTGGGTGCATTCCAGTACTATTCCGAGAAGTGATAGTCTCTTTCCTCAGCTTGAAAAAATGAATCAGTCCATTCTGGTTCCAGATGCATTCTGGTTTTGGATCCGTTCCATTTGTTACCCCCTTCCCCATGTAAAATGTTGCGGAGTGTGTGCAGCCCACAGTGTTTCCACTTTTCAAAAACTTTAAACTATTTACATTTTTTTTTGTTTGTTTTTATACAGTAGTTCATGTTTTTAAATATTAGGATTGTGTTCCCACAGTGGGGGACTGGGTCAGAAAAAGAACCTGTAAATGAGGTCACTTTGGCGGATTCCATTTTGGATGAATTCCCAATATCCCAAGTGAGACAGCACAGCTCATTTACAGTAAGTGGGGTCCTGCTGCAACCTAATTTTACAGTTGGGGGGAAGGGGAACTGAAGCTTGTGGGATAAACCAAAGTAACTAGCTCATGCTCCCACATTCAGCCAGAGGCAACAATTAGACTTCAAGCTGTGAATCATGGTTTATAATCCAGTGCTGTAACCACTAGACTTAACACAAGAAAAAAAAAAAAGCAGAACAATAAAAACACATACACACATAACAGACAGTTAATCCTTTGTGCATCCAGGCAACATAATATAATCAGCCCTGCACCTGTTATGTAAGATTGACAAAAAGCTAACCAATTAACCCTTGGTACAAAGATTTGGCATGTTGTTAAAGACAATATGTAGCATTCTCAAATTTATTATTTTAAATGACCATTTATTTAAACCTGTTGTCCAGGCAAGTCACCCTGAGCCAAAGCTTGTTTCCAGCTGTGACCTGGGGCAGGGAATTAGAGTGGGGGAGAAAACAATTGAATGGAATAAAATACAAAACATAGTATGACATTACCTCAAAGCAAGGACAAGGAAAAGTTACTCCCTTAAAGGGAACATTCCCTCAACCTATTTTCTGTATACCTGTGTAGTTTGTAGGCATGAACAATGATTCTCTCTCTTGCCAAGCCACTATAGTTAGGTTGAGTAGGCTGTTTAGTGTTAACCCCCTAAATTTGCACTTTAATAGCTTCACCCCTGTTTGACTGATTTGCAAGACATTTTGCACACATGGTCATGTTGGTATGGTCACTTGACATGCCAAGTTTTGTTCCAGTCAGATGTGCAGATTCCAAGAGCCAGACAGTGAAGCAAATAAAAAAAAATGTGCCTTTTTTGCTGCTTTTTTTGTCACTGCCAAGCACCCAGATGGTTTAGAATTTTGGTCTGAAATGTTCAGGGTAGAAAGGGCTTCATCCAGAATGGTGATTTTCATTGGCTTGGTAAAATAAAATCTGTTCCAGAGTTATAAGGATTTGAAATTTCAGTTCTGAGCATGCTCGGTATGGTCTTTTGGAAAACTTTCATACAAAACAAGAATTTGGCCATACAAAACAGGATTTTGTTTCATGAGGGGGTTAATCCTGTTTTATTAGAAAAAAATTCTTCTTTCATATGGCCATCTTATTTTCATTTTTTTCTCTAAAAAACAAATTTGAAAACCCATAAAAATCATATCCTGCAGAGACACCAACGCATGTACAGTATCTTGTTAAATGGGGCCCAATTAGCTGGATTCAGCAGTTTTTTTTGTTTGTTTTTTAGAAAAAAAGGGCCCAGAAATCCATTTTTAAAACATTTAAAAAATCTTGTTTCATGAGACTATTCTCTTGTTTCATATGGCCTCACGAAACAGGAACAGGGCCATATGAAACAAGATTATGTTCATATGAAACAAGGATTTGGAGTTAGTTTTTTTTCACATTCTTGTTTCATATAAACTAATCCTGTTTTGTGAGAATGACACAATCTCACAAAACAGGATTAGTTTATACGAAACAAGAATATGGACTTTTTTTTTTCCACATTTCAACTTTAACAAGCCATAACTATGTCAATATCTGTAGTTATAGAACAATCTGTATGTCAAAGGAAATGCCTCAACCAGTACTACAAGATTAACACATAATACCCTCCAAAAAAATTCAGGGGCCATATAAAAAAAAAATACAAAAAATTAAAATTCCCATAGGATAACACTACAACTTTAACAAGCCACACCTCAATACAGATTTAGAGTTAAGGGACAATCTACAGTATATATCAAAAAAAGATTTCAATGAGTACTACAACACTAACACATAATACCCCCCCCAAAAAAAATTCAGGGACATTTAAAAAAAAAATTAAAAAAAGAAACTCCCCATAGGATAACACTGCATCTTTAACAAGCTGTAAGTCCATCTGTGTCTCCCCACATGTTGCCAGCAAACAGTAGGCCCTGCCTGAAAAAAACAGATCACAACTCACCTCATTTGGTTATGGAATGGGGTGAGCGTTAGGGTTGAGAACCCCAAAGAAGACTCACCCCTGATTCAACAAGAGGTAGGACAGCGAAAACCATAATTTGTTTTCATTTTGCTGCTGGGGGGATGGGGTGAGAATGGGGAGATAAGGTTAGAAATCTTAAAGTCACATTTCCCTACTTTTGTCACTTTAATCTGAACCCTAATTGGTGCATTAATGCAGTTTTATTGCAAAGAATTTAAATACAAATGAGGTTGTTTCATTCTGTTTTGCCCTGGTATGAAAACTTGTTTCTCTCCATTCCAAAGGTCATGGCCCCCACTCATGCAAGGCATCATGGGAATTGAGGATGTGTACCTACATAAGCCAGCAGAAGTTCTACTCTCATTCAGTTCTGTTACATGTCTTGTGAAGTCCCTGTATTCTCTAAAAGCATTTTTTTCTATCTCAGATACACTCTAAACAACAAAAAACAGCAGGGCACTTATTATGCCTTGAAAAGTTTCATGGCCAGCATAAGACAAGAACATAGGGACTGCAGAGGACAGCAACAGCACATGCGAAATACTAATAAAGTATAACTACTGCAGGCTTTAGCACTAAAACATCATAAAATTCCAGGAAGCCTTACATGAGTCAGCTAATGATTTTTGCAATGGAGTCAAGCAAGTTTTCACACCAGACTTAAGTACCTTCATTTACATTTAAATCCTAATCAAGTTAGGATGGTGCAAAAGAGGCAATCATTGTTCAAGCTTACAGACTACACAGGTAAACAGAAGAAAAGGTTGGGGAAGGGCTGGCCCAGTGGCACAGAGGGCTGAGATGCTGGATGCCTTACCTCATGTCATGCCAGTGACCAGGATTTCAGAATGAGCCTTGGTCATCGGAGAGCCAGCACAGGAGGGGGGAAAGAGAGGGAGCAGGATCGAGCAGCTGAAAGGCAGCTCTCCTCTCACGGGGAGGACTTTGCCGCCCGCCATAGTTCCACTGCCCCCAGATGGAGGTCTGCAGGCGCTGCAGGCAAGTGGGTGGCAAGAAGTGGGAAGGTGTCTCGGTACCACGGCATGCACGCACCTCCACATGCATGCGCACACCCGGGCAGGGTTGGGAGAAAATGAGGTTAAAATCGGAGCTAATATATAAATTTAAAAAAAAAAGAAAAGGTTGAACGGACCTATCTTTTCTTCCAGTGAATTAGAACTACCAGTTAAACCTATACATCATCTCCTTCTGATGCATGGGGCCCCAGAATTTAAAAATACTTTTCAAAGGATGTTCTATGTGTAACAGACATCTTTAGGTTTCCCCTTTCTTACATCCTATGAATCTCCCTGATACATACCTAAAATCTATGCACACTTAAAAAAAGCTCTAATTTATCACTTCATTACATTCACACAAGGTTATTTCTTGATATTGGTTTTCTTTCTTTTCTTGTCTAGCTTGCACTTGTATATCTTTTAAATCTTAGTTATACTTCAATTTGGCTCTGTTTCCATCTTTCTCCTATATACAAAGAAAAACGGGGAAACAGCATAAAAAATGTGATCTTTCAGATTTTTTTTTCTTCTTTATTTATGCTATGCTTATTTGGTAAAGTTAGGTATTTAAAGATCACATTTTAGGTGACACTTATTTAGATAGCGGTTATGTATGTTGAAAATAGGTGGGGGCTGTGTCATTTACACTAAAAACTCTCTGTAGGGATATGCCCCCATGTAGCAGTGACAACCTGCTAGCTCTGCCCATTAGACTGCATTTAGGGGCACACAATAGAGTGCTTACTGTGTTCTCAGTATATATTACACTAAAACTAACCCTAACTGGTGTCAGCAACCTGCTGGATTATATCAGTACTCTGAGTCTAAACAATGAAATTGTTCTGCTGGGTGACTTTAATATAAATTGGCTCTCACTTGCCTCCACCTCTATCAAGGATCCCTATCTGCTACCCATTTTTCCCAAATGGTGGAGACTCTGACACGAGTCAACTACAAGGCCGGCACCAGCACACTGTTGGGCTGGGTGCTCACCAACTGTCCTGCTCATATCTCCAATCTCGCCATTCTCCCTGACTCTGAGTGACCACTCCCCTGTCAAATACAACTGGAACAACAACTACTGCAAACCCCCACCAGAATTATAAAAAAAAAAAATGGCTGCTACTAAAAGGTCACTTCCCACAACTAAAGTTGGACCTAAAACTCCTTAATTGGACAGCCCTCCATAAAACCAATGATGTGGACACTGCACTTTGACCTCTTTGTGTCAAAATGTAATGCTGTCTGTGACAAACAAGCACCAGTTACCACAAGAAAAGCCAAAGAGTCATTTAACCCCTGGATTACCCCTGAACTCCTGGAGCAATTTGCCTTAACAGATCATATCTGGCAAATAACACGAGCACAGGGAACTACAGCAAACATTCAACAATATTAAAAGGCCCGCAATGACTGTACAAAAGCTATCCGCCATGCAAAAATTACATATTACAAAGAAGCCCTCACTAACTCATTGAACAGCAGCAAGTCTTTCTGTGCCAACCTTAGTGACATAGAGAAAGACCCCAAACCTGCCCCTGCTATGCTTACTGTTGAGGGGGTTCCAACCGTGGACCCTCTGCTTATTCCCAGTTCGCTGAATCATGCTTTCACTGACCTCAGTGGTGTGCTCCCCAGGGACTTCTTCAATACCCCCAACCGAAGGGACAATATGAGGTCACCTGCACTGCCACCTAACCAGCCACTATTCCACTTCAAAATGGTCTCCAAAGTAGATGCTAGGCAATATCTTGAAAAGGTTCTCAGAAAATCTAGGCATAGTGGGACTCCTTGGACCTCAAATTTGTTCACTTGGCACTGGATAAAATACTTGGACCACTAACCAGAATACTTAACCTATCCCTCTTCCACTCCCAGTTCCCCCAAAGATGGAAGTCCACTGCAGTAACCCCCCTGCACAAAAGTGGGGACAGGTCCTTACATAATAACTACAGATAGATTTCCATATTCCCGCCACTCTCCAAGGCTCTCGAACATATTGAGGCTGCCCAGATGGTGGAATACTTTAATCAATACCAACTCCTATGCCCAAAGCAACACAGGTTCTGGGGCGGCCACAGTACCATCACGGCCCTACTCGAATTTATCAAATTCATCCATAATGCCTTAGACCAAGGCCACCTTGTAGGAGCAGCCTTCATTGACCTATCAAAAGCATTCAATATTGTTCATCATGCATTCCTCCTTGAGCAGTTATCTGACATTGGACTCGCACCTGAAACTGTGAACTGGTTTAGCAATTACCTGAGCCGCCGCACCCAGCAAGTCAGAATTGGGGAAGTCCTATCAGACAGCCAACCTGTCAGATATAGTGTACTGCAAAGGGTCCATTCTGGGACAGCTGCTGTTCAGTGTTTTCTTAAATCTCCCAGCCTCCTGCAATTGCTGTATGCTCCTATATGCTGATGACGCAGTGATTTTTACCAGAAACCTGCACCCTGAACTCCTTGAAACTGATCTCCAAAATGGCTTTGCATTTGCAGAAAAGTGGTTTAAAGAGCAAAGACTGGCCATGAGCTATAAGAAACAAAGACCATGCTCTATATCACAGCCCAAAACAAGTTAAAAAGCTACCCCCTGGCAATAAGGAATGACAGCGGTAACACACTGGAGCTAATCCCACATTTCAAATACCTAGGGGTTATAATTGACTCCTCCCTGTCCTTCTCCCAGCATATCGATATCACTGCAAGAGCTATAAATACCAGAATCAGGATCCTCTACCACCACAGGCATTGTCTAACCCATGAAGCATTAAACCTGGCAATCAGCAGCTCAGTTGTCTCCCTCATAGACTATGGGATGACCATATATGGTTCTGCTACCGACACGGTGCACCAGCGGATCTCAGTTGCCTTAAACAAAGCCTGCCGGCTACTCATAAATGCACCAAGACTCACACACACACACACCTGTGAACTTTATGCTTGGGCTGGCTGGCTTCAACTGAATGACAGAATCAGGTAACAAACCTGCCTTCTTGCCAAAAAACTCACATTAAATCTTCTTCCAACAGGGGTACAGAACCTACTAACACTGCTTATGAATACCAGACAAACCAGAAGTTTCACCACTCAAATTTTCCAAGTGCCCAGATGCCGCACTACCATAGCACAGCGTGCATTCTCACACCGTGCACCCCTCTGGGTAAAGGCACTTCCCCTGGACATCTCTGGCTTCACAACAATTGGCTCTTTTAAACATAGACTGCGCCAGCACCTCATTGATATGAGTAACTGCATGTGTCCCCGCTAAGGCACTCCACACAGCAACAATCTGCCTCTAGCACATATCTTTGCCTCTGTCATGACAGGATAGTCAAACCGCAGCACTTCGCCAACCTCGCTACCCTTCCCTCGCTCTGCCCCTTGCCCCCCCTTGACCTATCCCTACTGTCCTCCTCTCCCTCCCTCCCCATCTGTGCTCTGCTCACCTAGCCCTTCCACTCCCAATGTATCCTTCCCTATCCTGTCTGCTCATCTTCTTGATGCGGGCATACATTGTACAATGCCGCAGCATACCTAGTGCTTTATGCTTGAATTCTGTAACCTCCATGTATATTTTTCTCAGTATTTGTATATCTGTCCACAGTATTGTACCTTGTTGTCTAATGTACCCGATGTGGAACCTATCAACAAGCATCCGCTCACAGGTATTATCCAAGATCTCAATAAATAAAATAAATGTATGTAGCATTTCTTTAATTCTATGCAATTGTTACATTTGTTTTCTATTTAAAGTCTAATAAAATATTGACATAAAAAACACTGTACTTGTTGTAAAGTGCCCAAATTGTTAAAACAGATTTGCCCAAACATGCTGCTGCATCATCACATCCATTGCCCCAGACCTGTAGCTTCTTTGCATGTGGGCCTGTAAAGCCATCTATTTTTAAGTTCACTGTACCTGCATGCTGTGAACTTCTTGGTATGAGTGGCATGTGCAAAAACATGAAAAGAAAGAGCTGCCAAACAACTGATTGCTGTTCAGTCACGAAACAAATGTGTGTGGAATGTAGCCAATTCCGCACATGCGCAGTAGTGCCATTGCATCTGCACATGTCTGGAAATGAACAGCGTGGGGATGCGCACCATAGAGTTTAATGGGGTCAATTTTTAAAAGCTTGTTTTTATACTTTCCAGTGATGAGTTTGTCAAAGAAAGGCAGTCACTTAACTAACAAGGACCTTGTTAGTTAAGTGACTGCCTTTTTTTGACAAACTCATCACTGGAAAGTATAAAACAAAAGCTTTTAAAAATTGACCCCATTAAACTCTATGGAGTGTGTTCCCGTGCTGTTTGTTTCCCAACGCGGAAAACTTTCAGCATTGACAAATGCTTGTTTGCTTGTTGAGATCTGGCGACATGAACATGGAATTTTATCTCACAAAAATGGGTTTGAGAGTCATGAAAACAGAAGCAACTGTTGTAGCGAAAATCGCTTCATAAAACATTTGTGAGAAAAAATAACTGCGCATTTGTTAAAACAAGGTCAGAGATAATCATAACCCCTCTGTGGCAGCACAGTCTGGTTGGGCATGGTTGTCCACCCAGCATTCTCTGTTATTAAAGTGCAAACACAGGGGTTTACTATAGAACAATGTTCTCATTTTGAGGCAAAGTGTCATGACACAGAAATCATCTCTCAGGAAAACAAATGTGTGAGCCACAAAAATGGACTGAGTCACTAAAATGGAGAACACTGCTGCTGTGAAAAAACACCTTATAAATAGACAGTTAAAAAAGGAACTGCAATTGTGCAAAATGTAGATTTTTTTTAATTATTGAAAAAAAATGACACTTTTTCACTAAAACGCCCTCGAACAAACAATTCAATGTAACAAAGCATACAGCAAGGCTTCAAGGAAGCTGGGTTGCATAAGAAGGGGTTTTGATGGCAGGAGAGGTGAGGTAATTTTGCAACTTCACAGATCCCTTGTGAGACTGGATCTGGAGGAGCGTTGTGCCCAGTTCTGGACCCCTCATCTTAGGAGAGCGATTGACAGACTGGAATCTTTGCAGTGTAGGGTCACCAAGGTGATATGGGGCAAAAGGGTAAATCCAATGAGGACCAGTTAGAGGACCCGAGTATGCATTCACTAGAGACCAGATGAGAGGGGGGGGGCTATTACTAAAACATCTAAGTTTGGTAAGGGCATACATTAGGTAATCAGTGGGGTTACATTTGTAAGAAATAAGGATGCAGTCACTAGAGGTCATGACTCAGATGGAGGGGGCGCTAAACTTAAGAAATATTTGAGAAAGAGCTACTTTACAGAGAGAGTGGCAGATCGTTAGAACAGTCTACCAGCAGAAGTGGTGGAAGCAGTAACCATTACTGGATTTAAGCAAGGTTGGGAAAGGGCAAAGGGACAAATATGCCAAAAGTCGGGTAATAGGGGACTGTGTGATTGTATAGTAGAAGGGAAGGGAAACCAGCACAATGAGAATAGGTCAGTGACATGGGGTAACTTTAGTAAAGGCAGACTATATGGAGCTTCGGTCTCCTTCTGCCATCAGATTCTATATATCTAAAACCACCTATAAAAGGTACTCCATGGGTCAGACTATAATGAACAAGTAACAGCAGGTTACCAACAGGACCTACATAATATGCAAAATAATGAAGTGTTACATTGGGTCTGTTTTTGGCCTACAAGGGATTAAAGTTCAAATAAGGAGCAAGTGAAATAAAAATTCATGTATAGAATTAATCTTAGCTGAACTAACGGTTCTGAAATGTCTTCTGCAATGTTATCAGTGAGCATCCTGTTTCCTGTTCTACAACATGTGTGCTCATACTTAAGTGACAGTACATATAGGTGCTAGTCATGCACCTTTAATTGTTCTTTGGTTTGAGGGTTTCCAGGTAGTGTTTTCACCTGCTAGGGGCATTGAAATGGGAGTTGTGGCCCATGGCCTAACAAAAGTGAGTCTTTAGTTCTTGATCATGTGTTCCAGACCAGAGTGTTATTGTGCATCAGTTCCAGAACCTCTGGATGCACTTCTCCAGCTGGGACCAGCTAGAGGGGCCTGCAGGCCAAAGAATAGTGAAAAGGTCCTTGGATCCAGGTGTCACTGGACCCCTCCAGTGCAGGTCTCTGAAGGCTCATGTCCCAAATGGGATCTGAGATTGGGGAGATCAGGGGACTGTTGTGAACTCACTGTCAAGGACAGTCTTTCAATGGCTTTTAGATGAAAACCAATAGAGTAGCAGTCCAGAAAACAAAGTCATTTCATTAATTCAGGAGGCACTGGGCTGTTCATCATCAGAGGCCTTCTCTCTACAAGGTGGAAGATTTTCCAGGAATCTAGCAACTGTGTCAGCCTTGGTAATGATGTAGGGTTTATCGTTATAGGTGAAGTGGGGGCGAGCTGGAAAAAATAAGTTGGCAGGTATTCCATAGTCTCCCAAGCACTGCCGCAATTGAAGTAGTTCCTTTCTCCTTGTTTGCATGCGAGACACCACATCAGGGAAGATAAGAGATATTCAGCCCCTGATACTGCAAGTCCCATTTATCCCTAGCAGCAGCTAGGACAAGCAAGCACTCTTCCAGGGATTCTACCATGACAAGCATGGTCAAGGACTGCACCAAACCCTCCACGGGTCTCCGACGATTAGGTAGGGGGAAAATGCACTTACTATGCACTGAATCCTCAGTGAGTTCCAAGGAGATGGTAAGAAAAGTCTCACATTCCAATGTTAAATCCTTGGCTGCAATGGTAAAAGGAAGCCCCTCAACTCAGAGGTTAGCAGCACAGAGCTGATTCTCTAGGATGTTTACTTTATTAGATAGAAATTTAAGAGTCCTGGGCCTAGGCCACAGCATAGCACACTGCCAGCTAGCGATCTTTTCAAAACCTTGGAGCTCTCTTCTCTTCCCTCCTCAAGTTTTGAGACCCGCTGATCCATGGCAGATAGGGAAGAATTTGTTTAATTAACCATTTCTTAGATTTCCTGGAGGATAGTGAAGATGCTGTCTATGGTTGGGTCCTTCTGCGTTGCAGTCAGCACCACTGCGGATGTACCTGGCTTGGGGAACATGTACTCCTCCACAGATTTAGAGTGGGAAGTTGTATTTTTGTCTGTTTTTTTGGGTCCCATTTTTACCAGCAGTATTACCTGATCATGCTAGTAAGTCTTTTGCAGGTAACTAGTCAATACAGTGATGAAGTGAAAGTTGGTAAACAGTGATCGAGTAAGGAGCAGATCTAAAGCATGCCTGTTCAGCTTCCTGGTTAGCTCTGCCCCATGACTATGTCAAGCTGTCAGGCATGAACAATATGTGTACAGTGTAAAATGAAAGCAAATCTATTTTTTGACCAACAAAGGTGGCTCTGTTTACTCACAGAGCCAAAGGGAACATGAAGAAGAAGCGTGGCATAGGCACCTGTTGCAACAACTACTGGGGGGTTGAGAAGGGAAGTGATCTGTCCTCCAGTGGGGCACAGGTGATCAGAATAGCTGAGCAAGGCTGCCATGGAGGACAGGGACATTTATAGCTTGCCACAGAGGGCCACACCTCCATGGGAGGCTTATTAGTTCAATAACCAATGAGCCCGAAGACAATTAGCTCCCCAAGATGGTAAACTTCCCCATACACCACACTTACCTAGCATTTATTTTGTTTAATATATTAGTTTGTTTTACCTATTAAATGTAGTCATCTTCTTTCCTGAGTTTTTGTATGATCCAGGCCATTTTTTGTTTTGCTGCATTGTACTGTGGCCCAGTTTGTTTGTGTAGCATTGTGGCATTTTGATTATGGGCTCTGTTTTGGCTCTTGTGGGTTTCCATAGTGAAGGTCTCCCTTATATAAGGGGATGTGTCTGTGGCCGGTAGTCCTGTAATTCATTAGTACCATCGTGATATGCAACTGTGTTTGTTGATTTGTGCAGATGAGGGCATGGCAAGGAGCGGTTTGTGGTATACTGAGTAGGTGGATCTGACTGTCGAGAGCAGGTGTGCAGGATTCTGTGGCCAAGAGCAGTGTGTGGTCTGTGTGATGCTTGGACAGCTGGTTCTGATCACTGTATCATTTTTTTTGTAAAATAAAAATGGGTTATGGACTGTCTGTCATGAGAGATGCCGAGAAATCTGGTGCTCTTGGAGTGACTTCGCTCCCCCCCCCCCCAGGTTTCAGCTGAAAGATGAAAGCCATGAGAAAATGCTGAAACAGCATGTGAGATCATACACACACACAGGTTTTAGATACAAGGTGTTACATGGCAGGCCAGAAGCTAATTACAGACTGTTCTAAGTTAATTATAGCTTTAGCTGCAAAAAGGGAAATCAGCATCCCTTTTATGACGTTTCAAGAGGAGGAAGCCAGGTTTAGTAAACTGGTACGAAATCATAAATGCTGATGTCTGTGTGAGAGGGGAAACTGATCAATAGATCAAAGAAATGTCATTTGAAGGACATGAGTCATGCTGAGGATTGCAGAGAATTTAATTCTTGAAAAAGACATCTTGTTTTTTATATAGATACATTTTTTTTATATATTCTGACAGGGAGGAGCTAGGTGACCTAATGCAAAATAGGTGGGGAAAACAAGCTTGTAAACATTAATTCTGTTTTCTTTCAGACCACTTTTATCTAAACTCTGACAAAGAAACATCTGTGAGCACTTTAAACAGGTATTTAGAAAGAGAGACAAATCTAAGTACTGTAGTAAGAATTGCACTGTTTAAAACCTTGTTTTGTTTAAGTGGTTTGTAGGTCTTGTGATATAATAGTTCTGTATTGTATGTTTTACATATTATTATCTATTTTAGTAAAACTCTTTTTAGAGCTTACTTGGTCTGTCTTTGGTTTTCTTTCATTTGCAAGAAAAAGTATATATGGTTATAGCTGACACTAGGCATAAGCTTGAATGGTGATACCAAACTGGAGAAAGAAGCGTTTTAAATCTGAGGTCTTTATTAAAGTTTTTAAGGCTTAATTTCTGTACACCTGGTTAGGTGCCTGTAGGTAAAGATATCTGCCCCCCCCTCCGAAGACAGAATAATCTGAGCCTGTACACTGGGTACGCTAGCAAGAGGTTCACAGTTTGAATCCCTCCAAGGCTGGAGACCAAAGGTTGATCTGAACTCACAAAACAGATAAGAGAGTTACCTTGTTCTGTTAAACTGTTCACAAGACTACGCTTGGAGGTTGGCACTTTGGGAGTAGAGGGCTGACCTACTGAGTGGGTTTGTGACAGTCTGTAGTGATGGCGGCAACAGCATGTAGGGCATGGCGTTTTCAGATATAGCCGGAGCACTGAGGTACTGTACAAGTCACTGGGAATGCAGCTGAGGAGAGAACTGGAGCACTGAGGGACATGCTGTTTGTTGAGCGAAGGGGTGTGTGTGTGCGCGTGCGCATGTGTGTGTGTTGCCAGGTTTGTTTGTTTGTTTTTTTGCATTGTGGTTTACTTGTGTTTTGTTGAGCTTGGGAATTTTTAATTAGTGGTTAGGTTGTTAATTAGGGCTTAATTGATTGGTGTGTGCTTAACTGGGGGTTGTCTATTTTTTCTCCATAGTATACATCCAGAGGTATAGGGCTTTAATTGAGAGGTATACAGTTTTAATTGGTTTTAATGCAGCTTTAATCAGGGAAGTATATTGGGAAATAAACAATAGTGGGTCCTTTGGAAACAAATCCCCACAATGTGTGTGTATGTATGTATGTGTGTATGTATGTATGTATGTATTATATGTATATATATATATATATATATATATATATATATATATATATATATATATATATATATACACATACATACACACACACACACACACACACACACACACACACATATACATACGAAGGGAAAAGAATGGGCAGACTGGATGAGCCAGATGGTTCTTTTCTGCAGTCAACCTCTATGAATCCATAAATCTATATTCATTGCAAAGGGTTGTCATCTACGTCCACCAGAGCTTCTCATGTGTTAAGGCTTTCAGACAGGGCATACCCTCTTCCCACAAAAGTTCTCCTAGTCAGGCTCTCGTTCCCTTCCTCAGTACCAATATTCACTGAGGTTGTCTATGCCTCTCCTAAAATCTCACATTCATCCCTGGTTGACTCTCTTTCCTCCATCTCCTCTCATTCCTTGATAGGTGCATTCATCTTCCTTGGTGATTTCAAAATAAACTGTTTTTTCCCATCCTTCACATCTACCATTCACATGACTGAGTCCCTTAATTTGTTCAAGGTTATTTCAGAACTGACCCGGCTCAATTCCCACTCCTCCAACCACCCCTTTTGGACTGGATTCTAACCTCCCATCCCCACTGAACTGCTGCAGCAGGTATTTTGCTGGACTCATTTAGCGACTACTGCATGACGTTCTGTGTCAGAAAAATCCAGTGACACCCCCTCTCCCTTTGTCAAAATGTATCTGGCTGAGGTCTCTGCAGCCTCTAAACATCAATGCCCTACTGAGTGACCTCACAGCAACAGACTGATCAGCCATCGTCTCTGCCTCTGATATTGACGTAGCCCTCACACTATTTCAATCCAAATTCTCCTCTGTCTGGGGAGTGCACACCCCCCTCAGGAAATCCAGAGTAGAGGCTTTCTACCACCCCTCGATTACCACCAAAATCAATCTACGCAAGTCCTGAGACCTTGCTCACTACAAATTATCCCACTCCTCTCCTGACCTCATCTGTTACAGGGCATGAGAGACAGCTATATGAAGGCTGCCTGGGCCACAAAATCACATTATTTTAAGGCCAACCTCCAGAAAAACTTTAACTCCCTAGCTAAATTCTGTAAAATTATCCATTCCCTTTTTGACCCCCCATGCCCAGTCTCCTCCCTCTATCCTCATGGTTAACGGTTCACCTGTGTCTGATCCCACCTCTGTTGCTGCTCACTTCATTGACTTCTTCACAACCTGTACCTTCCCCTCTTCTCCCCCTCCTGACCCCCCTCACCAGCTTTCCACTTCCCTGATCACCATCCAGGAAACTCTGCATGCCCTTTCATCCCTCAACCCATCAAACTGTAACCCTGCTGATCTATACCCCAAGCTACACCATCTCTCAGCACATGCTATTGCAGCTCCTCTTGCTCACCTACTCAAACTTTCCTTCTCCCTCAGTGCTGTTCCTGAATCCTGGAAGCTGGCTGAATTTATTCCCCCTATATCAAGGGGGTGACCCATCCTCCCCAGGCAACTTCCATCCCATCTCCCCCCCCCACCCCAAGTTGCAAGAAAAACTGGTCCATTCTAGACTCCTCAACTTCCTTTTATCCTTCAACTTCCTCTCACCCTTCCAGTCTTGATTCCAGAAGTACCATTCTACTGTCTCCTCCCTGCTGCATGTCACCAATTCTATCTTCTCCAGAATGGATATGGGGCACATTATAGTCACAATATTCATTCATCTGGCCAAAGCCTTCGACTTAGTTTCCCACCAACTAATTCTGAACAAGTTGAGCTCTTCTGGTCTTTCAGCTCCTATCAGTGTTTGGTTCTGCTCCTACCTCTTAGGCAAACAACAATTGGTACAGGTTGGAGGTGTCCTATCACCTCCCTTTCCCATCCTGGCTGAGGTCCCACAGGGGCTCCATCCTGGATCCCATCCTATTTTCCATCTTCCTAAATGACCTTTCTTCTGTCTGTGACAACACGTATATCCACATGTATGCAGATGATACAGTCAGCTTCACCTCCGGTCCCTCCACTTCAACTGTGGAAGACCTCTTCCAGCAGGACTTCAATAACGTTCGGCACCAATTCCAATCCAACCAACTCAGAGTCAACCTAAAAAAAACCAATGTCCATGACCTTTGGTACCAGTCAGTAACTGGCCAGAATCCTGCCCCCCATTTTTCACCACTTTGGTTGGTATGCCTCTTGAAGCAGCTCAATCCTTTAAGTACCTTGAAGTGTGGCTGGGCATCTCAGCCTACATCAATGCCATCCATGCAAATCTCCGTCCCAAGCTCGGTGCCCTGTACCACAACTGCTTAGCTGTACATCTCCACGGGGCCTTGTTACCAAAATGGTGCTCTGTTTTCAACTATGTGAATGTGGTCGATGGTATACTGCCACTTCCACTTCCCTGGCCAGACTGGGCAGCCTCTGCAACTCCTCCTGCCACTTTGCTACAAACTCCCCCCTCGCACCCACCTATGTTCACTGTACTCATCCTTATCCATCCACCCTCTGCCCTCTTGTTGCCAGGCTCACTGTACCACGTTCATATCCAAATACTGGTTTGGTTCCCTTCTCTTTCTCACCTCTCCTCTCCCAGCTCCCCCCTGCTTCCTGTTCCCTCCATTCCAGAGATCATCGCACTTTTGCCATTCCTCATCCCTGCTCCTCTGTGGGGCAATCTGCCTTCTCCTATCCACTTCCCTCACTCTGGAACTAACTCCCCTCTTCCCTCCACCTCTTCCCATCAACTGGCTCCCTCAGGCACCAGGTCAGACTCCATCCCCTCCCCATTTGCTTCTGTAACCCTTCCTTGTGCCACTTCCCCAGCCAGGTCTTAATCATCCCAGTAAAGCAGCCAGCTAGATCCCTGCTCCTGCCTTGGTTTCAATTCTTCACTGCTCCCACTCTCTCCCTCCATTACAAGGTCAGACATCTACTCCCCGGTCATTTGCCTGCTGTGAGATTTGTTCTTGCTCACTGTATATTGATGCCACTTCTGCATTTGCACTTGTTATGTGTCTTTCATTGAGCTGTGCCATACTTTATCTTCTGTTCACACAATTTTGTATATATATTCCAATTTTGTACAAACCTTTACCAAATGTTGTTTTATCTGATTTGTTATTGTGTATTGTGCTGCTGTCCTCTCACTGTTCCCCTTCCCTGAGTGGGTCACACCTGGAAATGAGCCTTGGCTCAGTGTGCCTCTCTCGGTTACCAATTTTCAAATAAATAAATACAGGAGATGATACACATACACACACAGTATATATATGTTTAGCTTTACAATTAATATATGTTGTAACTTATACAAGAATTTAAAGTGCCAAATTCATTAGGCTGTTATATTGCCAACTAGGATCATTTGGTTGGGAAATGGGCCTAAATACTTGCCTGATAGAGGTGATGCGTCTCTGAGGTGGCACATTCAGTTTCCAAGAATGAGGATAGTTGTTATCTGGCATGCAAAACACTGCCTGCTGGTTGGCATGGGAATTGCACCAGCACTGCTATAAAAGCAGATACTCGGCAACAATCCTGGTGTGAAGAAACACAGTCTACCTTTGGGGGGGAGCAAACTTACAACATCTTCCCACCACCATATCCAAGTCTAGAAGTGCCAGACATAGCTAGACAGTGTTGCATGAGATACTGTATACCAAGTGGGGTATGCCACCCTATTCCATGACCCATGGCCATCCCCTCTCACAGTGGTTTAACATTCTCATCTCTCCATCACTCCTACCACCCCCTTTACTCCTTCTGGTCTTATCAACCCCCCCCCCCGCCATCTGCTGCGACCACCCATGCTTTTGTCTACACTGCTTGTAAGGTCAACACATTGCCACAGTGCCTTGTACCAGACAGGTTTGCCCTTGCTGGTGACATCTGCATGCCATTTGTTTTCTGCTCTGTTTTTGCACTGTTCGAGTTGTGCACAGTTCACTCCTAGCCACTATTTGATCCATTTAAAATACAGATCACGTGCATTATATTAAAAAATTTTTGCACGCCCTTGTACAACTTACTCCCAGGATGCATTCAGAAATGAGCTACTCTCAGCTCAGCACAGTAAGGGTCGCTCCCTAGGGATTGGTGATCTAAAGTTCCAATGAATATGAGCAACCAGCAAGGATTCAGCACTCTAATCACAGACGTGACTCGAACAATGTCTATATCACTCGATAAGAGTGTGAAACATCAGTCTAGTGGCAGTCTCCCAGGGCTTCACCAGTTTGCACAGTTTTTGCTTGTCTTGCATGAAATAAATATATTTGGATGGAATTACTTTGTTCCGAGTCACGTCTGTGATTAGAGTGCTGAGTCCTTGCTGGTTGCTCTTACTCTCAGCTCAGTAGGTCTTTCCTAGACGTAAACTTTAAAAACAGACATACATACATACTTGATTGAAGGATGAGCTATCACAGAAGAAAAAATGACAGAACATGAGGAGAGGTTACTCACAACAGGTCATGGAAACTTCAGTCTAACCGGTCCTTCCAGTTTCTTTAAGCTTATTTGTTTAAATCTGTTCTGACGCAAGACTTCCGGAATACTGAGACCCTTGTATTCTGTTGTTGCTATGCTGCAAAATGTGTAAGTAAGGAAAGCTCCACTCTACTAGGATTGCACGCCAAATCTGCTATTGGGATGGTGATTTAGTTGAGGGGGGGTAGAAGTGCCCCTTGTTATAAATATTTTTTCCTGTATGTGTTGTATGATTAAGGTCCCTTTACTCTGGTTCCCCCTGTTATTCATTTTTTAAGGGGTCCCGTGTCTCCCATGTTTTATGGCTGGGAAGGATCGAGCATAGAGAGGTGAAGTGACTTGCTGAAGCTCATGCGATGGGTCAGTGGCTGTGGTGGTATCTATGGTTTTAACAGACCATTTTCCATTTATGTATTAGACTACCCCTCCCATTATTTTTAATTCTAAAATAGAGTTGGAAAATTCTGTGCTGTGATATGTGATATCTGATCACATGACTATTATTACTGCAAAACAGCACAGGCCAGAAATTCTTCACTTTTTCAGCCTCATTACATGTTTCTAAATTTAAATATCAGGGAAACCATTTTGTAACCTAAATAAGTCACTCCAGGGTAATTGTGGGATAACAGCATTTCTCAGGTGCGAAAGGCATTCAGTTTAACCTCATGTATCACTTCCTGAGATGTGCCATTATCTCACAATAACACACATCCTGTCATGCCTTATCGCTTAATTATTGAGGATGTGTGTCATTAAAAACATGTTGTGTTAGATATGTCCACAACTAGAGACTAGATCATAGCATATTTATGTTGATCTCACAACTCTTTAAAATTTTCATTTTATCCTGTTTTCACTGGTCTCCCCATTTGACTCACCCACTCCTGCAGCTCTTGCATGCCACACTGGGATCCTGCCAGTGTCACTTGGAGATCCCATCCAGTCGTGTGTTTGTGCATCCTGTACTTGCATGCTATCCAGTTCCTATAACAAGTATGGTGCAATCACATTGAACTGCGACTGAACCCTCATCGTGTGTCCATCAGTCAGTTTTGAGTGGCAGCAGAACAGGGGAGAAGGGATGCTTCCCCACAGTCAATGTGATGTAACCACAGCTGATGTATCAGTGCACTCAGGGTGTCTAAAATCATGATGTATGCCCAGGGCACAGTGACATCTGCTAGACATAAAGGTGGGGCCTGCTTTTAGCATCTCCTTGCTCTCCCACTAAATAGGGTCTCTCGGAGTTGGTGTCAGGAGAAGGGGAGTGGAATTAAGGGTTTTTCCTCATGGAATGCTTCCCCTGTCCCGCTGGTCCACCAGGGAGCCATCATTCTGCCAGGATTATAGGAGACACTCCCACAGAGGTGAAAGCTTCTATGCAACTTCCACTCCATCTCCTACCACTGTGGACATGGACTGTGGGCTCAGAGACTGAATCCATGATTGTCCAAATGGAAGGAGGACTCGGTAAGCATTAGGCCATTGGAGCAGCCCATAATCATCAGGTCATATGAGTGATTAGGCTTTCAAGTCAAAATGACCCTTCATCATTGGAGCTTGCCGCTGGAGTCCAGTCAAGCTAACTTTTTTTCAGTTCTTTTTTTTTTTTCTTCACAGATAACTTTGTACAATTCAAAGTTGAGCACAAACAGAAGTACTGCATCTTAGTGATGATACGCCACAGAACTTACAAAAATATATGAAAGAGTGGGAAATGGTGCGCTGTACCTGTGATGCAAACATGGACACTGCTTTCTCAGTATAAGTAATATAGAAACATAGTACATAATGGCAAAAAAAGTCCACCTGCCCATCCAGTCTGCCCCACCCTACCTAATACTCTTGCAATGAGCAGTTTCTTGCTATTCCTTTTCCCCTTTCCACTCCTCCTGATCTCTTCAGGATGCTGTACCAGCCCCCCCCCCCCAGCCATGTTTAAATCCACTCACTGTTTTAGCCCAGACTACCTCCTCTAACAGTCTATTCCATTTATCCACCACTTTTTCTGTGGAAAAAAAAACAAACTTGCAGGCATCCCTCCCGAACCCTCCCCCGGTCAGCATTAGTGGAGTCCCCCAAGTTGTGTGCTGGTTTCCTGTACAGTCCCTGTATCATATATACACTTCATCATGTATTATCCCACTCATTCACTTTTTCAAACAATATCAGAAAAGGCCAGTTTTGGTGTGTTTAAATACTTATGAATAATGAGTTATTTTCTGTATGAATTAAAGGGAATGTTAACTGTGTGTGTTTTTTTTTTTTTTACACTTTTTAATAGATCTTTGTAAAACTGGGCATGAGTCTGTTTATTTATTATTTATTTAGTTTTTGTTGACCAGGTAAGGTGTCATAGCCATAATTATGACCATTTTCAGACATGACCCGGGAGGTTACAGACATTTTAGGCAGTCAAACTATTTCCAGACATTCATACAGAAGATGAGCAACAACATGAAAGAGAGAATCTCCAAGACATGTCAGGTAATAACAGTGATGATATGATGCTAGAAAATAGGTAGGAAAAAAATATACATAGTTCATACAAATCATAGGTACTAGAAATTTTACATACCATCCATGCTAAGTGCTACATATTACAGTAGTCAGGTTTCAGAGAGCAAGAGGATCATTCAGTGACAGGAGGCAGGAAATAAGAGCAGCCTATGGAGGGTTAAAACAGGTGCACTGGGCGCGCTTGATTAGGAGAGTGTGATGATTAGAGGCAGAGCGACCCTGTTGAACCACCCCAGTGTAGTTTTGCATGTCTGCTTTGAAATAGTCCTATTTCTTTCCTTATTAAGGGCCCCATATTAATGCATCCATGTTCACACCCAGTGTTTCTTTTTTTAAATTGCCTAGCAGTTCTTGAACCTAGTAACATCACCTGAAGACTACACTGAAATGGATGCCAGTGACTTCAGTTCAGATGTTACTGGGTACCACTTCATTGTACTCATCAGCTCAACTGATGTCACTGGGTTCTGGAATTGCTATGTCTTGTAAGTAAACACTGAATACTGGGCAAGAAATGGCTCCATTAATATGGGGCTCCAAATAAAAACAAAAGTAGGGCTATTTTAAAATAAAAATTATAAAACAGTACATTGGGGAGATTAAACAGGCTCACACAGTCCAAATCTACAGTTATATTACAAATGTAAACAACAGAGTTTATGTGCCCTTTAAGGTAAGGTGACGACAGAAGGAAGTGATAATGCACTGTGGTGGTTATCACAGCATGGACTACAAGCTTTGTGTTGCATGGGCCAGGATGAATTTATAGAGGCAATCTATAGGCACTTTTACACACAGGTTTTTAAAAAACGGAATCAGCGTTACCTGTGTGGCGTAGTTGTACTCTGTTGCGTTCAGGTTCCTTTCTACACACTGCGAGTATTCCAGCAACATTTGTCTCCGTTTGTTTCGGCTCCCCCAGAGCTTTGCTCTACAAATGCTGTTTTCTGCCTTTGTACTGGAATGGCTGTTTTACACAGCACGACAAAACGGTACACAATGGTGCAAACCGCAATAAGCAGAGGTTGCGGTTTGGACGAACATTCGCCTAGGGACCGAAACAGATGCAATTTACACACAAGGGATGTAACGGAATACTGTTTCTGTAACAGTTATTCCGTTACATAAACCTGTGTGTAAAAGTGCCTTAAGTGTCAAACAGACTACTAGACAAAAGCATCTGTCTGTGTTTTATAAGACGAACTGTGTATCAACTGCTTTCTTATAATCACTTGAAGTCGGAAGTAGACTGGTTAACCATTTAAAGGCTGGTACTAATCCTTGAAGAGTGAGATTGTATGATGAGGATGGCTGGCTACCTGTAAAGGAAGGCCCTTCAGTAAAGCACTGCAGGTGAGTCACAGAAGGATAGTGTTGATATATTACTCCGCCTAGGGGTTATTGAATGCCAGACCCAGGAAATACTGTCCCAAGAACCTGTTGTCCTTCACAAAAACCGGTTCTGCAGCATAGAGCTCTTTCTGGGGCCTGGGTAATTCCACAGAGACTAATAGAGATGTTGAGATTTTACAGCTGGAGATGGGAATACAAAAGGAGAAGTAGAGCAATTCAAAAACAAACTTTGTTTTGTTCAACCTGAAGCCGGGTCAGAAACCCAGAGTCCAAGCTGGGGATGGATGTGTATTGTTAGAGGGTAGTATGTTCCAGTGGTTGGAATGTAGAACTGTGAACCAGTAGCTTGAGGGTTCAACTCCCACCACAATCACTATCACTCAGAGACCATGAGCAAGTCAGTTATCCTCTTTTGCTTCTGCCTTCCCAGCTGTAATAGTTGGTAAAAAAACAGGACCACATTGAAAACAACATGCCACATCTCAGCTGAGGTACTGTGGGTAAATAAATGATAACCTTTTAGGCAAGAATCTTTACCAAGCTATACAGTTCTGCGCAGTCAACCCTAAAGTGAGCAGCAGGCCCATTTTCATTTTTAACTCTTTTATGGCTAATTGCTCACTAACAGATGTCACACACCAAGTCTTCAGAGTGCATTTATGTTATTATCTGCAATGTACTAGATCTTGTTCATATGGTACAGAAGCGTGGGTGGCTTGGGGGAGCCAACAATGACAGGGTTCGAGGAAAACAATGCCAGTGATTGTACTGGCATGACTGGCAAGTGGCAACTTGGTACTCGGTCTATAAGTAAGGGAACTTGATTCTTCCAGAAAGGATGTCTTCACTTGGTCAGAATAGAAGCCCATTCTTTATAGATCAATAAAATATTGGCATACTCTTCTACTTTCTGTATGGGAAGCTTGCAAAATTGCTGGGTTTTAAATGTTTTAAAGCACAACTTGATTGAGTCCATGGAATGTGTGTTTTACCTGAATGTCTGTATTGTTATTTGTATTTATTAAGAATTACATATTGTTCTTGCTCTGTTTGTTTTTGACTTGGACTTCTTTGCAAATGAATATTTTATGTCCAAAGACTTTTCCAATAAAATCAAAAGCAAATTAAAATTGCTTGCTCTAGACAGCACCCCCATGTATACATGCACACCACCATATCATCATCCTAAACAGGGCAGGGTGTATAGACATGTATACAGTTCCCTAAACTGTACTGTAGTACCTGTTTTAGGTATGAGCCCAGGTCCTGGTGTGGGATATGAACCTATGACTTTTGAACCCAAAGACATGGGTTCTACCACTGGCACTGATACAGAGTACAACACATGTGTTGTCATGGGCACATTCTGTGCTGCCAAGCAGAAAGACAGGGTTTGTGTCTTACAATGGACACTAATCCCCAGGCATGGGACGCATAGTGAAAACTGCCCATTAGTCTCCTGGAGGGGATATACGTATAAAGATACACAGTCATGTTATGCAGGGATGTGATATTCATACCCAATATGCAGGCAAGGTGTGACATGTGATAAGGTGTAATATTCATATGCAGACTCACAGGCATGTTGTGCCAAGATATGACTTTTATACTCAATATGCAGGCAAGGTGTGACATGTGATAAGGTGTAATATTCATATGCAGACTCACAGGCATGTTGTGCCAAGATATGACTTTTATACTCAATATGCAGGCAAGGTGTGACATGTGATAAGGTGTAATATTCATATGCAGACTCACAGGCATGTTGTGCCAAGATATGACCTTTATACTCAATGTGCATGCAAGGTTTGGACTGGCAGTATAGCCTAGAGGTTAGAGTAACGAGCTGTGAATGAGCTTGGTATATCCAGCAGACCAGACCTTGGTTTGATTCTCACAACCTCCACTTGCATACTGTGTGTCCCTGAGCAAGTCACTTAACTGCCCAGTGCTCCCAGGTCGCCCCTGAAAACAGGCACTTATGCCTAGTGGGCCTTACCCAGTTACCAAAGACTAAAATAAAAATAAAGGCGTGATGTGTGCAAGGTGTAATATTCAGACACAGATATGCCGATGTATTATGAAAAGGTGGAATATTCACATAGCATCCATTACAGGTCTAATTATTTTTTTTTGGGGGGGGGAGGGTCTCTGCAATTGTGTCTATTGTTGACACCCCACTGCTGTATATAGCACCAGTCCAATTCCCCACCATCATCAGACAGAATAATTACATACAATTTTGAAAAACTCCATACAGATTGTAATATAAAAAGTCATAGATTATATACAGAGTGAAACCAAATAAAACAGTTTAACAGTGACGACTGAACTGGACTGCAAAGGCAGACAGCAAAGATCTCTCAAACTGATTAAACTTGGGGAGCTTCAGCAGCATATTAGGCAGTTCATTTAACCAGTTAGTGGCCCTGACAGCAAATGACTGCTTGCCTAGCCGAGTACACT
Organism: Neoceratodus forsteri; assembly: GCA_016271365.2. Classification (NCBI taxonomy): domain Eukaryota; kingdom Metazoa; phylum Chordata; order Ceratodontiformes; family Ceratodontidae; genus Neoceratodus; species Neoceratodus forsteri. The sequence goes on along the minus strand of CM057458.1, from coordinate 1,393,369,733 downwards.
GGAAAGGAGGCTTAAGGACATTCTTGGCTGTGTTTCTGGTGTCATATTGGTTGGAGAGGGTACAGAAGCAATTTGTTATAGCAAGGGGTGTCAGGCCCAGGAGTGCTTTGTTGGCTAGCAAACAGGTCTGGAGCGTTATTCTGCTGGGTAATGGTAGCAGTTAGTGAGTGTGTAAAAGGTACAATTATGAGTGTGGTTATCTGCACCAAGTACAGAATGGCACGCCTTATTACGGATCAGTTTTAATCTGTTTAGTACTGCGTTACAACCAGCTGCATAAACAGGGAGGCCATAGTCTGTGAGTGACAGAATGGAGCAGGCCACATTAAGGCATCTAGCACCCCCAGTGAGACCACTCCGGTTATGGTACAGGGCACCCAGTCTTCTGTTAACTATGGCCACAAGCTTGTCAACATGGGGGCCGCAAAAGATCAGGTGTCATCCACAGTTACTCCAAGTTATTTGAAGGTCTCACCCTTGGCCATTGCAAATGACAAAGGGTGGAATTTTCCTCTTCTGTGGAAGACATACTAAAATGCCAGCACAATAGGCACAACGGTCTCTCGAGTCTGCTCGATTTTCAGCACCCGCACTCAGGGTCGATTTTGGTGTCCCCCCTTCCCCTTGGGTTACACTGTCCCCAGTCCCAGATGTTCCACCTGTACTGGGCCTGGTCATATTTACTCTCCCTATGTACCTGTCCCATCCCTATTTAAACCTGTCCACAGTCTCAACCTCTACCAGCTCCCTGGGCAGTGCATTCCATGTCTTCACCACCCTTTCAGTGAAATAACATCTCTTCCTCTCCCCTTTGAGCCTGCCCCCTTACAGCTTACACCCATGACCTCTCATTGCCCCACCCTCCTTCCTTTGCAGCACCCTGACTGGGCCTCCTTTATTGATCCCTTTCATGTATTTAAAGACCTCTATCATGTCTCCCCTGTCCCTCCTCTCCTCCAGGGTATACATTTCAAGCTCCTTGAGCCTTTCCTCATAGGTCCTCTCCCCTAGGCCCCAGATCATTTTGGTTGCCCTCCTTTGGACCCTCTCTAGGAGTGTAATGTCCCTCTTTAAATGTGGTCTCCAAAACTGAACACAATACTCGAGGTGTGGCCTAACCAAGCAGTTGTACAATGGAAGGATCGCTTCCGCCTTTCTGGAGGTAATCCCTCTGGCAATGCATACCAGCATCCTATTTGCCCTTGCCACTGCCCTCCTACAGGTCTCCGAGTTGTTCATTTTGATATCTACCACTACCCCCAGGTCCCTCTCACCCTCCGTGACTTGAGTCATGTTTCCTTCCAGGGTATACCCCTGGCCTGGATTTCTGACTCCCAGGTGCAGAACCTTGCAGTTCCCCACATTGAATTTTAGTTTCCATTTTTCCGACCACCTTTCCAGAGCCTCCAGTCCCTCCTGCAAGGCCACCCTCCTCTCCTCCTCATCCACCACTGCACCCAGCTTTGAGTCATCTGCAAAGAGACTCATCTCACTCCTGATCCCCCTCCTGATGTCCTAGACATAGGCGTTGAACAGGAGTGGCCCCAGCACTGACCTTTGGGGAACCCCACTAGTAAACCACCTTGGGGATGAGGCTAACCCTCCAACCGCCACCTTCTGAGTAAGCTCAGAGAGCCAATTTCCTATCCATCTTAACAACTGTCTCCCTACCCCCATTTCCTTCAGCTTAGCCAGCAGACCACTGTGGGGTTCTGAATCAAACGCCTTACTAAAGTCCAGAAGGAGGACGTCCACTGGCCCACCCTGGTCCAGGGCCCTCATCACCCAGTCATAGAACTCAACAAGATTTGTCTGGTAGGATCTTCCCATGATAAAGCCATGCTGCTGATCATCCAAGCACCCAGTGGGCTCCAGTAACCCCCCTAGCCTTTCCTTGACAATACTGTGTTTTTGTAATGAGGACCTGTTTGTTGTTGAAGAACCAGCTTTCTAGTGGCCTAAAGGTACTTTGGAGAGCAGAAGTAAGGTTGTCAAGGCCAGGATTTTTGGAATAAATGACTGCATTATTGGCATAGAGGAGTACTTTATAATAATGATGCTGCAGGGGTGTTCACTTGTAATTGCATTACAGGTACATGAAGTCTTGCCAACAAAGGTGGGACACAGCTCAGAGAACAAAGAAATGATTCCAATCCCCGCTCCCCCCTCCCACAGTTCAATAGCTCACCACAAAACATGTTACATGGAGCAGAACACAGTAAACACAAAGTCAAATATGAAAAAGTCAAACTGCAACGAAATTTCAAGAATCTTGCCATCTAGTATGACATGGGGGATGGAGTTTCATTAGTTATAGAGCTGCATCATCTACTGGCACATTTTTGACTTCCCTTCAGACTGCATACAACACAAAACCCTCCAGGAGAAAGAGGGTGGTCTGCCATCTTTTGCATCTTGGTAGCATAGGCAGTATTTTAGTACAGTAGTCCCTGGCAATATTTGTTTTTATTTAGCTGCACTGTTTAGGTCTTGTGCTGCCAGTGACACATCGGTCCCATAAGTCGCTCCTGATCCACATGAAGTAGGGCCAGGAGGTGCAGATGACTCCTTTTGATAGCTCAGTGCACATATCTCTCCCCCCCCGCCCCCGGTTTTCGCCCTTGTCCTGAAATCTCTCCCTCCATCCCTGGCATGAGTGCAGTCATTGTTGACCTCGTGCATGCACAGCATCCCTTCGGTGAGAGCAAGCTTCCAGGCCCAGCTGCAGGGGTCACTGTGATGCTAGATCCCCCCACCCACCAGCCCGCACTGGCTGAGGCACACTGCCGCCCGACAGCCTCCTGACACAATGACCCCAGTCCTCTTCCATGCCTGCATGGCCTGCACTGGCCCTGGACCACTACAGTGGCCATGCAGGCAGTATTTTAAAAGCCAAGTAGGCAGCAAAAAGTAAAAGTAATTACTGAATATAAGCAGCATCTAGCTATGACGGCTGGAATAAGTCATACTTAGGCAATAAGATACGACAGGGTGTGCATTATTGTGGGATAATAGCACACCTTGGGAAGTGAGGTACGAGGCAATGCTGAGTGCACTACAGACCTAAGAAGTGCCATTATGCCACAATTATGCACATCCTTGAGTGCCGTGATGTGATTGCAAAATGGTTCTTCTGGTTTTTTTGGGTAATGTAGTTCAGAAAATTAAGTATTTCTAACCTGTACTGTTGTGCTGGAATAACGCAAAATCATGTGAGAATATCTGACCAATCGCAGGTCTTGGTTCCTCTTACCCATTTTATAATATTGGGGAAGAGTAACAACAGTACCATCTAGATGCGAGGGCTGCAATAACAGAGTCAACTACTGTTGAGGAATAGTAACAACAGCATTTTCTTATTGTGAGAAACTGATAGGTAATAACAGAAAGTTAAAAAGCAGAGTCTAACCAACAAGCTTACTGCAATTTTCCTTTAGCAGAATGGTTAGCTGCCGGCTGGACTCAGGGTCTGAGGTCTGAGTCTCATGGAGGGATCATGGTGAGTCTTTAAAATGGACAGGACAGACATAGTAGCAATGAGGAGATAGGATGCTTCTGCCCTAAGAAAAGGAGAAGCAGTGTTGTTGGACCACACACACACACATATGAATGACAGCAAATAAAGCGTTTCATTATTCATGCTGTTCATTCTTGCCGGATTATCAACTACAAATTTAAACCAGTAAAAATTCTAAGAAAATAACAATAATAAAGTGCGTGAGTAGTCCCAAGCCTCTAGTGGAGAGGGTATAGCCAGGCGTTCTGGTACTCACACTTTGCTCAGAGCTGGGAATTTTCCCTTGCACAGACAGTCACTAACTTTGCCATTATATTTATTTACTAGTTTTTAGCTCGGTTTACCCGGAGTCATTCCTAAAAATAGGAAGTTTCTTGCCATGTGCTGACGTGATTACCAAAAACTAAATAAATAAATAAAACATTGCAAGCTCACACCATGTACAAGAAACCTGGTCAAAGAGCAAGGACAGTTAGTGGCTCACTGCCAAGACAAACTCACCCAGTGTCATTTATTTTAGCAGCTGAGAAGTGGATCACGTCAGGGCCCTTTCACTGCGTGCAGCTGAGTTTGCTTTTTTTTTCTTCCTCCAAGCCCCCGGCACCCAATTCCTTCAGACAGGCCCCTCAAGTGCACCATCAAGTGTCCCAGCTGCCCCACTGATTGGGGGGGGGGGGAAGCTGTATGCAGTTGACCTGTGTTTGTTCCATCAATCCAACTCCAACTTTTCATCCTGCGGAGCTCTGGGACTGCCGCACTACTTCACACACTCTGACAGTGGGTTAAGCAGCTTGCTTATTTATCTTTTTATTTGTTGAGTGATTTAGTTTGTGTTAACTAGGTAAAGTACACTAGACAAGAAATTGTCCATTTTCAGGCACAACACTTCTGCCTCTCTCCAGCACAGCCTGGTGTGGCCAGGTGCAGTGCGGTCTACAGACTGGGAAGCTACAGAGGGGTAAAAAGGAAGCAGACATGCAGCATGACAGTAGTTGAGTGGTTCTACCTGTCTGGTTATAGTCCGCGAATCCCCACTCATGAGTTGTGGGCCCTATCCTCACATGTGAGGATAAGTGAGCAATAACCCAGTCTGGGTGTGTGGTGTTGCGGTGATATAATAACAGCACGCCCTAAGTGGGCTGTGAGCCTCCACCACCTTGGGAAGGGCAGTTACAGAATCACTGCATTCTTAAAGTGTAGCATTAAACTTATAGTATGCATAAAAAGCACCAACATGTTATTAACGTGATTAACACAGTACACCCCATTACGTGATGTTCTAGGAAGTCATATAGCGAAGATACATTATTTATCTAGTAAAACAAGTAGTGTTTTGTAGTGAACATTTGGCTAGAAAAAAACAAATAGCCCTATTCGTAGGTTTCAAACTGCCCCCCCCCCGCCACGCACACAATGCTAAACAAAGTACCATTCAGCTTTATAATAAACTTAGTTTTCTTACTTTTTTATTGGTCATTTCTTGTTGAAGCTGGACAGTGAAGGACAAAATGCTGAGAGCGTGAGGATGCTGAGATCATGTGAAAGGGAGGCTGACCACGTGAGAGAGTTGGATGTTGCTGTAAAACGAAACTCAGTTTGCTTTCAGTTTTCAATTCATTTGAATTAATCAGTGCTCTGTGTGAGTGAAACACACAGCTGGTGGAAAAGGAATAACGGGCAAGGTTGAAAACTGGTTAGTGATGCTTGGACAGTGCTTTTGGCTATCCCAGTGGGATCCAATGGATAGTCAGTCCATCTATCTGACTTGGAACCCAAGAGCTCATCCAATTCCATTTGGATTTCATATCTAAGGTGAGATAGTAGGCATCTGATTGGATCCTAGGCGACAGGATTTGGTAGTAAGATACCAATGGAATCCAATACCATTGATCATCTGAGAATTTTGGTGTATCCTATGGTATCTGATTTTGTCAGATACTATCTGAGCAACACTGAAACTGATACATGTTGCTATAGATAGATCTACGAGGGACAAAAAGGTGAACGTTGTGAACCCCACACTGTGTGGTAGGCTGATGCACTGAAGCAGCAAGATGGTGAGGGCTGTCAACACAGCATTACCACTACAATGGGGAAACAATGGACAAGAGTTGCTTTGAAATGGCAAAATGCATTTGGATTTCTTGAATTAAAGCAGATAGTTGTGAAGGTTGCAAATATATTAATGTTTACCTTCTTTGTGCTGGGGTGCAGTGACAAAGAGATTTCAGCTGTGCATAGGGCGAGGCTGGTACTGTGAAACAAGTGCAGGCATGCAATTATAGTCAAATAATTACACACCTGAACTGGTCTTTTGGCCAATCAGATGGCTTGATTTTTCTTACTCATTTTATAAAAGATCTTGTAACCCAGCTGGGCTTTTTATACATGGTATAAGTGGATGACACAGTCTAGTGTACAGTATGTCTTGTACTGTGCTAACTGCATTTCCCAAGTATCCGATGGTCACTGGCTGCACATAATGCCTCACAAACCCATTCAAGGTGAGCAGTGATTGCAGAATCTCTGCACACCCACTGCTGGGTTATATTACTCACTCACTGTTAGTAGTGTGAGAAGATATGATTCAGCACAATGTGAAGCTTTTAAGCAGCACTGCAGCACATTCATTTGATTCTAGTAAAGCTGAATATTTGGCTAATTACAGGATGGAATTGCTCAGCCTGCAATAATGAGCCCCACCTGTGTTCTCTTCATGCACAAGCACTTGCTGGGAGATGCCTGGGGATTTATTCAGGGAAGGCAGTGTAACTCAGTTAGTTGAGAACAAACCGAGTTCAGTGGCCATGTTGCTGGCACAGTCCTATCCATTTCCAATAACATCCCTAAAAGTGAACCAGGTGGAGAAACCCATAGAACTCCATTACCTCTGCGCACGGCACTTCTTGTTCACACAAAAGCACACGCCCCACCATACATGGACTGTCACTCTCCCACCAAACAGCAGCACTGTTGCAGAGTGTGGAAAATGTAATCCAGTTCTGCCTGTTACAGCCTACAAGTGCAGTAGCATACACAGTAGCAACCTATTCATAAAAAGTCAAAGAGCACAGAGGACTGCTACTCCCCCCCTTGGCAGGCTGCTCTACACGAACGTGGTTGATGATCTTCCCTGAACTTCAAGTAAACCAGCAGTAGGTGAGGTCTCTCTTTCTTGCACACACTGCTGCCCATGCATGCTGCCAGACAGATCATGTACTTTAGCTAACTGTCCTTTCAGACATGCTTTAGATTGTTGTAGTACACTTTTAGTTTTTGGTATTTTGCACTTTATTTTTTATTTCATATACCCTTTACTGCCATCCTATTCCAGGTAGCCTCTCCTCCAGGATACATGTAAGCAATAATACCTGCCAGGATGGGTGGTTTGGGGCTATACTGGACGGCTCAGGGGCCTAATGAGGCCAGACGCAATAGGCAGAGGGCTTTATAGCCCCTGGAATGTCCAGTATAGCCTAATACCACCCACCCTGGAGGGTATTATTGTGCTTAGAAAATGGGTTATTGGTAACATTTTAAAAATATATTGCAAAATTAAAAAAAATGTTAAAAATTAATTTTAAAAAAATCAACTTTGCCGGCCCGCCAGCATAACAGTAGCACTACCGTTTGCAACACTGGTGACCTGGATTCAGGAGTAAGCCCAAAAGCTGGAGGGTCAGCGGGGGGGGGAGGATAAGGATTGAGTGCCCAAGGGGCACTCTCCTCCTCCGGAGAGGGAGGGACGCCGCTTCCGCTGCAATGCCGCCACCTTACTGCGCACAGCAGGAGGTGCAGTGCAGGGTGCTATGTGGGAGGGCTGGATGTTGGCTGGGATCTGAAGTAGCATCACGTCTCAGCATGCACCTGTCTCCACAAATCCCCTCCGTGGCCAACATCCTTGGAGCGTGGGGAGAAAAGCAGAAAATGGCCCTGCGGCTCACCGGACTGGCGGGGTGTGGTGCAGACCTGGGTCGGACGGAGATCCAACACATGGTACAGGTGGGGGGTAGTCCCCCGATTCCCCACCCAGGGGGCAACTGAGGCAGGATGGGGGCCGATGTCTGGACCCAGAGTTCATGCCCCCACCAGTAAAGTCCCCAGACAGGTGAGCTGCAGAGATAAGGGGGGCGTGAGCATAAACAAAAAGAACAAAAAACTGGTCTTGTAAAGTAGTCTGTCTACATTGTGCAATATATTTGCAATAGGTGTTTTATGTAATCTTGTATTATGAAATTTGATATGTGTTAAATGTCGATATATTATGTATCCTTTGATATTTTGTATTTATTTTTTTATTTGTACGAAACTCTTATTTGTACAATGGGACACCATTGTAAATGAGCTTGCTCAATGAAATCATCCCAAATCAACAAACTTGAAACTTGAACTACTGGTATACCAGCCAGTAGAGGGCACTGCTGTGTTTGAGAGGATATTATTTTATTATTTTTCCACTTTTCTTTTTTAGCTCTTCATTGCTTGCCCCCCCAAGTAGCAGTTTCCAGTGTGCCCCACCCCAAAGCAGTCAGTATAGCTACACATTTAGGTAAGCAAAGCACATGAGGGGGTGTGGTTTATTCTAGATAAACACACACATAGGGGCATAGTGGGGCAGGAGACCACAGGCTGACCCAGAAGTGTGTTTATCCAAATAAACCACACCCCAGAGTGTGTTACTACACTTATAAGATGGGTGTATGTTCAGAAATATTGCAACTTTTTTAAAAAATAAGTTTTTCGTGTTTGAAGTAAAATACTAGCAGTCCCTCCACTTAATTGTCAGTATTACCATCCAAGTTTTGTCTGCCACCCATTGTCTATTTATTTTGTGCAGTTTCTTCTCTCTCTCTCCCATTCCCTTGCATTCATTTATTCAAGAGACTGCCAACTTCCCTGACCACTATAACGCAGGACTGCGGGTCGTTAGGTGGCCAGCAAGATCCTAGATTTCCTTTGGTCTTGCCAGCAGCACACTTCCGTCTGCAGCAGTGTTGTTTGTAAAAGTGCTGGTGGTCTCATTCTCTGCCAGTCAGAATGGAGAGCAAGAGATCGCCAGAGACCCAGATGGGGAGATCTGTTCAGATCCAGGATAAGGTATTGCTTTCTCTCTCAGTTTTTGTTTTTTGGGGGGTTATACCTTTTTTTCTTTGTGGTTACTGCCAGTTTTCAGCCTCTTAAAAAAAAACAGGGCAGGGAGCCACTCGCCATAACAAAAAAACAAAAAAAAAGGTGGCTACACTAGGCAGCCAGCAAGACCCTGGATTTCCTGGTTTTCTTGCCAGTAGCACACTTCCATCTGTGGTAGCATTGTTTGTAAAAGTGCAGGTGGTCTCAATCTCTGCCAGTCGGAACGGAGAGTAAGAGACCACCAGTGACCCAGATGACAGGAGATTTGTTCGGGTCCAGGGTAAGATATTGCTTTCTCTTTCTCATTTTTTTTCTTTTGTTTATATATATATATATATATATATTATTTTTTTTGTGGTTACTGTCAGTTTTCAGCTACTTAAAAACCAGAGCACCACTAAACTATAAAAAAAAAAAAAAAAAGGTGACTACATTACTGCATTGGATCAGTGGCTCACAGATTCCCGTAAATAAACAAGTTACTTCTAGTGAACCTTGTTATAGTGTATAGTAGAACGTCGTCGTTCACTAAAATCTAGCACTCTCAAAATGTTATTCTGCTGCACTAGTGACATCCGCAGTGCAGCAGAACCAAAAAGTGATGTCTGTAGTGCAGCACAATGACTTTTCATTCTGCTGCAGTGCGGACGTCACACATTGTGTTCCCAAACAGCAATCTGACAGGGCACATTCACGAACTAGCAAGCGATGTCTGCGGCAGTACTATCAAGGCCACTATCCGAATGGGATGGATTTATTTTGGAGCAGGAAAATCAAAAGACAGTAAAAAAAAAAAAAAAAAAAAAAAAAAGACATAAGGCAAGTACATAGTTTCATCAGAGACAACTACAAGCACAGGGCAATTCATGATATTCCTACAACTACGATTTCATTTACATTTCATTTCATTTACAAAATAAAAAGGCTAGATGGGAGCGAGTATGAACCCTCAATGGATACTGGGCAGTGTTTTTTTGGGGGCGGAGTTCCACGATACACTACATAGAAAGTGCATGCGTAACAGTTAACACCATGGCTGTTCTTTCTCCTCGTCAGTACTAGGATGACTGATGACCTCTTGAGCTGTGCTCTCGAGGTCATCAGTCATCATAGAACTGACTCAGGGAAAGAATGGCCCTGTTGTTAACTGTTACTCATGCACTAGCCTATATATTTAGTGTGATATAGTAAAATTAAAAAGTGTGGCTGGAACATTGTCTCAGCCAATCAGTTTCCTTTACTGTCTCTACCCATTTTGTAAAGTGCAGTATCCCCCCTTCGGGTTCATTTTTACATGCTATTGGGAGGGATGAGTGTAATGGATGGCAGCATGAGGGACTGCAGAGCATAAATGTGATCACCCGTCAGGATTCTGGACAGGGGACGAGAGCTAGTGAGTGCGCCTAAAGAGAGAGCGTAGAATGGTAGCACAATCAGTGGATATGGCTGCAATATTTGAACCATTTGTCATCTTTAGCACAGTTAGGAGAAGGATGGCAGAGTGAGTACTGTTGGTACTGAGATGAGAGAAGGACTAATAATGCTGTTAGCTGTGTTCACTTTCAAGTTATTATTGTTAAATTTAAAAGTGCAAGCAGAGACAGTCGGGGGGACAGCGGGAGAAACAGGTTGCTACTTGCGTTTGAGTATGGCTTTGGGGGGCTGCACATTTGGTTGCCTGCTCGCTAAAGCAAGAAGACTAATGGCAGCTATTTAAAACTGAAGATTCTATTGACACTCACTGTTTTTGGTCAAAAAGGCAGGCACTCACAGGGACTACTTATTTACTGGTCTCTGTTTCCTGATACCTGCCCAGGTGCTGGCTGCTTCCAACCAATCAGGAAACTGGGTTCCTTCAACCCAGTTTCTAATTAGAAACTAGCTGTTCTCAGCTCAGTGTGGCTTTCTGGCAAAATAAACTATAAATGAATCTATAAATAATATTTTGTTTGTGTATTTATTTAACCAGAAAAATACGTAGAGAGAACAGGGCTCTCACATAAAGATTTGTCTCGGAAGAAAGGGGATTAGGAGATTCAAGCAAAGCAACCAAAGTAAATTAAAAATCAAAGAAATAACCAACAAACAATGTAACCATTATGACAATAACATGGGAGTGTAACATACCAATAACATGAATATGTAACATACCAATAACATGCAACATGCCAATAACATAGGACTGTAACAGAGAATAATGGCTGGGCAGGTGGTTGTAATTAGAGTTTTACACACACTCGAGGTGTGGGATGCCACATAAACCAGGAGAGTGAAGCTCGAGGGGTTTATAAAGGCATCCCACACCAAGGGTGTGTGTACAATTCACGTTTTACACACCTACCCAGCCTTTATTTTGTATAATTGCTGGGGATTGTTTTTTCACCATAGCAATTAAATAAAATAGAAAGACATCCCTGTGTGGCCCGGTTGGGTTTCAGCAGCCTGGTTCTTGGTCGGAAGCAGCTGCTGAAGGGAAACGTGTTCCTTACTTTTTTTTATTTCATTTTTAACGGTTAATAGTTGTAGCGTAAAGCACCCAGTCAATTTTTTGTTTTTAATTACAACTGCAGAGTTTGAGTGGCAGAGTCAGACACTAAAGAATGGCTCCTGACGGCGAACAAGGGAAGTGCTGAGGCTGGGGCACGCGCAAAACAAAGCAAACCCAGTGCATGTTTGCTGCTATAACCCGAAGGTTATAACGATGAATTATAACCAGGTTTCCCTTAGGGAAAAAAATGATGCCAGTTATTATATACCAATAACATACGATTGTAACATATAATAGAAACAGAGTATGTCAGCAGAAAAAGACCCAGAGGTCATCCACTCTGTTGCCCTTGACATGTAAGCGAAGACATACTTGATACATGAAAGATACTCCAAGCTTCGCTATAAACATTATAAATCATCAAACTAAGCTTGAAGACATGTTTAAAGTGTGCAGAATTGTAGTGTTTTTTTAAGGATTTGAGTTCAGATACAGTATATCACACATTTCTGCCATATGATTTAAGATAGAAAATAGTCTCAATCCTTAGCGTACAAGATATGCTTATATCAACCTGTTTTATGCTTTGTTCCTGCCCACGCCTGTCCACCTCCAGTATGCAACTTAAACTTGCTTTTGAGAATCATTCAGAAAGTAACTAAGGGTAGCCAAATCTGATTATAAGATTCTATTTTCAAATGCATAATGAAGTCTCTTCATTTCTGAACCCTCAATCAACAGAGTTAACCATTTAGAATACGGGGGACAGTGTATATCCTTCCAATGTTGCAGCAATATTCTTTTCACCATACTAACTGCTAGATCAATAAATCATATTGCACTTGTGCCAGAAAACTAGAACTTAATAACATAATTCCGGGGTTGTATGGGAAATCCACCCCTAATATCCTGCGAATAAGTTAGGTAGTCCTGTTCCAATATATGTTTAAAACCGATCATTCTATTAGCATGTGTAATAAAATCCCCTTCCCATTTTGACATCTTTGACAACTATCTCAGATAAAGGGAGAAGACTTATGCAGTTTGGCTGGAGGATGATGGACCCTGCATATTATGTTATGTATACCGTTATGTGGGCAACACAATTAGGGTGTCACAGTTAAGGTGCTACAACCAATTTGTCTGTCATGCTGGCAAACTGGATTTTGTGGCACTTGGCAGGGATGGCACTGTCTGGGTGTTGTGCCCCTTGCCCCATATACCTCGACCTGGAGGTGATTAAAGTATAGGAGGTGCAGGGGGCACAACCCCCTGAAAACAGTCAGAATGTGTCCCAGAGCACTAAGCACGATGGGGGTCGGGCATCACAACTGCCTAGTGCAATGTTCGTCGTTAGCATTGCGCTGGCACCCTAATGATAGTCGCAGTTTTTCTTGTTGCCGCGACATGGGTGACTGTATTTGTCTGTATTTGTTACATTTCCTACCCTCCCTTGCCGATTTCAGTAATGATTCCCAGTGAACATCAGTACTCAACTTATTCAACTTTTTTTCCCAGGCCCCCTCACTTCAGGCAAATTATCTTAGTTTGAAAAGGCTAACAGACCTTATAACTTACGTATAATTTTATCAGGGGCTAGATTAGCAACAAGAAGCAGTTCTATCAGAGAATACTCCATCAATACTAGATGATCTACCATTTTTTGTACTTTTTTTTTAAATCTGTAAATAAGGTAGATCATGATTATTGGGTAAGGCACACATTTGCTTAAGTTGTTCAAAACTGGCAAAGTCTCCATCAACATAAATATGTCTTAATTGACTTATATCATTGTTCTTTGAGGCCTTAAAATATTGATTATTACAATTAGTTGGTAAATTGTTCAAAATTGGAGAAAATTATGATATTTTTCCCTTATATTTTAATATATTATGGGCCTCGTGCCAAACCCTTGCTATAAAATGATGCCTTACCACCTTAACCCACAATGGTACTCTTCATATCCTCCCATGGTGTAGAAGTAATTTCTGAATGAAACCATTAACCAACACCCTCTTCCAAATGGAAAGAATAATATAAAGGTTCTAGCTGAGCTGCTATGCAATATAAATACAAATTTGGAAGTGCAAGCCCTACCTTGTCAACTGGATGATACAGTTTTGGTTTGCCTATCCTGTTTTTTTTTCTTATTTCAAATAAGTCTAACTATTTGCCCATCCAAACATTCAAGGATTGCTTTTGAGAGAACTATGGGAATTGATTGGGAAAAAAAAAATACATTCATGGAAGAACGTTCATTTTTACCAGGCTTGCCCTACCCCACAATGTAAGGGGAAGTAACTGCCATCAATCCAAATCCCGAAAATCTCCTTACACAACTTAACATAGTTTAAATCTACAAGTTTCTTTGCTGAACTAGCAAGTTGAATTCCTAGATATCTGAAGTGATGAGAGATCTTACAGTCTATACTATAAGTTTACGGGGAACTAGGAAGGCCTCCTATGGATATAAGAATGTCACCTTGCACGTTTCTAGGTCAAGAGAACTGTAAACCAAAGGTGAGCAGTTCTGGTGCCCTAAGGCAACGCTCATATCCATAAGAGGCCCTCTTATCACCCCTATAAAGTTATTATACAACATGGTACCATTTAAAAAAAAAAAAAATATTTGGGTACGTTTCTGCAGCACGTGCACCAGTTATCAGAAGCCCATTGCAGTGTGAGCACATGAGGTATTCTTATGGCAACAAAGAGTACCTCACATGCAACTGAAGGAAGCGCTGAGATTGATTGGGGAGGATCACATGAGTCTCCCACAATGTATAATGTGCGTTATTGAAACAGATGGAGTATCTGGATCCAGAATCATAGCCTCTGTTTTTTTGCAGTTAATCTTATATCCAGAAACCCTCAAGAGTTTTGACTGGAGCTGCAAAAGAATTGGAAGATGTATTTCTAAATTATCAAGAAAAATCGAAAGAGTCATCTGCATAAAGTGATATTATTTCTTCTACTCCACTGTAGCAAATAACTTTACTTTCTGGATTTTTATACAGTGGTTCTGCCATTGGCTCTATAAATAAAGCAAAAAGTAATGGAAACAGTGAGCACGCTTGACATCTCCCCCGTTCTAATAAAACCTTTTTAGAAATCACCTGGTTTTTTTTTTTTTTTACCTGTGCTGCCTTTTAAGTTCTTTAAAATGTTTTAACAAGCCCAAAATAATGTTTTTACAAGTCTAAACATGGTTCTCATCCACACTGAACACAGTATGAAACCGTGTTTAAACCCAGCAAGGGACCTAGGGCAGGATTCACAAAGGAGATGCGCCCAGTGCAACTCGACTGCCCCGGCATAGGGGAGATGCACTGAGTGCAAAATGGGATATTCACAGAGGAGGCGCAGGGAGATGCCCCCAGCACATCCCTTCTGTGAATAGCACCAGTGCGCCCAGCCCAGGATACCCCTGAGCATCCCAAGCTGCTCTGGAGCATTCCCCATGACAGGCAGTGAGTCCATTGGGGCAGGGCATCTCAGGATGCCCTGCACTCAAAAATGCCATTCACAGCCAGGAGCATGCAAACGAGACCATTAGGCATGCATGGTGCAATGGGGCCATTAGCATGCCATCATAGTTCCATTTACATAGCGCCAGCTGGAATTCCCCAGCGGAATGCACCCAGCACAACCACCGCCTGACCCCAGCCCAAGCATGCCACTCCAGGTGACGTTATGTGCAGGATCCCCACCAGAAGCCCCTGTGAAGTGCACACACATGGCAGCAGTAGCAACATCATTACACCCCAATCCCCATACAGGCCACTCCAGTGGTAGTAGTAGTGGTGATGACCCATTCCAGCCGCCCGCCATGAGTGGCATCATACCGGGCGCCAGGGGGTCATCACCACTACTACTGCCACCGGTGTGGCTCTGTACAGGGATTGGGGACATGTCTATTACCACTGCCAGGGACAGCAGTGTACAGGGGGATGGGGCTTGGGGGGTTCACTGGCTGCCAGGGTGGTCGGGCGCCCATGCTGCTGCCTGCAGTGCGTGGCTGGCCTGTAGGTGGCCCCCCGACTTAAGTCAAAAATCCAACACTTATCTTTCTGTGGCGCAACCCCAGACTTGCCCCAGAGTTGTGCCACAGATTTAGGCTGTGAATCGGGCTGCACACAGTATGCATGGGCACACACCCCCCTCATGGCCCCTACGGATGCACCGCATATCATTACAGGTGGTTGATGGCACATCGGGGTTGCGCCAGCGCATAGTCACCCTGCCTGAATCGCCCTTGGGCGCACTTTGGGGATGTTCCGGCGCATCCCTTTTGTGAATCCTGCCCCTAGTCTTTAAAAACGGTTTTATGTACAGTTTCAAACATAGCATGGTTTATCTGGTAGTGTGGATGGGAGACTGATCCACGTTTCTTCTGAAGCAGCACTACTCCATGCTGTAGACTGTGCTGGCACTGAGCTTCTTAAAACACTACCGGACTACAGTGTGGATGCGGTGCAACTGTATTTAAAAACAGTTCTGAAGAAATACGAACAAGTGTGGATGGACTTCCGTGGTGAGTTTAAAACCGTTTTTAGAAACAGTTTTAAAAACAGACTGCCAGTGTGCACAGGGCTGTAGGGAAAGGTGAAAGCCGATCTAGAAAACTGTTTTTTTTTTTGTTTTTTTTTTAATAAAAAGATATGAATTGCATGTTTTACATTTTTTTCACATGAAAGTCACTGAATGTTTTCGGTATGTTTGTTGTGTCTCTGTATCCTTCAGCACAGTGTGTGTGATACACTGATAACAAACAAATACCAACACCAAGCTTATCTTCTGCTCAGGCACCTTCCAGCCTCTTAAATGACAGACTTTCGGCAGGACTTTCAAACCCTTGTGAATGCCACAAGCCCCGGAAGTGCCGTATATATGGCACACAGAGTTTGCGGCATTCACCTGCCAGCAATCGGGATTTTCTATCCCATGTGGCAATTTCCACAAGCTAGACCATCTTTTTGTAGTCTAGCTTGCAGCAGTCCCAAGAACATTTGTCACAGAGTTCGCACCAGATATGTGGCGTAAACTGCTGTAAATAGTGGAAACTGTTGCAACTGTGCCAGAGATTGCAAAACCGAGTCTAGCTGCAGTGAATGAGTTTGGCACACTGCCAGAACCGAAGTACCATGGTGCAGAGCTTGTCACAAGTCTTATGCCACGCTTTGAAAATCCTGCCCTTTGTTTCAACTAACTTCTCCTCCAGATTCTAAATGCTTACCTCCATAGGATTGTCTTCACTTAAGAGATACAAGTATGTGTCTGTAGGTTATTTCTTGCTTTTAACAGCTGCACGCTCCTCCCCCCACCCCTCCAATGAGGAGGTAACAGTTGCACACTCCACCCCCCCACCCCTCCAGTGAGGAAGACACCTTTGATTCCCATGTCTCCAACTTTATTCCAGCTCACATTCTTTCTCCCAAGACAATTACCCAACAATGCACTGCATGTCTACACACATTGCATGTATCTACATATGGGGGTCATGGGCCTGTATTCCTCCTTACCATATACTGGATGGTGTACGTTTTGCTGACCTGCTACTTTGTTATCGACAGAATAAAGCATGTCGACACTTAACATAATGATATCCAACAGTACAATACTATGTAGTGGTAATAATACCCCCACAGTACATTACTATGTAGTGGTAATAATATCCCACAGTACATTACTATGTGGTGGTAATAATATTCAACAGTACATTACTATGTGCTGGTAATTATATATATTTTCATTACTCTACAATATGTATGTATTTGTATGTATGGTTCCTCCTTTAAATGACACTAAACTGTTTATGATTCTTTGAAAAACTTTACAATAGTCATTTTAAGTAGTATGCAATTTATGTATTTGTCTTGCTATATACTGTACATATGGATTTATGTATTGTATGTAGATATTCAGATTCCAGTCTTCTGGTCTTCTTCAACCCCACCCATCCTCCACCACTTGCCTTTCAGGACCCTATCCTTTCCTGCTGATTAGAACCTATCTAAAACGTTATCACCTATTCTTATTTTAATCCCTTCATTAAAGGAAAACTACACCCTCATATAATTAAAATTTTGTTTCCATGCCAAAAGACAATTCCTTTCCTGTAGCAGTTAGGGCTATATGTGTTCTCTTTAGTTTGTTTTCATTAGGACTATATGTGTTACCTTTAGTTTGTTTTCACTGCTCTTGGTAGCTCCTGTGACTGCCCTGGGGGTCTCCATTTCATGGTTGTTGAAATTTCATTCTCCATGAGAACTACATTAGTATATGAGAACATGCTGTCAGATCAACCATTTGTATTATGTATCTCTGTGCTGAAAGAACAGATACCCTGCAAAAAAACTCTCTGGAAACTCATAAACTGAATGGAATTTAAAGGGGAAAAACCCTGTATTACAACTCAAATAGTTTGCAAAGCTCACTGACGGTAAAATTGGTATTTTATACCTTCTTGCAGCTTTTTTCTTTGAAAACTAATTAAGCAGACAGGCATACTGGGGACTTTAAAGGTTGATTACGTATCATGTTCTCATATGCTAATGCAGCTCGCAGGGCCAATGAGATTTCAACAACCACCAAATGGAGCTTCTCAGGACAGTTACAGGGCCTAGTATGAAGTGTGAAAATGGACGAAGGTAGTTGCATGCATCTCTAACAGCTACATGAAATGAGTTGTCTGTTGACATGGAAACAAAATTTAAAAGAAATGAGGATGTAGTTTTCCTTTAATAGCCTGCTATGCTCCCCCCCCCCATCAATACCCTTTTGTTTTCTGAAAGAACCTTGTGTTTTGTGTGTGCATCTTATCACTCTTCATCTGATATGAATCTGTCTGTTTTTATTTCATTGTCATTGTCTTCCTTCCTGGCTCAGACTTGCAATGTTCCTGGCAGGTCATTGCATGAGGTATCATCAGTGAGAGAGTGTGAGGGAACCTCAGCGAGGCTGCAACCACAACAAGACACAGAGACTTATCAATCTATGCAATCTGAACTACAAGTCTGTCAGCATCACCACTTTAACATACAGTACCTTTGTTTTCAACCTACTCTCCACACAAAAGATTACTTGTTCTTTCAGAGATTATTTCCGCAGAAGGACCCATGGTCAAAATATCAGTGCTAGCTTTAGTCTCTATATTAAACATGCACGTAACAAGGGAGACAGTCACCTGGCCATTCTCTGAAGGTCTGGGGTGGGCCAACACTTGCTTTTAAAAAAGTTTGCTAACAGCTTCTGGTGACATCATCTTCAAGATGGCAGCTTGAAATGAAGAAGCACAGACCAACTTTCCTGAATCCCTTCAAATGTCCAATTTCTAATTGCAAAACGTAGTACCAGAGTCGAGGGGACTGCATCACATATATGGAGACGGGCAGTCAGTGAAATTCGGCCTCTGAGATGGAGGATGCCAAGCGATTCAGGGCTGGTGGCTCAGACAGTGAATACTCACATGTCTCGGTGGCCTCCCCCCCATTTAGGACGCTGTTGAGTTGCCACTAAACAGAAGCAAAAATCACTGCCAGCAGAGCACTTAAACTTCAAACCTGACATATTAATCTCTGACCTGAGGAACTTTAGACAAGCGATTAGAAATACAACAACAGTGCCCAGGATGGACATTAAACTTGAGAAGCACTGTGTGGTCCACAAGGCTCAACTTACAACAACAGATCACCAGGTGGATGTGGCTGAACCCATGCTCCTCCAGCTTCACACAACCATACAAAACACAGAAACACAGACAATGATGGCAGCAAAAAAAAAACAATGGTCCATCCATTCTGCCCATTGTACCCTACTAACCCTGGGACCTTTTGCCATCCAGGGTCCCTGCCCTCCTCATCCACTCCCTATCTCCCTCCCAGTTTCTGCCATCCCAAGCATCCACTATACCTTTCACTCTGTCCTAGTCATGCTTGAAACCATTAATGGTGTTTGCACCCAGCACCTTGACTGGCAAACTGTTCTGTGGTTCCACTACCTTATCTGTAAAATAATACTTCCTCATGTGTCATGTCTCTCCTGAACGTCCCTCTGGTCATTTTCTACTCATGCCCCTGTGACCTCAAACTGTTACTTATGCTAAATAATTCCCCACAGTCCACCCTGTTTATTTCTTTCAGGAACTTGAAAATCTCTATCATATCCTCACTCTCCCTTCTAGTCTCTAGTATGTACTTGTTCTGTACCTTGAGGCTCTCCTCGTAAGACCTATCATATTGGCCCAGAATCATTTTTGTCACCTTTCACTGCAACATCTGCAGCCTGTCTATATCTTTCCTAAGGTGACGAATCCAGAACTGGACACAGTACTCCAGGTAAGGCATCACCAAAGATCTATAAATGGGTAGAATTACCTCTTTCCTTCTGCAGTCAATATCCCACCCCCACCCGATACACCCCAGCATCCTGTTTGCTTTACTATAGGCCTTGTTGCCCTGGCTTGATTGTTTCAGGGTGTCACTGATGATAACTCCTAGGT
The DNA here is from genome assembly GCA_016271365.2 of Neoceratodus forsteri. NCBI lineage: Eukaryota > Metazoa > Chordata > Ceratodontiformes > Ceratodontidae > Neoceratodus > Neoceratodus forsteri. The sequence continues at coordinate 1,393,350,098 of CM057458.1, read as the reverse complement.
TCTATTCTTTAGTCATAGCACAGTCTTACCCCACCCATTCAGTATTCAGTACTCAGTCCTCAGGTTCTTGTTCTCCAAGTGGGTGTCAGCGTGGCTCAGTTGGTAGCACATCCACCTCGGGGCCAGAAGGTCATGGTTCTAGTCCAACATTGGGATTGGAATCATACCTAAATGCTGGTACCCAAGTGCAGTACTAAAGGAGTGCTGTATTGTCGGGGTATGCCATCCTTCAGATAAGAAGTTAAACTGAGATCCCTTCTATCCATCTCTAGTGCTGTCCTGGTGGGTGTCCAGGTGAAAGTAAAAGAACCCAAGGCACTTTTCTCAAGATTAGGGGACTTTCCCCAGTGTCCTGGACAACTTCACTCTTCCCATAAAAAATCATCATCATCATCATCATCTATAATCTATCATCTTCTCCTTCTCCTTCCATCACCTTGCACTTTTTAGCATTGAATTTCAAATGCCAAATTGAAGACCACTTTTCTAGCCTTTGCAGGTCACTCTGCAACTCCCTGATTCCCTCATTGTTATCTACCCCCCAGAGCTTAGTGTGATCTGCAAAGAGACATAACCTGCCCAGGATTCCTTCTCTAATGTGGCTGATAAACATACTGAAGAGGACCGTGCCCAGGATAAATCCCTGTGGTACCCCACTTGTGATCTCCCTCTCTGCTGATCTGACCCTGTTTACCACAACCTTCTGTTGCCCCCTTAGCCAGTTGCTTACGTATTGTACTATGTCCCCAGCCACAGTGAGATCCTCCATGTTCTTCAGCAAGCATCTGTGAGACACCAAGTCGAAAGACTTTCTGAAGTGGAAGTAGAGCAACTCCACGGCATGGCCAATATTCAATGCCCTCCTTACCCAGTAAAAGAAAAGAAGACTATTTATTTAGTTTGACAATATCTCCTTGCCACAAACATGTGCTGTTTGGTGTCCTGGAGACTGTTGCTCTCCAGGTAGTTCACAATGTTCTCTTTGACCAATGACTTCATCAGCTTCCCTACAACTGTCATTAGACTGACAGGTCTGTAGTTCCCTACTTTTTTCTTCTCCCCTCTCAAAAGACATTGAGGACAAGTTACAAAATCTGGAAAGCTGCAATAGAAGAAACAATCTCTGGCTTTACAGCATTCCAGAAGGAGTACAGGGCCAAGATATGGTACATTTATTCAACATTTTCTCTAGACTGTTCTGGACCTACCACAGGACAGATCCCTAGAGATAGAAAGAGCTCATTGGGCATTAGGACTGAAGTCCACCACAACAGATGCATGTCCCCATTCCAAAATTGCCCGGTTCCTGTGCTACAGTGATAAACAAGATGTCCTGACCAGGGCTTGGAGGGCTAAGGAGGTGCAGCACTGCAATGAGCATGTCATTTTTTTTTATTTATTTTTTTTTTATATAAACACGATTCATACCCTCCCCCCCCAGCCAAAAGGTGTACCAATATCCTGCTGCTGAAATCTCTTTGATCACAGGGCATCAAGTTCTACACACCTTACCTGCAAAGATGCTTGTCCACTTCTTTGTACAGAAGACGATCCTCCCTGTGGCTCAACCCAGAGAAGAACTGCCCACCAGTGGAATCCCTTGTGACCCTGCTCCTACTAATCCTGCTCAGCTGTCCCTCACTTGCAGTGAAATTGGCCATGCAATCATGGACCTCGACAGATGCCAGAAAGAAGCAGGTGGCAGAGACAAGGCAACAAATATTCCAGCACCTTCAGGAGAATCATCCCAACTCTAGCCGATCTTCGGACCCAGCTTGATTCTACATCATGCAGCTCCAGTACTATCTGACCCCAGAGTCCCCAGCAACAACAGCACATCAGGTGAGCTGGCCTGTTAATGTAGCTATCCTTCCTTATCTCCTGCTTCCTGGGCTCCTACTACTGGCCCCATGGTGATGGTCAGTTTCTTCCTCGTCTCCTCTCCTCTCTTACCTCCTTGCAATTACCCAGTGCAGGGTTTTATTTAACTCTAAAAACTGATTAGCTTTTTGCTCATAAAAGTTCTAAAACATTGTGTAAATGCATAACACTTGCCTCACTGTGTTTAACAAACATAACGTTTCTAGAAAACCTATGTAAATGTTTTCTGTACAGTTAGTATTATCTCAAGAAAAAAACTGCTAATCAATTATTTAAAACCCTGCCAGTGCAGTAACTCTGCCCAGAAGGAGATTGAACAGTGCGGGAGGTGTGCTGTGGGCTCCTCTTAGTTTATTTATTTAGTTAGTTTTTGTTGACCGGGAAAGGAGGACTAGGCAATTCCACTTATTTTTAGCCTCGTCCCAGGGGAGAGGGAGAAGAATCAAAACTGACATTAAGAACCAGATTAAACTGTTGCTGGTATTTTTTTTTTTTTTCTGATTGCAAATGTCTGCTGTATGCTGTATTCTGTATGCAGGAAACCTGATGGACTGCCAAGAAAGCAAAGCATGAAAATTATGAATCGGGGGGCCTGGCCTGAGGCATGCCTGGGAGCCACACAGCCTCATGACAGTCTGGGGTCCACACGGGAGGGCACTTTCTCACGGTGATATTTTCACATTCCGGTCTCAGGGTAGGGGGAATGCCATTTCTACCCACCCCTGGGAGAGGGGGAGAGGATGCTCACCTGATGGGCCCGGAGGCCTGTAATAGCAGACTGAACAGGTCAGAGAATCCAGTCCTGCTAGCAACTCCAGGGCCCCTGGTATCAGGGAAGTCCCTGAGCCCATGGTGCTGCCTGGCATAACCTTTGATGGAGGTGGGGGTGGCTGGGATGTGGGGGGAAACGGCAAGGTTTGTGGGGATGCCTTAAGTGCTGCCTAACCAGCGGTATATCTTATGACACTGGGAAGACTGGGCTGAAACTCCTTATTTAGGTTTGGAATCAAAGGAAAATATATATCCATACATTCCTCTCACAATGCCAACAAACCAATCTATTAACCACATGGTCAAGGACAAAGTCAGGGCCTGTTCCTCCCTCAGTTCAAGACCCTATTTATTTTCTGTTAAGTTTACTGTAACTAAGGGACTACAGAAGGCATGCTGCTGGTGGGGGCACGGTGGGAATCTTCTACCCCCATTCCATGTGATGACCGGCTACCATGGCAACTTTTTTCCTCCTTTGCAGGAGATCGGTGCACTTACGACTGAGCCTTTTGTAGAGTTCTGCAGTCATGATCCTATCAATTTCTTGCAGAGTCCTGTACTATTACTGGCCATTTATACTGACCTCTGAACCACCGAAGAGACATTGCAGCTCAAACTGGCATCAGCCTAGGGGACTTGGGACTGTGAGAAGTAAGCCTTGCCTAAACGACACAACTGATGATCTGCATACCAACTGTTACTGTGATGCCGAGTATAATAAAGGTGGACTATGTGCCCAGCCTAGTCTGAACCCCAGGCAGATTGGGTCCTTTCACCATATTCCCTTAAAGTATCCAGTAGCCCATTACTCATCAATGGCTTGGGGTTGCAAAAGCCTTGTAGCCTGCCATGTGACGCCAATTCCCCTTCCATTATACTGCACCCTCTTGCATTGATTGAGACAGCAATACCTCTTCTGTTGGGAATCTCAGAGAAATTAAATATTTAGGTAAAAAACTCCCTCTGAACCTTGAAAGACTGCATGAGGTAGACTATGGCCCACTGTCTTCCCTAGTGGCTGGAGACCTACTACACTGGCACACTATGCCACTGGGCTTAGTCAGGAGGGTGGACACACAGAAACATATAGAAACATAGAGGTTGGCAGCAGATAAGGACCTCTTGGCCCACCCAGTCTGCCTAGTTCCCCTACCTATTGTAACACCACAGAAGACCTTGTTCTCTGGCTTTGCTTTCCCCTTTCCCTACCACTAAGGGGAAAGGGGAAATTGTTTAACCAGGAAAGGCACTGTAAGCCAGAGCTTGTTTCCAGGTGTGACCTGGGAGCACAAGGAAGTGAAGCTACTTGCTCAGGGTCACACAGTATACAAGTGGGAGCTGATAAAGTTCCCTTTGCCTATCCCATATCTTCTTGAATCCCATTATAGTTTTTGCCCCCCACCACCACCACTGGGAGGCTATTCCACACATCCACCACTCTTTCTGTGAAGAAGTACTTTCTTAAGTCTCCCTTGAGTCTATCCCCCTCCAGCTTCATAGCATGACCCCTTGTTCTTGAGCATCTTTTACTCTAAAAAGGGCTTTCTTCTTGAACCTTATTTATACTCGTGAGGTATTTGAAAGTCTCTGTCCTATGTCTTCTCTCTCTTTCTCCTTTCCTCCAGGGAATACATCTTGAGGTCCTTCAGTCTCTCTCTTCATAGGGCTTTTGATGCAGACCCTGCAACATTTTAGTTGCTCTCCTCTGGACCACCTCAAGTCTGTTTATGTCCTTCCTGAGATGTGTTCTCCAGAACTGGACACAGTACACTAGGTGAGGCCTTACCTGTGATTTAAACAGCGGTATCACCACCTCGCTCTTTCTGTTGATGATACCTCCCTATGCACCCTAGCATCCCACTGGCTCTCCCAACTGCCTTGTCACACTGTTTGGCCACTTTTAGGTCATCAGATATGATTACCTCCAGGTCTGTTTCCTGTTTGTTGGTCACCAGTGCGACTACCCCCATTTTATACTCCACCCTCGTGTTTCTGCACCCCCACTGCATAATTTTGCACTACTTCTCATTGAAATTAAATTTTCACACTCTTGACCACACCTCAAACTTTCTTAGATCCCTCTTCATTTTTTTCACCCTCCCCTGAAGTGTTAGCCCTATTGCAGATCTTAGTGTCATCCGCAAAAATACATACCTTCCCTTCTAGTCCCTCTGCAATGTCGCTAATAAAGACATTAAAGAGGACCAGTTCCAGTACTGATCGTTGTGGCACCCCACTGGCCACCCTCTCCCTTCGAGTGAACTTTGTTTACCACCATCCTCTGTCTCCCGTCCTCCAACCAATTTCTTATCCAGTTTGCCATCTTGGACCCACTCCTACACTACCCAGCTTATTTATGAATCTCCTATGTGGAATGGTGTTGAAGGCCTTACTAAAATCCAGGTAGGCCACATCCTCTGTTCCACCCTGATCCAATTCCCTGGTCACCAAAGAAAGCTATCAGATTTGTTTGACATGACCTCCTCCTTGTGAATCCATGCTGCTTCGGATCTTGTAAGTCACTGGACTCAAAGTATTCCATAATCCTTTCCATCAGTAGTGATTCCATTAATTTCCCCACCACCGAAGTCAGGCTGACTTGTCTGTAATTGCCAGCCTCCTCTTTGCTACCACTTTTGTGAAGTGGGACTACATCTGCCCTTCTCCAGTCCTCCGGTACCACTCTCATCTCCAGTGAGCGGTTGAACAGGACTGTCAGAGGTGCAACTAGCACCTCTCTGAGCTCCCTCAATCTCCTTGGATGTATCCTGTCTGGGCATATTGCCTTGTCCACTTTCAAATTTTTGAGTTCCTTTAGGAACTCCTCCACTGTAAATGAACTAGTGTCCACCTCCCTACCATCGATACCCCTGACACTTATCTGTGGACCCTTGTCTTCCCCTTCCTCTATGAGCATTGAACAAAAGTATTTGTTCTGGATGTCTGCTTTTTCCTGGTGCCCTTACACACACACACACACACACACACACACACACACAAACACACCCACCCTTTCCTCCTTAGCCTTATGATCCCTCTTTTGGTCTTTCTCCTTTCACTTACATACCTGAAAAATGCCTTGTCCCCATTTTTTACTGCCTGTGCTATTTTCTCCTGTTTGCACTTTTGCACTTCTGACTGCTTTCCCTGTCTCCCACTTTTAGTTTTGCCCACTGTTCCTTCACTCCACCTAAGTCAGGTAACATAGTAAGGATGGTGATCCTACCAAGGTACCTGTATGTTTTCAGGAAGGTCCCCTTGCCTATCTCCGAGGCAGACTGGAAGAAATGGCAAGTTGCCATTTCCAGATACATTTGTACAGGTAAATGGCCCAGGGTTAAAATAAGAACCTTAATGCTCCCAAACCCAAGGGGAGGATTGGTCCTCACAAATCTCCGCACATATTATACTGCTTCCTAACTCCAGGTCCTCTTCCTATGGTATAGCCAGGGTACGGGGCTGCAATGGATCAGAATCAAAAGAGATGAGCTCACTTTTTGGGACATGACTCACTACATGTTTGGCCCACACTCGGAGATTAGCCTCATGTGAATCAGAACCCGTGGCTCCATCAGGCACAGGAGACCCAGCACACACAGCAGTAACTGTGGGACTCACTTCCAGTCAGACATTGGTGTGTCCACTGGCCCAACCAGAAAGCTTTGCCCTGGCTCATATTGACCCTATCTTTTGGGTCTGGAGAAGGAAAAACCCTCATTTACCCAACCCAGTTCTTCACAGGGACCACTATTAAATCGTTCAAGGAAATGAAACAGAAGAACTGACTGGACAGAAATGACTTTTTTTTTTTTTTTTTAGGTACCTTTAGGTGCACCATTTTCTGACATCTGTGTTCCTACAAATAATAGATCACACAGAGGTACAAGGTATTACTGAACTTTAATCACAAGAATCAAAACACAGAACACCAGGCATCATGTCTCCATTGTATACAAACCTTTACAGGATACACAATCCTAAGACACTCTTAGGGTAGTGGCAAAATGAGAAGAGGAACTCAGACAGGCACCCAGGAAGGAGGACTGGAAGAAAGGCTGCTTTGAGGTGAGCACTGTCACATTGTCCCATGTATGGTGAAAATACTAGTGGAAGCATTCGATCCAATACTTTCAGATGCCTGTGATCGCTGCATACATTGGGACTGGGGGCAGTACTGCCAGTTGAAGACAATGTGGGGAGACCAGGACGACTCACATGTACATCATGTGGTCCTGTCCAACATTAGCTAGCTTCCATACTGAATTAGAAAAAGCCATGACAGAGGTACGGCACACCCCTCCTAGACTTACACCAAACTATACTACCCATATCAATTTCCTAGACAACTGAAAGATGGTAAAATATATTATAGGCATAACAATTTCTCCGGCTAAACAATGTATCACTAGGAAGTGGCTCACACCACTACTGCCAGATATAGAGCAATGGAGGACAACAGTAAAGAAGTTATACAAAACGGAAAAAGTACATACAATTTAAATGAAAAGCCTGAACTATTCACATCAAGATGGAATGCATGGGTAATATGTGTCATGCAAAATGCTAATAGCTTTCCTTGATGGGTTAAAATCTGTACGGTCTGGGGTGAAACTGGAAGGGGGTGATGCTAACGATAGAGGGTCCCCTGTGGCCACCCGTGCTGAATGCCCCTGCCCTACATAGAGACCCTGTATAACAGTCTGAGCTGAGTGTACTAAAAGAGGCTGTGATTGCAAAGTGGCCAGAGAAGGAGGAACTGAACCATGTACTATTACCTGTAACACTCAATCACACTGTATGCATTTATGACATCCCTTTTCAAGAATCTGTATTGATGTGCATGTCCATTAATGAAAAACAGGCCGCAAACCCCTTTCATCTCCAACAACTGTGTTTTAATCTTCAGACTTCCAAATCCTGTGGATCTTCCTAATTTCTCATTTGGGGGAAGGGGGCAACATTCTAATAGCAGGCTGCTCATTAGCCACCCAGAGGATCTGGGTTCAATTCTTGAATCTGGATCCAAGTTCAGCCCTGTCCTCTGCAATCCTTGATGTCTCCACTGTCAGTTTGTGGTACCTGCTGCATGATAGCATCCTGGTGGTTGGGGGTCACACACAGCAAAAACTTCCTTAAGCCCCTTCCCCAGTGTTCAATGAGGCATTGGTGGTGGACTCCCTGTCCCTCATGGACCGGACACAAGCTTGTCTCTCCAATCAACTGAATTTGTTTCACTTGCAAGACTTTCCCCCACCCAGTGAGAGAAGGCACTGAAGCTTATCAAGACACTAAGAAGAGACAGCCTTGTTTGAGCATTAATGCATCAGAAGTAATGGGATATCAAAGAAAGGGTTATGGACATGAGAGATGAGGGTTGAATCAAGGGTATTGACAAAGACTGAAGTAAAATCATTAAAAACAAGTTGTAATGCAATCAGTGACATAAGAGAAAGCACACAAAATGTGTTCAGTTAACAGGATTACTTATTGACAGGCATAGGTTACCATTACAGTCTGTGGCGCTTTACAGAAAAAAACATAATGCACACCATAAACCACACAATACTAAAGGCACTTAAAGTGAGGAATAATGAATAAATCAGATCATACAACAAATAAATATAATTAAAATAATTACAATAACAATAGGGATATTTTTCTTTTGAGGTTTACAGCGCTAACTGAGGGCCCATCAAGAACACACTGGGCCAAGAGGTGCTGGCACGCACCCAATAAACTAAAGCTGGCTAAGTTGTGACCTGTTCCCATAATGATCCTGCAGCACACCCCCAATACAGGAGGCACCTGGCAACAGCGTGGGAGGAACAATTATCCTCCTATGTACATTCTGCCCTCAGTGGAAATATTAAGCCTCTGAAGGACTCATAAAGCAGACAGTTCACTCCCATTCCTGTTTCCCCGCAGGCCTCCAACTTCCTGTTGTCTTTTTGCTCGAGTGATCAACTTAATTATACATACCTGGAGTAAAACAAAGTAATAATTTTAGGACTGCCCAGAGGGCCAAAGGAATTGCATTGCAGGCAAAAAGAACAACAGTCTCTGAGCTCACTTTTTTTTTTACGATACATCTCTTGGCTGCATGCATATGTTCTCAGGGAAATGTATACCATCTCTGTGTGTGTGTGTGTGTGTGGGGGGCTTCCGAACCGGCACATTCACCGCCAGACAAATTTTGGGAATATTTGAAACAAGTCTTATTTACAAAAAATTATTTTTACTTTATTCCCCGATTTTTACTTCTATCCATTGATGATTTTGCAGATAGGAAAAAAAAAAAAAAAAACCACGAGTCTTTATGCACTGATTTGCTCTCTCCCAAACAAGGGCTGAGATAGAAGCAGCTTTCTCCAACCCAGTGCTCAGGGGTCCCAGAGATGGTGCCTTAAAAGAGCTGATCCACAGAAAATGACAAAGACCAGCACAACACTGTGGATGCAAAGAGTAAAAAAAAAGTTCTGGAGAACACTTCTCCAGAAGGACATAGAGTGGAGGCGGTTCAGAAGAGGGCGAGTAAAATGGTGCGGGTCTGCATCAAAAGCCCTATGAAGACAGACTAAAGGAACTCAGTATGTACACCCTGGAATACCTCGCAGGAGTAAATAAGGTGTAGCTGGGAAGTATTTTTTAGAAGAAAAGGTGCTCAAGAACAAGGGGACATCCTATGAAGATGGAGGGGGTGGTAGATTCGGGAGAGATGCAAAGAAGTACTTCTCCACAGAAAGAGTGGTGGATTCCTGGAACAGCCATCCAGTGGAGGAGGTGGGGGAGAAAATGGTGGTGGGGTTCAATAATGCATGGGACTGGTACAAGGGAATCATACTGGAAAGAGGAGGGAGAAAGAGCTGTAGATCAAGTGTGGTCTGCGGTAATAATGTAGGCAGGGAAAAATGGACAGACTGGTAGGGCCAAGCGGTCCTTATCTGCCATCAAATGCTATGTTTCTAACATGAAGACAGACAGGGAAATATACAAACATCGAATTTGTTGGCAGAAAAGGACAGCTTGACCCCACCAGTTTTCCCACACGGTCCCAGCCTAGTCTGCCCTCGCACTGGTCTCCACAATTCTCCCTCCTTCCTGCCCAGTCACTAATATTCCCCCATGTTTATCCCACACATGCTTGAAGCCCCCATACTGTTTTTGCCTCCACTAATTCCACTGGCAGTCTATTCCAGGGGTCTAGTGAAGTAGTATTTCCTCACATCTCTCTTTAACCCCCTCCACCACCACCAGCTTCATCACATGTCCTCTGATCCTAGTGCGATTCTCATTTGAAAGAGACTCCCATCCTACACCCTGTCCACCCCCGTGAGATACTCGTAGGTCTGTCATGTCCCCTCTTGCTTTCCTCTATTCCACGATCTACTGGTTGAGATCCCTCAGTCTCCCCTCATTGGGCTTTTGGAGCAAACCCTGTACCATTTTTGTTGCCCTCCCCTGGACTGCCTCCACCCTGCTATGTCCTTTCTGAGGTGTGGCCTCCAGAACTGGACACAGTACTCCAGCTGGGGTCTTACCAGTGAGTGATATAGTGGCAACACCTCCTCCCTCCCTCCTGCTGCAGATACTGCTTCCTATGCATCCTATCCTCCCACTGACCCTACCCACTGCTTTGTCACACTGCCTTGCCACTTTGCAGTCATCAGATAGGATAACTCCAAGGCCCCTTTCCTGTTCAGTGATTGACGGCATCTCCCCCTCCCATCCTATATTCAGTTCCCAGGTTCCTATGGTACCCCATCAAGTGAGCGCTACCAGAATAGCGCCGCACTATGCGGCGCTAGTCTGGTAGGCGCTCACATGGACAGCGACTGGGGATTTACAGCGCTTGCTGTAAGCGCTCTCCTGGTCGCTGTCCGTGGTGCTGGTGCATCACAAGGGCACCAAAATCCAGAAAGCTGGCCAAACTGCTCCCATGGCATGGAGGGCTGGGGCATAGAGCAGCTCGGCCAGTGCAATTGGAGACCAGGGTTCTAATCCTGGTCTCCATTCATTTTACTCACATCGGGACTTAGTTTTTTTTTCAAGGGGCCATGGAAACAGTATTCCATTTCCCCCAAAATTTAACTTGTCACATGATTCCCCCCCTCACAAGTAGGAATCCTTAAGTCCGGGGGGTGCTCGGGCAGTGCCTTCTGCAAAAAAACAGCGCTATTTTTGCCATACAGCTCTTGACCGTGTTATTGTTGTCAGCGCTAGTCTGATCCCATGCCGGTTCCTACACCCTAGGTGTGTAGTGTTGTACTTACTTGTGTTGAACCTCAACTGTCATGTTTTTGACCACTCCTTGAGAGAAAATAGAAGAGACAGACTGCCTCAAAACGCCAGTGCCAGAGCATACCACAGTCTTCATGCCACACTAAACAACTGCTACTATTGCATCCACAGTTTTGTGCTGCATTGTTGTTTTCTGAGATGAAAACCATCTCATCAGCATAATGGCAGGGCTGCTACTCATGATGCCAGTGAGGTAACCCAGGTTCACTCCCCGAGCCTGGAACTTTAGAGGGATTGGGGGGGGGGAGAAGGATCAAGCATTTGAGAGGACGATCTAACCAAATGATGAGTTTAGCTCCACCACAGCACTGTCACTTAGGTGACCACAGGTAGTAATACAAGTGAAACAGGAGGGAAGGGTGGTCACCTGATGACAGTGTGTGGAGAAACGCAAACTTCTGGTGCACACACATTGCAGCCCTATCATGCAGGTGTCCAAAGAAGAGGGACAAAACATGGATCAATGCCCTAACCTGCAAAATGATGCCCAGAACATTGGGGGTCCTGTGCTACTCACTATACCATGACTACCCATTAGTGCTCCAGTGAGGGGAGGGACTGTCACAATCCAGCCCCACCCTGGGGGCAAACCAAGGGGTTGGAAAGTAGGGGCTCAGCTTTCCCTTTCCCCATCTAATCACTGGCTATTAATGGCTTTTCCCATTTCTTTGTTGGTTATTTGGATGCCTTTTCATGGTTGAGGGGTTTTCATATTGTGGTGGTGATAAGAGTTTTTATTTATGTATTTGACAATTGGTGGCTAGAAGAGGCACACTGAACCGAGGCTCATATCCAGGAGTGAACCAGGAGAAAGGGAAGGGCACAATTATACAGAAATACAAAGTAGGCTGATAGTGAAATTACAAGAACAATGACTTAATGTGCACAAGTCAAGTGCAGTACAAACATTAAGTAGGAGGAGGGGTTGGGGAAGATGATATGAGGTACCCCCCTCCTCCCCGGGTTCTACCCTCACATCTTGGTATACCCAATGCTGCACTTTTCACCCTCTTGCCACCCTTCCTACATTCCTTCTCTCCCCCATCCTCTTCCCTCTCCCTATGACTCTGGCACTTCTTATCTGTTGTCTATTTTCTCTGACAAATGCTGCTGGCTGCCTTGTTTCAATGCTACCCTTGAACTGTATTAATCTGTACTCTGTTTGCAATGTCCACATTGTTGTAATGCCTGTCTTGATGTTCCCCGTAATTTGTATTTCTCTGACGTGGAACCTTTGTAAAAGAGCCATGGCTCAAAGGTATTTGTAATCCTAGACTTGATAAATAAAAATAAAAAATAAAAATAAAAAGCCAGATATTGAGACAGGGTGCCCTGTAAATAGTGTACAAAATCAAAAGCGACTGTGCAAATAAGGTAAATTCAAAAAGTGCAGGGAGCGTGGATGATGGATTGCTGAACCAGTGCTGAGACACGGGGTCAGGAAAGGGTTTGCTGAAACAAGGGGGAGGAGGGAAAAGTTTTACCTGACATCTGAGAGAGAGAGAGAGAGAGAGAGAGAGAGAGAGAGAGAGATATGAAGGAATGTAGCTAATTCCAGAAGGAGGGGAGATGGTATGAGAAAGCAGATATTCCAGCTGAGGAGTGCAGGTTGGGAAGGGAGAAAGTGCGTGGGTCTTTGGAGCAGAATAAGTAGGAGGAGGGGATGGGGAAGATGATATGGAGTACATAGGAGGAGAGGGACCCAAACCAGTACTTACAGAAGGAAGTACAGTGGAGCTTGTGACATGTGGGGAGTGGGAGGAGTAAAAGGATCAGTGGTGGGTGTGAGATGGAGATTCTACGGCAAAGCAGCAGAAGTCATTGCAGAATATGTCCAGGCTAGCCAGAGAAGTGGACAGGGTGGTACCACAGACCACATCCACATCATTGAAGACCAGGAGAACTGTTTTTTGTGACTAACTACTGGTGCACCAATGGAGAGAGACATTCCTTTACTGCTGTACAGGGCATAGAGTTTGGGGCACAGAGTTTGACATGGATAGCACTGATGTGAGCTGAGAAGTCAAGCCTGCTATTTAAACATACACTGAGGTACTTGAAGATTGGGACAGCCTCAAGTGGGGAGCCATATAGCATGGAAAAAACAGGGAGGGAGGCAGCTGAGATGGGCCAATTTCTGATTGGTACCAAAAGTCATAGACATCGTTTTTTTGTGTTGACTCAGCTGGCTGATCTGGAACCAGTGCAGAACATTGTGAAAGTCATGCTGGAGTGAGACTTCACAGAAGTACTTGAGGGGACTGTGTCATCTGCATACATGTGAATATGCGAGTTGGCACCGGCAGAGGGGAGGTCATTATAAGGAAGGTCAGGAATAGGATTGTGCCCAGGAGGGAGCCCTATGGGACCCCAGTCTGGATAAGGAGTGGAGGGGAAAGTGTGTCTCTTACCTGTACCGACTGTTGATGGCCCATAAGACAGGATCGGAACTAGTCATTTACAGAGGCAGAGAGGCCAGTAGTTCTCTGCTTATCCAGGAGGAGAGAATGGGACACCGAATCAAAAGCTTTGGCCAGATTGATAAAAATGACCACAGTAACATCCCCCTGATACATCCCTGAGTGGATGGAGTAAGTGACCCTAAGTAGGGAGGTGATGGTGGAGTGATCCAACACCAGACTGGAATGAGACAGAGGAACTTGGAGGAGTGGAGGAAGTCAGCAAGCCATAAGTAGACATCACCAGCTATCATTGAAGAGCTTAATCTGGTTCAGTTTCCATTGTTTGCATCTGTATCCACCCCCCCCCCCGGAGACTAATCTGAAAATGGCGCTACCATCTAGCCCTCCTTTCCTGGTCAGCAAAAACTATAAATAAAATAACTAAGGCATGTATTAGCTTCTTCTTGCAGCTGCACTATTATGGCACAAATGGGAGAGTTATCTATACCCTGAGGGGTATTTAAGGGCCACTCTTATGACGTACAGCTTGCCCTGAAGGGGTCACATGACAGTGAAACATTAGTGTGTCTGATGTGTATAGGTGTGCACGTGCACCCCAGTTCGGCCTGGTTCATCTCAGCCCTTGTTTGGGAGATGACAGATGAATGTTCTGGTGTTATCTAGCTGCCAAATCATCAACAAATAAAGTTTAATGTAAAAAAAGTGCTAAGTGATACACATTGGTAGAAAGAAACTTAAAGAAGACCACTGGACTGGGGAGTAAGGGTGGTGCAGACAACTGAGGTGGGAGACCTGGGGTTATCATTAGTGACAGCCTCAAGTCCATTGCACTCTGCAACAAAGCATATAGAAAGGATAACAACATGCTGGAATGTACTGGAAAGGGATTTACTTGCAGGAAGGAGGAGATGCTACCATCTCTGTACAGGTCCCTAGCAAGGCCACATGGAGTACTGCATGCAGTTCTTGTACCACAACTCAGGAAAGACAGGAATCGCAGACCATACCAAGGAGGGCCAGAAAGAGGACCAAGATTCAGCAGGTGAGGTTTTATGAGGAAATGTTGGCAGACCTTTTGTGTACACTGCAGACCAAAAGGGACGGGGGGGATATCATTGAATCATACAGGATCTTATGAGGAATTAAGAATTGTAAGGATTTGTTCATGAGGAAAGAGGATAACTATAGAACATGGCTGCAGATTAAGGTGCTTAAATTAAGCAATAGTGTATGACAGAGTGTGTGTCATGCTGGGATAAATCACGTCTTGGGTGGGTGGGTGTGGGCCACAGTCTGAGTGCATCCAACACACAGAAGTGACATTATCATCATGACACATGCCCTGGAGTGCACTATTGCTGAATTTAAACACCTTAATCTGCGCCCATGTTCTTACAAAATACACCACTGTACTTTATATGATGCCCTTGGTTGATTGCCTCTCAGGTCAACTTATCTTTACAACTTGGGTTGTATGATAAATTGTTCACTTCTTCTACATAGTAAATCTCCTTTGACTGCCTTACTCGAAATTAAGGAGGAATCTAGATTGCTTTGTTCCTCTAATGCACTTCACTCGTCATTGCCTAAGTTTTCCACCTGTATGGGAGAGAGGGCTTTTTCTGCTCATAGTTCAATTTTTGTGGAATTCTTTGGCTCTTAGCTGTGTAAATGCCTCAAGAAGTGTAATATTTAAGAAAGTTTTATTTAGTCATTTGCAATGTTTAGCTTTATGTAACAGTTTTTAAATATGTGTACTTATATTTGTATTTGCTATTGTATCAATGTATTTGTTTTATCTCCGTGTATGCCATCTTAGCTTCTAATTGTTTGAAGCTTCGGGTCGTTCCTAAAAATGGGCCTTGGCCCAGTGTGCTTACCCGGTAAATAAAGTAAATTGAATTGCAATTATAAAATGGCTTGCTTGTAAAAATAAATAAATAAAAAGGAAAAAAGGGTGTAAAACTAAATTTTTTGTTGTTTTTACTTTTTTTTTTTTTAATAGGTGTGATGTTGTGCTGGGATAACATCACTGTTGAAGGTCAGAACCCAGGAATTGTTCTTGCCATTGTATACTGTTCATTTGTTATTTAAGTTCCAGCTGAGATTTTAACTCATCATCCCTGCTGATGTTGTACGTCACTAAGATATCATTGCTAATGTGCCTCTTTCCCAGACTGATCATCTCTAATTCCCTTAGCCTGTCTTCATAAAGCATATCTTACAGACCCCTTACCATTTTAGTTTCCTCTGCATTTTGTAGCACACTATGATGTATGCAACCAAGTGCATCAAGTACAAATCTAGCTAGTGCACTAAAAATGATGACTCAGCTTAAAATTCCCTGTGTAGTTGCGGCATGTCATTAACTCTTGCTGTACCACTGGCGTGTATACATGTCTTACAAACCTTTATGTTCTAAATCTAAAATATGGGAGACAGTATAGCGCAGTGGTTTAAAGCTCTGAGCTGCAAATCTGAAGACCTGGGTTTGAATCCCACAGTCCCCACTTGCATACAGTGTGACTCTGAGCAAGTCACTTAACTTCCCTGTGCTCCCAGGTCGCACCTATAAACAAGCCTTCAGCTTAGTGTTCTACTCCTGGTTAAACAATTGGAAGGAAAACAAATCTTCTGGCAGCCTAAGGGTTAATATAGTTAGCATAATCTTCAACTGCAGTAGAGAAGCAGTATAGCCTAGAGGTTAAAGCACCAAGCTGTGAACTTGTAGACCCAGCAGATCTGAGTTTAAAACTTTCAACCTCCACTTGCATAGTGTGTGACCCTGAGCAAATTGCTTAACTTCCCTGTGCTCCCAGGATGCACCTGGATAGGAGCTTTGGCTCAGTGGGCCTTTCCCAGCCAAAAACTGTAAAATAAATCAACATTAAACAGGAAATGCCAATTGTGTGTTCAGTCATAAGTGACTCTAGAGGTGAACAAAACAGCTGCAGTTTTTTATCCAGAAAACCTAACTTGTGGCATAATTTAGCAGACAGGGTATAATAATTATTTAATAAAGGGAGGAGTCAAGCCAGAGTCAAAGGTCTTTGGTCGTATTAATTCATGCAAAGCAAGAAGTGTTTGTCCTTAGTGTCATCAACCCACACTGTTACAAATCTTCTCCCTTGGACAGCACAATATCCCCCTTTAAAAGCAAACACATACATGCCTTCCTTGTCAGATCTTTGGTAAACCAGGAGCCTTAAAAAACAATGCTCATTCAACCAGAAACTTCACCCCAGTGCAAACAGACTTTGTTAATCCCATCATTATATGGTAATCCCACACATTCAGAAATCTGTTGAATCAGCGAGGCAGGTATAAATGGATCAACACAGCAAGCCTGATAACTACATGTACACTGTGGAGATTATATCAAGGTCAAAGGGCCATTGATTTATTTATGTGTTTGAAAATTAGTGATTGGGAAAGGCACACCGAGTCGAGGCTCACTTCCAGGTGTGGCCTGGGGAAAGGGGATGGGAGAGTACAGTTACAAAGAAATACCAACTAGGATGATAATGAAATTACAAGACCAATAACATTAAGTGCATAAGCTGAATACACTGCAGACATTAATGCTAAACACTGCAAACTGGGTGCCAAATAAACAGTATTCCATAGCGAACTCTTCCCCACACCGAACTTCACTGATGGTTCTTAGATATATGTAACCTATAGAAAAGACAGTTCTGCTTCACTTATATGTATGACTGCCATATGCCTATAACTTGTATATGTACTACTGCTTACTAGGTTTATGTACTGTTATTCCCGGGTCGCCCCTGAAAAAGGGACCTCCGGGGCCCAGTGGGCCTACCCGGTCATCAAAATTCAATAAATAAATAAATAAATAAAATCAACAGCAATGGAGCCAGTATGGTAAACTCAGAAAGTGCAGGGAACAACCGGATGTTGAAACCAGGGCTGAGAGGTGGGACCAGGAGAGGTAAAGAAGGGTTCAGGAAGAGAGGTGGTAGGAACAAAGAGGAGAAGGGAGAAATTTTGTTTAGCATCTGAGAGAGGAAAGGGAAGGAAGGATGGAGGAGGAAAGCTTATTCCGGGGGGGGGGTGGTATGAAAAAGCAAATTTTCCAGCTAAGGAGTGAGGGTTTGGGAGGGAATAGGTGCATGGGTCTCTGAAGCACAAGAAGTAGGAGGAGGAGGGGATGGGGGAAAGGAGATGGGATAAGTAGGACTGGAAGGACCCAAACCAGTATTTAGAGGTGAGGAAAGTGCAGAGGAGCTAGCCACCTGTAGGGAGCAGGAGGATGGATAGACAGGCATAAAGGGAGCAGTGGTGGAGATACAGAATTTAGTGCCATATTTAGATCTCTCCTGATGGAATTTTGTGATCATGTCTCCATTTTCCTTATGGCCTATTCCACAGATTTGCTATTCCCCTCATGTGGAAGGCATCTTACCCCCACTGATGATGTCCAAGGCCACTGTTTCTCAGTTTTTACCAGAAAAACTGGTAAAATCAAGAATTTGGACTGTCTTCACACTGGAAAAAAAACAAAGAATTCATTGGAATTTGGCTTTCTGGACCAGATCAGTAAATCTGCCGAACATGGGATTTCTTATAACTACTTCCAGTGCTATGTTCAATTTGCTTCATTTAATGCTCTGTATAGTATGCCTTCTTTTATTCTGATTATTTACCCACATACTAAAAGAATGACAGTAGAATCCCAGTAAAATCTGGAAATTAGACTAACAATCACCGGTGCAGTTACTGGAATTTCAAGTGGGGGACAGGTGGAATTCTTGGGTAGGGGACTGGAGGAACCCTCAAATGAGGAAAGGAGGAACCGTTGGGTGGGGAAACAGGAAGAACCATTGGGTGAGGGACAGATGGAACCCTTGGGTGAGGGGCAGATGGAACCATTAGGTGGGGACAAGAGGAACCACCAGCGGGCCAGGGGAACCATTGTGGGGACAGGAGAAACCATTAAGTATTGGGCAGAAGGGACCATCGGGCGGGGAACATGAGGAACTGTCAGGTGGGGGACAGGAGGAGCCTTCAAGTGGGGGACTGGAGGAACATAAGGTAGGGGACAGGAGGAAACATCAGGAGGAACCATTAGGTGGGGGACAGGAGGAACCATTGGGTGGGAATAAATGGAACCATTGGATGGGGACATACAGACCCATCAGGTGGGGACGGGAGGAACCATGAGGTGAAGGACAGATGGGATCATCGTGTGAGGACAGAGGAAACCATCAGGTGGGGACAGGAAGAACCATCAGGATTGGGGACAGGAGGAACTGGTGGAAAAAAACAATGCTAATCTCAGAAGACAAGGGTCCACATGGCTTACAGTATCCAAGCTACTCCAGTAGCTTCAGGCAAACACAGCACTGCTTTCCTGTCCACATTAGACAGTAAGGTTTGGAGCCCTGAGCCAAGTGCCAGCATGCCAGTATAGGTGCTGGGTTGCTGGCTCCTGTACTGGAGCCAGCATGCTGGTATAGTTGACGGCATGCCAGTATTGCTGTGAGGTGTCTGGCACCTGGCCTGGCATGTAAGCAACACATGCCAGCTGAGCTGTGAATCAGCAGCTAAGTTACTGTTTCCATTTGCATTGGCTATTTTTCCACCTATGTAGATGGTTTGAACAGCCACACTGATGTACATTTGCATCTGTAAACTGCACAGGCATCAAACCAGTGTAACTCTTCTGCTCCTCTCCAACGGGGAGGAGTGGAACTGGTGGAGGTGGTTTCAAGTACTGTAAGCAGTGGCCACTTTTGACCTCACTGCCTGAGGATAATTCAGCATTACAGCACACAGGAAACTCCTTGCAGGATGGGTCCCACAATGTAGTTCACAAGACACCAGTGTGACACCAGTATGGAAGACAATGCCCTTAAGTGATGTACACCACTGGCTTTGTAAATCGCCAGACAGGTGTAGACCCACAGTGGTGTGAGCCACAATAGTGTGTAACAGCTTGGTCAATATAAACAGGATTATTAAAACTGAAGCGGAAATTAAAAAGCAAATGCAAGTTTCCTAAAGAAACCATGAACTGAATGCTTATAACTTTCACCTGAAATGTTTTTGTTCGGGAATGATGCAACCTAGAGAAAATTAATCTTTTATTCCAGGTTATTTGTTTTAAATCACTTAAACTATTATCTTGCTGATCGGTGCTTTCTGAGTTAAAGCAGCATGCCACTTTCTCAAGATGCCAGTGGGGTGATGCCAGTTAAATGTTGGTGTTCTAACCAGTTACGTATGCATGTTATTACTCAGTTAATTGCTATTATTTTGGAAAGAATCTAACAATAATTAACTCAATAATAGAAATAATATGGAGGCATAATCAGATGCAACACTGACATTTAAAAATCAACATCCCCACCTTTTCAGACATGCCGGAATCTCTAGATGTCAGAAAGTAGCCTGCCAAGGTACTGGATATACCGGTATGCCTCCGATTTTCTGACATGCCGATATGTCAGCAAAGCGCCATGCCAAATTAGGCTCAAACTCCTTCTTCTTTTAAGGGTCAACTTAAGACCTTGCATTTTAAATGGGCATTCTATTATCAGTTAGAGTTCTTTATGCATTGTATTTAGCTATGTACACGTAGGTTAGAGTTCTTTAATCTTTTCATACTATATGTGTGTGAAAAGAAAATCTTGATCACATTTCAGGGGTCTTCAGTCCCTTGTATTTAACTGAAAGCAAATGGTTAAATACAGTGTCATATTAAGACATCTCTAGCAATAGAGTCTGCCATTTGATTCATTTTAAATCAACAGTCCAAGGAATGCTATAATGCAATTAATGGGATTTGCTTTTGTGAGTTGGCATGATGCAGTGTGTGTCTGTTTGATTCAGTTAATGTTGTTATGGCTTTGATTTAGTGCTGGGAAAAAGTGTGCCATTTTAATAAACCATCCATTCCATCACTCATTTACTCTTTAATGTTAGAAGCCAAGCCCTTATAACTCAAACAAATTCATAAAACGCAATTCTAGTATTGACAACACATTGTTTCTTAAAGGCGATTTATGAAAAGCCAAGTTTGCTGAGCGAGCACCCATAACATTTAACTGAGAAGAGACTAGCCCTTCTCTGTAAGCATGGCTATCCAAGTAACCATTGTTAAGAATGCAAGTCAGCTGGCCTGTGCCTCTTAGCCCTGTGACTGTTCTTTTTAAAACTTTGAAAGCTCTTCTAGGTAAAACCTACAGTCATAGATCTGGACCTGGTTCAGTCATCAACAACTAAATCTCAAAGGTTGGCAACAAAGAACTCCCTGACACAATCAGAAGGCTGCCAGAGATTTATCAGAAGTACAACAACAGGAAGAGTGACTGATCTCAAAAACAAGGTAAGACGTGCACCTGCCCTGGGGCACAGAGTTGGTAATACAGTGAACACAGGCAGGCCCTGGCAAGAACATTTTGACACACCCTTCTATTTCATTACTAGAGACATTGTTAATATTGACAAGAGTTGCCTCAAATTCTTTGACAGTGGCAAACTTTTTTGCAGTCCTCTAATGCAGGTGGGAACTTACTTCTGTTTGGTTCATAAGTGCAATAATTCCTCAAGTCAATGTTTGGAAGTACTGTAAATTGTTTTAGGAGGAAATCTATTGATTGTCTGTCTTGTTTGACCAGGAAAGGCATACTAAGCTGTGACAGCTTGTTTCCAGGTACATCTTGGGGGGTGGGTTACATGGACCTGTTTCAACTGATGGAGGAGTGTTTGCCCACGACACTGGGAAAACTCACCTTCTCTTCTTCAATAACTACCATAGGGTCTTTAACTTCCACTTGGACAGTAGCTAGAGAAATGGGCAGAAGGGACCTTGTTTCATGTCTCATCCAAAGGACAGTTTAATAGTTCTAAGTCTCAAACTTTCAAATATGGAAAATAAAATGTAATTATTCCACAAGATCAACTTTGTAATAGTTCTAACAAAAAAAGTGGAAGTAAAAGATAGTTCTTAGTTCCAAACTTTTTAAAGTGGAAAATAAAGTAAAATTAGCCCAGTAAGTCAATGTTGGAAGTCTTCTAATCATAGGAACAATTAGAGTCCCAGCAGTGGAGTAAGCTTCTAGAACCAATTAGAAGACATTGGTGTCCAACAAATTACTTCACACTTGGTGTTAATTTTAAATTGTTTAATTTTTGCTGCCCACTGCAGTGTATACAGCTAAGAGTCCTTCACATGCTGCAGCCCCAAAACATTCTATTGTTCATAATTCTTAATTTCAGTGAACAGTATTCTTGTTTCTTGTACTGCACGTTAGATTATAGATCAAGGGAGTTCTTCTGACCAATTGGAGTGCTCCTTTCCTCCATGCAGAATACACTCTCTTATTCCATTGTGTGTGTCTCATGCACAGCTGCCCTGGAGACAGGTACATTCCTGTCCCCCTCCCTCCCACCGATGGTTCCTTCGATTCACAGTTCTCATAACCTAAGAATGTGCGTTAGACCACAACCATAAGAGTGGTCTCAGTGGCGATATTAATATACACAGTGGGTAGCAACTATCTTGGCATGTGATTGGCTGAAGCAGCCTGGCACCTATGTGTTTATTTCAGTACAGTGCATTGTAAAATAAGTACCAGCACCTGGCAGACCTAGTACAGTACTGTGAAAATCACTGTTCTACTCCTAAAATTTTTAAAATCATAACTAAAACCATGCTCTCCTCCTGTTTGACAAAATTCCTGGCAACTGTAATTTTCCCCCCTTTTAAAAGTTCCCCTTTCATCTTGTTCCTTATGGTTTTATATCAGTTACTTACTTACTAAGGATTGGGTGCTCTGCTGCGTGAATGTAGGGCAATCAATAATATATTAAAACAAAAAAAGGGGGGGCAATGAGCCCATTTATAGAATAAGTGTCCCACATGCAAGGAAAGGAATGCTCTAATTTGTCAGTTTATTGATCTAGAATTGAAATTATTGCTCAGTAAACATTTGCTATTCAGAAAAAAAATACTCAAATCACCTTAGGCCATCACAACATTACACAAATAAATATTTGTGTGTTCACTGTCAGGGAAAGTATTTAGTGGGTTGGTGGGGGGGGATTATTGGTGCTCTATATGGCACCTCTGGTAGACATTATAAGAGCTCATGGTCTGTCCTACCACAACTATGTGGATGATATTTATGTTCACACCCCAGTGGCAGATTACTTGGAACCAATCTTCATTGAGATGTTTCGTTGCCTTGTTGACATCCAATCACGAATGACAACAAATTCACTCCACCTTAATGTCAGCAAAACAGAACTCCCTGTATGTAATACAAGAGCAAAGTTCAAATCCCTTAACTTATCCAACTATGAGTTACACGTTGGCCCCTCCATTATCTAGCCTACCACAGCTGTTCACAATCTCGTGGTCCTATTTGGTCAGTCATTGCGTCTGGCATGTCACACTCAGCAGCACTGTTCATTTAGCCTTCTATCATCTATGCTTCATCACCAAGATGTGTCCCTTGCTAAGTCATGACATTGCTGTTATTCTTGTTCATGGTTTTACCCACATCGACTACTGTAATTCCCTCCTGGTCGATATTCCAGCTCAAACCCTACATGGTCTTCAGCTTGTTCAAGATGCTATTGCTTGAGTATTCTCAGGTACTAGGAAGTTTGATTGTGCCTCTCCACTACTGGCCAGATTTCACTGGCTTCCAATTTAGCACAGACCAGACTACACAATACTTGTATTTAAATGCTGTAATGAATCGGCTCCTCCATATCTATCTGAACTACTTCACGACCATTTACCAACTCAACGACTTCTGATGCATACTTTCTCAATGTGCCTACTACTAAATTGGTCGAAACTGTGACAGGACCTTTTTTAGCACATGGTCCCCGGCTCTGGAAAGTCCTACTGAAAATCTGGTCATATGCTGAACTTAAGCAATTTAAAAGCAAACTGAAAACTTGTCTCTTCCAATTAGTCTTTAATGTCCCTTAATGATTTTTTTGTTTGCATTTTGAATTGTTTAGTACCTTGAAATCTTTAAAGGCACTATAGAAATGTATTTAGTACTATGATTAGTATATCTTTTATGCCCCTCGGTCCATTACCTCCTACACTGCAACAAGTAAAACCCCAATCAGTCCGTAGGTTCTACCTCTGCTTCTTCTCCACAAGTGAGGAGACCTGCTGCATTTGGCATTTGAATCTAAGTAAGATTCCAGGAATCTGACCAATCACTCAGCTTATTCCTGTCCTGGCCAGGTTAGTGTCATGAGCAAACTTAAGCAGTTTCCTAGAGTCCTCAGCTACCAGATCATTGTAATAAATGTCCAACAGAAGTGGTCCTCGAACCAATCCCTCTGGGACACAGCAGAGTATGCCGCTCCACTCAAGTACTAACAATCTATCTTGTGTATACCACACTGGTGTAATTTGCCAAGAAGCTTGCCATGTACCATAGTGTCAACAGTCCAAATAGGCTATACTGTATGTACAGCCCTGCCCCTGTCAATCTCCCAGGTCATCCACTTGAAGAAGGGGGATCAGGTTGCTTTGGCATGATCAGACTCTCATAACACCATGTAGAGAGGGGGCAAGAACCTTGGCTCTATTATTCTATCACTGATAAAGGATTCCAAGACCTTGTACAGCACTGAATTCAGGCTGTCAGGCCTGCAGCAGTTGCAAGGGTCAGATCTTGCCCCTGGTTAAAGTTGGGGACTACACTGGCCACTTCCCATTCTTACAGCATCACATCTCTCTGGACAGATATCCTGCAAGATTACCATAAGCAGCACCACCAACTGTTTCCCCTAGCACGGCCATCATCCTGTGGTGTACCCTGTCTGCCCCCCTGGGACTTAACTCTTTATTACCTGGGTGGCTATTGTCTATCAGGAGCAATGGATGGTTCAGACTTCATATGGCACTACTGGAAGTAATGGGTTAACTGGCTTGATATTTAAGCTACTGGGGTGGGTGTGATGTCTGCAGGCAGCACTATAGGCCAGTGGGATGCCATGGGCCCCCTCCCAATGAGCATCCTCCATCCCCCGGGGGCCCTATGATGAACACCATTAAAAAGTATTCATTCAGCATCTCAGTCATTGCCCCTGGCTCTCTCACTGGTTCCTTATCCTGTTCCCATGATTTCAGGGGCCCAATCCCCTCCTTCATCTTCCTCCTTTCATTTATGTACTGGAAGAAGGCTTTGTTGTTGTTTACAGCTCTTACTGCTATTCTGGCTTCCAGTTAGGGAAAGGGGAAAATGTTTAACCACGAGAAGCACACTAAGCCAAAGCTTGTTTCCAGGTGTGACCAGGGAGCACAAGAAAGTTAACTTACTTGCTCAGGGTCACACAATATGCAAATGGGAGCTGTGGGATTCAAACCCAGCTCAATGCCATAAACCACAGTGCCATACCACCTCCTAGTTACGCCTTGGTTTGCTTAATTCTAGCTGTACAGTTCCCTCGGTGCTTTTCTGTACTCCTCTCTAGACTGGGGCCAAGCTGTCTCTTTCCAGCAGTCACAGACTTTCCTTCAGATCAGGATCAGTTGCCTCAGGTTCCTGGTGAGCAGGGAAGGGGATGCTTTTTTGGCCCTTTCCCCAGTACTACTTAGAGCAATGCAGGTCTCTTCAACAAATTCCACAAACATTCGGCATTACCAGACTCATACAGGTGCTTTAGCTCCTTCGACACCAGAGTCTCCATCTTGGCAAAGTACACTTTTCTGAAATTCCAGATCCTGGTGACTAAGGTCAGCTAGTCTTCCCTGTCTCACCAGGGAGAAGGCTGCCCAGTTGTGGTCACTGCCTCCTACCAGTTCCTTGATGTTCACAGTGGAGAGAACAAGATCAAGGGTGCCTCAAATTTAGCTCCCTGTTTGACGTGCTGCAATGGGAAGCAGTTCTTGAAGGTGGACAAGAACTCTATCTCAGCCCTACCATATGTTAGCCCTTGAGACACCAGTCTAAACACAGGAGATTGAAGTTTTCCAGGATCACCACTGCATGCGACTTGACTGTTCTTGTCCTTTCCCCAATCAGCTTGGCATCATACTCCACTGTGTTGTTTAGGGGCGTGTAGTACACCCCCAAGGTGGCACCCTCCTTTTCGCTTGGCTTGACTCAGAAGGACTCTATGGCACTGTTTGCCCCTTGATGTCCTTCTTGTCCCCCACAGTGATCCCATCTCTTATTAAGAGAGTGCATTTCCCTGAACCCCTTGTCTACTAGGCCTAGCTCTCCAGATTAGTCTATATCCCTCTGTTCTACTATTCCATTCATCCCCCCCCCCAAACGCACATCTCTATGAATGCCACTAAGTCCTGGCCTTTGAAATGAATCAGTTCCTAATGCTCACCATTTTCCAGGTGTGCATGCAAATGAGACTAGTTGGTTCTCTATGCCTTCTCCCCCAGGGGTTCCACTCTTGGCACTCCCCTATTCTGCTGTCCTTCCCTCTCTGTTTCCCTGCACCTGCCTCCTTCTCTTGTCTATCAGCTGTATCTGCACCAGCCTACTATCCTCCAGTGTAGATTCACCCCAATTGTCCTGTCCCTTCTCCTGGCCAGTTCTCCAACTCCCTCCTGCCACAAGTGCAGCATACGCTGGGCATACAGGCATTGCCACAGACGGCCCACCAGTTGGCACAATGTGCACTTTGCATGGAGGTGGGGGACGGGGGGGATGGAGCATCTGGCCCCATGATGCAACAGTTAACACAACCCTTTTAGTCACAAAGCTTCTGTGACCACTGCCCATTTCCTACTTTGACAGCAGTGAGGTCCAGTGGTCAGAGCACAAATGGTGAAACAGGAGATCCTAGGTTTGAATCCTGTGACACCTAGTAGCTTACTGTGTGACCCCGGGCAAGTAATTTGACCTCCTCATGCTTTCCTCTGAATCTGTCCAGCTGCAGTCTTTGGAGGAAAACCGGGCCCTCACAGAAAATGAGATGCCACCTCTCAGTTGGGCTATCCTGGGTAAGTAAACTGTAAAATAAACAACTGAACCACATGACAGCAGCACTGTGGAGAAAGTGCAAGCACCAACACTGCCCTGCAGCCACCAGTGGGTGTCATTGTGCAAGAGAAAATTGGAAATGAGAAAGGGAAGATGAGATAATACAACTGGGAATAGAAATAAAGAAATGAAAATGCAAGTCCAGGAGACACATCTGTTTAATAAGCACAAATATAGTCAACCTCATTTCAGAGTTTGCCCTGATGACACAGTCTTTCTCCAGTTGTTTCAGTGGTCTTTTACTCTCGTTTTCATCAGCCCTAACATAGTAACCCTCTGTTCAGTGTTTGTCGTGATGATGCAGTCTTTCTCCATTCATTTCAGTGTTTTTTCACTCTTGTTGTAATGAGCCTGGCAAAGCAAGCCTCTGCTTATAGGGTTTGTCCCACAGTCCTACCTTTTCATCATCAATTTTAGTGGTCTTTCATTCCTGTTATAGTGCACTTTCTGAGGTATGTAACTGAAATATTCCCTGCCACGTGAAAGACAGTTAAGGTTGATGTACTCAGCTTATAGGCCCTTTTCTCTAAAACTCAGTTATCAATTCTCTGTTTGTGCACTTTAGTGTTAGTGCTTCAGAGGTGAATTGCAAGGCTCTGCTGACTATGATGTGCAGCCTAGTTTTGTGGAGTTGGTCGTCAGATTTGTCACTTAATGGCTACCTTTGATTTGTAAACTGGCAAGTAATAACTCTCACTACCTGCACTCTGACCTTCTTTCACAGGTGGCACAAAATATCCTAACTTCTTCCACGGAGAAAGCATCTTTATGACGTGAAACGTACGTCTGTCTACGAGGCAGGAGTGCTTGCTGCTGTTTTCAAGCTTGGAACACAATAAAAGTATCATTTTTATCAGGACCTAGCTTGCAGGTCTTTTTTGATCACTTTTCTTCAATGCCCGACTGCTCGCTTGTTTTATTGTTGCTTTTTTCATCGTGGCTCCAGTTGGCGTTTGCCGCCTTTTGGGTTTTTTTCTTCCATTCAATGACATCCACTCTTAGTTTACACACTTGATTTACTTTTTGTTAAAGCAATTTGGGTTACTCGTTTACTGTCTCTGACCATCTTTTAACAGTGTTTGCTGCTGTGCAGCTCCATTTCCTGGTAATGCTATGATCTCTGTTCCATTGTTTAGTGCTATTAAAGAGCACTGTAAAGAACAGGAAATGATATCATAGAGCATTCAAGAAATGATGGACAGCAGTGCAGAGAGGGAGAGAGTGACTACATGGCACAGTCAGCAGTAAAAAATAAAGAAACCATTCATTTAAACCAGCAGTATTTGTTAGCAGAAACAACATTCCATCCAATATACTTTTAGTAATAATCTATTTCTGGCAAAAGTGCTAAAATACATCTTTTTTTTCTTTTCACTGTATTTCACTCCTGAACTGAGGTATGGAGTTGTGAAGATTTTCAAAGTCACTGCTTTCTGGCCACCAGTATTGGAATTACATTTTATGAACTTTGGGAACTATGGAGGCCCAGGAGGGTCCTCTGTTTAAATTGAGGTTCTTCCCATTATAAGTCAATAGAAATGATGTGTCAGCGAATGGTGCTCACTTCAGAGATAGAGGGACAAGTCCTGGCATACTCCGACTATGCAATTCTAACACTGCTGGCCACACCCACAATGAATAAACTAAAAGTTTTCGTGTCGTGCTGTGCTGTTTACCATCAACAATGTGCAATAGTAAGTGGCGTCTGCCAGAATGAGATGCCTTACCCCACAGAATTCTGCAGGAAACAGTACAATTTATTAGCACTTGTCATGCAGGAAATGGTGACACACTGTAACACGGTGTCTGATTCTGGCGGACACCACTGTACCGTCCTAATTAATACATCCACTGCATGAATCCAGTATAAGAAGTCAAAAAAGTAACCTCAGAGGAAGGGATTTTTCACAATTGCTTGTGATGGCCATCTTTAATGACTTGAGTAATTAATTAAAACATTAGTAATAAAGATTGTTTTAAAACATCGAAGATAAATGTAAATATACTGATAATGAATCTAATTATGTCAGAAATATATTAATGCTAACAAATGATACGATGACATTTTTTTTCCCCAACCAACAAGTACTACTACTTTAAAGAGCAACTTTGCTCATCAGTGCTCATTTTCACAAACACAGGGCCCGGCATAATCGCAGAGCTACCATTTGTGCACGACCAGTTCTGGGTGATATTCTGACAGAGCGGCACTATCTAACTGAATATCGGTTCTTGTCAGCGCACTGCTTAGTGAATTTGCACTGCACCAACACGGACCGGGGCTGCATATGGTCCACAGGAGATAGCACTGCCGGAAATGGGATAGCAGCGCCAGGTCTTCTTGGGCGATATTCAGTACAAGTATGCAAATGAGCTCATTGGGCAAACAAGGCACTAAGGGGCCATCTGCATGCCCATTATGGGCACATTTACATGCAGTACAGCATCCCCCTTAGCACCACCTTGCTGTAGATAAATGAAGCCCTGGTGGTATAGTGGCTCTCCACCCCCCCATCACACATCTTGCAATAGGTAAAGGAACCCATGGTAGTATAGTGGTCTCCTCCACCCCCCGATCACCCATTCTGCTGTAAACAAAGTAAGTCTTGTTGGTATAGTGGTCTCCCACCCACCCGATTGCCCATTCTGCTGTAAACAAAGTAAGCCCTGTTAGTATTGTGGTCCCCCAACCCCAATTGTCCATTCTGCTGTAAATAAAGGAAATCCTGGTAATGTAGTGGTCCCCCCACCCACCAATTTCCCATTCTATTTTAAATAAAGGAAGCCCTGGTGGTATAGTCATCTCCCCAACCCTCTAACCATTCACCAACCCTCCACCCACCCAGCTGTCAAGGACCTCCGGCCTGCACCTACTCACTGTGATTATCAAGCTCCGTAACATCAGTGGCCGGCCCAGCCCTCCTCTTACCTCCTTGGCCGGCCACCATCTGACAGTCATGGAGCATGATCATCATGCATGATTGGGGGTGGGGGACCATTATACCACCAGGGCCTAATTTATTCACAGCAGAATGAAAGATTGGAGGTTGAGGGGACCACTACACAACCAGGCCTTCCTTTATCTACTGCAAGATGGGTGAGCAGGGGTGGGGACTGCCTTAACAGGGGCAGTGGGGCTGCAGTACATCCACCCTGACTTCAGGAGTTGAGGTCATGGACTTAGTGCCCAGATAAGACATGTTTTTTGGTGGCGATAAACAGAGTGGCTTGGGGGGGGGGGGCTGTTTACTGCTACCACAAAATTCTGAATATACCACTGTGCCGGTATGCATGAGTGACCCTCTCATTCACATAGGCTGAGTGGTATTGGTAGCATCTTGGCACTGTCAAGTTTGAGAAGTGCTCCAGGAGCCTCTGAATATGGACCACCCAGAGCATTAGTTTAAACCCAGGTTAGCACCAGTTCTAACCATGTTCGCAATGGCATAAAATCTTTGAATATCAGGCCCACAGTGTTTCAATTAATGCAGTTTACTAGGGAAAACATTTTTGAAATTTTCAATTTTCCTTTCCGAGGGTCCTACCACATCTTGGTAGTCTAAGAAGTGTGTACAAAAAGCCTTTAACTGTACCCAATCGATCTCATGGCGCCTTTGTTTATGACATCACAGTGTGCACAATGACAACAGACAGTAGTGTCCAAAACTGCATTTGTAAGTAATGTTGGGGATGGTCCAAGTACTTTTTAAAGGGTACTGTGAAATAAGTACTGCACTATCTGAAATATTTGCTAGGAAAACAACAGAAGTAAAAGAAACTAGATAACATATGACAGAACTGTAAATATCCTAGTATTAAGCCTTTTATTTGTCTAGCATTTGATCTTTAAAATGAATCAATCCATTTTAGGAAAACTTTGAAAAGCAAAATTTTTAGATACAGTTAATTTTAAAGACGTTTTATATTTCAAGTCCTTATATTAGTCTCAGTACTAGGTGAATTTAACTGGAAGATCCTTGTCACCTGCAGTTCTATTCCAGCTGTTTAATCCTTTGCTGGTCTCAGCCCTCTGTCTGTGACATCATAATCCTCTCCACAGGAACAATTTGTGATGTCACAGAAGATTGAGAAATGTATAAAGGATTAAGCAACAGAACCAGGTGAACATATTCAGAAGAGACAGGGCAGGTAGGAAGGGAGGAGGAGTGGCACTGTATATGAAAAATGACGTAAGAGCCACAGAGATCCAGGAGGAACAAAATGGGGGGAGAGATACCGTGGGTTAAGTTGGAAAGGAAAATGGAGCCAGCCATCCACACAGGCGTGGTCTATAGACCACCAGCCCAGGAGGAAGAAACAGATAGGGAGCTGATGCTAGCCATCCAAAGGATGGCAGACAAGGGTGAGGTAGTACTGGTTGGAGACTTCAGTATTCCAGATGTGGACTGGAGCATCCCAGCAGCAGCATCAATTAGGAGCAGATTTATCCTGGACTCCCTTCAGGGTGCCTTCCTCAAGCAACTGGTCATGGAACCAACTCGGCAGAAGGCAATACTGGACCTTGTGCTCACAAACAGGGACAGTGTGATGGGGGTAACAGTGGGGGAACACCTGGGGAACAATGACCACCAGCCATTGTGGATTGAAACCACAGAAGGAGCAGAACACAACCACACAAAAACACATATCCTGGATTTTAGGGGGACAGACTTTGGGAAAATGGGGAGATGCTTGAAAGAGGCATTAAGGGGAATGGGGCAGGAATCAGGGGTTGAGGAACAGTGGGCAGTATTTAAAATGGGGATTACAAGAACAACAGAATTATGCATTAAGCAGGTTAGCAAGGGGGAAAAGGAAGAGGAGGAGGCCATTATGGTTTTCCAAGGAGGTAGCAGAGAAAATGAAAGCCAAAAAGATTGCATTTACACAATACAAAAAGAAACAGGCAGAAGGGGATAGGGAGAAGTACCAGGAGAAGCAAAGTGAGGCAGGGAGGTCAAAAAGGGAAGCCA
This sequence comes from Neoceratodus forsteri, assembly GCA_016271365.2. Classification (NCBI taxonomy): domain Eukaryota; kingdom Metazoa; phylum Chordata; order Ceratodontiformes; family Ceratodontidae; genus Neoceratodus; species Neoceratodus forsteri. The sequence goes on along the minus strand of CM057458.1, from coordinate 1,393,318,748 downwards.
AAACTCAGACAGAAGAGCACATTGCAAAATCAGTGGGTAGAGGGTCAAAACCTTTTACAGGTACATAAGTGAAAAAAGAAAGGCAAAGGGAGGGATAGTGAGACTGAAGGGAGAAGATGGGGGCCACGTGGAGGATGACAACAGTAAAGTTGACATATTGAACAGGTATTTCTGCTCAGGCTATACTGAAGAAGAGGAGGGTAATGGGTCTGAAGGGAGTACAAGGGGTGGGAATGGTGCAGAAAAGGACATATGTCCCTTTACACGAGAAAGGGTCCTGAAGGAATTGGAAGTAATAAGAGTTGATAAAGCAATGGGGCCAGATGGGGTGCACCCCAGGTTCCTTAAAGAACTAAGAGAGGTACAGTAGTGGCTGAACCTCTGGCAATCCTATTTAGCCGATCACTGGAAACAGGGGAGGTACCCAAAGACTGGAGGACAGCAGATGTAGTCCCCTTACACAAAAGTGGGAACAAAGAGAAAGCGGGGAACTACAGACCAGTCAGCCTCACCTCGGTAGTGGGGAAGATCATGGAAGCACTACTGAAGGAGAGATTGGTGAAACATCTGGTTGACAATGGACTACAGGACTCAAGGCAGCATGGTTTTACCAGGGGAGGTCATGTCAGACCAACGTCATTGAATTTTTTGACTGGGTGACTAGGGAGGTGGATCAGGGGAGGGCAGTGGGCATGGCCTATCTGGACTTCAACAAGGCCTTTGACACTGTGCCACATAGAAGACTATTACACAAACTGGGGAATATGGGTGTGGGCAGGACAGTAGTGCAGTAGGTAGGTAACTGGCTGGGTGGCAGGACACAGAGGGTGGGTAAATGGCTGTCACTCCACAGAGGGAAGAGTGACCAGTGGGGTACCACAGGGATCAGTGCTGGGACCGGTCCTAGTCAACATCTTCATCAGTAACATTGCGCAGGACCTAGAAGGCAGAATTTCCCTGTTTGCTGATGACACAAAGCTTCAGAATAGAGTAGACACACCAGAGGGTGTAGACAGAATGAGAAGGGACCTGCAGAAACTTGAAGAATGGTAAGGGTTTGGCAGTTGAAATTCAAGCAAAGAAGTGCAAGATAATGCATATGGGCACAAAATCCTGGCACAGTATATCAGTTGTGGGGTGAGGATAGCATGCACCAGCAGGAAAGGGATCTTGGGGTTATCATCTCTGATGACCTCAAGGTAGGAAACAGTGTGACAAGGCAGCAGATGAAGCAAATAGAATGCTGGGATACATAGACAGGGGCATCACCAGCAGGAAAGGGAGGTCATAAATTCCACTATACAAGACACCAGTGAGGCCCCACCTGAGCACGGTGTAGTTCCTGGAGAACCTTACTATGTAAGGACATAGACAGGGTAGAGAAGGTTCAGAGAAGGCAACAAAGATGGTACATGGATTGCATCACAAGTCCTATGAGGACAGGTTGAAGGAACTGAATATGTACTCCCTGGAGGAGAGGAGGAGAGAGGATATGATAGACATACAAGTATCTTACAGGGAGGAACAGGGTGCAGGAATACACTATTTTAAGCAAAAAGATGTTCCAGGACTAGAGGGCATGGGATGAAGTTGCAGGGAGGATGATTCAGAGGAAACATGAGGAAGAATTTCTTCACAGAACGGGTGGTGGACAAGTGGAACACCCTGCCAGAGGAAGTGCTGGGGGCTGAAACAATCATGGGATTTAAGAATGCATGGGATAGACATAAAGGAGTTTTGGAAATCAGGATTAAGGGGCAACAGACTTCTGGGAAAACATAAAGTAAACTTACAAGCTCAAATGGGCAGACTGGGTGGGCCGTAGGCCCTTATCTGCAGACACTATGTATCTATGTAACTCTGCAGGACAAGGCTCCTGTTTCCATGCAAATCAGCATAATAATAATGCAACAAGAAATACAGACAACATCTAAAATATGAGCCAAATAATGTCTAAATATGTTTTTCAAAGTTTTCTCAAACAGGACAAACTCAGTTTAACATAACCAAACAGCCAACACATATCAGAAGAAATTATACTTTAACAGGGCAGTATTTAAAAGGTACCAATATTTAAAACTGTTTTCTATCCCTTTAAAACATTCACTAGTTAGAAATATAACTCAGACATTGGTCAATTGTCCTTTAGCCGTGAATGAGGTTTCGGAGTACATACACCCCTTTGAGTACTGCCACCAGGCAGCTCACCGCTGCTAGCTGTTGCAGTAATCTACAGACAAATCACAAAAACAATCTTCAGTCACTGTGCATGCAGTCAGCCTCCTAAAAGTCCCAGATTATAGCTCTTTTAGGGACCCCTGGCAGGCCTCTCAAATACAGTAATTAGAACTATGGACATTAGCACCTACGCTCTGACAGGACCGATAGCCTTCCTCTCCTGCGATGGGACACCAGATTGCCTCAAAATGTATTAAAATGAATGTGTGAGCACAACAGGGTTTCACTGGTTTATTGGATCTGGAGCCCTCTCTCTTTTGAAATGGATAACTACTTCCTTTCAGCCAGAAAGCACATTTCGGTTGGATCCTGCCCAAGAGAGCGTAAATGTGCTCCAGCTTCCTTTTGCATGGTTATGCAGCAAATCAGGGGCATAGTCAGGAATTTGGGAATGGGGGGGGGGAGGTTCCACCAGTGAAATCCATTATTTAGTTCCAGTGTCAAAAAATGTTTTTATGAAAACAAAATGGAAGCAAGACAGGACAGGATTTTTGGGCACCCAGGAATCCCCCTGGCTATGCCTATGAGAATACAAACATCTTGCAAGGGGCATTTAATCATGGCTTAGCCAGTTAATTTTTTAAAGAACAGAACCTCAAAACAAATGCATTGGGGCAAAGTTCATGCATTAAAGTTGTCAGTCTGTCCCTGAGGATGAAAAAAAAAAAATACTGGATTCATTTGATAACCAGATAAGTGGGCTGGACTAAGATTAGCCAGTCAGACATGGCCCAAGTCATTACGCAACGAGGGTGTGCATTAAATTCTCATATGAAACACCCTCCCCATCTTTTATTTTTTATAATAGCAGATCAGCAATTTTTCTCCAGCACTTTGTGAGACTGTTTGGCCCCACCCACATACAGAATGTTGGCCAATGAGGCAGCAGCATAGTTTGACTGGCATGGCTCATGAATGTCATAACAACCAGCTGGTTGTTATGGTAAATATCAACCTGGTCAGTATATTGAGAGAAATTGCTGACCAGTTATTATATAAAGGATACAATAAAAACATTAAGAACTCAGTATAAAGGGGAACTATGGCATTCAATAATTCAACATGCAAAAAGAGAACCAAAACAATGTTTTTGCCACAAATGGATGCCACTTTAGAACTAATGCACTTACATTTGAACACAAGCAGGCAATCGCAGACACAAACAGCAGGTATTGTACTGGTGGCTGCATCGGCCCCTTTTGACAATCGGGTCCACTGCATTTAAGAGTCCCGTTTGTTCTACTGTTTTAGCCTACTGACTGGAAAGACTTCACTTCTCACATTGTTTCCTACTACATTATAGGTCAAATGTGTTTAAGAAACAGAAAACAGACATCTCAACTAACGTCTGATTTTTTAAAATGTGAATTTGGCTGGACGCATAGAACTGTTAGGTCATATCAAGCATTTCCAAGTGAACACAGGTCTGCAGTTAAGCAATAAGGCATGACAGGGTGTGCGTTGTTGTGATATAATGGCACACCTCGGGATATGAGGCAATACCAAGTGCCTCATGCATCCCGGAAATTCCTTTATCTCACAAGTATGCACACCCTGGAGTTCCCTGTTGCGATTCCTGTATACTGTATTCTCAATCGTAAGTCCAGTTTCTGGTGCTAAAAATAAGACCCCAAGAAACAGACTCAACTTGTCTGCAAGGCTGAGCTATCTGTGGGATTTACTGTGGTAAACCATTGCATTGTCACTGTGTAACCTAATCTAGTTCTGGCCACGAAGGCAGATTCTGTGCCTGACGTTAGACAGAAACAGATTTCTCCATCTAATCTGGGCAGCAAAATCAGAACCGCAATTTTGCTAAACCTGACAAGGAAAAGGGAGGAGGTTCAAACGAAATGTGAGGTTAACTTTGAGGGGAGTATATACAGCATAGAATGATGCCTCTCACTTTTAGTGTAGAACCTGAGAAATGAGAGCCAGAAAGTTAAGTATTTCTGACCTGTGCTGTACTGCTGGAATATTGCACGGTGATGGGATTGCACCTGACTAATCACAGGTCTTGGTTTCTCTTATCCATTTTATAATTGACAATTTGGGCCAAGAGATCCAGGCTGAATCCCTTTGGAAAATCCTGTTCTGTCTATAGAGCACTCCTCTAAATATCAGTTGTTAGGTTTTGAGGTTTACACAACCCGCAACAAAACCTATGTTCTAGCTTGATCTTCATGTGACCTTTCTTTCACAGTGCTAAGCTGCAATGCCTTGAAGGCACTATACGTCACAAGTGTTTAGTTTAGTTTAGTTTATTAGTCTAGGAATTAATACTTTTGAGCCAGGGCTCTTTTACAAAGGTTCCACGTCACAAAGAACATTTAACAAAGCACGATACACATTACAGGTAAAACCAGACAGGAAAGTTAACATCATAAATTTGCTATTAACAGTTTAAGGCAGTAACGTTTTTAAGTTTCAGTAGAAAAACAAGCTATAACAGGTTCAAGCGAGTAGACAATTTCGAGGTTAAGGAAACTTCCTGGGAGAGGGTGATCATTAGGCGCCAAAAGTAGGCTAGAGAGGAGGGAAAGGTGGTGAGCGGGACAGTAAGTGGGAGAGGACAGGAAAAAAGGGGGGGAGTGAGTTTGGGTGGGAGACAGGAAGTAGTAGAGGTACCAGAGGGTTCATTAGTCAGGGAGGAAGAGGCCTCAGATGTGAGGATGGACATGAGGAGTAGTAGTCTTTATCTAGCGCAATCACAGTTGCTAGTGGTGGTGAGGTGGGCATAGAGCATGGATTTGAAAGCTTCAAGCGAGGTTGAGGATAGAGTAGGTGGACTAAGCGCATTGAACCATGCCGGGCCCTGTATGCGAAAAGATCTTTGTCTCTGTGCAGTCCGGCATCTCGGAACCAGGAAAGGTTGGTGTTCAGATCTGGTGGAGGGTCGTGAGCCAGGATTCAGTCGGAGTAGGTTTTGAATACATAATGGAGTCAGTCCCAAGATAGATTTTTTTGCCATTGTGCAGGTGAGATAAATAAGACGATTTGATAGGTTCAACCAGCCTGATTCATAGTACAGATCACACGTGTGAGTCAGTCTTTGAGCCCCCGTGAGGAGCCGGCAGGCCTTATTTAGAGTGACTGAGATACGCCTTAGAGCAGTGGGGTAGCTGAGCCATAAATAATAAGGCCATAGTCAATGATTGAGATTATGGAACTCTGTATAGCTATTCTCAATGCGCTTGATTTAGAAATTGACGGTTACAGAATAGTATTCAAGCGTTGGTTCACTGTTTTACCAGTGTTGTCAATATGGGTTGCAAAGGTGATCCCTTGGTCAAAAGTGATGCCAAGGTATTTGAAAGTATTTACTTGGTCCAGTGTAATTCCATGAAGGTTTGTATGGTGAGTGGAGTATGCCTATTTTTGTTTTGGTGATTGGAGAAGAGCATGGTTTTGTTTTATTGTGGTTTAGCACAAGTTTACTATCCAGGAACCACCTTTCAACACTAGAGAAAGCAAGTTGCAGGCTTTTTCGTAGGGAGTTTGGATCCTTGTGGGAAGAAAGAATTACAGCATCATCAGCGTATAAGATTATTTTCTCCTGGCAGATATCTGGGAGGGAGTTAAGGAACAGCCTAAAGAGGAGCGGTCCAAGAATTGATCCCTGTGGTACACCCGAGAGAACTGGTTTGAAGTCGGAGAGTTCATTAGAGATTTTTACAGCCTGTGGCCGATTAGACAGGTAACTTTTTACCCAAGCGCAAGGACCTTCGGCCAGGCCTAGGCCAGAAAGTAGGGAGGTAAGTAGGCCATGATGGACTGTGTCAAAAGCTTTTGTAAGATCGATAAAGACTGCTCCTGTTTGGTACCCTTTTTCCAGGGCTGAGTGGACTTCTCCAGAGAAATCAAGTAAGGCTGTTGTTGTACTATGTCCTTTCCTAAAGCCGTGCTGTTGATTACAGAGTAGATTACCTGTACAAATACAATCAGAGAGTTGGTCTGCCACTATTCGTTCAAGTGCTTTGGAGAGGGGAGGGAGTATTGATATTGGTCGATAGTTTCCTGTTGAGGTTTTGTCCCCCCCTTTATGCACTGGCGTAACTATGGAAGATTTCCATTTGTTGGGAAATTGACTTTGGCAAAGTGACAGATTAAGAATTTTTGCAAGGGGGTGAATTACTTCATCCAGGGTGAGAGACAGGATTTTTAGATCTAGCGTGTCACTACTTGTTCTGGATTTGGAGCAGGCCTTTCTTATGTACTTGTGTGCCCGTGCACTTTGATTTTCTTAAAGTAAATTGTGGTTTGTCACGAGGGTGTTTTGTGATACTAGGCTAGGCACAGGTAAGTCCGAGAAGAAATCTGGGGAGGACCCCACTAAGGTCTGTGACTGTCTTATTAAGCGCATCTGCAATAGACTTTGGGTCAAGAGTGGTGGATCCATCAACTTTCATAATGGTAGGTGACGATTTTGATTGTTTACCCATTATGTTTGGATGTTGTCCCAAAAAGCTCTTCCATCACCCAGGTGGATTCAAGGGCATTTTGAAATAGGCGCTCTTCATTTGCCTAATTTGTGAGGTACATCTATTTCTTGCCTGCTTGTATTTTAGGGTATCATGAGGGTGAGCCTGTGTCTCTGGCAACTGCCCAGAGGTGGTCCCGAACCTTGAGCTCGGCAAGTAGTTTGGCAGTAATCCATGGATTTGATAGCACTTTGATTTTACGTTTTTTTACTGGGGCGTATAAGTCGCATGCAGAGCTGAAAGATTTAATGAAGTATTCTAGTGCGGTAATAATATCAGTTGATTCAAGGATTGGCGTCCAGTCCTGTTGTAGGAGATGGGTTTTCAACTTGATAAGATTCCCATAAGGCAATACTCTGCTTGTTATAACTTTGGGGGTGGCTTGAGAAATTTATTAGACCAGGTACAGGACACTGGGAGTGGTCACTGAGGGAGTCAGGGAGGACTTTAATGTTTTTATCGGTCAGGGTGATTTGTGAGAACCCAGTCAATAAGTGTGCTTGTACCAGTTTTGTAATTTTTCCGGGTGGGGGAGGTTACCATCTGAGTCAGGTTTGCTGCTAGGATGTCATCTTTGTAAGAGCCAGTGTCAGAGGCGAGCCAGTTTATGATGAAATCCCCGAGGAGGAGCTCATTTTCAGAGGGCTGCAGACTAACAAAATCAAGTACAGACTTAATACTGGCACGGTGGCAAGTGTCTTCCGCAAGTGTGTGGCCCTGTGCTGAGAGTGTTGCCAGCCCTTAGAAGCTGCCTGTGTCAGTAAAGTGTGCATTTAATTATGTGACTGGCTGCACAGGTTTTAGTTTTAAAGCAACAAAAGCCTGCACTCTGGGAGCACAGTGGCTCTGAAAAAATGATCTGATGCACCAAAGAAACTTTGCCTGAAGTGCATGTATTTTCCAATGAGCTAAAGATGAACCTATGAGGAGACAGAGTCTCGTAAGCTTTGACCTTGGGGGTCTTCATTACGGGGCAGAGACCCCCATGGTCAAACTGCCAGAGCTCTAACTTCTCATAGCCCCATGTTTAGCGCATTGGAAAATAAACGCACTTTATGCAAAGTTTCTTTGGTGCCTCAGCTAATTTTTTTCTGAGCCACTGTGGTCCCAGAATGCAGGCATTTGTTGCTTTCAGTTGATGTATTGGGACTAGCCTCCCTGGCCTGCATGGTTTGGTTTCCCTAGACGTGCTGCATTTTGGAATGGAATACAGGTATTTAAGTTGCAACTGTCCTCTTTATTGTGTTACCCTTTCACCAGATTTATTCTTTTTACATGAGTTTAGTCGTTTTTGAGAAAACTTCATAAAGTGTAATATTTAACCACAGTTCCTATAGTTTACAATGTCGCCTATTGTTCATAATGTCTGCCTTTCTCGTTCCTTTTGGTCTTCATCAGGAGGTTAATCTGAATGGAAACAGGATCCTTGACCTCTACAGTTAATCTCCCTCTGCTAATTAATCCTTTGTCAAAGTCATAATCTTCTGTTTGTTACATCCATTTGTTGCTGTGAAAAGGATTATGATATCACAAACTGACTTCAGCAAAAGATTAAACAGCAGGAGTAGATTATGTGTAGAGGTCATGGGTCCTGCTTCCAAGCAAATGAACCAAATAATGCAGAATGAAAGGAAAAGAAATACTGAGAATAATCGGAATAGCATCTAAATATTATGTTTTTCAAATTTTTTTCCAAGAGTAATTTTCACTTAATATATAAATTTGTATTCCTTTCTTTTTCTTTTTATTTCTGCCCTCCCTCTTTAATTCTTCAACCCCGCTCCCCTCATTTTCTCTTAATTCCTCCAGCCCCTCGTTGAGACAAAATATATGTGATGACCCAGGCATAGTCGCAGCTCTCTTCTCAGACAGTTCTGTGCCTTGGTCAGCCAGCAGGGGCTGAGCAAGCAACAGACGAGCAGGTGCCCTCCCTGACATCCACAATGGGCTGGGCACCCAGCTAGGATTACCCAGCTCTCTAAGGAGGCAGTGTGTGCTGCCACAATGCCATGGGACCAGTCCACACTTCCACTTTTCGAAGCCACCATTTCTGCAAAGGGATGCAGCAGCCTCATGGGTTCGCAGGCCATGCAAACTGCTACCTCCATAGCAGACACCGATGCAGCAGGTCTCTGACCAGCTAGCAGGAGGTACTTGTATGCCAAGGACCACACCCACTCTTCAGGACATAGTGTCTCGCTACTGCAGTGCACCCAGATCCCATCCATCCAGGGCCAAGTAGCCAAAGGATAGTCATGAGCCTGGATTCCTGGGTGTCTTCATTAACCACTGCTGAGGCATCAAGCCTTGTATAGAAATTCTACATTGATTAAAACTGTAAAGTCCACATCTCTTGACTTGTGGTCTAGTGGTTAGGGCACAGGCTTGGGAGTCTGGAGATCCAGGTTCAAATCCCTTCTGAGCCACCTACTCACTGTGTGACCCTGAGTAAGCCACTTAACCTCTCAGTGTGCATTATTCCACCCAGTTATAAGAATGGGTAAAAGTGGTACCCTACTTAAAAATATATATTGCATCTCTGCTGGGCTATCCTGGATAAATATACTGTGAAATAAAATGGATGGGGTGCACTCAGGGGCAGAGCTAGAATTGTTTCAAGGGAACCACTGTAAATGAGTCCCTGACTCAATGGTGCATCTGTTTCTCATGCATAAAGTTATTATAATATATGGTTAGGGCTTATTACGTGTAGAAATCAATGAGGATCAAAATATTGTTATAATTGTGGTGAATATCTATGTACTCAAGCTATGATGTATAAATTGTTTCTTCTCCAATCTGTAACAAGATTCTGCTACAACTGGGAACAACTGTAAAGGAGTCCCTGACTCAATGGTGCATCTGTTTCTCATGCATAAAATCATTATAGTGTATAGTAGAACGCTGTCCTGCATGGGAATCCATGCTTAGAACAGTGTCGCTGTGCTGCCCTGGGTGCGTCACGATATTGTTGTGCTGCACTGAGTACATCACTAGTGCAACACAACAACATAGAACACATTTGTGTTTGTGCGATGAAGCGGGCCACGGCAGTGAGAGCTGGCCCGGAAGTGAACAGGACTGTAAGGAACCGTACCTTTGTAAGTTATTTTTTTAAGTTTTGATGGGACAGAGGAGTGAAAGAATGGTTACCCATACACTATAAAAGATTGTATATGTGCAGTCATACACATACAAGGCAGTTTTCCACTCTCGAGGTTTCCGAGGTAACAAGACCTCCCGAGCTGCGCTCTTGAGGTCTCTTGTTAGCACAGAAACCTCTCGATCAGAAAACTGCATTGTGTATGATTGCTCATACACATTCCTCTATATAATATATAGTTAGGGCTTATGTATAGAAATTGATGAGGATCAAAAAGTTAACATGGAAGGTTTGAAAGTTGTTATGGATGGGTACAAAGTTGTTATGCTCATTCCCTCATTAGTGATTCAGCTGTGCTGTGCCATGCCTTGCACTCTCTCCCACCACTAGTTTCATTCAGTGTTTGCAGCTGTCACTGCTGCAGATGAGTTTGATGATTTTGGATCACAGAAAATAGAACACATAGCTATATCTCATTAAGTGAGCCGATTTGGACAATACCTTTTTTTTAAATGAGGGTTACTTGGCCAGCCCAGTGGCACTGCGGGCTGAAGCACTGGATGTCTTACCTCGCGCTATGCCGGTGACCCATGTTCGGGAATGAGCATGGGCTGCCAGGGTCAGCAGGGGAGGAGAAGGATTGAGTGTCTGAGGGACTGCTCTCCTTCTCTGGGGGGGGGGGTCACCAGTAGTCGGTGCTCGACTGGCCCCTAGTGATGCTTAAAAAAGGGGAGGAAAGGAGACAGATGCTTGGAGGAGTGCATGTGGATGCGTGTGCACTCTCTCCATAGGGCGTCATTGCATGCCTCCCTCTCCTAAGGGGACAAAATGGAGGAGGAGGAAAATGTCGGCAGGATGAAAAGCCGATCCCCGCAGACCCCACTCCCACGAACAAGCAGTAACCCCTGCACTGGATCTATTTCAGCAGGTTGAAGGATCTTCGCCACCCCGCCACAGGAGGCAAGCCATAGAGGAAGCGGAATGCAAGCTGCGAGTGGGGGAACGAGGCTGGAGGATCAAGCATGATGACAAGCCATCTAGGGGGAGGCTAAAAGAAATTAACTGAAAAAAAGGGTTACTTCAATGTGAAATTGCAGCTTGAAAACTGAAACTGAATTTGGCGCATGCATGCCCTTGACACGAATGCACCAAGTCTGGTTTAACTTTTCAGACTGTGACTTCACATTGAAATAACCCTTTTTTTTAAAAAGGGAAAGTATTGTCGAAATGACCTCACTTAATGGAATACAGCCATCTATTTTTTTCTTATATGACCCAAGATTGCTGATCTTGTCCATACACTAAAAATAGGTACAAAACCTGACATTGTCCCTGTACTGGCGCTCAGCACAGCTCACAGCTCCCACTCCCTACTTCCTCGAGAAAACCATATACTAAAAAACGAAAATATGGCTGACCATTCACAACTCGCTTTGTGTTTCCATCTTGGGCTTGGCTCTTGAGGTTCATGTGCTGTTATCTCCACCCCTTGATGGAAACACAGGCTTGATGTATATGGTCACCCACACATTGTTCCTTATACAATTCATATTATTATTATTAACAAGCACATTTTAAGGCTTAGGACACAGGATAGCCCCACTAGAGCCAAATAGTGTTAAATACTTTATTGTGTAACATTGTGCAAATCACTTAACCTACAGGGAATCCAGTCCACCCAGCTGTGGAAATTGGTAGAAGCAGGACCCCACTGAAAACAAGATGTTGCATCTCAGCTGGGCTATCCTGGGTAAATACAGAGTAAAATAAATAAACGATTTAAGAGATTTGGCAGAAGCCTAGCAAACACAGAAAGGGCATACAGGAAATAATGACTCACCCAATATTCATAACATTTCCAAATACTTTATTGTGGTGTAGCTAACTTCAGATGGTGCCTGTAAGTCCACCAACATTTCAGGGTGCCTTCCGAACCCTGTCAAGGGTGGACAGATCACATCTGGAATTGGTCACACCCTTAATCCCTCTTATTGGTCATCATGCACAGCGTACATGTGCACAACACAACGCACAACATATGTAATACAAAAGGTTTTTGCCTTCTTCTTTTATTATTTCACACAATGTCTTTTCCACCTCTGTAGTATTTTCAAATATGGCTCTCACTGACCTTTTCCTGTGAAAGGAAGGAGTTGGGATGCCTCCAAAAAGTTGGTGGATTTAAAAGCCCCATGTAAAGTTACTAATTATTTTTAATATAGGTCGTAGGGGTTGTGGCCTGGCTGCCCAATACCCCTACGTTTAAGATAGTTAAGATTCTTGTCGGAGAAGTCTTACTCTGTAGTACAGATCCAAACAATGCAGGTCACTGCGGATTCTGAAACTCCTAAACTGCCATGTTGTAAGTGTATTGTCTTATATAAATATTGCCATTTCATAGCCAACATTTCGTGGCATTGTTAGCCACTTCTTCTACGGCTTCAGTGATTGCACTTGTCTTCTCTGCTAGAGTAATGCTTGCTGTCGCAATTTGTTCATTCATACTGGTTTCATCAGTTTTCCTGCCTGGCTCACATAATCTCACTTGTGTTCATTCATGCACAAATGTGTTGTTTATCCCGTGCGTGGCTATGTGCCTGCTCAACTGTGACAGTCACTGAACATAACTTTGATGATGGCAATAAAAAAACATAAGCAGTTGCCGAAGCCATTGTATTTCCAAAGCAAGTAATAAAACTGGGGTGCAGTTTTAGATGTCTTTCAATGCTCCAGTCCACAAAGATGAAGATTAGAAAATACAAGGGATTGCTGATTGCATGTGACATTGTGCATCTTGTGTCCCCAGCTGGGGCCTGAAACAAAAACCCTTATGTTTAAAAAATATATATATGTATGTATGTATGTATGTATATACGAGGGATTAACTGGTCCTGTTCCATGGTGGGAGTGCTCTTCACTGCCAACTGTGAGATGGGGTTTGTGTGCTACCCCCACAATCAGCTGGCATTCATCTGTATCCCACTCCCCCGGGTCGTGCCTGAAAATAGGCAGGATTTGTCTAGTGCACTTACCCAGTCAACAAAAACTAAATAAATAATAAAATAAATAAAACAATCCCATGCTAGAGGTGGAGCAGAGCTGGCATCGAATGTGAAATCAGTTGCTTCCCAGCCCTCCAGGCTAGAGAAGGGGCCCAGTGGCAACAGCTATACAAAATTGAGAGGCTGGACAGAGAGTTCCAAAAGAAAGAAACAGGAATGACACTGAGGGGATGGATGGGGGTTCCAAAAAGGGAGAAACAGGAACACCACCAAGGGAGTGGTCAGGGTCTCTGAAATGGAACAGCAAAGGGGGGTGGACTGGGGCTTTGAAAGAGAGAAACAGGAACAACACTGATGGGGTGGGCAAGGGCTCCAAAAGGAGAAACAGGAATAACATCGAGGGGGTGGACAGGGCTCCAAATGGAACAACAACCGGGGGGGGGTGAACTGGGGCTCTGAAAGGGGGAAACAGGAATAACACTTAGGGGCTGGAGAGGGGCTCTGGAAGGGGAAAACAACAAGGGGGTTGAATAGTGGCTCCATAAGGGAGAAACAGAAACAATATTGAGTGGGTGGACAAGGGTTCCAAAAGAGGACAACAACGAGGGGCTAGACATGGGTCTCAAAAAGGAAGAAACAGGAACAAAAACTGAGGGGATTGACAGGGGCTCCAAAAGGGAACAACAATGATGGGGTGGACAAGGAGCTCCAAAAGGGGATACCAACAAGGGGGTTGAACAAAAAGCTCCAAGAGAAACAGGAACAATATCAAGTGGTGGACAGGGAGCTCTTAAAGGGGACAACGAGGGGACAGACATGGGGCTTCAAAAGGGAGAAACAGGAACAAAAATAATTTTAAAAGAAGACAACACTTTCAGGGTCATAAATTCCAAAACCAGCATCACCTCCTCAAAAGATGAGATATGCTATTAGTTAATAGGACCTCTGTGGGATGTCTCTTATGGAATATAAGACTTAGAGCCTGAGGTTTGGGTAAGAGGACCACAAAGCAAAGCTAAGCAGTTCTGGCTGCCCAAATCACATGAAAGCAGTCTCATACCATAAGAGACATCCATTGAAGACCCTATTAACTTATTATAAAATCATTCGAGTTTAGTTTGAGTAATTTATAAGTTGCTCAATCTTTTTAATTTTAATTTTTTTTTTAATTTTATTGTGCCTCTCCCCGTGTTGGTGTAGGCGCTCTCTCCTGTTGCTCCCACACAAGAGCACACTGTACAGTGGATAAGAGGTACACTTGCTGTTCGTGTTAATTGGCTGAAATCACATGATTTATAATCTCGAAACACAAGAATTTAAAGTAAAAAAACAACCAACATTTTCAGAAAGAGTTCACTGTGCTGTACTGTACTTATCTGACAGTTTGTGATCCTCAGCCCCTGAACTTCAGAGACAAAAACGGCACTTACAAGAAAGACACAACCACCACTGGATGCAAAAATCAGAAGCAGGGAAGGGGGAGTGGGTGACAAATTTGGCATAACGGTTTAGCAGCAGCACTTTGCGCTGCCTTATGGGAGTCATAAGTTTAGGGCCTCCAGTATCTCTCTCCCCCTGTCTCCAAGTGGGCTCTAGGAGAGAAGAGGGTACATCATGTCACTCTGTAGCAGAGCCATAAGCACAACTTGGTGGGGTTTGGCTCAAACACCACTTTTGTATTCTTTGTGGGCTTGGCTAGGTGGCAGTACGGGGGTGTAGCTACAAAAACAACATTTATTCAAGCATCCTGTTCCCCCAACCCCAGATTTCAGACAAAAGAACCCTTTTTATTGCTCCACAGTTATATAGTAGCTCAATGCTGTGCTGAGTGTGGGAGAAAATCTGCTAAAGCACCCAGTTTCATGCATTTACAATTTCTGTCTGCAGAAACGTCATATTATAGTGTTCACACACAGGTACGGTAACATGGTGCATCATAAAATTAAACTTGGCAACACCAAATGCCAAAAAAAAGAAACAGTTATCCAAACCTCAATTAACCAGAACTGTGGTGTGTCTCCCAGCTTAACAGACTACATTGTAAAGTGCTCTTACTCATCCAAATTCCCTTTTATCCAGACAATTGAATTGTCCCGCAACATGTTCGGATAAACAAGGTAATACTGTGCTGGGGGGGGCAGCTGAGGTAGAGGTCGGCTCACGTACTTCAGTATGCATGCAAAATGAAAACCAAGAAACAGCAATAAAGGCCAGTCACCACTCTACTTATTGAAATACACACAATAACAGAATGTCTAAAAAAATACAGTTTACAGTAGTGTGACTAGCTACCTAAATACACATATACAGCCCTGTCTTGTGCACACACACCCTCCCCTTCTCCATCTCTGGCACAGCACTGGTTTAAATAGGTAGTACATACACAGCCTGGGACTTTGAACAGACTGAACCCCCTTCTGTTCCTTGCTTTTAAAAGACATCTGGCCTGGCCACCCAAACTGTGGCAAAACCGAGCACTTACTTGTCATCTACATGGAAGCTTGGAGGACACTTGATCGCCAGCCATGTTTTCCAGTGAAGGTGTCGTACTTTATAAACCTGTCCAAATCCACCAGATCCAATCTTCTCCCAGCTTCCAAACTCACTGGACTCGAAGGGTTTCAGCAGCCCCATCTGCCAGGGAGACGTTTCTTCCTTTTCCATGCTAGATTTTTGTTTCCAGACCACTTTATTTTCAAGGAGGTAGTGGGTCTGATTCTTTACCTCTGAATTGTGTACTCTCTCTCTCTCTCTCTCTCTTCCTCTACTTCAACTAAACTGCTGTTTTCTTTTCAGTTGCTATCTGATCCCTGACCCTACCCAGGTGACTAAGGTGTGTTGTTTAACCAGACAGTGAAGTCACTTCCTGTCTCAGCAGCTCCATTGAGGTCAGCATAATGCTGTCCCATTTTTGCAGGAAATCCTGGATATCACAGGTACTCATACCTCTCAACCTCCTGCCTCATAAATCAGGGACAAGGCTTAAAAAAATCAGGGACAAAGGCCCAAAATCAGGGACACATTTTTAAAATTGGTGCTATCCACTTAGGAAGCTGGCAGAATAAGGGACTGAGTGTATAATACATTTTCTGAAGAATAAGAAGTCTGCAACTGTATTGTTTGACATAATTGTATTCTTACAATCATCACTGTTTAGTCAGGGGAACACAGATTTTAGGAGGGACAGAGTAAAATTTCGAGGTGAAATCAGGGACATCCCTGAAAATCAGGGACACTTGAGAGGTATGCAGGTACTGTAAAATGACGGAGGAGGGGGCTGGTAAAGTGCAAGTACAGCCATATTATCCATTTAAATAGAAACACCATCAATAACGAAAATTAAAAAATAGATTTGACTTTTCTGAAGTACATTACTTTTTCTTTTACCTTTAACCAGTCCAAAGATTTTCTGTCTGGCAATACAGTGTGAGCTGCAAAATAGAGGTTTACCTGAAAGTTAATGAACTACTACACTGCCTGACATTAATATGTGCTTTCAAACGTAAACAGCTATTACTTTGTGTAGCTAAAGCATTTTTTTTTTTTTTTTTTGCTAATTAAAAGATTTTCTACCTGACAAAACAGTAGTCTACCTGAAGGCTGTCATAGTCAGTTCATTCCCTCCTCCTACATCATCAGCCCCGTAACTTCACCAATTGTGGCATCATAACTACCCAAGTAGAGCCAATCAGGTGCTGCCAGATCGGTCACCTGTGATGTCACAATAAGTGAGGTTACAATGCTGATGAGGTATGAACAGAAACAGAACTACATTTGTCAGCATCCAGGAGAATTCAGGTTAGCCTAGTGGTTAGAGACCACAACTAGGGTTTGAATCCCACACTGCCACTTATTGTGTGACACTGAGGAAGTTGCTTACCCTCCCTGTGCCTAATCTTTCTGTAATCTGTTTATAGGAAAGAGAATTTGGGGTTATTATATTTGACAACCAAAAGGTAGCAGGGCAGTCTATCAAAGCAGTGGGTAGGGCTAATGGGATACTGAAGTGCTTAGGGAGGGGTATATGTAGAAGGAGGAGGGGGAGGGAGTGTTGCCACTGTATTGCTTGCTTGTGAGACCCCACCTGGAATGCTGAGTCCAGTTTTGGAAGTTGTACCTCAGATTGGCTCTCCCTCCCAGCTATAAGACTGGGGAGCAGTCATGCTTTTACGGTATTCAAACCCAGGTCTCCAGGTTTGCAGCTGTGTGTTCTAACCACTAGGCTAAACTGTGCCCCCCCAGATGCTGACTTATCTAGTACTGTTTTTCTTCATACCTCCCATCATACATCACTACCCCCCACACAGGTTTGGCTCCCACCTGCAAACTGATACTACGTTTTATTTCATAGGAAATTTACAAATTCGGTAGGCACAGGTTGCCTTTTATGAACTCGCCACCAGTATTAGAGGTGGAAATCAAATTTTTTATGTCCCATGTGTAAGTCCAGTCTATTTTTGAAAATATTAATTGCATTGCTGTTTACTACGCTTTTAGATAAGGTGCTCCATATAGAGACAACCCTTTGTGAGTACCAATGGTTCCTCTCATTAGTTTTATCATGACTGCGTTTTAATTTCATATTGTGCATTCTGGTGTTTATGTTGGTGAGGTTTTTATTTAATCCAATGGTCTCCAAAATAGACTCGGCCTTTATTGCTTTGTATGTAAGGCACAGATTTCCTAATTCTGGCATCCTTTGCACTGCCACTTTTACAGACACCATGCACTTAATCTAGTTTTTTTGGGGGGGGAGGGGTCTGTCATCAGTGGTTGCCACACAGTGAGCTAATTTTTATTTTCCTTTTGTCACTGCACCGTATACCTGCTTGCTCATTTTTCTGTTATTTGCACTTTGTAATTTATGAATTCCTCTTTTGTTACTGCTCAGTGTATGTTTGTAGTTTGTGCTCCCCATTTCCCTCTTCCCCGGGTCATACCTGGAAACGAGCCTTGACTCGGTGTGCCTTTCTCAGTTACCAATTTTTAAATAAATAAAGGACATAAACAGGATGGAGGCAGTCCAGAAGAGGGCAGCTGAAGTGGTGCGGGGGTTGCACAAGAAGCCCTATGAGGAGAGACTAAGGGATCTCCACAGGTACACCCTGGAAGAGAGGAGAGGAGAGGGAGAGGAAACATGACAGACCTACAAGTACTTCACTGGGATGAAGAAGCATAAGGAGGAAATTCTGTTTCAAATGAGAAGGAGCACAGGATCAGGAGGCATGTAATGAAGCAGAAAGGATGAAGTTTAAGTGAGACGTGAGGAAATATAGGGGTGTATTAGCAAGCAGGGAGGCAGGAGGGAGGGTCCCTGGAGGCCAGTTAGGGTCTGCAGAGAAGGATTAGGCATGAAACATCTTGGTAGACTGGATGGGCCAAACAGTCCTTTTCTGCCAGCTAATTCTATGTTTTTGTGTTTCAGTGTTACATGTTGTTCTTCACACCAAACCTAATACTACAGACCAGGCAGAAAACCTACTGAGCAAATGGAAAACAATGCATCAGAAACTAAAAATAATAGCTGACAAACATGAATAATAGTTTTTACCTGCTCTTTTTGGTGCTAACTAGCTCTTTAAGTTACATCTTGTTTTTCGTGGAGGCATTACTGCTCCCCAGTCTTACAGCTGAGGGGAGGGAGGGAGGGACCATAGAATTAAAAATACTAAAATGGCAGTGCTGTGACATTCTGGCTCACATATCACATGGTTATTTTATCTTAAAAATACACCTTCCTTTTACGTCATTATGCGCGCGATGCGCGAACGCTTTGGGGAGAGTAGCACACTTTGGAGGTGTGCCTTCCTTGCAATCCACTGCCCAGTTGAGCAGGTGTGGTGGTCCTGCACCAATGGATGGGAGTTGTAAAGACAGGTGGTCTTCGCCAAAGAAACCACCGCTTACACAGAGCACCACGCCATGCCGCCTTCCCGCGCCACGCCGCCCCCACGCCACGCCCCCAGCCATCTTCTGCCATGCTGGGAGCCCACCCCAGCGTGGCAAACCTCCTGCTTTGTCAGCCAACGGGGTGCCTAACTTCGCCGGCTCCACGGCCCCCCAGTTATCTTTTCTGCCACGCTTGGGAGCCCACCCCAGCGTGGCAAATGTCCCGCATCACAATTGAAAAAACACCTGTAAATTAAAACCATCCACGCGGTATCCCGCCCCCTCCCACAACCGCACCCACCACTCGCACCCTGCCTCCCCACCCCTCTTCACCCCATACCGCACCTCCGAGCTCGGGCGCGACGATCTTCGTGGACCGGAACACGTCTGCACTCTTCAAAGCCGACCACGAACTGAGGAAATGCCGGTAAGCTGTATAATGGGCCAGATAGGGGGTTTTCAACTTTATTGCATATCTCAGGCATTTTTTCTCATGAATGATGTCACTGTCATGGCGTTATTCGGGCCCGAAGGGTGATTTCGCAGTCAGTGCGCAGTCACTTCGTGAAATCACCATTTGGGCCCAAATAACACCATGACAGTGACATCATTCAGGAGAAGGGGTCCCAAAAACCCCATGTTGAAAATTTGGTGCAAAAATTCCAAAAAATGTCTGTTTTACGAGCGTGCATTGCGCACTTCCTACGCAGGCTCGTAAGTTCACGAATTTTCAATATTTTCATTCCAGATTTTCAACATTGCCATTTTACCACACCTCCTTATGAGCAGTACAGCTGTCATTTTCACATCCTGCCAAAACATGTTTCCGCCCATATGGCACAATGGCACAGTCGGTGTGCAAAATCAATGTATGGGACACATTAAGAAAATCACAGTGACACTGTTCATTAGCAGAGGTCTTAAATGGCTATGTTGAAAATTTGGTGAAAAATTCTTAAAATGACTGTTTTACGAGCGCATGCTGCAAGTAGTTCCTACGCACACTCATACGCTTGCTAATTTTCAATATTTGCACTCCAGATTTTCAGCATTGCCATTTTACCACACCTCCTCATGAGCTGTACAGCTGTCATTTTCACATCTACCCAAAGCGTGTTTTCTGCCCATGTAGCGCACAATGGCACAGTCGATTGTCTGAACTCAATGTATAGGACATTAAGAAAATCACAGTGTCACTGTTCATGAGCAGAGAATCTTAAAAATGGCTATATTGAAATTTAGTGAAAAAAATTCTACAAATAACTGTTTCTGGCTGTCGTTATGCAGTTCACTGCAGCTCATAAGTTTGCGAATTTTCAATATTTTCACTCCAGATTTTCAACATTGCCATTTTACCACACCTCCTTATGAACAGTGCAGCTGTCATTTTCACATCTTGCCCAAAGCGTGTTTCCAGCCATGTGGCGCACAATGGCACAGTGTTTGTGCGAACTCAGTGTATGGGACACATTAAAGAAAATCACAGTGCCACTGTTCATGAGCAGAGATCTTAAAATGGCTATGTTGAAAATTTGGTGAACAAATTCAAAATAACTGTTTTGACGCAGTGCCAGCAGTTCTCACGCATCACAAGTTTGCTAATTTTCAATATTTTCACCCAGATTTTCAACATTGCCATTTTACCACACCTCCTTATGAGCAGTACAACTGTCATTTTCACATCCTGCCCAAAACGTGTTTCTGTCCATGTAGTGACAATGGCGCAGTCGGTGTGCAAAATCAATGTATGGGACACAGTAAGACAATCACAGTGACACTGTTCATTAGCAGAGGTTTTAAAATGGCAATGTTGAAAATTTAGTGAAAAAATTCTAACAATGACTATTTCTGAGTGTCGTTGCACAGTTCCACCTTGCGCTCGTGGGTTTGCTGAAATTTTCAATATTTCCACTCCAGATTTTCAACATTGCCATTTTACCACACTTCCTTATGAGCAGTACAGCTGTCATTTTTCACATCCTGCCCAAAACTTGTTTCCGCATATGTAGCGCACAATGGGGGTAACAAAAAGGTCATGCTGAAAATTTATTGTGCAAATACCAGCAATCGCACAGGGCATTAGGGTAAAGCACCATACGTGCCAAACACCACTGCAAATACCTGCAAGTGAACGTTCGGCATTGACAAATGCTTGTTTAAATGTATTGTGGCCCTTTGTTGGCAATCACCTACAGTTTGCCTGGCTCCTTACCCCAGCTTCACTGGAACATATCCCCTCTCTGCCCCAGTGATGACGTTTATGGGGAATATATTTGACACTCGGCATACCCCCTTCAGTATGTCCAGCCCCTTTCACAACTTCTCTGCCACCTTTCCCCTCTGTAAGCTCCCCCCCCCCAGCTTACCACCTGAGGCGAGACTTAGCAGGCCTGGCCACAGCCTGGCAATGTGTCAGTTCTTCTATGCAAGGACCTTCAAAGTTGGGGGCAGTCAGTCATCTGGGCCAAGGCCCAAGAGTGCCCTATCATTCTGCATGCTGCTGGTTGCTTTCCTCCCCCCCCCACACTGTCACCAGCACACAAGAAGATCCAAGTGCGTGCATGCATGCAAAGCACATGATCGCACAGCTGAGCCAGCATCTGCCCTCCCTCCTTTAGAGTCTCCACCACACTGCCCCGTCATTACCCAGGTGGCAGTGTTGTAGTGGAGACATACGGCCCTTCCTTCCCGAAGGAAAAAGAGAGCATCCTATGGGATGCTCAAACCTCTCCCCTGCTGACCTTCTGATGCTCTGAGCATGTTCCCAACCCCAGGTCACTGGCTTTACAAGCAGCGGCCCTGCCATTGCCCCAACAGATTGGTGTCAAGTATATTCCCCATAAACGTCATCACTGGGGCAGACATAGTGGTAGACGCACCATTGTTCTTGTAGTGTTTTCAATTCTATGGGAGGGATTAAAGCACATGGAAATCAGGTGACTTTTTCCTGGTCACACAGAGAGTAAGTGGCTCAGGCATGTTAACCATCCTGGGCCTCCTGATTCCTGAGCCTATGCTTTAACTGTGAGATCACAAGTGCAAGGGCTGGGAGTCGTTCATTTAGGGCCCAATCTACAGTGGGCTAGTATACATAGGATTTGTACGTTGTTGGCCCACACAGATGCACCCCTAATCCAAGCCCCCGGCTCCCCCTCTCTCCATATGTGAAACTAGGCAGAGGCAGGGGGCATTCCAGTGGTGGAGCTTGGCCGGACACTGGCTAAGAAGTTCAGATCAGACAGAGAGTAGATCCCCCAGCTCTGCACAAGCAGGGATTGTGGGATATAGCTATGAACTTTAACAGACCCTCTAAAAAACTGAATTGTTTTTACAAAAATATGCTACTTTGCCATCCAGCCTCTGTCTGGCATCAAATCAGGAGCAACAGCTAGGGGGAGCCATTTGTGGCCCAAACCATTAGAATACTGCTGGTGTGGTGAGCACACAAGACTTACGTTAGGTGCCCTCCTGGAAACCTATATAGCAAGCTCTTAGCGCTGTGCATGGCCGTGGAAACAGCCATCCTCCCTCGGCAGACCCTGAACTGACAGCCTAACACGTGGACTGTGTTAGAACCACCTTCCACAGGCGGTGCTTATTTTTCATGTCGAGTGAGTGAGGCCTCTCATCCACCCCCGAACACCTGAACTGGGGTGCTAGCTAGAGCTTATGGATTAGGCTGGTCTCAGCAACAGCACCAAAACACAGTTGACATCAGCAGAACACCATTGCACTACATTTCCACAACATTTTCAGTTCATTTTTATTTCCGTCTATTCATTTGTTCACCAGGTAAGTTTGCTGGAAACATTTACAGGAGAAACCTGGCCACAAAATACCATACATGACAACTACAATTACATACAAAAGGCAAATGAAACATTAAATGGTGCAAAACTAGCATTAAAAGCATTCAAAAGTAGCAGCACTATCATAATGGTGATTCCAAGTGGTTTCATTCTTCACTGCTAAGGAGATTTATGTGACTTCTGTGCGTAAATAAGCCTTTGTCCCTTACACTTCATCTAGAGCTAAGGCGTATTTACGCGTAGAAGTCATAATCCCCTCCTTGTGATATCATAGTCATTCTTCCCCAGCTACAGTCTGCGATCTTTATTTATTTTAGTTATTGAAATGTTTCACCAGGAGGGCATACTGAACAACAGGTTGCTCATCTCACGGTGCGATCTGGAGGGAGGGGTTACATAGGGTTGTGAAGGATAATTAGTTACAATAGTATGTGGGTAGTACAAACAATACAATATTGTAAGATTGTGCAACAGTTGGAACACAAGGTATTGTACAATATAAACAGCAGAAGAACATTGGGTAAATTATAATACATGTCCAAAATCATACAAAAGAACATATGAATGTATAAAACCTATAGAACCATTTATAGTGCATGAGTGTACGAGAAACAGCTCCAGGTAGTACGCAAGTGCAGTTGGAGTAAAAAGGATGGAGTTAGGTTGTGCACACTGGTGACCCAGAAGGGCAGGTGGAGAAGAGAGGGGGGAGAGGTAAGATTATTTAGAGAACAACTAAACATCTTCATAAAGCATAAGCTGGTAACGTCACACCGGCTTAGTGTGGTGATATCATGGGCATGGAAGTGAAGCTCGAATGTGCTTATGATGTCACTACACTAACCAGGTGTGAAGTTACCAGCAAGTTCTTCTCTGTTTTTTTTTTAATTGTATATAATATAAAGGTAGCCTGTTTCATATTCAAGCACTTTTCTGTAACACAAGGCTCTGTGTGTTTTTTTACTGTTGTGTCGCTTTCAGAGAGCGCTCGTGAAGAGACCTGAGTTTCAGCTGCCTTAATCAGCTCATGCTCCTAGCCATCTGGCTGGCTGGCTGGCTGGAGTGGGATGCTGATTACAGCAGCTGAGTGGAGAAATAACTCATGTTCAGAACCAGGAAATATTTCTTTGAATGATCTATGTGGATTATAGGTTTTTGAACACACCGATGAGCTGGCTCTGTGATGTTGAGCAAAAGGGCATCACTCTGGCACGCTGGTGATCCAGGTTCATGCCCCAAACCCGAATGCCAGGAGCGGAGACCAGCAGGGAGGGTGTTGAAAGTGTCCTTTGGACACTTCCCTCCTGGGGAGAGGGTTGTAGTGTGCTGCTCTTGTAGTGGCTCCTGGCAGTGGTTAACAGAGGCATTCTTGGCAGCATTTGTGCCCACACACTGCTGAACACCCCCACCCCAGGACATCGCTGCAGCCACATATACTGTGGGAAGTGAATGGGTACCCCCCAAAAAGTGGAAAATATTGCCACCCAGCAACACCAGATGATGGCCTTCAGTAGACCTCCCTCATGCCGACTGTCCAGACCACCGCGTCTGGCCCCTGACTGACTTCCCTGGTGTTAAAGGTGCTTCCTCCCTCCATTTTGCCTCCCTGGGGGGGAGCCCCATGGCCAGGATAAGTCGGATCACCTATGGGGAATGTCAGCAGAGCTCTGGGGGAAGCTGAGACAGGAACGAAAGCAGGGTTTGGGTCTGGAAAGCAGAGGAGAGCAGGCATGTGACAGCCTGAAAGAGCGGGGCTGCAGAGGGCCTGGAGGAGCTATAAAACAAAACAAGCATTTGTCAGTGCCGAATGTTGCTTGCTTGTATGTGCTGTTTAGGTATTTGGAAGTGATAGCTCCATGCCTTCCTCCCAAGACATCCACTGTGTCTTTCCGTTCAGTATTCAGAGAAGAGTGGGAGGGGCAAGGGCTACAGCAGTACAGCAGTAGCCAAGGGGGTGAAGAGGTGGACAATAGTCCATTCAAAGGCAAAAGAGTCCTGCAGGAGCTCACTAAATTGAATGTGGACAAAGCGATGGAACCAGATGGCATACGCCCAAGGATATTAAGAGAACTGCAAAGGGAGATAGCAGTACCTCTGGCAGCCATGTTTACTGAGTCATTCAACACAAGTGAATTGGAGGAGGGCACATGTGGTCCCTCTACACAAGTCCGGCAACAGGGAGGAGGCAGGGAACAATAGGCCGTTCAGCCTCACCTCAGTAGTGGGGAAGATCATGGAGACATTGCTTAAAGAAAGGATAGTGGGGCATCTAGAAGCCAGTGGGGACATCATGTCAGACAAATCTGGTTGATTTCTTTGACTGGGTGACAAAGGAAGTGAATCAGGGTGGGGCAGTGGACAACGCTTACCTTGATTTCAGCAAAGCCTTTGACACCATCCCATAGGAGGCTGATAAACTAGCTGGGTAGGCTGAGCATGGGGGAAAGGGTCGTAAACTGGGTTAGAAACTGGCTAACAGACAGGAGGCAGAGAGTGGTGGTAAACAGTGTGCAGTCTAGGGAGAGGGGGTGACCAGTGGGGTGCTTCAGGGATCAGTCCTGGGGCCAGTCCTGTTCAATGTCTTCATTAGTAACATTGCAGAACGTCTGAGGGCAATTTTTTCACCTAATTTTCAACATAGCCATTTTAAGACCTCTGCTCATGAACAGTGTCACTGTGATTTTCTTAATCTGTCCCAAATATTGATTGCACACACCGAATGCGCCATTGTGCACTACATGCACGGAAACACATTTTGGGCGAGATGTGAAAAACAACAGCTGTACTGCTCATAAGGAGGTGTGGTAAAATGGCAATGTTGAAAATCTGGAGTGCAAATATTAAAATTTTGTGAACTTACGAGCATGCGTAGGAACCGTGCAACGCACACTCGTAAAACAGTCATTTTTAAGGAATTTTTCACCCAATTTTCAAAATAGCCATTTTTAAGACCTCTGCTCATGAACAGTGTCACTGTCATTTTCTTAATGTGTCCCATATATTGATTTCGCACACCGACTGCGCCATAGTGCACTACATGGGCGGAAGCATGTTTTGGGTGAGATGCGAAAAATGATAGCTGTACTGCTCATAAGGAGGTGTGGTAAAATGGCAATGTTGAAAATCTGGATTGAAAATATTGAAAATTCGCGAACTTACGAGCGTGCGTAGGATCAGCGCAACAAATGATTGTAAAACAGTCATTTTTGGGAATTTTTTAACCAAATTTTTAACATAGCCATTTTAACACTTCTGCTCATGAACAGTGTGCCTATGATTTTCTTACTCTGTCCTGAACATTGATTTCACACACCAACTACACCATTGTGCGCTACATGCGCGGAAACACATTTTGGGCGAGATATGAAAACTGACAGCTGTACTACTCATAAGGAGGTATGGTCAAATGGCAATGTTGAAAATCCAGAGTGCAAATATTAAAAATTCATGAACTTACGAGCGTGCATAGGAACTGCATAACGACGCCAGAACAGTCATTTTAGATTTTTTCACCAAATTTTAACATAGGCTTTTTGAGAGCTCCACCTTATGAATACTGGCACTGTCATTTTGTTAGTCGGTCCTGAAAGGTGATTTCACACAGTGACCGCGAAATCACCCTGGGGCCCGATTAATGCCATGACAGTGACAGAATTCATGAGGAGGGGTCCCAAAAACCCCATGTTGAAAATTTAGTGCCAAAATTCCAAAAAATGCCTGAGATATGCAGCAAAGTTGAAAAAAACCCTATCTATCCCATTATACAGCTTACCAGCATTTCCTCAGTTCGAGGTCGACTTTGAAGAGTACAGGCGTGTTCCCAGTCCACCGAAGATCGTCGCAGAGATCTGGAGGCTAAGTATGGGGTGGGGGGTGGGGAGGCAGGTGCGCAGTGGTGGGTGAGGGGTTGTGGGAGGAGCAGGGAGAAGCACCGGGGACAGTTTTGTATTTACAGGTTGTTTGTTTTTTTAATAAGACGACGAGGACGCTTGCCACGCTGGGGTGGGCTCCCAGCGTGGCAGTTGGAAGGCTGTTTGGGGCCTGGAGCCAACTAGGGATTGGGCATCCCGTCGGCCATAAATTTTTGCCATGCTGGGGTGGGCTCCCAGCATGGCACCTAAATTTTGAGGCGTGGAGCCAGCGGGATTGGGCACCCCATCAGCCGTACAGTGTGTGTGCGTGGGGGAGGGGGAAGGTGCATGATACGCAGTGTGCGGTGTGCGTGAGTGGGGGGGGCTCTACTCACTGAAGCAGAGCTCTCCCTTTCAACTGTACGACCACTGCATTTTCAACTGCTGTCATAGACAGCTGCAGCAGTGATTGGGGAACTGGGGCCGCGCCTGCAAACACACAGACTGAATTGGAAGATGGGTGCCACACCTCCGAAAACTCGGATAATGGCACTATGTTTCTTGCACATGCGTGCAAGCAACATAAAAAACACAGGTGAAACAGGCTGATAGTGTATTATACTAGCTTCCTCTCCAGAATAAGCCTCAGATGTAAGTAAATTGTAAATGGCTAAACTCCCATTTCCATGTAGGTGTCATTAATAATAATAATCATCATAAAGAACAGAATGGCTTGAAATTGAAACCTTTTTTGAATGGTGTGTAACTGAGTTGTGTTGATGCTGACTTACTGTGGTTTCTAGGCTACTTGGTAAAGCTAAAAGCAGACCTCTTGTTAGTGGTCTACTGGGGTGGTCCAAACCGGAAAAGGCAAACTAAGGCACCAGGAGCTTTGAAGAGAGGGTACTGGACACTAGCCCGTTTTCTTTGGAGAGAGTCCAGAAATCACCATCTAACCTGAAGGTAGACAAAGCAAAGGGGCCAAACTGGGTGCATCTGTAACCCCCCCTACAAATGGGGGTTCCCGAAAAGTCTTCCTTGAGCTTGCTTAAATGCTCACTGCCAGGCTGGTGTCCTGCATTTTAGCAGTTTAAACGTTATTGCCAGAGAGTGCCTGTATAGCCTCTGTGCACTGTCTCTTTAAGAGCTGTCTAGATTGCAGTGATAATTAATCTGGGAGGGGGGCTGAGTGTTTCTATACTCAAGTCCCGCCCGGGCTGTCAGATAATCGCTCCGTTTCTGCTATCGCTATTTGCACAGAGGGAGCTCTGTTAGCAGATGTAACTGTTTGCTCATTATCTACTAGAGTGGTAAAGATATTGTAGTTTGTCTAACCTGCCTTTGCAGCATGGACATTTTCTGTTTATCACCACCATCTTGGTCCTGGACTGCTAAAATGGGCCAATCAATACCTTTGAGTACTCTAAAATGGAGCCTGTCCCCAGGGGCTTTGTGGGAGCAAAATTCTGTAGGAATTGTAGTTTGGGGCTTTTGGCGCTTAAATGAACCTGGAGGGGGAGCCCTTGTTGTGACTGACAGACAGATCAGCCAACCGAACCTTTTGGATCTTGGAGAATGTTCCAGAATGCTTGCAGTTTCAAGTCGGATCTGAGTTGAGAAGTGAAGGAATGACAGCTAGAGATAATCGAGCAGAAATCCTGTGTGGATTCATATGGAGAACTTCAGAAAGGCCTGAGTTTGGTCTGCATGCCGGCCTGCAGTCCCTGATGGGGAACCTGTATCTTTTTTTCAGACTGAATCCGAATTTGGAGAACAAGTTAAGCCACTGAAATGTGACCAGGCTCCTATCTGAAGAAGACCAAAGAGTTGCTGAATGCGATCGGCCTATCAGGATTTCCAGCCACCTCCGAACTCCCAGATTGTGCAGAGACTCTGTAATTGCGACTGGAGAGCCATTTGCCTGGTACAGTGGAATTTTCTTACATGTGAACATGCTGTGTGCTGATAGTGGGTTGTGATTTGGTTCTCCACTGTGTGTCTGAACTGTGTTTTGCTTGCTGGAAGCTGCATCCAGCTCCATGGACTGAAATCAGTATTCATCTCCATTTGTCCTGGGCTTTGCCACACTGGCCCAGCCAGAATACCCGCTACACAGGGAAAGTCATCGACAAGACACCTGCCTGGTAGATCAGCCCCCTGCTCAACGCCTTGAACAGAAACGATGCCTCAGTGATTCGTGAGGGCCCTGCTTCTCCTGGCACTCCAGCTCAACAACCTGCAGTCTCGATTTCATCCTGCCTGTGTCCAATATTGGGTATCATGAATAAACATCAGGGTAGCTTCCTGCAACAACAGCTAAATCTAAATTGTTGTCATCTGATTGTCTTGTTGCCTTTTCTTTCACGAACTGAGCCCTCCTGCTCCGGATTACAAATAGTGTGTGTTGTGCACGTTGCTTTCTTCCATCACAGGGTCCCAACCAGCTATGACGCCAGCCTACCCCGGGCAACATTTCTGGCTAGCCCACTGTTTTCCTACCTGGGTACCCAGACTGTGTGACTGTGTAGGGACTTTGAAGTGCATGCATAACTATCCGATTGATATAGCCTTTAAGCAAATCAACCTGATTATGCCCCTCCCTTGTTCAAGTCACCTGAATAAATCAGATCTAACTCTTTTTGCATTTAACCTGACTGTGGTTCCAGTTTGTGCCAAAAGTACTGTACTGTTGCTATTTACTGTGCATAACTTTGTTTTACAGGGGTTCCCCAGGGTTGAGCTAGAGGAACCAGCCCTGGTGGTAAGTGCAAACAGTGTGGGTAATTACCTGGTGAATACAGGTCATTGTGAAAGTGATTACTGTGTATTGTTCAGGCCACTAGAAGGGAAAAAGTGGGGTTACAGGGTCCCAGAGGGCTATACCCAGGTTAGCATGACCACTAACAACCCTGACCTCCAGGTGGAGGCACTCGTTTCAGTACCCAGGCCCCTTAACCTACTACTAGCCAAGCAGGCAGGGGTTGTAACCCTTGGGATAGCTCCACCTAGGGGTTACACATCCAAGGGTGTTGAGGGAGCTCAGGGAGGTACCAGCTGTACTTCTGACAGACCTTTTTAACAGATCAGTGGAGCCTGAAGTGGTCCCAGAGAAATGGAGAAAGGCAAATGTAGTCCCACACTTCACAAAAGCGATAGCAAGGAAGAGGTCGGCAATTATAGACCTGTCAACCGTTAATGGAAACGCTATTAAAGGAAAGGATTGTGGAATATCTTGAATACAGTGGATTACAGGACCCAAGGCAGCACAGTTTCATAGAAGGGAGGTCATGCCCCCCCCCCCCACAAAAAAAAAAGTTTTCTTTGACCAGGCAACCAAGGAGCTGGATCAGAGAGGAGCAGTGGATGTGGCCTACCTGGATTTCAGCAAGACACATAGGAGACTGATAAGTAAGCTGGGATACCTGGGGATGTGTAATAAGGTGGTAACCTGGGTAAGAAACTGGTTAGTGGATAGGACACAGAGGGTGGTAGTAAACAGGCTGTATGTCTAGGAAGGGAGGGTAACCAGCAGGGCACCTCAGAGATCAGTGCTGGGACTGTTCCTCTTCAATGTCTTTATAAGTGACAGTGGAGGAACTGGAAGGGAAATCTACCTCTTTGCAGATGACACTAAGATCTGCAATAGAGTGGCCATTACGGTGAGGGGGGGGAAGGGGTGAAAAGGATGGGCAGAGATCTGAAAAAACTGGTAGAGTGGTTAAAGGTATGGCAGCTAGGTGCAAAAAAAGTGCAAAATAATGCACCTGGGCCATAGGAACATGGGAGCAGATTACAAAACTAGGCGGAGTGATACTGACAAAGACCAAGCAAGAAAGAGACCTAGAGATTTTTTTTATTTAGTTTTTTTTTTATTTAGTTTTTGTTTACCGGGTAGGTGCACTAGCCATAGCAATGACTATTTTCAGGCACGACCCGGGAGGGTACAGAGCAAACAACAGAAAACAAATTATAGTACATAGTAGACAATAGCATATCGTATGAACAGTGTCAGCAGGCGTAAACAACAAAGTAGGGTAAATACATAACAGTGTGAATAGGCCCTTATCTGCCGACACTGTCTATGTATCTATGTATCTATGTATGTAAAATACAGCAAAAATACTGGTAATTATACATTAAATCATAGCTACTTAAGAAAATAGGGGAGAAAAATACAATGATGGCTATAATCTATGAAATAGCCAATATCGCGTAGGTGTAGCTGAGAAAATATGAGGCAAGGAGGGTAGAGGGTGGGATAGGGTAGTGCTAAGAGCAAGATAAGAGGGAGAATTTAGTTGATTTAAGGGCAATAAGAACAAGCATTTGTCAATGCCGAATGTTTGCTTGCTGGCATTGGCAGTGGTAGTGTAGAAGTTACAGAGCTGTGTAATAGGAATGGCAGTGAAGTATTGAACTGAAGCCAACCCCACCACCACCCTGCAGAGAGTGACAGGCATTGGGGTGTGCCTTTGGGTTGTCAGGCATAACGGCCAGGCCATTTCATCACACCCCACCCTGCAGACACTGACAAGTGTCACGGTGTTCCTTGGAGTCTTTGGCCCTTATGCACACCCCATTCCATTAGGAAATACAGTGAGATGGGTGCAATATAGGAGAATGGGGTAAACTTTGGGGCCGAAGAGTCCAAGGCATACCTCGATGCCTCTCCCTGGCTGCAGGGTGTGGAATGGTATGAGCATTACAGGCAAGAATCCCAAGTCACACCCTTGATGCCTGTCATTCTCTACAGGGTTGGGCGTTTTGGTTGGAAACTCTAATACCTCAGGCATTCGTTGGTATTTTCACTCCAAATTTTCAACATGTTTTTTTTGTGACTCCATCTCATGAACAGTGGCAATATCAGTTTGTTAGCTTCTAAGTTGCTTATGCACAGCATTACGGCATTTAGCACCACAGGTGCAAAAACATTCCGAACAGGATGTAAAAAATGACAGCTGTACTGTTCATGGGGAGGTGTAAAAAATGGCAATGTTGCAAATCTGCAGTAAAAATATTAAAAAAACTTGTGATGTCACGAGCGTACATAGAAACTGTGCAACGCACACCTGTAATATATTTAGGCTGGGGATTTTTTACAGCAGATTGTCAACTCAGGCATTTTGGTGCCTCCGATCATGAACAGTGCCACTGTGATTTTCTTTATCTGTCCCGAACAATGATTTCCCACAGCCACCACGCATCTCTGCGCTGAAAGTGTGAAAACACACTTCAGCCATGTTGTGAAAAATGACAGCTCTACTGTTCATAAGGAAGTGTGGAAAAATGCCACTGGCGAAAATCTGGACTGAAAATATTACAAAGTCATGCACTTACGAGGGTGCATGGAAACTGCGCAATGCTCACTCGTAACACAGTCATTTTATGGACTTTTGTCACCAAATTTTCAACATAGCCATTTTAAGACCTCTGCTCATGAACAGTGTAACTGTGATTTTCGTAATCTGTCCCAAACATTGCTTTCGCACACCAACAGCACCATTGTGCGCTACATGTGCGAAAACACATTTTGGGCAACATATGAAAAATGGCAGCTGTACTGATCATAAGAAAGTGTAATAAAATGGTAATGTTGAAAATCTGGAGTGAAAATATTAAATTCACAAACTTACGGGCATGCATAGGAACTGCGCAACGCACGCTCGTAAAACAGTCATTTTTAGGAATTTTTTCACCAAATTTTCAACATAGCCATTTTAAGACCTCTGCTCATGAACAGTGTCACTGTGATTTTCTTAATGTGTCCCCATACATTGATTTCAGCACAGCAATAAGCCGTTATTAAGCTACGTATGGTGAGAAACACATTTTGGGCAAGATGAAAATGAAAGCTATACTGCTCATAAGGAGTGTAAGTTAAATTGCAATGTTGAAAATCTGGAGTGAAAATATTGAAAATTCGTGAATTACGAGCGTGCGTAGGAACTGCGCAACACATGCTCGTAAAACAGTCATTTTTAGGAATTTTTTCACCAAATTTTCAACATAGCCATTTTAAGACCTCTACTCATGAACAGTGTCACTGTGATTTTCTTAATTTGTCCTGTACATTGATTTCACACACCGACTGCGCCATTGTGCGCTACCTGGGTGGAAACATGTTTTGGGTGAGATGTGAAAAATGACAGCTGTACTACTCATAAGAAGGTGTGGTAAAATGGCAATGTTGAAAATCTGAAGTGAAAATATTGAAAATTCGCGAACTTACGAGCATGAGTAGGAACAGCGCAACGCATGCTTGTAAAATGCTCGTTATGCTTGTCTTGTAGTACATACAATATGAAGTGTTTAAATTACTTATGCATCCGTACAAGTACTGTCTTATCCATTGCTTGTAAACTGTCTATGTATTGTTCTTGTTTTTTTTCTGCTGTTATTTCCATACCATTTGTAACCCCCTACCCCCAGGGCGCATCTGGAATCGAGCAGTACTCTGCTCAGCATGCCTTCCTAGTAAATCTCTTAAATAAATAAATAAAACAGTAATTTTTTGGAATTTTTCCACCAAATTTTCAAAATAGGCTTCTTGAGAGCCCACCTAATGAACACTGACAGTGTCATTTCGTTAATCGGTCCCGAAAGGTGATTTCGCGCAGTGACTGCGAAATCACCCTTCGGGCCTGAATAACGCCATGACAGTGACAGCATTTGTGAGAAGGGGGCCCAAAAACCCCATGTTGAAAATTTGGTGCAAAAATTCCAAAAAATGCCTGAGATATGCAACAAAGTTGAAAAAACCCTATCTATCCCATTATACAGCTTACCGGCATTTCCTCAGTTCGCGGTCAGCTTTGAAGAGTGCAGATGTGTTCCCGGTCCACCAAAGATCATCGCGTCCGACTCCGGAGGGAAGTATGGGGTGAGGGGGGGTGTGGGGAGGCAGGGTGCGCAGTATGTGGGTGCGGGTTGTGGGGGAGCAAGGAGACTGCGTGGGACCATTTTTTCTTTACAGGTTGTTTTTTTATTTTAAATGACGATGCGGGACATTTGCCACACTGGGGTGGGCTCCCAGCGTGGCACAAGGACGGCTGGTTGGGGGGCGTGGAGCTGACAGGGGATTGGGCACAGCATCTATTGCCACACTGGGGTGGGCTCCCAGCGTGGCACCCTGTACTCTGGGAGAGGGAGCCGACGGGGGATTGGGCACCTCCGCCGGGCTATACCATGAGTTGCCACGCTGGGGTGGGCACCCAACGTGGTATGTGGAAGGCTTTGGGGAGCGCAGCACAGCCGACGGGGATTGGGCACCCTGTTGGCTATACAGTGTGTGCGTGGGGGCAGCACGAGTATGCATGCATGTGTGTGTGTGTGTGTGTGTGTGTGTGTGTGTTTGTGTGTGTGTGTGTAGGGGAGCTGCGCATGATGGCGATATCTGATTGCTGCTCACTGAGGCGTAGCTCCCCCTTTCAACTGTACTCCACTGCATTTTGGAGCTGTCATAGACAGCTCCAGCATGCATTGGAGGACTGGGGCCGTGCCTGCCAACACACTGATTGAACTGGAAGAGGGGGTAACACACCTCCGAAAACTCGGATGATGGCACTATGTTTCTTGCACATGCATGCAAGCAAACATAAAAAGTAGGAGCAAGTGCAGAGCGTTAAGCAGGGCTAGCAGAAATGGTCGGGGTGGTGAAGGTTAGGAAGAGTTACATAAGCTAAGGTGGTTTAAAACAGGAGCACATGCTGGAAGTGGTGAGATGATTTCGTAGCTCCTTCTTGAACGTGGCATGGGAAGAGACTTGGCATAATCTTAGGGGGAGGGAGTTCCAGTACTGGGGGGCGTGATAAGCAAATGCACTCGGACCTCTGGAGGTGCTGTGTTTAGGGATGTGGACAAGGGCATTTTACATCGATTATAAGCTATAGCAGGAAGTGTGGTTTCGGAAGAGAGTTGCCAATGGCTTGGGTATCTGTGATTTGATAATGTCGTCACTGATGGTGCCATATGCATAGTACCGTGATGCTTGTGGTGAGAGCCTCCCCAGATCAGAGTAAAGGAGGCAGTGATGTTTCAGCCGGTGAGAGGAAGACGCATAACGACAGACGTTGCTGTAGGTAACATCCCATTTCTTAAGGTTTGATTTGCCCGCAGAGGTATATGTTGCAACAGCATAAGCGAGGGTTGGTAGGAATATGCCTCATGCTATAGCAAGCCTTGCTGAGTGGGTAAGGACACAGCTGGTTCAGTAAGCAATACCGAGTTTCATGTTGACCTGCTTACAGGTCTGTTGTATATGGATATCGAGGTTAAGTAACGGGTCAAGTGTTATGCCTAGGTATTTAAATGAGTCAACCACCCCAACTGATGTTCCATTAGAGGAGGAGACTCTGAATTTTGGTTGGGAGTTTTTGAGCTTCATAATGGACCCAAATAGCATGGCTTGGGCCTTAGATTCATTCAGGACAAGTTTGTCGCAACAGCCATTGTTGTATTAGTTGAAAATCTTGGGAGAGACTCTGGTTGATCTCTTCAACAGTTTTCGCATTCCTGTATAGGACAATGTCATCTGCATATAACAGGGATGAGGTCTGTGGGAGATTAGAGGTGATACTGTTGATAAAGATGGTGAAAAACAGCAGTCCTAAAATAGACCCTTGTGGTACATCAATGTTTATGGTTGTTTTATTTGAGAGGGTGGAATTAAATTTAACCATGTTTGTCCTATTGGATAAGTAGCTGTGAAACCATTTTACAACATTGGGCGAAAAGCCTAGAGATGTGAGGGTAGGTAAGAGGATGGGGTGGTCAACTAGGTCAAATGCCTTAGTCATGTCGATAAAGATGGATCCTGTGAGATGACCAGAGTCCATGGCTGCTAGGGCATCCAACATAAACTTGAGGAGGGTGGTAGTGGTACTGTGACCCTTGCGGAAGCCATGCTGTGCAGATGTTAGAAGGTTATATTTATGGAGGAATTCAATAGTTTGGGTAGCTACAAGCTTCTCAAGGAGTTTGCTGAGAACTGACAAAATGGCTATGGGTCTGTAGTTTGCTGGATCCTTGTGGTCTTAATTTTTAAAAACGGGTAATTCTAGCAATCTTCCAAATGTCAGGGACAAAACCCTGGTATAGGGAGAGGGTAACAATCCTAGCTAGTGGAGCAGCAATGTAAGGATTTTTACCCTCTCCCTATGCCTTGAGTACCGTGTCCAGTTCTAGAGACCACAGCTCTGGAAGGACATAGAGTGGAGGGGATAATCATATCAGATCATTTAAAGGTGGCCAGTCAGTGTGACAATGCAATTGGAAGGGCTAGTACGATGCTGGGGGGGCACAGGAAAGGGTATCATCAGCAGGAAGAGGGAGGTGGTGATGCCCCTACATAGATCAGTGATAAGACCCCACCTTCAGTACTGTGTCCAGTTATAGAGACCACAGCTCTGGAAGGACATAGAGTGGAGGCAGTCCAGAGAAGAGCTACAAAAGTGATACAGAGACTGCATCAAAAATCCTATGACGAAGGGAGGGGATGGGGGGGCACTGTGGAGCCCAAGCTGAACAGCAGCAATTTTTAACTGCTCTCTATCAGAGCGTTAACATCATCAAAAATAACCCATTAACAGCAGCGATCTGATAACATAACCTACACTAATCGACGGAGGAGCTTTTTAAATATAAGATGAGTAATCCTCATATGGATAGAGGAAGTAGCTCAGGCAACAGATTGACTGGAACTTCTCAGCCCCAGAGGTCGGGCCCTGACGCACAGGCCACGTCTCAGCATGAGTCAGAGGAGACCATGTCATCCATAGGCCTAAAACTACAATGGCTGATCACATCAGTTTCCCACTTAAGTACCAAAATAGACTCCTTTGGTACAAGGGTGTTGTGGTAGAATAAAACGGTGGAGGGGATGCAAACTGAGGTTGGAGACATCAAGCGGCAAGCTGAATCAGCCACGGCTGCATCCTCACTCCTAGTTAAGGAAAATACTCATCTAAGGGTCAGACTCAAGACACTGGAAAACCAGGCCCACTCTTCACATAACCGAGTCCATGGGCTGCCTGAGAGGATCAAGGGGGACCACCCTCTCATGATTCTGTGGGACTGGCTCATGGCCAAATTGGTGCCCAAGGATCAAAACATCTCCTTTGGACTACAGGAGGCCTACAGAATTACCCCTAGGGGATACCAGGAGGACTTGGAAACCCCTCATACCCTGCTCATTGTCACAGATGGCTTGGGCACTAGTGACAGGATCCTCCATTTTGCCCAACAAGCAGGACCCATTACCCAGGACAAGTGTGCAGTCTACCTGTTCCCCAATGTCAGCTACGCCACTCGTATGTGCCAAAAAAAATTTGACGGAGGAGATGGCTGAGGGAAGCTTTGATTTTTCCAGCACAATTGAGGATTATCCATAAGGGCAAGGTCTGTGAGTTTTCCAACCCTACCAAGGCAGGAAAATTGGCATCCTGCTTTGTTGATAGCAGCCGGAGCAGGCGTCGTGATCAAGGGGCTGAGGACACTGATTCTGAAGACCGCAAGGATGGCTGAGTGGCCCAACTTAGTGAGGCATAACTTTTGATGTTCTTTTCTACAGACAGTCATTACTGACTTTTAGCTTTCAGCAGTTGGTCAATATTTAGTTTTACTGAATCTTTAGCTGGCAGGCATTGCTTAATCATGCCTCGATTTACTTGAGCGCTCCTTCTGAGTATTAAACTTGTATTTGCTTTTTAAATTGTTCAAGGGCGTGCTTCTCATGTTAGTGATCTTTGTCTGATATTAACAAAAACAAATCACAGCCTTATAGTTTAACGATTTTGTAGATATATAATAGGGGGTATATTTTTGGTGCTTTTATGTAGTGGGAATATGCTGCCTTAATTGTCTCTTTTAGGATACATAATTTATTTTTAGGTGTATGTAACCCCCCCACCCATGGGGGTTCTTAAAAGTCATCTAGGAGCGGCCTACGTGTCCCCCCTGGTGGTCGGCGTTCGGCGTTTAAGCCATTTGAATGGCGCTGTGAGTGCTTATAGAGCCTCCACGTACTGTCTCTTTAAGAGCTGTCTACTTGCTGACATAATCAGTGCTCATGAGAGGGACTGTGTGGTTCCCTGCTCGAGTCCCACTCGAGCTGTAAGGTAACTGCCCCTCTTTGCCATCGCTGAAAGCGCAAGGGGAGCCCACTTGAAAGATGTAACTATTTGCCTGTAATTATTTAGAGTAATAGTAAAAATGTAGTTTGTTTAACCTGCTTTTGTTGCAACCGGGACTCTGTGTGCTGTGCCCCTCCATTTTGGACCAGGACAGTTCGAGGGGTCCAATAGGAGCCAGGGGGTATCTAAAATGGAGTAAGAAGCGACCAACCAGAATCAGGACTCTAATTGGAGCCGGCTGACTAATATGGATACAGCTAGCCATTCTGGGAAGTGAAGTTCTGAACTATGGCGCTTTGTCTGCACCAATGAGGGCAGTAGAGAGTAACTGGCATCTGCATGCCACCAATGGGATCAGGTGGCGCCCGAACTGAGAGTCCTTGCCCAAACTGCCAAGGGACAGAGTCGTTGTGGTTGTGAGCGAAGAAGGAGCTCTGGGCTCCTGCGCTGTTGAGCTTTCGCGCGGGAAGCGTGTGTGGAAGGCCACATTTCAGCGGGTTGAACGCCAGCAAGTGTCGGACTAAATCCGCTAAGCAGCGGTCAGAGGAGGCTGGGCAAAAGCACAGCTACCTACCAGGCTCACCCTGTAGAGGACTGGAGAATCTGCTTCAATTGCGCTCGGTCTGTCAGGACAAGCGAAGCTGCATCGTTTGGGCCCAGTGTTATGTAGTGAAAGCAATCGGGATTATACAGCAACTGCCTGGTATGGCACCCCTCTGCTCTTCATATAAATGTGTGTGGAGGAGTGGTTGAATTCCAGGCTCGGTCCTGTGAGTGGTGTGAGAGCGATCTTTCTGCTGGAGTCGTGAGTACTAAATCAGGGTAGCTCCCTGTCAGATGTTCATAGCGAGGGCAAGATTTGTCTGGCTGCTTTACTGGCTACATGAACTGAGCCTGCTGGCTCTACTTAATCCTCTTAGAAATCAAATGCTTGTTTTCTGCGTCAGGGCCCCAACCAGCTGCATCGAGAGGCTAGCCTTCTATTGCCTGGCTACCCAGAGACAGTGACTTATAGGTTAGGCCTGTGCACAGTGCCCTAGAGATAGATAGATAGAGATTATATATATACACACACACACACATATATATATATATATATATACACACACACACACACATATATATACATATACATACATACATACATACATACATACATTAGAGTGGTAAGCTAATTAACCTGATTTCCCCCAGTCCTTGTTATCTCCCCCTAAATAAATCAGATTGGTTGTTTTGCAGAGGTATACTGACTGATCTGTGTGTCTATGTTGAATTACTGTACAGGTGGTTATTGTCTAATTGCATCTTACTTTACAGGGGGTCCCCAGAGGCAGCTGATTGAACCAAGTCTGGGTGTAAGTGTATATTGTAAGGGTACTGTGATTGACCCGTGTGGGCCACTAGTGGGAGGAAAGGGGGGTTGCAGTGACCCAGAGGGCTGTGACCAAGTCATACCAGACTATCTTAAACCCGATCTCTGGGTGGAGGTACCCGACATCGGATCCAGACCCTTCAACCTGATAGCGGCAAGTCAGGCAGGGTAGTAGCCCTTGGGATAGTGCCCCCTGGGTGTTACATTTTGGAGGCACTGCTGGGATTAGCGTCCCCTAGTGGCCAAGTAGACGAAGTACCTCAACATGGCCAAACTAAAGGAAAAACTGGAGGGGGATATCATGACTAAGATTAAGTTGGACCCTGTTAAGGCAATGGTGCATAAACTGATGGGGTGGGGTGAAGCCAAAGAGCTGGATTCCCTGAAAACTGTGTTACTACTGGATGTACCTCTGGGGACCAAGAACGCTGATCTTGTTTCTGCAGTGGAGCGTGTTAAATGTCTAGGCAAGGTAGAGGTGAAGGGGCGTATGGCTGATCTACTCAACCAGACCTTGCAGGTGCTACTCTTATGCAGTATAGTTATAGACCCCGAGAGGGTACCCCCAGTGATCTACCCAGAAGGTGCCCAACAGGGGTGGAGGGTCATTCACATCCGGAGTGGGTCAGTCACCCCAGGGGAGTTCCCCCAAGACTAATAGCTTTAAAGATAAAGTGCTTAAATTGCCAGCTGTGGAAGGGAGGGAGGACTACCCAGGAGTTACTGCAGGCACTGGACCTTTCTAGTGACCCCACCACACAAAACTCCCCAGGTACCTCTCCTGGTTGTTCTAGAGTTCTATTCTGGCTTCACCTCCCCTAGTTGTTCCCCCTATACAGCTAGACTCCTATCATAGACTAAAACTTTTTTTCTGGTACTCTGCCTGTACCCTCAGGGGAAGATGATTTAGAGGCTTGGATGCACTATGCTACCCCTCTAGTCCAAGAGTGGCAGTGCTCTGAGGGGGAGAAACAAAAGAGACTGACGAGCCATTCGTTTCTTGTGAGCTACTAGTCTTGAAGCCACTGCAGTAGAGTACCTTTCTGCCTTAGAGGGAGTGTTTGGGAGTACAGAAACCGGGGAAGACTTATTATGGAAGTTCAAGTCCACCAAACAATGGAGGAATGAGAAATTGTCAGCCTTTGTCACCAGAGTGGAAAGGGCATTGCAAAAAGCTTATCGAAAAGAGGGGTAAGTGCCACAGCCTTGAACCAGGTCCGGCTGGATCATATTTTGAAATCTGCTAGGTTTTCCAGTGTGATATTGTTAAAACTCAAATTACATGACCAACAGGCTGCCCCTCCCGAATACTGTGTAAATTGATGAGGGAGATTCGAGAAGTAGAGACTGATGAAGAGGGGTGGGAACCCTATGTGGGAGTTGTGAATCTAAGCCAGACCCCTGAGTCCAGTGAACCAGATGAGACCCACCCCTCAAGGGGGCTGAGTCAGGGGCCTGATGCTTTTCCTGTGCCCCCAGAGGCCCAAGGAGGAGTGGGGGTACATGCTGTCTCCTCTGATCCCCGGGTAGAAAGTGATTTGAGGGCTGAGATTAGAGATTTATGAGAAATGGTGAGGGACTTGAAGCAAACTGCTACCCACCCTGGCAAACTGGGGGAACCCGAGTTATTTAGAAATAAACAACCTAGTCAAGAAGAGCCCTCCAGAACCCCTGACGCCCCCCAGCAGGTAAGATATCTCCCTCCCAACAAAGACCCCCAAAATACTAAGTTCTGTTACCATTGTGGGGAGGATGGACATTTTCAGACTTAGTGCCGGTTACCAGAGAATTTAAGGAGGGTCAACAGCAGGCTAGTCACCTGGCATCGCAAGGCTTATACCAGACCTCTGGGAGGGCCTCCTCGGAAGAGTTTTGTGACCAGGGCCAATGCCCAAGCAACCGCCAAAACCCCACCCTCCGAATGGTCTGATGCGGTGGGGCCCTCAATGGAGACCACCGTGAGAGTGAATGGAGTACCCACCCGGGCTGTGTTGGACAGTGGCTCTCAGGTGACCATTATGTTCCAGGACTGGTATTGGAAACATTTGCCTGAGGTGTCTCTGCAACCTTTGGATGGACTACGTTTGGGGGCTAAGCGATAAGGCCTACCCTTATTCTGGGTTTATTCAGATCTGGTTGTTTTTTCCTACTTCTGTGGCTGGGGTGGCTGAGCAAGTGGAAACCTTGGCCCTAGTGTGTCCCCCCACTGGACTGTATGATGGGGTGCCTTTGTTAATTGGAACCAATGCTCACATGTTTGGTCGCTTAGCGCAGCTGTGCTCTGAAAAACAGATGCCCAGGCCTGGGCGAGCTCTCAGAATACCGCCTTGATTCAGAAGGCCTATGAGACTCAGAGAAAGGCCGGCCAGGCAGAACCTGAAGGCCCGGTGGGTGTTGTCTGGAAGAAGGATCCAGAACCGTTGCTACTAGCCCCGAATGCCCAGTGTGTTTTGCAGGGGAAAGTCCGGATTAACAAGGATGTTAAGAATAAGATATTGATAGTGGATGCACCAGGTGAGGGAAAGTTGCCTGAGGGGTTGTTGGTTAAACCCAGTATCTTACCTGCTAGAGCCCATGCCTTTGCCAGGAGAGTAATGGTTCAAGTGCATAATGTATCTGATCGAGAGATTCGAGTGAAACAGGGTTGCACCCTGGCCACAGTGCACTGTGCCGATACTGCTGTTCTGCCCCACAACAAGACTCCCGGGAGAGGTGACCGAGTGACCCCCGAGCTGTTTGATTTCGGTGATTCCCCACTACCAGCAAAATGTAAGAAAAGGATCAGTGAAAGGCTCACCCAGAGGGAACAGGTGTTCTCCTTGAAGGAATGGGATGTAGGATGTGTGCAAGGGGCTGAGCATCACATCCGGTTACAGGATGAGCGGCCTTTCCATGAGCTATCTCGCTGCCTAGCCCCTGCTGATATAGATGATGTAAGGCGACACCTGCAGGAGATGCTTGCAGCTGGGGTGATAAAAGAATCCAGCAGCCCCTACGCCTCACCTATTGTGGTAGTGAGAAAAAAGAATGGAGCTGTCCAGATGTGTGTGTGGATTACCGTACTCTAAACCGGCGGATCATACCAGACCTGTACACCATGCCACACATTCAGGACACCTTGGACTGTCTAAATGGCAGTAAATGGTTCTCTGTGTTAGATCTCTGCAGCGGGTACTACCAGATCCCGATGGCTCCGGAGGATCGAGAAAAGACTGTTTTTATTTGCCCCCTAGGCTTCTACGAGTTTAAGCGGATGCCCCAAGGAATCTCAGGTGCCCCTGCTACTTTCCAGCATTTGATGGAGCGTGCTGTAGGGGACATGAATTTGCTCAAATGTCTGGTTTACCTAGATGATGTCATAGTGTTTGGCAGCTCCTTGGAAGAACATGAAAGTCGGTTGTTCAAAGTCCTGGATCGACTGGAAGACTTTGGTCTCAAATTATCTATAGATAAGTGCCAATTCTTTCAAACCTCTGTAAAATATGTGGGGCACATAGTATCCACTGAAGGCATAGAGACTGACCCCAGCAAAGTATAAGCTTTGACTACTTGGCCCCAACCAAAAAAATTTGAAGGAGCTGCAGTGGTTCCTGGGGTTTTGTGGGTATTACAGACGATTTATCAAAGACTACTCTCGGGTGATCTGCCCTCTGCTTAACTTTACCAAGGGTATCCCCCAACCCATAAAAAGTATAAGAAAACTGTACAATCTGGGACTGGAAGAAATTATTTCTGCCCAAATGATGTGTTTGGCACCCGCTGGACTGCTGATTGTGAGGAAGCTTTCCATGATATTGTATACCAACTTACTCATGCCCCAGTGCTGGCCTATGCTGACCCTGCCAAACCGTATGTTCTTCATACTGATGCCAGTCTGCAAGGGATGGGGGCTGTACTGTATCAAGAGCACCCAAACAGTCTAAGATCTGTAGTTTTTGCCAGCCGAAGCTTGACTCCTTCAGAAAAGAACTACCCAGTGCACAAACTAGAGTTCCTGGCTCTGAAGTGGACCATTGTTGATCAATTTCATGACTATTTGTATGGAGCTAAGATGTTGGTGAAAACTGATAATAATCCCCTGACGTATGTGCAGACCTCAGCTAAACTGGATACCACTGGCCATAGGTGGTTCTCCGCATTGTCTACCTACAACTACGCTGTTGAATATAGAGCCGGCCTGAACCATATAGATGCTGATGCCTTCTCCCGGAGGCCCGTGTCCCGAGTTGATTGGGTCCGGTTATCAGAACCTGACATAAGAGCCCTTTGCCAAAAATTTGACAGGGAGGAACAGGTGCCTCCTGATGCTGTGGACTGCATGGTGGACTGCTTGGGGCCATCTGAGAACTGCTTACCTGCTGCTTACTGTCATTTTTCTGCATTAGACACTAGTGTGCTGCCCCAATTCAATAATGATAGTCTCCAACGGGCTCAATCCCGCGATCCCATGATAAACCCTATCTTGGAAGCTCTGCAGGGAGGGGGAGATGTGTCAAAATTGCATTCCACTGACCTGAGAACTGCGCTGTTGTATAAAGAAGGACCAAAGTTGAAACTGATTAATAGGCTATTGTACAGGGAGACCGTGGGCGAAGAGGGGCGAGTAGTCAAATACCAACTGGTGTTGCCCATTGCTTTTAGAGAACTGGTCTTGAGGTCCCTAAATAATCACATGGGACATCTCGGCATAGACCGAACCCTTGATTTAGTGCGGTCTCAAATTTTATTGGCCCAAAATGAGTGCTGACGTGGAGCAGTATATCAGGACCCGTGGTCGATGCTTACAAAAAAAGGCCCTGCCTCAGAGGGCTGCCCCCCTGGTCAACAACACTACTAGTGCCCCTATGGAACTGGTTTGCATTGATTTCCTGAGTTTAGAACCAGATCTAAAGAACATCAGCAACATATTGGTAGTCACTGATCATTTAACCCAGTATGCCCAGGCTTTCCCCACTAAAGATCAGAAAGCAACCACGGTGGCTAAAGTCCTTGTTGAAAATTTCTTTGTTCACTATGGGGCCCCCCAGTGAATTCATTCCGATCAGGGGAGAGATTTTGAAAGCCATCTGATTAAAGAAATGCTATCCTTGTGGGGGATACGGAAGTCAAGAACCATCCTGTACCACCCCCAGGGTGATCCCCAACCTGAAAGGTTCAACTGCACCCTGCTCGATATGTTGGCACCCTGCACCCTAAAGACAAACCTAGATGGAGCCAACAGATCACAGCGCCTTGGTACATGCCTATAACTGCACCAAAAGTGATGCCACTGGGTTTTCCCCATATAGACTGATGTTTGGAAGGGAAGCCAGATTGCCAGTAGATGTTTGTTTCGGAGTTTCTCCTGATGGGGTTCAGGCGGCTAATCATTTACAGTATGTGCAAAAGTTGAAAGCCCAACTCAACCATGC
The DNA here is from genome assembly GCA_016271365.2 of Neoceratodus forsteri. NCBI lineage: Eukaryota > Metazoa > Chordata > Ceratodontiformes > Ceratodontidae > Neoceratodus > Neoceratodus forsteri. The sequence goes on along the minus strand of CM057458.1, from coordinate 1,393,274,463 downwards.
CTACCAACTAGTCCAGACCATGGCTGCTAAGCGAAACCTGGCCAATAAGGAAAGGTATGATAAAAGGTGAAAGCAATGGAACTGAGAGAAAGGGACAGAGTGCTATTGAGGAATTTGGGACTGCATGGCAAACATAAGATTGCTGACAGATGGCATCACCTTCCCCATATTGTTGTGGGAAAATTGGAAGATTTACCTGTATATAAAGTGCAGCCTGAAAACAATTCAAAAGATGTAAAAACTATACACAGAAATCATCTGCTGCCAATCGGACAAATTCTGATAGAAACTGAACCTCCCAATGCCTCCACCTCTGGGCCTATCACTAGAGCTGCTGCCAAGAAAAAAACAAGATTGGTTGACTCCTCGGAAATCAAACTAAAGAGGCTTTCCCCACCCCCCTCTGATGAAGTTGATCAACAGTCTGTGTCTGAGGACAGTGAGAGTAATATTGAGTACTACCCCTCTTATGAACTGAGCCAACTGTTTAGGGGCAATCCCCTAATTAACTCTGGGGACGAAGCTGGGCTTCCTGGACTGTCTGAGCCCCCAACTTTGTTTCTGGAGCCAATGCTCCCAGAGGATGCAGTAAGTGGCATCAAAGCCGAAGAGGTGGGGTCCTTGAGCCTGGCTGAACTGTCTGGTCTGGCTGAGCTATCTGACTTTTCAGAGGAAGGAAGTGATGGTGGGGGGGCAAGCTAGTGATATACTAGAACCTGAAGAATATTTTGAGTGCCCTGATAGTTCCTTGCCAGTACCAGGGTTTTCCCCTGCTGACCCAAATGCTGTGAGCTCAGAAATTGTAGAACAAGTCCCTGAAGGTACTATGGACTCTGGGTCCCCTCCTCCTCCTGTACTGGTTTCCCCCGACCCATCCCAGTGGGGCTGAGAGGGTGTCAGAACCCGCAGAGAGTTTACCCGAAACTCCTAGACAGACTGGCCGAGAAGTACGGCCTGTAGTGAGGTTGAGTTATGAGTCCCTGGGCCAGCCTGTGGATCTGCCTCTGAATGTGGTCCACAAAGGGGTGTACGTGTCCCCGAGCTCTTTGCCTAAACTGACCCTGGGAAATTATTCTCAACTGTTAGTATCGCCCTCTCAGTATGGTGTCTTTGACCCATTTAGCCTACACATAGCTGATAGGGAAGGGCTCCCTCTATACCAGTGTCATGGGCAAGAAGTAATGACCTGATTTATAAAAGAAGAAGGTTGTCTGTATGTGTAATGTTGTATAATCAATAGTAAACTATGTATTACAGTATCAGTGTATGTAACCAAAGGTCTGATGGTCTGTCAGTTTACACTGTTTTGCCTTAAAGTGGTTTAAGGTTAACTACTTGACGCAGACGCTAGCAGCTTCACCAGAGCTATGGTCCCAGCAAGCAATAATACCCTCCAGGGTGGGCAGTATTGGGTTATACCGGACCACCCAGGAGCATAATGAAGCCTAACACCACAGACAGAGGGCTTTATGGCCCTTGGAAGGTATGGTATAGCCCATCCCACCTACCCTGAAGGGTGTTGTTGTGCTTAGAAAATGAGCTACATGTCGAATTTTTATGTAGTAGTTAAAACAATTTACAACAAGCATTTGTCAATGCCAAATGTTGGTTGCTTGTTAAACATTTTTTTTTTCAATTCCGAGCCCACATTTTGAAGATTTCAACTCCTGCCTGAAAGGTGATTTTGCCCTGCGACTACAGAATCACGTTTCGGGATGCAAAAAAACATTTTGACCAGGATCGGAAAAATGACATCTGTGAAATTTATGAGGTGCTGTGAAGAAATGTCTATGTTGAAAATTTGGGGTCAAAGTATTGAAAATTGACAAAGTTATGAGCCTGAGTTCGCAAATTTCAATGCAGGCTCATAACTTTGAGATTTATTTTGCCAGCCTGCTCTTGCCCTGTGCACACTCACACAGCTATACTGGGACCAAGAATAACATGGATCTGTGATTTCTGTGACTATAATATTTCTCTTTGGCCCCCAATAGTCTCTCTCTCTCTCTCTCTTTTTCCTCCTATGGATGGTGGCACAAGTCAAACACTTATTTTGCCTGTCTGCTCTTGCTCTGTGCATACACACAACTACACTGGGGCCAAAGATAAACTTTATTTGTGATTTCTGTGACGTAATATTTCTTTTTGGCCCCCAATAGTCACTCTCACTCTCTCTCTCTCTTTCTCTCTCTTGTGGCACAAGCCAAAGATGTATTTTGCCAGCCTGCTCTTGTCCTGTGCACACACACAGCCACACTGGGGCAAAGAATATACTATATTTGTGATTTCTGTAACTATAACATTTTTCTTTGGCCCCCAGAAGTCTCTTTCTCTCTCTCTCTCTCTCTCTCTCTCTTTTACTAGTTGTTGTAGGAGTGGTGGTGGGGGCATCAGGAATGGGGCCATAATTTTTTGTATGCTAATTTTTGAAGATCCCTTGGGGCAGGGATGTGCAATGATACCAGCATCTGCCTCGCCCCCCTTGCATGAGATGCCGGCAGTGGTGGTACCCATTGCCTCCACCAGAGGTGCACACTGCACCGGACACACTTCTCCCTCCCCCCAGAGAAGGAGAGCAGTCCCTGGGACACTCAATCCTGCTGCCACCAGCTGGCCGTCCAACTCCCGAGTCTGTCTCCGAACCCGGGATGTAGGTGCAGCAAGCAGACACTTGTATGTTGCTGTGATAACTTTGTAATTTTTTCACATTTTGACCCCAAACGTTCAACATAGTCTTCTTATCACCTTACCTCATAAACCCCACAGGTGAAAATGTCTTAATCCATGGCAAAATGCCATTCTGCGCCACAGATGCGGAAAGTCATTTTGGACAGAATGTGAGAAATGACAGCTGCAGTGTTCATGAGGTGGTGTGAAAAAATGGCAATGATGAAAACTGTGAGTGAAGATATGAGAAATTGGAAAAGTTACGCGTATGCGTAGGAAAATGTCAATGAGCATACATAAAACAGGCATTTTTTGGTATTTTTACTCCAAATTTTCACCATGGCCTTTTTGGGACCCCACCTCCTGAACAGTGGCACTGCCATTTCGTTACTTAGCCCTGAAAGGTGATTTTTTGCAATGATTGCACTATTCAGTGCCACAGGTGCACAAACATGTTTGGGGCAGTATGTGAGAAATGACAGCTGTACTGTTTATGAGGTGGTGTGAAAAATTCTGTAAGTTGACAATTTGGAGTGAAAATATTAAAAATTCATAAAGTTATGTGCCTGCGTAGAAACCATGCAATGCACACTCATGATGCAGCCATTTTTGTGTATTTTTTCACAAAAATTTCAACATGGGCTTTTTGGAATCCCACCTCTTGAACAGTGGAACTGTCATTTCAGTACTCAGTCCCTAAAGGGGATTCCGCACAGGGAGCGCAAAATCACCTTTCAGGACTGAGTAATGACACAACAGTGCCAGCGTTCATGAGGTGGAGTCCCAAAAATCCCATGTTGAAAATTTGGTGCAAAAAGACCTAAAAATGGCTGAGATAGCAGCATAAGTTCAAAACACCATTGACTGCCATTATATGGCACCTACCTTAATTCTTCAGTTTGCCGTTCGACTTTGAAGAGTAGAGACATGTCCCATTCCACAGAAGATGCTAGCCACCAACCTCCAGAGGTAAGTTTGGGGTAAAGGGGGTGCAGGGAGGTGGGTGTGCAGAGGGAGGGTTGGGATGGGGGAGACGATGAGGGACCGTTTTCGTCTTTACAGGTTTCGTTTTTTTTTTTTAAAGATGTTGGGGGACTATTTTCTGTTTTTTCAGGGATAAAAAATGTTTGGGGACACTGGGGGTGGGCTCCCCAGTGTTCCAGAGTGGTGGGGGGTAACATAACTGGGGACACTGGTGGTGGGCTCCCCAGTGACCCATAGTACAGGGGGGATCGCGGACATGGGGATTGGGCACCCTGATGTTGGACAGTGCTGGGGGGATCACCAACATGGAAAATGGGCACCCTGATATCAGACATTGCTGGAGGGTCACCGACATGGGGATTGGGCACCACAGTGTCAGACACTACAAGAGAGGGGGATCACCGACATGGGAACTGGGCATCCCTCTTGGATTAGAGTGGTTTCAATCCTTTGAAGGACATGACCATTTAGCCCACCCAGCAGAGAGTTGCGTCAGGACCACACCTAGTGGTCACTGGGGTAAACTGCTGATCCCATGGTTCTGTGAACTGCAATGGGCTCAGCAGTGACACCCCCCGAATCCCATATTGCCACAATATGCTGGTTTACACAAGTGCAACCAATGTAAAAATTGCACAGAAACAAAAGATTACAATTATTTTAAACTTTTTTTTGGTGAAGTAGTCCCTCTATTGGTATAGTTGCCAGTAGAGGGCACTGCAGTGTAGTTCTTTGCTTTAGAGCAATTCTGCCCCCCCATCCTTGGTTGTTCGACCATTGTCTGACCCCAAGCTGGACAGTGCTCTGTTTGTATGTCTAACAGTGTATATTGTTTGAGTATTAGATGCAGCGCATCACTGCATTTGTGGTTGGGAGGGGAGATTGCAGTCGGCATCACTGCATTTGTGGTTGGGCGGGGAGACTGCTGTCAGCATCCTGGGAGTGTAGCATGAGATTGGGATGGCCTTTGAGTGACTGACCGCCGTATAAATAAGGTAACTTATTTATGTACTTTTTAAGATATGCCATTTAGTTTTCACTCCCCCACTGCTCTTCTTTAGTTTATTTTCAGTGTTCTCTTGGAGTGGTAACAGGAATGTGGGGGGCGAATGTAGCTGGAGTATGAGCGGGAGAGGATTGCTCTGAAAGCGTCCATTAACTACCTGATACGAGGTGAGCTGGAAATGGCTGTTTGTTTTGCTTGTATGGATCGATTACAGGTTTTATTTCTGTGTTACTTTTGGTGAAGTGCTTGGTTGACGGTACCAAGTGGGGCAAGGGGGTTACGTCCCTCACTAAGCAGCCAGAAAAAAATGGAGGCTGCTATGTTTTAAAACGGAAACTGGCACATTGGTACCAGTTTGCTACCAAGGAAGGCTGTGCTGGGACTTATCATTTTCTGGTCTCTATTGGTACTTAATGTACCCTCTTGGCATGGTTCTCAGCCATTCAGAGTCCAGGAAATATTATGCCCATTTTCTTATTTGTTTTTCTTTCTATTATGTTTTTTTTTTGTATCTTCTGTTGTTGCACTGTCCAAGAAGAAACTCTCTCAAGCATGAAAGATGTAACTAATTTGCTGAAAATCATTTAGAGTGATAATGATAATGTAGTTTGTCTAAACTGCCTTCTTTGCAGCAAGGACTGTTTTGTTTATCTCCACTATTTTTGGTTCTGGACTGGCAATTTGGACCAATCAGTACTGGTGGGACCTAAAATGGAGCCAGACTACAGGAGCTGTCTGGAATCAAAATCTGTAGGAATTGTAGTTTGGGGCTTTTGGGGCCTTTTTGAACCTGAAGGGGGAGCCTTGTTGTGACTGACAGACAGATCAGCCAACCAAACCTTTTGGATTCTGGGGAAAGTCTCAGGCATGCTGGCAGTTGAGTCAGATCTAAGTTGGGAGCTGAAGAAGCAACAGCTTGAGACAGTCAAGCAGCCGTCTGAGTAGTTTCGCGCTGGAGAACTGTGGAAAGGCCTGAGTTGTGGCCTGCATGTCTGCCTGCTACCCCTGAGAGGGCGAGGTGAAAAGAGAATTATTTCGGACTAAATCCAAGTTTGTGAGAATGAAGTAAGCCACTGATTTTTTACCAGGCTTATACCTGAAGAAGACTGAAGATTTTGCTGAATGCGATCGGCCTGTCAGGATTTCCAGCTGCTTTTGAATCCCTGGTTTGTGCAGAGACTTTGCGATCGTGACCGGAGAGCAGTTTGCCTGGTACAGTAGAATTTCCTTACATGTAAATGTGCTGTGAGTTGTTAATGGGTCATGATTTAGTTACCCACTGTGTGAACTGTTTTCTGCTTGTTGGAAGCTGAATCCAGCCCAAAACAGACTGTATCCAAATTTGTCTCCATTTGGCTAGGGCCTTGCCACACTGGCCCAGCCAAACTACCCACTGCACAGAGAAAGCCATCAATGAGAGATCTGGCTGGGGATCAGCCCCCTGCTCCATGCCTGAACAGGAACGATGCCTCAGCGATTTGTGTGGGCCCTGCTTCTCCTGATACTCCAGATTAACCACCTGCTGTCTCAAATTTTTGTCCAGCCTGTGTCAAGTCTTGGGTATCATGAGTAATAATCAGGGTAGCTCCAAGCAACAACAGCCTAAACTAAAAGTGTGTCATCTGATTGTCTTGTTGTTTTCTTTTCATGAACTGAGCCCTCCAGCTCCAGATTACAAATAATGTGTTGTACACGTTGTTTTCTTCCATCACAGGGCCCCAACCAGCTGCAATGTTCCTGGCTAGCCCACTGTTCTCCATCTGGGTACCCAGAGTGTGTGACTGCTTATGGACCGTGAAGTGCATGCATAACTGTTTGATTGATACAGCCTTTAAGCAAATTAACCTGATTACACCCCTCCCTTGTTCAAGTCCCTTAAATAAATCAGATCTAACTCTTTTTTGCATTTACCCTGACTGTGGTTCCAGTTTGTGCAAGAGTACTGTACTGCTGTTATTTGCTGTGTATAACCTTGTTTATACAACCTTGTTTATATACTTGTGTATAACCCTAGGGCCAGGCCACAGGAAAGCCCTGGTGGTAAGTACAAACAGTGTGGGTACTTGTGTGGTGTATCGGGGTATTGTGAAAGTGATTATTGTGTATTGTTCCAGCCACTAGTAAGGAAAGAGGGGGGTTACAGTGTCCCAGAGGGCTGTGCCCAGGTTAGCTTGACCACTACCAACCTTGATCTCTGGGTGGAGGCACCCGTTTCAGAACTCAGGCCCCTTTACCTGCTACTAGCCAAGCAGGCAGAGGTAGTAGCCCTTGGGATAGCACCACCTACGGGTTACACAGGTAACTCTTTTTTGCATTTTTGAGTTCCCTTTTTCAGCTATTTCTGGCTTCATGATATCTCACCCAGTCCTGTTGTAGGTTTGAGTGTTTGTATTTCCCCATAGTTTGTCTCTGTCCTTCAACCTCCTCTTGAGATCAGAGTTAAGCCACCTAGCATCCTGACCTTTGACTCTGATCTTCTTCTTCTGGGGCGTGTACTTGTTGGCTACCAACAAAAAATGTCTGGTGAAGCCTTCAAGGGCTTTGTCTATTGAAGTGGTATCGAGGGCCTGGGCCCAGTCCACTTCAGTCAGGGCTTGAAGGAAGGAGCCTTCGTTTAGGGCTGAGTAATTTCTGATCCAGAAGGTTCTGGGGGGTAGCTTGGGGAAATTGTTCCTCCATGCCAGAAAGGTAGGTGTGTGGTTGCTGAGTGAGTCTGCACATGTCCCTACCATTTTGGCCCTTTCTGGATTAGACACTAGTATCCAGTCTAGTGTGGTATGGTTCCTAGTCTTGTGGTTGATGTGTGTGGGCTTGTGCATCAGCTGTGTGAGATTTGATCCAGGAGGTTGTTTTTGACCTCCCTGGCTAGCTTATCCCCCCAGTTTAGGTTACAATCCCCAAGTATTATCTTTTCAGAGTTGGGCAGGGTGGGTACGGTGTTTGCCTGCATTTTTAAGGCTTCCATGGCCTTCTTCGGCATGTTATAGGTGCACCCAACAAGGAGTGGCTTGAAGTCCCCAATGAGAATTTTGACAAACAGTACTTCACACCCATCTCCTTCAAGATCCAGGGTAGAGACCATAGTTGCATTGATTTGAGACCTAACATACTGTATAACAGGACTCCCCCACACTTCTTCCTCTTCCTACCCTTCTTAAATGTTTTAAAGCCTTGCAGTTCAATCTCGTGATGAAGTACATTTGGCTTAAGCCATGTTTCAGAGATACAAATTATGTCAGGGGAGTAAAGACTGGTCCAGGCCTCGAATTCGTGCATCTTGGGGCTTAGGCTATTAATATTCATATGGGCTACCCTCAGTTCCCTAGCACTGACCCACTCCAGTGTGCTGTTAATGCAATCAGGGGCAGAGGGAGCAGCAGAAAAAGTGCCCCCACCCCACCCCACCCTGCACCACCTCCTTTACTTAAATAGGCTTCAGGGACAGCCCAGCCCATCTCCAAAACTGCAACAGTTGCCCGATGACTAGAGCGGCTTAAAGGGGAACAGCCTGTTATGCTCGACTCCAGTCTTTGTGTGCATAGAACAAAGGACAGTAACTACGTCTAGTCCTGAGTTAGTCTGCTGCATCCTAAGGCGGGAAAAGAGGGTGCCAGCCATTACATCATAGTGCTGTTGTTTCTTAATGTATTTGATTTATTTTTGAGGCTGGGAAAAGAGTGTGCTAGCCATTACATCGTAGTGCTGTGTTTTTACTGTCTTTGACTCATCTCGACTGCCAGTTTACCCAGTCTGTTTCCGTTTTAGCTTAGCCTATACAGCCTCCAAAACTGTCTTTGACCTACCTTGATTGCCAAGTTACCTAGTCTACTTCCGCCTTAGATTAGCATATACAGCCTCCAGAACAGGGGTCTGCTTGTCCTAGATTAGCCTATACAGCCTCCAGAACAGGGAGTCTGCTTGTCCTAGATTAGCCTATACAGCCTCCAGAATTGGGGGGGGTTGCCTATATGTTTAAGACACCTCTGGGAAGGCTTTGCAGTGAATCCCTGAGTAAGGTAATGGCTGAATTTAGACAAATGTGGTGGTGGATAACGATGGGATATCAAAAGAGGGGGGGAGCCAAGATTTTACTGTGAACCCTATATGTATTGACAATTGCTGTAACTATTCACATCACTGTAGGTCAGGGCAGGCATCATACCAGTGGAGTTGGTCCAGACAGGGGTCACTTTACCCCAGGGCGTCACCACCCATGTTTCAGGTTCAGTATGACGACCATTCACATACTGGAAAAAGGTTTTTTTTTCATGGATGCAGTAACGTATATAAGGGCCCACAAGAGTAAAAAACACCCCACCCCATGCAAGCCAGTGTTAAGACAGTCCTTCTGGGCTTCTTGCTTCTAATGGGGGGTGACATAGAGCCAAACACCAACCCCCCAGGGACTAGCATCTTCCACCTAACACCCAGAACACCGGAGTGGGCCAATGCTAGGGGACTGAGGGTGGCCCATGTGAATATTAATTGCCTTAGGTCCAAGATGCACGAACTTGAGGCCTGGACCAGCCTTCACTCCCCTGACATAATCTGTATCTCTGAAACATGGCTTAAGCCAAATGTACTACAAATGGAGCTGGAACCACAGCTCTGATGAAGCCTCTTAGTAGTGGGTGGTGGTGCTCATTTGGAATATTGTGTATACAAATAAATAACAGTGATGCAAACATTTTTCTAGGCAGGTGTGCTGTCTATCTCTTTATGCATATTGCATGAGACACCCAGTGGTGTATTCATGGGACTTACAAGGTACCGTCTTGGAGTAAGGCAGACATAGCAAAATTTTGATGCCCTTCTGGCTTAGCCAGTCTCAGTAAGTCCTCCTTTGCAGTGAACTCAAAATAATAAGCCTTAATGACTCCGGGGCGTTCATGTGGGTGCAGTTGCTTTTTCGCCTTTCTATGACATGTTCTTATGTTTAGAGGCTGGGTTGTGGGGTAATCGAGAAGCCAGGGCACAAATGATCGCATCCTTCTACCCTTCTTGCATGCTGTTCAGATAGTTTTCTGATTGCTCCTGTTCTCCTGATTTTTGACTTGGTCCAATAAGTCTTATTTATTTATTTATCTTTTTATTTATTTGTTTGTTTATTTATTTATTTATTTCTTTGATAACCGAGTAAAGTGCTCTGGTCCAAGGGACCGTTTACAGGCACGACCTGGGCCAAAAGGCACGAGCAACAAAAGCAGTACAAGTAAGCTGGTAACAGTACATAGGCATTAACAATAAATCAGTATACAAGTAAAAAGGCATTTACGAGCACAGTGGTAACACTTCAAAAATACAGTATACAAGTACAAAGCAAACGTAGGTAACAGTAACAAGGAAAGTTGAGTCGCCACTTGCCCTGCCCACCCACATGAAGCTACATTCCCAGACTAGCTACTAACCCACCAATAGCAAGAAGGAGGTTAGTAAGGTTAAGAGAAAATGGGGGTGGGTGCTACCTGGGTGGACAGTTGCAGCTGTCCCTAGAGATGAGCCAAGATTTAAGATTAAGTTTGAAGGTGTGAGGTTTGTCAGATAATCTGAGTGTGGCAGGAAGCCTGTTCCATAGTTGGGGGGGCCGCAACCAAGAGTGCATGACCACCCATGTTAGTAGAGGTTTGTGGAATCTCCAGGGGAGGAAAAGCAGAGGCTCGGAGACATCACAATGTGGTGCGGGGCTTGAAAAAGAAGGATAGGGGGAAGCAGGACTGCTCCTACTACAGGTATCTATAAAGCAGCCGAGGGTGAAGCCAAAGTAACTTTACAAGGAGAGCCAATTTAGGGAGTGATATAGGTCACAGTGATGAGTGGCGTAAGGGGCGGACAGGGCAAAGCAGCAAATACTGTTGTATGCAGACAAGAGTCTCACCCATAGGGCGGCAGAGACATGGGTGTAGATAGGGGAACAATAGTCCAAGATAGGGAGAAGGTTACTTCGAGCAATAGCCAGGCAAGCCTCGGCAGTCAGGTGGGGTTTGATGTGGTATGCAGCACCATGTTTCTGATGTATCTACGGACAACTGAGCTAGTGTAGTTGGTAAAGGAGAGGGTGGGATCCAGTGTGAGTCGTGACTCCCAAGTATTTGAAGGAGGGGATGATTTCAAAGAGCAGGGCCAGTGGGGGTGGGGCAAATCAGAAGAGAAGAGTTAGCCTTGAGGGTTCTGGCAAGGAGAGGTTTAGACCCAAACAGCATAGCCTTAGTTCTTTTGGCATTGACCAGCATCAGGTTATCAGTGAACCATTTGTGGGCAGTGCAGTAGTTCCTGGTGAGGACAGAGGATAGTTGGGGAACAAAGTTGTTGCTGTGGTAGATGACCAGGTTGTCAGTGTAAAGGAGGGATTTTCAGGAGAGGAAGTCCATGGCAAGAGAATTGACAAATATGGTAAAGAGCAGGGGGCCCAGAATGGAGCCCTGGGAACCCCAGTGGAGACAGTTAGGGTAGGTGAAGTGGCAGAGGCAATGCACACTGCTTGAGAGCAGTCAGTAAGATACTGAAGCTCTTAAACCAGTTTGTAGTTTCCATAGAGCAGTCAATCATATGTAGTTTGGAGAGGAGGATATGGTTTACTAGATCGAATGCCTTAGACAGGTCCACAAATATGGTGCCGGTTGCACACCCATGGTCCATATCAGAAAGTATGTGGTCAGTGCTGTGGTGCCTGCGAAATACGTGTTGCTGGTTGAATAATATATCGTATTTGGAGAGGTGCTCAGATAGCTGGTGATGCACAATTTTTTCAAAGAGCTCACTAAGGTGGGGGAGAATGGATATCGGTCTATAGTTATCAGAGGAGATGTGGGTCACCAGTTTTGAAGATGGGAGTTATCCTAGCTGATTTCCATGGGAGAGGCATGAAGGAGGTAGTCAAGACAAGACTGAGAATGAATGTGAGGGGTTTGGCAATCACTGAGGAAACAAGTTTGAGAAACACCAGGGAGAGGGCATCAGAGCCTGGGGCTTCCCCAGTTGGGTAGGCTCTTAAGGAGTTTAAGGGTGTCCTTGAGGTAGACGATCTTGAAATAGAAAGGGAGGTGAGTGGGGGTAGCACCAGGTGTGGAGGCTGGTGGTAAGGGGGTAGAGCAAGGACTTGGGTGGTGGGGCTGACTGGTGATAGTGTAGGCATGGTGCCAGGTGGGGGGGCTGGGGGAAGCAGAAGACTGCAAGCTAGAAGGATTGCTAGAAGGAGTTTACTTAGGAGGGAAGACAGGTCAGAGAATTTATGGTTGAAGGCAGTGGCTGTCTCAGTGGGGTCTGTCAGGAGGTCAGATGGGGAATTTACTTATTTATTTATTTATTTCAGTTTCAGATAGATACCTTTGAGTTGGAGACTCATTTACAAAGGTTCCACGCTACATAGATTAGATACAGACAAAATTTTACAACAAATGCACTCAGAGCATATAGATTCAGAATTTTACGGAGTACAGCCAAGCTAACATTAGGATACTAGGGTTACTTAGCATAGTTTATTACATAGTGCATATCAAATGCAGATGTAATAAAACATTTGAGCACTTAAGAGAAGAGGCAAGCCAGAGGCCACTGTCTGAGAAGGAGGAGGAAGAGGCTAGAGTTCAGTTACAGTCACAGTTGCTTGAGGACAGGAGGTGGTCCGTAAGAAGGGTTTTAAATTGACCAAGGCTTTGTTCATTTACCAGGGTGGTGGGAAGGCTGTTCATCCACAAGGGGGCCCTGTAACCGAAAGGCCTTTGGAATTGAGAGGTATGGCTGGGGGGAATTGAAAAGAGATGGTGGTTAGAGCTACAAGTGTACTTTATCTTACTGTATGGGTGTATTAAGGGGGCAAGTCCAGTGGGGGAGAGGCCTAGGGCAATTATTTTGGCTAGAATGCAGGTGTGGAACCTAATTCTGTTGTCAAGATTAAGCCAGTTGGTAGCACTGTAAAGCGTGCAGGTGTTTGTAAGGTGGTCACAACCTAATGCAAGCCAGCAAGCTCTATTTAGGGAGAGACGGAGACCAGCTAGAGAGGAGGTGCTTGCTGCCCCATATATCAATATACCGTAGTGAAGCAGAGAGAGGACTGAGGAGGAGACGGCAAGCCTGAGGGCATCAGGGGTAAGGCAGTGCTTGTAGTGGTGCAAAACCCCAGCCTGGTGTTAAGGGCCTTGGTTAGGTGGTGTATGTGTTCGTGGAAATTGAGGCCTGGGTCCAAGGTGATGCCCAGGTATTTAAAGGAGTCCACTTGATCTAACGGAGTCAGATTTGAAGTTAGTACTTTTGGGCAGAGCACCTTCCTGGTATTCTGCGGGTATGAAAATAGCATTATTTTTTTTTTTATAATTAAGAATAAGGCGTTGCGCAGTGAACCAGCTTTCAACACAGCTGAAAGAGGACTGGAGGGAGTGATGGAGTTCCAGAGGGTCAGGGCTGGAGGAGAAGATGACTGCGTTGTCTGCATAAAGTAATAGATTACCAGGGCAGGACTCAGGGAGGGAGCTGAGGAAGAGGTTAAAAAGTAGCAGTCCCAAAATGGACCCCTGAGGGACACCAGAGAGGACAGGAAGTCTACTGGATAAAGCACCACCAATTTTGACCAGTTGAGACCGGTTTGAGAGGTAGTCTGTGAACCTTCCCAAGGCATCCTGAGAGAGAGTCCCAAGTTGGTTAATGTGGTTAGAAGGAGGGAGTGGTTGACGGTGTCAAACGCCTTAGTGAGATCAATGAAGACAGCACCAGCGATGTGACCCTTATCTAGCGCAGAGTGTATGTGTGTGGTAAATTCGAGGAGGGCAGTGGTAGTACTGTGTCCTTTGTGGAAACCATGTTGCTGTTTGCAGAGAAGGTTGTATTTATTGAGGTGCTCTGTGAGCTGATCAGATACAGTCCGCTCTAAGACTTTGGAGAGGGGTGGGGGTATGGAGATGGGATGGTAATTATTAGTATTTGAATGATCTCCACCTTTAAATATTGGTGTGATGAAGGCAGATATCCACTTAGAGGGGAATTTACCTAGACATAGAGACCGGTTTAAGATGTGGGTGAGGGAGCAGAGGACCTCATTGAGGGTGAGGTGAAGGAGCTTCAAGTCCAGAGAGTTGGAGCTGAAGGAGGAGTGACTAAGGGCATTTTTTGAGGTATGGCTCCACAGACTTAGAAGTGATACAGCGCAGGTAAAAGGGAGGAGCTACAGGGGGAATAGGGGCATTAGATGATGGAGGATTAAAGAAATTAGGAGGGAGAACATTGCTAAGGTTAGTGAAGGTATTATTGAAGGCTGCGGTGATACAGGTAGGGTCATCGATCAAGGACCCATCAATCATGACCTGTGCTGGGACTGGGTTGGGGCCCTTGCCACAAATGTCCTTAATATTGTTCCAGAACTTGCACCCTGAGCCCCAGGAGGAGGTTAAGGAGGATTTATAAAAGTCTGCTTTTGCTTTGCGAATGTCCCAAGTGCACTTGTTCCGAGCCTCTCTGTACTTATTTCTGTCAAGGGGGGAGGCCAGACTCAATGGTGCTTTGCCACAGTGAGTCTCTAGACCGCAACAAGGCCATGAGGTGATCTGACATCCAGGGCACATGATTGCGTTTAACCATTCTTTTAGTGAATGGAGCAAATTTGTCACAAATAGTGTTGAAGGACAAGATGAAAAGGTCAAGGGCTATATCCGGGCCGATGGAGTTAGTAATGAAGGACCAGTCCACGGCCCTGAGATGAGCTTTAAGAGCCGCAAGTTTACTAGGGTCAAGTTTGCATTGCGCTACTAATTTGGGAGGAGGTCTAGGGACTTTGCAGGACCAGGAGCAGAGGACTGGGGAGTGGTCACTAAGGGCATTTGGGAGAACAGACACACTAGTGAATTTATGTGGACGATTGGTAAAGACAAGGTCAAGCAGTGAGGAAGTTCTAGTGCGCCTATCAAGGCAGGTGGGGTAGGTGACCACTTGGGATAGGTCCTGGGCTGTGGCCGCATCAATGAGAGGAGTGGCGTCCTTACTTAACCAGTTGATATTGAAATCACACAGGACAATAGTTTCTGAATGCGATGGTAGGGTGTCCAAGTAAGACAGTACCAAATGGAAGGCTACTTTTTGGTCCCTAAGTGGAATGTATACCACAGTGATGTAAAGTGGGGTCTGTCACACCCCAAGGTTAGTTTAACTGAAAGGGCCTATGGCCCAGGTCCCAGCTGGGAGGAGGGGATATGCTGAACATGGATTATGTCCTTAGTGTAAATGGCGCAGCCACCCCCATGTTTACCCTGTCAGTCTACATGGAATAGGTTATGCCATTAAGGGTTACTGAAGAGTCGGGAATCCTAGGGGAGAGCCAGGTTTCAGTCACAGCTATAAGATCAGGTTGGCATTGTACTACCCAACCCTGGAATGAGTCCCAATTTTTTAATAAACTGCAAACATTGAGGAGTAGGTTAAGAAGGGGCCAAGGGTACTGGGGGCCCAGGGTTAGGATGGACATTGCCTGATATGAGAAGTAGAAGGAGGAGAAGGCACCTTAGCGCAGGATACCAGGACATCTTCCTTTTGTTGTAGAGCGAGAGCTTGGTTGAGCACTCAGTGGAAGAACTGGTAGGAGCGGGGAGTTTTTGTAAATACTGGGTAGCCAGGAGTAGGAGTTGGCATGAAGGGTGGGACGGCTGCATCATGAGATGCAGGTGGTGGGGCTGTCTGTCCCTGGGGGCGAGTCCAGTGTTGTGTGCCTAAGACGGCGAACATGGGAAGTAAGTACGGTGAAGATCATGTGCTCAGACCCATTTCTAACAAACTGGGGGGTTGTATATTGGGGCTGTTTGTGTGGGAGGGGGTAAGAAGAGAACTGATGGACTCCCAGAATTTTCTTGGATTACCAAAGCTCTCCCTCTGTAGGTTGGTGTAGTAATTCCACTTGAGGGTTTGGGTCAGGTGCTTGCATCGATTTCACAGGTGCCCATGCCAGAGAGTGGGTGAGGGGGGTCAATTTATGGGCAGTCCATTTGCGGTCCCTCTCCTTCATAAGGGAGAGGAGTTCTTTGCTTATCCACTGCATACACCTGCCACAAACTCTCCTAGTTGTAACAGGGAAATGGCGATCCTGATGATCCAGGAGAATGCTGGTGAAGTGAGTGACAGCAAGGGTGGCATCTGAGATAGCATAGAGGCTCTGC
Source organism: Neoceratodus forsteri (assembly GCA_016271365.2). NCBI lineage: Eukaryota > Metazoa > Chordata > Ceratodontiformes > Ceratodontidae > Neoceratodus > Neoceratodus forsteri. Next base: position 1,393,258,674 of record CM057458.1, on the reverse strand, counting down.
CAGTTTATGGCCCTAACATCATCTAGCAGTAGGGCAGTGTCAGGAAGGTTAAAATTGCAGAAAGACAGATATTTGGTGGGAGGGCAGGGTGCCTTAGAGGACCAGATGATGTAGGCAGGGTAATGGTCACTTATCGAGTCAGATAGTGTACCTGCATGAAGGATATGGTCCTCATGATTAGTTAACACCCAGTCGTTATAGGGAGTGGGTGGAGGTACAATGGTTTTGACGGGTGGGGAGGGAGATGATTTGCACCAGGTTGTGCTGCTTGAGCAGGTTGGCAGAATCAGTTTCATGGGCACCTAACCAGTTGAGGTTATAGTCCCTGAGGAGGATGGTTTCCCCTAGCAGGAGAGAGGGATCCTAATCCTACGAGCAGGCTTTTGAGGCCAGTGATGCTGCCGTACAGAAGGTTATAGCAGCTACCCAGATTGAATTTCTGTGTAGAGCCCAGAGTCACTTCAGTAATGAGCCAGTCGCTGAGGGAATCATTTTCTGCACAGAGGGTAGTGGAGGCGGAGATAGGGTCCCTGACCATGATAGCAGTACCACCGCCCTTTTTTTGCCAGTTCTATCTTTGCACAGGAGCATGTAGCTGACTGGTTGGATCATGATGTCAGTATGTTGGGGCTTTAGCCAGGTCTCTGTGAGACAAAGTACATGGGGTTTATGGAGAGAAATCCAGGCTTCAAGATCTGAGAATTTGGCTGGAAGACTGCATACATTCATATGCGTAATTTTAAATCCAGGAGCATTGCCCAATACCACAGGTTGATGTGATCAGGGTGTTAACAGGTGCTGGATTTGTTTCGATGTCACCACCCAAAAGGAGCAGGGAAAAAAGTGGTGGTAATCGCACTGTGTACCAGGAAAGGAGGAGAGAGAGAGGGATGGAGGGAGTGTAGGAAAAAGCCAAGTAGGCAACGCTCAAGGTTGAGAAGTAAGGCAAGCATGAGGCGTCCGAGCGAGGAGCTCACCCATCTTGGTGAGGGAGGGAGGGATGTAATGGGGAGAGGGTAGAAGGCTTCCGAAAATTGTCTGACATCAGCCTGATCAGAGGCGAGAACTGTGGCACAGAAATCAACTGTAAAGAGGGTGCCTACGAGAAAGACGACCACAAGGGGCATTAAAAAGGACCTTATGCTTCTGAGCATAGGGAAGGCCTGGGTGCTGAAATAAACAAATTAGTGCAATGCTATTCAGGAGGAGAGAAAAAAAATAATAGGTGAGCTGATATGGATGTTGGATTTCAAAACTGTGTTCTGCTAGCTAGGAGTAGAGGGAAAATTTGCATAGGCAAGGTAATAAGTCATAGTATAGGGCTGGGCTGGACACTGGAATAGTGAAACAGTGCCAAAACCAAACAACTCACTTCCACTCTAGTGAAGATAAACTCCCAAATGTTTCTCAAGGAAAATAATTTTTCATTTATTGTGTCAACCTGGTTAAGCACACCAAGAAGTTGCTATCTAGTGACAGGTACCCCAACGCTTTGCCATATGAGGCTTTGTCAGGGAGTGAAACAGTACACTGCTATCCAGGAGGAGAGAAGAATATAGGTGAGCTGGTCTGCGCAGTGGAGCACAAATCAGTGTCCTGCTACTCAGAAGGAGAGGGTAATTTGTAGAGGCAGGGTGATTAAAGAGGGAATGGTGCCTTTAATAGTGAACGGCTTCCAGGAAGAAGAAGCAAATCAGAGAGAAAGAAGGAGGAGAGGTAGGGAAGAGGTTTAGGCAAAAGGTCGATTTAAAAGAATGTCTGGGTCGGGGGTGGCAGGCGGAAGAAAAATTCAAGTTGAGAGTCTCAAGGTAGAGAACACGCCTGAAAGAACCAAAAGTTAAAGCAGTGGAGACCAAGCTTCAGTCTCGGAACTGGGCTAGAGGGCGCAGCCAATCGGGAGCAGTGGCTGGGAGAGGCAGCCTATGGAGGGCTTCCTAAAAGTGGAAGTGAACAATCCTGTAGCTGCTGGAGTCCCAGGCTTGAGGAGCATACCTGCTAGGCTTGGCTATCTGGCCATCTTGAAACTACCATGCATAAAAGTCTAACATATGCAGCTGTGGTAGAGTCCTCCAGTATCGTAATGTGGATTTTAGTCTCTTTCACCCAGTGGACCACGCTGTGCAGGCACTGCTGTCATGAGTCATCATTTGTGGTGAGTGAGGCCATGTCAGTAAGCTGGGTACCCAACATATCCTTGAGGGATGTCATGCCTGCTGCCACTACCACCACCATGTTGCCTGGCAAGGGGCTGAGAGGATATACTAGTCCCTGACAGATACTGAAGTGAAATGTAAATTATACACTGCAGCAATAACGTTACAGATAGGTGTCTGGTAGTGAAAAGAGGCTGCTTGGTAGATTTATTTTACATCAAACACAACAAAGGCATGATTCCCAAATAATTCCACAATTCAGCTTTATTACTTCCACCAAAAAACAACATTCTGTGGCCTAACTTCTTTATGGTACATCACTTTTGGTATAACTTGCTAAAGCATACTAAAAATAATTATTCCTGGTTTAAAGCTTTTTGGTTGCATCAACCTACTAACCCTCCCAGTTGTCCCTTACATTCACGACTAGTCCACTAGCTTTATGCCAACTGTGTCGAAAGCTCATATGGGGAGTGGTCAACTTCTTGTTGTCAGAAGGGACACAAGCACGTGGTCTTTGTACTTCCGCTATCTACCTCATTTCTTTCTGGGCCAGTTTGAAATACAGTGTGCAAGGGGCAATGAAGCTAGGTTCTTTTCTGTTCCTGTACTACCAGCGCCTACCAAATTGATTTCCACAGCATGTCGGAATACAGGTTGAGATACAGAATTTGAATTTAATTGTGTCAGTGGTTCTTTACTTAGCACTATTGCCTCTGGGTCTGGAAAATAGGAATCATAGTTTTTAGTCCCATACCAGAAACTTGCATATCTCTCAACCTACCCCTACTGACATTGTAGTGCAGCCCTCGTGGGGTCAGCACTGATGATGGTGCCGTAACTCAGATGAAACATTATACTGAGGTTCCTTCTGCCTATCTCTGAAGGCTGTCCACGCAGAAGCAGAGTCAGTAGCACTTATAAGTGTTGGGGAGTTTCCATGCTGCCCTGGCCAACATTACCTTTGTCAATAAAAGGGTGTATGCAACACTAACCCCCAATGCAGCTAATAAAGTCAATTAATTTATTTTTTTACCCTGTGCCCATAGGAGAGGACCTTGAAGTGGCGGCACTTTTTGGCATTGAATTTCATATGCTAAACCTCTGATCAGCTCTCTAGCCTTTGAAAGTCTCTTTGCATCTCCCTTACCCCCTCCTCACCGTCTACCCCTCCACAGAGCTTAGTATCATCTGTGAAGAGACATGTCTTGCCCTGCATTCCTTCTCCCATTTTGCTGATAAACATATTGAAAAGGACTGAACCCAGGACCGATCCTTGTGGCATTCCTCTGGTGACCTCTCTCTTATGATTTGACTCTGTTAACAACAACCCTCTGCTGTGTCTCCCCACTGACCAGTTTTGCACCCATCTAACTGTGTCCTTCATTTCACCCAGATCCTCTAGCTTCTTCAGCAGCCTTCTGTGAGCGCCTGAGTCAAAAGCCTTGCTAAAATTAAAGTAGAGAAAATCCACAGCGTGACCCTTATCCACTACCCTCGTTATTCAGTCAAAGAATACTATAAGGCTGGTCTGACAAGACCTCCCTGCCACAAACCCGTGCTGTTAGCTATCCTGGAGTCCACTACTCTCCAGGTAGTCCACAAGGTCCTCTTTGACTCGTGTCTCCATCAGTTTACCCACAATAGAGGTAAGACTGACAGGTCTTTAGTTATCTGGCTGCTTCTTGTGCCCACCCCTATTATGGAGCAGGACTACATCTGCTACCCTTCAGACTTTTGGAACTACCCGTCTCATTTGAGCTTTTTAAAAACCCTACCAGGGTTTAGTTAGTTCCATTGCCTATTCGTTGAGCACCCTCGGATGTATCCCATCTGGCTCTGGGGCCCTATCTTGTGGAATTAGTACATCACTAATATGACAAGTGAATTACAATCCAAGTCACATCATTTTATCTTCTTTAACTGGTTCATGCATTAGTAGCCATTTTGGCTCTGACCAGAGTCTGTTTTACTAGCGGCCAGACCCCCAAGGGTTTTCTTTGAATTCCATGTCATTATCTTTTCCTGAGGTTTAACTCACCTCCCCTTTCATTACTCGCTGCTGGCCACACCTCTTGTCATTCAGCAAGAAAACATTACAGTAGGTGGCTTATCTTATCTAGAGATAAATACAGCTATAAGAGATGGACACACCTGGCCGGGGGGGGGGGGCATGAAGTAAAAATAAGTGAAAAATGCCCCCACCCCGAGGGCTAGAATTAGGCAGAATCAAGAGCTAGGTTTGAAGATTAAATCATACAGTAACTCTCTCAACTGCACATCATTACAAAGGATGTCTCTCATTTTACCCCAGCATCATGCTGTTCCACATCTGTCATACATGGAAAAGGTACTGCCATACAACAAAGGTGCTGTAAACTTGGACATTAATCAGAAACATACCTATGATGCTAAATAAAAATAAAGTTTTGCACAAATATAGGTGTAAGGCACCCCCTCCCCATCTCTACCACCATGCCCAGTGGTGGTGGTGGGGGAATAATCTCAGGGGTGACTCCTGTGTCTAGGAGTAATATGAATGGAACTTGTCACCAGAAGCCACCCTCCCCTGTTTGTTTCTTCCCAGTCTCGCTTTCCCCACGCCCCCTAGACATGGACCATGGAGGTGCCGTCTGTAAAGTCTCTGTGCTATGCTGGTGGGAACTGTTCTGGCCATGTTACATGTGCCACTTCAGAGGACTCTGCTTACCACCTTGGCCAATTCATTAATGAGTTTAGTTGCCATTTTCTAGTACTGCACCCACTACCTTGGCCTCTTGTCACATTCTTCTTCCCTTTAGCTCAGGGGACAAACGGAGCCGCCCATGGTTGATTAAATAGTAGATTTCCTTGTTGCACAGCACTGTACTCATTATTTACCAGCCTGCCAACCTGGAAAAGCACAACTTATTTACAGCAGTAGTGCAATGACATTGGGCAAAAAATTGACCTTACCTTTTGTTTTTGTTGTACTATAAAAGATTCCAGGCATCTCCCAGTTTTATTTGGTGATAAATTTTTTCTTGTTCCAATAAAACACAAAATCAAAAAGGAGGAAATCTAACATCCAACAGCAAGAAACTGACAAAAACATGGTGCAAGATGACTTTATCTTACCGTCTTTTTCCTTACATCGCGTGCAAAACAGTATAGTAAGACTCAGAGGTCCATTTGCAAGTGACTGACGATGTCATATGAACGGGAACGTATAACGTTTTGCCTAGTGGCTACTAGTCTTACTACTGAGTCTACTGAGCCTTACTACACTGTTGTGCACATGATGTATGAAATAAAAATGGCAAGATAAAATCATCTGAGTTTAGATCAAAGTGTACAGGGTCTACATCAAATGTGCTATGAGGAGTGGCTGAAGGAATTAAATATGTACACACTGAAGGAGGAGGAGGAGGGAGAGGGGGAATATGATCGAGGCCTTTAAATACCTCACGGGGTGAATAAGGTACAAGTGGGGGGTATTTTTCAGAGAAAAGGGTGCTCCAGAACATGGGTCATGATATGAAGCTGGGGGTGGGGGTAGGTTTAGGAGAGATGCGAGAAAATACTTTTTCACAGAAAGGGTGGTGGATGCCTGGAGCAGTCTTCCAGTGTAGGTTGTGGGGACGGAAACAGTGGTGGAATTCAAAATAGCCTGGCACAAGCACAAGGAAATCATAAAGAATAGGTAAGGGGTAGAAGAATAAGTGCTGTAGTCCTGGAAGGGTCTACTGCATAAGCAATGCAACAAAAAAGGGCAGACTGGATGGGCCAAGCGACCCTTATCTGCCGTATGTTTCTGTCTTTTACCGTGTTTTTGTCAGTTTCTTGCTGTTGGGTGCTAGGTTTCCTTTTTATGTTCACTTGCGTGCATGCGCAAGGAACATTTTGGGAGAGTAGCACACTTTGGAGGTGTGCCTCTCCCTTGCAATCCAGTGCTCCATTGAGCAGGCATGGCGGTCCTGCACCATCGGTGGGAGTTTAGATGACAGCGGTGGTCTTCGCTTCAAAGAAACCACCGCTGTCATACCGAGCACCACGCCACACCGCCCCTCAGCCACCTGCTCCCCTGCCACGCCACCCCCCAAAGCTTTGTGCCACGCTGAGCCCACTCCCAGCATGGCAAACGTTGTTTGCTGACAGGTGTCCAATCCCGCCTGCTCCACGGCCCCCCTGCATCCTGCTGCCACACTGGGAGCCCACCCCAGCGTGGCAAACGATGGTAGTTTGTCGACGGGTGCCCAACCTCCGCCGGCCCTGGCCCCCAGCTATCTTCTGCCTCACTGGGAGCCCACCCCAGCATGGCAAACGTCCCACGCTCTTTTTTTTTTTTTTCCTGTAAATGGAAAGCGGTCCCACAGCGCATCTCCCAGTCCCTCCCACAACCTGCACCCACCCACTGCGCACCCTGCCTCCCACACCCCGCCACCCCATATTTACCTCCGAGCTTGGCGCGACGATCTTCGTGGACTGGGAACACGCTCGCCTTTCAAAGCCGACCGCGAACTGAGGAAATGCCGTAAGCTATATAATGGGCTAGATAGGGGTTTTCAACTTTATTGCATATCTCAGGTATTTTTTATTTTGCACCACCAATGGAGTTTTGGATCTTCTTCATGATCGCTGTCATTGTCATGATAAGTTCGGGCCCGAAGGTGATTTCCGCAGTTACTGCAGGAAATCACCTCAGCCTGAATAGCGCCATGACAGTGACATCATTCATGAGAAGGGGTCCCAAAACCCCATGTTGAAAATTTGGTGAAAAATTCCTAAAAATTACTGTTTTATTTAGCGCAGGCGCGCAGTTCCCACGCACGCTCGTACGTCTGCGAATTTTCAATATTTGCACTCCAGATTTTCAACATTGCCATTTTACCACACCTCCTCATGAGCAGTACAGCTGTCATTTTTCACATCCTGCCCAAAACGTGTTTACGCCCATGTAGCGCACAATGGCACAGTCGGTGTGCAAACTCAATGTATGGGACACATTAAGAAAATCACAGTGACACTGTTCATGAGCAGAGGTCTTAAAATGGCTATGTTGAAAATTTGGTGAAAAAATTCCTAAAAATGACTGTTTTACGAGTGTTCATTGCGCAGCTCCTATGCACGCTCAGAAGTTTGCGAATTTTCAATATTTTCACTCCATATTTTCAACATTGCCATTTTACCACACCTCCTTATGAGCAGTGCAGCTGTCATTTTTCACTTGCCCAAAACGTGCTTCCGCCTATGTAGCGCACAATGGCGCAGTCGGTGTGCGAAATCAATGTATGGGACACATTAAGAAAATCACAGTGACACTGTTCATGAGCAGAGGTCTTAAAATGGCTATGTTGAAAATTTGGTGAAAAAATTCCTAAAAATGACTGTTTTACGAGTGTTCATTGCGCAGCTCCTATGCACACTCGTAAGTTTGCAGAATTTTCAATATTTTCACTCCACATTTTCAACATTGCCATTTTACCACACCTCCTTATGAGCAGTGCAGCTGTCATTTTTCACATCTTGCCCAAAACGTGTTTCCGCCCATGTAGCGCACAATGGCACAGTCGGTGTGCGAAATCAATGTATGGGACACATTAAGAAAATCACAGTGACACTGTTCATGAGCAGAGGTCTTAAAATGGCTATGTTGAAAATTTGGTGAAAAAATTCCTAAAAATGACTGTTTTACGAGCGTGCGTTGCACAGTTCCCACGCACGCGTAGGTTTGCGAATTTTCAATATTTCCACTCCAGATTTTCAACATTGGCATTTTACCACACCTCCTCATGAGCAGTACAGCTGTCATTTTTCACATCCTGCCCAAAACGTGTTTCTGCCCATGTAGCGCACAATGGCGCAGTCGGTGTGTGAACTCAATGTATGGGACACATTAAGAAAATCACAGTGACACTGTTCATGAGCAGAGGTCTTAAAATGGCTGTGTTGAAAATTTGGTGACAAAATTCCTAAAAATGACTGTTTTACTTAGTGTTCATTACGCAGTTCCTATGCACGCTCGTAAGTTTGCGAATTTTCAATATTTTCACTCCACATTTTCAACATTGCCATTTTACCACACCTCCTTATGAGCAGTGCAGCTGTCATTTTTCACATCTTGCCCAAAACGTGTTTCCGCCCATGTAGTGCACAATGGCACAGTCGGTGTGTGAACTCAGTGTATGGGACACATTAAGAAAATCACAGTGACACTGTTCATTAGCAGAGGTTTTAAATGCCAATGTTGACAATTTGGTGAAAAATTCTAACAATGACTGTTTTACGACCTGCATTGCTGATTCCGCGCACACTTCTAGCTTCTGTGATTTTCAATATTTCCACTCCAGATTTTCAACATTGCCATTTACCACACTTCATTATGAGCAGTATAGCTGTCATTTTTCACATCCTGCCCAAAACGTGTTTCCGCCTCTGTAGCGCACAATGGGGGTAACAAAAAGGTCATGCTGAAACTTTATTGTGCAAATACCAGCAATCGCACAGGGCATTACGGTAAAGCACCATACGTGCCAAACACCACTGCAAATACCTGCAAGCGAACGTTCGGCATTGACAAATGCTTGTTGGTTTTATGTTATTTATTTATTTATTTAAACAGCAGTTTGGAAAACCTTTGAGCCATAGGCTCATTTACAAAGGTACCTTGTCACAGTAAGACAAACCAAAATACACAGTATAGCAGTACAACACATAAGTATAACAGTAAATTAAGACATAGATACAAACAAGCTGGTACAGGTAGGATGGATGCAAACAATACCAGAGTTATGTCGTCCTTAGCAGCTTAGTAATAAGCTTTGTCATAAGTACTGAGTACGGCTTACTAAACTATCTGAGCACTACAGTATATTCCCAGTGCAAGCTAGTCATGTGGTCTGTTTCCAATAAAATATGAGTATTTTATAAATGTTTTGGTCTAGTTTTTTTTTTCTCAAGAAAAAAAAGACGAGCACCCCATGTGGCACAAAAATACCACTGTAGACCTGGCAAGGGTTAGAACCAAGAAATAAAAAAAAGAACCTAAATGGTGTACAGCAGAGAAGGTACCAAAAAAAGTAGATTTGACAGGTATGCTAGTATTTTTATTAGATGTAGCTTAAAGTAGCTTCTTTGGAAAACATTTTTTTGTTGTACTGCTGCTTTAATTTTAAGCTTAGACTTCATTGTAGTTGCATTAAACAGTTGCAACTGCACTTTAAACTCTACCGTTCAGTAAAATGCTAGACACAACTTGGCAATTCAGGCACTGACTGTTCTTGCAAAAAACAATTATTTACACATACAGTGCACTCTGACAGAAAGTATACAGTCTGAACCCTGGCTGTATTGCCTGACTACAGCCTAAACATTAATCAGCATTATACAGTGATGGAAACATAGAATTTGATGGCAGAAAAGGGCCACTTAGCCCACCCAGTCTGCCCATTTATTTCCTGCCTATACTGTCACCACAGACCCTCCTTGATGCCCCGCTCCTTCCCCCACTTTCTAATAAGATTCCATTGTGTATTTCCCATGCTTCCATGAATACCACCACTGTTTTCACCCCCACCATGTCTCCTGGAACACTGCTGCAGGCATTCACCACTCTTTCAATGAAGAACTACTTCCTCACATCTCTCTTGAATTTACCCCCTTCCTGCTTCATTGCATGCCCCCTTGTTCTTTTTATTTTTTTTATTTTCTGTTTCTGCCCCCTTCTCACTACAGACAGCCCCACTCTTCCAGGCATCTTGGGCTTGCCTCTAGCTCCACTCTGGGTAACTCCCAGAGGGATTGACAGACTTCGCATCCATCCTGCTGCGGTTTTCCCCCCGGGTGGGGAGGAGGGGGATCCCGGGATGTCCCTCCAGTCCATGAGCCTGTGCGGGTGATCCATTTGGCCCCTCCTAGGAGCCCAGTTATGGAGTTTGGGAGTCAGAGCCCTTCTACCGGCACTGCCTATGGGTTTTTTCCTTTGTTCTGTGCCCTGTCTTCGAGAACGCCAGCGTGCTGGGAGAGCCAAGGAGACAGGGCACACAGAGGTGTGCCTCTACTCTGGATCTCAGCCAGTGTCCTTCCCTCCCCATCGAATCTACAGTTCCACTGCACTACCACCCGTGGTCACCCAGGTGGCGGTATAGTGGCGGAACCTGCAGCCCTCCCTCCCCTGGAGGTGGAGAGCAGCCTCTTGGGTGCTCAGTCCACCTCCCCCTGGCCAGCCCTCCAGCAGCTTGGGCTCACTTCTGAACCTGGGTCATTGCCATTGCAAGCGGTAGCTCTACCGCTGCACCAGTGGTCCGGCCACGTGTCCCCTTGTTCTCGTGCATCTTTTCCTCTGAAAAATGCTCCCCTCCTATACATTATTTCCCCCCATGAAGTTGTTATAGGTCTCTATCATGTACCCCCTCACTCTTCTCTCTCCCAGAGTGTACATATTGAGGTCCTTCAGGGACAAAAATTAACTTTTTTTATCATTCTTGCACCACAGTGTATGTAGCCAAAAAGTCATACGCACCAGAAACAGGTTACCTGCATTGGTAAAATAATACTGAAATTAAAAAAATTGTTGTGTTCTGCGTCACACACTTGATTTTTCTTGCTGAACTGACCACTAAGAACACTGATCAAGGACATCTGCACCAGACAGATTACCCATCCTCCTTCATACACTTTTCTTCTTCACATAGGCTGTATACGAATTGCACTAGTGATCTGTGCTCTCTCACATGTCTCTTATCAGACTCCACCCCATCCTTAGTTCTGGGCTCTGATTGCTGCTGAACAGCTTACATCACATAGAGTGGGATATTCAGACTGTGCCAGGTAGGGGCACAAGCCTTAGCACAGCTTGACTGGCTGCACCCGGCATGGACCATGCGATATTTAACTGATCTGTGCCATGGCTCAGCACCGCTGAATATGGCACCGAGGGTGCACGCACTGCACCAGCGCAAGTTGCAGAAGGAGCCAGGGGATGCGCCAGCCGCAAGTGCAGTTGCGCTAGGCGATCAACCGCGATATCAGCACTGGGCATGCACATGAGGCCATAATGTGATGCAAGGTGCAAATGGGTCCATTTGCATGTCATTATATCCCCATTTGCATGCGGTGCACCAAACCCCTAGTGACTTGCGCCTGGCGCCTGCCAGGCTTGCAGTCGCTGGACTGACGCCTCTGTAGTCCCTTTTGGCGGAACCTCGCACTGCATGCCCGATCATGGGCATCTGTTAAAAGTATCCCTGGTGGTCCAGTGGACCGCTCCCTATCACCAGATCATGGGCATCTGATAAAAGTATGCCTAGTGGTCCAGTGGACCACTCCCTACCGCCCGATCATCACCGTATGTTAAATTTATCCCTGGTGGTCCAGTGGAACCCCCCCCCAGCACCCGATCGTGGCTGGAAATCACAATTGCATCCCTGGTGGTCCAGTGGTACCCTCTCCCCACCCGTCCACTGTGGTCCCCTGCCACCCAGCACCCCCCAAGTCAGCGGTGGGTGGCAGCACCCTGCCCACATGCCGCCCGGCTGCCGGCCGACTAACAACATACAATATTGTCAGTATGCCTATTCGTCCACTGTGTGGGCCAGTGGATGTACATACCATACTGTACTACACAGGCCTGATATGTGAATGAACGCATTACCACTGGACCTCCAGGGGTGCGACTGCGATTTCTGCCCTCGATCGGGCACTGGGGGATGGGTTCCACTGGACCACCAGGGATGAAGTTAACATATGCCCGCAAATGGGTGATAGGGAGCGGTCCACTGAACCACCAGGGATACTTTTTACATATGCCCACGATCGGGCAACAGGGAGCGGTCCACTGGACCACCAGGAATGGTTGTAACAGATGCCCTCGATCGGGCGATAGGGAGCAGTCCACTGGACCACCAGGGATAATATTTACACATGCCCGAGACTGGGCTGGGGGCACAATGCTCCCAGGGCAGGGAGCTAGTGGACAGTGTTCTGGGTGGGAGGGTGGCCACCCACGGCTGGCGGCTGCTGTGCTGCACCCTGCAATATGGCGGTTCACCTGTGGGTGGCCAGGACTTAGTTCTGGTGTTCCCAGGCACAACTTTGCACCTCCTGTGCAGCACAAGGTGGGGTTGTGCCAGCATATGCGCCGCACATCCAGGGCTGAATATCGGGATGTGTCGCATATGCATGGGCATGTCCCCCACACTTGCGGCGCATGACACATTACCACTGTGCCCCGGTGCATCGGGTGTTGCGCAGCACAACTTGTCCCTTTGAATATCACGCCGGGGCGCAATGGTGGGCTTTGCATGGCACAACCCTTTTGAATATCCCACCCATAGTGTCAACCAATCGATACATGTTATTCACAGCAAACAAAAAATCTACTCTCCCAGTTAGCCACTCAAGATTGACTTCTCACCAATCACATGATCTCCTACTGCAAGCCATGTGAGTTTACTGATCTCCAGTAAAAGTACTCTCACAATTGGCTGCTAGACAGCCTCCCTCTCCTTGCACACACATTACCCAGCAGTGCCAGTCACAGTGATAACCCAAAGATGCTGATTCTGTCCATCAGCATGAGGAGAGAGAGTGAGTGATTGATAGCAGGCACTCCTACTCCAAATCTTCCCCAGCTCCACTGGCATAATTAGACCTGGTGCACTGTGATTCCTCTTCTCTCTCTCTCTGTCTCTCTGTTCTCCCTGCCAATTACTCTGAGTGATTCATACACGCAGCATAGTCTTAAAAAATAAAAATAAAAATCATAGCTCACGCTCATTCTTAGGCTTGGCCACATCACCACCTCTCCAAGCACTGAATGCAACTTTCTGTGTGGTGACATTCCACAAGTCTGTGTGAAAAAAGTGCTTTCTCCCACTGAATCCCGCATTCTCCCAGGCATTGCAGTGACTGCCACACGTTTTGGACACCGTGCACTGTGTTAATGTGGTGCATGCAGCGGACAATACTGTATGCACTAGCCTGTTCCCACTTCCACAAGGAACAGGTTTCGTATGTTAATTTTGACCCCTGAGGTCCTTCGGTCTCTCCCCATAGGGTTTCTAATGCAGGCCCTACAACATTTTAGTTGTCTTCATCCTATTTGGCATAAATCAATATTTTGGTACAGTGTACCCAACTAGCCTGTCAGGGGTTCATTTCTCAGGTGCCTCATCACATGTAACATATTTACACAGTAAACACATTCACCCAGATACATTGGTGACATATTTCAAGGGATGGCACTCAAGTTCCTCTCACAGCTGTGAGTCGGAATGGGGACCTGGGGTGTATCCAGCCCAGTTCAGCACAACATAGATCAGCACCTCTGGTGGAGGTCAATCACAGAGGGGTATACTCTCCGAGAGTAAACACTGCATTCAGCTTGGATATTAACTAATACTGAGGCAGATGCCTTCTACCGGCCTCTGCTCCTAGCAGCATGCCTCCTAGGAGTTCAGAATCCAGCACAATCATGATTACAGCAACAGAGGCTTACAGTCTCACCTTGTCTGGCCCTTCACCCTGACATTCAGATCCTCTGCACCTGTCAGCTGCCCTGAATCTTCCACAATAATACATGCTGTTCACCATGAGTTCTTTCAGGCCACAGGCCTCCAGCAGGACCAATTCTGTCTTCACCTTACTGGCAACCAGGGCACATGGTGTCAATGCCATCAGGAAGCCCTCCTTAATGGTGATCTTTCAACAGGCTCCTGCTGTCCCCAGTCTTGGACCCTGGCTAAGGCCTGAGCCTCAGAGGACTCACACTGGAGGGAGCCAGTGCCACTCAGGCCCTGGACCTTGCCACCGTTCATGGATCCGCAGGTTCCCTCCAGCCAGCTGCAGTCACAGTACCTCCTCTAGAGGTGCTCAGATCCCAGAGGGCTGTCTGGAAAGTACTGTTCTCTGGATTTCTGGACTAGGGCTGACTTTCTGTGAGTCAGAGCTTCTATTACATTATCCTAGCTGGTGGAAAAAACAGAGGAATCCTCCTAGTAAATGGGCAAGGTTCCATTTCACAATAGCGATCAAGCAACAGCGATCGCTATTATGGTGAGTGTACATCACTGAAAAATAATTTTGGTGATGCGCACTGGCAACATGCAGAAAAACGGCGCCTGAGACCTACAGGTCTTGTTTTTAATGTGGGGGGATGCACCTCTCGCACCCCCCACTGAAGAGGGCTTCACTCACCACCTCCTCCCCCCACTTATGGATTCTCAAGTCCGGGGGGTGCGTATCGGGGAAGGCAAACTTGACGAAATATATGCAGCCAGGCGGCAAACAAAAACATGCACCATGCGGAACCAGAACCCAGTACCCTACACCTCCCAGCTGACCACCCTCCCCTCAATGCTAGCAATCTAGCTCGGCAGCTGCTCGCCGCAACCCCTCCCACATGCCATCCCTCCCTCGCGTCTCTCCCCCCGCCCCACAGGTACATCCACATGTATACGCATGAGTTCCTGTTGCGGTTTTCTTCAATCACAGTATCCGGTCACCCTGCTCCCTAGGTTGCCGTGATCACAGTCGTCGAGACTGACTTGCCATTTTTCTAGGTGCTCAATCTCGGTCGCTATGGTCATGGACTACCAATGGGCAATTACTCTGTATGACTACCCAGAAACATTTTGTAACCAAACAGAACACACATAGCAATGAAATATCTCATTAGCATTTCTGAAATACTTGGACTAATAATAACCTTGTGAGCAAATAGTTTAAAGCACACCGTTTAACATTTAGGGTCATTCATAACCCCTGCCTGTAAAAGGCAGGTTACATAGGCATTAGGTTCAACAGTGTTCTGAGCTTGTATGTCTATGTTTGATGGTGTGTCCCACAGTTTTAGGACCAGTGTCTCACATGTTACAACATTTCACGAGTTATTACCCCACAATTCTTTTTTTTTTTATTTTTATGTACTTTTTAAGATGGACTGTATTAAGAAAAAAGTGAATTTAATTTCAGGAAAATAATATGTCCACTCTCTAGAAATTATGAGCATCCATTTACAGAATTTATAACAACCAGCAATTAGTGAGGGAGAAGGAGGACAAGGCTTACATCAGTTTAACAAAAAAAAAAAAGGACTTGTGGGTCTGACTGTTAGGGAGTATTCCTACTCCACCCCTACTATGAACATACAAACATACGAAGAAGCCAGCAGAAGAAGGCTATCTGGTCTATCAAGTCTGCTTGTGTTGCAGGGTCCACAGCTTGAGCTACTGTCCCTGCTCTGCATCCCCACTCCTCCCATCCTCCCTACCCATGACCCTTATCTTCCCTTTTATGCCTATCCCAACCTCTCTTAAAGCTGTCCACTGTCTTCAACAAGATGACCTCTTCCGACAGCGCATTCCAAGTGTCCACCACCCTCTCTGTGAAAAAAGTGCTTCCTGACTTCCCTCCTAAACCTCCCACCCTCCAACTTAAGACTATGCCCCCTCATGTTATGGTTCCCACTCAGCTTAAATAGACTCTCCTTATCAACCTTATTTATCCCTTTCAATTACATGAAGGTTCCAATCATGTCCCCCCTCTCTCTCTCTCTCTCCTGTCTTCCAGGGAGTACATGTTCAGTGCGCTCAACCTCTCCTCGTATGCCTTACCCTACTGACCTGCTATCATCTTTGTAGCCCTCTCTGGATCTTCTAGCAAGTTAATGTCCTTTTGAGGTGTGGACACCGGTACTGAACTCCATACTTTAGATGCGGCCTTACCAGTGTCCTGCGAAGACCTGCTTAAGCTGCAGTATAAACACTATTGTCCCATTAAAAATTCAGAAAACAGCAGGTAGAGCTGCAATACCATTAGTAATACTCCTATGAAGATTTAGCAAGTCCTCATACAGATCCCATGTTAAGAAGACTTCTTTTTTTACAACCAGACAGACAGTAAATATATTATGGCAATCCAGGTTTGTATTTTCTCCTAAGACATGTAAAAAAGGAAAGAAAGAGTTTATTCATTTTTCATTCATTCATTCATTCGTTCATTCTTCTGTTAACCAGGTACAGTAGGCACACAGAGCCAATGGCCATTTTTCAGGAGTCACTTGGTGTTGAAACAAATACGCAACAGTCAGAAAAATAACAGGAGTGTTAAGAAACAGGCTCAGCTGAAGTATTAATATCCAAATGCATTGCCAGACTCTGTTTCATTCTGTTTATCAATAATTACTCTGAAATTACAGAGACAGTGTCCATGGATGTCTCATCTATTGGCTATTGATTCATTAAAAATTACACCAATTGATCCATATCAAAAAATACGTATTTTCCTTCTTTACCCTTAATTTCCCAGGCTCCAGGAATGTAAACCACTATCAGTTTCTGTAACAGCAGATTTGTATGAGACGAATCTTGTTTTTCCCACTTGGCTGTGTGATATAGGATAAGTCGGGAAAATGTATGGAACAGAATCATTTATTCACCCTATGCAAAGCAACACATCTCTGTCTGAATTAAACACAAACACAAAATTGTATTAGATCGCTGTGGGGGCAGGGAGAGAGAGAGAGCAGGTTCTTGGTCCTGTCCATGCTTTATAATTGTAACTTGTCATTTTACACCAACACTTTAAACCCTAGAGTAGTTACAAACAACAGGTTTACTAGGTGAAGAGCCAAGGCAGTTTGCATTGTCCCTGTAAGGAAGTTAATTAGCATACGCGATTTGCGTATGCCCTGCTAATGTACATATGCTAGTGTGCTGGTCTATGTATATGGACCCTGATCTGGTGGGCAGTAGCCCGCACTTTCTGCAGTTTGTTCTAAGTGTTAGACAGTACAGTAAACCTCCCAGCTTACTCCATGTTGGTGTCGCGTGATTATTACATGGTGTCAGAAAGGACTGCCTGCAGCCTCCACCACTCTCAATCTACATGGAAATGTTGCTGAAAACTGGAGAAGATTTAAGCAGCAATTTTAAATGTTTTCGGTTGCCAGTGGACTTTGCTGAAAAATCCCAGAAAATCCAGGCTATGACACTCTGCACATGGCAGGCCCTGATGCATTGGAGGAGTTCAATACTTTGTCTGGGAAAACGAGGAAGAGAAGGAGCAACTGAATAAAATGATGGGATAATTTGAGAGGTACTGTAACCCAGGGAAGAATGTAACTTATGAGAGACATTTGTTCAATACTAGGAGCCAGACCTGGGTGAGTCCATTAATTCATACTGTATGTAACTGAACTGAGGCTAAAGGCTAAATCTTATGAATTTGGAGATTTAACTGAATTGTTGATCAGAGATAGAATTGTATGCGGCATACAGAGTGAGCATGTGAGACGCAGACTGTTGAGAAAAGCTGACTTAACATTAGATGATGCCATAGATATATGCAGGGCGACTGAACTGAGTGAAATGCAGATAAAACGCTTACGTGGAAATGATCAGGATGAAAGCTCAGTGCAGGTAGCAGTTGTGCAGGAAGAAAGAGTAAAAGCAAGTGCCAATGTGAGCAAAGGGATTTATGTACCTCGAGTGAATAAAGTCAGATGTGAAAAGAGCGGTCGTGAGCATGAGACAAACAAATGGCCACCACAAGGACAGTATTGTAGATTGTGCCACAGAAAGAATCACTTTGTTAGAGTATGTCATGTGGGTAAACGCAATGAGATCCTTGTTGTTAGAGAAGATGCCCAGGAAAATGAAAGTACATTTAGTATTGAGACTGTGACTACCTATAAACCCGAGACTGATTGGAAAGTAAATCTGTGAATAAATGGGAAAATGGTGATGTTCAAATTAGACACTGGAGCACAGTGTAATGTGATACCTTTTCAGATGTATAAGACACTGTCTGGAGAAGCTGTTCAAGGTCATCAGCTAGATTGGTTTCCTATTCTGGGCATAAACTTGATGTGAAAGACAAATTGATGTTGCTAGCATATTTTAAGCAAACGATTACCTGTTGCCATTTCAAGTGGTTAATGCAAACATGATCCCAGTGTTGGGCCTGTCTACTTGTTTGGAAATGAAGATTATAAAGCTATTCTCAGTAGATGCTGCAAGTGGACGTGAAGGGGAAACCAAAGAAGGAATACTGGCTGAATTTGCTGATGTAGTTGAGGAACTGGGATGCTTGGAGGTGAATACCACATTAAAATAGATCAGACAGTCAGCCCTGTAATCCACCCCTCTAGAAAAATACCTTTTGCATTACAAGACTGTGAAAATTGAGCTAGAGAATATGGAAAGATTGGGGGTTATTGAGAAGGTGGAGAAACCAACGAGCTGGGTCAACCCTATGGTGGTTGTAGAAAAACCAAACAAAGTATGAATTTCAATAGATCCCAGAGATCTTAATAGAGCAATTAAAAGGAACATCACACAATGAAAACACTTAAAGAGGCTGTAGCCAAGCTAGCAGGGGTCAAAGTATTCACAGTGTTAGATGCTGGGCATGCCTTCTGGCAGATTAAACTAGATGGGCCTAGCTCTGATCTAATGACTTTTAATTGGGCAGTGTCAATGGCTCAGCAAGTTGCACTCTCGGCTCTGAGGTTGGAAGATCAGAAGGCTGTGTGTTCTATCCCCACACCAGGCACTTGGGTTAAATCCCAATAATGTCACTATAGTGCAGCATGAGGTGGTGCTGCACTCCTGAGGTGCTGTCTTTCATATGAGATGTTACGTCGAGGTCCCATCTGCCTGTTCTGGTGGTAGTTCAGGTGGATGTTAAAGATTCCATGGCACTTTTCAAAAAGAGATGGGGAATTTCCCCGCCTGGGCCAAATTCCCATTCACAAAAAATACCACCAACAGCTTAAAATCTGGTTCAATTTCAATTGGCATCCATCTGTATCCCCTCCCCAGGACAAGGCTGAAAATAGGCAGAAAATTGTCTAGTCCCATTTCCCAGTCAACAAAACTATCTAAATAAATAATACACATTTTGGGAGGTACAAGTTCAAGCATCTCCCCTTTGGGATTTGATCAGCACCAGAAGTCTTCCAAAAGAAAATTTCACACATTTTTGAAGGGCTCAAGGGCACAGAGATCATTATGGATGGCATCCTAATATGGGGAGCTAATGTACAAGAACACAATGAAGGGTTATGGAACGCTCTACAAAGAGCCAGAGATACGCATTTGTCTTTAAACCTAAAAAAATCAAAAATCAAAATGTCAGAGGTCCAATATATCAGACACAAGTTAAATAACGATGGCCTGTTGGCAGACCCTGAGAAGATAAAAGCAATTACCCAGATGCCTGTTCCCCCCAAATAAGACTGACTTACAGAGATTTATGGGTATGGTAAACTACCTGGCAAAGTTCATTCCAAACCTATCAACTGTAAATAAGCTGTTGAGAGAGGTACTAGAGAAAGAAACAGCATGGCACTGGGAGGAGCACCACCAACAGGCCTTTTAAGAACTGGAAACAGGTGTCACAAACCCCCAGTGCTGGCTACTATGATCTAAGGAAACCTGTTGACTTATTTGTTGATTCATCTTCAGAAGGGCTGGGTGCTTGTCTGCTGCAAGAAGGCAGGCCTATTGCTTTGCTTCCAGATCACTTAATAAAGCTGAGAGAAATTATGCACAAATTGAAAAGGAAATGCTAGTTATTGTGTTTGGCTGTTCAATTTTCCACCAATATATCTATGGCAGACCAAGGGTCCATGTTGAATCGGACCACAAGCCCCCTAGAAAGCCTTTTCAAAAAACCACTGGCCACAGCCCCACTGGGAATTCAATGCATGATGCTAAAACTTCAAAGGCATGATTTGCAAGTACAGTGCAAAGCAGGTAAAGAACTTCCTATAGCAGATGCCCTGAGCAGGGCTGTGGGTTAAAATTCTGTACCAGAAACTGAACTAGGCAAATATGAGGTTCACACAGTGGACTACAGGCCGATCAGTGATGAAAAACTGAAATTGTTTCAGGAAGAGACTGACAAATATTCAGCACTGGTCAAGTTGAGAGACACTGTTTTGAATGGGTGGCCCCAGGAGAAAACATCAATGCACCCTGAGATAAGGCAGTACTGGCAGTTCAGAGTGGAAATCTCAACAGAAAATGGACTTTTGCTGAAGGGGGAGAGACTGATAGTCCCCACATCACCGAGACCAGACGTTAACCAGATTACACAGCAGTCACCTGGGCATTGAAACATAAAAGCACAGGACTAGAGATCTTTTATTCTGGCCAGCGATGAACAGTCAGATTAGTGACATGGTGGCCCAGTGTGGCATTTGCAACCAGTTCAGGGAAGCACAATCTAGAGACCCACTGCAGCCACATGAGATACCAGAGAGACGTTGGCAAAAGGTTGGGGCTGACCCATTTGAATCTGAAAGGGAAAATTATCTGGCAATGGTTGATTACTACTCTAAATATATTGAGATAGCCAAGTTGCAAAATATAACAAGCGAAACCGTGATTAACCATATTAAATCACAATGTGCAAGACATGGTATCCCTGAAATACTTGTAACAGATGACGGCCCACAATTTGCCTGCATTGAATTCAGAGACTTTCACTATGTTAATGTATTTTTATCTTATTTGTTCTTGCCCTTGTTTTCGTGACCTGGCATACACTGTTACGCAATTTATGCATATATTATATGTACCAATGACCACCATATCTGTCCTTCCTGTTATTCCTTTTGTGCTATATTATTGTATCTCTATGTGTGTATTCTTGTATGTCTATTGTTCCTGTTGACCATCCCAGGTCCACCATGTAAATGAGCTTGACTCAACAGTGTCTCGCCTGGTAAAATAAAGATGATTGATTAATTGATTGATTGATTGAAAGTATGAGTTTAAACATGTAACATCTTCACAAAGATAACCCCAGAGCAATGGCATGATAGAATGTGCCACTCAGACAATAAAGAGACTATTAAAGTAAGCACAAGTGGATCATCAAGACCCTTACTTAGCACTCTTGGAATTGAGAAATAACCCACTGGAGGGGCTAGGATCTCCAACACAACTGCTTATGGGCCACATAACTAAAACGTTAATGCCTACCAGATCTGAGCTAGTTAAACCAAAAGTGCCAGAAGTTGATGTGCGAGTTACCGAGGGACGCAAGAAAACAAATCTTATTACAATTTGCATGCCTGACCACTCCCCTACTTACAGCCAGGGACAGCCTGTTTACTTGCAAACACCTGAGAATACCTGGACCCCTGTAATTGTGGAATGCTGAAGAGCCACGGTCCTATGTGGGCCAAGCAAATGAGAAATTGTATCAAGAAACAGGAGGGACCTTTGTTAACCCTGAGCTAGGCTAGCTTCTGTGGCCCACAAAACTCACACATACAAGAAGAAGAAGAAGAAGAGAGAAGAGAGCTGGATGACAGGATGGAGGACGACGAGATCCCAGAGTTGTCTGCAGTGGAGGTCCCTCCACAAGTGACATCGGGGCAGTTACAAAGTGAGCTGTGGAGTCAACCCACCCCTGAGCAGTCTCAACCAATTGACTGGCACCAGCTCCAGCCTGAGAATTAGTCGTGTCAGTGGAAGGGAGATCGAAAGACCCGCCTGGCATCATGACTACACAGACTCACAAAAACTTTGAGCTACATAGAACTTTAAACATTTTATGTTTGGGGGGAAAGTTTAATTGAGAAGGGAGATGTAAGGAAGTTAATTAGCATACACAATTTGCGTATGCCCTGCTAATGCACATGTGCTAGCCTATATATAGTATATAAACCCTTATCTGGCGAGCAGTAGCCTGCACTTTCTGCAGTTTGTTCTAATTGTTATACAGTACAGTAAACCTACCAGCTCGCTACACGTTGGTGTCTGCATGATTATTACAGTCCCTACTGCAACTGCATCTCTTGCACCCCCTAGTCACGACCCTGCCTTATGTCTTTAAGTAAGTTTGTCAGGCTTTCAAACTGAGAAGTATTTCAGGTAGTCTCACAAACTGAAGATTTTTGAATCTCTGTTAGTTTTCTTATGTAAGCCCCCTGCAAAAGAGGGGCTTGTATTCCCAATTTTAGGCATCCTTTTCCTCCTATTATCCCCCTTCCCCGAGCTAGGAAATGGGTTTAGTGCTCTGGAGGTTATTGCTCTGGATGTCTCAAAGTGGCAACTGAGAGCAGAACTAGGGTATATAAGGGAACTGACAGGAAGTAGCGGGGCCTTTTCCAGTCTGGGCATTAGGCCTGGGGCTGGAGGGGGGGAGGCTGGAGTGTAGAACCAGGACTAGGATAGGTGGGCAAATGAGGGAGCTCGGCAGTCCTGGAGGGCCAGTGGGAAAACCCTCCCAAAGTGAGGAGTGGGGGTATGGAGCTCTGGTGGGGATACAGATAGCCAGGTCCTGCATCACGGGGGGCTAGGGCATTAGGAGGTTTTGGTGAGCTTAGCAGGGATGTATGAGCCCTTAGGAAGTCCGTTTGGTGTTTTTACCAGGTCACCAGTGCTGGGAGGGCTGTGGCAGGGCCCTCTCAGGAGAGGAACAAGTGGCAGAGGTTCCCCGTGACTCGGTGGGGCAAGGCGGCCTGGGGGTCGAGGGAGCCAAGGAGCCTTCACCTGTTTAATGGGCTTGTTTGAGGGACAGGTCTTAGGTACCGGTCCATGAAGTCCAGGACTGGTCGCAGACCAAAGAATTGTAGGTCTTGAGGGTGGTCCCATGCTGGTGCTTAATTCTAGCCCGGAACTGTTTGTAAGGGATGTGGCCCTGGCAGGGACTCCCGTAGGGAAGGAGGTGGTGTCATGAAACAACCCCAGAGTGAACTGGGGCCATGGAGGTCTGAGGTGGAGACAAGTAATCAGTGGCAGGAGAGGCCTCAGTTCTGTAAATCAGTGCCAGCCGTTGGAAGGTGGGTCAGTGCCCAGGTCATCAGGAAAAAATCCTTGATGCCCTTGTGGCATGGACCAACGCCCAGGAGTCCAGGTGGGGAGAGCAGCTCGCTTTCCCACACCAGAGAAAGGGGAATGACCAGTGCCACAGAGGAAAAGGGACCTATAGAGAAAAAAAGTAAAGGAAGACTTGGCTTACCAGATCCTTATATGCCAGGAGATTACAGGGATCTGGGTTCCAGGATCTTGGGTAAATCACCTGAGAGAGGAGGGGTAGGAAACGAGAATCCTTCTGGTGTCTGCTGAAACTGTGGTTCTGCTGTCTAATATGTCCAGCCAAGGTATAAAAAGCTGTAGCCCCATGGAATGGATTAATTATTTTCTGTGAAAGAATGATGACCCCTGAACAGCTGGAATCATTGGCCATGCAGGTAAAAATAAAGTCAGTTGGAGAGAAACAGTGGTTTGTGCTTTATATAATTGTAGAGGGGATCTAATGAAATGAACTCCTTCTTCCCCCACCCTCCTATTTGCAGTCTGATTAATTTGTCACAAGTTATATTCCAGGGGAAATGATCCAGCCTTGGGGCTGCAAGGGCTCGTGGGACCTTCATGGAAGAAGAGCGAGGTCTCATTCTGGTGGTCAGTTCGGGGAGAGGATCCGTTGCCATGCAAGAGAAGGAAAACTAGCAGCATGAAGACAGCAGCAGGTAGGAGACCATCAGTTTACCATGGTCCAGTAGTATGCAATGTCTCGAATGTTTGCGCTTTTTTGAGTGCTTCTTTCTTCCTGCCCGGACCACCAGCAGTAGTTTTTAAGTATGCCCCTAGATGGGTCAGGAAGGAAGGGGTTACACTAAGTATTCCAGTTTATGGTGAACAGCAGTAAAGTCCCACGTGTTAGTTGTTGCCAATGCATGAGAAGTAGAGTGTTTGTGTATCATTCAGGCTTTCTCTGCTAAAAATCTTTCATCTCTTCTGTGTGCCTTTTAACTTCAATTACAGTATTGTCTAAAACAGAAAACATTTCATCAAGCTTCTGGCTGGTAGTCAAATAGTTGGATTTTAAACTGGCAAGACAGTCACTCGGTTCAGATAAGCTGAGGTTACCTTTTAGACTTGGAGTCGGTTTTGGTCAAGCAGAAGGTCACTCAAGGGTGTCAGGGCAGAAGAAGTTCAGGACACCGTGGCCTTCTGAAATTTCTGCATACCTGGACCATGGCTGACGTTTTATTTATTTATTTAGTTATTCAGAAAAAACCTTTGAGCACAAGCTCTTTTACAAAGGTTCCACTTCATAGATTGCAAAACAAAGTACAATAGGAGAAAGCAAAGGTACTTCACAATGAACGATACAGCCTGGATTCAGAACTTACAGAATAACTCAAAACATAGGTGTAACCCCTAGGTGGCGCTATCCCAAGGGCTACTACCCCTGCCTGCTTGGCTAGTAGCAGGTTAAGGGGCCTGAGTGCTGAAACGGGTGCCTCCACCCAGAGGTCAGGGTTGGTAGTGGTCAAGCTAACCTGCACAGGGCCTCCGGGACACTGTTACCCCTTTCCTTACTAGTGGCCGGAACAATACACAATAATCACTTTCACAATACCCCTGATACACCACACAAGTACCCACACTGTTTGCACTTACCACCAGGGCTTTCCCTGGCCTGGCCCTGGAGACCCCCTGTAAAACAAGGTTATACACAGCAAATAACAGCAGTACAGTACTCTTGCACAAACTGGAACCACAGTCAGGGTGAATGCAAAAATGAGTTAGATCTGATTTATTTAAGAGACTTAAACAAGGGAGGGGCGTAATCAGGTTAATTTGCTTAAAGGTTGCATCAGTCACACAGTTATGCATGCACTTCAGGGTCTATAAACAGTCACACAGTCTGGGTACCCAGATGGAGAATGGTGGGCCAGCCAGGAACATTGCAGCTGGTTGGGGCCCTGTGATGTAAGAAAACAACATGCACAACACACACTATTTGCAATCCGGAGCCGGAGGGCTCAGTTCGTAAAAAGAAAACAACAAGACAATCAGATGACACACTTTTAGATTAGGCTGTTGTTGCAGGGAGCTACCCTGATGATTACTCACAATACCCAAGACTGGACACAGGCTGGACTAAAATTGAGACTGCAGGTGGTTAATCTGGAATGCCAGGAGAAGCAGGGTCCACGTGAATCGCCGAGGCATCGTTCCTGTTCCAGCGTGGAGCAGAGGGCTGATCCCCAGGCAGGTCTCTCAACGGTGACTTTCTCTGTGCAGCGGGTAGTCTGGCTGGGCCAGTGTGGCAAGGCCCAGGCCAAATGGAGGCAAATTCGGATACAGTCCATTTTGGGCTGGACACAGCTTCCAGCAAGCAGAACACAGTTCACACAGTGGGGGACCAAATCACGACCCACTTTCAATACACAGTACATTTACATGTAAGGAAATTCTACTGTACCAGGCAAACCGCTCTCCGGTCACGATCATAAAGTCTCTGTACAAACTGGGGATTCAAAAGAGCTAGAAAACTCTGAAGGGTCAGATTCAGCAAAATCTTCGGTCTTCTTCAGGTATGAACCTGATAAAAATCAGTGGCTTACTTCATTCTCACAAACTTGGATTTGGTCCAAAATAATTCTTTCTCTCCTCTCCTGGGTAGCAGGCAGACATGCAAGCCAAAACTCAGCCCTTTCATAGTTCTCCCATGCAAAACTACACAGAACTACTGCCCAAATCACTTGAGCTGTTCTCATTTCACTGCAGCTCAGAACTGAAACTAGCTGCAGCAGTCTGGGAAATTCCCAAGTTCCAAAGGTTCAGTTGACTGATCCTCCTGTCAGTCACAACAAAGGCTTCCTTGGGTGCAAAGGCTAAAAGCCCAAAACTACAGTTCCTACAGATCTTGACTCCAGATAGCTCCTGCAGTCCAGCTCCATTTTAGGTCCCACTAGTACTGATTGGTCCACCTCGCAGTCCAGGACCAAGAAAGTAGAGATAAATAAACAGTCCTTGCTGCAAAGAAGGCAGGTTAGACAAACTACATTATCATTATCACTTTAAATGATTTTCAGCAAATAGTTACATCTTTCAACAGAGCTCCCTCTGCGCAATTAGCGATGGCAGAAACGGAGCGATTCACTGGCAGCCCGGGCGGGACTCAAGCATGACAACACTCAGCCCCCTCCCAGATTAATTATTACTGCAATCTAGGCAGCTCTTAAAGCGACAGTACATAGAGGCTACACAGGCACTCTTTTAGCAATAACGATTAACTGCTAAACGCAGGACACCAGCTTGGCAGTGAGCATTTAGGCAAGCTCATGGAATACTTTTTGGGAACTCCCATTAGTAGGGGGGGTTATATAGGTATAGTTAAACAACAAGAAAAAAAACACTTTATGGGGGGATAAGCAGCCACAAATTGCATTGTCAGTAGTTCAGAGGGATAGGGATGGACATGGAGCAAGAAGTGATCTAAAAGTCCTACTCCCAGCCTTGGAGAAATCTCTTCTGAAGAAATTCAATCTGTGCTGTCTAATTTTGTTACTTAAATAAACGATATCACCTGCAACATATTCTGTAAGGTCACTCTCCCTGGTGGAGTATACTATCAGATACTGGCCCCAGTGGAATGCATCTAGCGGCAATCAAAGTCCATCACCCCAGACAGCACAGGTGGGTACTCCCTGGGCATCTCCTAGCCCATATTTCCCATTACTTGACACTTGGCAAATTTCATAGTTCTGGTGCTGACTCTGTGCTGCTCTGCTCGATCCTGTGAGGAACTTCTGAATACACTCTGACTTCCCATGGAGTCTGTTCCTTTACACTTTTCTTGTAACTTTTTCCCTTTTAAAACAAGGACACTTCACCCACCTTGCCATCCTGTTTGCTGCATAGTGGCACTACACAGACATTTTGGGACAATACTGGCCCACTATTTACACTCTGAGGTAAATTTCTGCTTTCTGACAGGAATTCTGTAACTTCACAGTCACTGTTCCTCAAGTGAGGAAGGAGGGAACTGCTGGATGCCAAACTAGTCACTTTAAATGTAGAATACAGCAAACATCACCTCAGATCATTTGCCCACAGAAATCTCTGGGACCAGCTTCCTCTCAGACAGACCTCTGTTTCTTTCTTCACATTTCTTATTCTGCCGCTGGAGAGGGGTATCCCCCTTCAGTGATCTAGTCAATGACAGCTGCCATGAATGAGTACTTTGCTCGACACCAGGTTCTATAGAGAAACTTTCAGGATAGTAGGAGTTGGCACTGTGTGCCAGGCACTAGCCTCCCAACTCTGACTCACCAGTCCCTGCCCTTCAGCAAAGACCACTGACACCTACCCTTAAGAATGCCAAATCAGTGCCGGCCTGGTGGTTCTGAGGGTTGAGGCACTGGACGCCACACCGGTGACCCAGATTTGGGAGCGAACTCGGGCGTTGGAGGTTGGCAGGGGTGGGAGAGGATTGAGTGTCCAATGGACTGCTCTCCTCTCCTCTCCCGAGGGGAGGGTAGTGGGTTGTCCAGCATCCTGGCGACCCCCAATGGAGATCGGGGGTACTACAGAGTGGCAGACCAGCAAGGATGGGCAAGCGTGGCAGACACCAGCAGGATTGCCATGCACCATGGCATCATTGCACATCGCACTCGGGGATTGGGGGACTAGGGAAGCAACAAAAATCCTCCCTCATTCTGTGGAGATGACGAGGGCACCAGTGGTTCTGTCTACATCCCACTGCCGGCTCCTTCACATTGGACTTCTCCCCAGGCGCCACCCAATGCTCAGGTAGGCTTTTGAGTCTGCAAGGTCACCATGGGTGGGCAAGCCTTCCCTTGGGGGTATACAGGGATGCCGGGGACTGACCTGCCTGGGGTCGGGGGGGAAGAGCAGTACTGACTAGCAGGGAGTTCAGGCCGGGAGTGAGAGGTGGAGACTGAGTATGCATCTCGGAAGGATGCCCAGACCAGGGGTGCAGTAAAAGAAATGTAAAAAAAGAATGCTGAATTAGACTGGCTAACCCAGTCCCCAAGGGCATAGAAAACTGGCACTACCTAGAGGTCAATAGACAGTCTTAAAGATACATAACTTCAAAGGGAGGCTACGCACCTACCTTTCAAGGATTGACATCCTTTGTGAGCACTGAGACATCAAAATACAATCTTCCACCCAGAGACCCATCTGGCAGAGGATCAGCCACCCTCCACCAGCCAGCCCCAAGGGGAGGTTGGTCACTATGCTGGTAGTACATTGGACACAAAACAAAAAAGAAAACAGCAGCTCCCTAAGCCTCAAGGTCTTCCTGTCATGCCCTTCTGATAGTACCAACCCTCAAACCCCACCCTGGGTACTGTGTCCAGCAGACCCAGAGTGGCACATCAGATTCTACGCCATCCAGACAACACAAACAATTCCTTACAGCCCACCCTAAGGCGACTAACTCAATACTATACCTGTAACTGCTTATGCCCCACCATACATGTAATGTACCCCACCAAAACAGGCAGTCACATTTTACAAAACAGAAGCAGTGGAACCTTTCACTAATCATACTATACTCTCACAGCTAGAATAATACATGCAGTGAATGCAACAGCAGGTCACGCAGCGTGAATTCTATACTTTACATGCAGTTTTACTCTAAACATGCTTTATCTTTATTTTGCTTTAGGGTTCTAGCCTATTCACAGTGGTGCATCTCTCTATGAAATCTATTGTCCTAGCTATTAACCAGCCATGTCTCCCTAATAACATTAAACCTTTACAGTACAGCCTATTTGCTACAACTGTACAACTGCTATGTATTCTTACTTACATCTAGACATATCACTCACAGCCTAATCTAATTCTTCCTACTACCACTGAGCATATCCATACTACGTACTTAAAGTGGCAGCTATCTCCCTACCTTAGCACTACATTCTTTACCCAAACTTTGTTTACCTGCGACTCCTCCTGGAGCTTTGGTCTGGTCACTGGAACCCTATGGGAGAGAAAAGAACAAAACACCCCACATAACACAGACAATTTCAGATTCTTTACTGATGCCAGCTACTAGTGTGACTGTTAAACATTTGCCCCACCAATGAGTACACAGCAGGTATGTTACAGAGCTAGTCGAACCAAAATAAACAGACAGGAAAATGATAAAATTTTAAGAAGTAGACAGTTGTAACTTTTTATTTCTGAAGTATTTTTCTTTTTCCTGTTGCTGATTAGGAAGTTTTCTATGTAATAATATTGTGCTAGATGTTGGAATAGCTCTGTGCCTGGCAGCTGACATATCTATCTTTATTCCCCTGATTATGTCATTAGCATTGCAATCTCACTGACAGCAGAATCACAGACGACTAACCAGGCAGCTACTGAGTGGCTGTTCCTAAACAGCAATGATGTCACAGTCAGTGAGGTCATAATGATGTAATGGGGTCATGGAACTAGATATGTCAGCTGACAGACAGAGTGCTGTTCCACACATCACACCTACTAACATCAGGTAAACAATCTTCTAATTAAACAAAGAGAAAAGAAAAAGTACCTCAGATATAAAAGGTAATGCTTGACTGTGTCACAGGCCCACTCCTGTGGGGCCGGGTTCACTGGGCTGACAACAAACTCCCCTAAGCGCTGCCTGTGGCTGTGTGGGTCAGGAAAAAACTCCTCTGTCTTTCTAGGGCACTTACTGGATTAACAACTGAATGTCCACCAGAGGATCCTGAGGTTACCTCTCTGTGTAAGGGTGCAAATATAGCCTCGGGTCTGTGTTCCTGGAAGAGAACCCTCTTGGCCACAGCACAGCAAGGCAGAAAAGCAGCAGGTGTGAATAGATCTTCAGGGTGTCCTATCCACCCTATATGTGTCTTTTCCCAGAGAAATACAGAGACGGTTCAAACCCCACAGACCACTCCAAGAGACCTCGATATCTTACCCTTACACTCACAGAGTCCCTTCTCGTGTCCCTTTCTGGTTGTGTTCTGACCTTTTGGCGTAGATCAGGTATGGTATTGTTTCAACAAAACCCTCCCAAACTCACACACGCAACAGACAGTTTCAGAGGTATTGGAAAATTATGCCAAAAGGCTTTACTAATATCTATTAGATAGTATAATTTAACATAAAATAGCATTTAAAGATTTTGTTACAAGACATAAGAAAATAAAACTTGGACAATTACACAAAAATAGTACAATAACTTTCCTGAAATCTAACATATAGTTCTACCTTGTTCCAGTGCAGTTGATGGAGTAGTTAGAGTCCAGTAAAATAAAAATGTCCTTATAATGTCTGTGAGAGGCTTATTATTAACTGATATCAAAAAGATTACAACCTTGTTACGCCATTGCTATGATGTCTGGTTATGGTTAACCCTTCTTGAGTACGTCATAGTGATGGCATAACAACATTGGCACCCTTGTCCATGCACGCCCCTCGGTGCTACCCTTTCAACTTTCTCCCATAGTTACCTTAGCAGTGTGACTCAGTTTGTTAAAACCTTATGGATTCTAAAATATAGAACTACTCGCCTCGTTAATCGAATCCTGTCTCCCAGAACGCTACTGGGCATAAGAGCACATTCGCTTCACACACATGCTACTGACGTCACAGAGACAGAGAGGTTGTCCAGGACAGTGCGAATCATGGCGGTAGCTGGAGTTGTCAAACTGCAGAGAAGTGTGGTCTATGAACTAGGAAACATACAGCACCTGTCATCTTCTACACGGATCAGGTTTTGTACATTTCCTTTCACGATCGATTTCGTATATGCTAAGAATGCTAAGAAGCCCATACACTATAAAAGCCAATGTATGAGCTTTGATTAATAACCACACTGAAATCACTTCTTGAGGTTGCCATGACAACTATAAACCTCTCAAGCTCCGCTCTTGAGGTTTACACTGTTGTCATGGCAACCTCTCGAAGTTATTACAGCGTGGTTATTAATTAAAGTCCATACATTATCCTCTATGTTATCTGTTTTACAAAACAGGGGTCCCATCTGATCAGTTGTGCATCACATACAGAACTGAGTTCCACAAGCCTGGTTCTTGACTTTTCAAAGCAGTTTCAAAGTGCTGCGTTGGGAGTTCTCTACTGTGAGTGGCTGGCCTTTGTCATGTAGCTGCCAAAAACCAACCAGCTCTCTAGGGTTTGTTTTAAAAATTTCAACTGTAGTTTCTTCGGTGGAGGGGTCGCCTCTTTCCTTCCCCGCAATCTGGTTAAAAAAAAACAGATGCACTTTGGCTTGTTTTCTGACCAGCCTGCAGGGCGAAGCTGTCCCAAGCCTTTTGTTTTGCTTCTGTTTCCAGTAAACTTATTCAGAACCCGAATTGCTGAACTGTTAACTTATGATCACTCCTCATTATCTGCAATTGCCCTACGTAGGCATAGTTTCTTGAACACAAAGGAACCACTCCAAACTGGTAGTGCTTTTGTCCTTGAACTCAGATGCAGAAAAAACAGGAATTATTTCAAGCCAAATGAAATTAAAGAAAAAACACAGGTTTGACCAACACCATATAACACAGGAATATTGACTATTGAAATACAGAAATATGCTACGGCGCTATTCCGCTACACACCTTCCTCTTTAAATGGAACCTGAGGAAACATATCCTTGTTTATTAGCATGGCTTCCATCAGTTCTGTCTTTTACTCTGACTGGTGAGATAAGCCATCTGCATTAGTGTTTTCAGACCTTGACCTACTGTATGTGTGATAGTCATGTCATATGCTTGTAATGCAATACTCCATCTTAGGAGTTTCCCATTTGTTTTCCCCATTTGGTTCAGCCATTTTAGAGGACTATTGTTAGTTTGTACTTCGAAGCTCCTCCCATAGAGGGAAGGGTCTAATTTCTTTAGAGACCACACCAAAGCGAGACATTCCTTCTCCACCGTGGAGTACACCTGCTCTCAAGGAAGCAACTGTTTATTTAGGTACACAATGGGGTGATCTTTCCCATGTTGGAATGTCTGGCTGAGGACTGCTCCAATCCCCACATCAGAGGCATCCATCTATACCACAAACAGATGGGAGTAGTTTGGGCTGGCCAGCACCGGGGCACTGCACAGAGTGGTTTTCAGCTGTGTGAAGGCCCTCTCGCATGTTAGGTCCCATTTCACTCTCTTAGGCTATCTTTTTTAGTAGACCAGATAGAGGAGCTGCCAAGGTGCTGTAGTTGGTACAAATTTTCTGTAGTACCCTAGCGGTCCCAAAGCTCCTTACCTGCTTCTGGGTCTCAGGCATGAGGCCATGCCACAATCGCCTCTATTTTTGCCCAGTTTGGGTGGAGTTTCCTGCCCCACTATGTGTCCCAAATAGGTCACCTCTGCCATAGCCATCTGGCACATCTCAAGCCACAGTTAGTCCTACTGCCTGTACTCTGCCCAACACTTCCTCAGATAGGTCAGGTGCTCCTCCCAGCTATGGCTGAATATTTCATTTATTTATTTAAAAGTTGATAACCGGGAAAGGCACACTGAGCCAGAACTTGTTTCCAGGTATCACCTGGGGGACTTAGAAGAGGAGTAAATACTGATATTTACAATCCAAAAATAGTTACTATGAACAAATAACCCAAGTTGCAACAACTAATGGCATATATACAGATATTTACATAATGACAATGTCTTCTAGGTATGCAACTGCTTAATCCTCGGTATCATGCAGCACCTGATTCACCAATTGTTGGAACGTGGTAGGGGTATTCTTCATCTGAAAAGCCATTACCTTAAACTCGAATAGGCATATTGAAGTGATGAAGGCTGACCATTCCCTAGCTCTGGCCATCAGTTCTACCTGCCAGTACCTCTTGGTTAGGTCTATAGTCATCAGGTAGGTTGATCCTCCCCTCCCAGCTTGTCCAGCAAGTCATCTGTGTGGGGCATCGGGTGAACATCAGACTTCGTGATGGTGTTGAGCCCATGATAGTCTACACAGAAACGTGTAGTCTTGTCTGTCTTGGGAACGAGGACTACAGGTGAGGTCCAGGGACTGTGGGATTTCTGGATCACCCCTAGATCCAGCATCTCTTCCACCTCCCACCTAATATCATTTAGGAAGGCCTCAGATACCCAGTAGGCTGTCCAATGTATGGGTGCCTGGGAACCGGTGTCCACATTATGAACTGCTAGTGGGGTCCATCCAGGCTTGCTGATGAACAAAGAGGCAAAGTTCTGTAAAACGTTTTCTACCTCTTGGGTCTGTTCAGGTGTCAACTGTGGAGACAGCTTGATGTCCTTCACAGATGACTCCTGCTTGCTGTCAGCTAGCAAGCTGAAAAGGGGGTTCTACTCATCCGTCTCTGCCCCAGGACTTCAAACCGCAAATACCATGTCAGCCCCATTGAAATAGGGCTTCATCATGTTCACATGGTACATCCTGTGGGTGTGTCTCCGTCAGGTAACTCCACAATGTAATTTACATCATTTACCTGCTGGACTACCTTGTATGGTCCTGCCTACTCTGTCTGCAGCTTGTGTCCTACTCTGTAGGGATGAGCTCGGGCTCCACAATAGTACCAGGTCTTTTGTCTCTGCTGTGCAGCTGATAGGTTGCTCTGGGCCACTCCCATAAGCTTCTTCAGTTTTTCCCTAAACTTCAAAACATACTTCACTATTAGACTTCCCCGGGTGGCATGCTTGCTTTCCTAATCCTCCTGTATCAAATCTAGGGGCCCCCGTACCGTATGTCCATACAAGAGCTCGAAGGTGGAAAATCCTGTTGACTCTTGTTGCACTTCCCAGTAGGCAAGCAGCAGGTGGGAAAGGTATTTCTCCCAGTCCCACCCATGTTGTTCTGCGAATGCCCTTAGCATGGTTTTCAATGTCCCATTTAACCTTTCTACCAACCCATTTGTCTGTGGGTAGTAAAGCGCCATGCTCCTCTGCAGCACCCCACACCTTTCCCACAAACACTTAATCAGGTCCCACATGAAGTTACCCCCTTGATCAGAGATAACCTCCTGCAGAAATCCTACATGGGAGAAAATCCCTGAAAGGCATCTGCTACTTTTCCTGCCTTAATGGAGAACAGGACAACCTCGTTCTGGATATCGGTGGCATAATCTACCACCACAAGGATGTAGTTTGTCCTGGAGGAGCTTGGGGTATTTGAGGACCCACAATATCCACTCCCACCTTTTGGAAAGGCTCCTTCACAATAGGTAAGGGAATTGAAGCAGCTTTTGCTTTTCCTCCCACCTTCTTTATTTGCTGACACTGGTGACAGCATCTGCAATATTCTTTCACCTGCTTGGTAAAGTTGGACCAATAAAAATTTTGAGCTAATTGCTGTGTAGGGTGAGTAATACCCAGATGTCTGGACATGGGGATATCATGAGCTATCTTGAGCAATAACTTACTGTATCCCTAGGGAACAACAAGCTGCCTGCCTTTCACCACCCCCGTCCTCACATCCTGTGTGTATAACAGCCCATTGTCCCAAAAAAACTTGTTTTATGTCACCCTCTTGTGTCCCATCAGACTCTGCACAGGCCCTCACCTTCTCTAAGTTAGGGTCAGTCCTCTGACGTGCTGCAAAGTCCTCACACTTTCCCAAAGCATGGGGCATGTCCCCTTTAGCTTCTAGACTGAGGTCCATAGCTGCGACATTCAGGGATTCAGTGTCACAGCAATCCCCAGCCTCCTTGCTCTGTGTTACCCCTCCCTCCCCAGAATCAGCTTCAGTAGCTGTCTAGTGAATGGCTAGTCGGGTGAGTGCCTTCTCTCCTCTATCACTGTCCCCTGCAAGAGACACTGGCTGGTGGGCCAGCCTCCCACTCTCTCTTGCATAATCTTCTGTGTGATTCGGGAGAACACAGGAGTCCCTAACTGTCTGGCTCTGGATAATGGCACATACTGCCCCCTGCTGAACATCATTTCCTAAAATAACATCCACAGCGAGTGTGTCTGCTATAGCCACTTTTCGCACCTTTTCTCCTGTATCACCCCAGTCCAAGATAACACTGGCTAGCAGCAGGGTTTCTCCTCCCCAGTGAATCCCTTTACAGAAACAAACTGATTTGGCAGGAGTTGCTCAGTCCCTACCAAATCCCCTTTTACCAGAGTAAGAGATACCCCAGTGTCCCTTAACCCTTAGGTCTGTACCCCATTCACTGTAACTGGATGCATGTGCTCCCTTATAGTCACAGCAATAGCCTCTTGGATACAGTTAGCAACTACTTCAACTAGAGGGATCCCTTTTCCAAGTCATGCCCTGGCTTTTTACTGAACCAACTGCAACCACCCAGTCCCCTGGGGTTACTAGAATCCTATTAGTATTATTGTTAGGAAGGTAGCAGGCAGTTGGTAGGGAGCTCATTAGGGGCTTCCTACATAATGACATCATAGTTTACTCAGCTAGCCTGAGGGAAGAATGATTAGGTCATTCGGAACTCTTGCAGCAGTATAAGCCACACTGTGTGGACAGCTGCTCTGGGGAGCTTAGAATGTTCAGTAAGCGTGAGTCTGTGGTAGTGAGAGCTTGAGTAAGGAGGTGAGCGTGGTTGAAGGACTGCCAGTTGGGCTCTGAGGTGAGGGCCCAGAATTTCTCACCCTAGTGGAGTGTCATTTACAGCTTCCAGTGAAGTAGTGGAGACCAGTGCTACAGCAGAATTTCCTGATTTCTACTCTCAGTGAAGTGGAAGGAACTGCTTGTTCTCAGTGGACTCAAGGGGCAATCCCCTGAAGGTTCTGTGTGTGTTTCAGCTGCCTTGGAAAGGACTTTGAGAGACTGTTTGATCTGCTAACCAGGAGAATGCCTTTTCTTTTGTTGTTCCATGCCCAATAGATGGGACAACCAGTTGTGAGTTCTGTTCTAGGAAACATGATCTCCACATACTTTAGGGGAATCGTAGTCTGGGGTGTGTGTGACCGCAGATAAGGCTGGATCACACCTGTCAGTGCCCTTAGTTCACTCAAGAGAGTGAATGTTCTATTAAACTGTTCACCCAGGAGAGTACAATTTATTCTTTGATCACCCCAGTGTGTGACGAATTTAAAGTGTGGGACCTCTAGCATTTCAGTGAGAAATGGGGGTTTCATTGGTGTAATCCTGATGAATGGCAGAGATTGTCGGTTGGGGCCAAGGGTGGGAGGAACGCCATCTAAGTGCTTACAAGGCAGTGCTTTCTGGTTCGTAAAAAGCACAAGTTATACCTGAGCAAGGGCCAAGCTGCAGGTTAAGGTGTGTGGCTGCATTTCACTTATTTGCACCTATGTTCGAAGAAGAATTCTGAGTGTGTGGCTTAGATTCACTAAATGACACTAATGGGAGAACAATGTTTGGGTGCATGGCCAGGTGTCCACTAAATACACCATTAGGAAATTGGGTAGAAGATGTCCGTGTGTTCATGAACTGTACTGCATGCAAGAAGAGTTTGTGGAATGTACCTGTCCTGCCTACACCGACATTTGGGGGTCCACTTCTGCTTTAAATTTCCATCTGTTGAATAAAGCCATACTGCACAAGCCCAGGTACTGTTCTGGACATTCCGATTATTGCTTCTGGTTGTGTGGATTTACTGGGTCCCCTCAGCAGGTTAGGGTCTAGCATATGCCTAGCAGCCTTCACCCAGGACCTGGGTTGTAATGTTTACACAAACTTCATGTTGTTTTGTTCTTGTATCACCACCCTCTCTTCCTCTAGAAATGAGCCAAGTATACATCCTAACACCAAGGGTGGTACCAACCTTTGTAAAGTAAAAGGTATGCCAGTATGTGAGTACCTGTGTTCCAGATTTTAATGGGGGTGTGCTAATTAGTTTAAAAATTGGCCGTGGGGGTTACACAACAATCATCACTTTTCTTTTCCCCAAAATACCATTTTGGTAAACTCTGGTTCCCCTTTTCTGCAGAGGCAAAGATGGTTTTAGCTGCCCTGAAGGCACACTTTTTCCCCTTGCCACTGCTGTCCCTGCTCCCTCACTTCCCTTCAGAGCATGCCTGCTCCTGGCATAGCAGTCAGAAAGCTCAGCAGCGTGTTTTGCTGTCAGAGGGTCCTGGTCCTCTAGCCAGGTTTTCAGTTCTACTGGACATGCCCAAAAGAACTGTTCCAACAATATGACATCCTCAATTGCTTCCACAGAGTTAGTTTTTTTCCTTCTCCCACCAATGTTTTAAAACTGGTGCCATTTTGTAGTGAGTTCCTCAAAGCTAATTTCGGGGCCCTTCCTGAGTTTCCAAAATTTCACTCTGTAGGCCTTAGGATTTAAATAATTTTTGGGGGCAAAACACTTTTAAGTTTATCATAGTCTTGGCTGTCAGCATTGTCCATTTATCCCAGCGCATCTCGCCCTTTCCCAGTAAGCAGCAGGGATAACTGAAAGCTTCAGGCCTCCTTGGGTACTGAATGCAGACCTTTTCAAATGAATTAAGAAAACATCCATGTCCTACCCTCTTTAAATTCCAGAATTAATTTAGAATTTAGCTTATACCCCAGCCCTGGAGTTTCATTTTCACCCCACCATCTACCTTTTCTGGCGCTTTTGGAGCTTTTATTTTTCCAGCTTGAAGTCCCTTTGTCATTGTTTGTCCTGCAGCTCTGCTTCAAACTTCAGCGTTCACTGCTCAAGCTGCCTTTCACACTGTTTTTCTTGACACTCCAGTTTCTTCATCTCCAGTTGCAGCTTTTACCTCTCCAGATCAAAATCTGTGGTAGTTCCCCCTTGGTGCTGTGGCTCCTGATCCGCTCCGATCCCGTTTGCCTCTGTCCTGGATCTGGTCACCGTGGTTCCATCCAGCACCTCCACATCCAAGGTGTGTGGTCCACTGCAGTCACCGATCAGACTCAAAGCACCAGGCTGCCGCCTGCTCACTGGCTGCAACAAGGACTTCTATGAGGTCTTTTAGCATGCACCTCATAAAGGACCCAAGGGCTCTGTCCTGGCACCTGTTTCAGCTGTTCCATAGTGTAGTCATTGTAGCTGGATGTCATCTTCATTCCTACACTAACACTAATCTAACTTACACAGCAACAAAAAACAAAACAAAACAGGGTAAGGAATTATATTCTGTAACCAAATTTCCTCTTTACCAATTTCTGCCCTCCTTTCTATGTGGTTTGTTGAAACAGTTCACAATCCCATACGCTGGCACCAATCAGTCACAGGCCCAGTCCTGTGGGGCCGGGTTCACTGGGCTGACAGGGAACTTCCCTAAGTGCAGCCTGTGGTGGTGTGGGTCAGGAAACCCCTTCCCTGTCCTTCTAGGGTGCTCACTAGATTTACAGCTGAATGTCCACCACAGCATCCCAGGGTTACCTCTCTGTGTGTGAGGGGTGCAAATACAGCCTTGGGTCTGTGTTCCTGGGAGAGAACCCTCTTGGCCATGGCACAGTGAGCCAGAAAAGCCACAGGCATGAATAGGTCTTCAGGGTGCCCTATCCACCCTATATGTGTCTTTTCCCTGAGAAATACTGAGACCAGTTCAAACCCCACAGACCACTCCAAGAGACCTCACGTATCTCCCCTTACACTCACAGAGTCCCTTTTTCATGTTCCTACCTGGTAGCATTCTGGCCTTTTAGCATAGATCAGGTATGGTATTGTGTGAACAAAACCCTCCCAAACTCACACACCCAACAGACAATTTCAGAGGTATTTTAAACTTATGCCAAAAGGCTTTACTAATATCTATTTGATAGTTAGCATTTAAAGATTTGGTTACAATATTTAAGAAAATAAAAGTTGGACAATTACACAAATACAGTACGCTAACTTTCCTAAAATCAAACATATCGTTCTACTTTGTTCCAGTGCAGTTGATGGAGTAGTTGGAGTCCAGTAAAATAAAAATGTCCGTGTCATCTGTTTTGCAAAATAGGGGTCCCATTTGATCAGTTGTGCATCACATACAGAACTGAGTTTCACAAGCCTGGTTCTTGGTTTTTCAAAGCAGTTTCAAAGTGCTGCATTGGAAGTTCTCTACTGTGAGTGGCTGGCCTTTGTCACGTGGCTACCAAGAACCAACCAGCTCTCTAGAGTTTGTTTTAAAAATTTCAGCTATAGTGTCCTCGGTGGAGGGGTGTCCTCTCTCCACCCCCCCAATCTGGTTAGAAGAAAACAGATGTACTCTGGCCTAGTTGCAAGCACCTCTCTGCTTTGAGGAAGGAGGTTGCCCATCTCAAGACCAAACTGGCAAGGAGTAGGAAAACCTCCTCCCCCACCCAGGAACCATCAAAGTTGCTGTCACTGCCTCAGAAGTTGCCAAGAAAGAGGAGCAGTTGGACTACAGTGGGCTCAAGGAGGGTGAAGGTGGTGGAACAGAGGTACATCCCTCCAGTTGTACCTGTCAACAATTCATACCCCATGCTGGTGGAGCATGGTTCCTCTATGGAGGCACCTGCAGTGGAGACCAAGGAGGATGCTGGGAACCTCCACAAGGGAGACCCAAAGGAGGGTGGGATGAGACTTCACAGGACACAGAAACAGCTCCTGGTGGGGGACTCAACTGTTAGGGGGGTAGAACTGGGGAAGGGAGGGGAGAGGAAGGTAAGGTGCCTGCCCAGTGCCATGGCTTGGAGAGACAGGAAGCGAATACTCAGGATCGCGGAAACAGCTACTCGGGAGAGGGAACTGGAAATCATTGTCCACCTAGGGACAAATGACCTAGCTAGGAATGGGATCAGAGCAGTGCAGGAGGAGTTTGTGGATTTGGCGAGGGGCCTTAGACAAGTAGCATGCACTGTAACCTTCTCGGAGCTGCTGCCTGTCTATGCATGAGTGATGCTAGGGTACTCCGCACCATGGGATTCAATGAATGGATGAAAAACTGGTGCAGAGCACAGGGTTTTGGCTTCACTGGGGACTAGGGGTCCACCTGGAGGGATACAGGCCTATACTGGCACGATGGTCTGCATTTATCCAGGAGGGGAACCAGGGTCTGAGGTGATAGGTGTAAATGCTTCATAGGAAAGCTTTTAAACTAACCAAGGGGGAGGCACTGAAAAGGAGCAGGGAATTCCCAGCCTTCTCCCACAAAACAGGGTAGTTAGCGAAGTAAACCCAAAGGTAGGGAAGTTTATAGGAAGCAGGACAGGGGTCAATGGAGAAAAAGGTAGTAAGGGCAGTGATGGGGCTAAAAGGGGTAAAGCCATCATAAAATGGAGGTGATGAGTACCAATGCTCGCAGTCTGGGTAACAAGTTTGCTGAACTAGTGGCTTTAATGGAAGAGGAACGGCTGGATATTGTGGTAGTCACAGAAACATGGTACATAGAGAACTATGACTGGGATGTCAACATGCCAAGGTACATAATCTACAGGAGGGCCAGGGAGGGTAAAAGAGGAGGAGGGGTATCTCGCTACGTAAGGGAAGGGATCAAAGCAATGGAACTAAAGGGTAAACAGGGAGGAGAGGAGGCACTGGGAGTCACCTTGGAGAAAGGAAATGGCACCACAATCTGCACAGGTGTTGTTTACAGACCCCATCTCAGGGGGAGAAAAGGGACAATGGAAATGATAGAAGACATCCTTAGAATGGCAGAAAAAGGGGAGACATTATTGATTGGGGACCTGAATATGCCAGATGTTAACTGGAGCACATTTGCTGCAGCCTCATCCAAGAGCAGGGTCCTTCTCGATGCCCTACAGGAGGCATGCCTCAGACAGCTAGTGTTGGAACCCACACGGGAGGGAGCAATCTTAGACCTGGTACTCTCAGATGGGGACAAAAAAAGGATCTCAGATTTAGAAGTGGGTTGCCATCTGGGAACAAGCAACCACCAAACAGTGTGGTTCACGAGTCAAGCCATACAAAAGCAAGGATACTTGACTTTAGCAAAATGGAAGCATGCATAAGGAATGCACTAGCAAATGGGTAGGAAGGAGGGGCAGAGAAATAATGGGGAAAAATCAAAACTGCCATCACAGGGCAACAAGCCTTTATGTGAAACAAATAAACAACACAAAATGAAGGAAGAAACCACTATAGTTCTCAAAAGAGGTGGTGGGGAAGTTTAGGGAGAAAAAGGTGGCATTAAGGAAGTATAAGGAATCACAGAAGAAGCAGGACAGGGAACTGTATCAGTTAAAGCAGAAGGAAGCAGGGAAGGCAGTCAGAGTAGCAATGGCCCAAACAGAGGAAAGATAGCCAACTCAGTTAAGAAGGGGGATAAAACCCTTTATAGGTACATTAGGGAGCAAAAAAAGATCAAGGGAGGGATAGTGAGGCTTATTAAAGAGGAGGGGTGGTGGGCAGAGGGTGACAATGAAAAAGCAGAGATCCTAAATGAATACTTTTGCTCAGTATGTACAAAAGAAGAGGAGGGGGAGATACCTAAACCAAACAATAAAAGCACTCTAGATAGGAGGGTCAATACCAGTCCATTCACAGAAGAAAGGGTCCTGAAAGAGCACCTAAAACTCAAGCCGGACAAAGGAATGGGGCCTGATAGGATTCACTCCAAATTCTAAAAGAACTAAGAGGTTCCCTTGTTAACAAATCATGGGAGGATGGTGTGGCACGTGAGGACTGGAGGAAGGGGGATGTGATTCCCGTTCACAAAAGTGGGAGCAAGGCAGAGGCAGGAAACTACAGACCTGTTTGACCTCAGTGGTAGGGAAAATTATGGAATCACTTTTGAAAGAAAGAATTATTGAGTACCTAGAGGTCAGCGGGGCACAGGACCCAAGGCAGCATGGATTCACAGTGGGAAGGTCATGTCACACAAATCTAATAGATTTCTTTGACTGGGTGACCAAAGTAGTAGACCAGGGAGGGGCTGTGGATGTGGCCTACCTAAACCTTAGCAAGGCATTTAACACAGTCCCACACAAAAGATTAAGAAACAAGTTAGCCAGCCTGGGAGTGGGTCCCAGGGTGGTAGCCCGGGTTAAAAACTGGCTGCACAACAGGATGCAGAGGGTAATAGTAAATGGAGTACACTCCGAGGAAAGGGGGGTTACTAGTGGGGTACCACAGTGTTCAGTACTGGGACCGGTCCTCTTTTAATGTCTTTATAGGTGACATTGCGGAGGGACTGGAAGGAAAAGTATGCCTCTTTGCAGATGACACAAAAATCTGCAAAAGGGTTGATACACAAGGGGGGTGGAAAGGATGAGAAGGGACTTGGCAAGGTTGGAGGAATGGTCAAAAGTATGGCAGCTTAGATTCAATGCAAAGCAGTGCAAAGTAATGCACCTGAGAACACAAACCCAGAGGACGAGTACACAGTGGAGGGGGGATGTACTAACAACAACAAAATGGAAAGGGACCTGAAGGAAGTCATATCAGACAACCTAAAGGTAGGCAAGCAATGTGAAAAGGCAGTAAGGAGGGTTGGGTGATACTGGTGTAACCCCCTACAAATGGGGGTTCCCAAAAGTCTTCCTCGAGCTTGCCTAAATGCTCACTGCCAGGCTGGTGTCCTGCGTTTTAGTAGTTTAAATGGGATTGCCAGAGAGTGCCTGTATAGCCTCTGTGTACTGTCTCTTTAAGAGCTGCCTGGATTGCAGTCATAAGTAATCTGAGAGGGAGCTCTGTTGAAAGATGTAACTATTTGCTGAAAATCATTTAGAGTGATAATGATAATGTAGTTTGTCTAACCTGTCTTCTTTGCAGCAAGGACTGTTTTGTTTATCTCCACTATCTTGGTCTTGGACTGCGAATTGGACCAATCAGTACTGGTGGGACCTAAAATGGAGCCGGACTACAGGAGCTGTTTGGAGTCAAAATCTGTAGGAATTGTAGTTGTGGTCTTTTTGCACCTGAAGGGAGAGCCTTTGTTGTGACCGACAGGAGGATCAGCCAACTGAACCTTTTGGATCTTGGGGAATTTCCTAGGCTGCTGCAGCTAGTTTCAGTTTTGAGCTGAGAAGTGAAGAA
The DNA here is from genome assembly GCA_016271365.2 of Neoceratodus forsteri. Lineage (NCBI taxonomy): Eukaryota > Metazoa > Chordata > Ceratodontiformes > Ceratodontidae > Neoceratodus > Neoceratodus forsteri. The sequence continues at coordinate 1,393,215,940 of CM057458.1, read as the reverse complement.
GTAACAGCTCAAGTGATTTTGAGCAGTAGTTCTGTGTAGTTGTGCACAGGAGAACTGTGAAAGGGCTGAGTTTTGGTCTGCCTGTCTGCCTGCTGTCCCTGAGAGGGAAAATAGAGTTTATTCGGACTGAACCGAGTTGGAGGACTATTTAAGCCACTGGACTGTAACCGGCTTTAACCTGAAGAAGACCGAGATTTGCTGAATGTGATCGGCCTGTCAGGATTTCCAGCTGCTTTTGAATCCCTGGTTTGTACAGAGACTTTGCGATCATGACCAGAGAGCGGTTTGCCTGGTACAGTAGAATTTTCTTACATGTAAATGTGCTGTGTATTGAAAGTGGGTCGTGATTTGGTTCCCCACTGTGTGAACTGTGTTCTGCTTGCTGGTACTGTAGAATCTTTTACATGTAAATGTGCTGTATATTGAAAGTTGGTCGTGATTTGGTTCCCCACTGTGTGAACTGTGTTCTGCTTGCTGGAAGCTTTATCCAGCCTAATCAGACTGAATCTGCAATCATCTCCATTCGACCTGGGCAATGCCACGCTGGCCCTGCCAGACTGCCCCACTGCACAGAGAAAGCCACCAATGAGAGACCTGCCTGAGGATCAGCCCCTGCTCAACGCTGAACAGGAATGACGCCTCAGCGTAATCGTAGGGCCCTGCATCTCCTGGTACTCCAGATTAACCACTTGCTGTCTCGATTTTCATCCAGCCTGTGTCCTATCTTGGATATCGTGAGTAATCATCAGGGTAGCTCCTGCAACAACAGCCTAATCTAAAAGTGTGTCATCTGATTGTCTTTGTTTTCTTTTCACAACTGAACCCTCCGGCCCGGATTACAAATAGTGTGTGTTGTGCACGCTTTTTTTCCATCACAGGGCCCCAACCAGCTGCAACGTTCCTGGCTAGCCCACCATTCTCCATCTGGGTAGCCAGAGTGTGTGACTGTTTATGGACCCTGAAGTGCATGCATAACTGTTTGATTCATACAGCCTTTAAGCAAATTAACCTGATTACGCCCCTCCCTTGTTCAAGCCCCTTAAATAAATAGATTGAACTCTTTTTTGCATATACCCTGACTGTGGTTCCAGTTTGTACAAGAGTACTGTACTGCTGTTATTTTCTGTGTATAACCTTGTTTTACTGGGGCTCCCCAGGGCCAGGCCAGAGGAAAGCCCTGGTGGTAAGAGTAAACAGTGTGGGTACTTGTGTGGTGTATCAGGGGTATTGTGAAAGTGATTATTGTGTATTGTTCCGGCCACTAGTAAGGAAAGAGGGGGGTTACAGTGTCTCGGAGGGCTGTGCCCAGGCTAGCTTGACCACTACCAACCCTGACCTCTGGGTGAAGGCACCCGTTTCAGAACTCAGGCCCCTTAACCTGCTACTAGCCAAGCAGGCAGGGGTAGTAGCCCTTGGGATAGCACCACCTAGGGTTACACTGGGATGCATAGGGAGAGGCATCACCAGTAGAAAACGGAAGTCATTATCCTCTGTACAGACAGTTGGTGGGACCCCATCTGGAGTGCTATGTGCAGTTCTGGAGATCCCATCTCCGCAAGGACATAGGATAGAGGCAGTCCAGAGGAGGGCAACTAAAATGGTGCAGGATCTGCACCAGAAGCCATATGAAGAGAGACTAAAGGAGCTTAATATGTATAGCCTAGAGGAAAGGAGGGAGAGGGGGGACATGATAGAAACATTCAAGTACCTCAAGGGAATCAACAAAGTCCAAGAGGGTAGCATCTTTCAGAAAAAGAGATGTGCAAGGACAAGGGGTCACAATTTGAAGACAGAGGGGGACAGCTCAGGGGCGACGTGAGGAAGTATGTTTTCACAGAGAGGGTGGTGAATGCATGGAACAGCCTTCCGGAGGAGGTAGTGGGGTCAAAAACAGTGGGGGAATTCAAGAATGCATGGGACAGACATTAAGGCAATTCTAGTGGGGGGGGGTAGGTGGAAGTAGGTTGTTGGTTAACTAGGATCTGCAGCTTATCCGAAAGGTGTGGAAATGGGCAGATTGTGTGGGCCAAGCAGTCCTTATCTGCCATCAAAGTCTATGTTTCTATGGCCTGTCTTCTGGAGATATCCCTGGCTCCAACCCCCTGCTGAGCGAGCTGGCCCAGGCCTTTTGTTTTGCTTCTGTTTCCAGTAAATGTATTCGGAGCCCAAATTGCAGGACTGTTAAGCTATAATCACTCCTTCATTATCTGCAATTGCCCTACCTAGGCATAGTTTCTTGAACACAAAGGGAACCAGTCCAAAGTGGTAGAGCTTTTGTCCTTGAACTCAGATGCAGAAAAAAACAGGAATTATTTTAAGCCGAATGAAATTACAGAAAACAACACAGATTTGTCCAACATCATATAACACAGGGAATATTAATTATTATTTAATTAAGTAATAAAAATGATTAATTACCTTGGGACGAACCGGGGAACTACAAACCGGTCAGCCTGACATCCATAGTGGGGAAAATGTTGGAGGCCATCTTTAAGGAACGGTTGGTGGAGTTCCTGGAGGTACAGTAAATAGTTTTCAGGATGATAACCAACATGGGTTTGTCTGGGGGAAATCGTGTCAAACTAACCTGGTCGAATTTTTTGACTGGGTGACAATCACCCAAGGATCAGTATGTGACTGCCCCTATACCTGACCTTCCATTCTCCCACCCCACCCTCCACGACTATGGACCTAACACGGGTCCAGCCACCCCTGGGCATGCCTATACCGTGACAATGGACTTCTCTGTCTGGCCCTGGCCAGTGAATAACCACCTGGGCATGTCTAGCGTCATCGCCCTTAAGTGTATGCTTGTACCTGCAACCTTTTGCACTTTGTACTTTTGTTTAGCAGCACTCTGTTACTCTGTATTCTCAGCTGCTATATTGTATTACTCTGTAAACATTTTGTAACCATTCTGTAACCATTGTCTGTAATTATTATGTTAGTTGTTATTTTGGTCACTGTTGTCTCTGTTTGATGTATAACGTGGAACCTTTGTAAAGGAGTTTTTGTCTCAAAGGTGTTATCTGATATTTATCAATAAAAAAACAATAAACAAGATCCCTAGATGGAAGAAAGCCGGTTGATGTCCTGTGCCTGGACTTCAGCAAGGCTTTTGATTATGTCCCACAGGGAAGGCTAATTTGGAAACTGAGGGATCTGGGGGTGGGAGATAAATTGGTGGGGTGGGTAACAAATTGGCTTAGGAATAGACAGCAGAGGGTGGTGGTTGGGGGTGAAGTCTTGATACTCAGAGAGGTCATCAGCGGGGTTCCACAAGGTTCAATTTGGGCCCCATTCTTTTAATGTATTCATTGGACATAGGAGGGTGTTGGTAGGTAAAATGAGTTTGTTTGCTGTTGATTCTAAATTGGGGTGGTGGTAGACAGCAAGGAGGGTAGAAGGGAACTACAGGATGACTTGGGGAGGCTGGAGAACTGGGCCCACACGTGGCAGTTAAATGCACACAAATGTAGAGTTCTGCACCTAGGGGTTAGGAACCCTGGGTATAACTACCACTTGGGGGTACAGCTGGCTGTCACAATGATGGAGAAGGATCTGGGAGTGATGACTGATGCTAAAGAGAACCACTCAGAGCAGTGCAGAAGAGCAGTGGCTAAGGCAAACAAAATGCTTGTGTGTATAGCCAGGGGGATAACGTCCAGGAGAAGGGAGGTTATACTTCCTCTACACCTTACTGATGAGGCTGCATCTGGAGTACTGTGTGCAGTTCTGGCACACCCACCTAAAAAATGACATCATGCTGCTGGACAGAGTCCAGAGAAGGGCGACACGGATGATTAGTGGTCTGGGGGGAATTGTCATAGGAGGACAGACTTAGAGAGCTGAACATGTACTCTCTGGAGGACAGAAGGGATAAGGGAAAATATAGAGACCTTCAAATACCTGAAGGGGTTCAACAGAGGGAACAAGGAGTGTCTGTTCAAGTTAAGAGAGGATGGGACTACGAGGCCATAGTCTAAAGTTGGCTGAGGGGCGGTACAGAGGAGAGGCAAGTGGTCATTATTTCACAGAGAGGGTGGTGGCACCCTGAATGCACTGCCAGATGACCTGGTAAAATGGTAACTGTGGGAGGTTTCAAGTAGAGTTGGGACAGGCACTGGGGCACTGTATAGGGAGGGGCTAGGTGAACAACAGAGGTATACAGGAAGGGAAGGAGAGGGAGGACGGAAATGAGGGGTGGAGGTAGGCAGCTACTATACACTACCAGTGAGCTGGGTCGGGCAGACAAGATAGACCGTTAGGCCTAATCTGCTGGCAACTATGTGTAAGCCCCCCTCTATGAGAGGGGCTTCCATTCAACATTGGGCGCCTCACTTTTTGTGTGTGCCTTCCCCTCCAGTTTATGGGTTTTGTAGGTGTTTTGGGGAAGGCACCTTTTGAGCTGTACTTTGAGACTGCCACTAGGGGCAGGCTTTTTAGCCCTTAAAAGCTGGGAGCGCAGGTAGCCTTGGGGGAGATAGGTGACTGGCTGGGAGATGGCAGGACAGGTAGGCAGAAAGGAGCTCGTTGGTCTGGGTTTGGGGACATATTCTGGAGTTGATCCCCCCCCCCAGTAAGTCCAAGGTAGTGCCAGGAGCAAGGCGACATGGCGCCAGTAAAGGAGTGCAGGGAAGGGCATTAATTAGCCTGCTAGCATTATGTCGGGCAGATGGGGCTCCAGGGAGAAAGGGGTGGTGAGAGTGCCCTAGGAGGCAGCTTGGTGGGGGTCCCAGGCCCATGGGAAGTAGGCCTGGACTGCCAGGGCTGGAGGTTTGGTGGCAGGAGGAGTGGTGGCAGCTTCCCTCCCAGTTCCTGGAGTGGCAGGGTGGTCCAGGCCTGGTTAAGGGGGTGCCAGACGCTTCTCTCCCACTATGGGGCCTGCTTGGAGGGGCAGGCCTCGGGGTACCGATCACGAGCTGTTTGGGTGGGCCACAGGTCGGTTGGGACAGACCTTGGGAAACACTCTGGACCCGGTAGCTTAAAGCAAGCACAGGATGAAAGGTGTGGTGGGGATGCAGGCCCAAGTAGTCTAGCCCCCACCACCGTTTGGATGAGGAAAGGAGATCAGGTGTGACTTCGGCCATGGTTTTAAGAGTTCCGCACCCTTAAGGATTTGGAAGGACTGGTCAGGGAAGGAAAATTTCTGAGTCCTTTGCACGGAACCAGATGGGAGAAGCAGCTCGCTTCAAAAGGTAGAAGACTGACCAGGGAAGAATGATAAAGAACAAGTAAAATCAGAGATCAACTTACCAGTGCCAGAGGGTAGGTTGGACTCTAAGGTCTGGTGAAGGTCCTAGGGAGGTCTCAGGTAATAGCAATTTCTGAGGTTTCATCAGCTGCCTGGAGTGGAATGCTGCCTAGCACATCTGTTCTCTCAGTCTTGTGCCCCCCCGGTTCTGTAAATAGTTTGAGCTCCATGTAGCCGGTTGGCTGATATATTTTATGCAACCAATAAGAACCCCAGGGTCCTGGCAGAAATGATTGGGACTTCAGGTGTAATAAATTGGTTTGTTGCTTATTCCTGAGTGTGCAAGAGTGTTTTTAAAGATTATTAGCTAGATGAATTCCAGAGAACTTAATGAATTTCTAACCAGATTTCTTTGGGGGGAGTTTGAAGTTTACAGCCCCTATGATGTCGGTGCTTCCTGGGCTGGGATGCTGGTGAGGGATTCTGAAAGAAAAAAGAGAAAAGAGGAGGTCTCCAGTTCCATCAAGCAGTATCCAGAGGAGTGGCGAGGGGTAGCGGTTTCTATTATGCTGCAGTAGGACCCAGGCCGTGGTAAGACAACACCATTTTATTCTCCATGGTAGTTTGATGTTCTGGTCTGGGTCTCTTTGGGTAGGGCCCCCTTCCCTTCTTGCAACATCAGGAGCCCCTAGGCAAATGGGAAGGTGGGGTGGCTACACATGTGGGCTTGTCCAGGATGTTTTTGAGGACCCCTTGCACCCCCCAATGCCCCGTGTCCTGGAATGGAGAGTTGGCAGGTCCAGCCATGCTGGATAGGTCATGTGGCACACTTAAATTTTCATCCTGGGTGTAGTGGTTCAGGTGGAAGGTCGCAAACATGCTCTGAGTGCAAACTCAATGATTTGCCAAGTCGTGATCCCAGCCTGCTGTCTGTCATTGGCTGGAGAGTGAGCTAAGGGGAAAACAGTGAAGGAGGTATCACCATTTTGGAGAGAGCAGGAACGTAGAACAAGGAGGTTCGATCCAAGACATCTAAGTGTAGGGAGTTTGGAACTAAGAAATGTCTGAACCCACTGACCCTGGAAGGTTGAGCCTGGCAGGTATGGACCCATTGTCACAGATGGCTGGGTAGGAGTTTGGAGCTGAAGGTGTGCCTCCCTCTGAGGAACCCATGTCTATGGTCCCTTCATCATTACTGTCCTGGTTATGGAACACTGCAGGAAAAGGGTAGGCGGAGGAGCGGTATGTTAGATGTGGCTACAAAGGAGAGGGAATAGCCCATCTACCAGTGTGCAGCTTGTGCTCAAGCTTAGCCCCTGGAGGCATATTTGACTGGGCCCCTCCAGTTTTTCATTGGGTGTACCCCCTTAGCATGTCAGAAGGCCCATCCTTGGTATGGTCACAAGAAAGCCTGGAACTTAGTGCTGTGGAACGGCTTTCATTAGAGGAGCAGACCCCAGAGCAGGTGAAGAAGGCAGAGCCAGCAAGAGGACCATCCTCAAATGTGATTATCGAAGCAGAGGAGGTATGGTGGAGGGTGCAGCTGCAGCAGAGGAGAAGAGGGGTGAGGAGGGACACAGCTGTCTGCCCATTTCCTCCTCGCCGTCTACCTCTACTCCCCATGGCAGAGGGAGGGGCCAGGGCCTTAGACCACTGGCGGATGAACCCCCAGGGCCATGGGGAACGCTGCCAAGGCCTCTGTCTGGAGATAGCTTTCCAGATACAAGATCACGGTTGGCCTCTCCAGAGCAAGTGCGACCTAAAACTGCTGCTGCTGGTCCAGGATCACCAGAAAAGAAGGAGAGGAAGTCTTGTAAAGGTTGTTGGCTGGCGATGAGAACTTTGATGAAAGCAGGTTTCTTGCCAAAAGTTTCAACTAAATGATTATGATAGCTATCGGGCCATACCTAAGCCTTTTCACCGCCCGGTGATTACAGCTAATGATAGAACCCCCTCACATCCCAGAGCGCTCGCATGCCCTACGGAGCAGGATGGATGCACTCAACAGGGAGGACCCTCTGAATGCTGAGTACAGGAAGAGAGTATGTCTGGAAACAGGAAAAGCCCACAGGACTAGCATAAGGGATCTGCCGGAACGGAGCGAGGCAGAACGATAGGTATGGCACAAACTGAGGATGGAGTATGAGAGCCTGACTACCCTTACCTGTCAGAGAGACAGTGGGACTTTGTGGAGGAAATGAGAGAAGACTGGATCTACCATGAACTGCTAGACAGGATCAACATCGCCCTACTGCTAGTTTCTGGCAGAGGGAATCTTGCTTTCAGAGCAAGCAACTGACTAAAAAAGCTACAGAATTTCTTACTGATAAATCACTTCTATCTCAGCAGGAGTCAGTGCCTGTTGGGATTAAGCAAACATATACTTTATTAGAAGCAGGAGGTCTCATTTAAGTAAAAAAAAAAGAAAGTCACTGTGTGTTTCTCTGTTTGCAGAAGGGGATTGTATCAACTTAGTTTGCTAAATCAGGAGCAGAGCTAATTGGGGGTGTGACTTGAGCAGTAGAAAAGCAGCTGTCTCTGATTACAGCTTCCTGCTGCTAGTTTCTGGCAGAGGGAAGCTTGCTTTCAGAGCAAGCAGCTGACTAAAACAGCTACAGAATTTCTTACAAATTGCCCTCCTTCCCACCTATCCACCCTCCCACGCTAAGCCAGTTCTACTTTTATAGCCAATGGATTTGACTGACAACAGGAGCTTCCTGTTTGGCAGTAGGAAGAGAAGGATCACTGAGACACATTAGTTTCATCAACCTTGAAGGGGAAAAATAGTTTTTCTCCCCCAGCTGCTGGAGGTCTGAATCCAAGCAAGGAGGAAGGAGACTACTGAAGACTACAGGAAGTTCCTGTCCCAGAACAGGAAGGAAGAGAGTTTTAAGGGTACATAGGTAGTAGGAAAGTAGGTAGAAAATAAATAGAGGGAGAAGAGAGGACATAAAAAGCAACAGGAGAGGGGACACAAAATAAGGCATGATGGAAATGGTGCAGTGCAACGGCTGTGGAGCGGCAGTGTTCTGGGAGACATTCTGGAGGCTGTAATGCTGCCCTATTTGCAGGCACCTCTCTGGTCTGAGGGAGGAGGATGCCCGTCTCCAGGCTGACCTGGCAAGGATTCGTGAAACCTCTTCCCCCACCCAGGGACCACCAGGGCCACCGTCGCTACCTCACGAGGTGGAAGGGTGATGCCCTTATCTGGCGTCGGGGTAGGTCTCCGAGGAGGCGGAGTACGTGGGGGACTGGAGACTTAACCGGAGGTGGTCCCTGGGGAACTGGCCTGACAGGTGCCTTGGGAGCCTCCTTAGCTTTAAAATAGGCCCACCATGCTGTGAAAAAAGCTCATTTAGAGCATGCAGAGGGTCTTGCGGCAGAGACGGTGTGCCTGGCATTTGGGGATTAGGCTTTGAAGGCCCCAGCGCCTGATCATCCTGTTGGTGTAATCCAGGTGTCAGGGTGGGCTGATCTGGGGTACCTGGCATCGTACCCAGAGGACCATCTGGCGGGATGAATCAGATCCCACATCCAGTCATCGGGCCGGGCCCTGGGTGTTGGCTTAGGGGCATTAGGCCCAGCTGGTGAATTTGGAGTATTTGGTGGCGGCGGGTCACCCGAGGAGGTATCAGAGAGGCCAGTGTCGAGGGAACCGATGTAGGCTGAGGCAAGGCTGGTGACTCAGCCAGCAGCCGCCTAGGCAAAGTCGCTTGAATGGGAGAACTAGCTCCCGAGTGGGACAGATGCCCATCTTTTCCGAAGGAGGAGGGCGGGTGTCACCTGGTAGCAGCAGTCCCTGATGTTGGGGTGGACTTGGCAGACACCCTGGCCAGGAGAATGACAGACAATGGTCTGCCACCCAAAGAACCACCAGCTGAGCCACTAGGCTTAGAGCCCCAGGAATGATCGGCCTAAGATTAAGAGGCTGAGGGGTGTGGAAGGACTTCCCAAGCCCCGAAGAACCTTCTCCCACTATGGAAATAAGGGAGGGAGGTTTGGTCATCGAGAGCCTGGGGGCAGTCACGGTGGTGGAGGTCGACCCCACCCTGTGGGGGGACGAGCTTGAGGCAGTTGCTGACTTCACTGGGGACTATGATCGGTCCTGTGCCCGGGATCTCTCCTTATGTTTCTCCCAGTGCTTGTGTTTAACACTCAGTTTCTTCCCCTTGTGAGAAGAAGAGGAAGAGGCCCCAGAGGCTGGGAGGATGAAGAACTCTTGCAGTGAAGCTCCTTCTCCATTTCCGATATCTTCTTGGACAGCAGGAAGGCTTCAAGGGCCTTCAGGTGATGGAGTCGTGTGCGTTGGTTAAAGTCTTGGCAATGCTGGCAGGCCTCAACGTTGTGGTCTGGACCTAGGCAGAAAAGGCAGGCTGAATAGCTGTCCTTATGAGAGATCTGCTTGCTGCATGTACACTTGGAATGTCGCCTCTTAATTGAGGAGGATGGAGAAGAAGATAACATACAAGAAATCATTGAAGTAATCACTGTTTTTTTAAGAAAAATAACGAAACGCGAGTAACGTGGAAAAGATGGCAGTTGACTAGCTGAAGGCGTCCACGGAAGTCTGACTTGCATGGTCGATGGGAAAAGAACTGGGGATGGGCTGGGGGACCACCCCTTTTATACCATACGTGATGTCGGGGGTTGGCCGACGTCGGGGGCAGTCCCCTGCTGGATACTGCTAGCTAGAAGTTTTCCATGGGGTCCTGGCACCTGCCGGCTTCAGTCCCAAAAGTGTTACCTTCTGCAAGAGTCCCCTCAAAGTGATATCAGAGATACCCCTGAAGATTAGAAGCATCGGCTGAAGCCGACAGCTTGATGGCCGTCGAGCCAAAGGCATAGTCATGGAAGTGGGAAGAACATGCCCTCTCCCGGTCCCATGACCTATGATGGGACTTCTTGGATTTGGAGGCCCAAGAAGATTTGGAACCACAGAAAGGGCCCTCCCCAAGGGTAAGAAGGGAGTGGCATAAGTCCCAAAATGCTCCGGTGAACGAAGCACCCAAGCCTACCAGAAGAAGTGTGAGACTGAAGCAGCACTCGCTGCAGCCTAGACAATACAGCCTTTTCAAGGATGTCGTTTTCAAGGGCGGAAACCACCTTACACGGATGTCCTTGGAATGAATGGGAGGATCTTGTTTGCCCGAGCGGCTCAAGAGAAGATGGGAATAACAGTCCTCCAATGTGGAGGGCTGAAGGGAATGGCACTGGCTGCAAGCCTGTAGATCATGCTTGGCCCTGAGGCAGTACACGCACGTGGTGTGAGGATCAGTGCGCAACATTTTCTGGGCACAAACGGTGCACCATTTGAACCCTGCACTGACCTTCTGGTCATCACGCTCCATTAGAATTGCCTTGGAAAGGGAAAAAGTAGTTGAGGACCAATGTGGGCCTACGCTGCATGCAGGAGCTGCAAAGGAGGAGACCTGATGTGTCCAGTGGAAAGGAAGATCTGACGTCATGGTTCGGTGACGAGGAGGATACCACCCAGGTGGGTGGGAGAAGCTTAGCCTGAAAATCTTCCAGCAAGATTTAAAGGGAAAGAAAGAGCTAAGTGTGGATAGTGCATCATATCCACATCCCTAGAAAATGGAATTTCTCTCTCTCAAGGGAAATCCATAGCTTTTGTCTTGCGTGTCCTAGGACAAGTTTGTGGTTCTGAGCCATACAAACCTACTCAGGGACACTGTATGTGCCATGACTCTAGAAGCCACTTCACTGACATCCACTGCCATGTGTAACTGATACTTGGTGGCATCCATGGCAAATCTTGTGCCAAGTCACCAGTAGGTTTTTTTGCTCACAGCTAAAACAAAGCTCCAAAGGGCCTTTGGTACTGGGTTATGTGCTCACATATGCTGCCTGTCTTAAGAGCAAGGAAGCTGAGGTATAGACTTTTCTACCATACTGTCCAGTTTTCTGCAGTTCTTTTCTGGAGGCTGGGAGGAAATGGAGACTCTGGCCTTGTCATAGGCAGTGGTCTGGACCACTTCCTCACGATCAGGGTGAGAGTATAGGCACTCAGTGCCCTGCTTGTCCACCTGGTTATTTCTTTTCTTTTTTCTTGTCAGTATCAGCAGGTGAAGTTGCTGCTGCCAGCACTTTACAAGTGGCCTTTCTGAGCGATTTATGCATGGGCCAAAGTAACCTCTTTGTAGGGGTTAAGCTCATCATGTCCAAAAACTCCAACTCATCCTCATCCGTCTCCTGCATTGAGAGGTTGAGGCATTGATCATTTGCCTGACAAAGAAATACATACAAAGAAGCCAGCAGAATAAGGCCATTTGGTCTATCTAGTCTGCTCATATTGCAGGGTCCACAGCTAGAGCTACTGACCCTACCCCCGCTTCCATACTTCTCCATCCGCCCACTCACAACCCCTACCTTCCCTTATATGTAGCCCAGCCTCTCTTGAAACTGCCTACCATCTTCGATGAGACCACCTCTTCCGTAGCGCATTCCAGCTGGCCACCACCCTCTCCATGAAGAAGTGCTTCTTTATCTCCTCCCAACCCCCCCAAGCGTAAGACTGTGTCCCCTCATGTTACGGCTGCCACTTAGTTTAAAGAGACCATCCTTATCCACCCTATTTATCCCTTTCTGTACTCAAAGGTCTCAATCATGTCTCTCTTCTCTTTTCTCCTCCAGGGAGTAAATGTTCAGTGCCTTCAACCTCTCCTCATAGGCTCTATCCTGCTGACCCACGATCATCTTTGTTGCCCTCCTCTGGACCATCTATGGCAGTTTAACATCCTTTTTGAGGTGTAGGAACCAGTACCGTACTCTACACTCCAGATATGGCCTCACCAGTGACCTGTACAAGGGCAGTATAACCTCCTCTCACCTACTGCTGAACCCCTATGTATCCAAACATCTTATTTGCCACTGCCGCTTGCACTGCATGGAGTGCTTCAGATTGCTAGTAATCATCACTCCCAGATCCTTCTCCTCCTCTGTTGCAAATACCCACACCCCTTCCAGGTACTACTCCATCCTGGTATTCTTGGCTCCAATGTGCATAACTTTGCTATGGCATTGAAGCCAAGTTGTCAAATCCAGACCACCTCCCAGTTTTATCAGATCATCCTGTAGATCCTGTATTCCTTTGACTATGTCAGTCCTCTCACCGAGCTTGGTGTCATCCACAAATAGGCACATTTGCCTTAATGCTATCCCCAATATCATTAATGAAGACATTGAACAACACCGTCCCAGCAACAAGCCCTGCAGGACCCCACTGGTGATCTCCCTGGTGCTCCCCACCACCACCCTCTGGGTCCTGCTTTTCAGCCAGTTTTCTACCCACCTGGTCATTTTCTGCCCAACCCCAAGATCCACCAACTTCCTGATCAACCTCTTGTGTGGTACAATGTCAAAGGCCTTGCTGAAGTCCAGATAAAGGATGTCCACCACTTGGCCCCTGTCTATTGTCTCAATGACACAAAAAAGTCAATCAGATTCGTCTGACACCATCTCCCTCCCATAAACCTGTGCTGCCTTGCATCTTGGAAACCATGCATTTCTAGATTCTGTACCAGCCTTTCCTTAAGTATGGTCTCCATGAGCTTGCACATGATTGAGGTCAAACTGACCTGTCTGTAATTCCCTGGGTCATCTTTGGGACCGCTCTTGTTGAGAGGCACCACATGTGCTGTGCTCCAGTCCTGTGGTACCTTGCCTGACTCCAGTGAACTACTTAGACCTGGTTCTCTCAAACGGAGACGAAGAGAGGATCACAGATGTAGAAGTGGGTAGCCATCTGGGAACTAGCGACCACCGAACAGTATGGTTCACAATAAACACAGCAATAGAGTCAAGCCATACAAAGACAAAGGTACTGGATTTTAGGAGGGCTGACTTTGCCAAAATGGGTGAGTGCCTAAGGAATGCACTAGCAAATGGGCAGGAAGGAGGGTGGAAGAACAATGGGAATAATAAAACTGCCATCACAGAGGTAACAAGCCTTTGTGTAAAGCAAATAAACAAAACAAAATGAGGTAAGAAACCACTATGGTTCTCAAAGGAAGTGGCAGTGAAGGTTCAAGAGAAAGAAAGCATTCAGGAAGTACAAGGAATCACAGAAGGAACAGGACAGAGAACTGTATCAGTTAAAGCAAAGGAAGCTGGAAAGGCAGTCAGAACAGCAAAGCCCCAAACCGAGGAAAAGATAGCCAACTCAGTTAAGAAGGGGATAAAACCTTTTATAGGTACATCAGAGAGCAAAGGAAGACCAAGGGAGGATAGTGAGGCTTAATAAAGGGAGGGAGGGTGGGTAGAGGGTGACTGTGAAAGGCAGATACTGAACAAATATTTTGCTCAGTATTTACAAAGGAAGAGGGGAGGTACCTAAAACAAACAGTAGAAACACTCTGGATACAGAAGTTGATACCAGCCCATTTACAGAAGAAAGAGTTCTGAATGAGCTCTTAAAACTGAAGGTGGACAAAGCAATGGGGCCTGATGGGATTCATCCCAGAATTCTAAAAGAACTAAGGATAGAACTAGTGACACCACTGACTACCCTCTTTAACAAATCATGGGAGGATGGGGTGGTACCTGAGGACTGGAGGAGGGCAGATGTGATTCCCCTTCACAAAAGTGGGAGCAAGGCAGAAGCAGGAAACTACAGACCTGTTAGTGGTAGGGAAAATAATGGAATCACTTCTGAAGGAAAGAATTGTTAAGGTCTAGAGGCCAGAGGGCACAGGACCCAAGGCAGCATGGATTCATAGCGGGAAGGTCATGCCAGACAAATCTGACAGATTTCTTTGACTGGGTGACCAAAGTAGTAGATCAGGGAGGGCTGTGGACATGGCCTACCTAGACTTTAGCAAGGCATTTGACACAGTCCCACACAAAGATTAATATACAAGTTAGCCAGCCTGGGAGTGGGTCCCAAGATGACAGCCTGGGTAAAGAATTGGCTGGAGAATAGGACACAGAGAGTAATAGTAAATGGAGTCCACTCTGAAAAAAGGGGTTAGCAGTGGGACTGCATGGGGTTCAGTATTAGGACCGGTCCTCTTCAATGTCTTTATAAGTTTACATTGCAGAGGACTGGAAGAAAAGTATGTCTCTTGCAGATGACACAAAGATCTGCAACAGAGTTGATGCACAAGGGGGTGGAAAGGATGAGAAGGGACTTGGCAAGGTTAGAGGAATGGTCAAATGTATGGCAGCTTAGATTCAATGCTAAGAAGTGCAAGGTAATGCACCTGGGAAACAAAAACCCAGGGGAAGAGTACACAATGGGGGGTGAGATACTAACAACAACAAAAATGGAAAGGGATCTGGGGGTAGTCATATCAAATGACCTAAAGGTGGGCAAGCAATGTGAGAGGGCAGCAAGGAGGGCTGGGGGGATACTGGGATGCATAGGGAGAGGCATCACCAGCAGAAAACAAGAAGTTATTATCCCTCTGTACAGACAGCTGGTGAGACCACATCTGAGTACTCGTGCAGTTCTGGAGACCCAATCTCCACAAAGACATAGACAGGATGGAAGCTGTCCAGAGGAGGGCACTAAATGGTGCAGGGTCTGCAACGGAAGACATATGAAGTGAGACTTAAGGAGCTTAATATGTATAGCCTCGAGGAAAGGAGGGAGAGGGGGACATGATAGAAACTTTCAAGTACCTCAAGGGAATCAACAAAGTCCAAGAGGGTAGCATCTTTCAAAAAAAGAGGTGTGCAAGAACAAGGCAGCACAATTTGAAGATAGAAGGGGGCGGGCTCAGAGGTAATTTAAGGAAGTATTTTTTCACAGAGAGGGTTGTGGATGCATGGAACAGCCTTCCAGAGGAGGTTGTGGAGTCAAAAACAGTGGTGGAATTCAAGCATGCATGGGACAGTCATAAGGCAATTCTAGGGGCTGGGGGTAGGAAGAAGTAGGCTGCTGGTTAACTAGGATCTGCAGCTTATCCATCAGGTAGGGAAATGGGCAGACTGGGTGGGCCAAGCGGTCCTTATCTGCCGTCAAATTCTATGTTTCTATGTTTCTATGAAGAGGCCCATCAGTGGCCCTGCAAGCTCTTCTGCCAGTTCCCTCAGTACCTTTGGGTGTATGCGGTTTGGGACTGGTGATCTGTCCACCTTCAGAGTTAGCTGGCCCTCCCTCACTCTATCCTCCTATACCACTACCACTACATCTTTTGTCCCTCCCTATTTCTCTTCTCCCCTTGTAGGCACTGGTCCATCTTTCTCCCTGGTGAAGATGGAACAGAAGTATTCATTCAGCACCTTTTCTTTTCCACCATTCTCTTCCACCCACTCTTCCCCTTTCCGAAGCCTAACAATCCCATCCTTCTTGTCCTTTTTCTCACTTATATAGTGAAAAATGCCTTCTTCCTTCTTAATTCCCTCAGTTACCTGCAGTTCCTTCTGTGCCTTAGCCCACTGGACAATCTTCTTTCCACACTGGCCAAATTTAGGTTACTCTCCCAATCCACCTTTGACTTTCTGAATTTCCTATAGGCTAACCTATTTTCCTTACTGCCTGGGTGACTCCAGAGCTGAACCAGCTGGGTGTATTGGCCCTTGAAGTCTTCCCCTGAGCCTAATGCACCTCTGTGGCAACTGTTATTCCTCCTTAATGATGGACCTCCTTTGGTCCACCCCCAAATCTGCTTTGATGAATGCCAGGTACCTCTCTAGCACCTCGCCCATCTTTCTGAAGTCCGCCCTCCTAAAATTCAGGATTTTGGTCTTAGTGGGGATGTTTTTCCTGCCTAAATGCAACAGGAACAACATTCTGTGATGGTCACTTCCACCCAGGGCCTCCCTGACTGTTATTTATTGTACAATCTCCCTATTCATGAGCACTAGATCAAGGACTGCCCCCTTCCTGGTGGGTTCTGTGATACCGTGAGTTAGGAACCCACTCTGCAACACTTCTAGGATCACCTGAGTTCTGGCACATGTTGTGGATGGTACACGCTAGTCTACCTTTGGTAGGTTAAAGTCCCCCACTATTACCACCTCTCCTTTCCCTGCAGCTTCCAGTATTTGTGAGCTTAGTTCCCTGTCCCTTTCCTCTTCCTGGTTCAGTGGTCTGTAAACAACCCCCAGCCTTACCTTTCTCCCTCTATTGGACCATAACTGAACCCACAATGCTTCTACCCTTCCCCTCCTTCGACCCCTCCCTCCTACATTATACCCTCACTAATATAAATTGTCATCACCCCTTTCCCTACTGCCTGTCCCTTCTGTATAGTTTATATCTAGGGATCGAGAGGTCCCAGTCATGATATGGTGTGGCCCAGGTCTCAGTTACTGCTGCTATGTCCAACCTCCCTTCTGCTAATGGCACTTGCAGGTCATCCATCTCATTTTCAAGACTCCACGTGTTCAGAGACACCATCTTCCACCTTGCATCTGAGCCAGCCAGCCAGCCAGCCTTCCTTCCTTCCTTTTCATTTCTCCTGTGTGCTCCTCCACCCCCACCCCGCTAACTGTTCCACTCCCTCCAGCTCCACCTCCACACATCCTCCTCCTCCTGGAGTATTTGGCCTCCCCAGTAGTTTGATTTAAGTGTATTGGTTATGTACCCCTAGTTTGCCCCTGAGTACCCCCAAGCCCTTTCCACTGAGGTGTAGCCTGTCCGGTGAGAAGAGTGTTTTGTTTGACCAGGTCTACACCCAGTCCCCAATACAGAGGAACCTATCCTCCCCACACCAGTTCCTCAGCCAGACATTGAACTCCTCTATCCTTTTCTTACTGACTGTGCTGGCTCTTGGTACTGGTATTACCTCTGAGAAGGCCAGCGATCTTGCTTCCTCCCTGCAGGTCTTCCCTAATGCCCTGAATCTATGTTGCACTACCTCCACCTCCTCCCAAGCTAGTTCATTGGTACCCATGTGTATAACTAAATTTGGTTTCCCTCCAACCTCACTTACTATTTCCCTGATTCTTGGGCCCACCTTCCCTGCTGTCATCCCTGGCATGTAAACCACCCTCTGTCTTGCATTTGGGTCCCCCTTCCTTCCCCAGTGAATACCCTTAATTATGAAGTCCCCTAGGAGTAGCACACTTCCGTCCCCTGCATCTGACGTCTTCCTTCCTTCCATCCTTCCTTCCTTCCCTCCTTCCTTCCTTCCTTCCTTCCTTCCTTCCTTCCTTCCAGCTTCATTTGGAACTGGGGACCCACCTGGAGGAATGTGACCCCGTACAAGGGGAATGACCTACACTTGTCCAGGGAGGGGACCGCTGTCCTCAGTGAATAGTTTAAATGCTCCATTGGCAAGCATTTAAACTAGCAAGAGGGTAGCAGAAGGATGCAGGGAGCACCAGACTGCTCACTCCACAGCATAGAGAAGTCAACATGTAGGACCATAAAGTTGTGATATCGCCAGAGGAAACAACACCCATAGAGGGGGAACAGCGGAGGACAGGAGGATAAAACAGGAAGGACAAACAGAGGAGGCAAAAAGACAGCAGGGGGATGATAAAAGGAAAATAGCAGAACATGGGAGGCCACATATACCAATACCCGCAGCATAGGGGATAAAATCCAGACCTGGTGGCCTTGATGACGGAGGCTGACCTGGACATTGTAGCTATACGGACGTGGTATACTGGAAACCATGACTAGGATGTAGCAATAGCAGGTTATACTCTGTTTAGGAGGGACGGGAGGGTAAAAGGAGGGGGATGGCTCTTTACGTCCAGGAAGGGTATTAGAGCAACTGAGATACAGGAATGCGGTGGGGGGGAAGCTACTGTAGGTCACCTCTGAGATAGGCAATAGCACTGCTATTCACACGGGCATGATATATAGACCTCCAACACAGGGGAGGAGGGGACAAGGTTCTAGTGGAATCCATCCACACAATGGCAGTTAAAGGGAGGTGCTGCTGGTAGGTGATGTCAATCTACCAAATGTGGATTGGAGCATCCCAGCTGCTGCCTCAGCCAGGAGCAGGGACATCCTGTACTCTGTGCAAGGGGCAGACTTCAGGCAGCTAGTGCTAGAGCCCACCAGGGAGGGTGCAATTTTGAACCTGGTACTCACCAATGGGGACAGAGCTGAGGCAGTCAGGAGGGTGGACACCTGGGATCCAGTGATCATCACATGGCATGGTTCAGCATGAGTACAGTGGCAGAGTCAAGTCACACAAAGGGAGGATCCTGGATTTCAGGAGGCGGACTTTACTAAGATGGGGATATGTCTCAAGCATGCCCTGGCAGGAGGGACAAATGGGGCCATCTGAAAGGAACCATAGTGGAGGCAACAAAACTTTGCATTAGGCACGTAAACAAGGGCAAGAGAAAGAGAAAGCCACTATGGTTCTCAAAGGAAATGGCCGGGATGGTAAAGGCAAAAAAGATCGCTTTCAGGAAATACAAGGAAACACAGCAGAAGGAGGACAGGGTAGTGTACCTGGATAAACAGAGAGCGGTAGGGAAAGCAGTCAAGAGAGCAAAGGCACAAACCAGAAAAAATAGCACAGGAGGTATAAAACAAGAGGACAAATTTTCTAGGTACATTAGTGAAAGGAGAAGAAATGGGTGGGATAGTAAGGCTAAAAGGGAAAGAAGGGAGTGTGTGAAAGGGTACCTGGAAAAAGCATCAATACTGAACAAATATTTTTGTTCTGTATTCAAGGAAGAAGGAGAAGGTGAGGGTCCACAGTTAGTCAGCCTCACCTCAATAGTGGGGAAAATTATGGAATCACCACTTAAAGAAAGGATTATGGAACACCTTGAATACAGCAGAGCACAGGATCTGAGGCAGCATGGATTCACAGTGGGAAGGTCGTGTTAAACAAATCTAATTGATTTCTCTGACTGGGTGATTAGGGTCGTGGATCAGGGGGGAGCGGTGGATGTGGCCTAACTGGATTTCAGTAGGGCCTTTGATTCCATTCCACATAGAAGAATAGAGAACAAGCTGAGCAGTCTGGGAATTGGTCATAAGGTGGTAAACTGAGTTAGGAACTGGTAGATAGAAGACAGAGGGTCGTAGTAAATGGAGCTCAATCTGAGGAAAGAAGGGTGACAAGTGGGGTGCCACAGGGATCAGTGCTGGGGCAAGTCCTGTTTAATGTCTTCATAATTGGAAGGGAAGGCTCTGCCTATGGTTCAATGGACAAGCAGTCAGCCACTCCCACTTCCTAAGCTACATAAGCAGTTTCCCTCAGCCTCCTTCTGAAGCACTTTTTCTTTGCCAGCTGGAGGCTCTGTTCATTTGCTCTTTGCAGCTGGCTGGGGCCTGCCCCAACCACCCTCCACTTACTGCTTCTTTCTGCTGGACTCTGCATTTTGTTCTTCTGCTTCTGGTTTGTATTTTGTCTTCGGCTGTGTGCTTCCTTTTGTCCCTTCCCTGTTTCTTCTCTGTTTGTGTTTTAGTTTTGTTTTGTTTTCTTTTCTTTTTGGGGGGATTTGGTTTCTCAGTTCATACCATTTGCTTACTCCTACCATTTGGCTCTTTTGCAGCTCCAGCTACTTGCCTTTAGTTACTCCCATGGCTATTGTACCAGTAACTGTTTTTACACAAACCAAAGCTGCTTCCCATGCTACAGGCCTAGTTGCTCCCCACGTTATCAAGCCTAATTGTTTTCACCTGATTCAAGCTCCCCCTGAACCCTAGTTATGCAGCTCACTCATGCTTCTCTGTTTAATCTACCTCCCACATGGTCTTAGCTGCATTTGAGCATTGTGCTTCCCTCCATTCCCTCCTTATGGAATACTACCCCTCATAGTTCCTCACAGTGGTTACTGTTCTATGTTTGTATAGTGTTGTTATACTCTGAGATCAGCTAAGCTACTGCTGAGCTGAAAACTACCTTTAAATACCTGCATGTGGTTCTTGACCCCTTCCATCACTTTCTTGTTTTTCCTGCGGCGGAGACTTGGAAGAGTTTGGGGGAGTCGTGGCCCCATGTGGCTAATTACTTATGTTCTAAATCCTGCCTCCGCCGCTGAAAATCCTCAGAGTATTTGTCACCTTAATTTGGTTTTTTGAATGCCTGGCTGGCTTGCCCCAATATCATACTGTTACCCCACTTACATTCATGTCCCATCGTTGCTACTATGTTTTGCAGACCTACGTGCCAGTCCAACTATTCCTACTTCTTAATGACCTACAAGCTGGTCCAACTATTGTTACCCTGCCTTACTGATCTACATCCAGATCCACCCTTACTCATGCCACCTTTGTTCAATGCTCCCTGCCATTTGCCCTGCAAGTTCTCAGTACTCAAGCCCACTCAGCTCCTCATCAGTCCCTGGGGCATGCCAGCCATTCCATTCTGGCACAGGTTTTCCTCTGCAGCCGTCGGTCTCGCTCTGCACCCGAGTCTGCAGCTTGAGCATGCAAAGCTTGGGGCGGGGTCCTTCTCATCAGGCCCATAGCTGGGAATGTCCTCACTCTGGGTGGACCTTCAGTTGTCAACTGTATCGAAGGCACCTCAAGTTGGAGAAGTTAAGACTCAGCTTTGAAGGACTGGGGCTGCTTACAGGTGCCTCTTTAGTGCCCAAGCGAGGAGGCACCCTTCAAAGCTATTCTCTCTATAACTGCCTCTGGTTCACCTGGTTTGTTTTCAGATTGGTAGGCCGGGTGAGTGCCTTGGTGGTTATTACTTTCCTCCTTCCACCTTGGAGGTGGCTGGTTGCAGAGTGCAGTGAATTGCAACCCTCCACAGCATTCCTGTTAGAAGGATAGAGCGAGAGCTTTCCTCCAAATTGGAATATTTGCCACCTTCCTTTAATTGGGTTTCCAAATTGCAGCTGCAGAGCCATCACTAAATAAAATATCCCAAGCCTGGAGGGAAGGCAACCTAGGCCTTGGATCCCCAGAGATTTTCTCCTCAAGGTTTTTTTTCTCTCCTATGTATCTCAGGTCATAACTGTTAGTTAGCGTAGTGTTCCGTAGGCAGGATCTGCTGTTCGATGGAGGGGGATGGTATCCCTACTGCCGTTCCCTCTCTCTTTAGGAAGTCCCCTCATTCCCTCTTGCAACCCATCAAACCCATGCCATCCTAACCTGCGCATCCCATGTTATCAAGCTGCCTGATGCTTCTCTATTACTATGTCTCACACATACGGATTGATTATATGCTTCATACTACTTTTTTGGGGAGCCTTCCTAAGGTACCTTTAACCAAGGGAATCGTACCACAACATCTCTAGGGGTGGAACCCTCTAGAGGGTTCCTTGCCTTTGGTACCCCTACAGGGTGGTAATTCCTCTGAAATAGAGAGTGGAAATGGTCAAAACCTAAGTAACACAGTTGCATAAGCATAACACTTACTGGCTGTGTAGGCCATTGAATTGGAAGGCTCCACCTATGGTTTGATGGACAAGCAGCCAGCCACTCCCACTTCCTGGGCTACATAAGCAGTTCCTCTCAGCCTCCTTCTGAAGTACTTTTTCGTTGCCCTACCATCCTTCCCTTCTCCTCCAGCGGCAGCGTCTCTCTCCTGGGGATCCTTCCTAAGGTACCTTTAGCCATGGGAATCGTCCCGCGGCACCTCTAGGGGTGGAACCCTCTAGAGGGTTCATTGCCTTTGGTACCCCTACAGGGTGGTAATTCCTCTGGAACAGAGAGTGTGAATGGCCAAAACCTAAGTAACACAGTTGCAGAAGCATAACACTTACTGGCTGTGTAGGCCAATGAAGTGACATTAGTGAGGGTCTGAAAGGGAAGGATTGTCTCTTTGCTGATGACACTAAGATCTGCAACAGGGTGACATGCAGGGAGGGGTGTAAAAATGAGGAGGGACCTAGGTAAACTTGAGGAATGGTCTAGAGTGTGGCAGCTGAGATTCAATGTGAAAAAATGCAAAATTATGCATTTGGGGTGCAAGAACCCAGGGGAAGATTACATGATGGGAGGGGGGGATACTGATGGTCACCAAACAGGAAAGGAATTTGGGGGTAATTATATCTGATGACTGACCTAAAGGTGGCCAAACAATGTGCCAAGGCTATGGGGTGAGCCAGTGGGATGCTGGGGTGCAGGTGCAAAGGGGGAGAGGTATCACCAGCAGAAGAAAGGAGGTGGTTATGCCACTGTACAGGTCATTGATGAGGCCTCATTTGGAATACTATGCCCAGTTCTTGAGGCTGCATCTCTGTAAGAATATAGACAGGGTGGAGGCAGTTCAAGGAAGGGCAACAAAGATGGTGCAGGGCCTGCACCAAAAGTCATATGAGGAGAGACTGGGATACCTCAATATGTATACCACGAAGCACAGGGGAGATATGATAGAAACCTATAAATATCTAAAAGGCATAAATAGGGTACCAGAGGGTAGCATCTTTCAGAAGAGGAGGTGTCCAGGAACAAAGGGGCATGACATGAGGTTAGAAGGGGGTAGACTAAGGGGTAGGGTGAGGAAATATTTATTCATGGAAAGGGTGGTAGATGCATGGAATAGACTCCCAGCGGAGGTGGTGGGGGCAAACACAGTGGGGGAATTCAAACAGGCATGGGAAATCCTAGCAATAGGAACAAGGAAGTCAGAGGTCAAGTAGGGTATGTGGCTTTTACAGTAGGCAGGGAAAATCGGCAGACTGGATGGGCCTAGCGGTCTTTATCTGCCGTCAATTTTTATGTTTCTTCCTTGCCTGTAGTTCCAGCTGCTCCCCCACCTAACTGTTCTCGATCTGTCCTGGTTAACTTGCTGCCGCATGCACTATTTATCCCCCCAATTGTTTTTCCATTACCCCCCGCCCTTCCCTTTCTGGCTATCCATGTGTGCTTTCTGATTTTCCCTCCCCTCTTCTATCCTTTTCTCTTCCTCCCCCCATCCTCTGCTCTGCTTTGTCTTCTTTCCTGCCCACCTTGACTGGTCCCCTTCCCTGCCCTCAACCCTGGCTTAAACTAATCTCTTACCTCACCTCCTCATGCCTCCACCCTCCAATAAGACAGATTATAGATTGAGGGAGCACCCTTGACCAATCAAAGTGCTCCTATCCCCTGCGTGTGAGACACTCTTACTCTGTGAAGAGCGTTTCACATGCAGATGCCCTGGAAACGGGCATGTTCCGGGAACAGTTTTTAAAAAAAATATATTAATCACTCTTGATCAATAATATATTAATATGTACCCTGTCACCACTTGTTCCTGTATTAGAGTGGTTTCACTTGCCTTCAGCTTGAGACAGAACAGCTCAGCTTCTTTCCACTGTTCTCGCTCCAGTCAAAGGCGTGTGAAACCAGTCTTACGCAGCAGTAAGTGGTTCCGGGGGATGTATTAACATATAATAGTGTGAGGTAAAATCATCTGGTGCATGAGGAGAGGAACCCAACTCCTGCTCAGGAGAACCATCAGGCTGTACAGAGACTCCTTCCTCCTCCTCCTCCTCCTCCTCATAGACAAACAGCCTCCTTCTCCACAGGCACTGGAATTGGTACTGGGGAGTGGGGACAGACATATCCATGAAGGTCCCAGTAGCCTAGAAGGCCTGGTGGAACTGCCATGCCTTAGTCATATTCTCTACTGAGGGCATCTTTTTTTTTTTGTCCAATGGTTTTTCCTTTCCTTCTTCAGAAGCAGGGACAATGACCTGTTTTGTTTTCTTCTCAAAGGCTCTTTTATTTTTACTGGAATCAAGGTCAGAGAAGGGGAGATAGGGGAGCTAAACACGTGGCTCAAGGGCTGGTGCCAGGAAAAAGGACACAGATTTGTAGGGAACTGGCAACAGTTCTGGGAGCGAAAGTTCTTTAAATTTGATGGACTGCATCTGACTAAGGAGGGAGTCAGTGCATTGGGGCAGAAGTTTGACGTCTTTGCAGAATATTTAAACTAGCAATGGGGAGAGGGTGCAGCACCCCATACGCCGATGGGAAAGAACACCCTCCCCTCAGCTAGTGGCCAAACAGGGATTCAGCATGTTTGCAGTTCATTTGCATCACCAGGTAAGAAAAGGTTTGTCTCCCCATATGACTTTGGGAGAAATGCCAAACCTCACCCAACAACTAACACACAAATCTGGCCAATGGAAAATCATGTACACAAATGCTCACAGCCTGGGAAATAAGATCCCAGACCTGCAGGCAATAATGTCAGAGGCTAAACTGGACATAGTAGCAATTAGTGAGACATGGTTTACCAGTAAGCATACTTGGGAGACTTCAGTACCTGGTTATGTATTGTTCAGAAGAGACCAAGGTGCAAAAAGGGGGAGGAGTGGCCCTGTATGTCAATGAAAATATCAAAGCTACAGAAATTCAGAATACACATAAGGAGCCAGAAGAACTGTGGGTCACCCTGGAAACAGGAAATGGGACAGTCATAAGAACTGGGGTTGTCTACAGGCCCCCAGACCAGGGGAGGACATAGACACATTACTGTTAGAAGATATACAAACATGACAGCTAAAGGTGAGGTTCTGATAATGGGAGACTTCAACATGCCGGATACAGATTGGTCAATACCAACAGGAACATCTGCCAGAACTAGACCCATAGTGGATTCCTGCAGGGAGGCCTCATACAACTGGTACAGCAACCCACAAGAGACAGGGCTATCCTAGATCTAGTACTGACTAACAAGGAAGGGATCACAGATCTCCAGGTAGAAGGTCACCTGGGGGCCAGTGACCATCACATGGTATGGTTCAATTTGGCTACTACATCTAAATCATCCCATTCCAAGGCAAAAATATGGGACTTCAGAGGAGCTGACTTTGATAAGATGGCCAACAGAGTTAAGTTAGCCCTGGCAAAAAGAAACACAGGTGAGGGGGTACAGGCAATAAGGATGCAATACTTGAAGCAACATCCTATTGTGTTAGACAGAAAAGGAAGTGCAAAAGAAGAAGGAAACCACTTTGGTTCTCAAATACAGTAGCAGAAAAGGTCAGAGCCAAAAGGCTAGCCTTCAGGAAATATAAGGGAACACAACGGGATGAAAATAGGGAGGCATACCAAACTGCCCTAAGGGAAGCAGGGAAGGCAGTAAGGCAGGCAAAGTCCCAAACTGAGGAAAAACTAGCACGAACAGTAAAAGAAGGTGGCAAGACTTTCTATAGATACATTAGTGAAAGGAGAAAGTCCAGAGGGGGTATTGCTAAGCTTAATGGAGAAAAGGGAGCATGTGAGGAGGAGGACCCTGTAAAGGCATCTATCCTAAATAGATACTTTTGCTCAGTATTTACTGAAGAGAAGGTAGGGCAGGGCCCACAGCTCAGCATCATGGACACAGGGGGAGGAGGTGAGCACTACTCCCTTCACAAAAGAAAGGGTCCTACAAGAGCTTGCTAAGATCAGGGTGGATAAGGCAATGGGACCTGATGGCATACATCTCAGGGTACTTAAGGAGCTAAAGGTGGAACTAGCAGAGCCATTAGCAGAACTGTTTAGTGAGTCTCTGAGCACAGGAGAGGTCCCAGAAGACTGGAGAAGGGCTCATGTGATCCCGCTTCACAAGAGTGGTAGCAGGGAGGAGGCGGGAACTACAGACCAGTCAGTCTTACCTCAGTAGTGGGCAAGATTTTGGAGGCACTCCTTAAGGGAAGGATAGTGCAACACCTGGAATCCATAGGGGCACAGGATCCAAGACAGCATGGGTTTACAAAAGGAAGGTCCTGTCAAACTAATCTTATAGATTTCTTTGACTGGGTAACCAGAGTGGTGGACCAAGGGGGAGCAGTTGATGTCGCCTACCTTGACTTCAGCAAAGCTTTTGACACTGTTCCACATAGAAGATTGATAAATAAGCTGGGTAGGCTCGGGTGGGTCAGAAGTTGGTCAACTGGGTGGCAAACTGGTTGACGGGCAGAAAACAGAGAGTGGTGGTAAATGGTATACAGTCAGAAGAGATGCAAGTCACAAGTGGGGTACCTCAGGGATCAGTTCTGGGGCCAGTCCTCTTCAACATCTTCATTAGTGACCTTGCAGATGGACTATAGGGTAAGGCTTGTCTGTTTGCAGATGACACCAAGATCTGCAACAGAGTAGATGATCCAGATGGGGTGGGCAGAATGAGAAGAGATCTGGATAAACTAGCAAAATGGTCAGAAGAGTGGCAACTGGGATTTAATGCAAAGAAGTGCAAGATCATGCACATAGGGAAGAGAAACCCTGAAGCCACCTATAGGCTGGGAGGGGAGTTGCTAGCAGTCATAAAGGAAGAAAGAGACTTGGGCATCATCATCACTGATGACCTGAAATCATCCAAGCAGACCTCTAAAGCAGTAGGTAAGGCTAGGGGTGTTAGGGTGTATTAGTAGGTATCACAAGTCGTGAAGAGGGAGGTAATAATCCTCTTTACAAGACACTGGTTAGGCCCCATCTGGAGTATCAGTGCAGTATTGGAGGCCACACCTTCACAAGGACATTAACCAAATTGAGGCAGTCCAGAGAAGGGCAACCAAAATGGTGCAGGGACTGCATCAGAAGACATATGAGGACAGATTAACGGAGCTCAATATGTATACCCTTGATCAAAGGAGGAGAGAGGTGATATGATCGAGGCATTCAAACACCTTAAGGGCATTAACAAGGTGAAAGAGTCTAACATGTTTAAATATAAGAAAAATAGCAGGGCAAGAGGACACAGCATGAGATTAGAGGGGGCCGATTTAGGGGAATGTGAAGAAATTCTTTTTCACAGAAAGGGTGGTGGATGCATGGAATGGCTTACCACAAGAAGTGGTGGCTATGAATACAGTGCAGGGCTTCAAACAGGCATGGGACTGGCATAAGGGAGCAATACAAATGACTATGAATAGATAGGCCACTGACAGAGCAAAGGCCGATGGCACATTTATAAGGTAGAAAAAAGAAATGGGCAGACTGGATGGGCCTTGCAGTCCTTATCTGCCGTCAACTTCTATGTTTCTATGTTTCTATGTTCCCATTTCAGACACCCTGACCTCTGAACCATCTTCAGCAGCCTTATCCTTCTGCTTACTTTGAGGGCCTGGATCCTCTTCTGTGCTTTAGATGATGTAGAGGCAGACTGAGAAGCCCTAAGATCGCCTAATTCTTTAGTCCTTTGTCTTTACTGTTTTAGGGCAAAACTTGTTACAAACTCACAATTAGTAAAATCATGATCCAGAACCAGGCACCTCAAATACAACTAGTGGCATTCTGCCTTAGCCAGGAGTTTGAAAGACATTTTGCAATTTTTAAAGCCTGTAGATCCTGTCCTCTTTTTGGGTCTGTCAGTCATGCCAATCGCTGACGGCCAAAAATTGCTTTGGCTCCCCAATATGAAAAAAAGGGAATTGTGCTTCAGTTCCTTATTTAAAAAGGAAACCATAGGAAAAAAACACTTATAATAAAGAAAAAAGTCCAAGTATCGTCTCGGTTCCATCAAAAAAGGGAACTGGGACAAGAAAAATAAGAACCGCGAAGTGGGTTCTAAAGAACAGGTTATTTACCTGCAACAGTAGTTCTAGGAGTGGTATATGTTGTTCATCCACACTCTTTGGCATGTCCCTTTCCCTTTAAATCTTGCCGGAAGTCTTCAAGCTGGCTTCTCCCACCCACCCGGGTGTTATAACTCTCGGCTCTGCCCCATGACGCCAGATCTTAGCCCGCTGGAAGCAAGGTTGAGCGCCTTAAAGCCGGGGAGGTCGGGTGGGTGTGTGTGTGGATGAACAACATATACCACTCCTAGAACTACTGTTACAGGTGAGTAACCTGTTCTTCTAGGAGCGTGGATATGTTGTTCATCCACACTCTTTGGCAGACTCCTAGCAGTTCTCTGGGAGGAGGGAGGCAAGGCGCACACCCCCTACTTAGGAAGCAGAGATTGGAGAACCGAGGCCTCAAAACCAGCATCCCAGCGTGACTCAAGGTCGATGTGGTAGTGGGAAATAAAGGTGTTTGCTGACTTCCAGGTATCAGCTCGACAGATTTCCTGGATAGGGATGCCCCTGGAAGCAGTCACCGATGCAACAGTATGGCGGGTAGAATGAACTCTTAACCCTCTGGGAGGCTCCTTGCCCGCCAACTCATAGCACAGACCTATGCATGATGTGATCCATCTTGCAATGGTCCGTTTGGCTGCAGGTCTGCCAGAAGTGGCATCATCGTAGGTGACAAACAGCTGGCGAACCTCTCCACGAATTTCTGCCGTTCTTTCCTTATAATAGGAGAGAGCACGTCTCAGGTCCAGAGTATAGAGCCTGTACTCGGCATCCGAGGTGTAGGTAGGGTAGTATACCGGCAGAGTCAACACCTGATTAAGGTGAAACTCTGAGACTACCTTCGGAAGGAATTTTGGGTGGGGGCACAGGCCAACTTTGTCCCTGTGAAAGACCAGATAAGGGGAGTCCACCGAAAGCACCTGGAGCTCCCCTGTCCTGCTGGCTGACGTGATAGTCACCAGGAAGGCCGTCTTCCACGACAAGTGTGAGAGCTCACACTTGTGCATGGGTTCGAATGGCTTGCCCATGAGCTTTGCCAAAAACCAGCAAGAGATCCCACGGAGGTGGAGGTTCACGCACCGGACGGGATATGTGATCCAGGCCTTTGAAGAAGTGCCCAACCACTGTCACCTGTGCCAATGTCGGCTGACCGGCCCATGCCCCCTGTAAGCAGAAATGGCTGCCAGGTGCACCCTAAGGGTCGATGACTGTAGACCCCCTTTGGAGAGAGACCAAAGGTAGTCTAAAATGTTAGCCACAGAGCAGGATAAGGGGTCCAGACCTTTACCCTGACACCAAATGGAAAATCTTTTCCATTTGAAGGCATAACATTTCCTGGTCAGTTCCATACAAGATGCCTCCACCATGGTGTAGACATCTTCGGAAAGACCCAAAGCCTGGAACTCTAGCCGCTCAGGTACCAGGCTGTGAGGTGCAGGGATTGAAGGTCCGGATGGAAGACCTTCCCCTGGTTCAGTGATATCAGATCAGGGCATGTACAAAGCCGCTCCGGGGCCCTGCAGCTGAGGCTGAGGAGATCTGGATACCAGAACTGGCGCGGCCAGTCTGAGGCTACCAGAATCACCTTCACCTTGTCTCTCCTCACCTTGAGTAACACCTTGTGGATAAAGGGAAATGGAGGGAAGGTGTAGAGGAGGCCTGGGGTCGACAGCCTCGAAAAGGCATCCCCCTGCAGCGAACCCTGCTGGAGGGGGGGCCGGCATGATACAGACTCAGCTTGGCGTTCTCCCTGGAGGCAAACAGGTCCACCAACGGTTTGCCCCAAAGGGAGAAGACTGTAAGCTACCTCTGGATGGAGTGACCACTCATGGGATGTCTGGCCTATGCGGCTGAGAGCATCCGCCAGCTGGTTCGAGACTCCTGCTACATGGATGGCTAGGAGATCCGCCTCCAACCGGCTGACAAGGGTCCAGATGTGGAGCACCTCCTTGCACAGCAGATGGGAGTGCATGCCATCCCGTTTGTTGAGATAGTACATGGTCGTGGTATTGTCAGTCTGGACTTGAACCACTTGACCCCGGAGCTGAGGAGTGAACGCTGACAGTGCCAGTCTGACTGCTCTGAGCTCCAACAGGTTGATGTGGCATTGGGACTCCTCAGAGGTCCAGAACCTGTGAGCCCTGTTGTCCCCCATGTGGGCTCCCCAGCCCATGAGAGAGGCATCGGTCATGAGAATAACCGTTGGCTCAGGGCGGACAAACGGGATCCCCTCCTGCAACCGTTCTGGGGCAGTCCACCATTGGAGAGCCCCACATCTTCTGGGTTACAGTGATCAACTGATCAAATGAGCGTGGCGCTGAGTCCACTGGGTGGCCAGCTCCCATTGAAGGGGGCGTGCCACCTGGACCAATGGACCACTGAGGTGCATGCCGCCATGTAACCCAGAAGGCAAAGAAAGTCCAGGCAGGGTGCAAGAGCCCAACTAAAATGATCGGGCAAAGGAGGAAAGAACCTCCGCCCTGTCCACTGGGAGCTGAGCTCTGGCTTGACGAGAGTCGAGCTCTGCCCCGATGAAGCCGATCACCTGAGATGGCACAAGTTCTGACTTAGTCTCGTTGATCAGGAGGCCAAGCTGAGAGCAGGTTCTGAGAGCCAGGTCCCTGGATATCTCCACCTCCTGAAGGGAGGAACCTGCCAAGAGCCAGTCGCCGAGATAAGGGTAAATTCCAACTCCTCGACGCCGAAGATGGGCTGCCACCACTGCAATGTATTTGGTGAAGACCCGAGGGGCCGATGACAGGCCGAACGGCATGGCTTAGAACTCGTACAGGGTCCCTTCGACCCTGAAGCGGAGGAACCGCTGGTGGGACGGACGATTGGGACGTGAAAAAACACGTCCTGTAGATCCAGTGACCAAAACCACATATTTCGCTCCAGGGATGGTATGATCTGGTCCAGAGTTACCATCCAGAAGGTGTGAGACCCAAGATACTGATTCAGGTCGTGGAGATCTAGGATGGGGTGCCAACCCCCTGTCCGCTTGAGCACCAGGAAGTACCTGGATGTGAAGCCTGGGTCTGCAGGCGGATCCAGCACTGGAGCTACCGCCTCCTTGCAGAGGAGCTGAGCTATGTCGTCTCGAAGAGCCGACTGCGTGCGAGCTGAGATCCTTTCCTCCCGAGGGGCGTGGGCTCGGCTGGGCAGGTACTGCTGGAATTCCAGAGGCAGTCCCTGCCCTGCCACTTCTAGAACCCACTTGTCCGAAGTGATATCGGACCAGGCGAAAAGAAAGTGGCGAAGCCGACCCCCCCATGGGAGGACCCAGGGCAGGCGTGACGGGTGTAGGGGTGGCAACCCCCAACCCGTCACTGAGCAGGCTTAGAGGAGGAGGAGGAGGAAGCTCCTGAACCAGCACCTCGGCCTCCTTTACGGGGCTGTTGGGGGCCCTGCTTGGGCCTAGAGCGCCAAGCTTGAGCTTGCTGTTGGTGCTACTGACCTCCTTGATAGGAGGGTTGCCGAAAAGGCTTCCTTTTCCTCTTCTGCTGGTTTTTGCCTGAGGAACCCTTAGCAGAAGTGGCGTCCAAGGCGGCACTGGACTGTTCGATACGCTGAAGGTGGCCTGCCACTCCTGGGCCGAACAAGTTGGTACCAAGGAAAGGCACATCAGCTAACTTACTAACATACTAACTGCCAGCAGATTAGGCCTTACGGTCTATCAAGTCTGCTCGAACCTAAGATCCCTAGTTGGGTGCCAAGGCCCCCCCCCCTTGTGTTCCAGAAACCCCTATCATCCATCCCTACTCCCCTGGGCCTGGCCATCATCTGATGCATCCACTTTCTGTGTCTGTCCCACCCTCTCTGAAGCCCTCTACTGTGGATCTCTGAACCAGCTCACCAGGTAGCACATTCCAAGGTCCACCACCCTCTCAGTGAAAACCTCCTCCTCCTCCCCCACCCTTCCACCTTCCAACTTCAAACCATGCCCTCTGGTGATACCTCCTGCTTTAGTCTAAAGATCCCTCCATGTTTATCCTATTTATTCCCTTGAGGTACTTGAAGACCTCAATTATGTCCCCTGTCTCTCCTCCTCCAATGAAAACAGGCAGAGCTCCTCAAGTCTGTCCTCATCGTCAAATCCCTAGTCCTCGTATCATCTTAGTTGCCCTCCTCTGTACCCTCTCCAGGAGCTGCATGTCCCTCTTCAAGTGTGGTCTCCAGTACTGTACAGTATTCAAGGTGTGGTCTAACCAGTCCATTGTACAGTGGCAGAATCACTTCCCTGCTCCTAGAGGTGATCCCCTTACGATGCATCCCAACATCCTGTTTGCCTTGCTAGCCATTCTCCTGCACTGCTCAGAGTTATTCATACATGCATCCACCATGACCCCTAGGTCTTTTTCCCTTTGAGGCCTCCAGCGCCTCCCTCCCAGGTGTACCTGTGTTTAGGGTTTCCACCCAAGATGTAACACCTTGCACTTGGTGATATTGAAATTTAATTTCCATGTGTGAGCCCAGCTTTCCAGGGTGTCCAGGTCCCCTTGCAGGGCCAACCTCCCCTCTTCCCCCTCAACTACTGCTCCCATCTTGGAGTCATCAGCGAAGAGACTCATTTCACACCCTATACCCTCCCTGATGTCCGATATGTATGCATTAAACAGGATCGGACCCAGGACCGAGCCCTGCGGTACCCCACTACTGACCTCTCTAGGGTTCGAGAGCTCCCCACTGACCACTACTCTCTGGGTGCATCCAGCTAGCCAGTTTTCAATCCATCTGACCATCAAAGGGCCTACTCCCAACCCCGTCAGTTTCTCCACCAGACCACTGTGAGGGACAGAGTCAAATGCCTTACTGAAGTCCAAGAGTAATACATCCACAGGCTTTCCCCAGTCCAGTTCTGATGTTACCCATTCGTAGAACTCCACAAGATTGGTTTGACATGATCTACCTGGCACAAACCCATGTTGCCGACTATCCAGACCTCCCACCTCCTCCAAGTACACCCCCAATTGTTCCTTTAGTATACTCTCCCATTAATTTTCCCACCACTGAGGTCAAACTGATGGGTCTATAGTTACCTGGTACTTCCCTCGACCCCCCTTTATGGATTGGCACCACATGTGCCTCTTGTCAATCCCTAGGTACCCTCCCTGTCTCAAGCGACCTGTTGAAGAGCTCCACCAGGGGTGCAGCCAGTATGTCCGCCAATTCCCATAGTACTCTCGGATGAATGCCATCTGGCCCAGGAGAATTATCTTTCTTTAGGGCCTTGAGGGCTAACCACACCCTTTTGGTGGCACTAGCATCATCCATCCCCTCCACCTTACTGGCCTTTTTATCCTTATCCTGATGTGACACCCCTGGGGTACTTCTCCCTCCCTCCCTCTTGCTCCATTTCTGTTGCTCCCCTGATCCCACTCACTACCGCTTCTATCCCCATCATACCTTGCTTTGCAGATATCCCATCCTTGGGCCTCGTATCCGCCGGAAGTGCTGGGTATCCACTGGAAAGGAGGATAACCTCAGCCAGACCCTGCGGCTGGTGGCCACTCCGGCTGCTAAAGAGCGGGCACAAGAATCCCCGATGTCCAGGGCCATCTGGAGCTGCTGTTTGGCAACAGCATGGCCCTGATCATGGACTTGCTTGACCGTAGTCTGCATTTCCGCGGGGAGGTAAGGAGGGCATGGGAGAAGTGTGCCATGATTACAGCCGAACTGGCCTGACGAAGGCCCAAGGAAGAGGCCACGTAGATTTTACGGGCAGAGTGGTCCATGTTCTTGGACACCTTGTCCAGAGGTCGGTTGGTGTCAGCGGAGCTACCAGTACGTCTGAAGGTGGAAGCAGTCACCAGGCTCTCAGCCGAGGGATGCTCCGTGAATCCCGGCAGTGATCCCATAGGCACCGCGTACTTATGGGCCATAAGGGCAGACGGTGCTGGGCAGGAAGCTGGACGCTGCCAAAGCTCAAGGGCCAGACCAGTAATGGCTTCCGCTATTGGAAAGGCCTCCGTCGGGGTATCCCCCCTCTTAAGGATATCCGTAAGGGGGTACTCTGCCTTTTTTTGGATGGACTCCAAAGGCATCCCGGTAGAATCGGAGATAAGGCGGGGAATGCCCTGAAAGGAGGAGGGGCCTTCCTTCAAGGCCGCCAAGAATGACTCCTCATCAGCAGGATGGGAGTGCAAACCAGTGGTATCCGAATCCGAGGATACGGGGGTACAGTGGTCTTCCGCCCATGTCCCCTTCAATCTGCCGAGGGCGATCTGGAGTGACTGTGATGGACAGACGTCAGGGGAGCCCGGTGTCTGGACAGTCCTCTTTAGAGGGGCCCCCACTGGAGGCTGCTTGGGCGGTGGCTTCACCCTAAGAGGTGAGACCCGGTATGGGCCTAGCTAGATACAGACCGGCCCCCAGGTGGAGGAACCAAAGCCTTCGGTTCCAGAGGGTTTGGCGTAGGCCCTTGAGGCGCAGGCCAAGTAATGACTGGGGCAGACAGCGTAGCCGGCTTCTGCCCGGCCAAAATCAGCTGTTGCCACATGAATTCCTCATAGCGTCAATGGAGTTTCCGTCGAAGCCTCTCTTCGTCCAAGGAGGATGAGGATCTGCAGCATCGTTTCTTTTTTGAATGCCGGTGGCCTTTCTTCGATTTTTCGGTCGAAGAAGACCGAGTCCTCGATCGAGACCGACGGGGTCAGTTAGGTCGATCAGAGGAAACCGGACTCAGGGAAAAATCAAGTTTCCGGTTCGATTCCCTCGATCAAGACACCCACAGGAGGTGTCTCGTGATCCGGGAAAAGAGAGGATAGGTGTCTTCTCTAGAGAATCGTTGACTGGAGTCGGCGAAAGTGGCTCGATCGGCTCGAGAAAAATCTCGGCCGGTTCAGCTGATGCCTCGGTGTCCACCTGGCCAGACGGAAGATCCGTGAAGCTGGCGGCCGAGGAAGCGATCTCGACCGAAGTCAAGAACGCTGTTTCCTGGGACTCGGACCTCTCTCAGTCCCAGGAGCATCTTCTGGAGGAAGACTTCAGATCCTTGTCCCTCTTGCGGGGGCGGGAGAAGTGCGAGCCCGAGGGCGCCTCACCCCTGGTGGAGAGAGACTGGCACAACTCCCTTAAGGAATCTGAGAAGGTGGAGCCAAGGTTGAGAGGCACAAAAAATCTGCTAGTCAAGCCTGAGCAGCTTCTTCCTCGAAAGCCTTCATCTGCTCTAGCTGTTCGGCAGATCCCGTGGCCGCGGAAACCACCCACCTCACCTCCTTCGATTTCACCAGCGGGTTCCTTTTCTCTGGTCTCCCCAGCTTAAGGCACGCCATGCGGTCATCCAAAACATTAGAATGGAAGGCTAAGCAAAAGGTGCAGGTGATGGTGTCATGACCGACACCTAGACAGTACATACAGGTAAGATGGGGATTGGTGCGTGACATTTTCTGGCCACATGAACACCGGCGAAATCCGGGGAGCGACTTGTCCTCCATATCTGATGCGCTATTATCGGAATCGACAACTCGAACGAGTTTAAGGGATAAATGCGGTTAAAACCGACGTTGAGAAACCAGGGCCTACGATTGCTAGAGTTAGCACGAGGGAACCTGAATCTTCCAGTGGAAAGGAAGATCTGGCGTCATGGGGCGGAGCCGAGAGTTATACCACCCGGGTGGGTGGGAGGAGCTAACTTGAAGACTTCCAGCAAGATTTAAAGGGAAAGGGACATGCCAAAGAGTGTGGATGAACAACATATACACGCTCCTAGAATAATTGTTTTTTTTTTTTTTTTGAATAAATAAGTAAAAGTAATGCATTTTCCTGAAAGCAGGAACCGTAAAGGCATTTCTCTGGTTCATGGGAACCGATAAGGAATTGGAGAAAAAGTAAATAAAATGACCAACCAGTCAAAAATACACCCTAACGCAGAGTTATTGCAAACTAAAACTAAAATACTTTAAGAACAGGAAAAAAAAATGTAAATGGCACTGAAGTACTAAAGGTGACTTCGGGATGACTTCTTCCTCAGGTGGAGAGAGAAATCTGACATTAGTGGGCTGAGGTGAGAGTGACCACACAGCAGAGTTTTGAATCTCATTCTAAGATTCCATAATCATCATAAAATTCTAGGCTCCAGGGTAGCTCATTCTAGGGGAATGATTGCAGTTGTTAAGCACAGTGAGGAATTCCTGGGGCTTGAAACACCCTCACCCACCCTTTTTCTTGCCCTGACCACAGAAAGTACAGTTATGTAAGGACTTACTGTAACAGTAAATCTTCAAGAGAGGTTCCTGCAGTAGGTCATTACAAATAGGACTATTGCCACCTGGTGTCTGGACCACACGGCAGACATTTCCAGCAATGAATGGTGGGGGACTGCCCACCCAACGTCAAGTGATGATGTCAGCGTGACCCTGTATAGTGGGCGGTCCCCACGCCCGCCCTCCAGTTCTCCCATGAGTCCCTGAAGGAAAGACAGGAGAAGGAAACAGATTCTGGAGTCCCAAAAGAAATTTGGGGAAGAGGGAGCGAAAAATATGACCTACTGCAGGAACCTCTCTCAAGATCTACTGTTACAATAAGTTCTTACGTAACTGTACTATCTTACTTTGAGAGGGTTCCCGCAGTAGGTCATTACAATAGGACTGAATCCCAAGCAGTCCCTTTGATGAGAGACCGAGAGAAACACGGGAGGAGGAGAAACCCAAAGGAAAGGACAGAATGGGACCAGCCTAGGACAGAAGGCCCTGCAGAACGGCAAGGCCGAACCTGGCCCTTCACCTAGAAGCAATGTCCAGACTGTAATGCTTGGCAAAGGCATGGACCGAACTCCAAGTAGTTACTGCACAGATCTTTGCTGCAGAAACATTATGAAGAAACACTGAGGATGCAGCCATGCCTCTAGTAAAATGACCTCTAACAGACCCCGGCAGAGGGCTGTCGTACTTCTGATAACAGAAGCGGATGCAGTTGGCTAGCCACTTAGACAGGCACTGTTTGGAGACAGCTTTCCCCAAGGATTTGGGGCAAAGGAAACAAAGAGCTGGCCGTCCTTACGAGAGTCTTTGGTCTGGTGAATGTAGCACCTTAGGATTCAGTGCACATCCAAGGTATGCAGGTGTGCCTCACCTCTGTTCTCGGGAGCCAAATAATAGACCGGTAGTTCCACTGACTAATTCAGTGTGAACTCCGACACCATCTTAGGCAAAAACTTAGGATTTGTTCTGAGGACTGCCCAGTCCCTATGAGAAATCCAAATAAGGCTTCTTAAACACTAGGACTGAAGCTCGGAAATTCTTCGAGCAAAAGTAATGGCAATTAAAAACAGCGCTTTCCAAAAAGCGCAAATCACAGCTCATCGCTGGTTCAAAAGGAAAGAAAGTGAGCTTCTCCAGCACAAAATTCAAATCCCAAGGTGGTGTAGGGTTGCAGATGAAACATAGAAACATAGAAGTTGACGGCAGATAAGGACTGCAAGGCCCATCCAGTCTGCCCATTTCTTTTTCTACCTTATAAATGTGCCATCGGCCTTTGCTCTGTCAGTGGCCTATCTATTCATAGTCATTTGTATTGCTCCCTTATGCCTATCCCACGCCTGTTTGAAGCCCTGCACTGTATTCATAGCCACCACTTCTTGTGGTAAGCCATTCCATGCATCCACCACCCTCTCTGTGAAAAAGAATTTCCTCACATTCCCCCTTAATCGCAGCCAAATCGGGGATTTCAGATGGAGAATCCCTTTCAGGAAGGTTTTGGAACTCTCCAACTGTGCCACGGGCTTACCATCCACAAGCACATGATACGTTGAAATGGCAGACAAATGTACCTTTTGAGTGGAATAAGATAACCCTGAGTCAGAAAGATGAAGCAGGTACTCCATAATATGCAGGGCTGAACAAGTGAAAGGGTCCCAACCCTTTGAAGCCACCCAGATAGAGAAATGTTTCCATTTCATGGCGTAAGTGGATCTGGTGGGTGGCTTTCTAACCTCCACTAGCACATGGACTACTCTGGTGGAAACCCCAAAACGAGATTTCACTATGTCTGCAGGAGCCACGCATGCAGGTACAGGGTCCTGAGCCCCAGGTGCACAAGCTGACCCTGATTCTGAGTGAGGAGGTTGTGCATCAATGGAAGTGGAATTGAGGGTTCCCTCATCAACTGTTGAAGAAGCGGGAACCAAATTTGCCTTGGACAAAGAGGAGCAATCAGGATCATCCATGCTCTCTCTGCCTGGAGTTTAATGAGTACCCTCTGCAGAATGGGAAATGGGGGGGGGGGGGGTAAGTGTACAAGGATCTCCCTGTCCAAGAGAGAGACAATGCGTCATGCCAGAAAGCACCATGCTCTGGAACGAGCGAGCAAAAACTCAGAAGTTTTGCGTTGGATGGGGAGTCGAAAAGGTCGAGTTCCGGTAATCCCCTCTGAAACAGTGAATCTGCCACTTCCTGGTTTAGTTCCCATTCATGAGCGAGAGTGTAAGACCTGCTGAGGCTATATGCCAGGACGTTTTGCACTCCTGGAACATGCAGAGCTGTTAGAGACAGATTGTGCTGGACTGCCCAGTTCCACACTCACAATGCCTCCCTGCAAAGGGGGTACGATCAAGTGCCTCCCTGCATGTTGATGTACCAGACAATGGACATGCTGTCTGTCTGGACTAGCAACAATCCCCTTGGGAGAACAGACTTGAAACGCTTGAAGAGCGTACAGGACCATTCTCCTTTCCAGAACATTGATGTGCAAGGACATCTCCAAGTGGGACCAGAGTCCCTGAGCTTTGTGGTCCCCCATATGAGCTCCCCAACCCAGATTGGATGCATCTGTAGTTAGCGTGGTGAGGGGATCTGGGCCCTGACATGGGAGACCCAAGGTCAGGTTCGAAGGATCCCTCCACCATAATAAATCTTTCTGGAGAGTGGAGGAAATCAGGACCAGGTTGGTCCAGATCATCTTGAAGCTGATCCCATTGAACCCACAAGGACCACTGAGTGACTCTCATGTGGAGCCTCGACAGGGAAACGTGGAGATGGAGGCTGCCATCAAACCCAGCAAACTGAGAACCTCCCAGGCTGGCAGAAATCTGGAAGAGGCTACAAGAGTGGCCTGCTTGACAAGAGTTTCCATCCTGTCTGAGGGGAGGAGAACTCTGCCCTGGACTGCATCCTATACTGCTCCAATGAACTGTAGTCTCTGAGAAGGGGTCAGAGAGGACCTGGGGACGTTGACCGTAATCCCCAATTTGGAAAACAGATCCAGCGTAACTGAAAGGGCCTCCGAAAGAGAGTCCCTGGACAGGGCTGAAATCAGCCAGTCATCAAGCTAGGGGAAACCGCTATGCCCTGGTGTCGCAGGGCCACAGCCACCACTGCTAGGCACTTGGTAAAAACCCAGGGTGCCGAGAAGAAGCCAAAGGGGAGGGCCTGGAATTGGAATTGCTCCCCCTTGGAAAACAAAATGTAGGAAGCAGCGGTGACCGGGAAAAATTGGGATATGCAGGTAGGTGTCCTGCATGTCCAGAGCACACAACCAGTGAGTTTTCTGAAGAAGAGGCAGGAGGATCTAGAGGGTCAACATCCTGAATTTCTTGTACTCGACGAACAGACCGAGTCTGCTGAGGTTGAGTATGGGTTGCAGGTCGCCTGTCTTTTTTGGAACCAGAAAAAGTGGAAGTAAAACCGCCGCCCTCTGTGATGAAGAGGGACTGGTTCTATTGCTTCTTTTAACAATAGAGCCTGAACTTCCTCCCTTACAAGAATGGTCTGGTTTGGAGAGTAGGCTGACCTTCACGGTGGAGACTCTAGAAGGGATTCCAGAAACTCCAGGGTGTGTTCTTGGGACACTAGCTGTAGGACCCAAGCGTCGGAGGTGATGCTCCACCACTCCTGCGTGTGGCGGGCAGACCTCTCCCCACTGGCTCCTCA
Source organism: Neoceratodus forsteri (assembly GCA_016271365.2). Taxonomy (NCBI): domain Eukaryota; kingdom Metazoa; phylum Chordata; order Ceratodontiformes; family Ceratodontidae; genus Neoceratodus; species Neoceratodus forsteri. The sequence goes on along the minus strand of CM057458.1, from coordinate 1,393,176,553 downwards.
CACTGGGGCTGAGGAGGGGGTGGGGCGAAGAAGTCAGGAGGTGGCTGGATGGGCAGGGGAGGGCTCCCTGGGTGTCTCTGATTTTTGGGCAGCCAGGAAGAAAAGGTTTCCGTGGCCTTACGTTTGCCCTGATGGTGGTTTTGGGCTTGTTTGCGCTGCCTCCAGGTCCTTTTCCGAAAGAGCAGCTGACCCTGTGCACCCGAAAGGTGCACAGACTTTGGTCCGTAATGATATCCTTGGTGTCGCCACCGAAAAGCACGAGCCCCTGGAGGGGGCATCGTGGACCACTGTCTGGACCTCATTGGTGAGGCTGGAGATGCGAAGCCAAGCGTGCTGCCGAAGGGAGATGGCAGTCGCCGAGGTATGGGCCACTGCATGAACCAAGTCATAGGTGGCTCAAAGAGCATGCCTTCAGGAAATTTTGGATAGGTGAATGTTCTTGGCGATCTCCTCCTTGAGGTCCGAAGACTCCATGGACTGGATACAGGCCTCAAGCTTGGCTAGGGTGGCTTTCTGGTGAGACACCATGTGGGCTTCATAGTTAAGGAAGCGCAACGTGCATGTAGCCGAAGAGCAGACCTTCTTCCCGTACTGGTCAATCTGCCTGGACTCCTTGTCTGGAGGAGAAGTGCTCATGTGCTTAGGGGCCATAGAGCGATCATGAGCCACAGAGATAACCACGGAGTCTGCCTTTGGGTGCATGCTCAGGAAAGGAGCCCCCACAGGTGCCCGGCAAGTCCTATCTGCCCTTTTTTGGCATGGCCGGGGTAGAATGGGGCAGTTGCCAGATAATATTGGTGAGGTCCGATCCACAGAGGAACAAGAATCGGGGAAAGAGACTCGAGATCGAGGTGCTCGGTGAGTCTTTGCCGCATAGGATCCTGTTCCTCAGACTCCCAATTATAGAATTGTTGTATGGACCTCAAGAGGTCCAAAAGGAAGGATCCTCTGCAGGGATTTCAGCAAGGTCTTCCCTTTAGGGACCAGGTTCTTGATCCAACGACTCCTATGAAGAGTCCTCCCTGAACTGGATTGCCTTCAGGTGTACGAAGTCCAGAAGGGTAATCTCCAGGGGTGGGTAGTCTCCAAAACTTGAACTGTGGATGGACTGAGTTCACAGGAGACTGGGACCTGGGAGGAGAACGAGGACTGACTCAACCTCCAGGTCCGTGACCAACTCCATCCATGCCTCCTTCCACCAGGACTGAATGAGAGTCCTGAAATCTGACTGAGAAATCGGTGGGGGTGGAGGAGGAGGAGGAGGGACAACATGGGCAGGTGGGTAATGGTACCCATGGTATCCCAGAAAAGAATACAATGGATATTGGGGGGGGTATCCCGGGAAGTAATGACCACAGAGTGCAAATCTGGTGGTGGACCTGCTGGGGGATGGTCCAACAAGTACCCCGAGGGATAATGCGGGACAGACTGTGGGTCTCGAGAAAAGGCCCAGCATCACAGGGGCCGACGTTGGGGGAGCCCATGAAGGACCCGCCGTAGTATAAATCAGAGGCGGGACCGACGTCAGGGTAGCTGACATCGGGACCACAGATGTCGGAATCGGCACTGCCGGGCCCAGCATCGGAAATGGATCTGGCGTTGGGAAGGCTGGTGTTGGGACCAGACATAGGGGCTCCAATATGGGAACCTGATCTGCCATGGTAGCTGGTGGTGGGGGCAGACATGGTTTTGTAGAAGGCAGAGAGACAGTTGTCGGAGGGTCCGGTGTAGGGACATGCCCTGCCGGCTCCGACGGAGGAGTTGCATCTGGTGTCAGAATTTTAGCTGGAGCTGGAATGGTCCTCCCGGAAGGGACTGGAGGGGCCTCTGTTATTGGACCTGATGGTGGCGGAGGGACCTCCTTCCCAGAAACCCAAACGGGTAAGCGGGGGTCAGAACCTGACATATGCTCCACGTCCAAGTGACCTGCACTCTCTTCTCCCCCCAGAGTAGCCAGAAGTGAAGTCTGGGCCACAGGAGGGGGAGAAAGGGAAGAGTGGCAGTCTTCTCTGGGCTCAACCAGATGTCAGGTGAGGTGACAGAAGTCCCCGATGGGAGAGTTGTGTCTGGGCAGTCACCAGGGGCAGACGACTTATCAGACGAGGGAGCTGGGCAGGAGTGGACAGAACCCCCCCACCGACTTATCGGCTGAGACCATGTGAGTCTTGAAGGAGTGGGAAGTCGTCTTATTGGCGGTCTCCGGAGGAGTCCGGGACCGACTTAGCGACAGAAGCAGGGCAACCGCCAGAGAAGCTGGCGGCCGACTTACCCACAGAAACAGGAAGCAGAGTCTTCGATGGTCCCCCAGCATCCCCGGATGCAGCCTGGACAACCTTCACCAGAGGCGGTGGGGAAGAGGCCTTACTCATTGAGGGCCTGCTGGCTTTGACCCGGGACATGTCTTCTGGGTGCTCCCACTCCCGATGCTTCTCTTTTTTGAGTTTCTTCTTGGCAGGAGAAGAAGAAGAAGCGGAATCAAGGAGTCGCACCATTTGCTTTTCGAGTGAGACCATCCGCGACTTCAATAAGTGGGCCTCCACAGCCTGCTGCCTCCGTTTGCAGGTGAACTGGTTGAAGGGCTGGCAGTCTGGGCAGGCCGCGGTAGGATGGTCTGGGCCTAAGCAGAGGACACACTTGTGGTGACCATCTTTGTGAGGTATCTGGGTACCGCAAACCTCACACTTCTTCTGAGGTGGAGAAGACATAGAAAATTAACAGAAACCGAGAAACTTGGAAAAAGACTAAATAAAGTCACAAAACTGACAGCAATCGCAGTAGAAGTTTACGAGTAACATGCATGAGCGATGGCAGGAAAAGAACTGGAGGGCAGGCATGGGACTGCCCACTATATAGAACCACGCTGGCGATAGGTATTGATAAGCGGGGTCCACCACGCATTACTGGAAAAGTCTGCCGTGCAGTCCATACGCCAAGTGGTGCTAGTCCTATTTGTAATAACCTACTGCAGGAACCCTCTCGAAGTAAGATCTTCTGCTTCTGTTGCCAATGCTGAAATTGCCCCAGTCATGCTACTACGGAGTCTGCTGGTACTGGTACCCCTAACGCCAAAAGGGCTTCTTTTTGGCCTTGACCATCATGGGATACCACTGGGATGAATCCACAGAGCCCATGGTGGCATTGGACTTGTCAATGCAGGTGAGATGTCCTTCCACCTCAGGGCCGAAGAGGTCAGAGCCCAAGGATAGGACATCGGCCAGCTTAAGCTGAGTTTCCAGTGTAAAGGTGTACAGCCTCAGCCAAGCCCTTTGTGCATCGACATGGTCATTACCATGCAGCATGCACAGGACTCACCCATGTCCAAGCCATCTGAAGCTGGTGTTTAGCCGGCATGCAGCCGGAGTCTCTGATTGTTTGAGCAACCAGCTGCTCATATGCAAGGATGGAATAAATGCACCTAGCAGACATTCAGAATGAAATTCAAGAGATAAGGGCGACTTTAAATAAATTTTGTGACCGCATTAATTTCTCAGCACTGGATTTAGAACTAAAAGATCAAGTAGTAAAGTTTGAACAAGAAATGCATACGAGGTGTGCATAATGGATTATGTAGTACAATGGTAAGCTCAGAGCATTCAGCTCACATGGACAACTCCCTTTCACCCTTGGATTATCAGAGACAACCATCGGTTTACTGTTTAGAACAATCGGTTAGAATTGGGTAAGCCAGAAATTTTTCACCTACAGTCAAGCCAAAGCTGAGCCAGTGGTCTGGCTTGACTCTAGCCACAGCACTAACTTCTCAGGCTGACAAAAAAAAAAACAGGTTACTCACCTGTAACAGTAGTTCTAGGAGTGGTATATATTGTTCATCTACACTTATTGGCATGTCCCTTTCCCCTTTAAGAATCGCCAGAAAGTCTTCAAGTTGGCTCCTCCCACTCACCCGGGTGGTATAGCCCTCAGCTCCGCCCCATGATGCCAGATCTTAGCCCACTGGAAGCCAGGTTTATGCGTCACACCCAGGGAGGTCGGGTGGGTCCGTATGGATGAACAACATATATCACTCCTAGAAAGTACAGTTACGTAAGAACTTATTGTAACAGTAGATCTTCCAAGGACTGTCTTTTGCAGTACATCATTACTTATGGGAGTATCTACTAGGTGGCACTGTCACATGTCAGCTTCTTCCAGCATCTTCGTGGGGCCCACATGACACCACTTCCCGCGGATGTGTATAAGAGTGGGCAACCCCAGTACCCTCTGTTCACCATCGGCCTCGCGAGTACGGCCTGGACAGAGGTAAACGAGGTCAGAAAAATGGAGAACAGTGATCCCACCCAACGTCTGAGTTGCAGATCGAGGCAACAAGGCAGGGGACGAGAGGGGACTTACTGCAAGAGACAGTCCTCAGAAGATTTACTGTTACAGGAAGTTCTTATGTAACTGTACTATCTTCTATGGACTGGTCTCTTGCAGTAAGTCATTACTTATGGGAGATTACCAAGCAGTAAAATCCAAATGGGAGGAAAGGCAAAGCCAAAGGTGTAAAAGCACAATAAAATGTCAACTTCAACCGCACCCCCAGAGGCAGAGAGGCCGAGGTGGGGTAAGGACTAAATGTTTGATAAGTAACAGAAATGTCCAACTCAAACCTCTTCTGTGCAGGCAGATAGGACAATGGTTAGGCGAAGACATTTGGCATGAAACTAGGAGAAATGTCAACTCAAACTACACCCACTCAGGCAGAAAGGCACAAATGTGGGTGAGGACAGCATGCAGGAGGCATGATGTAGAAAGAACTGTAGATGGCCAGGCACAGTGATTCATCCTGACGAGGCAGAGGTCAACAGGCCCTGGCACAAAGTCAAAGTCAGTAAATAGACAAGAAGAGCGGATCAGATAGTAGAAAAAGGAGCACCGGGAAAAAAAATATCCCGGATGGTCATAGGAAGGAACAACTGAAGGGCTCCAGCAGGGAGAGTGGCAGGACTTCCAATCAGATCCACATGGAGGAGGGAAGCGTCCAGTCTAGGAGCAAGCCTCCAAGAAAGGTAAAGAGAGCCCCGGGTGCCTCTGAGGCCTGTAAGAGGAGAGAGGGGATACCTGAAAAGCAGGATAAGGTGCAGAAGCGGGTCCCGGCCCGCGTGAGGCACGGGGACACTGCGGAGGGGCAGACTGAGCCTTCCCCTGGAGGCCCTACCGCGGTCCCAATAGGCACCCAGGTAGGGGGGCTGGGCATGAGGTGACCTGCCCATAGGGGCATAGGGGTGGGACCTGGGGGCGTGATAGAAGTCCTGAACAGACCAGAAAGTATGCCCCAAAGCCTGAAGGGAATCCAGGATGGACTGAGCACCAGGTCCAAACAGCAGGTTCCCAGAAAAATTGGCATCGGTGACTGACAGCTGGACGCTGGGCGGCAAACCCGAAACCCGCAGCCAGGCAAAGCACCGAAGGGCAATGTCGGAGGCCGAGAGGAAGGCTGATGCAGGAACCGCATCAAGCATGCATGGAGCAGGTGATAGGAAAGGGAGGCATGCAGACAGCACTGAGCTGATCAGGGCCACGGTGAGGAAGCATCTAGCGAGGGAGCAAAGAGCCTCCCATTCGACGGTGGAAGCCGTCCTGTCAATGAGACATGCAAAGCATGCCGTCCCATCGACGGGAGAGGCTGCCCCATCGAAAGGAGCACTCTGTCGACAGAGAAAAGGCTTCTGTCAATGAGAGAACAGGAAAACATGATCCGTCGACGGGAGAGGAGCCCCCGTCGATGAGGAAGAACATATGTCGGCGATGGGGGAAGCATCCCCGTCGATGAGGAATGTGCCGTCGACAGGGCAACACTGCCCATCAACGTAAAACGTTCAGAAACAAGCTCCATCAACAGGACATGGCCCACCGAAGACAGAACAAGCCCATCAGGCTCTGTCGACAGGGGAAGCAGCCTTGTTGACGAGGAAGGTACCATCGATGACGGAGGAGCCATCGTTGATGGAGCAAGGCAGAGGGAGTGTGAGGAGTGTGAATCCCATTCCCGCCTATGCCTGGAACGAGTGCCCTGGGATGGGGAATCTTAAAGGCAACCCCCCGAGGTCCGTTCCGGCCTGGCTGGATGATCAGACATGAGCAAGTCCCAAGGCCCAGCAAGAGAGCCTGGTCAGGAGCAGCAGGGGTGCTGTGAGTAAGGAGGGCCGGGGCACTGTGAGGAACACAGACCCAGCCTAGTGGAAGTAGAAGAGCCAGGGCCTGGCAGTAGTACACATTCCCAGGACCAGAGGCAGGAGCCGGGGGTGCAGCGGTGGCACAGGCCCGGTCCTGGATATGGAAGAGCCAGGGCCTGGGAGGTTCCACAGGCCCGGCAGAGAGAAGCAAAATCAGGCTGGGCCATTAATAGCAGCCTTAGTGAATCCCCAGACCCAGCAAGAGTGCCTGGGCCAGGGAGCAGCAGGTGTACCGGAAGCTATAATGGAACACCGGGCCTGCTGTAGAAGAGAAATCGGGCTAGGCCCAAAAGAAGCCCCAGACCCAGCAAGAGAGCCAGAGTCTGGGAGCAGCAGAGGTACTGTGAGTGGGTCACAGGCCTGCTATGGAAATCCAGGGGTGCTGAGAATAAGTCCCAGGTCCCGGACCCAAAAGTAGAAAATCAGTTCAAGTTTGAGTCTAAGACTGCAACCCAGGAGGTCAGGAGGGCTGAGAGTGCGAGCTGAAGCCAGCAGGAAAATGAACAGAGGGTACTGGGGGAAGAAGCTGCCATGTGACGTGGATACACCCATAAGTAATGACTTATTGCAAGAGACCAGTCCATAGAAGATCTACAGTTACAGGTGAGTAACCTGTTTTTCTAGGATCGTGGATATGTTGTTCATCCACACTTATTGGCAGACTCGTAGCAGTTCTCCGGGGGGAGGGAGGCAAGGCGCACACCCCATACTTCGGGAACAGAGACTGGAGAACTGAGGCCCCAAAACCAGCATCACGGCATGACTCAAGGTCAATGTGGTAATGGGTGATGAAGGTGTTTACTGTCTTCCAGGTGGTAGCCTGACAGATTTCCTGGATAGGGATGTTCCTGGAAGCAGCCACCGATGCAGCAGTATGGTGGGTAGAATGAGCTCTTATCCCTCTGGGATACTCCTTACCCGCCAACCTATAGCAGAGATCAATGCAAGATGTAATCCATCTTGTGATAGTCCGTTTTGCTGCAGGTCTGCCAGAGGCGGCTTCAGCGTAGGTGACAAACAGCTGGTGAACCTCGCTCCGAATTTCTGCCTTCCTCTCCTTATAATAGGAGAGAGCTTGTCTCAGGTCCAGAGTATGGAGCCTGTATTCAGCATCTGAGGTGTAGTTCGGGTATAACACAGGCAGAGTCAACACCTGGTTAAGGTGAAACTCTGACACCATCTTTGGGAGGAATTTTGGTGGGGGGGGGGGTGCAGGACAACCTTGTCCCTGTGGAAGAACAGATAAGGAGAGTCCACCAAGAGCACCTGGAGCTCCCCTGTCCTTCTGGCAGACGTGCTAGCATCGGTTTGAATGACTTGCCAATGAGCTTTGCCAAGACCAGCAGTAAATCCCATGGAGGTGGAGGTTCACGCACTGGAGGGGATATGTGATCAAGGCCTTTGAAAAAGCACCAGACCACCTTCTCCTGTGCCACTGTCTGCTGACTGACCCATGCCCGGTAAGCAGAGATGGCTGCCAGGTGCACCTTAAGGGTCAAAGACCTTAGACCTCCTTTGGACAGAGACCAAAGGTAGTCTAAAATGCTAGCCACAGTAGAGGACAGAGGGTCCAGGCCCTTGCCCTGACACCAAATGGAAAATCTTTTCCATTTGAAGGCATAGCACTTTCTGGTCGACTCCTTTCTGGATGCTTCCACTACTGTGAGTACATCCTCGGCTAGACCCAAAGCCTGGAACTCTAGACGCTCAGGTACCAGGCTGTCAGGTGCATGAGTTAAAGGTCCGGATGGAGGACCTTCCCCTAATTGACAGAGATCAGGGACGGGCGTGCTGAAAGACGCCTTGGGAACCTGTTGCTGAGGCTGAGGAGATCTGGATACCAGAACTGGCATGGCCAGTCTGGGGCTACCAGGATCACCTGTGGCTTGTCCCTCCTCACCTTGAGGAGCACCCTGTGAATCAAGGGAAATGGAGGGAAGACGTAGAAGAGGCCCAGGGTCCATGGCCTTGAGAAGGCATTCCCTCCGCTGGGGGGGAAGGGGATGAAACAGCCTTAGCTTGGTGTTTTCCCTGGAGGCAAACGGGTCCACCATCGGTTTGCCCCAGTGGGAGACCAGGCTGTAAGCTACTTCTGGATGGAGAGACCATGTGTGGGATGTCTCGCCTATGTGGCTGAGGGCATCCGCCAGTTGATTTGAGGCTTCTGCCACATGGATGGCTAGGAGATCTACCTCCAGTCAGCTCATGAGTGTTCAGATGCTGAGCTCTTCCCTCACAGCAGCTGGGAGTGCATGCCGCCCTGCTTGTTGAGGTAGTACATGGTCGTGGTATTGTCTGTCTGGACTTGAACCACTTAACCCCGAAGCTGCTGAGTGAATGCTGTCAGTGCCAATCTGACCGCTCTGAGCTCCAACAGGTTGATGTGGTAATGGGACTTCTCGGGGGTCCAGAACCCATGGGCCCCTTTGTCCCCCATGTGGGCTCCCCAGCACATAAGAGAGGCATTGGTCATGAGGACGACCATCGGCTTGGGGCGGACAAATGGGATCCCTTCCTGCAACCAGTCTAGGACAGTCCACCACTGGAGAGCATCACACATCTTCTGGGTCACAGTGATCAGCTGGTCAAAATGACCAAGGCAGTGAGTCCACTGGGCATCCAGCTCCCATTGAAGGGGGCGCATGTGTCACCTGGCCCAATGGACCATGGTGGTGCAGGCTGCCATGTAACCCAGAAGGCACAGAAAGTCCGGGCAGGGCACAATTGTCCAACTAGAAATGATTGGGCAAAGGAGGAGGAGGAACACCTCCACTCTGTCCACTGGGAGCCGAGTTCTGGCTCGGCAAGAGTCGAGCTCTGCCCCGATGAAGCACATCATCTGAGAAGGCACGAGCTCCGACTTGGTCTCATTGATCAGGAGGACAAGCTGAGAGCAGGTCTGGAGGGCCAGGTCCCTGGACCTTTCTACCTCTTGCAGGGTGGAATTTGCTAAGAGCCAATCATCGAGGTAAGGGTATACTCTGACCCCTCGATGCCTGCGGTGGGCTGCCAACACTGCAATGCATTTGGTGAAGACCCATGGGGCCGATGACAGGCCAAATGGCATGGCTCGGAAGGCGTGAAGGGTTCTCTCTGCTCTGAAGCGGAGGTACTGCTGGTGAGACAGACAGATTGGGATGTGAAAGAATGCATCCTGAAGATCCAGTGAGCAGAACCACATGTTTTGCTCCAGGGATGGTATGATCTGGGACAGAGTTACCATCCGAAAGGTGCACAGCCTGAGATAATGATGCAGGTCGTGCAGATCTAGAAAGGGGTGCCAGCCCCCCGTTCGCTTCGGGACCAGGAAGTACCTGGAAACAAATCCTGGACTGACTGGAGGATCTGCCACTCGGACCACTGTCTCCTTAAGGAGGAGCTGGGCTATGTCGTTTCTCAGAGCCGACTTGAATGTTGGCTGATACTCTCTCCTCCCATGGGGCACGGGCTCAGCTGGGTGGGTACTGCTCGAATTCTAGAGACAGACCCTGGCCGACCACTTCTAAGACCCACCTGTCCATGGTAACAGCGGACCAAGCGGAAAAGAAGTGGCAAGCTGACCCCCCACGGGAGGACCCAGAGCTGGCATCATGGGAATAGGAGTGGCCACCCCTATCCTGTCATTGGGCAGGCTTGGAGGAAGAGGGTCCAGGGCTTGAACCCCAACCTCCTCTGCGGGCCTAGGGAGGTCCAGGCTTGTGCCGGGGGGCGCCAAGCCTGTGCCTGCTGATGCTGTGCTCCCTGAAAGGAGGACTGCTGGGCCACAGGAGCAGAGTGCCGAAAAGGCTTCTTCTTCTTCTTCTTCTGCTTCTTAGGGCCAGAAGAGCTTTGAGCAGAAGTAGCCGAGTCCAAGGTAGCATTGGACTGTTCAGTTCGCTGAAGGTGACCATCCACACCTGGACCGAAAAGATCGGTGCCCGGGAAAGGAACATCAGCAAGTTTGTGCTGGGTATCCGCCGTGAAGGTGGAAAGCCTTAGCCAAGCCCTGCGGCGTAAGGCAACCACACAGCTGCCACCGAACGGGTGCATGAGTCCCCAATGTCCAAAGCCGTCTGAAGCTGCTGCTTGGCAACGGCACAGCTTTGGTCCCGGACCTCCTTGACCATAGTCTGAAGGTCCATGGGGAGATGTGGGAGAACTTCATCCAAAGACCCTAGAAGGGCATGGGAGAAGTGCACCATGATGATGGCTGAGCTTGTCTGATGGAGGCCTAAAGAGGAGGCCACATAGACCTTCCTGACAGAGTGGTCCAGTTTCTTGGACTTCTTGTCCGGGGGTCTACAGGTGTTGGCAGAACTGCCTGTACATCTGAACACAGAGGCAGTCACAAGGCTCTTGGCCAAGGGATGTTCTGTGAACCCCAAGAGGGACCCCATGGGCACTGCATACTTGCGGGCCATCCGGGCAGATGGCGCTGGACAGGAGGCAGGATGCTGCCAAAGCTCCAAGGCCAGGCTAACAATGGTTTCGGCCACAGGAAAGGCTTCCATCGGGGCATCCTCTCCTGAGAATGTCAGTGAGAGGGTACGCCGCCCGTTTCTGGATTGGTTCCAGTGGCATCTTGGATTCGGAGATAAGGCAGAGAATCCCTTGAAAGGATGAAGGGCCTTCCACCGTCAACAGATCACCGGCCGACTCGTCATTCCGCAGGTGAGAGTGAAGGTTGGTGTCATCTGAATCCGAGGTATCCGGGTATAACGGTCAGCCGCCAAGGTCTCCCTCAACGTGCCTGGGGTGAACAGGCGTAAAGATGACCGAGATCCTGTGAGTACGACCTGGGGTTGACTGAGCTTCCTTCATAGGAGCCCCTCCCAAAGGCGTTCAGGTGGGGCTCCACCACAATCGGTGGAGAGACCAATATCGGCTGAACCGGAGCTGGCTTAGCTGGCTCGTGGGCGGGGTAACCGATTTCACTGGTTCCAGAGGAGTCAGCTTCAGCCTAGGAGGCGAAAGCCAAGTAATGGCTGGAGTAGAGACCGTAGTTGGCTTCTGCCCAGACAGGATCAGCTGCTGCCACATCAGATCCTTGTTGCATCAGCAGAGCTTCCGCCTCGCCTCGCCTCATCCAAGGAGGACAAGGATGACCAATGGCATCACCTCTTTTTGGAGCACTTGTGCACCTTCCTCAGCCTGTCAGTCGAGGGGGTCTGAGATGTCGACCTGGATCAGACTGGCTGAGTCAGTTGCTTGGGAGATACCAGTGAGACAGGTGTCTTCCCGGGATCAGGGACCAATTCCTCGATGGGATCCCCAGCTGGCTGGGTCTCTTCATCGGGAAAAGACAGGACTGGGTCCTATTGAGAGAGTCATTGACTGGAATGGGCAACAACGGATTGATGGGATCGAGAACAATCTCAACCTCGTCGATCGAGACCTTGGTCAACTGGCCAGATGGCAAGGCGGAGAAGCCAGCGGTCGAGGAGGCAATTTCAACAGAAGTCGATACTGCCAGCTCCTGAGACCGAGATCGCTCATGATCCCAAGAGCGTCTTCACTGAGACGAAGACTGATTCGGATCCTTATCCCTCTTATGGGACCGAGAGGAGTGAGAGCCCGCAGGTCCCTTGCCCTTAGGGGAGAGATTAGCACAACTCTTGGAAGGAACCTGAAAAGGTAGAGCCCTAGTTGAGAGGAACGAAAAATGACTGAGAGGAAGACTCTGCAGCCCGTGCCATTTCTTCTTCGAAGGCTTACATTCGCTCCAGGTGTTCGGCGGATCCCGCAGCCGCGAAGACCGCCCACCAGGCTTCTTAAGATTTCACTAGAGGATTCCATTTTTGGTCTGCCCAATTTGAGGCATGCAAGGCGATTGTCGAGGACGTTTGGGTGGAAAGCGAGACACATCTTGCAAGTCTTGGTGTCATGGCCAACACCCAGACAGTAAACGCACATGATATGCGGATCAGTATGTGACATTTTTTGGCCACACGGGCTCCGGTGAAATCCGGGGGAAGATTTATCTTCCATGATGGAATGATGAGAATCACTGTTGCTAACTCGAATGAGTCAAAGTTTCGGAATAACTGAAGGTTTTGAAGCCAGGGCCTACAAAAGGCGAGAGCAAAGAAGAGGCAACCTAAATCTTTGAACGGAAAGGAAGATCTGGCGTCATGGGACAGAGCAGTGGGCTATACCACCTGGGTGTGTGGGAGGAGCCAGCTTGAAGACCTTCTGGCGATCCTAAAAGGGGAAAGGGACATGCCAATAAATATGGGTGAACAACATATCCACGATCCTAGAATGCTTGCTTTGACCATAATGTTCACCGGTTACCAGTTTTCAAATAAATAATAACTGGCCCAGCTTGACCTTGGCTCTCATAGACAGACAGATGCTGTCAGCAGATAAGGACCACTAGGTCCATCCAGTCTGCTCATTTAAACTGCGTAACGAAGCATCCAGTGACCCTATCTGGTCATCAGTTTTAGCTTTTTCTTCCTATCTCTATTATTCCTTTCTGCCCCATGCATGTTTGAAGCCCACCACTGTATGGGGCTGCCACCACCTCCTGGGGAAGGCTACTCCATGCACCCACCACCCTTTCTGTAAAAAAGAACTTCCTGACATTTCCCCTTATGCAGTCACCCTCACTCTCATGTCGTGCCCTCTTGTCCTGCAGCACTACTATTAATCTAGAATATGTTGTCCCTTCCACCTTGTTAATGCCCTTGAGGTACTTGAATGTTTCTGTCATGTCACCTCTCCCTCCTTTGTACCAGCATGTACAAATTGAGGTCCCTCACTTTCTCCTCATAAGACTTGTGATGTAATCCTTCACCATTTTGGTCACCCTCCTGCACCATCTCTGTTTTGTCAATGTCCTTTCTAAGGTGTGGTCTTCAGAACTGTATGCCATATTCAAGTTGAGGTCTCACCAGGGTCTTGTACAGTGGAACTATTACCTCCCTCCTTCAGCTTTTGATTCTCCTTCCAATATACCCAGACATTCCACTGGCCTTTCCCACCATCTTTGCCATCTGCCTAGTAGCCTTCAAGTCATCTGTGATTATGACCCCCAAGTCCCTCTCCTCCTTAGTTACTGTTAGCAGCTCCCCCCCAACCTGTAGCTCGCCCCAGGGTTCCTGCTCTCTACATGCATGATTTTGCACTTATTTGCATTAAACCTTAGCTGCTATGCCCGACCATCTCTTCAACAGTTCCAGGTCTTTTCTTATCCTTTCCATGCCCTCCAGAGTATCCACCCTGTTGCAGATCTTGGTGTCATCTGCAAACAGGCAAACCTTTCCCTCCAGCCCATCTGCAATATCACTGATGAAGACATTGAAGAGGACTGGCCCCAAAACTGACCCCTGAGGTACCCCACTGGTCACCTCCCTTTCATCTGACTGGGTTCCATTCACCACTACCCTCCGTTTTCTGTCCCTTAACCAGTTTCAAGTCCAGTTCACAACCTTGCGTCCCAACCCCAGGCTGCCTAGCTTGTTGACCAGTGTCCTATGTGGGACTGTATCAAAGGCTTTGCTGAAATCGAGGTAGGCACTATCTACCCCCCTTGGTCTACTGCCTTTGTCACCCAGTCTATCTAAGAAATCTATCAGATTAGTCTGACAGGATCATCCTGCAAAAGATGTACCTACAGAGAAATTGCTTATATAGAGGTCAAACCAAGTCAAGCCAAGTACTAGCTTTGGCTTGCCAACCACTCCTGCCCAGTGTGAGACACCCCATTTTGGGCCCTGTGGCAACCACCTAGCCCCATCATCCACTAACCCGTCATCAACTGAGCCATTTGGTAGCAGGACCCATGGTGTGGGACTCGGGTTGACCCTAGCTCTCATTCAGATGGCCCCCGGGGGTGTTTCTCCCAGGTTTCTTCTCCCTTTCACCACCATCACGATGATGCTGCCTGTCTTCGGTGCAGACCGTGGACAACGCAGCTCACCCTGGGGAAAGCAAACCCCTTGGCCCACCAGAGGGGTCGCAGCATTGTCCTCCTCTCTGGGATGGGAAGCACTGCCTGGCCCATGCGCCTGAGTCTACTCCTGCACCCGGTTTGGCAGGTGGCCTAACGGGTAACCCAGTTACATGCGTCTCTTGATGCACAGATACAGGAGACAGGGTGTATAACCTACTGACTGATATGGCCCTTATCTTAGTGAGCCTGCAGCCTACAAGGAAAGGAAGATGGAAACAAACAAAAAAAAACACACATCTACACACTAAAATTCACTTGAACTTCCAATGATGTAGATTTTATTGTCTGGGTTTCCAAAGTACAAAGCCAGAATTTAAGTTCATCAACATGTTCAAAAGCTGTAACAAGAACATGACTCAAGCATAAAGAAAAATGAATTTTCTAGTACTGAGATAATAGCAGTTTTTATTATTATTATAATAAATTAATAGGACTTCTGCAGGGCGTCTCATATAGTATAACAGACTTCGAGCTGGAGGTTTGGGTAAGAGGCCCACAAAGTGAAGCTGAGTGGTTCTGGCTGCCCAAACCTCACGATAGGAGTCTCTTACACTGTAAGAGACACCCTGGACTGTAAGAAACACCCTGAAAGGCCCCAGTAACTTATTATAAATCACTCAAGTTAGCTAGGGTTATTTTGAATAAGCACTGTTTTTTGACAATTCAAACGTTAAATAAAGCTACCCTCCCCTAGCTGTGAAATGGAATGTTCCACCCTAAGAGTGCACAAGAGACCAGTGTATGCAGGATACAGGACGGGAAGTGACATGGCTCCATACGCTGATTAGCTGAAATCACGTTAGTGACAGAAAATATTTGTTATACTTTTTTTTTTTAATGTATTTTTGCAGTGGACAATGCCAAGATCTACAGAAATGTTTGGTAAAAAAAAAAAAAAGTTATACATTGCAACAACCCAAATGTATGTGGCCTTTTAGGACACATACGATTACAGAAAACCTGAAGGGACTGGGTCCCGACAGAAAATTATTAGACTGGGGCCCATATCAGCACAGAACAAGCTGCATCAGGGACAGATAATTTTGTTTTTGATGTAGCCACTTATCCTGAACAAGTACTAAGGGAAATTCTACTTATCCTGCCAACACAACTTGGAAAGTCTGGCACTGCAGAGCCAATCAATTTACAGTAGAACCTTGATCTAAATGCTGTTTATAATTCTTCCATCAGATATGTTGGCAAAACAGTAACAGTAGTCGGATTCCTAAAAAAAGATTGCCCTGGATGAACTGGATTTCTCAGTCGTGATTCTTATACACAGATTTCATGTGGTTCCAGATGTTTTTGATGGAAAGTGAAGAAATATAACAAAAAGAAGCCGAGATTGCCAGACCACATGCGCAGTACATGGGATACCTGGCTAAGCAGTGTGTATACCACCTCCAAATGATGGCACACCCACTCTTTAATGGCACTTGAAGATACAGTACTGGCTGAAAACTGACAATGTGGTCTTGGTAGGGGTTTATTTTGGATTACCCAGTCTCTGAGGTTCTTTGCCCAGCATGTCTAGTGCTTAGATCTGGTGGGGGCTGGTCATCCCTGAAGAAATAAAGGCACAGCAAGAGCAGCTTGCTGGTTGCATAGCTGGCAATGACATGGTCCTCGCAGTCAGTGAATGCACAGCTTCACTGCTACCCAGGGATGCAAAGTGGAAAGCAAAAAGGATACGGATTAACGAATGGTATAAACATGTGAGCCAGACAAATTTCACTTCCCACCCCGCCCACGGTTTGTTTTTAATGACATTTTCTAATCTGATTCCCCCATCCCACGGCCTATGCTGACTGACACACAAGCCCAGGACCTGTTCACTGCCTCCCTCTCTCTAAATACACCAGCAAGTTCCAGTCATCAATCTGATCACCCATTCTTGAGGGACGCTTTCCTGCACCTTCTTCTAGATTGACTGTGCCAGTTCATTCCCTCTGCCGGGGAGAGAACAAGCTCTCAAGCTGCTGAAACCAGTGCAGCTTCAGGAATGGGCCAGAAGGGTGTGGTCCACAGAGGATACAGCCAGCCACTAATAGCAGAAAAAGGTCTCTCAGCCCATCCAGTATACCCAAGAATGTTTCATAACGACCTTTGCTGAAGTTCAGTATGGGCACAGGGGGATGCTGAACCTACAATCTAATCAGCCTCTTGTTTTCCTTTTCCTAAGGTTTGTAGTGCTCTTGAAAGGGTGCCAGGGTTGGAAACACTGCAGACTGAAGGCATATTTTTATCCACATGGCAGGTACAGCATAAGCTGACAAAATATGGTGGCCCCCTTGAGAATGACACCACGACGGTGAAACCCGAAAATAGACCATTACAGCAACAGTCGCTGTAATGGTCTGTTTTCACTGACACGGCTTCTCCCAGTGTTCTGTCCCCTCCTCGGAACAACTCCAACCTGGAGTTGATTATAATTAAATGCAGAGGGTGCGGGGGTGCACAGCCCCCCCACAAAAAAGCACTTTCTTTTGTGACGGCACTATACAGGTGTCGGTATAGTGCCATCGCTGTGTGGGATGTTGGGGATTTGTCTGTCGAGCACAAGTGACACTTCCGACAAAATACAAGCTTCCCCCCACACCACTCCACAAACATGCCTCTGCCCTGCCATCAGTAGGTGGACCATCTCTAGTAGGTGAGAGGGTAGCTGAGAGTCAAGGCATTTTCCGCCTCATCTCTCAGGTGAGTCTGCCTTAATGGGTGCTCACTGTGTCATGGATATCTGTAGTCTGGGAATTTTTACAAGCGTGACTGCTGCTCTTTTACACAGGCCAATAACTAGCCACTGGGTGATAACAGCTTTTAGCCACGTATGAATGGGGCAGGATGTACCCGTGAGAGAGGTAAAGGCGGTAAACCCACTGAGCCATGCTCTGTCCCATACCAGGCAAACCTGAAAGGACAAGTAAACAATCTAAACTGGAGAAGTCAAGCCTTAGCAAAAACGCACACCAGGGCACAGTAGCAGAGAGTTATTTACCAGCAAAGCAGACATCTGATTCCATTTCAAAGTGTTTAAACATCTGTGAACAAAGACTTAATTCTGAAATTTCATGTCCCGACAGGCTCCTAAAATGTCACCTGCCTTCATGTACGATAATGTCAACCGAGTGAGCACGCTCCTAATCTATTAATGTCTGTCTATGGTCAGGGAACATCTGACGTGGTATTGTGCAGCAACAAACTACACAATTTTCATCAACTGCTGTACAAGGTTGTTTAGCGATCACTTGCTACACATCCAGTTTCTCCTAAAAGTCACTCTGCAGTTACTTCACACAAGCTTACGTGCAAAATACTGCACATTATTTTCCTGATGCTACTCCAGTTACATTTCTTTATCCCAACAATGGCTACACAAACATTTTTAATAACATTTCCCTGCCTGTGGTACAGTGCATGTAGTGTAGTGAATATATCTGTGTAATTCAACAAACAAATCAATCCATAACTTGTATAGTGCAAAGTTCACTACATAAGTTAAGGAGCAATTTGTATGTTGAATTACAGCAAATATGTTGGGAGGTTACACCAGATCACCTGCAACATATTTGTTGTTGTTTTTTCTTCTACATCATTGACTGGACTAAGAAGGCTACCACTTTACTATGCTGAATTATACCAATAGTATATATTTACTCACTACAAGCAGTGGACCATAGATAGACTGCAACAGATAGAGCACTCCCCGTCATCACGCATGATGTCCAGTGCCATTTTAGTAGCTGACTGGTGAAAGATTTCAAAATTAAGAGCCTTTGTTCACAAATGATCAAACATGAGAAAACTGCCTGAAACATTTGTTTACTAGCTTGGGCTAAAGGGCTAACCCCTACTGCACCCTGGGATTGTTTTTGCTGAAGTGTGACCCCGTTAAACTTAGATTATTTTTTCTCCTTTAAAGACTTCATTGTTAACAAGTATACAGTCAAGCATTTCCAGGCAAATCTTTAAAGAGAAGTTCACAGGTAGTTGTAACGTTTCATTAGCACACTTGTACCATTTCAATTCACAGTTAAACTGGATTTGTTACTGCAGTATGCCACGCAGGTTTCCAGTTTATTACAGTTGCACCCATGTTTTTCTCAGTTGCAAACAATATTTCATAACTCTCGAGACACATTTATAGCGAACAGTAATATTAAAGAATACAAAAATATGTTTTCAGTACATCTATTTACACAGAACACTATCATGACATTGCTTCTAACCCGTGAAAAATTGCTTCTCGCTCAGGTACCAATCCAGCATTTTTGTTGTTACAACTGCAAAACTATTTCTTTTAATTTGATGAAAATTACTTCCATGCAGGAGATTACGGTATTTCTAGTTCTTGATGTAGACATGCTTTATAAAAAAAAAAAAAAAAAAAGCACACATTGGAAAGCTCAGATTTTATCTACCAGACAGAGAATGGGACAGACATTTCAGACTCGGTTTTCCTCTTTTATGAACTTGTAGCGCTGACCTTGTTCATTCGAAATTCAAGTTGGCCCCTCTAATCAATGAAATACCCTTTAACTGTACATGTTCTGAAACTGAATCAAGCAGGAAAGTAAGAAATCTGGTTTTATGTAGCACCTCTCACACACTGCGTATCAAATCAGTTTACAAAGCATGAAGAGTGGCAGAAGTCATCAGTCACGCACAGAGAGGGAACAAGATCAGAAAGAGAGAGACAGAAGAAATCAAGAAACTTGCTCACAATCAAGAAGCCAGTAACTGGCGGCAGTGGGGCTTGAAACAGGGTTTGTAGAATTACCTCTCTGCACTGTGTTTGTTTATCCTTTGTTTATCCCTGCTTCTCTCTGGGTGGCCCTCCTTCTGATGGCAACCACCAGCCCCGTCTCTCACTGTCACAGGCCTTACCCTACTTGCATACCCCAATGGGTGAAAGGCTGCAACAGATGGTGAAGCAGAGCCTGTGGGGTCACCAGCCATCATCTTTATGCTCAGGGGGCTTTTCCTCCTTAGTTTTCATCCTGTTCCCAAGGTCAGGAATGTATGCCATGGCGTCGGTGTACTGCATAAAGACACTGTACGTACTCAAGCAACTGCCCACCGACCCTCTAGGAAGTGCCCATTGATGCTATGCCACCCAGCTTCTGTTAGGTGGAAGGCAAGCAGTGGCTCACTGTGTTCCCATCCCTGAAGGAGGAAAGCTCCCCCCCCATTGACCCACAGTGATCCTGGTCCATTTCTGAACCAGGATCACTGGTGTCGATAATTGGTAGGAGCTCGGTGCCTCGGCTCACCGCACCACCGGGCTGGCCTACTGCTCTGCACTCTAATCACTGCGCCATACTGCCTGTTGGCCATTCCTTAGAACCCTGCGCTATATTCACTTACAAAAATACACTGGGGGATGTCCGTTTTTATACGTCAGCTCATCCCGCATTCAGGGTAATCAAGGGAAGATGCAATCCAAGTGAGTGCCACCAACACAGCGCTGTCCAGATCTTGCTATTTATCATACGGACTACAAATCTTTAGGCCTCTATATCCTGAATAGTAGCCTTGACCAATACCCAGTTACAAAAACATTTCTAGACTGGTTTCTAAGCCAGATTTCTTAACCAGCTCGGCTAGGGAGCATTAAGGTGATGGGAAACAATTTGAAATATTTGTGCATCGAAACGATCCCTTGTTTCTTTATTTCAGTGCTATTCAATCTTCTCATATGCTTTGACTGTTTTTTCCTTCATATACTGATTTGTACTGCTGTTTGTTACTTCTATAGAATGTGCTTTGTACTCTGCCTCGTCAGAGTTTACATTGTTTGCAGCTATCCTGGCCATCGTATGATATCTGTTTACACCGTTCAGCAATTTTAACTAATCCATGTGGGCACAGTGGGAATTGACATCATGGAATGTCCTGGAAGCACTGGAACAAAGGTTATAAGCAGTAAAATGTGTGAATAGATGACACATTTGGTGCATTAATAAAACAATAATAAAAATTGTATTTTACACACCAAATAATTATCCAAACCATGCCGGAATAGTTAATATTTTTTATTTTAGAATATTTTGGCCAGGAATACACTCTGAGCCAAAGCTCATTTCCAGGTGTGTCCTGGGAGGACAGAGAGGTTAAGTGACTTGCTCAGGGGCACACAAGGGGAAGTTTTGGGATTCAAACCCAGGTCTGTTGGACCACAGCTCATGTTCTAACCTCTAGGGTATACTGCTTCTCTAATATCCCTGATATACCTGGTGGAAGACCAAACAGGGTGTTTTAAGATATTTAAAATGGTTTCTTACCACTTTAAACAAAGTCCATTCTAATTACCTGCTCATTGTGAATGCCCACAGACAGAAGAAAAGCTGGTTTCTACACTGCATCTTTCATACTTACTGCACCTCAAGGTGCTGTCAGCAGTGGTGCTCAACGTGAGGTGGACTTTGGGCCCTGATCTTCTGGAGGTTTTCCTTGCAGCATGATTCTGAGAGGAATCCTGATGGGTGAAACGGTCTCCAAGCAACTGAAGCTCCTGAACACAGTTACCTTTAAGAACTGTTACCCAATCTTCTCCACAAAGACATGAATAGTATTTTCGTAGCTGGGATTCCAACAATTACATCACTAACAACCCCCAAAAAAAGTGATATCAACAACATTCTGAAATCTGCTTAACAGTTCTAGCACTGAAACTTCAATTTTAGAACCTTGTCAGTACACAGAGGACTGTCTTTTGCTAGCACTAGTGATGTTTTGGATCTGCAGTGGCTAAGGGAGAAAGAGCACAAAAAAACAGCAACTAAGGGAAGACAGAGAAAGAGACAGACTGAGAGGGGCAAGAGAAGAGCGCAGAGAGAAAGGGAGCGAGAACGGGAAAGCAGGCAGAACAGCAGAAAGAGACAGAGAGACAAACAACAGAAAGTACAGCCAGACAACAGACAGCCAGATTTTCCAACACCCCAAGGATTGTGCGCTGTGGTAGGTTGTGGAATACCAAGAGGTTTCCCAATCATGTCACATGCTGCAGCGAATGCCATGGTTTTCTGCAATGTAGGTGTTACAAACACTTGTGGTTAATATTCCCGTTGGTTGCCACATGTATAGTGTCATTCACATCTACCATTCTAGAAAACCACAAATCAAGTCACTGCAGCATTTGAAGCCCACCTGCTCTTTGGAAAATCTAGAAGAGCTCTGAGCATAAACAGAAGATCACAGACCCAATGCCTGAATATTTACAATACTTATAGCCCTGTAGCACAGTTTACAATCGCATAAGATGTCAAGGCCGAGGATGCATGGCATGCAGCTATGGACTTATGAAAACCTGGCGAGAGAGAGAGAGGCGAGTGAATGTCAAACCCTCGCTTCCCCTACTTCAGTGTACAAAACAGGAGATTTGATACCTTTTATTAGAGCAACAAAGATTTCCAGAAAACTTTAAGCTTTCAACCTACAGGTGACAATGGCCATTTTCTTTCTGAAGGACCTGTAGGGTAGAATGCTTAAAGTTTTCCTGAAATTTTGTTGTCTAATAAAAGCATTAAATCACATATTTTGTGCATCTTAGTGCACTTGGACCAATACTGCTACAGACAATATTTTGTCCACTTCAATATGAAATGGTCAGTTTTAATTCTAAATTCAGAATTATGAGAATGCAGCCAAGTAAAGAATACCTGTTTGATTCAGTTTTCAGATATCATGGACTAACTTGACTAATTCCTGCCCTGCCCCAATCCAGCCAGATTAATTTTCAGAAGTCAGTCTGGTTTCCTGCTCTGAAAAGGCCACTACCTGTTTACTGAGACTTGTGATCTGGAGATGGAAATCAGAGCTTTTCCAGCAGTTTATTAGGGACACACTGCTGCTATAAAAGCTTATTTTGCCTAGTCCTTGTAGGTTACATCTGTTTAGCAAAAGCAACCATTAACTGCAAACTAAAACCATTCAGCAGACTTGGAGCAAAATGCTATTATTTCCAGGCACTGGCACCACCTGGGGTGGGGTGGAAGCAATCCCCGAGGGATATACCTTCAGAACACTGCCCAACACTATCCAATCCCTTCATTAAGCAAAGGACAGTCTTTAGTGACTAGCTCTGCCAGTTCAGATGTCTTTCAAAATCCTGCTGCAGCTAGGACCCTGTAAAGTAAGAGTCACATAAAATCTAGACAAAACAGAAGGGTAATCCTATCCAGTTAGATGATCACTTGCAACAGAAGGAGTAGGACACCGAGGCCTTCTGAGAACTGTGATGGGGTCTGAGCAGTTTCACCACACCAGCTGCTTCACAGTGAAACCCCCACTGAACCTTATAAAATGGCTGCACCAGCAAAATACTGTTGCACCTAGCAGCTCCCAAGGAAACATGAAACCACAGTCCTGCATCGACACCACAGATAACTCCATGTAGATGCAAACTCTGCATATAAACAGATAAGTCACCCCGATATGCCTGGCCGCTCTAAACTGTGCTTCTGTTTTTGCATTTGCCAATATCGAAAGTCCTTTTCTCCACAACTGTGCAGGAATTGCATACCATTTTCCGCAGCCAGTCTGTGCATGCTTACCTTCTGCTTGGACTCACCACTGTTTCTAAGGCAACTGTACAGCCTCACTCAGGCTGGTGACTGTGGTCACCGCCTTTTCAGAACACGTGGTTTCAGTTTTTTTTTTTTAAACACTTTCCTTTCTCTTCCTCTCATGTACGCCATGACTGTTAAGTAGCCATGCACTTTACATAGCTCCCCAGAATCACAGCCATACAGTAGTAATCAACAAGCCCGCTCAGTAGCTGTACATCTGCTGCTGCTGTTGCTGCTGCTGTTCCGCCTGAACTGGCTGCTGTCCTGTCTGCTGCTCTGTTTGTGTCGACTGCGGCTGCAGTACATCTGCTTGTGGCACTGCCCTCCATGTAAGAGGATGCTGCTCCGTCAGGTGGTTTCCCAGTGGCGTGATAGAGTTTACAAAGGTCGCCAGGTTAATAAAATGTGCCACGGATTGGGAATTAGTCGCTTCATGCTGTGGCTGAATCTGAATATCATTTGGCCTGTTATGCAGCATAGCTGACCCACTGACTGTGTCAAATGTCACAGTAAGAATTGAGTTGTCCAGTTGCAGCTGGCGGTCTGGTGTGGCTAGGTGGCTAACAGCAACTGGCTGAAGGCTTGTGAACTGGGTCCCAGCTGGGGTAGTGATTGGCGTGACTGCAATATTTGTTAGTCCCACTGAACTGGATGGTGTGGTAACACTTGGATCACTGAGGGTCACTACAACCTGTAATGTTACAAAAAAAAACAACAAAAAAACATAAATATACAACTTGATATGCTCACAGGACAAACACTTACCTAGTATTCACTTGCTTTAAAAAAGTTATCAATAGCCAGCCTGTCTGCGCAGCAGCAGCAGTAGTGCTGCCGCTCACAACGCCAGTGATCGGGGTTCCGGAATGAGTTTTTGTTGTCAGAAGCGGGCTGGGGGGAGGATCGAGCAACCCAGAGGACGCTCTCCTCCTCCTCCAGGAAGGGAGGCTTCTGTCCTACGCTGCGTTACTTCCACCTGGGAGACCATAGGTGGTAGTACATCTGAGAACCAAGAGGACAGTTGGGACATTGCTGATATCAGCATGCGAACACACACACACATCGCCTGGGCAAGTGCGCCTTGACGTCCAAGCATGCGACATCCCCAGGGACTAGGAGAAAAAAAAAAGAAACATGCCCCCAGCACTTCCCCGATGATGGACCCTGGTATATCTGGCCCTTGCCTCCACAGCCCAGCAGTGTCGGACGCAACAAGATGTTTGGGGGGTACTACCTCCCCACCTTGACCCCGGCCAGGTGGGCACACAACAAAGGTACCAGGAGGTAAGGGACATGGCTTGGGAGGCATGGGATTTGGGGGGGTCTCAAGGTCCTGAGGGAAGGGGTTGCTGGAGAAGGGCATAAACAGAAAGCAAAACAAAAAACACCTTACAGGAGCTGTAACCAAAATGTTCAGCCACTCCTTGAAGTAAATGAATAAATAGAGGATAATGGATAGGCAAGTGTGTATTAAGAATTTTTCACACCCAAGGTGTGTGATGACCAAAAACCTCGGGGAAGCTGATGAGAGACCACGTGGTCATCATGCACCGAGGGTGTAAAAAAAAAAATTAATGAACACATATTTGACTATCCATTATTTTTTATAATTATTGATGCAAGACTTCCAACAGGTGTTTTGGCTATATGGGAAAAAAACAGAATTGTTTCTGAGAATGCTGTTTAATTTATTCAACATTTTTTCTTAGCCAACAGAAGCATTGAAAACAAGCAGCAAGCAACATAACATGAACTAGCTCATTTTTGTTTCTTAAATACGAACTTTAACAGTAATAAATACCAGAACTGTGGTTTTCTTACATCCGATACTCCGCTTGTCTAAGTTTCAATTTGCTTGTTGGAGAAAAGTAGAACAATACTATACTTCTACTATGCTAAGACAATTTTTTAAAAATGTTTTTAAAATACTAAGAATAAGAAATTGTGAACAAGTGTCTGCTGAATTCTGTCACACAGAAGGCTTTACTATGCACGGTGTTGTCCAGAGCTGTGTTTGTTCAGAGTAAACCGTGAGTAGAGCTCAAGCTGTCTCAAGCGCGGAGTCCCACTCGAGCAGGCTGTCAGTGAGTCTGAGTTTCTCAAACACTGTAATAACTCGTTTTCCGGTTATTACGTCGTTTGACAGGTATCTGTTAATGGGTGGATAATGGGGGTCACCAGTAATTATAGCAGCATACTTTGCCAACACATTGGCTTCAACAGGTGATAGTTATGCACTCGGAACCCGGCATCGCTGAACAGCCAGGGAACAGATTTCACAAAATGGCACTGTGTTTCTGCTAACCTCAGATGATAAAAACATGCTGTGTACCCTGACAGAAGTTATGCATCTGAGAGTTCCATCTGCAGCATGTCGGGTCATGACAGAGCACTCAAGAGAGAAAAGGGCCTGGGGGAAGATAATACCCAGAGTTAAAGATTAAAGAAGGAGGGACTGATGGAAGCCACTAGTGAGTGTGCCAAAATCAAAAGCAAGAAATCCAGGGCCAAAAAGCTCTGCTGGCTAGGAAAGGAAGGGGCAACTGCAATATGAGAAAAGAAGGCAGCATTCTGAAAGTACAAATGTACTCAGCATGAAGAGGATAGGCAGGTCTATAATGATAAATCAAGGGTGGCGTGCAGCGCGGTTTAAAAGGCAAAGGCTGCTAGGGAAGTATGACTGGCCAAGGGGGTAAAATCAGGTGAGAAGTCCTTCTTCAGATATATAAAGGAGAAGAGGGATATTAAAGATGAAACAGTCAGGTTAAAGAAGGAGAGAGGTTGGGCAGAAGGAAGTGAACAGAAAGCAGAGGTACTTAAAATACTTCTGCTTAGTTTTCACTTGAGAGAAGGACAGACCGGTGCCACAAGGTAGCAGGGAGGTAGGGGTGGGGAAGGGTAATGTCACCAATGGGGTAACAGAGGTGGACAGGGTGCTAAAGGGCCTGAAGGCCGTGAAAGTGGACAATTTCCCAGGACCAGGTGGAGTGCACATAAGGGTCCTCAGAGAACTGGTGGAGGTGCTGGCGGGACCCCGACAGACCTGTTAAAAAACTCTGTAGAGTTCAGGAGTGTGCCCTGGGACTGGAGAACTGCACATGCAGTGCCTCTCCATAAAAGCGGCCCATGGGATGAATGAGGGAATTATATGCCAGTCAATCCGACCTCGATAGTGAGGGAACTGGGGGAGACTATCCTGAAGGAGAGACTGGTGGGCTTTCTCAAGGAAAACAGACTGCCAGAAAAAAGGTGGCATGGGTTTGTGTCGAGGAGGTCGTACCAGACTAATCTGACAGACTTTTTCAACTGCATGACTAAGACAGTGGACAGGGGCCAAGCAGCTGATGTCCTGTATTTGGTTTCAGCAAGGCCTTTGACTTTGTACCTCATAGGAAACTGGTCAGAAGCTGGAGAATCTTGGGGTGGGTCCAGCCTTGCTGGATGGGTCAAAATCTGATTGAAGGACAGAAGCCAGAAAGTGATGGTTGGGTTGGAATTCTCAGGAGCTAGGCTGGTGACCAGTGGAGTCCCACGGGACACAGTGCTCAGTCTGGTGTGGTTTAACATCTTCAACAGTGATATAGTAAATGGGATCAAGGGTAAAACCTGCCTGTTGCCAGATCACACGAAGCTCTGTGGGAGGGTGGACACAGAGGACGGAAGACAGGAACTAAGGGAAGACCTGGCTAGGCTAGAGAAGTGGTCTGCCATTTGGCAACTGGGGTTCAACCCTAAAAAATGCAATGTTATTCACTTAGGGGCAAGGATCCAGAGACCAAATACTGGATGGATGGTGTGCAGGTTAGCAAGTCTGATAAAGAAAATGACCTAGGGTTATCATCAAGAATGACCTAATGCACTGCACACTGCAGGAGAGTTGCTGCAAAAGTAAACTGGGTGCTGGGCTGCACAGCCATGGGGATTACCACCAGGAAGGTAGAGGTCATCCTACCACTGTTCAGGTCGATGGTAAGACAGCACCAGAGTACAGTGCACAGTATTGGTGCCCTTACCTTAAGAAGGATGTCAACTTGCTGGACACAGTCCAGAGAAGGGCAACCAAGATAATTCAGGGTCAGCAGAGTCACACCTATGAGGAGAGACTCAAGTGGCTCAACATGTCCTCCCTTCAGGACAGAAGGGGGATATGATTGAGACCTTCAAATACCTTAACAGTATTACAGAAACATAGCATTTCATGGCAGATCAGCACCACTTGGCCCATCCAGTCTGCCCACTTCTCCTACCTATACTATTACATCAGACTGTGCCCAATGCATTATTTATTTTATTTATGACAATTTCAGTTAACACCTTTGAGCAAACAGTGCTCTTTACAAAGGTTCCACGTCATGGACATGTATAGGCAAGAACAAGCAGGTAGATAACAGTTAATACAATCACAGTACATGAGCTGCCAGTGTCTTTGTCCAGATAAGGCAAGACAATACAATTAATAACAGGTAAAACAATATACAGCTCTTTCTCCTCCCTCCCTCCCTCTTCCTTTCCAGTATGATTCCTGTATCCCATGCATTCTTGAACCCTATCGCTGTTTTTCCCCACCACCTCTGCTAGAAGGCTGTTTTAGGAATCCACTACTCTTTCTGTGAAGTACTTCCTCACATCTCTGCTGAATCCCCCAAGCTACAGCATGTCCCCTTGTTCGTGAGCACATTTTCTTCTGAAAAATACTCCCCTCTGGTACCTTATTTACTCCCTTGAGGTATTCAAAGGTCTTCATCATATCTCCGCTCTCCCTCCTCTGTTCCAGGGTATACATACTGAGGTCCTTTACTCTCTCCTTTAGGGCTTTTGATGCATACTCTGGCACCATTTTAGTAGCACTCCTCTGGGCTGCCTCCACTCTATGTCATTCCAGAGATGTGGTCTCCAGAACTGAACACAATACTCTAGGTGGGGTCCTAACAGCAATCTATACAGAGGCAACACCACCTTCCCCTTTCTGCTGGTGATACCCCTTCCTATGCACCCCAGCATCCCACTTGACCTCCCCTACTGCCTTGTTGCATTGCCTGGCCACCTTTAGGTCATCCGGTATGATTATCCCCAGGTCTCTTTACTGCTTGATGGTCATCAATACCACTCCACCCATTTTGTATTCCACCCTGGGTTTCTGTTTCCTAAGTGCATTATTCTGCAATTTTTCACATTGAAACCCAGCTGCCACGCCCTTGACCACTCTAGTTTTCTCAGGTCTCTGCTCATCCTTTCCATCCCCCCCCAGTGTCCATCTCATTGCAGATTTTGGTGTCATCTGCAAAGAGGCAGATCTTCCCTTCCAGCTCCTCTGCAACATCACTTATAAAGATGACCAGTTCCAGCACTGATCCCTGAGGCACCCCAGTGGTCATCCTTCTTTCCTTGGAGTGAACTCTGTTTACCACCACCCTCTATCGCCTGTCTCCTAACCAATTTCTTATCCAGTTTACCACCTTTGGATCCACTCCTAGGCTACCCAGCTTGCTCACTAGTCTCCTATCTGGAACAGTGTCCAATGCCTTACTGAAATCTAGGTAGGCCACGTCCACTGCTCCACCCTGATCTAGTTCCTTGGTCACCTACTCAAAGAAATCTATTAGATTCATTTGGCATGACCTCTCCCTTGTGAAACCATGCTGCCCTGTGTCTTGTAACCCACTGGATTCAAGATATTCCACAATCCCTTCCTTCAGCAGGGATTCCATTAACTTTCCCACCACCGATGTCAGACTGACTGGCCTATAATTGCCAGCCTCCTCCCTGCTGCCACTTTTGTGTAGTGGGACTACATCTGCCCTCCTGCAGTCCTCCGGAACCACTTCTGTTTCTAGTGAGCTGTTCAATAGAACTGTCAGAGGTGCAGACAGTGTTTCCCTGAGCTCCCTCAACACTCTTGGACACACCCCATCTAGCCCCATTGCTTTGTCCATCTTCAGATTAGAAAGTCCCCTCAGAACTCTCTCCTCCAAAAAAGGACTAGTGTCCTCCTCCCTCCCTCCGAAGCTTTTGCTGCATTTTTGGGGCCCCTCCCCCTTCCTCTGTGAACACTGAACAAAAGTATTTGTTCAGGATGTCTGCCTTTTCCTGGTCCCACTTTGCACGGTCCCCCACCCCTTTCCCTTCTCAACCTTACAGTCCTACCCTGGTCTTCCTCTTTTCACTTACATATCTACAAAATGTCTTGTCCTCTTTTGATACCTCCTGGGCTATTCTCTCTCTGTCTCTCTCTGTCTCTCTGTCTCTCTGTCTCTCTCTCTCTCTCTCTCTCTCCAGTTTGCACCTTTGCACTCCTTCCTGCTTCCCTCTGTTTCCCCGATACACCTCCCTATTCTCCTCCCTCTGCGTCTCCTTATATTTTCTGAATGCTACCTTTTTAGCTTTTACCTTTTCAGCTACCTCTTTCAATGACCATAGTGGTCTCTTTTCCCCCTTGCTTTTGCTCACTTGTTTGATGCACAGGTTTGTTGCCTTTACTATGCCCCCCCCCCCTTTATCTTTGCCCACTGTTCCTCCACCCCACCCAGGTAACTCACCCCTGTTCAGTCATCCCTGAGACGTTAGCCAATCTTTTTAAAATCTGCTCTCCTGAAGTCCAGGACCTTCACCCTTGTGTGGTTTGATTCTGCAGCCGTCCTTATATTGAACCACACTGTACAGTGATCACTGGTCCCCAAGTGGCCTCCAACCTTGACATCTGCAACACTGTCCCTGTTAGTGACTACCAGGTCCAGTATTGACCCATCACGAGTGGGTTCGCTGACTAGTTGCCAGAGGAATGCCCCCTGCATAAAGTCCAGGATGTCCCTGCATCTAGCTGAAGCCACTGCTGGGAGGCTCCAATCTACATCTGGCAGGCTGAAGTCCCCCATTAGCAGCACCTCTCCCTTTTCTGCTATCTTGCCAATGGCTTCCACCAGAACCATATCTAATTCCTCCCTCTGTTCTGGAGGTCTGTAGATCACTCCAGTGTGACTAGTGGCTCCATCCCCTGTCCCCAAAAGATCCACAGTACCTCTGCCTCCCCCTGTTTTCTCTGTATCTCTGTGGCTTTTGTGCTTTCCCTCATAGGATGCACCACACCTCCTCCTTTCCTTCCCATCCAGTCCTTCCTGAACAGAGTATAGCCTAGCATGGCCATGTTCCAGTCATGGATTTCAGTGTACCATGACTCTGAAATGGCCACAATATCCAGATTGGCCTCTGTCAATGATGGTCTCTAGATCAGGAATCTTATTTCCTAAACTTTTAGCATTCACACACATCCTTCCAGATTTTGACTCCACTCTGCTTGTTGCCCCACTTTTTTTCCTTTTTGCCCTCCCTCCTTCCCACCTCTCTGTTTAATGCTTCAATTTATTTCCCCCTTTATTAATCTGCACCCTGAGGAATTCCTCTCCCCTTGGGCTCTCCTTACTCACCACTTCAGCCTATGTGGAAAGACAGTTTCTGACTCCCGATTCCTTCTGCCTCGCCCCGACTAGTTTAAATGTTATTCGAAGTAACGTTTAAACCATTCACTGAGGACTGCAGTTTCCTTCCTGGATGGATGCAGGCCATTACACCTGTATAGGCCCTTATCCTGTCAGGTGGGCCCCCAGTCCCACATGTAGCCAAACCCTTCCTCTCTGCACCATTCCTTCAGCCATGAGTTGAACCCTATCCTCCTAGGTGGGTCCCCAGTCCGTAATGTAGCTGAATCCTTCCTTTCTGCACCATTCCTTCAACTATGAGTTGAAGCTCCTGGTGCGTATTTCCCTCTCTTGTTGTAGACAGGTAGCACCTAATTGAAAGCCACTGAATGAGCTACCCAAGACCCCTCCCCAGCTCTCTAAACTATCCCAGCCCCATCCCTAGCCAGATCATTAGTCCCCAGGTGGACAATGACAACCAGCTCTCCCTCCCATCCTGGTGCCCTAGCAATCCACAGGATTCACTTCCCATTCCTCCGGGCCATGGCACCAGGTAAGCACCTAACCTGCCCCCCCCTTCCCTGTTCTGAAATCTATCTCCCTCACAATTGAGTCCCCCACCAGAAGTTGCTTTTTCCTCTTTTGGGGTCCTCTATCACTCTCCTTGGAGTCTCCACTATGGAGGGCCCCCACATTCCCCTTGGTCACTACCGCAGGTGCTTCCTTCTGGTAGTCTCGCCCCGCCAGGGCAGTATAGAAATTTTGTAGTAGTACTGGTTGAGGAATGTACATCTGTCCCACCACCCCCACCCTTCCAGAGCCCACCATAGTCCAGCCATTCCTCTTCACTGGCATCCTCTGAGGTAACGGTGGCAGACTTGGTGGCCTCTGGGTGGGGGGGAGAGGCCCCCGAATCCTAGACAAATTAGCATGGAGTCTAGAAACTTCCTTCCTCAACCCAGAGAGGTGTGCACAGATGGGGCAGCACCGCAGTCTCCAGAATGTCTCTCTGAAACTGCCATCCCACAGCCACTGCACTGCACCACTCCCACCATTCTCAACCTCTATTCTCCCTGTGTTACTGAAGATACTTTTGTACCCTTAGTCCTAATAGGGTGTGTCTAGTTTCCCTTCTTTGTTTATTTCTATCAGTGCTCCCGTGCCTTGTTTAAATCTTTATATACTCCTACCCTAAGATAGGGTGTTGCTCCTTTCCCAGTTGTGGCCTACCTTGATCTTCCACCCTTCCCAAAAGTGAGTATGACACAGAAGTGAACAGGCGCCGTGCCCTAGCTGACCAGCAGAGTCCCCCACTTCTCTGTTTCCTTCTGCTGACACCTGCCGACGCCTACACTGCCAGTCACCTGTTCCACTCCTTTGCTGGGATATGAACATGTGGGACACGTTGGAAGTGGCTGCTTTTATGCAGAACGTGCTCCCTTGACCTCCCTATTGGCTGTGGGAGGTCAATTATCAAATAGCTGAGGACCCGGGCCAGACAATTAGCATCGCTTCCCCAACTACAGGGCTAGACATGGGTCTTATAATATGGCCCCTAAATGTGAGCTATTCTGACTGCTCTCAACTTTACCCTTCACTCAATAAGAAATACACCAGTTCAACCAAGTTTCACCACAACTTACCCCACCTATGTTGTCTTCAAAAAAGCAAGCCCTCTTGTTCCTCCTTTTGCAAATACAGGCAGATTCTGCTTAAGGGGATATTAATGGAGTGAATACGGAGCGACTCTTCAGGCTGAGAAGGAACAAGCCCACTAGAAGGCATAGCCTAAAGCTGGTGGGGGGAAGATACAGGAGGAAGATGAGGAGGCATTTTTTTCACTGAGAGTGGCTGCCGAATGGAACAAGTTGCAAGAGGAGGTGATCCCCCTGAAAACAGTGGATAGCTTCAACAGAGGATGGGACAGAATGAAGGAGAAAGTTACTGGAGGGAAGGGTTGAGGGTGCAGGACCCACTGTAGACACGAGGGACCTGCACAATGGAGCAGACAAGATAGACTGTAAGGACTTTATCTGCTGGCATCTTCGTATGTTTGCATGTATGTTAGTATTGTGCCATTTTATGTGACCGCATAAGTAATCTTAGCTCAGTATATTGTACGTAGCGTGCTCAGGGACCAAAGGTGGAAAAACATGATGTGACCACAACAAACTGGAATTATACTGACAGTATCATCAATATTGATTTGGCCTTGGATTTTTTTTGTCACTGCTTTTTCCTAAATTCCTAACAAGTTTGCCCCATTTAAACGAATTATAGTTTGTGGTGCTCCTTGTAAACAGAAACAACAAGTCTTCTTATTCAACCTCAGAAGGTTTTAGACAGACACTTATACCTTATTACACCACAATGCCAAAACTTTTCCTGGACCGTACGTCTTTATCTGCCATCATGTTTCCTTTGTTTTTATGTGTCTATGTTGTCCAATACGTCTTACAGGTCCTGATTCTATTACTAATGAACATGGTAAAATATCTGACCTTTTTAATAATCGGGTTGGGACTGTAGATGATGATAAACAGTAGCCATTCCTTTATTTACCTGTTCACAGGCCTCTAATGTCTACTACTGTGGCTCGCCCTCGGCCTATGTTTTATTTTAAATATATGAGTATTAAATCAGTATTAATGTATGTAAAAAACTTACAAACTAACCTTCGTGTAGGATCACTGGGCTCAACATTCATTTAACTGACTATTGCTAAAGAAATATTATAGCGGTTCCTATTCAAAACACTGTTATCCTTTTGTTCTCGGTCCTTTTCCATAATTTGGAAAGATGTAGTTATAACTCCTATATTTAAAAGTGGTGATCTAGCTTTGGTAAATAATTACTGTCCACATTCTTTTTTATAATTTCTTTCCAAGTTTTTGGAATGTAGAAACACAGACATGAGGGTTATTCACCTGTAACTATAGTTCTAGGAGTGGTATATGGTGCACATCCACACTCTAGCTGTCTTCCTTTCCCCTTTAAATCTTGCCGGACATCTTTAAGATAAGCTCCTCCTACTCACCTGGGTGGTATACTCCTTTGATCCACCCCGTGACGTCAGATCTTGCATGCTGGAAACAGGGATCCATGTGCCACTTGCCTGGGGAGGTCAGGTGGGTCATGTGGATGTGAACCATCTACCACTTCTAGAACTAGAGCTACAGGTGAGCAAAAACAGGTTACTCACCTGTAACAGTAGTTCTAAGAGTGGTATATGTTGTTCATCCACACTATTTGACATGTCCCTTTCCCTTTAAGGATCGCCGGAAGGTCTTCAAGCTGGCTCCTCACACCTATATGTATGGTATATCCCTGGGCTGCGCCCCATGACGCCAGATCTTAGCCTGCTGGAAGCCAGGTTTTGTGCGTCCGCAGCCGGGGATGTCAGGTGAGTCCGTGTGGATGAACAACACATATCACTCGTAGAACTACAGTTAGAGGTGAGTAACCTGCTCTTCTAGGATCATGGATATGTTCTTCATCCATACTATTTGGCATACTCCTAGCAGTTCTCCAGGAGAAGGGAGGGAAGGTTCACACCCCCACTGATACTCACTTGGGGAAAAGAGAGTGGAGAACCGAGGTCCCAAAACCAGCATCCCGGCGTGACTCAAGGTCACTGTGGTAATGGGTAATGGAAAGGTGTTTGCTGACTTCCAGGTAGCAGCTCAACAGATTTCCTGGATAGGGATGCCCCTGGGAGCAGCCACCGATGCAGCGGTATGGCAGGCAGAATGAGCTCTTATCCCTCTGGGAGGCTCCACGCCCGCCAACACATAGCACAGACTTATGCAAGATGTAATCCACCTTGCAATAGTCCATTTTGCTGCAGGCCTGCCAGAAGTGACTTCAGCATAGGTGACAAACAGCTGGCGAACCTCTCCCCGAATTTCCGCCATCCTCTCCTTATAATAGGAGAGGGCTCGTCTCAGGTCCAGGGTATAGAGCCTGTATTCGGCCTCTGAGGTGTAATTAGGGTAGTATACTGGCAGTGATAACACCTGGTTAAGGTGAAACTCTGACATCACCTTTGGAAGGAATTTCGGATGGGGGGGCATAGGACAACCTTGTCCCTGTGGAAGATCAGATAAGGGGAGTTCACCGAGAGCGCCTGAAGCTCCCCTGTCCTTCTGGCAGATGTGATAGCCACCAGGAAAGCCATCTTCCATGACAAGTGTGACAACGCACACTTGTGCATTGGTTTGAATGGCTTGCCCATAAGCTTTGCTAGTACCAACACTAGACCCCATGGAGGTGGAGGTTCACGCACTGGAGGGAATATGTGATTTAGGCCTTTGAAAAAGTGCCAAACCACTGTCTCCTGCACCAACGTCGGCTGACCGGCCTGTGCTCAGTAAGCAGAGATGGTTGCCAGGTGCACCCTAAGGGTCGATGACTGAAGACCCCCCTTTGGAGAGAGACCAAAGGTAGGCAACAGTGTTAGCCACTGGACAGGACAGCTGATCCAGGCCCTTGTCCTGACACCAAATACAAAACCTTTTCCACTTGAAGGTGTAACACTTCCTAGTCGATTCCTTTCTAGATGCCTCCACCACAGTGAGGACATCCTCGGAAAGACCCAAAGCCTGGAACTCTAGCCACTCAGGAACCAGGCTGTGAGGTGCAGGGATTGAAGGTTCGGATGGTATACCTTCCCCTGATTGAGAGATATTAGGTCCGGGCATGCTGGAAGCCACTCCGGGGGCCTGCAGCTGAGGCTGAGGAGATCTGGATATCAGAACTGGCACAGCCAGTCTGGTGCTACCAGAATCACCTTCGCCTTGTCCCTCCTCACCTTGAGGAGCACCTTGAGGATCAAGGGAAATGTAGGGAAGGCATAGAAGAGGCCTGGGGTCCATGGTCTTGAGAAGGCATCCCCCTGCAGAGGGGGGTGGGCATGAAACAGCCTCAGCTTGGTGTTGTTCCTGGAGGCAAAGAGGTCCACCATCGGTTTGTCCCAGTGGGAGAACAGGCTGTAAGCTATGTCTGGATGGAGAGACCACTCGTGGGACATCTCAGCTGAGAGCATCCGCCAGATGGTTTGAGGCTCCTGCCACATGAATGGCTAGTTGATTCATAGATTCACAGATGGATACAAGTTCAAAAGGTGTTAGCTCATTGAAAACTTGCCACCAGCATATCAGTGGTGGAAAGTACATTTCCTGTTTCCCATATAGAGATCTAATCCTTTTTTGAATTGTTCCACGTTTTCACTTGTGACAATATCTGCAGGGAGTGAGTTCCATACAGGGGGCACCCTCTGAGTAAACAATCTGTTATGCTTTGTAGTTTTGCATAAGAAGGTTTTAAGCTTAGAATTATGAGATCTTGTATTGTTGTTAATTAAGTGTTTTTCCAAACCGATTGTATTTAGCATATATTCATTTTGAAGGGCCTTGAAAGTATAAATCAAGTCACCCCTTAGGGATCTATATTCCAATGAAAAGAACTGAAGTGATTTAAGTCTGAACCCATAGTCTTTGTTAGCCATATTATGGATCCTTTTAGTGACCTTACGCTGTACCCTTTCTGTCATACTTTGACATCCTATTGATGCAGGAGCACAAAATGGGGCGCAGTACTCCAAATGTGGATGCACAAGGCTAATACGTAATGGTAAGATCACCTTGGAGCTCCTACTTTTGAAATGTTTGAAAAATGTTTCCTAGAATGGCTTGACATTTTTTGACTACTTTATTTGTATGTGTATTGAATTTTAGAGTGTCCGATATTGTAACGCCCAGGTCTCTTTCCTCTGTTGTAACCATCAACTTTGTATTATTCATTAGGTAAACAGACTTAGTATTATTTTTCCCCATATGCATAACTTTACAGATCTGCCTCCGGACGACTGACGAGGGTTCAGATGCGGAGCGCTTCCCTGCAAAGCAGACGGGAATGCATACCGCCCTGTTTATTGAGGTAGTACACGGTCCTGGTATTGTCTGTTTGGACTTGAACCACTTGACCCTGGAGCTGAGGAGCGAAAGCTGACAGTGCCAGTCTGACTGCTCTGAGCTCCAACAGGTTGATGTGATATTGGGACTCCTCGGGGGTCCAGAACCCCTGGGCCCTTTTGTCACCCATGTGGGCTCCCAAGCCCATGAAAGAGGCATTGGTCGTCAGGACGGCTGTCGGCTCGGGGTTGACAAACGGGATCCCTTCCTGCAACCGGTATGGGGTGGTCCACCACTGGAGAGCGTCCCACATTTTCTGGGTTACAGTGATCAGCTGGTCAAAATGACCATAGCACTGAATCCACTGGGTGGCCAGCTCCCACTGAAGGGGCGCATGTGCAACCAGGCCCAACGAACCATGGAGGTGCAGGCTGTCATGTAACCCAGACGGCGCAGAAGGTCTCGGGATGGGTGCAACTGCCCAACCAGAAATGATTGGGCAAAGGAGGAAAGAACCTCCACCCTGTCCGCCGGGAGCCGAGCTCTGGCTTGATGAGAGTCGAGCTCTGCCCTGATGAAGCACATCATCTGGGAAGGCACAAGTTCTGACTTGGCCTCGTTGAGCAAGAGGCCAAGCTGGGAGCAGGTCTGGGGGGGGCCCAGGTCCCTGGACCTCTCCACCTCCTATCAGGTGGAACCTGCTAGGAGCCAGTCGTCGAGGTAGGGATAAATCCTGACCCCTCGATGCCTGAGATGGGCCACCACCACTGCAATGCATCTGGTAAAGACCTGTGGGACCGATGACAGGCCGAACAGCATGGCTCAGAACTCATACAGGGTCCCTTCGACTCTGAAGTGGAGGAACCGCTGAAGAGATGGACCAATTGGGACATGAAAGCATACGTCCTGCAGATCCAGTGAACAGAACCACATGTTTCGCCCCAAGGATGGCATGATCTGGGACAGAGTGACCCTCTGAAATGTGTGTGACCTGAGATATTGATTCAGGTCGTGCAGATCTAGAATGGGGCACCAGCCCCCTGTCCGCTTGGGCACCAGGAAGTACCTGGAGACAAAGCCTGGGTCTGCTGGAAGATCCGCTACTGGAACTACTGCCTCCTTGAGGAGGAGTTGAGTGATGCTGTCTCGGAGAGCCGACTGAGTCTGGGCAGATACTCTTTCTTCAAGAGGCGCGGGCATGGCTTAGAGGCTACTGCTCGAATTCCAGAGGCAGTTCCTGACCGACCACTTCAAGAACCAACCTGTCCGAAGTGACAGCGGACCAGGTGGAAAGGAAGTGGTGGAGTCAGCCCCCCATGGGATGACTCAGAGCTGGCGTGAGGGGAGAGAAGGAAGCAGCCCCCGCCCTGTCACTGAGCAGGCTTGGAGGAGGAGGATCCAGGACCTGAACCTCTGCCTCCTGTATGGGCCTGGGAGGGCCTGGGCTTGGGGCGCCAAGCTTGTGCCCGCTGCTGTTGCTGATGCTGCTGTCCTCCTTGAAAGGAGGGCTGCTGTGCCGCAGGGGAAGAGTGCCGAAAAGGCGGCTTCTTTTTCTTCTGCTGGTTCTTGCCTGAAGAACCCTTGGCAGAAGTAGCATCCAAGGTGGCACTGGACTGCTAAATGCACTGAAGGTGATCAGCCACACCTGGTCCGAAAAGGTCGGCACCCAGGAAAGGCACATCAGCTAGTTTGTGCTGAGTATCCGCCAGGAAGGAGGAGAGTCTCAGCCAAGCCCTGCGACAAGAGGCAACTACGGCTGCCATTGAAGAGCACGAGAATCCCCAATATCAAGCGCTGTCTGAAGCTGCTGTTTGGCAATAGCTCGCGCCTGATCCCGAATCTGCTTGACCGTGGTCTGCATGTCTGCAGGGAGATGTGGGAGGACTTCATCCAGGAGCCCAAGAGGGCATGGAGAAGTGCGCCATGATGACGGATGAACTTGCCTGACGAAGGCCCAAGTAAGAAGCCGCATAGACCTTCCTGGCCGAATGGTCCAAGAGCTTGGACTCTTTCCCGGGAGGTCAGTCTGTTTTGGTGGAACTGCCAGTATGCCTGAACACAGAGGCGGTCACCAGGCTCTCGGCCAAAGAGTGCTCTGTGAACCCCACGGGCACTGCATACGGTGCTGGGCAAGAGGCAGGGTGCCGCCAGAGTTCTAAGGCTAGCCCAATAATGGCCTCAGCCACAGGAAAAGCCTCCAATGGGGTATCCCCTCTCTTGAGGATGTCTGTGAGAGGGTACTCTGCCTTTTTCTGGATTGGCTCCCGGGGCATCCCTGTGGACTCAAGAGATCAGCCGAAGAATGCCCTGAAAGGACGAAGGACCTTCCTCTGTCTCTACCCCCCTGGCCAATTCGTCATCCCCGGGATGAGAATGCAGGCCGGTCACATCTGAATCCGAGGAATCCGGATACAAAGGTTG
Source organism: Neoceratodus forsteri (assembly GCA_016271365.2). Taxonomy (NCBI): domain Eukaryota; kingdom Metazoa; phylum Chordata; order Ceratodontiformes; family Ceratodontidae; genus Neoceratodus; species Neoceratodus forsteri. Next base: position 1,393,138,123 of record CM057458.1, on the reverse strand, counting down.
ACCGCCCAGGTCACCCTCGACCTGCCGGGGCCGGTCCAGGGTGACAGTGACTGAAAGACACCAGAGAAGCCCGGTGTCTGGCCTATCTTCTTTAGAAGGAGCCCCTCCCACAGGCTGCTTGGGCAGTGGTTCCACCACGATCGGTGGAGAGACTGGTTTAGGCCGAACCGGATATTTTGCCAGCTCCGTGGGCAGGGGAACTGACTTGATCTGCTCCGAAGGAGTTGGCTTCAGCCTAGGAGGCAAAAGTCAAGTAATGGCCAGGGTGGAAGCCTGAGTCGGCTCGTGCCCGGTCAAAATCAGCTGCTGCCACATAAGATCCTTGTAGCGCAGACGGAGTTTCCGTCGGAGCCTCTCCTCATCTGAGGAGGATGAAGACGACCAATGGCGTTGCCTTTTTTTTGAGCGTTTCGGTCGAGGGGGTCCAGGACCTCGATCGAGATCAGAGGGGCTGACTCGGTCACTCAGGAGACACCAATGGGACTGGTGATTTCCTGGGGTCGGGGACCACTTCCTCGATGGGATTCCCTGCAGGCTGGGTCTCCTCGTCGGGGAAAGTAAGAATCGGAGTTCGATCGAGAGAATCGTTGACCAGAGTCAGCGACAACAGGTCGATCGGGTCGATGACGATTTCCACATCGTCGACAGACACTACAGTCGACTGGCCAGACGGCAAAGCCGAAAAGCCAGCGGCCGAAGAGGCAACCTCGACTGAGGCCAAGACTGCCGGTTCCTGACAGCGAGATCTCTCCTGAACCCAAGAGCGTCTCCGTCCGGATGAAGATGATCCCAGGTCCTTTTCCCACTTACGGGACCGAGAGGAGTGCGTGCCCGCAGGACTCTCCCCCTTGGTTGAGAGAGACTGGTACAACTCTTGGAAGGAGCCTGAGAAGGTGGAGCCCAGGTTGAGTGAAATAAAGAAACTACGAGTAGTTTCTGCAGCCCAAGCCGCTTCCTCCTCGAATGCTTGCATTCGCTGCAATTGTTCGGCGGATCCCGCAGCTGCGAAAACCGCCCACCGAGCCTCCTTAGATTTCACCAGAGGGTTCTGTTTCTCCGGCCTCCCCAACTTCAAGTGTGCGAGACAGTCATCGAGGACGTTAGAATGAAAAGCGAGACAAAGATCACACTTCGAGATGTCATGGTTGACACCGAGACAGTAGACGCATGCGGTGTGGGGATCGTTGAGCGACATCTTCTGGCCACATGGACACTGGCAAAATCCGGGGGGAATACTTGTCTTCCATAATCGAAGCTAAATAGTCACGATCGCTAATGCGAACTAGACGAATTTTCAGAATAACTGAAGGTTTTGAAGCTAGGGCCTACAAACTGCGTGAGCACGAGGGAGGCAACCTGAATCTTCCAGCGTGGGGCGCAGCCGAGGGGTCTACCACCTGGGTGGGTGGGAGGAGCCAGCTTGAAGACTTCTGGCAAGATTTAAAGTGGAAGGGGACATGCCAAAGAGTGTGAATGAACAACATATCCACGATCCTAGAACGAGCTGTTTAAAGCTCATGTTGTCTTTCCTGGTGAAACATTTTCCAAATAAAAAAAATAAAAGTGAAATATACTGGGAGATTTATCACCTGATCAAGGTGAAACTCTGAAACAACCTTCGGCAGGAATTTTGTGTTGGGGAGGAGGACTACCCTGTCCTTGTGGAACACCAGGTATGGAGACTCCACCGAGAGCGCCTGGAGCGCACTAATTCTTCTGGTGGAGGTGGTAGCCAGAAGGTAGTCTTTAATGACAGGTGTGACATCTCACACCCGTGCATTTGCTCAAATGGCTTGCCCATGAGCACTGCCAACACCAGCAGCAAGTCCCAAGCTGGTGGTGGTTCAAGCACCAGTGGGGACCAGTGGTCAAGGCCTTTGAAGAAGTGCCCGACCACCTTCTTCTTCCCCACCATCAGCATACCACCCTGCCTCCGGTACGCAGAGATGGCTGCCATGTGCACCTTGAGGGTTGTCAACCTCAGTCCTGACTAAGAAATGGATCACAAGTAGTCTAAAATACTAGCCAAAGGGCAAGCCAGGGGGTCAAGCTCCCAACCCTGACACCAAGTGGAAAATCTTTTCCATCTGAAGTCATAGCACTGATGAGTCGACTCTTTCTGGGAAGCCTCCACAACATGGAGCACATTTTCAAAGACCCAATGCCTGGAACTCTAGCCACTCAGGAAAGTAGAGTTACGTAAGAACTTACCGTAACAGTAGATCTTCGAGAACAGCTTTTGCAGCAGGTTACACCATAAGGACTGAAGCCGGCAGGTGCCAGGACCCCACAGAAAAATTCTAGCTAGCAATATCCAGCGGGGGACCACCCCTGATGTCGGCCCCGCCCTCAACATCCGGCATCATATAAAAGGGGCGGTCCCCCAGCATCCCTCAGTTCTCCCAACCGAGAATCCTGGCATAAAGGTGAATTCTGAAGGGGAGACCGAGGATCCGCTTCCAAAGGAAGACCCCTGAAAACAATAATCTGATTGCGTCAGAGACGCCAAGTCTGAAGACCAAACCTCCTGAGGGGAAGGTGGGAGGAAAACTACCTGCTGCAAGAGCTGTTCTCGAAGATCTACTGTTACGGTAAGTTCTTACGTAACTGTACCATCTTACTTCGAGAAACAGCTCTTGCAGCAGGTTACACCATAAGGACTGATTCCCAAGCAGTAAGGGAACAAAATGCCCTGTTCGGGAGGAGGACAGGAGGGATCCTAGAGTGAACCATATTTAGGACAAAAGTCCTTGAAGGACTGCAAGGCCGACACCAGCTCTACGCCTAGAAGCAATGTCCAAACTGTAATGCTTGATAAAGGTATGTACAGTGCTCCAAGTAGCAACCGTGCAAATGGCTGATGTAGAGATGTTCTTAAGTGCCGTGAAACAGGTAGCCACACCCCCTCGTGGAATGCCCTTTCACCAATCCCGGTAAAGGCTTGTTGCGCTTTTGGTAACTGAACGTGATGCATTTAACCAGCCCCTTGGAGAGAGTTTGCTTCGATACAGGTGCTCCTTGCATTCTGTGAGCAAATGATAGAAAAAGCTGATCTGACCAGCAGTGGCATTTGGTTCTGGCTAGATAGTACCTGAGAATCCTATGCATGTCTAATGTGCAGGAGAGCTTCCCTCAGTTAGAGTGGTTGGGATAGTACACGGAAGGTCAATATCCTGATTGAGAGTTAAGGCCCAGACCACCTTGGGAAGAAACTTAGAATTTGTCTGTAAGGACACTCTGTCCTTGTGAAAAACCAAGTAAGGTTCTTTACACATGAGAGCATGAAGCTCAGAAATTCTTCTAGCGAAGTAACCGAACTAAAAATAGCCCTCCAAGAGAGATGCAGCTCGCAATCCATGGCTGGTTCAAATGGGGCAGTGTGAGCTGCTCTAGAACGAAAAGAAGGTCCCAAGGGGGAATCAGATCCTTGATAGGTGGTCTCAAATGGAGGATGCCGCTCAGGAAAGCGTGGGAGGCCTCTAGTTGCACTAGTGACCTCTGACCTACCGGGGAATGGTATGCCAAAATGGCAAAGAGATGTACCTTTATGGAGGAATATGCTAGCCCTGATTCATACATACAGGGACAGGAGGTGGTCCAGCACTGACTTCTCAGGGAATGGCGTAGGTGGCATGAGTGGAGGGTTTTCTTGCCGCTATTAATATGTCTGCAGTGCCACCTCCTGCGAAGCCCCATGTCTAAGGACTGCTATGTCCTTAGGAGCCAGGTGTGCAGGTTCAGTGACCTGAGGTTCGGGTTGACCAGGGAGCCGGCCTCCTGGGACAACAGGTGTGAACTGACCGGCAAAGAAAACGGGGGTTCCTGGGCCAGTTGGTGCAGGAGCGGGAACCAAATTTGCCTGGGCCAAAAGGACACCACTAAGATCATTGATGCTCCCTCCTTGCGGAGCTTCAGTAGAACCCTCTGGATCAAAGGGAAGGGCGGGAATGCGTAGAGGAACCTGCCCATCCAGGAGAGGGACAACGTGTCTCGCCAGAAAACACCAGGCCCTGGATCTAGCGAGCAGAAATTGGGCAGTTCTGCGTTGTATGGGGATGCGAATAGGTCTACGTCTGGTGTCCCCCATCTGCAGAACAGATCCAATACTACTTCTTGCAGCAGTTCCCGTTCATGAGCCTTGGCCTGCGACCAGCTCAGGCAGTCTGTGATGGTGTTGTCCATACTGGGAACATGAACTGCAGTGATCTCTGCACCGTGCTGTAATGCCCAATCCCACACCCTCTTTGCCTCCCTGCAAAGAAAGTAGGAGTGAGTGCCTCATTGCTTGTTGATATAGTACATCACCAAAGTATTATCTTATTTGTAACAGCAGAAGACCTGGTGTGGTCTTTGACTGAAAGGCCTATAGAGGATACAGGACTGCTCTCATTTCAAGGATGCTGATATGGAGGTGAGACTCCAGGGTCAACCAAAATCCTTGGGTCCTGACTCCTTCCAGGTGGGCTCCCCAACTGGACCCTGAAGCATCCGTGGAGAGAGAGTTGGAGTTGAAGCAGGCGCCAAGAAGGGGACTCCTCTGGAAAGGTGCTCTGGGACGAGCCACCATTGCCAGTCCTGGATGACAGCATTCATGATCCAGACTAGCTGATGCAGTTGATCCTGCTTTTGGTCCCACTGAGCTCGTAGCATCCATTGGGTAGTCCTCACATGAAGCCAAGCCAGGGGAACTGTCGCAATGGTTGCCACCATGTGTCCGAGCAAGCAAAGAATGGTACTGGCTGGGACTAACTTCTTTTCCATGATGTCCCTTATGAGGGATCGGATGCGTTCCACCCTGTCCTGGGGCAGGAAAGTCTTCCCTTGACCGGTGTCGAGAACTGCACCGATAAATTGCAGCCTCTGTGAAGGGACGAGACACAACTTCTCCTGATTGATAGTAATGCCCAGTGACTCCAAAAGGGAGCATGTGTCTTGAATCGCTGCTATCAAAGCCTCCCGAGAGGGGGCCATGAGGAGCCAGTCATCTAGGTATGGAAATACATAGTGGCCCTGTCTCCTGCGGGCTGCTGCCATGACTGCCAAGCATTTTGTAAACATGCAAGGCACCAAAGACAGTCCAAAGGGGAGTGCTCGAAACTGATCATGACATCCCAGGAACTCAAAACACAGGAATTTCCGTGTGCTCGTGATGGGGGAAATGGAAGATATCGTCCTGCATGTGTCAGTGATCGAGCCATGCACCCTGCTTGAGCATGGGGATGAGACTCGAAAGAGCGACCATGCGAGCGTTTGTACAACACGAAGATGTTGAGGTCGCTGAGGTCCAGGATCGGGTGCAAGTCCCCTGTCTTTTTTGGAACCAGGAAGAAGTGTGAATAATATCTGTCTCCTCTCTGGTTCTGTGGCACTGGTTCTATGGCAACCTTTTCCAGGAGTGCCAAAATCTCTTGCTGTATGAGCAAGGCGTGCTGACCCGAATAACGGGAAAGCAGAGGAGGCCTTGATGGTGGGCGGTCAAGGAACTCGATAGAGTGTCCTCAACTTACTAGTTGAAGAACCCACTGGTTGGAGGTTATTTTCTGCCACCCTGATAGGTGACGAGAGATGTGGACCCCAACCCTTCCTTCCCTTGGATCCAGAGGTGGGGCAGGGGCCAGGAAGGAGTCATGCTGTGGTGGGGTTGGTTCCGGTGGGCTGGGTAGATTTTTGGTGTTTCTGGCCCTGGCCTGCGGGGAATCTGGATGGACTCTTTCTGTTAAAGTTGTCCCCTGGTTGCTGGCTGGAACGTGGCTGTTGTCTTTGTTGCCGGCCACGAAAACTATTCTGGTTCCTAAGAAAGGAACCAGACTTAGGTCTGTACATGGTTTGTACCGTCCTTACTGCCTTTCCAGCGTCCTGTAACTTGGTGATGACTCTTTCTGAGTCTTCACCGAACAGGACCGAGCCATTATATGGGACATCCAAGATGTTCTTCTGAACATCTGGGGTAAATCCAGAGACCCTTAGCCAGGAGTGTCTCCAGAGACAAATGCCTGTAGCAGCACCCCTGGCTGCCGAGTCTGCTGAATCATAAGTGGCTCGAAGGACTTGGGTCCCCACATCTGGCCCAGTGTGGAGGAGGTTCAGTAGTTCCTCCTTCTTTTCCGCCCTCTGGGAAATCCTTGAGGAGGTCCTGGCCCTGTTCCCACAGGGCATTCTGAAATTGCACCGTGTGCGTGAAGTAATTGAGAGACCTGATAGAGCATGCAGCAGCCACATACATGTGTCTTCCCAGTAAATCTAGCTGTTTAGATTCCTGGTCTGGTGGCTAAGTGCTCAGGTGCTGAGGTCTTTGAGACCGGTCGTGTGAGGCTGTAATGACCAAAGAGTCGGCCAAGGGCTGTTGTGTCAAATAAGAATCCTCCATCGGTGCCCTATAAAGGCAGTCGGCCTTCTTGGGTACTGTCAGAGTGGAATGCGGACGTTTCCACGCTACTTTGGTGACATCCATGAATGTGTCCACCAGTGGTGGGACCACCACAGGCTTAGGATCTTTCTGCCTGAGGTATCTTGCAAGGCATTGTCTTTCAGGGTCTAAGTCTTCCGTCTCCCACCCCATGTTCTCTTGGATGTGCCTCATGATATCAGAGAAAGAGGGATCATCCGGTGGTGACCTGGGTAGGTCTCGTGAATCTGGTGATGGGAGGCTAATTGGAGAGGGTGATATTGAAGAGTCCCAGTAATCCGGACGTGAGTTGTCCCCTGATGGAGTGCAGGATCTCCGTCTGGGACATTTGGGTGGATGGTCGCTGGGGGACCCAGAAGGAGTCCTGGAGGGGTATGCTCTCTTTCTGCCTCGTGATCTGCCCCTAGGAAGTGGGGTAGGCTCCTTTGGTTCAGGGGGTACCTTTTGTCAGGTTCCTTTGGAGGAACCCCCTGAGGAGGTTTGGTGGGCACCACATCCTTTTTAATGGTGTCCCACCAGAAGTTGAGCCTGACGTTGGAGCTTGCCCGTCGATGGGTTCGGACGTCGGACCCTGGGGCGTAGCTGGGTCAGGCATCGGTTCTTGAGGCAGTCCGACATCCTCCGTCGCCTGCCTGGTCGTCAGAAGGGAGAGCCCCGATGTCCTCTTCAGAAGACACCCGGCGACCGGTGTCAGCAGGCGGAGGTGGTGGGGGTAGCGTCCGGTCCTTTGTCCATTTCGCGTGTGTCGTGTCAGATGCCCGTTTAGGCTCTGAGGTCTGCTTAAGGGACTTCAGCTCTGTGGTCTTCCTCGGAGGGGTTTCCAGCCCTCTTGGAGGTTGGGAGACCGACCGGTGGTCGGTGTCCTGGCGTCGGTCTGACGTGTCTGTTCCCGCCTTAGAGGCCAGTTTGGACTTATGCTGGTCCAAGGCCTCGGGCCTGGCTGCTGAGCCGGAGGACTGGCACTCCTTGGATTTAGCCTTAAGAGGCTGAAGGAAGACTGTGCTAGAGCCTCCTGAAGAACGTACCTTCACCAGAGGGGGCTGAGACCGAGTCTGGGAGGGGGATTTCTCAGACCTCGTGGAGCTGCAGCTGGCCCTGGAGTCTGAGGCCCGACTCGGGGATCTGTCCCTATCCCTGTCCCGGTGCATTTTGCGGTGTTTCCCTGATTTATGGTGGGAAGATTCCCCCCTGGAGGAAGGGACTTTTTCCATGGCTTTCAATTTTTCTTTGAGGAGAAACCCCTGAAGTGCTTTTTGGCGGTGGATCCTGGTCCTGCTGTTGAATTGCTGGCAAATAGGTCAGGCCTTGATGTGTGCTCGGGCCTAGACACCACACACACTGCGCTGTGTGCCTGTCCTCAAACGGGATCTGCTTTCCGCGAAGCACACTTTGAGGGTGTCCTTCGATAGAAGGAGTCGGAGAAGAAGACATGCGGGTGATTTTTCTAACAAAATTAGAAGTACGAGAGTCGTTCATCTGCTAGAGGCGTCCTTGAGGCCGATGCTGGCGAGTCGATGGTGGGAAAAGAACTGGGGGATGCTGAGTAACAGCCCCTTTTTAATATGATGCCAGGCGTCGAGGGAAGGGCCGACATCAGAGGCAGTCCCCCGCTGGATATTGTTAACGAGAATTTTTCTGTGGGGTCCTGGTGCCTGCTGGCTTCAGTCCTTATGGTGTAGCCTCCTGCAAGAGCCGTTTCTCCAAGTAAGATCTAGGCTGTGAGCGCAGAGACTAAAGATCTGAGTGCAGGATCTTCCTCTTGTGACAACAGAGCAGACTCGGGCACAGAGGTACCTGCCACGAAGTCCTGCTGCTGAGGCTGAGGAGATCCAAGTACCAATACTGGCAGGGCCAGTCCAGGACTCCCAGGATCATCCATGTCTTGTCCAACACCTTGTGGATCAGGAGAAAGGGAGGGAAGCTGTAAAGGCATCCCCCATCAGTGTCCTACACTACAGAGGCAGGCAAAGAACAGTCTCAGCTTTGTGGTTTCCAGGAGGCAAGAGATCAACCACAGAAGTGCCCCACAGGAGAACAGAGGTTCACCACCTCTTAATGCAGAAACCACTCATCGACACTTCACCCTCCTGGCTAAGGGCATCTGCTAGCTGGCTCCTGCGACATGGATAGGCACTGAGACCACTTGCAGCCCAGCTCCCACTGCAGGTGGCACATCTGCCAGCAAGCTCACCTGACCACTCTGGTGCAGGATGCCATGTACCCTAGCAGCTGCAGGAGTCTTGGGCAGGGTGCCTGCAATGACTGGGCAAAGGAGGTAAGATCCGATGCCTTGTCTGGAGGGAGTCAGCCTTGGCCCAAAGGAGTTTAGCTCAGTTCCCACCTGTTCAGGCGGCAGTGGCAGTGCGCTCAGTTATTACAGTGCCAAGTGGATAGTTGCTATCAGCTCTTTTAGCGGGGGGCTGTGCCCCCCGCACCCCTCACGCGCCCCCCTTCTAATTATACTAACTTGGGGGGGGCAGACCTTGGGGAAGGGGCGGAGAATCTGGCATTGGTGCCGTAATGACCTGGCACTGTAATGCCAGTGCTCTAAGTGCCGTAAGGGGTCTAGCGCTGCCCTGATAAAGTGAATAACTTGCATGGCGTTGAGTTCAGACTTGGTGGGGTTGACCAGAAGGCTCAAGTTTCTGCATGTCTGGAGGGCTAGGTCGCTGGACCACACCACAGCCTCCTTTGATGACCTGAGTATCAGCAAATCATCCAGGTAAGTGTAGACTCTGACCCCTTTGCATCTCAGGAATGCAGCCACCACTGTCATGCACTTGATGAAGACCCTGGGAGCCAAAGACAGGCCAAAAAGCATGACCTGGAACTCACAGAGAACTCCTCTGCGTGGAACTGGAGGTACTACAGTGTGACAGATGGATTGGAATGTTGAAGAAGGCATTCTGGAGGTCCAGGAAACAGAACCACATGCTTTGCTCCAGGGATGGAATTATCTGGTTCAGAGTGACCGTGACCATCCTGAACTTGCACTTCCTCAGAAACTGGTTCAGATCATGAAGATCCATTATGTGGTGCCACCCCTCATCTGACTTGCAACCAGGAATTACCTGGACACGAAACCTGACCTGTGATGGAGTCTGGGACATGAGCTATGGCTCCCTTCTCGAGGAACTGAGCAACGTCCTCTCTAAGGATAGACAGCTGTCCTGCGATACCGCTGACTCCCTTGGTGTATGAGGTTCGTACGGCAGGAGAGCCTCAAAGTCAAGAGGCAACCTTCTGCCCACCAAGTCTAGCACCCATCTATCCGAAGCAATGATGGACTAGCTGTGCCAGAAATGGTGACGCTGACCCCCCATGGGGAGCTGAGGCAGGGACTGGATGGGTGGGAGACAGACACACCCCGACCCATCACTAGGCAATTTTGGGGAGGCACCAGCATTTGCTGCCAGAGCGGCACCACTACCCCCACTCCCGCTCTTTTTGGTGCCCTGTCCAGTGAACTTGGTCTTGGGTCACCAAGCCTGAGACTGCCTCTACCTTGGCTGCTGTGACCGAAAGGCCCAAAACTGACAAGGCTCCTTTTTCCACTTCTGTCCTTTCTGGTCCTTCTGTGAGGAAGTCACAGAATCTAAGGTGGCGTTGGACTTCTCAATCCTAGTGAGATGCCCCTCCACCCCAGGACTGAAGAGGTCAGTGCCCAAGAAGGCAACATCAGCCAATTTGTGCTGGATATCTGCCGTGAAGATGGAGATCTGTAGCCAGGCCCTGCGATGCATCGCAACGGCCACTGCCATGGAACAGGCACAAGAGTTGCTGATGTCCACGGCCATCTGGAGCTGGTGTTTAGCCAGCACTTGACTCTGGTTTCTGACCATCTTGACTGCTGTCTGCAAGTAAGCAGATAAGCGAAGGAGGATATGGAGTAACACTTCCATCAGGGAGTGACCAAATTTGGGCATCATCACGGCATAGCTCACCTAAAGGAGACCCAGGGAGGATGCAGTATACACCTTTTTCGCTGCATGGTTAAGCTTTTTGGACTCACTGTCAGGGGGCTTGTCAACATCCCCAACATTGTTGGTTTTCCAAAAAATGGATTCGTCCACCAAACTCTCAACTGAGGGGTGGTCCGAGAAACCATACAAGATGCCGGTAGGGACCGCATGCTTGTGGACCATACTGGCTGAGGATACCGTGCTGGATGCTGCCATAACTCCAGAGCTAGTCCCAAGATGGCCTTGGTCATCAGGAAGGTGACCCCCATGGGATTCGTTCCTGTCCAAGATTTTGGTGAAAGGATACTTAGCCCTTTTCTGAACTGGCTCTAGAGGGACCTCCAGTGTTATGAAGACATGCTGTGGCAGCAGTGGGCTATGCTTGGGCAGACCTAAAGGTGGGCAAGCAATGTGAGAGGGCAGCAAGGAGGGCTGAGGGGATACTGGGATGCTTAGGGAGAGGCATCACCAGTAGAAAACAGGAAGTTATTATCCCTCTGTACAGACAGCTGGTGAGACCCCATCTGGAGTACTGCGTGCAGTTCTGGAGACCCAATCTCCGCAAAGACATAGACAGGATGGAAGCTGTCCAGAGGAGGGCAACTAAAATGGTGCAGGGTCTGCACCGGAAGACATATGAAGAGAGACTTAAGGAGCTTAATATGTATAGCCTCGAGGAAAGGAGGAGAGGGGGACATGATAGAAACTTTCAAGTACCTCAAGGGAATCAACAAAGTCCAAGAGGTAGCATCTTTCAAAAAAGAGGTGTGCAAGAACAAGGGGGCACAATTTGAAGATAGAAGGGGGGCGGCTCAGAGGTAATTTAAGGAAGTATTTTTTCACAGAGAGGGTTGTGGATGCATGGAACGGCCTTCCGGAGGAGGTTGTGGAGTCAAAAACAGTGGTGGAATTCAAGCATGCATGGGACAGTCATAAGGCAATTCTAGGGGTGGGGGTAGGAAGAAGTAGGCTGCTGGTTAACTAGGATCTGTAGCTTATCCATTAGGTAGGGAAATGGGCAGACTGGGTGGGCCAAGCGGTCCTTATCTGCCATCAAATTCTATGTTTCTAAGAATAAAACCAGACTACCAACTTAGAGAAAACTAAGGTGTGGGCCTATGTAGCACAAGGGTAGCAGGTAAATGAGCCACAGCCTTCTAGTCACTTACGAGGAAGGTGGAGAAGGGCAGCACCCTGGCATGGAGCTCTGGCTCTGGAGACCAAACAGAATCTGAGAAAGAAGAAAGAAAGCCTTGTACAACAACAAGTACAAGGACTGAACAAGCATAAAAGGTAGAGACAGAGATATAGACATACTGTAGATATTCTCCTGCCACTTCCCAGGGAAAGAGAAGAAAAAGGCAAAGAAAAAGGATTCCTGGGAAGTCTTACCCTCCTGGATAAGGCTGGTGATACTCAAGGAGGCTGAAACAAAAGGGGACAGAAGTCAAGCATGTAAGGGTAGACAGCCTAAGCTGCCCGTGCACTTGGGAGTTGAGTGCAGCTGGTTAAGCTCACGCAAGACTCCAGAAAGTACACAGCTTGGAGACAAAATGCTGAAGGAAGAGGAGGGACGAGGAAAGGAAGGAATGAAAATTCCCCATAAAGGAATTTTTTAGATTTTTTTTTGGGGGATATGGACCTAAATGGCATCTTTCTCCCTTTAACCTCCTTTTTTTTTAAACAGGGGCAGAAAGGGGGGATTAGGTCCCTGCCAAGAGAAGGGGTGTAACCAAGACAGTTCTAAGGAAGTGGCAAGAGGAATAGTCTGATCTCTCCTTGTGACCAGACGCCCTCTGTCATCGGTGGCTGGGGGACAGACGTCGGTCCCAAGACCGGCAACGGAGCGTGGACCAACATCGGGAGTGCGCTCACCCAGAGGAACGAGTAGGGCTGCGAGTGCAAGACCTGGACCGGCGATGGTCTCCAGAGTCCTTGGAGTGTCGGCGGTGGTCTTTGGACCGGGAGCGGGAACGAGCCCTGGATGGAGGTGTAGGCGGCTGCTCGGGGGACTTCCTCGGGGAAGGCTCACCTCCAGGCTGTGGTTTGCCCGCCAGGTCCGGTTCCGGTGTCTGGGCAGGCGTCGGGGGGGGGGGTCCCGCTTCTGGACCTGCCCACAGCTCGTCCTTCGAGAAAATCTCAGCCACTCATCTCAGAAAGGGAGTATCTGGGACGTCAGCCCGTGAAGAAGAGCCCTTTTGGGAGTCCAGGAGGGAGGAGGACTTGGGAGGCGGGGACGTCGGCTCTTTAGCTGCACCGAACCCTTCGCCCCTACAACCGGCGTCAGAGGAAGGACCGGCGATGGGGTGTCTGGGCGCAGAGAGTCCTCGGCTCGGTGGCGTGCCTTTAGCAGCGGTGCCAGTGCCTTGAGAGGTGGGGCCGAGGCTTTCACCTCCAAGGTCTTGGTGGTGACCCTTAGCGGGGTTACCTTAGGCTTGGACGGCTTCTACCCCGATGGGACGCTCACCTGGGCCCAGGAAAACACAGGTCTTTTTGGGAGAGGGCCGCGAGTGAGAACAGGACCGCAACCGGTGTCGGGACCTACTGCAGTCTTTCCTGTGGTGCTTGGTCTTCTCCTTGTGCTTCCCCTCCTAAGTGTGCAGATCTATCTTCTTCTCTAACAAAAATGCCTTCAGGGCCTTGAGACATCGGATCCGGGTCCAGCTGCTGAACGCCTGGCAGGCTGAGCAGGCTGTGGTATCGTGGTCCGGCCCGAGGCAAAAGACACACTGCTTGTGCCTGTCTTTGGAGGGGATCTGCCATCCGCAGTCCACACATGTTTTGATGAATCTCCGGAGAGACCAACGACGGTGAAGACATCCGTCAAAACAACTCAAAAAAACGTTGAAAAATGGTACAAAAAGGGTAGAAAAAAAACGAATTTCGCTGTTCCTGGCAAGCTGAAAAGTGAAGGCTTCTTTCTCACGCGTGTGCAGGACGGCGGAAAAAAGAACTGAGGTGGAGCTGGGTCTGCCCTTTGTACCAGTGCTGGCGTGGGGCGGGGCCGACGTCAGGGGCAGTCCCTGCTTGGCACTGCTGGCTGAGAAGTTTTCCGGAGGATCCTAGTGCCTGTGGCATCGTCCTAACTGTTATAGCCTGCTGCAAAAGCTCCCACTCTAAGAAAGATCTTAAATTATTGAAAAGTAAGTTAAATCAGATGTCGGACAGCAAAATAGAGCAGAACCTTCTTATTACAAAATCCAATACGTACTTTGATGAGGACAAATTGGGGAAGTGGTTGGCGGGATTGGTCAAGAGAAAGAGGGCTGAGCGTACTATTCTGGGGGTGGAAGAAAAGAGGGGGAATATTACTTATGACCAGAATAAAATAAATTATTCCTTTAAAGATTTTTACTCCCACCTTTACACCTCAGAACTCCCTGAAGGGGCTGACCCAGCGGATTTTCTGGATGAGATCTCCCTACCCACCACTGGTGAACATGACAGGGTGGAACTGAACTCCCCTATCTCACTGGAGGAATTGAAAGGTGTGGTGTGGAGTGTGAGGAGGAGGAGGAGGGCTCCCGGCCCAGATGGGATACCGTCAGAGTTGTACAAAGTGCTCTGGGATATCATTGGACCCGCTGTACTCCAGATGATCAGGAGAGGCTCTGGATCGGGGGACACTGCCATCTTCTCAATGCCTGGCTACCATAACGGTTTACCAAAACCTGGGAAAGATACCCTGAAATGTTCCTCCTACGCTCTATATCCTTTTAAACTCAGACTATAACATTTTGGACACATTCATAGTGGGTAGGTTGGAGAGAGTTTTGCCTGTCCTGATCCATCCAGGGGGGCTTCATTAAAGGAAGACAGGTAAAGCATAATATTCATAGGTCCCTTAATATTATACACAACCGGCCTAAGGGGATGGGGGGGTCTCATGGTGTTGGATGCAGAAAAAGCATTCGACAGAGTTGAGTGGCCCTTTATGATGGCTGTCCTGAGGAGGTTTGGTATTGGCCCTCTGATGATGGGCTGGATTGGGACCCTATATGATTCTCCAAGAGCCCAGATTTTGACCAATAACACCCTCTCAGCCCCTTTTGCCCTGTCACGAGGGACAACAGGGTTGCCCGCTCTCCCCATTGTTACATGTCCTTATGACTGAGGCTTTAGCACAACATATACGATCCCATGAGGGTATTAAAAATGGAAGGGAAGGAAGCATGTGATCTTCCTGTTTGAAGACAACGTTTTGTTGTTTATCCGTTCCCCTAGAGAATCACTATTGTCCCTTTCCCAGGTATTTGAAATATATGGCCCCATTTCTGGCCACAAAATTAATTGGGGGAAGAGCGAATGGATGCCACTAGGAGGTGAGAAATGTCAGGTCAGATTGCACAAACTCAAATATCCCTGTTAACCAATTGAAATATTTAGGCATACTGATTCTGGCCAAATGATCTACTCTTGTCAAAAACAATATGAAGGAAATTACTGCAAAAGTTAAGGAGGATTGCTCAAACTGGAAGGTCTTACCTTTGACACTTATAGGCAGGGTGAACCTGGTAAAATATCGGTGCTACCCCAATTTTATATTTCTTCCAAATGGTACCCTGAATATCCCTTTAAAATATATATAAAGGCCCTGGAGGAGCAACTACACAATTGTTATGGAATACTAAAAGACCCCGTATTAAAAAGCCATTCTTTGGCTTCCCGAATAAGGAAGTCTAGGCCTTCCAAGCTTGAAACATTACTATGCAGCTCAACTAGTTCACGTCCAGGATGCCCTGTAAGATAAGAGCAGGTGTCCAGCCTGAGTGGGTATGGAGGAACCTTCCTATTTGCCCCTATACTTCGCTACCCTGGCAGGAATTAGAGGCTTGAATTTGGCGGTCAGTATAACTAACCCTTGTACTAGAGCTCTGGTTAAGGCTTGGAGAACAGCTCACAAGCTGATCGATTTCCCACTAGGGCAATCTTCTGATTGTTCTTTACAAGGGATGCTGGAGGAGGAGAGGCTGTTGACCCTGTGGAAAAGGCCTATTTTGCTAAGATGATTTATTAAAGGGGTGTTTTTGGTCCGACACTTGGTAATAGAAGGGAGAATCTGTCCTTTCAATGAACTGGTTCGGAGATATAGTATTCCTCCTGCCCACTTCCTGCTATATGAAAAGATCGAGAGGGTGCTGGAGGAGCATACAGCCCGGATGGGTGAAGGTAAATATTTGGTCCGATCCCTGTTCGAGGAGCTCTTTCTAGGACAGTATGGTGACCCATCCTTTAGCCCCTATAGAAGGAGTTATGGCATTATGATAGGTGCCTTGGTTGATCCCTTGGAAATGATTAGACATGGCTGGGAGCAGGACTTATATCCTGTGGGGTTAACTGGTGGGAACTGGATTGAAATTATGAAGAACATTACTAAATGTTCAGTAAATAACTGAGTAAGAGACATTCAATATAATGTCCTTATGAGGACTTACCATACCCCAACTCTAGCCCATAGGTTGGACCCCGGGACGTCACCCCTGTGTTCGAAATGTCTTATCCATGAAGGTACCCTCTTCCACATGCTGTGGGAGTGTCATTGTCTAAAAATTCTGGAGTGAAGTACCGATCTGTTGGGAACCATTCTTGGCTCCTCTGCACAAATGGATTTGGTGGAGATCCTGTTGGGTCTCCAATACAAGCAGGGGAGAGCCCTGGAAGCCCACTTTTAGTCTCTGGCGGCTGGGCAATGTAACTGGGCTCCATGTCCTAGCCACCCATTGGAGACGCCACAAAACCCCTACTGTAGCTGAGTGGATCAGTGCCCTTGTGGACTGTGTGAAATTCGAGAAACTACAATACAAAGTCAGGAGCCAAGAGGACACATATTTGAAAATGCGGACCTCACTGGAGGAGGCTATTACCCAGGACTGGTTTCCCCTAGTCTAACAGAGAACCATTACCAAAGATAGTGTAGGGGTATCCATGCTTTCCACATCAGTTCTGGGGGATCCCTTGGCTGGGGATCCCACCCTTCGCAATACTTTCCTCCTCAGGTGGGTTCGACTGGAGTACTCCAACTCCAGTAAACACCAGGCCTATCCAAAAAAAGATCCAATTCTATTTGTCTAACCACTGGGGAAACTGGTGTTCCACACAAGTAATACTGGATTATGCACCTGGTACAAGTTCATTGCTATTTTATTTTTCACTTATCTGATGTACTCATTCTGTCATGCTGCTTGCATATGATGTGCTTCATGGTATATACACCGATGTAGTCTGTAAACTCCATGTTATTTTAAATAAAGTTTACAAAAAAAAACCTGGATGTACTGTGGTACTCACTAAGCTCTGTTCAGCTGCAAACTACATGTGCTGTGGGTGGCACTCCGTATGCCTCACACAGCTGTGTACTGGATGTGCAGTGGCACTCTCTAAGCCCTGCCCATGTGCAGACCAGCAGTACTGTGACACTCCTTAAGCACCACCCAGCTGCAGACTAGCTGGGCTGTGGCACTCCCTTAGACTTCCATAGCTGCAGCTTGGATGTGCAGTGGCACTACCACAGCTGCAGACTATCCCAAGGCACTCTCTAAGCTGCAGCCTGGATGTGCTGAGATACTCCCTAAGCCTTGCATAGCTGCAGACTGGATGTGTTATGATTCTACCTAAGCATCACCCTTCTGTAGACTGGCTGGGCAGTGGCACTCCTAAAGCCTCGCTTAGCTGCAGACTAAATGTGTTGGGGTACTCAGCCTTGCCTAGCTGTAGACTGGATGTGCTGAGGTACTCCCTAAGCCTTGCATAGCTGTGGTTCATGCAACTGTCCAAGGCTGTGTGTGGGTGCTGATGTGCGATATGGCTGCTACTACATATTCAGTCACTTCACTACTAGTCTAGCATTGCTTGTCAAGTGCTTTGGGATACAATGCGATGAAAAGCACTATATAAATGCTGATTATTATTATTCAGAATGGATGTGTTGTGGCGCTGCCTAAATACGCCCATCTGTAGATTGGCTGTGCAGTGCCATGCCTGAAAACTCACCCAGCTGTAGTCTGGCTGTGCAGTTGCACTTCCTATGCCTCATCTAGTTGCACACTGGATTTGCAGTGTCCTCCTGAGCATTGCTTATGTGCAAACCGGATCTGCAGTGGCCATCCCTAAGCCACGTTTAGTTGCACATTGGTTTGCAGTGTCACTCCCTGAGCATTGCCTATGTGCAAACCAGATCTGTAGTGGCCATCCCTAAGCCACATCTATTTGCAGAGTGCATGTGCTGCAACACTGCTTAAGCCTAGCCCAGCTGTAGACTAGATGTGCTGTGGCACTCCTTAAGCACTGCTGCACTGTAAACAGGACATACAGTGGCACTCCCAAGCCTCGCCTAGCTGTAGACAGGATGTGCAGCGCACTCCCTGAGCTCTGCCCAAGTGCAAACTGAATGTGCTGTGGTACTCACTAAGCCTCGTCCAGCTGCAGACTGGATGTGCAGTGGTACTCACTAAGCCCGTCTAGTTGCAGACTGCATGCCTAGTGGCACTCCTAAGAATTGCCCAGCTGCAGACTGAATGTGAGGTGGCACTCCTAAGCCCCTCACAGCTACAGACTGGATGTGCAGTGGCACTCTTGAGCCTCGTGCTGCTGCAAACTGTATGTGAGTGGCACTCCCAGGTCTTGCCTAGCTGCAGACTGGATGTTCCGTGGAACTCCCTAAGCCCTGTCCAGCTGCAGACAGCTATTGAAGTGACACTCCCAAAGCCTAGTCTAACTGAAGACTGAATATGCTGAGGCACTTCCTAAGCCTTGCCCAGCTGCAGACTGGATGTACTGTGGCACTACCTAAGCTTTGTCTAGCTGCAGACTGGATGTATAGTGGCACTACCTAAGCCCTGCCCAGCTGCAGACTGGATGTACTGAGGCACTTCCTAAGCTTTGTCTAGCTGCAGACTGGATGTATAGTGGCACTTCCGAAAACCTACCTAGCTGCAGACTGGCTGTAGAGTAGCACTTCCAAAAACCTGCCTAGCTGTAGACTGGCTATGCAGTGGCACTCCTGAAAACTCACCTAAGTGCAGCCTGAATGTGTTGTGACACTCCCTAAGAACTGCCGAGCTGTAGACTGCATGTACTTCCTTAGCCTCGGCTAGCTGTGAACTGATGTGCTGTGGCATTCCCTGAGCCCCACCCATGTGCAAACTGGATGTGCTGTGGCACTCCCTAAGCCTTGCCTAGCTGTAGATTAGATGCACAATGGCACTCTCTAAGCCCCATCCATATGCAGACCGAATGTACCATGGTATGCCCTAAGCCTTGCCCAGCTGCAGCAATGGATGATCAGTGGCACTCCCTGAGCCCTACCCAACTGTAGATTTAAAGTGCAGTGGCAATCCCTAAGCCTCACCTAGCTGCAGACTAGTTGTGCAGTGGCACTCACTAAGCCTCTCCCAGTTTCTGACTGGATTTTCAGCGGCACTCCTAAAGCCTCCCTCAGCTGCAGACTGGATGTGCAGTGGCACTCTCTAAGCTTCACCCAGCTGCAGACTGGATGTGCTGTGACACTCCCCATGTCTCACCCAGCTGCAGACTGAATGTGCTGTGACACTCCCTAAGCCTCACTCAGCTGCAGACTGGATATGCTGTGGCACTCCCTAAGCCTCACCCAGCTGCAGACTGGATGTGCTGTGACACTCCCCATGTTTCACCCAGCTGCAGACTGGATGTGCTGTGACACTCCCATGTCTCACCCAGCTGCAGACTGAATGTGCTGTGACACTCCTAAGCCTCACTCAGCTGCAGACTGGATATGCTGTACACTCCTAAGCCTCACCCAGCTGTGACTGGATGTACTGTGACACTCCTAAGCCTCACCCAGCTGCAGACTGGATGAGCTGACACACGCCCTAAGCCTCACCCAGCTGCAGACTGGATGTCCTGTGACACTCCCTGAGCCTCACCCAGCTGCAGACAGGATGTGCTGTGACACTCCCTGAGCCTCACACAGCTGCAGACAGGATGTGCTGACACACGCCCTAAGCCTCACCCAGCTGCAGACTGGATGTGCTGTGACACTCCCTAAGCCTCACCCAGCTGCAGACTGGATGTGCTGTGACATTCCCTGAGCCTCACCCAGCTGCAGACTGGATGTGCTGTGACACTCCCTGAGCCTCACCTTGCTGCAGACAGGATGTGCTGACACATGTCCTAAGCCTCACCCAGCTGCAGACTGGATGTGGTGTGACACTCCCTGAGCCTCACCCAGCTGCAGACAGGATGTGCTGACACATGTCCTAAGCCTCACCCAGCTGCAACCTGGATGTGCTGTGACACTCCCTGAGCCTCACCCAGCTGCAGACAGGATGTGCTGTGACACTCCCTGAGCCTCAACCAGCTGCAGACAGGATGTGCTGACACACGCCCTAAGCCTCACCCAGCTGCAGACTGGATGTGCTGTGACACTCCCTAAGCCTCACCTAGCTGCAGACAGAATGTGCTGTGACATTCCCTGAGCCTCACCCAGCTGCAGACTGGATGTGCTGTGACACTCCCTGAGCCTCACCTTGCTGCAGACAGGATGTGCTGTGACACTCCCCAAGTCTCACCCAGCTGCAGACAGGATGTGCTGACACATGTCCTAAGCCTCACCCAGCTGCAGACTGGATGTGCTGTGACATTCCCCAAGCCTCACCCAGCTGCAGACAGGATGTGCTGACACATGTCCTAAGCCTCACCCAGCTGCAGACTGGATGTCCTTTGGCACTCCCTAAGCCCCGTCCATGTGCAGAATGCATGTGAACTTTCTTCGTCGAAGGTAGCATCAACACACTTGTGTCGAAAGCAGCACATAAAGTGACAGGGGAGACGGCAGGAAAAGAACTGAGACCACTAGGGTCAACACTGCTGGTGAAAGCTACCATGAAAGAGCGCCCTCTTATGGACGTTTCCCAAGTGTATGATCTGCTGCAAGGGATATCCTTGAAGAAGACTGCATGTTCTGTGGTACTCCTTTCAGCACCGCTCATGTGCAGACTGGACTTGCTGTGGCATTCCCTAAGCCTAGACCACCTGCAAACTGGATGTTCTGTGGCACTCCCTAAGCCCTGCCCATTTGCTGATCAGATGTACTGTGAGATGCCCTAAGCCTCGCTCAGCTGCAGAATGTATGTGCAGTGGCACTCACTAAGCACCATCCACGTTCAGACTGGATGTGCTTTGCCACTCCCTAAGCCGTGCCCAGCAGGGAAGCTCCTTAAGCCTAGCCAACTGTAGAACTAACGTACAGTGGAGCTCCCTAGGCCAGCCCAGCTTCAGACCAGTTATACTGCACCTTACGTTATTGCCTGTGTGTGGACTGGATGTACTGTGGAACTCCTTAAACTCCTCCCATATGCAGACCAGATGGAACACTTCCTGTATCCCACCTCACTGCAGACTGGATGTTCTTTGACATTCCTACACTCAATAAGCCCTGCCAAGCTGCAGATTGGATAGCAAGTAGATAACATTTATGTTTATACAGGAGCAACATATTTGGGCCAAAGCCTGTTTTCAGATGTACCATCTCATACACACATACATACAGTTTCCAGCCAATTTATATGTGCCGATGGCACTCCTTAAACCCTACCCATGTGTAGAACAGACAGGCTGTAGCATACCCTAAGCTCTGCCTATGAATGGATGTTCTGTGATACTCTAAGCCATGCCAAGCTACAAACTGGAAGTGTTGTGGCACTTCCTAAGCCCTACCCATGTACAGACTAGATGAGGTCTGGCACTTCCTAAGCCCCACCCATGTGCAGACCAGATGAGATCTGGCACTTCCTAAGCTCTGCCCATGTGCAGACTAGATGGCCTGTGGCACTTCCTAAGCCCTTCCCAAGTGCAGACTAGATGGGCTGAGGTACTTCCTAAGCCCCACTCGTGTGCTGACTAGATGGGCTGTGGCACTTCCTAAGCCCTGTCCATGTGCAGACTAGATGGGTTATGGCACCACCTAAGCCCTGTGAATAAGCAAGCCAGATGTGCTATGTTTCTCCCTAATCTCCCCACGTGCAGAACAGATGTGCAGTGGTGAACCCAAGCCCTGCCCCTATGCAGAACAGAAGTGCAGTGGCAAACCCTAAGCCCTACCCTGGTGCAGAACAGATGTGCAGTGACAATCCCTTTAACAGCTGACCTGCAAACTGCCAGTGTTGTTCCAGTTCTCCAGTTTAACTTGTATCCCATGAAACAGTGATGGTCTTGCAATAAAAATATAAATGAAGGAGATATTTTGCAACTCTGATGCTTCATCCTTTGCATCAAAAATAACAAAAGGAAGGCACTGACCTGCTGAATGCTCTGCACAGTGGAACTGGTCTCGTCACCCACATCTGCTGTGAACTCAGCCTCCTTCTCTGTGAAGACACTGAATGTTGAGTCCTTGGGCACTTGGGTTCCCTCCTCTTCATTGCCCTTCTGCTTTCTCTTCTGTCCTCGTTTGGAGCCTTCATCTGTTTCCCCTCCGTCAGTTCATTCTGATCAAGGGCTAGTTCAGGCTGCCAGTGTCGAAGGCAAAGTGAAATACAGAGACAGAGGTCAGGTTCAGTAAGTTTAACTGTGTCCCCATTGCCATTCTACAGAGACTTTAGAAACTGACAATTTAAAAACTACTCTACAGAACACATGCCGCAATTTACTGAGAGACTTTCTGGCGAGTACACAGTCAATCCTTCCTTTAAGGCTCTCTGAGACATGAGGCTGTATTTATAGCAATCTTAAGGCCAAGACTTCTAACATCAACCTGCTGTAGAAGTCACAGGGTACAGTACCTGTTAAGTAGCGAAAGTAACTCACAAATGAAAAGGATTTAACTGGCACAGCGGCAGATCAGGGTGTGTAAGTGGGTTACCATGAAGAGAGCTTAGCAACTCTCCTCTGCAACAGGGCTATCCCATTACAAGTACTAGGATGTGCAAGGGGCCAGGCGCAAATGCGCTGGTGAGGCACTAAGCTACTGAGAAAGGAGGGCGTGAAGTGCCAGGGATTCCCACACCCCGTGCTGGTGGTTTACAGAGGTGCACTGTGGTAGTGAGGAACTAAATCACACAGGAAGCACAGTATGAAGGGGCTGTGATTAGCACACCCCATGCTGGTGGTTCTGGAGGTGCACTGTGGTAGTGAGGAACTAAATCACAGAGAAGCACAGTATGAAGGGGCTGTGATTAGCACACCCCATGCTGGTGGTTTCTGGAGGTGCACTGTGGTAGTGAGGAACTAAATCACACAGGAAGCACAGTATGAAGGGGCTGTGATTAGCACACCCCATGCTGGTGGTTCGGAGGTGCACTGTGGTAGTGAGGAACTAATCACACAGGAAGCACAGTATGAAGGGGCTGGATTAGCACACCCCATGCTGGTGGTTCTGGAGGTGCACTGTGGTAGTGAGGAACTAAATCACACAGGAAGCACAGTATGAAGGGCTGTGATTTTTACCCCATGCTGGTGGTTTACAGAGGTGCACTGTGGTAGTGAGGAACTAAATCACACAGGAAGCACAGTATGAAGGGGCTGTGATTAGCACACCCCATGCTGGTGGTTACGGAGGTGCACTGTGGTAGTGAGGAACTAAATCACACAGGAAGCACAGTATGAAGGGCTGTGATTAGCACACCCCATGCTGGTGGTTTTGGAGGTGCACTGTGTAGTGAGGAACTAAATCACACAGGAAGCACAGTATGAAGGGGCTGTGATTAGCACACCCCATGCTGGTGGTTACGGAGGTGCACTGTGGTAGTGAGGAACTAAATCACACAGGAAGCACAGTATGAAGGGCTGTGATTAGCACACCCCATGCTGGTGGTTTACAGAGGTGCACTGTGGTAGTGAGGAACTAAATCACACAGGAAGCACAGTATGAAGGGGCTGTGATTAGCACACCCCATGCTGGTGGTTTACAGAGGTGCACTGTGGTAGTGAGGAACTAAATCACACAGGAAGCACAGTATGAAGGGGCTGTGATTAGCACACCCCATGCTGGTGGTTTACAGAGGTGCACTGTGGTAGTGAGGAACTAAATCACACAGGAAGCACAGTATGAAGGGGCTGTGATTAGCACACCCCATGCTGGTGGTTTACAGAGGTGCACTGTGGTAGTGAGGAACTAAATCACACAGGAAGCACAGTATGAAGGGGCTGTGATTAGCACACCCATGCTGGTGGTTTACAGAGGTGCACTGTGGTAGTGAGGAACTAAATCACACAGGAAGCACAGTATGAAGGGGCTGTGATTAGCACACCCCATGCTGGTGGTTTACAGAGGTGCACTGTGGTAGTGAGGAACTAAATCACACAGGAAGCACAGTATGAAGGGGCTGTGATTAGCACACCCCATGCTGGTGGTTTACAGAGGTGCACTGTGGTAGTGAGGAACTAAATCACACAGGAAGCACAGTATGAAGGGGCTGTGATTAGCACACCCCATGCTGGTGGTTTACAGAGGTGCACTGTGGTAGTGAGGAACTAAATCACACAGGAAGCACAGTATGAAGGGGCTGTGATTAGCACACCCCATGCTGGTGGTTTACAGAGGTGCACTGTGGTAGTGAGGAACTAAATCACACAGGAAGCACAGTATGAAGGGGCTGTGATTAGCACACCCATGCTGGTGGTTTACAGAGGTGCACTGTGGTAGTGAGGAACTAAATCACACAGGAAGCACAATATGAAGGGGCTGTGATTAGCACACCCATGCTGGTGGTTTACAGAGGTGCACTGTGGTAGTGAGGAACTAAATCACACAGGAAGCACAGTATGAAGGGGCTGTGATTAGCACACCCCATGCTGGTGGTTTACAGGGTGCACTGTGGTAGTGAGGAACTAAATCACACAGGAAGCACAGTATGAAGGGGCTGTGATTAGCACACCCCATGCTGGTGGTTTACAGAGGTGCACTGTGGTAGTGAGGAACTAAATCACACAGGAAGCACAGTATGAAGGGGCTGTGATTAGCACACCCCATGCTGGTGGTTTCTGGAGGTGCACTGTGGTAGTGAGGAACTAAATCACACAGGAAGCACAGTATGAAGGGGCTGTGATTAGCACACCCCATGCTGGTGGTTCTGGAGGTGCACTGTGGTAGTGAGGAACTAAATCACACAGGAAGCACAGTATGAAGGGCTGTGATTAGCACACCCCATGCTGGTGGTTTCTGGAGGTGCACTGTGGTAGTGAGGAACTAAATCACACAGGAAGCACAGTATGAAGGGGCTGTGATTAGCACCCCATGCTGGTGGTTTCTGGAGGTGCACTGTGGTAGTGAGGAACTAAATCACACAGGAAGCACAGTATGAAGGGGCTGTGATTAGCACACCCCATGCTGGTGGTTTACGGAGGTGCACTGTGGTAGTGAGGAACTAAATCACACAGGAAGCACAGTATGAAGGGGCTGTGATTAGCACACCCCATGCTGGTGGTTCTGGAGGTGCACTGTGGTAGTGAGGAACTAAATCACACAGGAAGCACAGTATGAAGGGGCTGTGATTAGCACACCCCATGCTGGTGGTTCTGGAGGTGCACTGTGGTAGTGAGGAACTAAATCACACAGGAAGCACAGTATGAAGGGCTGTGATTAGCACACCCCATGCTGGTGGTTCGGAGGTGCACTGTGGTAGTGAGGAACTAAATCACACAGGAAGCACAGTATGAAGGGCTGTGATTAGCACACCCCATGCTGGTGGTTCTGGAGGTGCACTGTGGTAGTGAGGAACTAAATCACACAGGAAGCACAGTATGAAGGGGCTGTGATTAGCACACCCCATGCTGGTGGTTCTGGAGGTGCACTGTGGTAGTGAGGAACTAAATCACACAGGAAGCACAGTATGAAGGGGCTGTGATTAGCACACCCCATGCTGGTGGTTTCTGGAGGTGCACTGTGGTAGTGAGGAACTAAATCACACAGGAAGCACAGTATGAAGGGGCTGTGATTAGCACACCCATGCTGGTGGTTTACGGAGGTGCACTGTGGTAGTGAGGAACTAAATCACACAGGAAGCACAGTATGAAGGGGCTGTGATTAGCACACCCCATGCTGGTGGTTTACAGAGGTGCACTGTGGTAGTGAGGAACTAAATCACACAGGAAGCACAGTATGAAGGGGCTGTGATTAGCACACCCATGCTGGTGGTTCTGGGAGGTGCACTGTGGTAGTGAGGAACTAAATCACACAGGAAGCACAGTATGAAGGGGCTGTGATTAGCACACCCCATGCTGGTGGTTTACAGAGGTGCACTGTGGTAGTGAGGAACTAAATCACACAGGAAGCACAGTATGAAGGGGCTGTGATTAGCACACCCCATGCTGGTGGTTCTGGAGGTGCACTGTGGTAGTGAGGAACTAAATCACACAGGAAGCACAGTATGAAGGGGCTGTGATTAGCACACCCCATGCTGGTGGTTTGGAGGTGCACTGTGGTAGTGAGGAACTAAATCACACAGGAAGCACAGTATGAAGGGGCTGTGATTAGCACACTCCATGCTGGTGGTTTACAGAGGTGCACTGTGGTAGTGAGGAACTAAATCACACAGGAAGCACAGTATGAAGGGGCTGTGATTAGCACACCCATGCTGGTGGTTTACAGAGGTGCACTGTGGTAGTGAGGAACTAAATCACACAGGAAGCACAGTATGAAGGGGCTGTGATTAGCACACCCCATGCTGGTGGTTTACAGAGGTGCACTGTGGTAGTGAGGAACTAAATCACACAGGAAGCACAGTATGAAGGGGCTGTGATTAGCACACCCCATGCTGGTGGTTTACAGAGGTGCACTGTGGTAGTGAGGAACTAAATCACACAGGAAGCACAGTATGAAGGGGCTGTGATTAGCACACCCCATGCTGGTGGTTTACAGAGGTGCACTGTGGTAGTGAGGAACTAAATCACACAGGAAGCACAGTATGAAGGGGCTGTGATTAGCACACCCCATGCTGGTGGTTTACAGAGGTGCACTGTGGTAGTGAGGAACTAAATCACACAGGAAGCACAGTATGAAGGGGCTGTGATTAGCACACCCCATGCTGGTGGTTTACAGAGGTGCACTGTGGTAGTGAGGAACTAAATCACACAGGAAGCACAGTATGAAGGGGCTGTGATTAGCACACCCCATGCTGGTGGTTACTGGAGGTGCACTGTGGTAGTGAGGAACTAAATCACACAGGAAGCACAGTATGAAGGGGCTGTGATTAGCACACCCCATGCTGGTGGTTCTGGAGGTGCACTGTGGTAGTGAGGAACTAAATCACACAGGAAGCACAGTATGAAGGGCTGTGATTAGCACACCCCATGCTGGTGGTTTACGGAGGTGCACTGTGGTAGTGAGGAACTAAATCACACAGGAAGCACAGTATGAAGGGGCTGTGATTAGCACACCCCATGCTGGTGGTTTACGGAGGTGCACTGTGGTAGTGAGGAACTAAATCACACAGGAAGCACAGTATGAAGGGGCTGTGATTAGCACACCCCATGCTGGTGGTTTACAGAGGTGCACTGTGGTAGTG
Source organism: Neoceratodus forsteri (assembly GCA_016271365.2). Lineage (NCBI taxonomy): Eukaryota > Metazoa > Chordata > Ceratodontiformes > Ceratodontidae > Neoceratodus > Neoceratodus forsteri. The sequence continues at coordinate 1,393,111,277 of CM057458.1, read as the reverse complement.
AGGAACTAAATCACACAGGAAGCACAGTATGAAGGGGCTGTGATTAGCACACCCCATGCTGGTGGTTTACAGAGGTGCACTGTGGTAGTGAGGAACTAAATCACACAGGAAGCACAGTATGAAGGGGCTGTGATTAGCACACCCCATGCTGGTGGTTTACAGAGGTGCACTGTGGTAGTGAGGAACTAAATCACACAGGAAGCACAGTATGAAGGGGCTGTGATTAGCACACCCCATGCTGGTGGTTTACAGAGGTGCACTGTGGTAGTGAGGAACTAAATCACACAGGAAGCACAGTATGAAGGGGCTGTGATTAGCACACCCCATGCTGGTGGTTTCAGAGGTGCACTGTGGTAGTGAGGAACTAAATCACACAGGAAGCACAGTATGAAGGGGCTGTGATTAGCACACCCCATGCTGGTGGTTCTGGAGGTGCACTGTGGTAGTGAGGAACTAAATCACACAGGAAGCACAGTATGAAGGGGCTGTGATTAGCACACCCCATGCTGGTGGTTTACGAGGTGCACTGTGGTAGTGAGGAACTAAATCACACAGGAAGCACAGTATGAAGGGGCTGTGATTAGCACACCCCATGCTGGTGGTTTACGAGGTGCACTGTGGTAGTGAGGAACTAAATCACACAGGAAGCACAGTATGAAGGGGCTGTGATTAGCACACCCATGCTGGTGGTTCACGGAGGTGCACTGTGGTAGTGAGGAACTAAATCACACAGGAAGCACAGTATGAAGGGGCTGTGATTAGCACACCCCATGCTGGTGGTTCAGGAGGTGCACTGTGGTAGTGAGGAACTAAATCACACAGGAAGCACAGTATGAAGGGGCTGTGATTAGCACACCCCATGCTGGTGGTTTACAGAGGTGCACTGTGGTAGTGAGGAACTAAATCACACAGGAAGCACAGTATGAAAGGGCTGTGATTAGCACACCCCATGCTGGTGGTTACAGAGGTGCACTGTGGTAGTGAGGAACTAAATCACACAGGAAGCACAGTATGAAGGGGCTGTGATTAGCACACCCCATGCTGGTGGTTTATGGAGGTGCACTGTGGTGTTGTGGCAGTAAGCTACCTAGGAAGGAGGGAAAGAACTGCCTGTGATTCACAGACCCCATGCTGGCAGTTTACAGTGGTCCACTGTGATGGTGACATACTAAGCTATCCAGGAAGGAGGGCACGAATTGCCTGTGATTTGCACATGCCATGCTGGGTGGTTTACAGAGGTGCAATGTACCCAAGAAGGAGGACATGAGTTGCCTGTGATTCACATACCCCATGCTGGCATTTTACAGTGGTCCACTGTGACAGTGACATGATAAACTACCCAGGAAGGAGGGCATGAAGTGCCTGTGATTTACGCACTGTGGGTGCAATTGCCAGTGATTAACTTGGTCTCTGTATAAATTTAAAGTGGAAACTCTCTTTTGGCTGTTTGTTAGAAAGGTATACTATGAATTGCACTCATCAGTTATGTGGTGGTAATGACTGAGATGCCATACTCTCCTTAGATATGAATGGCAATTAAAGCAGTTTATTTTCTAGTATTACAGACAACAACATAAACACAATAAAAGTTTAAATAATCCTACGATATCTGAGTGACAGTCTGTTGTGTGTTTTTACAATTATACACCTGTAACCTCTTCTTTATGTAGCCTTAATCTATCCCTTGTCTCTGGGTCTAAGGCAGTGTTTTATTAAGAACCATTTTAACTAACATATGTGCACAGTTTTTTAGTAATAATGATCATAATCGCTTTAAACAATACTGTATTGCATTTTATTCTTATGCATTTATATGGAACCTTAATTCTCAACAGACACACATTAAGTGAGCACCTTAAAAGTCTTTAGATATACTCAGCCAAAGTCCTTCGGGCTTTTATCCTTTTTCTCTCGTCCTGAGATTGGATTGTCCTTGCGGCTGGATGAGCTCTGTTGGTGCTTGGTTCCTTGGTTTGAAATCCTTTTTCTTCTTTTGAAGTTTGATGCAAACACAACGTTAACATATTGTTAGAGCATCTGATCTGCCCTTTTTCTTTAGCATTAGCTAAAGTCTTTTGCAGAATTATAGAAATGACTGTAAGAGTAAAGAGTGAAGTATAGCTAATGCCTCTTTTAGAGAGAGAGAGAGAGAATATAACAGAGATATGAAGCAAGGTCGGTATATGGCTTTCTGTCTCTCAACATCATTCTTTATGTTGATCTGTCCCACTGCAGATAACATGGTGTCTTTCATTGGTTTAAGCAACAAATACTTGCCAGTCTCTCACTGGCCTAGCTGGATCTCCAGGCAGATGTCCTTGTCTCATTGGAAGGTCCTGGAGTCTACTTACTTGGGTTTTCCAGCCATAGGACCTCAGTCAGCATATTTATACCATGGTACTTTTGACCTAACTATAAGACAGCAATTAACAGACTTCTGACCGCAGGTCCTTGCACTGCACATGCTTAGGACAAGGTGTTCGGAAGTTCTGTAACTGTGGTTAGAGGGCAGCGGTTTGTAGTAGCAGATGGTTTTTGGTGACACAGAGTTGTGGTCAGCTTTGAGGAACTTGTCCCGGGGGTCACTGGCTGTAGTGTCTGGGGTTGTCACAATTTGTTGTTTTAGTCCTGTGACAGGGTTAATGCTGAACTGTAGTTTTAAAATAAGTCTTGCAATATTAAGCTTTCAGCACGTTTCATTAGTTTGTTTAAGTCAAAGTATGTCCAGTTAAAGTTTATCAAGGTTCTTTGAGCTGGAAGGCCTGAAGAATATCTTTCAACACAGGTCTCCTTAATATTTGTATCCTCCAAGCACAGTCTCGTAACTGAGTTATGTCCAAGTATATTAAATTAATATTTAGCAGAACTGTTTGACTGTAGAATGCTTTGAAAGAAGTCTTTCAGGACAGGCTCCTCAGAACATGTCTATTGCTGGTTAGGCTGAAGTATACACACTTCTAACATTTTGGTAGAATCCTCTGGCCTGTAGGCTGACACTGAGCCTACACATTTTTTTTTCTTTTGCAGGGCAGCGCCACCATAATGTTGGTGCATCGCAAAAGGATGTGGAACTTAAGGATTTGTCAAAATGTGGTAATGTGACAGTGTTCCACAATGCCCAAAAATATAGAGCGGTGGTAATGGGGAGGAGCCACAGGGCGGGTCACCTGGCGGAGCTACTGGTGGGCGGAGTCAGTCACGGATGCATTAAATGCATAAGGCAAGAAATAGGAGTAATATGACGATCTGGAGGCCTTGGGTAGTGTGCAGTAGCAAAAGAAAAGTGTGGTAAGTTGTGACATACTGAAGAACCTCTGCATTCTATTTGCAGGCCAGGCAACAGTTTGTGAGAGTCTTGACATTTTGGTGCAGCCATACTACATCTCTTTACTAGTGCCTGCAAGGCCAAGATCTAATCTTCGGTTTCGCAGTCCTGCCCAATGTGCTGCAGCTTCCAAAAAAGGGAAATTTTCAACATCAGGGCCCTCAATTGAGATTAGCATAAGTGAATTTAGCACACTGACACCTAATCTATTTCGTTCCTGCATTTTTATTCGATTCAGTGCAGAAAACCCCCTGTCACAATCTGCAGTCGACACTGGTATTATCATTGCCAGTTCTGCCAAAGTAGATATGTTTGGATACAGGTCTACATACTTAGTAGTTGGGGCATGCAGCATATCAGACATAGTCTTAAAGGCCATCTTTTGGTGAACATGACACTATGCAGAGAAGCCCATTCAGTGCAGAAGCAGCTACATCCACAACAGTAGCATACTGACCAAGAATAATGTCAAGGCTATCACTACCATACCCTTCCAACTCTTCAGTATCACCTTCTGGTATCATGATGGGTCAAAGATACTGAACGCATCCAAAAGTTCTGTGCTTGGAAGCCTTTGCTCAATTTGAGCAATTAGGGCCCTAATAAATTTGTAATGCACAAAGGTTCTGAAATGATTTAACTGTGCTTCGCTAAATGGCAAGTTCAGGCCATTATCATTCAGGAGTACTAGTTCAGTCGAAATGGAGGAGAAGTACTGACCAGGTACCAGCCCTAAGAATCTCTGAAGTGGAATGTAAATGTCTCTCTATCTCAAGTAAAATTCAGAGCTGATGTTTGAAAGCATTTAGATAAGATGCTAAGGTGTGGAAGTATGTTACACATCATGCATAAAATAAAATACTCCCAGTTTTCCACCATTTTACTAGGCCCACAGCTTGGGGATCATGCCTTTCAGAGGCCTCTCTATGCAAGGGACGTAACAGCGGATGGGAAAATCTTCCTTAGTGTGTCACATGCTGCATCATGGGACAACCACCTAACTTCTTTGCCTGTTTAGGCTTTAAAACAGGGTTCTCCATTGCCTGCTGAATTTCTTTCAGGGCAGCCATGCGAACAGCAGAATTTTCATAAATATCTGTATAAGTGATCCAGTGTTTGATTAAACTTTTTAATGGCGTTCACTTCATTTGCTGCTGCCTTTACAGCCAAGGCCTCCTGATGAGCCATACATACAGTGATTTTCAACAAGAATTGGGCTGACTTCTTTCAGCTTTTTAGCCACCCCGTTTTGCCTGCCCAGCATAACGGCTGCTCCATCACTGCCTAACCCTGCAAGGTGATCAACCGAGATTTTATTGTTATCAGAGAACTCCAGCATTTTTTTTAACAATTGTGTCTGCCTTTCCATCAATTAGTTCCTCAACTCTCAGGAAAGAAACTCTGGGTTTCCCTTCTTTGCAGTACATACTGTACAAAATGAGCTGCTTCATAACAGCAATATCAGTTGTTTTGTCCACCAAATACGAAAAAAATTTGACAGCCTTCAAATCTGTAAGAACTGACCTCCTGACCACCTCACCCAGAGAGAGAACCATTTCTCTGACAGTTCGATCGGAACGATGTTTAACAGCATCAGCAATATGTATATTGTCTAGGTATTTGCATCCCAGTGATTTGGCGAGATCCAGCAGTGAGCCATATTTCGTTGTTTGAGGCAGCTCATTTTTTATTAGCCAGTACATGCAACGATGGGATGGCACAAATGCTTCTTTTTCCAGGGTCAGGGCCTGCTCTATTCCACCTTTTGAAGCTGAAATTCTGCAGTTAGCTTCCAGTTCAGAAGCAATGACATGAACTGAACTGTTCTGATGCCTTTTTATAGCATCTTCTCTGAATGTCTTGCACCCACTGATTACCCAAATTGTTCCTGATTTGGGCAACTGTTTATGTTTTATGCAAAATGCACAAAACATGCCATCATTTTCTTTGTACTGCAACCAACAGTATTTGTTAAACCAGCCAGTATAAAAACCTGTTGCTCTATGCTTAGAGGTGTTTTTTTGTGTATTACAGGAGGAGGTGCAGGGAGTTTCTTGGACATCAACGGCGATATTTACTGGACCAACTGGCACTGTCCCAGTCATTGACTCACGATTGTCATCTTGATCAGGATGTTTCCATTTTTAAGTTAATTTGAAACCAAAGTTAGTTAATTTCTGCACTGTGTATTATTCAAAGCTTTTTTTCCTGACTGTTGTCGTGTGCTTATTTGTCAATACAGAGCGAGAGTTTGGTAATGCTGGTTGAGCCCGAATTTTTTTCCTCACACAAATATTTTTATTTTCTGAATGGGTTTAGAAACAAATCACCACTGACGAAGCAAGGCTGCAAACTAGACTGGTGGGACAGAGACTGTAGACCCCCTGGTGGCACAGTTAAGGAGCCCCAATTTTTTTTTCTCATACAAATATTTTTTTATTCCCTGAATCAGGGTTTAGAAACAAGTGACCACTGACGAAGCAAGGCTGCACAACTTGACTGGTGGGACAGAGACTGTAGACATGGTGGCATAGTTAAGGAGCCCTGAATTTTTTTTCTCACACAAATACTTTTTTGTTCCCTCAGCGTTTAGAAACAAGTGACCACACACTGACAAAGCAACTGACTGCACAAGACTGGCAGGATAGGACTGGCAGACCCCCTTGGAGGCACTGTTTGGAGCACCGATTTTTTTTGGGGGAATCAGGCTAATGTCTGTCCCCAGTGTCTCCTCACAATCACAACTGGCTGTGCCGTACACCAGGTAATAATGATCCGACTACTGTGCAGAGCATTGATGAATTCTTTTGTTTCTTTACTGCCAGTAATATCTATTTTTTTCCTTTTTATGCACTGCAGCCCTTCAAACACCCACTGTGGGAGACCACACAATGAACTCTCTCTCCCCCCTGCCCCCTTCACTCAACAACCCACTTCAATTTAATAAGATTTTTTTTTCCAGGACATATAGTCTAGCCCCTTGCACTGCTTACAGTGTGCTTACTGGTCTGATGTTGTGGTTTACAGTCCAGAATCACCTGAGTCACACCACCTACAAGCAGTTACCCAAGCTATCAAAATGCAGGTCTGACCATTAATCCTAATCAAGTGTGTATCAGGCGTGCAAGAAACCAGATACTTGGGTTATTTTGGGAAATGGAGAGAACAATATTATTGCAACATCAGCAACTACATTCAGTTCGGTGAATCTGACTCTCCACAGAAAATAAATCAGTGATTCCAGTGCATACTGGTGTTTTTCCTTTTACTGCCAGTATTTTTTTTCTTTGCTGCAGCTGCCCTTTGGGTGAAAGGAAGAAGAATGTTTTTATGCAGGTCTGAAATGCTGGAGACCACGCGACGATCTCTCCCTTTCCTCCCCTCCCCCCACTCAGTAAAACTTCAAATACTTGGAGACTTTCTAAAATAAAATAAGCCTAGGGTTGCCACCTTTGGATGAGGCAAAAACCGGATCTAAACTCGCCCTAGCCCCACCTTTTCATGACTCATCGTGCATTGCTCCTCCTAGAAAGCCATTTTTATATCAATAAAGACAACCGTTAAAGCAGCAGTTCAACAAAAATGTTAAGATACTGTATTGCACCTGCTAAAGTTACTTTCCTAGAGTCTTCCTAATTATTTATCTACTTACGTATTTATTTATTGACATTGGTTAACCAGATAAACATACAGAGATAAAAGAAATCTCATTTACAGATATGATCTGGGGGAGACAAAGGAAATACTGTACTGTAAATAGCATACAACAGTATACATACTTATATCTTTTTCTGGCTCCATTTCCTGTTCTTGTCCACAGTACTATTTCAAAGCCAAAGAAGTGACTATACTTTTTTCTTGAGGAAAAAAAATAATTTAAAACATTTAAAAATGCCTAAATTCTATTAGAAATGAAAGTGTTTACTAGCAAATGAAAGTGGAGGACAGCTGGCTCTGTTACTGTTACAAAAGGTGGGGGCAGCTGTGCTGCTATGCCACTTTAAGATGCAGTGGAAAGATTAGGTTACCTAAGTGCTAATGGTGTTAATGGCCATACTTTACACCTCCCAGGATGACTGCATTCACAAGCAAAAGGCTACATTGATAACAGAACTTGTCTGTAACCTGGACATGTAACTGAAACAATGAATGATATGACAAAATTTGTTTCAAAAGTATGTGAGCACTCAAAATGGCTCAAAAACCTGACCAGCACAGAGCAAAACTGGATTACCTGATAGGGACCCTGAAAACCTGATCTCCAGGTAAAAAACCTGACAGGTGGCAACCCTAAATAAGCCTGAGGTTTCCAATCAATAATTAGGCAAAGGAAGCTGACTGCACTCAAGTATACAGTACTAGACTAGTACTTCTGCAGCTGACTGAACGATCGATCCGCTGTGATTCAAGGGCAGAACCGCAATGCCCTAAAGTGGCAGCAGACTACTGACATGGGACTTACCCAACAGTTGTAGCTGCTCCACTATAGGCTGCTGGACTGTCACTCCCAGAGGCTTCCTCTCTATTGGCTCCGCGATTTGGCGCCTTCCAGACTCTTAGCCTGGTCTGCTGACTTACTAACAAGTTTACCCCGTGATCCCCGACCTACTAAGCTTACTGCAGCTGTGCCAGAAATCCCGACCACGTTCGGTCGTAATCGGCTCCTCGTCCATCTTGCCTCTCATGCCTGATCGCGCGCGCGTTCCTAGCACAAGTGCACAAATTTAAAGGCACTCCACACACAAATTGCAGCCTGAAAGGGTGGTGGCTGCACAAGATGAGAGGCGGCTGCTTAGCATTGCATGACGGCCCGCCTCTCAATAGTAATGAATGGGGATCACTGTGTAAGCTTATGAGAATCATGGTTCCAACATTTTTAAATATTGAGGTAAATATTTACTAAATTAATGTCCACTTATAAAATATTGAAGTATATGTATTTAACAAACTAAGATAAAAGACTGAGGTATACATTTACTAAGTAAATATCTTAAAATACTGAGGTATACATTTACTAGCATGTATTTTTGAAACCATTGTTGGGCCTTATTGGATAACCATATTGTTTTTACATGTTTTAACATCTACCTTAATTACATTTTATTGACTGACCTAAAGCTGCCCCCCCATGCCATGTTGGAGAGGGGTGGGGATTTGGTGCTGGTGTGCAGCTTCTGGAATGGGCACTCCTAGGAGTGAAGGGAATGGCATTAGGGTTTAGTGCAATGCATTTGAGTGGAGCCCTGGGAGTGAATCTACAAACTTTTTTTCTTAACTGCCTGAGTTGCCTTTTTAACTGTTCATCAGCATAGCTGTTAGTATTTTTGGCTCTGTTAGACCATGAATGGTCATTCCACACACCCAGGGGCTGTTTAAATGCCTCTGCTCCCCCTTTGCTGGGGTTATGGGGGCTACGTGATCTAGGGTTTTAACAGGGACTGTCTTTTTCCCGGTTTGGGTATTTTTTATTATCCCTAGGAAGGCAGGAGGTAGTGTCCTGTTTAGTTTGGGGCAATTTTTTTCCTTTTATTTGAAGGGAGACCTGGTCACTAATAAGGGCAAAAAGCTTATTCTGAGGTTTAGTGGTAGTTTTTTTGTACCTGCATTTGGGTTGACGGTTTGTTAGGCACGTTTTATAATGTCGTTTATAAGGGTATTTGGTTCCACACAGGGTTGGACCAATGCCTTAACAGAGGAATGAAAGCCTTTTACAAATGCTTCCTTCAGGTGGGGAAACAAGTCTGGATCTTTTTTTTTTTCCCCTCCTGAGAAGAACATTCTGCTCAGGATTTCGTAGAAATCTTTAGGACTCTGATTTTTCTGACATGTTTCTTTAAAAGCTGCTATTGGGCTTTTGTAAGTTGTACATTTTTTGATTAGGGCTGGACACATTTCATCAAAATCTGTTTTGATCTTAGGCTTTTGTTTTTTGTCATCCAAGCCCGAACCTCTGCTGCAACAGAAAACATTAAAACCCACAACCGATCCTTGGGCCTATTGATCCCAAAGTATTTTAATTGGGAGCAGATGTCAATGATGAAATCCTTAATTTTAGTACTAGTTTTGGGATCTTGCCTTTGTGACTCAGGTTAACTGTTTTGGGTCTGGCTTATAAGGGGTAAATGGAGTGGAAGTAATAGGGCTGGAAGTAGCTGACTTGTCCCTGCAGGGGGTACTATTTGGGCCTATCTGAAGGTTGCATCCCCCCCCCAAACTTTAAGTCCTGAATTCCTTTGCCCAAATTTGGGGCCCGGACTGCAAGGTTCTTCACTACAGGCTTTGGGGGTGTATCTGGGACAGGAGGTACCAAGTGATTAGCTTGCTGAAGGACCCTAGCTGTTGACCAATACGCCAAGGGACTCAGTAAATGCTTTATAACTGTTATCTATTTCTTGGTGCACCTCCTCCAACTGTTTCTCGGCTCTCTGAGAATTTGTTTGGGCAGCTTTTATTTTATTAAGGCTTTCCTAATTTTTCTTGACCCTCATCTTTTTTTGCCTAAAGTCTGACCATTTCAGCTCACATGGTTTTATTTGTTGTTGCAAGTCTCTGACTTCACTTGGCCCTGGATAATTTGCTGTTTTAAATCCCAACCTCTTCTGTTAACCTTTGGTTGATTGCTGTTAGATTGTCTATGTTGCGTTACCGCTTTAAGAAGTCCCTGATATTTTGCTCTGTCTGAATCTAGTTTAAGTTCTAAGGTCTGAAGTTTTGTGGCCTGGCCTCTTCCTGCTTTGTTAAGCCTAAAACTAAGCTCCCTAAAGTGTGTAACCTGCCTTGCACTTTCGGGGCAAATCCTATGCTGCAAGTATAACGTGTATCCTATCAATGTAAGGTTTAATTGTTTTTCTTTAATCAGGTTTTAACCTCATCAGATAGTTTAGTTAAACAGTCATCGAGTTCTGCACATTGTAGTTTATTACCCGTATGCAGTCTAAGGGAATCTTTTGGTCAAAAATTGCCTTAAGGTAAAATGCATTTATTTATTTCTGAATAGCAGAGATAATTTTACTGGATATTCAAAGGAACTTTTAGAGCAGGCAGATTATCTTTTGCCTCCTCTTCCTGGGGACTATTTATGGGGAGAGTTCTGGGGATGCATCAATTTGGTCCCTGGGAAGAGCCCCAATGCAAACATGTTTTATCTTTTAACTTTGTATAGAGGAGAGATGAAAAAAGAGCTTCTGCATTTAAATGTTCTCTACCCTGAACAGCTGAGGGATAATTACTTCTCTTTCTTGAGGCAAAAGTAAACTGTGTTTCCAAGTTGATGTGAAATCTTAAAAGGAAGTGGTTTCCTAGCCTTTGCCAGCAGCCTTTCAAAACGTTAGTGTTTTAATTAGCAGCTAATCTTTCACTTTTAACACAACAAAATTTCAACTGCAATTCATAACAAGATACTCTGACGTAGCTTAAAATTTGCATGAACCCCAGACCCACCCAGGGACGCCAATATTTGTGAGTGAAATTGCTAGTAATTACTTGGTCTCTGTATAAATTTAAAGTGGAAACTCTCTTTGGCTGTTTGTTAGAAAGGTATACTATGAATTGCACTCATCAATTATGTGGTGGTAATGACTGAGATGCCACACTCTCCTTAGATATGAGCAGCAATTAAAGCAGTTTATTTTCTAGTATTACAGACAACAACATAAACACAATAGCATTCTAAATAATCCTAGGATACCCGAATAGACTCAATCTGTTGTGTGTTTCTATAACTATACACCTCTAACCTCTTCTTTATACAGCCTTAATCAATCCCTTGTCTCTGGGTCTAAGGCAGTGTTCTATTAAGAACCATTTCAACTAACATATGTGCACAGTTTTTTAGTAATAATGATCATAATCGCTTTAAATAATACTGTATTGCATTTTATTCTTACACATTTATATGGAACCTTGATTCTCAACAGACACACATTAAGTGAGCACCTTAAAAGTCTTTAGATATACTCAAAGTCCTACAAGCTTTTATCATTTTTTCTCTTTCGTCCTGAGATTGGATTGTCCTTGGACACTGGATGAGCTCTGCTGTTGCTTGGTTCCTTGGTTTGAAGTCCTTTTTTCTTCTTTTGAAGTTTGATGCAAACACAAAGTTAATATATTGTTGGAGCTTCTAATCTGCTCTTTTTTCTTTAACATTAGCCGAAGTCTTTTGCAGAATTATAGAAATGACTGTCAGAGTAAAAGAGTGAAGTATAGCTAATGTCTCTTTTAGAGGAGAGAGAGTATAGCAGAGATATGAAGCAAGGTCGGTATATGGCTTTCTGTCTCTCAACATCCTTCTTTTATGTAGATCTTCTCCCACTGCAGATAACATGGTGTCTTTCATTGGTTTAGCAACAAATACTTGCCAGTCTCTCATTGGCCTAGCTGGATCTCCAGGCGGATGTCCTTGTCTCACTGGAAGGTCCTGGAGTCTACATACTTGGGTTTTCTGTCACAGGACCTCCATCAGTACATTGATACCATTGCACTTTTGACCTAACCACAAGGCAGCAATTAACAGACTTCTGAACGCAGGTCCTTGCACTGCACATGCTTAGGACAAGGTGTTTGGAAGTTCTAGAACTGTGGTTAGAGGGCTGCGGTTTGTAGTGGCAGATGGTTTTTGGTGACAGAGAGTTCTGGTCAGCTTTGAGGAACTTGTCCCAGGGGCGAACTGGCTGGAGTGTCTGGGGTCGTCACAATCTGTGGTTTTAGTCCTATGACAGGGTTAATGCTGAATTGTAGTTTTTAAAAATAAGTCTTGCAATATTAATCTCTCAGCACATTTCATTAGTTTGTTTAAGCCAGAGTACGTCCAGTTAACGTTTATCAAGAATCTTTGAGCTGGAAGGCCTGCAGAATATCTTTTAACACAGGTCTCTTTAATATCTGTATCCTCCAAGCACAGGCACTCAACAGAGTTATATCCAAGTTTATAAATTAATATTTGGCAGAACTGTTTGACTGTAGAAAGCTTTGAAATAAGTCTTTCAGGACAGGCACCTCAGAGCATGTCTATTGCTGGTTAGGCTAAAGTATACACACTTCTAACAATCTGTCAAATCCTCTGGCCTGTAGGCCAGAATTGATCCTACAGTACCCTATGCTAGCAGTTTGCAGAAGCGCATTATGATGATGGTGATGCAGTAAGCTACCAGGAAGGACAGCATGAAGTGTTTGTGATTCCTGCACCCCATGCTGATGGTTTACAGTGGTGCACTGTGATGATGAGGCACTAATCTCCCCAGGAAGGAGGGTGTGAAGTGTCTGTGATTTGCACACCCCATACTGGCAGTTTACAGAAGTGCACTGTGATGGTGAAGCGTTAAGCTACCCAAGGAGGGCATGGAGTACCTGTGACTCACGCAATCCATGCTGGTGGTTTACATCAGTGCACTGTGATGGTGAGGCACTATGCTACCCAGGAAGGACAGCATGAAGTGTCTGTGATTTGCACACTCAATACTGGCAGTCTACGGAGGTGCACTGTGATGATGATGCACTGAGCTCCACAGGAAGGACAGCATGAAGTTTATCTGTGAATCATGCACCCCATGCTGGCAGTTTACAGAAGTGCACTGTGATGGTGAGGTGCTAAGTTACCCAGGAAGGAAGGCAAGATGTATCTGTGAATCACGCACCCATACTGGAGTTTACAGAAGTGCATTGTGATGGTGAGGTGCTAAGTTACAGGAAGGAGGGCATGATGTATCTGTGAATCACGCACCCCATGCTGGCAGTTTACAGAAGTGCATTGTGATGGTGAGGTGCTAAGTTACCCAGGAAGGAGGCATGATGTATCTGTGAATCACGCACCCCATGCTGGCAGTTTACAGAAGTGCATTGTGATGGTGAGGTGCTAAGTTACCAGGAAGGAGGGCATGATGTATCTGTGAATCACGCACCCCATGCTGGCAGTTTACAGAAGTGCATTGTGATGGTGATGCACTGAACTCCCCAGGAAGGAGAGCATGAAGTGCCTGTGGTTTGCTCACCCCCTGCTGGTGGGTTATAGCAGTGTATTGTGATGGTGAGGTGCTAAGTTACCCAGGAAGGAGTGCATGATGTATCTATGAATCACGCACCCCATGCTGGCAGTTTACAGAAGTGCACTGTGATGGTGATGCACTGAACTCCCCAGGAAGGAGAGCATGAAGTGCCTGTGGTTTGCACACCCCCTGCTGGTGGTTTATAGCAGTGTATTGTGATGGTGAGATGCTAAGTTGCCCAGGAAGGAGGGCATGATGTATCTGTGAATCACACACCCCATGCTGGCAGTTTACAGAAGTGCATTGTGATGGTGAGGTGCTAAGTTACCCAGGAAGGAGGGCATGATGTATCTGTGAATCACGCACCCCATGCTGGCAGTTTACAGAAGTGCACTGTGATGGTGATGCACTGAACTCCCCAGGAAGGAGAGCATGAAGTGCCTGTGGTTTGCACACCCCCTGCTGGTGGTTTATAGCAGTGTATTGTGATGGTGAGATGCTAAGTTGCCCAGGAAGGAGGGCATGATGTATCTGTGAATCACACACCCCATGCTGGCAGTTTACAGAAGTGCACTGTGATGGTGATGGTGATGCACTGAACTCCCCAGGAAGGAAAGCATGAAGTGCCTGTGGTTTGCACACCTCCTGCTGGTGGTTTACAGCAGTGTATTGTGATGGTGAGTTGCTAAGCTACCCAGGAAAGAGAACATTAAGTGCCTGTGATTCACATACTCCATGCTGGCAGTTTACAGAAGTGCACTGTGATGGAGAGATGCTAAGCCACCCAGGAAGGAGGGCATGAAGTGCCTGTGATTCTGTGTATCCTATGCTGGCAGTTTATGGAGGTGGTAGCATGGTGGTGCAGCATTAAGCTCCCCAGGAAGGAGGGCATGAAGTGCCTCAGATTCACACATCCTATGCTGGCAGTTTATGGAGATGCACCGTGGTGTTGACTCGCTAAACTCCCTAGGAAGGAGGCCATGAAGTGCCTGTGATTTGCTCACCCCATGTTGGCAGTTTACAGCGATGCATTGTGATGGTGAGGCACTGAGCTCCCTAGGAAGGAGGCCATGAAGTGCCTGTGATTCGCGTACCCTATGATGGCAGTTTATGGAGGTGAAGCATGGTGGTGAGGCATTAAGCTCCCCAGAGGGGAGGGCATGGAGTGCCTCAGATTCAAACATCCCATGCTGGCGGTTTATGGAGGTGCACCGTGGTGTTGATTCGCTAAACTCCCTAGGAAGGAGGCCATGAAGTGCCTGTGATTTGCTCACCCCATGTTGGCAGTTTACAGTGATGCATTGTGATGGTGAGATGCTAAGCTACCCAGGAATGAGGCATGAAGTGCCTGGGATTTGTGCACCCTACATGGCAGTTTATGGAAGTAGTGAGATGCTAACCTCCCTGGAAGAACTGCAAGAGATGCTTGTGATTCACGCACTCCATGATTGCAGTTTACAGAGGTGCACTGAGGTGGTGGGATGCTGACCTCCTCAGGAAGGACAGCATAAACTGCCTATGATTCATGCACCCAATGATGGCAGTTTACAGTGGTACCAACATGGTGAGCAGTAGTTTAGCACCCATAGCAGCAGTAACCTCACAGACCATAACAGTTCAAATGGTCAATATTTTAATGAAGTGCAGACACATACTGCACACAAGAAAAGTACAATCGCCCACAAGGGCTAGTGTCAAATGGCAGCACTAACATTTCACCTAGCCTAGGTGTCTGCACTTTATGCACTGTGAGCGGAGAGCTATTAAGCTCTCCCTGACAGAGGAGCATAAAGTGCTTGTGTTCCACACACCCAATGATGGCAGTTTACAGAGGTGCATTGTGCTGGTGAGATGCTAAGCTCCGCAGAAGGAAAGCATCAAGTGTCTGTGATTCGCACACCCCATGCTTGTGGTTTACAGAGGTGCACTATGGTGGTGAGGCGCTAACCTTCCCAGGAAGGAGGACATGAAGTGCCTGTGATTTGTGCATCACATGTTGGGCATCTATGGAGGTGTATTGGCATCTGCTGTGAAGGAAGCCAGTAGCCATCACCCGGCTGGAGGATAAAGAGCAGTCGTCGTGGACCTCATGGGTGAGGAATTGGGAAAGCTGGAGGGAAATGGGCATTTGAACCATACACAAAAGAAAGCATACATTATTCATAAAAGTTTCATTCTGACTTGCTGATCTGACAAATAACTACTTTATTTTTCAAGGCCTTCTACACTGAGATAGTAGCAGATGGGCAGGTGGAAAGACTAACTTGTACAGTAAGTAACTTACTGCATCTAAAATAAGTTATAGAAAGAAATACATTTTAACATGCTTGTTAGCTGTCTCTCCCCAAAAACCTTAGTTTTTAAAAAAAAAAAAAAAAAAAAAAAAAACCCACAAAGGACTTGCCCCCACCCTCAAAGAGACATAAATCTCCATCATAATTCAAATATGTTAATGCTACACTTGTAACTACCATGCAAAAAGCCAAAGTAACTGAAACAGACAGCGCAGGGGTGTATATAAAATGGCTGGTGTTACCTGTACAATGCCAATGGAAGAGGCGTCAATGGTTGTAGTCTCAGGAATTGCCTCCAGGTCATCAATTCTCACCGAAAGGACCTGCAGAGTGACAATGTATTGAATTCAGCTTGAATATCACGATTGACGGTTTTCTTAACACTGGTGACAGCCAGACTCATTTTTTCTTTTTAAATAATCCCCCTTTCCCACTGAATCCCTTATGATCATCCTGTCTCCTCCTCCAACAACTGAGGCTGCCAGTGCTGCAGCCAAGAAGGTGGCTCAGTAGTTGCTTTCACAGCCAGTGCCACTGCTGCTCCCAGGTCAACCAGCACCCCCGAGCCAAGCGCCTCACTTCCATTAGACACCTAGAGACCCTGCAGACCCTGGGGCTTGCATGCAAACCCTGATTTCCATGCACAATCACCACACTACTGAGCTATCTTTCCAGTGTCTCTGTGGCTTGGTGGTTGTTTTTTGGGGGTCATGTGACTTGCTTAAGGTCACAAAGTAAGCCAGTGGCTGAGTGGGATGTGACTGAAATAATTCTGTGGTTCTCTGATGGACATTTATCAATTTGGTGATTTTAATTTTAAAATACTAGGTTGCTACTCTTCTAGACACTCATTCCAGTTATTTGTACTGAGTTCTGCCTCATACTCAATATCTGATTTTTAATGGCATAAGATGCTATATTAGCATATGGTTGGACAGAACTCTGCCACAGGTACTGTCCTTTCACACTGTACCCTCTCCTGCCCACCTCCCTAGCTTCTTCTCAGCCTCAGCTCCACCTCTTGACCAACTTGTCTCTCCCCCAACCCTGCTCCCCACGACCCCTGGGGAACTTATTTCCCCAAGCTTTTCTTCACTGGTGGTACATTATTTGGGGGGCATTTACTGCCTCTCTCATTTCTTCTGTCTACCCCCTGGGCTAGTTCATTGGCATTTCTGACACAAGTCACTTGAGCTTCACTCTTGTAGTTTATGATGTCACCAGAATCCCTTGCTGGATGCACAGCTGCGTGCATGCCTTCCAAGGTACAGTTCTGCATGCATGTATTATTGTTGGTCTCTCTATTGTTAGAGTTAGTGTATGTGCCTACTTCAAATACTCTGAAGAAAAAAGCAGACACCACTGAGGTCTTTGCTTTGTTCATGTACCTAGGATTTACTGCTGATGGCATGGGGGCAGCCCCCCTCACAGCAAGGAATGAGACCCCCCAGACATGATGCATTAAGCAGTGTGGGTAACTCACCTCCGGGTGTTTGCGGCGCATATGCCTGCTCATGGACGCTCGAGTCGAGACCTTCGTTCCACAAAGGTGACAGTTCTGAGCCTCAACTTTGTCGTGGGTTAGCTGGATGTGTTTCTGCAGCATGTACTCTGTGACATATTTCTTATCGCAAGATGGGCATGTCCACTGTTTTCCAACTGTGGAAAAAGAAAAAGGCAGGGAAGTAGGGACAGGCTAACAATCCAAAATATAGGAAATAAATTCTCACTGTTACATCACCTATATTAAGAGCACTGTGTTTCCCTTTATTTACTTTTTTAGCTTTCCCCATCCCCCACCCTGACAATCAGGCTGCTGCTGTACCCTTCTGCATGTTAGGACAGCGGGTGATTGGCTGCATTCAGAGCGAATGCCAATGCCTCTTTATAGTTGGACGGCAGAGGATGTATTGCTTGCTGGACCAAAATCCTGCTCCTTCCACAACAATTAAGCACTTCACCTCTGCAATGAGCTAACTCCCAGCTGGATCCCAAGTGGGATTTGGGGATATTATGTGAGTAATTACACACTCCAAGAAGTGTGGTAATGCTTGACTGCATCTTGTGCCTTCAGTCCACCTTGGGCAATTCAGTATTACTGCACACCTTGCAGGGTGTGTTATCCCTCACATAATATATGGAAGGCCTTTTCTGGGCTGCAATGGGCGGAGCCCTGCAGACCTCTTGCTATGAGAGGACTCCTGCATTCCCTGCAAATGAACAACACGTCTGAGTGACACAAAAAGTCGCCTTCACATGCAACACTCTATGCTAGCATTATTTTATTTTCAGAGGTCCGTGACCACTGAAATACATAACCCCCCACCCAAGCCTCCTCTCAGCACCCACCACCCCACTCCTCGCCAAAGAACATAACAGTGGCACTGGGGCACCATCCCCAGTGCATGAATCCTCGTCCACCCCCCATGCACAGTCATTTGTTTTTGCTTTTCACTCTCCTTCCCCCACCTGACCCTCCCTCTCAGCATTTAGCATAAATGTGCATGCTGCCACTTTAAAAGGTACATAACAGAAAAAACAAACAAAAAAAACCCCAAACTCGTGTAACCCCAGGTGGCGCTATCCCAAGGGCTACTACCCCTGCCTGCGTGACAAGTTACAGGTTAAGGGGCCTGGATACTGAAAACGGGTGCCTCCACCCAGAAGACAGGGTTGGTGGTAGCGTAGCATAGCTGACCTGGGTACAGCCCTCTGGGACACTGTAACCCCCCCCCTTTCCCCTCTAGCGGCCCAAGCAATGTACAACAGACACAGTTACAATAACCCCTAATCAGCATACAAATCCCCACTCGGTTTGCACTTATCACCAGGGCTGGTTCCACCAGTCCGACCCTGGAGACCCCCTGTAAAATAAGGTTAGACACAGCACGTAACAACAGTACAGTGCTTCTGGTGCAAAATGGAACCACAGACAGGTTAAATGCAAAAAGAATTAGATCTGATTTATTCAGGGGGAATGAACAAGGGAGGGGCGTAATTTGGCTGATTAGTTCCGTAACCGATTCAATCAGACAATCATGCATGCACTTTAGAGTCCCTTCACAGTCACACACTCTGGGTACCCAGTTGGAATAAAGGTGGGCTAGCCTAATTCATTGCCCGGGGTAGGCCGGCATTGCAGCTGGTCAGGGCCCTGTGATGGAAAGAAGAAACATGCACAACCACACACAATTAGTAATTTGGAGCCTGGAGGCTCAGTTCATGACAAGGAAACAACAAAGGAATCAGATGACAACACTTTTGATTTAGCTGATTTTGCAGGGAGCTACCCTGGGGTTTACTCATGCTTCCCAATACAAGACACAGGAGGGATGAAATAGAGACTGCAAGTTGACAAGCTGGTGTGCCAGGAGAAGCAGGTCCCACACGAATCACGAGGTGTTGTTCCTGTTTGAGGTGTTGAGCAGGGGGCTGATCCCCAGGAAGGTCTCTCGTCGATGGTTTTCTCTGCATCGCGAGTAGCTGACTGGGCCAAGTTGGCAGGCCCCAGGCAAGGTGAACAATTTGGATTCAGTCCGGTAAATGCTGGATGCAGCTTCCAGCAAGTGTGACACACTTGGGTAGTGGGGAACCAAATCACGAGCCACTGACAGCATTCTGCACATTTACAAGCCAAACACCATACCACAGTTCGGATGACAGTCCGGATTCAATTTCAGCTTTCCTGAGCAAAACCGTGATCTCTGTGGTGATTTCAGACATCCTGACAGGCTGATCGCATACAGCAAATCTTCAGCCTTCTTTAAGCAATGGTACAGTCACAATTCGGTGACTTTTGTCACAATTGGTTCAGATACAGTATGGTTATTTAAGCACTCTCTAATGATCCCTTTCGAGGGACAGCAGGCAGACAGGCCAAACTCAGCCTTTCCATCAGTTTCCCATGCAGGAGCAGCTGCTCAAATGTCTCGAGCTGTTCACACTCTCAACTCCAATCTCAGACTGACTCTCTGCTCCAGGCAGCTGGGGATTTCCCAGAGATCCAAAAGGCTCGATTCATCTGTCTGTCAAAGCAAGGGCTCCCCCTCCAGGTCCATTTAGGTGCCAAAATGTAAAAACTATAATTCTGACAGAAATTCACTCCCATAAGACCCCTTGGGGTAGGCTCCATTTTAGGGCCCCCAAAGGTACTGATTGGCCCACAACGGCAGTCCAGAACCAAGATGGTGGTGATTCACAGAAATGTCCATGCTGCAAAGAAGGCAGGTTAGACAAACTACAATATCATTACTATTATAATAAATAGTCAGCAAATAAGTATAGCTTCTAACAGAGCTCCCTCTGTGCAATTAGAGATGGCAGAATGGGTAAATTATCTGGCAGCCCAGGCGGGACTCGAGCTTAGAAACACTCGGCTCCCACTCAGATTAATTAAACACTGCACTATAGGCAGCTCTTAAAGAGACAGAACACTAGCTGGCCTGGTGGCGCTGAGAGTTGAGGTGCTGGAAGCCACACCTCGCGCCATGCCGGCGACCAGAGTTCAGGAACGAGCCCGGGTCATCAGGGGTTGGCAGGGATGGGGCAGGATTGAGCGTCCCACGGACTGCTCTCCTTCCCCGGGGAGGGGGTACCCACATGCCGATGCACTGGTGACCTTTGGCGGAGGCTGGAGGTTCCACAGTGCTCGGCTGCAAGACAGCAGGGGAGTAAGCTATGGCGGATGTCTTTCGAGGGTGTGCGGGAGCGTGCACCAGCTGAGCTGGACGTCATTGCATGTCTGAGCTTAGGGGCTACACAGAACACAGAACAGGGAAAACAACGGCGCCATGGACAGGCGATGGCACCTGTCCCCCATGCCCTACGCTGGGCCAACCCCGATTGGCCTTCCAGTTCCTCCACCTCCGGCCTTCCCTTGCAGCCAGAGTCTGACTCTTAAGATTGCCCAAGTAAAGGGGGGGGTAACCCACCCTGGGCGGGTTAAACCGGGGGTGACGGCTGCAGGAAGGGGGGGAGAGAGGAGGCACGGATCGGGGGGGGCTTCAGGCGGGCAGGATTCGGACCAGGATGCTTGAGGGAGGTTCCATAGGGCTGCGACTGGAGGGAAGCAAAGTTGAAAAATACAAAAAAAAAAAAAAAGAGACAGAACACAGAGGCTATAAAGGCACTCACATGTAATAGCTTTTAAACGGTTAGGACACAGGACACCAGCCTGGCAGTGGGCATTTAGGCATACCCAAGGAAGACTTTTGGGAACCCCCATTTGTGGGGGGGGTTACACTTGCATAACTGGGTCATGCAAAAACTGAACTGGAAAATCCAACCCCCATGCACCCCGATCAGCTCCTGCAAAATCTTGGAATAATTTTTTTTTTTTTACTTTCCTCCCCCCACATGACATTCTCTCTTTAAAAGGCACAAAAAAAACAAACAAACAAACAAAAAAAAACTCATATAACCGGGTCGTGCAAAAACTCTGAACTGGCAAGTCCAACCCCCATGCACTCCAATCGGCTCCTGCAAAATCTCAGAATCTCACCCCCAGCTGCCCCCACCACTCCCTGAGCTTGTTCCCTGACTGGAGCTGTTGGGCTCCCCCACCCGAACCTCGTTCCCAGCATTTAGGATAAATGTGCATGCTGTCATTTTAAAAGATACAAAAAAAAAAATAAACAACAACTCGCATAAAGGTTCATTGGCAGCATTTGTGAAGCAAATAAAAAAAGTTGCAATGGCATTTTACTCTGCTCTGAGTTGTCAAAATAGACGGGTGCTCCTATGAACTCACCCGGGTCCTTGTGAAGTTTGCAAGAACTGCAACGTGAAACTGGGTCATGCAAAAACTCTGAACTGGCGAATTCAACCCCCACGCATCCCAATCGGCTCCTGCAAAATTTCAGAATCCCACCCACAGCTGCCCCTACCACTCCTTGGGCTCATTCCCTGACTGGAGCTGTGGGGCTCTGGCTGGGAGTGGAGCTGACAGCTCAGCCGCTCCTTGCCATCTGAGTTGTATTTTGTTAGGCTGTGTGTTTCTAAGCATGATGTCGCCAGTCTGACTGCAGGACAAATCCAGCAGCAGTGCTACCTGTCTGGGCAAACAAGCACACAAAGCCCCAACACAACACCCCATCCGAGAGCCACTTCCCATGTCCTGTCTGGAAAACTAGGGGTTTCAGGGGTTGAAACAAGTTAAAGACAGCACACAGTAACTTCATTTAGGGCAGGGCTCCCTCCCAGATATTTTTTCTTTAACAGTTAATTTGCCCTGGATAACTGGGCTGAGATGCAACATCTTGTTTTCCGTGAGGTCCTGCTTCTACCCAGTTCAGCAAATAGGTGAACTGGAGGACAGAGAAGTAAAGTAACTTGTTCAAGTTCTCCCAGTGAGTGGTTTGCTGTACTGGGGTTTGAACTTGTAATCTCTTGGCTCCCAAGCTTGACCTGAGGTTACAAGACAACACTGCCTCCTTACCTGCACACCACGTCACGTATTTTACAGGGAACTGTTTGTAGCCCTATAGGTCCTTGTTAAAAAAAAAAATGTCAAAGTAGTTGATTTTATTCTTTCTATTGGACCAGAAGAAAAAATTACTCACCTTAGTAATATTGTTTCTTCTAATGGAGTCTTGCTATATTATGACAATTGCAGTGAGTCCCAATCTTCGAACTGCTCCGGAGGTGAAAGAGTTAACTTTCCATGCCAGGCATGGAACTCTGAGCACGAGCTCGGTTGGAAACTCTGTCTGTTGTTCTTCAAATGCAAACTGTCAGATCTTTACGAGCTAAAACTCACTAAGGCTCTGTGTGGAAGCTGTAAACCTACACTAGCCAACTGGCTACTAACATAAACACACATTTTTCGTCCCAAAACAAAGACTCAAGTCAGGAGACCCAAAAAATGAAAAACACAACACCAATTCACCCCAAAAAAGGAAAGGGGTAAAAAAACAACAAGATGGGCATCAACTAAGTGCCAACACTGTACTGCCCACCCACGTCCCAAAAACAGAGGTTCTGAGAGGGGCAGGCAGGGAAGGAGGTCATAATATAGCAAGACTCCATTAGAAGAAACAACATTACTAAGGTGAGTAATTTTTTCTTCAAACAACATGAAGTCTTGCTATATTATGACAATTGCAGACTACACAGCAGTACCTCCATGGAGGAGGGACAGAACCTACTTAGGAATAGGCTCTGAAGCACACAGCTAAACCGAGCATCACTCCTAGCCTGGATGTCCAGGGAGTAATGCTTGGTAAAAGTGTGAACTGTTTTCCAGGTAGCTGCTTGACATATCTCTAGAATAGGGATGTCCTGGCAGCAGCAGGAAGCAGCTGTACCTCTGTAGAGTGAGATCCCTCAGGCCGAGGGAGGAACTTTTCCCAGCTTTTCATAACAGAATTGGATACAAGAGACAATCCACCTGGCAATGGATCTTTTAGTGGCGGGCTTCCCTTTACCAACCTCACCATAAGTGAGGAACAGTTGGAGGGAGTCTAACCTGTGACCCTTGGTACGCTCTATGTAGTAACTAAGGGCTCTCTTCACATCTAGGCTGTGCAGCCTCCTCTCACCAGAGGAGGAATGGTCAGTGAAGTACACTGGAAGAGATATAGATTGATTAAGGTGGAAATCTGAAACCACCTTAAGTAGGAACTTCCTGTTAGTCCGGAGGACCACCTTATCTCTGTGAAAGGAGACAAAATCCGGCTCCACTGACAACGCTTATAATTCACTTATCGTGCCTGGCAGAGGTGATGGCTACCAAAACACAGTCTTCCAAGTCAAGTACTTAAGCTCAGCTGAAGACAAGGGCTCGAAGGGGTTGCATAAGCTGAGCAATGCAAACATTAAGATCCCAAGCAGGGGCAGGATCCCTGAATGGAGGGTTGGTGAAGCAACCCTTAAAAAACTTGGAAAATACAGGATGAGCTGAAAGAGAAGAGGGTTTACCTGCTGAAATAAAAGCAGACACAGCTGCCAAATGCACCTTTAGGGTAGCTGGTCTCAGCCCCAAAGTGTTTAGATGGACCATATAATCCAGGACTGTGGGTAAATCAGCAGAATCTGGGGAAATATGCTTTTCCGAGCACCATATGGAAAACCTTTTCCATTTGGAATTGTAAGTAGCCCTGGTGGAAGGCTTCCTAGAAGCCTTCAATATATCCATTACACCTTGGGAAAGGTGTAGATCAGCAAACTCTAACTCTTCAAGAACCAGGCCTTGAGATTGAGAGATTTGAGGTTTGGGTACCAAACCCTTCCCTGAGCACAGGTTAACAGATTGTGATTCCTGGGAAGACACAGGGGAGGATGGACTGCTAAGGACAGTAGGAGTGGATACCAGGGTTGTCTGGCCCAATCTGGAGCAATCAGAATGACCGTGCAGGACTGGGATCTGATTTTGACTAGCACTTTGAACAGGAGAGGGAAGGGAGGGAAGGCATAGAGAAACTTCCCTTCCCAACTGAGGACTAAAGCATCCAGAGGGACTGAGCCCAACACTGGGGGCCTGCAGCAAAAAAGGGGAAGTTGGTGATTGTCTGGGGCTGCAAAAAGATCTATCTGTGGGGTGCCCCATCTGGCAAATATTACTCCCAGGACCAGGGGATCCAGTAACCACTCGTGATGGCCCTGAGAAATCCTGCTGAGAGCATCTGCCAGGACATTGTCCTTGCCTGGGAGGTGAACTGCCGTAAGGGAAGTGTTCAGGGAGTAAGCCAGAGACCACAACTTCATGGCTCCGGTGCACAAGGCCGTGAACTGAGTGCCCCCTTGCTTGTTGATGTACCACACTGTAGTGGTGTTGTCTGTTCTGACCTGTACAACTTTGTTCTGAACAGATTTGGAAAAAGCTTGAAGTGCTAGAAAAACCGCTCTGAGCTCCAACAGGTTGATGTGGAGCAGAGATTCCTGGGGAGACCACAGTCCCTGGGTAGTGAGGTCGCCCATGTGAGCTCCCCACCCCAAGAGAGATGCATCTGTAGTAAGGATTAAGGAGTGAGACTGAGTGACAAAAGGAACCCCTTGTCTCAGGTTGCTCTGATCCTGCCACCACTGTAGGGCTTGGATCAGGGTTCGAGTTACTGGGATCAACTTGGTAAGAGAATCCTTTCTTTGAGACCAAAAAGCTCTCAAATGGAACTGGATGTCCCTCATCTGAAATCTTGCTCCTTGCACTACTGCTGTAGAAGCAGCCATGTGTCCTAGAGCTGCAGAAAATGCCTTGCTGGTTGAGAGACCTGCAGGGTGAATGAGGAGGCCAGGGAGACTAGGATCTTTGCTCTGTCCAGAGGTAGGAAGGCCCTGGCTTCCTGTGTGTTCAGTTCTGCACCTATAAAGGTAAGAAGCTGGACAGGCTCTAGAACTGACTTTGAGAGATTCAGAAGGAAACCTAGGGAGGTAAGCAGTTGCTGCGTTATCTGAAGATGTAAGTTGATCTGGTCTGGGGACTGGCCTACTATGAGCCAGTCATCCAGGTAAGGAAAGATGGCAATTTTTTGCCTTCTTAGGTAAGCAACTGCTACTGCCAGGCATTTGGTGAATACCCTTGGAGCAGAGGTGAGGCCGAAAGGCATTGCTCTGAACTGGTAATGGCCTGAGGGCAGCTCGAACCTGAGGTACTTTCGATGGGAGCTTCTGATGAGAATATGGAAGTAGGCATCCTTGAGGTCCAGGGACGCTAGCCAGTCCCCTGGCCTTAGAGAGGGTAGAATAATTCCCAGAGTCACCATTTTGAATTTTGGTTTTAAAAGGTGCTTGTTTAAGTATCTGAGATCCAGGATGGGCCACTATTCTCCTGTCTTTTTGGGAGTAAGGAAGTACCTGGGGTACAAACCTTTGCCCTGGTGTAGGGGTGGAACCCTTTCCACGGCTCTGACAGCCAGGAGGGTAGAGACCTCTGCCTCGAGGGCAAGTGCCTCTGATGGAGTTGCAGGTGGAAAGGATCTGGTTCTCATCTTTGGAAATTTTTTGAAGCTGAGAACCAATCCCTGGCCTACTACTTCCAGGACCCACTTGTCTGATGTTAGAGACTTCCAGTCCTGGACAAAGTAAGCCAGCCTGCCCCCTACAGGTAGAGGAGAATCGGTCCTGGCTACCCCATCAGGGTGCCTGCTTGGCAGGGGCTTTGGGCTGAGGGGTGGAAGCAGGCCTGCTTGTACCCCGTCTGCCTCTCCCTCTCCCTCTAAAGAACCTCCTCTGGGCAAAAGCAGAAGAGGAGGCCTGGGCTTGGTTAAAAGGCCTATGAAAAGGCCTGCCCCTGCCCTTGGGAAGCTGCTTTTGAGGAGTGGCCTGCCTTTCCTTGGCCTGTGCACTCCTATAGGTGGTCATATATTCATCCATTTTCTTCATGTAATTCTCTGTCTGCTCCCCAAACAGAGAATTGCCCACAACAGGAAAATCCATGGCCTTAGACTGGGTATCCTGTGACAGGGTAGTACATCTGAGCCAAGCCATTCTGCGAAGTGCCACAGACATAGCCATGACTCTTGATGACACATCATTAGAGTCTACTGCGGCAAGAAATTGCACCTTGGATGCCTCAATACCATCCGCAGCCACCTGTTCCAGCTCCTGGAAGCTGGTCAGGGACCTGTTTTGCTAGAGCCAGCACAGTATCCCATCTGGATTTGTACCTAGCAGCATAAGCCATATAATTTGCCTGTCTGAGTCCCAAGGATGCTGCCATGTACTGTTTCTTTGCCATGGCATCAATCCTCCCGGAGTCCTTTTCAGGGGATGTGAATCTAGGGAATATTTGCCTTTGTCACAGGCTGCAGCCTGCACTACCCCACATGGCTGCATTGTTGTGTGAGGAACTCTGTATCAGAGCCTGATAATGTATACCTCTTGTCCATCCTTTTATCAACAGGAGGTATAGTGTGAGGAGTTTTTAGAATTTTTACTGTCTGTTTCCGAAAAGATTTATGCAAAGGAATAGACAGACTCCTAGACTCTGGAATATCCATCATTTCTACATAATCAGGCTCCTCCTGGTCATCAACAGCTTCCTCAACAGGGAGCTGGAGAGTTTCAGCAACTTTTTTATAAAACATAAAATGAAAAGGGGACTCAGAGAGCCTGGGAGGAGGAACCCCTGAAGGTCTGTCTGGAGAGATGTCCGGTTCAATGGGCACATCCAGACTTTCAAATCCACATTCACTCTCCTCATAATCCTCTTCCCCCTCCTCCGGTTCATAAAAATCCTCAAAATCATAATCTTGAACCGGTGGAACCGGCCGAACCGAGCGCTTCCCCGATGGTGTCGGTTCGGTCGAACCAGAAAGTGACTGGACAATTTGGATTGCTTAGCTATTTCCTCAGCGGTTAGAGAGAACTTTTGGCTCCAAACCAGCTGACTTTCTAGTCCTTTTAGTTGGAACCAGCTCTCAGAGCTGGCTCTTCGCTTGCCCGAAGAAGTATCGCCTGGTCAGAGGGTATCCGTTCGTTGGAACCCAACCGGCTGGCCATCCAGGTCAGCTGGACTTTTGGCCTCCCTTCCCGAGCCTACCAACTCTCTTTTCTATGGTGGCAGCAGGAAAATTCTTACAAATCTGGCAGTCTGCATTGAGGTGGTCAAACCCCAGACAATAAACACAGGTGGTGTGGGGGTCAGCCTTAGCAAAGGCTTCCCCACAGACACTACAGTGTTGAAACCCAGTGGGCCCGGTTTTTCTTTTGGGTTTCTCAGACACAATGCCAGCCTAACCAAACTTGCCCTCTTATGGCAATCTCGCAAGACTTTATCGGTTCCCAACCGTGTCACGGGTCGTGGAAAAAACCGTAATGAAATCTGTTTTTTTTAGAACCGATAAGAACCGGGCACCGCACTCTAAATAAGGACTAGTAAATTTAAAAAATAACCTGATCGGTTCAAACCGAACCAATAATCATTTACAAGTTCCACACAGAATAAAAATAAATGTAATCCTATCTATTACTTACAATACCACAGACAGAGCTTGAACCGACCGGTTGCGGTTTAATTTTGGTCAAAAAAATGATTAATACTTTTAACCGACAAAATGAACCGAGCAGAAGGAGAAATCTCCGGAGCGACTGTTCAGTGAGACGGAGTAAAGAATCTGACAGTTTGCATTTGAAGAACAACAGACAGAGTTTCCAACTGAGCTCGTGCTCAGAGTTCCATGCCTGGCATGGAAAGTTAACTCTTTCACCTCCGGAGCAGTTCGAAGATTGGGACTCACTGCAATTGTCATAATATAGCAAAACTTCATGTTGTTTGAAAGAACATTCAGTACACACACCACACAAAGTTTCAAACTTACACAGAGCAAGTCTTCTGGTAATGGCAGTTTTTCTACTTCTACCAGAAACTGCCACCACCTTGCCTATTGAAATCTGTTGTCTGTCCTGTAAAAGGTATTAAATCACCCACTTTGTTAATCTGTATTTTACAGGAAAACAGAGTAATGGAGAGGGAAATTGCTCCCACAGACTTTGTTTTGGGTACAGTATAAGAAACCAGAGCAATTCAGTTCCATAGAAAAGAATGACAGGAACAAATGCCACACTGAGCTACCTGGGAGCCCTTAAAAAGGGGAACTGTCAACAATAAGAGCCTCACACCCAAGTGTGAGACTGATCCCAATTAACCCTTTGTATGCAAAAACACTTTTTAGGGCTGTGGGCGGAGCCTACAGCCCTACTGGGATTGGATCGTAGCTCTAAAAATGGCCGATCGTGGAACCTTCTGTTGGACATTTGGAAGTATCCTTCTGAATGCCCAGCAGAGCTTGAAACCCTCCATCATGATTGGCTGCTACGGAATAACAGCCGCACTATTTCAGCTTTGACTTCCGCATTCTGGTGCATGAACTGTGCATATGTGACTTGCACGCATGTGCAGTTCCGCTGGCGCAGTCATGCTGTGAATGGCAAACTGCCATTCACCGCAACTGCACATTCGTGAGTGCCACACATGTGCAGCTGTATCGCCGCCGCCGCCAGCTCCGCGGCATTCTGTGACACTCAGCCAACTCATGAGGTACACTGGGAGCCCACCCCAGTGTGCCCAAAGATTTTTCATTTTACCCGACATCGGGGTGCCCAATCCCCGTGTCGGCATTACGTGCACCCCCAGTGTGCCTAACTGTTGTTGTTTCTTCCCCTGTTGACATCGGGCACCCAATCCATGTCGGCATAATGCACAACCCCCCAGTCATGGCACACTGGGAGCCCACCCAGTGTGCCTAAATGTTTTTCTTTTCTAAAAAAGAAAACGGTCCTCATCGTCGCTCCAGTCGTGTGTTTTTTTTCCTGTAAAAAAGAAAACAGTCCTTCATCGTCGCTCCAGTCCCCCTCCCTATCCCCACCCTCTTACTGAGCACCCACCTCCCCACACACCCCCTTTACCCCATACTTACCTTTGGATGTCAGTACTATCTTCTTCTCTGGACTGGGACACGTCTGCACTCTTCGAAGCCAAACTGCAAGTTGAATAATCAAAGGTAAGCATGCTGTAATGCTATTCAATGGGGTTTTCAACTTATGCTGATAAATCAGCCATTTTATGAATTTTGCCTCAAATTTTCACATAAGTCATGGGACCACACCTTCATGATAAACTGTCACTGTCTTTTTTGTTACTCAGTCCTGAAAGGTGATTTCTCGGTCGCTGCATGGAAACACCTTCAGGACTGATTCATAAAATGCCAGTGCTCACTGTTCATGAGGTGAGGTCCCAAAAGCCCATGTTGCAAATTTGGTGAAAACGTTCTAAAAAATGACTGCGTTATGAGTGTGTGTTGCTCAGTTTCTATGCACACTCCTAACTTCGCCAATTTTTAATATTTTCACTCCACATTTTCAACATTTCCATTTTTGCAAAACAGCACAGCTGTCATTTTCCACAACTTGCCCAAAACGTGTTTTCACACCTGTGGCACAGAATAGCGTGTACGCTCTGCAAAATCACCTCTCGGGACAAGTAAACAAAATGACACTGGCATTCTTCATGAGGAGCGGTCCCAAAAAGGCCATGTTGAAAATCTGGTGCAACACCTCCAAAAAATGGCCAAGTTACACCTGGGCGTTGCATAATTTCTATGCACATGTGTAACTTTGGTAATTTGGTAGCTCTTCACAGCCCTGTTGGCTCTGGCTAGAGTTTGTTTTACTTACTGATTATTGCAGTGTACTAGACTGTAAAAGGCTAATTTCACTGATTTGTAAGCTATTTCCTACATCCAGAAATGCCAGACTCCTCTGCTGCTGATATCAGAGGAGGACTACAGCAGTGGGAGATTCAATAGCCTGCAGTGAATGTCAGGGTTTTTTATAAGCTGTACTCTTCTGTTTGCTAGTCTGCTGATCTTCTGGGGCTAGGTACAGTCAGAGGACTGTACTAAACCCCGTGAGCACAGCAGGACCAGCAAACGTCTGATTTTACTTCAAAATATTTAACATGTATACTGCAGGCTACTGAATCTTCCAGCTCTGCAGCCCTCCTCTGATGTCAGCTGCAGGGGATTTGGGGATTTCTGGTTATAGGAAATGGCAACGTAGAAGGCAGCAAAATTAGCCTAATACATTCTACTATGCAGCAGTAAACAATAAGCAAAAAAAAAATATTTCTGTGTACACAAAGTGCAAATTGGGATCATCTTATTGATGACAGTTCCCCTTTAAGGCAAGCTGCACTGAATTCAATGCATAAGGCATGTCGATGAGGCTCCAAAAAACTGTGCTCCCCCACCCACCCAACTAAGATGGAATGCTATGTCCAGTGTGACTCGGCTGTAAAGGAAATCAGACAAAGTTCTTTCAGGCGACCAACACAGGAGCCATTTCCATTCGGTAGCAGTCACAAGTAATTTGTTTTTTGTCCCACCACTGCTGTAGGTCTGCATTTCATAAACCTTGTCTACCTCCTGTTCTTGGAAATTCCTCTTCAGTGACAGACACCCCTTTTTTTATTTATTTAGTTTTTGTTGATCAGAAAAGAGGAGTTAGGCAATACTACCTCATTTTGGACAAATGGTGGTGTGTAAAATAAGCCTTGTTAATCCACAGGAGCGTCAGAAAGGTGCCATTTAATAGGAGCAGATCAGAACATGCAGTCATGGGTTGACTGCATGTTATAATTTTTGGTTCCTATGAAACGGCACCTTTTGCAAGAATCACTGTGGATCGGTGTGGTTATATTTTATTATTTTTTCCCCTACCACTATTTGTTTGTCTGGTCAAGCTCTTTACTTGTGGTTTCAGCATTTTGCCTTTCCTTTAGTTCCAGGGTCTTTTTTCCCATGAAAACAACATCAAAGTTCCGCGCACTTGAAAAGGGCTCAAAATAAGATGCAGAGTATCACTTGTGTTTGTCCCTGTGGAAGAGTCGGCAGACTCAAAGCGCCGGGCAGCGTCTATACATATTACTTTTGTATTCTCTCTCCATTTATTTTTCATGTGGATTTTATGTAAGCATAATAAAAAAAATTGAGGGGGGGGGACAAACACAAGCGCACAGCAATTCTCTGCATCTTATTCTGAGCCCAGTTCGTTTTTTGTTTTTGTTTGTTTTAACCTGTAACAAGAAAAATGTCTATTGATGTCTTTTTTGCCATTTCAGACCCCCCACCCTCCAATTCAGCACCCCCACCCTTACTTACCCATCAGAGGTCCAACGTAGTAATCCTCTATGGACCACAGACACATCTTCACTCTTCAAAGCTGGGCCAGAAACTGAAGAAAAAGGTATGCCGTTCAATGTATTTCAACGGGCTTTTGAACTACAGGCATAACTTGGCCATTTTTGCATACATTTGGCCTACATTTTCAACATGCCTTCTTTGGGACCCCACCTTATGAACAATGTCACTGTCATTAGACAAATCTATCCCGAAAGGTTATTTCACGACCATTGTGCGAAATCACCTTTCGAGCAAGAGTTAGCAATTTTCTCTGCCCTTCTTCATGAGGTACGGTCACAAGAAGGCTATGTTTAAAATTTGGTGTAAAAATACTAAAAAAACAACAAAGCTATAAACCTATGTTGCATTTTTTGAGCACAGCCTCATAACTCAGGTAATTTTCAATATTTTTACCCCAAATTTACAACATAGCCATACCTTTCCAGCACTTCATGAATGTGGCAGCTGTCATTTTTCAAATCCTGGCCAAAATGTTTTTTTACATCCTGAAAGGTGATTTCACGGTCCCTGTGCAAAATCACCTTTCGGGCAGGAGTTAAAAATGTTCTCTGCCCTTGTTCATGAGGTGGGGGTCATAAGAAGGCTATGTTGGAAATTTGGTGTAAAAATATTAAAACTCAACAAAGTTATGAGCCTATGTTAAATTTTGTGAATGCAGGCTCATACATTTGGTAATATTCCATATTTTTATCAAAAATTTTCAACACAGCCATTTCTTTACAGCATCTCATGAATGTGACAGCTGTCATTTTTCAGCTCCTGCCCAAAATATGTTTTAGCATTCTAAAAGTTGATTTCGTAATCGCTGTGCAAAATCTCCTTTAAGTCAGGAGTTGAAAATTTTCTCTGCCCATCGTCATGAGGCAGGGTCATAACAAAGCTATGTTGAAAATCTGGTGTAAAATTATTAAAAAACAAATTTTCAATATTTTTACCTCTAATTCCTCAGCTGTATCTCTATCAGCTCTGGCCAGGATTTGTTATTTTACAACAAGGTCATGCAGATAAAAGTCATATTTCAGATGTATGACATCATAAATGTTGTAATTCACAGGTAGCTGTTGTATCCATGAATTATGATGTCTTTGAAATGTTATGAGCCTCACTGTAAGCTTTGGACCATTCTGACAAATTCCACAACAGAGGGTCTGCCTGGCGGACCAAAGTAAGCGCAGTGCCCTTCTACGCAGGTGACCTGGGGGCCTGTAGCAGACTTGGGTACCTGGCAGATGGGTGGCCAGGATGGGAATGGTGTTGCCACTCTCCAACACATCCCAGCGGGGGAGGGGGGGCATCACCGCTGAGGCGGTGAACACTACTGGAGGGCTGGGAAGCGTGTTCCCTTCCATGCCTCAGGGGTTAGCAGAACACTCAAGGCATTTGAACTGATGGGAAAATATCCTCCCTGCTCTCTCAAACAATACTGAACATCTCCTCCAGACAAGAGAAAAACTTCCATAGGAAGGGAGGGGTGGTCCCAGTCCCAAGAATTCACAGCAGCAGGCAAACTGTACAGGAACAGAAGGCTGGTGCTGGAGATGGGCCTGGGAACTGGACTGGTGCTGTTGGTCAGGGGCAGGCCACAAATAACTGAACTAAAAATTCCATAATAAAGATAAAACTAAAGTCAAATCGTCTTCAAAATAAACACTTGTTGAACATGCTTAGCCAGTTTTGAAAATTAGAAACAGAAAAATGACAACAGAAGGATCACTGGTCCATCTTGTCTGCTCATAATACTGTATCCTCTCCCTAAGACCTATTGTGTATGTGTGGTTTGTGCCCATGCTACTACGCTCATTTTATATGCCTTACTATAACCTCCCTGGGAGGCTATTAAGCTCCTAACTCTGTCCCAACCATGCTTGAAGCTGGTAATGGTTTTAGCACCCACCATCTCAGCTGGCAGGCTGTTCCACGGTTCAACCACTCTCTCTGTAAACAAAAACTTCCACACGTCCCTCCTGACTTTCTCATCTAACTTCCACTCATGCCGCTGTGTTTCCATATTCATTACATCTAATGAATAGTTCCTTGCAGTCTACCTTGCTCATTCCTTTTAGGAACTTGAAGGTCTCTATCATATTCCCCTTCTGGTCTCCAGTGAGTACATGTCCAGTCTCCTTAGCTGATCTTCACAGAATCTGTCCTGCAAGCCATAAGTCAGTTTGATTACTCTGCACTGGACTGATCCAGCCTTTCTGTGTCTTTTATTAATGGGATCAATACGGTCCAAATTCTCTTTAGCAATAGTTGCAAGGTATGATTTGAGTCATCAAATTTATTTGACAATATAACCCATATTTTGGGTACCGGGAGGTCAGACCTGCAAGCTCAGGATCAGTGGCTTCAAAATTTTTGTTGTGCTCCACAATCATGCAAGCACTTGTTTGATTACAGTATGTTGTTCAATTAAATATACAGTACACAATGATGCACTTATACAAATAAAAACCGGTTACTCACTATAGTTCTTGGAATGGTACAGTATATGGTTCACAGACACATGATGGCAGATCCTCCAGAAGAGCCGATTCATTGGAACGTCTTTAAGCAAAGCTCCTCCCACCATTCGCGGGTACTAGATCAAGGACTGCCCCCTCCCTGGTGGGGTGCGTGATGCCCTGAGTCAGGAACCCACTCTGCAACACCTCTAGGATCACCTGAATCCTGGCACATGTTGCGGCTGGTGCTCTCCAGTCTACCTTGGGAAGGCTGAAGTCCCCCACTCTTACCACTTCTCCTTTCTCTGCATCTTCCAATATTTGCAAGCTTAGTTCCCTGTGCCTTTCTTCATCCTGGATGGGTGGTCTGTAAACCACCCCCAACCTCACCTTTTTCCTTCTACTGGACTGTAACTGAAGTCACAATACTTCCACCTTCCCCTCCGCTGACTCCTCCCTTGTGCATGTTATACCCTCCCTGATACAAACTGCCACCCCCCCTTTTACCTACCGCCTTATCCCCTCCTGTTTAGTCTATATCTAGGGATCAAGAGGTCCCAGTTACGGTGTGGTGTGGTCCAGGTCTCAGTTATTGCTGCTATGTCAACCCTGCCTTCTGTTAATGGCATCTGCAGGTTGTCCACCTTGTTTCAAAGACTCCATGTGTTCAGAGGCACCACCATCCACCTAGAATCTTAGCCTCCTTCTCCCCCACTCTTCTTTTTTTCTTCTTTCTCCCCTCTGTGTGCTCCCGTCACCCTCATTGCCAATTGTTCCACTCTCCCCACCTCCACCTTCCAGACCTCTTCTACTGGTATTGGAGGGGTCCATAGACTTCCTCCTCCCGGAGTCTTAGGGCCTGCAGGCCTGCCAGCCCACCCCCTCGGTAGTTTAAATTAAGTGTATTGGTTATGTACCCTCCCAGTTTGTCCCTGAGAACACTTGAGCTGTCTCTACTTATTTGACCAGGTTTCCTCCCATTCCCAAATACAGATGAGCCCTTCCTCACTGTATAATTTCCTCAGCCAGTCACTGAATTCCTCTATCCTTTTCTTCCTGGCTGTACCTCCGAGAAGGCCAGTGATCTTGTTTCCTGCCTACAGGTCTTCGTTAACGCCCTGAATCTACCTTGCACTACCCTCCACCTCCTCTCCAGCTAGGTCGTTGGTACCCATGTGTATAACTAAATTTGGTTCCCCTCCAACCTCCCCTACTATTTCCCTAATTCTTGGGCCTGCTTTCCCAGCTGTCATTCCTGGCATGCAAACTGCCCTCCTTCTTGCATTTGGATCCCCTTTCCTTCCCAGTGAATACCCTTAATTATGGAGTCCCCTAGGAGTACCACCCTTCTGTCCCCTGCATCTTTGCTTCTCGTCCTTCCATTCTTACCTGTGGTATAAACCTCTCCCTTCCCTAACTGCTCCCCCTCCATCCTGGTAAACTGTCTGCCGGATCCACTACTTATCCCCCCCCCAACTGTTTTTCCATTCCCCTCTCTGCTCCTCCCTTTATGGCTATCCACATTTGCTTCCACTTTTACCTCCCTCTTCCTACCCTTATCCCCCCAATCCTCTGCTTCATTTTGTATGCTTCTTTTTCGCTGCCCACCCTGACTAGTCCCCCCTCCTGTCCCCTTCTATCTTTGACCCTGGCTTAACCCCACCTCCTACCTCTCTTCCTGGTGCCCCTTCCCCTTACCAGAGAGTGGTGTAAATCTATTCGATAGAGGCATCCCATCAAGAGTCTCCACCCCTGTTGCTAGCCTCACATTCCCATCCCTTCCCCCCATCACTTGCCATACCTCCACCCTGGAACCCGTGGCCCTCTGAGGAAGAGATATTGCTGGATACTGGGCGGTTCTCCCTGTCTCCTTCACTTGCCTGATGCCCTCTCCCTCCTAAGCACCCCCCATCTGCCTCTCTCTCTCTCCACTGCTCTGCTCCTCTGACTCTCCACGACATTCTCCCCAGTTTCCATCTGAACAGCCTTTCCTTTGCCCCATGCTGCTACAGGCTCCTGCACACAGGACAGCCCCCTACACTCCACATTGTCCCCAGAAAGACTGCTGCCCCACAACTGTTACAGCTTACCACTCTCCTCTCACTGTCCTGACTCCTGTACATGCTCCTGTTTCCCCACATCTTCCTGGCCCAGCTTCTCCTAACCCCCAGTTTTGAATTATGTGTCCCTGTATGTAAACCGACCAGGGATGTTTACAGCAATCTAAGTTCCCTTGATTCCCCTAAACCCTCTTGCTTGCTTCCTTGAAGTTTAACACAGAGGTAAGCTGACACTGGATAGGGATCAGCGGCAATCCCCTACCAACCCCTACAATGTACTTCCAACCCTCTACAGTGTACCTCCTACCCTCCCTTCCATGATGCTCGGTTCTAATGTAGGCTGAACCCAGGTAGGGATCAGCTGCAATCCCCTACCAACCCCTAAAGTGTACTTCCTACCCTCCCTTTTACACTTACTTCTTCTCCCATGGTCAGAGTGGCCTGTGGCCTGCCGGCACTGCCTTGCACTTGGTGCAGACTGTGGGCATGGACAAGAGGCCAAAAGGCATGACCTGGAACTGACAGAGCACCCCTTCTGCACAGAACCAGAGGTACTGCCAGTGGGCTGGACTGGGATGTGGAAGAACACATCCTCGAGGTCCAGGGAGCACAACCACCTGTCCTGCTGTAGTGATAGCATGATATGGTTCAGAGTGACCATCCAGAACTTGTGCTTCCATAGGAGCTGGTTTAGATCATACATAACCAGTATGAGGTGCCAGACCCCTGTCCGTTTCAGGACCAGGAAGTAACTGAACACATACCCCTGACTTGCCTGGGCATCTGGAACACTGGCTATTGTTCACTGTGTGAGGAACTGAGCAATATCCTCCCTAAGGATTCACAGCGTGTCCTGCAAAACCAAGGAGCCCAATACAGCAGGGATCGGTAAGGCAGGAGAGCCTCGAAGTCCAGAGGCAACCCTCCACCTACTACCTCGAGAACCCACCTGTCTGTAGTAATGATAGACCAGTAAGGCCAGAAGTGGCAAAACTGAGCCCCCCCATGAGGAGCTGGGTCAGGGACTGGACAGGTGGAAGGTAGACACCCTTTGACCTGTCACTGGTCAGTTCTGGAGGGGGCACTGGCCACTGTGGCTGGAGAGGCTCCATTTCTCCTACCCACTGCTTTTTTTGGTCTTTGGTTGGTGAACTTGGCCTTGGGGCACCATGCTTAGAACTGCCTGAGTTGGGGCTGCTGCCGCCAAGGCTGCTGTGGCTAAAAGGACTGAAACTGAAAGGCCTTTTTCCTCTGCTTTTGGCCTTTCAGGCCCTTCTGGAATGAAGCTACAGAATCCAGGGTGGCACTGAACTCTGCAGTCCTACTGAGATGCCCATCCACCCCTGGGCCAAAGAGGTTGGTGCCCAGGAATGGGATATCGGACAACTTATGCTAGGTGCCACCATAAAAGTGAAGAGCCTCAGCCAGGCTCTGTGATGCATCACGATGGCTGCTTCCATGGCACAGGTGCAGGAACTGCCAACGTCCAAGGCCATCTGAAGCTGGAGTTTATCCCGCGCTCGACCTTGATCTCTGATCACTTTTACTAGTAACTGCTTGTAAGCAGGAAGGCAAGGGAGGACATTATCGAGCACTCCCACTAGGGAGTGACCAAAGTGATCCATCATCGAGGCATAGCTCGCGTGATGGAGACCAAGTGACAAAGAGGCACAGACCTTTTCAGCAACATGATCAAGCTTCTTCGATTCCTTGTCAGAGTGTCTGTCCACGTCCCCAATATTTCAGATTTTAGGAAGACAGAGTCAGAGGCCATACCCTTGGCTGAGGGGTGGTCTGAGAACCCAGGCGGAGAGCCAGTAGGAAGTGCATATTTGCAGACCATAGGGGCTGAGGGTGCCGGGCAAGATGGTGGATGCTACCAAAGGTCCAGGGCCAGTCCCATAATGGCCTCAGCCATGGGAAAGGCAACCCCCATGGATTTGTACTTATCCAGGATATCAGTAAAAGGGTATTTAGCCCTTTTTGGACAGGCTCCAGAGGGAAATAAATGGATTCTGACATAAGTCTGAGGACAGCCCCAAATGACACCGGCCCGAGGTCGGCGGTCAGTTCCTTGACTGATTCTCGGTCTAAAGTATGTGTCCTCAGCAACTACATGGAGGAACCATCAGAGTCGTTAGAGGACTTGTCAAAAACAGCCCTCGACTGCTTATCATCATGAACCTTCCTCGAGTTATCTGACTGGGTGATCTCCAGAGACAAGTACAGCCTGGCAAGCTGGACATAGCACAGGAGTCCTAAGATGGGGTTCCCAACAATGGCTGCTCTGGATGTAGTTCCATTTGCAAGGGTGCGGAGACAGGTATTGGCAACAGGTGTCTCAGAAGGGTCAGCGTGGGCTTGACTGGCACTAGCCAGTCGACCACAGGGTCGCAGCAGAGCCTTACCCTGCCCCACCAAGGCCCATTGTTGCTAGAGAAGCTTCTCGTAGCACGGACGCATATTCTGATGGAGCTTCTCATCATCCAAGGATGAAGAGGACAAGAAGCACTGATGGCGGTGCCTCCCAGTCAAGTGGGAATGAGAGCTCAAGGAGTTCCTTGATCTTGACCTCAGCCATCGACCCAGAAGTTGATGTCAAGGAGAAGCTGTCTGAAGAGACATGTAACTGATGTGCACCATTTCTGACTGCGCAACCTCCAGTGGAGGCTGATCCCAACTGGCAGGGGCTAGGGACACTGACTACTCCACATCCTCCTGAGTGAGGACCGGAAAGACCTGGGTCTTGGAGATCGACTCCTTGTCGATCCTCTCCAACAATTAGTTGACGGAGTCAAGAAAGATATCGACTGTGGTCAAGGTTGTCAAGCCCGACAGGGATACTGTGGAGCTAGTGACCTGTCCCTCAACAAATTTTGGCTCGGCAGAAGCCGGACGCTCAACTGGCTTTGAGTGGTTGGGGGCATCAAGGGAGTGGGAGGAGCTTGATCTCTCCTGGTTCGACGACCGATGGCGGTATTTCTTATGCTTGTTACCATGGTGCGCATGGCTGTCCCCGAATGTCTGGAGGACCCGGTACATTTCACAAGATTCCCCTGTGAAGGATGCTCTGACACTGCCCCAGCTGGAAGCAGTGTCGAGGCCAACAAGGTGCCCACTGCAGCCTTCACTGCCACCTCTTCCATGACTGAGAGTTGGGCCAAGGCCCCCGCCGCAGTGGAAGATGCCCTGCAACTGCCCTTCAGCCACAATTTAAGGTCCTGGTTGACTGGCTGACTGAGGAGAAGATGAGCCTTGTGATCTTCTAAAGATGATGGTAGCATCATCTGACAAGAGGCCACAACTCGCAACACCGTGTGCCACCCCAGACAGTAAAAGCGTGACACTTGTGGGTCCATTCACAGCATCTTCTGTCAGAGCGTGATGCACTGTTTGAAGTCTGGAGCTTGCTTTGCTTCCTTGTGTTCCATCTTCTGTCACCAAGGGATGGAGAAGTATCAAGAAGAGTACAATACTGAAAAGTTGGAAGAAAACAATCAGTGTTTGCCAATGGCGCATATTTTAGACCCTACAATGTGCTGAGCTGTGAAGGAGGAGACTGAAACCTTCCAGCAGAAAGGAAGATCTGATGTCATGGGGCGGAGCTGAGGGATATACTGCCTGGGTGGTGGGAGGAGCTTTGTTTAAAACGTTCTGACGAATCAGCTCTGCTGGAAGATCTGCCATCATGTGCATAAGCAAGCAATAATACCTGACAAGGTGGGCGGTATTAGGCAACACCGATCCGCCCAGGGGTGTAATTATAGCCCCTGGAAGGTCCGGTATTGCCTATACTGCCCACCCTGGAGGGCATTATTGTGCTTAGAAAATGGGCATCAGCTTAGATTTTTTTCCAGTAGTTAACAAATAGGTACAACATTGAAAAATAAAACCTTAAAATACAAAAAAAAAAAAAAGTTTAATAGAAAAATAGTTTCTTCCTGACACAGCTGCCTTGTTTGCCTAGTACAGTTGCCAGTAGAGGGCGCTGCAACAGCAAGCTAGCACTTTGGAAAAAGTCTTTAAGGAATTCCCTCTGACAGCAGCGTTTGACAGTTTATTTTTGTTCCCTCAGTGGTACTTCTATTCAGTTCTCGTACCACCCACCCCCATATTTAGTTTAAAGTAAAGTCTGAGCACCCATTTTGCTTTTTAATTATGTGAGTCCCGTCTCCCTGGGCTATCTTCCCTCTCCACGGACAGCCGCCCATGTCAACTGATGAAGGGTTTTGGGGTTACGTTGACATCATGATCCTGCCTGCCTGCTGCGATCCATGCCACCCTTATGCGTGATAATGCCAAAAGAAGAGACTCGCACTGTGACTGAGACTGGGAGATCAGGTACAAAAATAAGAGATTTTTTTTTTTTTTTTTATTTCTTGGAAGACACAAGTAAATGCCATGGAACTGTTGCAGTACCGGGCAGAAATGGGGGTGGGGCGGAGATGAAAGAAAGTCGTGTTTGAGGAGAAGGTTTTGAGAAGCGAGCAGTGAAGAGCGTTCCCCTTAGAAGCTGCAATACTGGTACATTTGACGAAAATAAATAAGTTTTGCCGGTGCTGTGCAGCAGAGTAGTTTTTTTAAACTTGTTTGTGTGTGTTTCTGGTGGGGCTCACTCTGTCTCGCTAATTGGCAAAAAAAATGGTGGCAGTTTGAAATTTTTTGCCCAGTGTTTCAGCCAATGAAGTAGCAGACTGGGCACAAGGATACATGGCTTGGCATATGGCAGTTTTGGACTGGTGCTTTTTATTTGGTGGGCATCTATTAAAAGTTAATGTATCCCTGTTGAAGGGGCACTAGCCAATCAGATGCCTCCAAATAAAAAGCCCATTTTCTAAGTGAACCATATCTATGCCCCTACAAAAATGTATTCTTTAGCAAACTGTGGAAGCTTAAACTTATTATGAAAGCACAAAGTGCTGAAGTGCAGAGTTGTTCTTTAAACTCAATGAAGTGCCCTCTGAGAAGATTTTTGGCAGAGTCAGAGAGGTGGTGGGGTCTCACTGGTAGTAATACACTGGACTTAGACCATTGCACATCCAGCATATTTGAGCACTGATCTGGGTCGAAATCCCCCCAAATGTACCATGTCCAGTAGTCCATGTGTAACTAAGGAGGGCAATGGCACTTGGCTGACTGCCCTCTCCCTCAGAAGTCACACTGGACTTGGCCTACCCACTGGTGGCTACTACATGTGTTTCCCCCTCAGGGATCCTCACTGCACCAGCCACACCCGATGCAGTTATGTTGTGTTAGGGCCCGTGAGCATGCCTGGGGAGATCACTCTTGCAGCGACCCGAGAAGGATTAAATTTACCTAGGACATTAATGGGGTGTGGGGGGTGCCACTGCAGCCACTATCCAGGCCACTACTGGCACGATGACTGCTGCTTTTCTGGTGACAAAAATCCATGCTAGACTCATCATGAGGCCCTGCTTCTACCCATATTCACACCCCTC
The DNA here is from genome assembly GCA_016271365.2 of Neoceratodus forsteri. NCBI lineage: Eukaryota > Metazoa > Chordata > Ceratodontiformes > Ceratodontidae > Neoceratodus > Neoceratodus forsteri. Next base: position 1,393,070,080 of record CM057458.1, on the reverse strand, counting down.
TGATTCCACCAAGCTCGTAAAGTGTCTCCTCTTTAGGTGTTGGTGAAGAGGAGCACTCATTCGGGTCCCCCTTCCAGACTTCTAAATTCCTGTCTGAGCCTCATTTTTTGTGCTACTAAGAAGAGCGACTAGCTGACTGTCCCCCTGGTTGTGTCACAGGACATTTCATCTTGTTCACAACAGAGTCTACTGCACATATGGCCCCCTCAGGGAACCTCGCTTCTCCAACACCGTCCACATCTGTTACAGCAGGGTTGGTGCCATGGTCTGCAAGAGTACCTGGGAAGGCCACTCATGCAGTTGTCATAGACGGGGATGGGGTTTCAGACCCAGTTTGGGGGTGATGGCTGCTACTGCATTGGCATTACTTTCTGATTTCCCCATGCCTGCAATGAGTCAACGCAGGTAACATCGCAGAATTCCTGCAGCATACTGCTGAATAGAAGTGTTGGCACTAACTTGCACTTGGGGTTTGTGGTGACAAACAATGCTGCAAATATATGCAGAATAGCACAGTAATTAACAGCACTGAACTGCAAACCTGCAGAACTGGGTTTGAATCCCACAGTTACCACTTGCATACTGTGTGACCATGAGCAAGTCCCTCAACTTCCCTGTGCTCCCAGGGTGCACCTGGAAACGTGCCTCGGCTTAGTGTGTCTTTCCTGGTGGCTTAGTGTGTCTTTCCTGGCCAAAAATTGTAAAATAAATAAAACCAACAAGCATCGCAGTGCACCTCTGTGCATGGCACTGCTGCAAATGAACTCATTAACATCCTATTGGGGAAAGCTTCCTTGCCTCCACCTCTCCTAGGCACCAATATTTCCCTTCCTCCTTGGTTCCTCAGTATTGTCAGTTACCCGCTGTCCATTAATACTAACAGCCAATCAATTCTCCTATTTCTCCCTCCCATCTATCAATCCCCGGTCGGCCCTCATGCTTGCAAAGCAAACCAACTGTGGCTGTGTGGCCCAAAAAGTGCCTTTTTTTCTTTATATGCAGGGCAGCAGGATAGCAAGAGCCTCCTTGGCAGCCGTCTGACTCTTGGAATGAATAGGCAAAACTAATCCCATCTCTGAGCAAGTGGCTGTGGTGGGATTTGAACCTGGGCTCACATGGCTCCTGTACTTTAATATCTTTGCATGTACTGTAGCTCTCACCTATCTCTATTCTTGCTTTTATTTTTATTTATTTATGTGAAACTTAGTAACCGAGAAAGGTTCTCTGAGCAGAGGTTTGTTTCTACGTGAGACCCGGTGGAAGGGTTACAAGAGGAAACAGTGAACCATAATACAGTACAAAACATTATACACTCAAAAGTGCAGCCAACTGTACAGTAAGAATAATACTTCACTGGTCCAAACGTGGAACAGGTTAAAGTGCAAATACAAGTGCAAGTGGAAAACAGATTAGGCACCAAAGCAGAACAAAGTGAGTCAAAACACTGCACTAGGGACCAGATGAGTCACAGGGAACCAAAAACATAAAATAAACACTATGGTGGACCTCCAATGAGAAACAGGTGCAGTTGGGTGGTAGCGTTTTAACTGACACCTGAGGGAGCCAGGGAGGTGGAATGGCGAAGGGATAGAGGGAGCTGGTTCCAGAGTGAAGGCAATCGAAAGAAGAAGGCAGAGTGCTTAGCAGAGGAAAGGGGGTCAGGAGTGGAGAAGGTTCTCTCATCTTTAGAATGGAGGAAGCATTGGGGAGGGCAGAAGAGAGGGATGGAAGGGAACTAAACCAGTACTTGGAGATGAAGGAAGTGCTATGTGACTGTTGATGTAAAAAACAGGGGAGGATGGACAGGGAGGAACAGAGGGAGTGGCAGTGCGTACGTGGAGGGAGTTAGTTGCAAAGCGACAAAAGGCATTACAGAGTGTGTCCAGTCTGGCTAGAGAAGTGGATGGAGCTGTACCATAGACCACGTCTGCATAGTGAAAGACCAGGAACACCATTTTGGTGACCAGCTCATGGCGGACCAGCAGGGATAGACAGTCTCTGTTATGGTACAAGGCACCAAGCTTAGGGCACAGTTTAGCAGGGATAGCATCAATGTGGTCTGAGAAGTCAATCTTACTGTCAAGTCACATGCCGAGTTACCCAAAGGATGGAACTACTTCAAGAGTGGAGCTGTCCAGCATGCTGAATACCGGAAGAATTTTTCCCTTATACTAGGTCCTTTTTTCTCATTGGTTTTGTGGGTCAGACCGGATGCCATATCAGCTACCTGCACTCTAAAAGAGAATGGTCCCTTTTGCCCAGAAGACCTCTCTGCTCTGTGGTAAGTACCGGAATGAATGAAAGATGTCTTGCCTATATAGTAAAACCTGATTGGCTCAGGCTATAGTCAAATACGTCATTCATTCATTATCATTTATTACATTTATCACAGTACAGAGAGGACATCTTTGCAATGCTGGACAGTTTTGTAATTTATGAGTACAAAATGGGCTTTTTTGGGGAGGTGCTCAGGGGAACAGGGAGGGGGACCAGTGGGGGACTGAGTCTGGGGAATTAAGCTTATGGTCAGGGTTGGGTGAAGGTCACAGTCTAAAACAAGTTCTAGTCAGAGCCGATACAGCTGTGGAGAGCCTTTACGAGCAGCAAGAGCTTTGAAAAAAATATGTTGTGCTCTCACCGCACCGGAGTCAGCCGTAAGTAATACTGCAGCGATTACAGTACTGCACATACGTGATACTCATGCATGCACAGTTTGACCGGAGTCAGCCGTGCGCAACATGGTGGCACTGACATGACTAAGTATGCGCTATACTCACACATTCGCAGTTTAAGTCAGCGCTGACATGGTGCACATGGCTGACGTCACTTCTGCAATTGCAGGAAGGAAAAGTAGTGCACCGGGAAGGGTGTGTGTTTATGCAGCCTGTGGAGGGGAAGGGCTGCACAAACAGAATCACTGGAAACTATGCCGGAGCACTGTGGCAGCACATCAGACAGTGCTCCGGTCATGTGTTTCCACAGTGCTTTTATACAAATCTGATGACGGCAGAATATCTGCAGAGCTTGGCCCATGCAGCTGTAAAAATCTGACTGCTGTTTATCACTGTAGATCTGGAAGCCCTGACTCAGTGTCAGTATTGGGATTTTACCCAAGTGCCTAGTGTGGGGACAGAACCCACAGCCTTCTGATCTTCCAGTCTCAGAGGCGAGTGTGCAACCTGCTGAGTCACTGACACTGCCACTTACTTCCCCAAATGCTGAAAAAGTTAAATGCATCCGTGTTGAAATGCTTTGTACATGTATATATTTTTTTCATGGCAAAAAACTGCGTTTAATGCATCAGTTAGGGTTAACGCAACAAAAGTGAGGAAATAAGACGTTAGAGTTGAGCCCCTAACCCCCCCCCCACACACACCCATCCTCCACAAACTGACAGACGCTGGAGTGGCCATGGGATCATGTGGCCCAACTCTCACCCCATTCCATGTGTAAACAGGTTGACATACTACAGTAAAGGACAATGGGGTGAGAATTAGGCCTCATGACCCCATGGCACCCCCAGCGTCTGTCAGTCTGTGGAGGATGGGGGTGTGTGGTATGGGGGGGTTAGGGGCTCATCCCTAACATCTCATTTCCTCAATTTTGTTGCTTTAACCCTAACTGATATATTAAATGCATTTTTTTGCATTGAATTTCCTTACTTTTTGAAAAAGTGTAATATAAGCAGTAAATAGCATGTGTTAATGGGAACACGGGGCCCAAACTAAGCTGCCCATTTCTGCATAACAATAAGCATCTGTGACATAGCTACAGAGCCATACAGCAGCCCTATAGTGCAAGGAACCCTTGTAACACTAATTTACTGATATCTCAGGAACCGTAGCAGCTAGAAAAAAAATTCAAGTGTCATTGTAATCGTGACAACAAGCACTGCTCGTAACACAAATTGACTTAATCTGAACCTCGCACTGTTTCCAACATATGGCCACCAAAAAACGCAATGGGTGGCACAATGTAATCCTATAGGGAAAATCTGAACTTCGTGATGGCACATCTATGGAACCGCTTAATTCACCAACACCTAACCAGGACAATCCACACCTGTAGGGCATCCCCTCAATACCCTGAAAATTTCAAGTAAAAAGACCAAACCATTCATTAACAATGCAATGGTAAAGTTTTTAAAATCCTAGTCTGCGAGGTAGCAAAATCCTTGACCGCGAGCTCGTGGACCAGGATTTTGACAGCTTGCAGACTAGGATCGCTAGCAAGTCACAGTCAAACAATTTTTAAATTTTAAAAAGCTATTTTTTTACCAAAACGAGCGAAACCAAAGGTGTGGCTTTGTAGAGGGGATCACCCTGAACAAAACCCATGCCTAATTTGGCCCAAACGTCACCCGTGGAGAAAGCTACAACATTTTGTTTGGAGGAAAAACTGAAAAACAAGATGGCGGCTCATGGACAAGGAATTTTCTGGTGGACAAGGATCCTAGTCTCCGAGCTATAAAATCCTTGACCGTGAGCCCAGTCTTTGTCTGAAAAATAACCATATAAATCTTGGCGAGAACTGAACATGCTCAGAACCCGAAAATAAAAAATGTGATAACTTTGGAACAGATTAATATTTGTTTACCAAACCAATGCTGGAGTGTTCCTTGACCCAACCTCTTTTTACGTTTCAAATTTCGGACCAAAAGACCACATGGTATGGTTGCAGCGCCATGGGGAAAAAAGTGTAAAAAGCTGGGAAAAATTTGTTTTTTAGCCTTCTGCTGTGCAGAAACCGTAAGTCCGACTGAAACACAACTTGGTAAATCAAGAGATCTACCATACCAGACCACGTATTCCAAATTTTGTGCAAATCCATTGAACGGCTAAAACATTGTTAACGTGCAAAAACTTAGATTTAAACATTAAAGTGCCTACTGAACCCTAACTACAGGGGCGCGACGGCACCCCTATATTCTATATAGATATATATATATATAAAATATGTATGTAAGTATAAAAGTAAGTGCATGTGTATATGTTTAAAAACATGTGTGTATATGTATAATGTGTATATGTACAGTATATAGACTATTCTGGATGGCAAGTGTTGCCTACCTATCCCACAAAAACGTTCGGTATAACTTTAAATTTATTTGGTAGTATATACGGTCTTAGCTCTAAGTATAGGTTTTATTTGAATTTTGCATTCAAAATTGTATTCCCTTTTCCCCTTTCCCCAAGACACATCTGGAAACAAGCTACTGTAGCACAGTATGCCTTTCCTGCTGAAACTGTTCAAAATAAATAAATATATAAATAAATAAATAATGTAGTCTGAGGAGTTTCAAACGTTCCTTATACGTCTTATGTTCCAAACCTTTTCTTGTTGCCTTCCACTGAATAAATACAATTGTCTTCCTATTAGTGACCACAAAACTGTGAGCAGTAATCTATGATAGGTTATATATTGTATGAAGTTACAGCATTATGATGGTATGCAGCTGTATGCCAATGTTGAGTTATCTACATTGTTGTACATTACTGGATTTTATTTATTTATTTTTAATAATCCATACATTGTCTACATACTAATGACACAGCTAAGGATGCTCCTTACAATCCGTGATCTTTTTTTTTTTTTTTTTTGCACCACTGTATTCATTTTTGGGAGATCACTTGCAACCTGGCATTTGCTCTGTTTTGTTAGGTTAACAATGCATTAACCTTATCAACTGCAAAATTCTATCTCTCTCCCTCTCTCTGCATTTATAACACAGGGATCACCCCTTACCACCCGCACCAAAAGTGACCGTTCACACAAGAAACTATTTTGCTTCACATCACAAGGCAAAGAAGAGGAATTGAAAAATAAATCTCACTGAACTAATTGTTTTATTATGTCTTTGACTACAGACCCTTCTCTGCTTTGTGCTTCACTGACTTCAACTTTGGAATGTCAGTAATGAGGGGAGGTGCACTATCCAGTAGCATAGCATAACAGCACAGCAGAAATGTGATTCTTAAACACAAGGTCCTCAGCCTAGAAAAGCTGTGAAAGGATTATCCCGGGGGATTATTTGAATATAAAGGAGGTACAAATCAACAAATATCCCATATAATCAGATATGTACTAGCTGTCAGGTCACTTAAAGCAGGCATGAGGAGAGAGATGAGAGAGTCAAGCTGAAAAAAATAGTGTTGCAACTGGTCCACTCAACAGAGAGAAGAGAGCATTTCATTCAACTGGTGTAGTGATTTGTAGTTGTGGAAGGATACACTGAAAACTCCAAAAAGTTGTGCTTCAGTATCCCATTTTTAAAGCGAAAGAAAGACAGCTGTAGGCTCCACCCACAGCCATAAAAACAACGACATTATGTGTCAACCTCTTCATTTCTCAATCATGACACTTCCGCTAGTATAACTGGTATTATTAATTTGTTAATTTTTTCCTCTGCACTATCTTTACCCAACAACTACACCGCAAATACAAGCAAGCAAATATTCGGCATTGACATGTTTATCTATTAACCTGTTGTGAATGAAAATCTTATCTCTGCTCTATCGAGCTGCTCTGAATGAATGTGACATTCTGTCCTATTTTCCTGTTCATTTTTTGAAACTTCAAGTTTAAGTTACAAGCATCTGGGGGTGCTGAAGAGCAGCTAGCATCAAAGACTGACAGTACATTACATTTGTATAAGGGTTCATCTATAGTATACAAATTGCTGTTTTCAGTCATTACATTAAATGGAGGCATAGGCTGTTAAATCACAATGAATATACATACTCTGGAGCAGGTTTTCAGCTGTCATGTCTAATCTGAGCTGCTATTCTTACCGGATATCTGAAGTTGTAATGTTTATACCTTTTCCTGAAGTTAAGCATGCTATTTTCTTGTTCTGAATCAGTTTCTGCACTCTGACCTAAGTACCTGCTGGAAATTAATTTCTGATCCCCGACCTATTTACCTGCTTTGAACCAGTCTCTATTCTGACCTATCAGCATGCTGTGATTCAGTCTCTGACCTATACACCTGTTGTCACTCAGTGTGCCAGTAAAGATGCCAAGAAAAGTTCTTGTCAGGAACATTTTTGTTTTTAGATAACTTTCAGTATTTATGTTCTTGCTAGGGTAAGAACCCAGGTCACTGTCTCTACACTGTACCACTGACTTGCATACAGCTCCCTGACGCAGTGGATTTTTTCAGTCAGCCACAAAGGAGACCAAGGTTCAAATCCTACCAAACAACAAAAGATTTTGTATTTTAAGCAGCAGATAAGGGTTTGAATTCATACTTTTCTTCAAATATCTTTATTGTTTTAGTGCCACTTGAGTGATGCATTATCTATGTATCCCTACCAGCGTGGTGCTAGAATAGTAGTTATAAAGAAACCAAGCTTAAAAATAAGCAGCAATTTGTGCAGGAAGGAAATGTTCCTGAGATCTTTAGCACCTTCACTAGATGAGCGCTGTCACTCCACCTCTGACACCAAGAGTCAATTTACCTGAGGCATACCTGACCTCTGACCTGTTTACTTGCGTGAATTAGTTTCTGAACTCCAACCTGTTTGCCACTAGTGGTTTAGTTTCTGATCTATAGTATTTACCTGTGTGAATCAGTTTATGGGTCTCCATTGTGTTTTTCTCGCTGAATGTCTTCCCACAGAGCTCACACATGAAATCCTTGATACCTGGTGAAACAGAAAGGACAGTGATGTTCCAGGGAAATGACCAAGTACACTACCAATAAAAAAAAAATGTCTTCTCTCTGTTGTTAAGAAATTTTTCCAACTAAGTCTCAGTTCAACTTTCCACATGACTAGTCCAAATACCCAGCACCAACGCAAAGACTGCCTGTTCTGCCTGTCTGCCATGCTGCATTCTGCAACATGAACTCCTCTACACAAACAACTGAGTGAAGACCAACCCATTATCTGACTTGTGGCCAGACATCAAGACTCCAACCCAAATCTCCAGCGGCAAGGCCAGGTTTTTAAGCCCAGGTCGCTCAGTTCCTTTTAAGTGCTGTTGTGCCTTGGGATCTGCTGTCCCTCACTGTTTCCTTAAAATTCTTCAAAGTGTGATTCTGACACTCACAGTGGCACAGTGCGCTTTCATTTCATGTTTACAAATGCACTCTTCCCTACCCCTCTATGAGTGTATCAGCCCCTGCAAGTGCAAGGGACAATGAAGAAAAGGGACTGAGTTACTGTATCTGTGTCAAGCACTTACCCAGCTGTATGCAGAATAGAATGTTTTTATACAATGCCTTTCAAACACGAAGAAGAAAAAACAGGTTACTCGCCTGTAACAGTAGTTCTAGGAGTGGTATACAGTATGTTGTTCATCCACACTATCTGGCATGTCCTTTCCCTTCAAGAATCTTGCCAGAAGGTCTTGAAGTTGGCTCCTCCCACCCACCCGAGTGGTATAACCCTCGGCTCCGCCCCATGATGCCAGATCTTTGCCACTGGAACCTCAGGTTGTGCGTCGAAGCCGAGGCGGTCAGGTGGGTTTGTGTAGATGAACAACATATACCACTCCTACAACTACTGTTACAGTTGAGTAACCGGTTTTTCTAGGATCGTGGATATGTTGTTCTATCCACACTGTTTGGCAGACTCCAAGCAGTTCTCTGGGAGGAGGGAGGAAAAGCAGACACCCCCTCTATACTTGGGGAACAGACTGGAGAACTGAGGCCCCAAAACTAGCACCCCAGCGTGACTCTAGGTTGATGTGGTAGTGGGTAATAAAGGTGTTTGCTGTCTTCCAGGTGGAAGCCCAGCAGATTTCCTGGATAGGGATGTCCCTGGAAGCAGCCACTGACGCAGCAGTATGGTGGGTAGAATGAGTTCTTATCCCTATGGGAGGCGCCTTGCCTGCCAACCAGTAGCAGAGATCAATGCAGGATGTAATCCATCTGCGGTCATCCTCTTTGTTGCAGGTCTGCCATGTGCGACTTCAGCGTAGGTGGCAAACAGCTGGTGAACCTCTTCCCGAACTTCCACCGTCCGCTCTTTATAATAAGAGAGAACTCGTCTCAGGTCCAGAGTATGGAGCCTGTACTCGGCCTCCGAGGTGTAGTTCAGGTAGAACACACACAGAGTCAACACCTGGTTAAGATGGGACTCGGACACCACCTTCGGAAGGAATTTCAGATGGGGGCACAGGACAACCTTGTCCCTGTAGAAGACCAGGTAAGGGCACTCCACTGAGAGCACCTGGAGCTCCCCAGTCCTTCTGGCTGACTTGATAGCCACCTGGAAGACGGTCTTCCACGACAAATGTGACATCTCACATTTGTGCATCGGTTTGAATGGCTTGCCCATGAGCTTTGCCAGTACCAGAAGTAGATCTCATGGAGGTGAAGGTTCACGCACCAGAGGGGATATGTGGTTCAGGCCTTTAAAGAAACGCCAGACCATCTTATCCTGTGCCACCGTCTGCTGACCAGCTCGCGCCCGGTAAGCAAAGATGGCTGCCAGGTGCGACTTAATGGCTGTACACCGAAGACCCCCTTTGGACAGGGAGCAAAGGCAGTCTAGGATGCTAGCCACTGGACAGGATAAAGGGTCCAGAACCTTACCCTGACATCAAATGGAAAACCTTTTCCATTTGAAGGAATAGCACCTCCTGGTCAACTCCTTTCTGGATGCTTCCATTACTGTGAGTACATCCTCAGAGAGACCCAGAGCCTGGAACTCTAGCCACTCAGGAACCAGGCTGTCAGGTGCAGGGATTGAAGGTCCAGATGGAATACCTTCCCTTGACTGACTGATAACAGGTCGGGGCATACTGGAAGATGCCTCAGAGGCCGGGGCTCAGGCTGAGGAGATGTGGATACCAGAACTGGCGAGGCCAGTCTTGGGCTACCAGGATCACTTGTGCCTTGTCCCTCCTGACCTTGAGGATGACCTTGTGAACCAAGGGGAGTGGAATGAAGGCATAGAAGGGGCCTGGGGTCCACGGCCTCGAGAAGGCATCCCTCTGCAGCGAGTCCTGCTGAGGGGGGAGGGCATGAAACAGCCTCGGCTTGGTGTTCTTCCTGGAGGTGAACAGATTCACCTGAAGTCTGGGACCTTTGATGCAACCCCTGCACCATTTTAGCTGCCCTTCTCTGGACCACCTCCACCCCATCCTTTCTAAGGTGCAGACTCAAGAACTGGACACAATACTCCAGGCTGGATCTCACAAGCGAGCGATACAGTGGCAACACCACCTCCCTCCTCCTGCTGCAGTTACCTCTCCCCATGCACCCCAGCATACCACTGGACCTACCCACTGCTTCATCACTCTCTCTCACCACGCAGAGGTCATCAGATATAATAACCTCAAGGTTCTTTTCCTGCTTAGTGACCATCAGTGCCTCCTTTCCCAAGAAGCTCAGAGTGCTTTACATAGCAATGAGTTAGATAATGGTGCAGAGATTACATGCCAGAAACTGGATATGCCTTTGCACGACAGGCGATATCCCAGGCAAAGCCACAAGTGACTGTAATACAGCTTGAGCAAATGAGAGAGAATGACTGCCGAGGAAATCCCCCCAACTTTTTTTGGATTATTTATTTTTATAATGCCTATTCACACAACAACCTCTCAATGCCAGGGGCTGGCAGAATAACTTAGAGATTAGAGTAAAGAGCTATGAATAAGCTTGGTACATACAGCAGACCAGGGTTTGATTCCCACAACCTCCACTTGCATACTGTGCGACTCTTGAGCAAGTCACTTAACCTCCCCAGTGCTCCCAGGTTGCCCCTGACAACAGGAACTTGTGCCTAGTGGGCCTTACCCGGTTACCAATGACTAAAATATAGAGGATAATGCATGGGCAGCAGTTAGCAACCACAGTGTATTTGCACTGAGAGGGTACCATGACAACTTTGTAAACCTCGGGAGTGCAACTTGAGAGGTCTACAGTTGCCATGGTGCCCTTCAGATGCAAATTCACCGCGGTTGTTAACTGCTGCCCATATACTGTCTTATATAGTGTATGGGCACCAATGCAGGAGTGGAAAATGCTTGACTTTGCCACACATCAACAGGTAAATACCTAGTAGTCCATACACCACGCTGCCCCTTACATTGAAACACAACACATTCAGCTTTAAATGACACAGTCCCTTACCTTAGAATGAAGAATCTGACACAGTGATTTTTGCATCAGGAAAAACTGGCGTTATTTAACAACATTAAACCGTGGCCACCATTACTAATGTTTTTTTTTTTTTTACTCAGCTCGAGTACAGAACTGCTGTTTGTGTTTGAAAGCTGCCATGTGGTACAGATGCCCGCTAAGTGCTACTGTGGTAGAATGTGACAGCAGGTAGCATTCTTTCTTGTTCTGGTATTGTTCTGGCAAAAGGTTGTTACCAGCAAGGATAAAGTCAGAACGATACCATAACAAGCTTGTATTTCAACTGAATTATGGTGGTAATAATGTGCCACCATACACTATAAATAAATTATTAAAAAAAAAAAATAGTTTTTTTTTGTATCACACGGCATGTAGATGCCCCTATCTCCAATCATATGACAGTATAGCATACAGTTTCTTATTGGGTGCTTGGAACACATACACAACACAAATAGCCCACTGTTACTAATATTTTTGTTACTGAAAGGTTTTTGTATCAAGCTAGGTGACGTGCTTTGGATAAGACAAATAGAAATACCTCTACTGGTAGTGGTTCACTAGTTTACAGAAGATCTAAAATTAAAAGAGGCAGTGGAGATGCACCAAATGGACCTGAGGAAGCTCAATAGTTTGTGAAAAAAGTATTTATAAACCTGCAAAGATTAATATGAGAGGATGAGGACTCTTTTTTTATAAAATACCACGGGAGTGATAAATAACAGTTGGTAAACAAAAAGCACTGTTTTGACTTGCTATCCAGCTGTGGTGGAAGTAACGTATATTCAAGGAACGGCTCAACAGTAGGGAGAAGGGTGAGCCATTCAGTGGGAACAAATGCTTTGAACTGGTGAATGAAGCCTGCCAGTCTCCCTCACATCACTCACCCCCATAACTGAACTGACTCCTTCCAATGTTGGCCATAAAAATAAAATTTAACCAATGCACTTGCGTCCCAGGACCTCAGTGGGGGGCCAGTATTGTGTGGCCAATGGGAAGGACAGCTGAACAGCCAAACAATTAGGACAGGCGGCAATCAGTGAGTGAAATAAAAAAAAAGAATTACAAAAAGGGAACCTACGTACGGTTGGGGGGGGAGCCTGCAGAAAAAATGAAACTCCATATTGCTACCCATAATGCTTTGTACTACGTCTGGAGATTTGGAGTGTATGCATGTGGTTGGGAGAGACACAGAAACCAAACAATTTGGGCATGTGTTCTCTCCTTGAATCCTTTTCAAGACTCCTGCATGCTGCTCTTCTTGGACTCTGCCTCTCACGTATGCTACCTCTGAGTATATTACACTTTCTGTTTTACTTTGGGACTAACCTGGAACTTGGATGGGACAGTGACTGCACTACACTGAGGGTGTATCAAAAAAAACACAAAATGTGTCTGTAGTTTGCTGCTCTCAGGTCTACAGTGGAACAAATGTAAAAACCTGATCTTCGAGGATATCTCCTCCATTAGGCCCACACCTTTGGAACTATAGCTATCAGCGCTGGGACCACACAGAAACTTTTGTTAGCAGGGGGATCACACAGCAGTGTACCACATTTGCGTCTATGTAAGCGTTGGTGGCCCCATCACTCCCCAATTCTTTTCCCATTGTCTATCATCCTTGTCAGACCCGCTGAAGGAAACATTGTAAACCTGCCCACTGCCATTTTTATTTTACTAAAATGTTTATTTCATTATCTCTGTATGCCACCAAAGTCTTAATTTCAGTACTGTAAGTGCAGAGATAAAATTTACAAAGAACACACACACATGGTTTGTGTGTGCTGTTTGGGCCCATCTCACAACATGAGGATTTGTGAGATTTGCCAGAGTTTTAACCAGGCTACAAGGTGATGTCGCAATAAAGTTTCAGAAATTCCTCCTTTTCAAAACTTTGAATGCCATGGAGAAGGAACAGGGCCCAAAGTCTGTATCTTGCTCACTGTCGGCTGAGAAGTAGCCACTAACATAGAAGGACTGGGACAAGAAACGGTCATTGTTCTGGCCCTCCTTCATCTGGCCACAAGCACAGAGAGAAAAAGAAAGAAATGCTTCACTAGTAAGGTCCCAGCTGCTGTTAAGACAAGGTGAATCTACTGTGTCATTGCTCACTCCAGCAGTGTTGACAACAGCCCCAATGTCAATGAGATACCAAGGTCGGGGGCTTGGCTTAGGCACTGTTGTACCTACTGTGGACAGTAGGATACCACCGTCGTCGGGCCAAGGCCTGTCAACACAAGTAGTCCCAAGCCCATTTACAAGGTGCTGTCAACTCTCAGGCTGTGCTGGTGTCGTTCTCAGAGATGATCAGATGCATTTCTGCCTGGACTACAAATAGAGACAGCTATTCCACAGATGGGCCCTCCTGGTACTCAGCCCTTGTCGATGACTTCTACTAGCATGCTGCAGATTCATACTTCTCAGTCACCACTGGTGTCTCCGTTGCATTCTGGAGCTCTCATCATCAACCAAGACATCGACAATGAAGTAAAATATAATCCTGACCTCATGGTTTTAGAGAAGTAGTATGAGGGGAGAAGAATACGTTACACCTCTCTCTAGTTCTACTCTCTCACTTTGCAGTGAGGACTCTGTTGTTTATACCTCGAGGTCTCCTCCTGAGGATCACACTTTTTAAGCCATGATGCACAAATGCAAACTGCCGTGGGCTATGCTGTGGAAGAGGAGGATTCCATAAATTGAAATTTAATGGAATTTTTGAAGGTGCCTTGCACACCCTCCATTATAATTCCACCTATACAGCATACCCTGCATTAGCGGATGCTACCTTTGCTGCATAGTGCAGACCAAACTTACTGTCAGCAGTTCCTAGAATGGCTGATGAACAGTATCCTGCACTATCTGCCAAGCCTTATTATGCAAACCAGATAGACACTGACTCTGTAGTCATCATGGCTGCTTATTCTAGATCTAGGGCACCTAAATACATGAGTACTTTGCCGCCTGATGAAGAATCTAGGAGGTTGAATGTGATGGGCAAAAGTACTTATGCCTCTGCCTCACTGGGCTTTAGGACTGTAAACTACCAGGCCCACATGATAAAATATCAGAATAGCCTGTGGAAAGCTGCACATACTGCAGCTCATGCTTTGCCTGATGGCTCTGCCAAGAAAGAGTTACTTAAAACACTAACTTCTGATGCAGAGGTTGGCAAACATCTGCTACACTCCTATGATGCTTCTGCCAGGGCTGCTGCTTCTGGCTTTTGCATGAGAAGAAATTCTTGGCTCAGAGTTGCTGACTTTGTCAATCAGGTGCAGCGAGCAGTTCTGAATACCTCTTTTAGAGGGACAAAACTGTATGGCTATGATGTTGAAGAGGCTCTAAGGGGCCTTCAGACCTCAAGAAAGACACTAAGGTCTGTAAAGTCCCTGCATACCACTCCTGCCAGGAGTCGTGGGAGGGGATCCTTTCTTCAGCCTGCTGCCAGTTTTGCCTTCCATTAGCAGGGCTGAGATAAGGAAAGTGGTCCCCTGTCAGGCCCCCTTCCCCCAGGTGTCCATACCAAAGCACCGCTCCCACTGGTTCTACATGACTATCTTCTGGACATATCTCACCTCCACTGTTATCTCTGAGGGGGTTGTGGGGGACAGACTCTCCCTGCATCTTAAACAATGGTGGGAGATTACTACGGACAAGTGGGTCCTGGTGCAAGAAGGCATGCTCTGGAGCTTTTAGATACCCCTCCAGATCATTCTCCACCTCTTTACTGTTCTCCCACAGGCCATTTGTCCCTTCTGAAGGAAGAAGTTCAGTCATCATTCCAAAAACGTGCTACAGAAGCAGTTTCTCCTTGACAGAGAGACAAAGGTTTGCATTCCAAATACTTCCTCATCCCAAAACTGACAGGGGATCTGTGTCCTGCATTGGATCTCAACTTCTACACTGAATAGAAGTAGTTTTGGTTGGTATCACTGCAAGCCCGGATTCTCCTTCTGCAAACTGGGGACTAGCTTTGTTCTCCGGACATGAAGGATACACACCTTCACATCAAGATCAGGAATTCCCACAGGCAATACCTCTGCTCTGTGCTGGAGGCAGAACACTACCAGTTCAGAGTATTGCCCTTTGGCCTGTCTTCTGCACCACAGGTCTTTGCCACATGTGTGGCAGCAGCCCTTCACAGGGAAGGCCTGTATGTATTCCTTTATCTGGATGACTGGCTTCTGGAGGTCAGCTCCGGAGAAGCTCTCCTACATACCCCATCTCGGTCATGTCTGTTGTTCAACAACTTGGGGGTCCCACTGAATATGCCAAAATCAGTGTTGGTTCCCTGCCAAAGACTGCAATACACAGGAGCAGTCTTGGACACAGAGAAGGGATATACTCTTCTGCCACAGGACAGAGCAGGCAAATTGATTGCTTAAGCACAGTTGGTATACAGGAGTCATTGTATCTCTGTGAGAACAATGTTACGTCTCCTGGGTCTCATGGCTGCAGCCCTAGTGATTGTGCCACTGGCTCGCCTCCATAGGAGAATCCCTCAGTGGACACTCATGGTACAGGCGGATCAGCCGACAGACAAGCTGGATAAAATAGTTCTTATCATGTCTCCCCTTCACAGAGTATGGCTACGGTGGAAGGATCACGAAAAGCTACTAAAGGACATTCCATTCCTTGTACCAGCTCCTGTACAGATCCTCACCACGGATACCTTGGGCTCTGGCTGGGTTACTCATCTTGGCCCTTACTAGCCGCAAGGGTCATGGGCCAAGATGGAGGCAGGTTGCTTATAAATGTCCTGGAAATGAGGTCTGTCCTGTACAAGCTCCAGGCATTTCAGAAGCATCTGTTCCCTGGTTCTCTGTTAGTCCAGATGAAGAACGCAAGTGTGATGCTTTACATCAACAAACAAGCAGGCACTCATTAGTATCTCCTATGGAGGGAAGCACTGCCAGGCATTTCAGGAGCATCTGTGCCCTGGTCCTCTGTTAATCCAGATGGACAATGCCAGTGTGATACATTACCTCATCAAACAAGGGGGGAAATCATTCCTATCCCCTATGCAGGGAAGCAATAAGAGTATAGTACTGGGGCTCTGTCCTATCGCCTTCAGCTATCAGACGTGCATCTCCCAGGTCTCCAAAACATCTTGGCAGACATGCTAAGCAGATAACAGTCTAAGATTCATGAATGGAAATGTCCGACCTCTGTGGTAAACAACCTCTTTGCAAGATGAGGTGATCCAGAGTTGGACTTTTTTCTGTCCTCACACAATACGAGACTGCCACGTTTCTGCTAGTTCAATTTGGGGCCTGGAGTTTTTTGGCAAGACACGTTGTCCTTCCCTTGGAAAGGGAAGTCCAGTATGCTTTTCCACTAAATCCTCTAATACAGAGGGTGTTACTCAAGCTGCAGATAGAGGGTGCCATCTCATCCTCATTGCTCCATTACGATCTTGCCAGATATGGTTTCTACTTCTGCAACAGATGGCAGTACAGCCTCCTGTCCCCCTCCCGCTGTGTCAAGGTCTGCTGTCAGAGAACAAAGGATCCCTGGTCCATCCAGACCTGAAGTCCCTATACCTGCATGCATTGCTCCTAAAGACATACCCATTGCATGGTTTGGGGTATCCCCTAAGGCTGCTGATGTTCTGATTGCGGCTAAGAACCTTCTACCAGCCATACTTATTCCCTGAAATGGAAGCAGTTCACTTTGTGGGTTACTTCCAGGAATCTGGACCTATTTACATGTCTTGTAAATGCTGTGTTGGAATATTTGCTGTCTTTGTCAAACTCTGGCCTATGGTATTCCTCCCTTAAGATGCATTAGTTTGCAGTGTTCTATCAGCTCTCCATGCCCTTACTGATGGTCATATGGCTGCCCAATTAGAGGACTCCTCTACTTTTCTAAGAGGTGTCCTTCATATGAAACCTCCTATCCGTAATCCAGTCCCACCTAGGGACTTGAATTTTGTGCTTGAGAAAGTGACACTGGCTTCTTTAGGGCCAGCCGCAAGTTGTGGCCTACGCTTCCTATCATGGAAAATGTTATTTTTAGTTGCAATCACTTCTGCTCGAAGGATTTCAGAACTTCAGGCTCTAATGTGTGAGCCCCCTTTTTTGATTTTTCCCAGAGTCTCTTTACATACAAATTTTACGTTTCTACTGAACATGGTATCTGAATTTATAGTGATTCAAATGATACACCTTCCTGTTTATTACCCTGAGCATGTCAATCAGGGTGAGGCATTGCTTTATATTTTAGATGTAAACAGAATACTCAGATATGGTACCTGGTTAGAATAGAACTACCAGAATAGCGCTAGTCAACTGAGCGCTAGTCTGGATAGCACTACCAAGGACAGTGAGAAGGGATTTAGTGTTGCAGTAAGCATTCCCCATGTCGCTGTCCATGCTGCCAATAAGGAACAAGAGTACCAGAATATAGGAGGCTGGCTGAGCTGCTCCCATGGCATGGAGAGCTGAGGCATGGAGCAGCTTGGCCAGGCAGCGGTGGAGACCAAGGTTCTAATCCTGGTCTTCAACACTTTTTGTGTATTGGGACTTTGATGTGATTAACAAGGGGCCGTGGTGCTGGCCCGGTGGCGCTGAGGTTTGAGGCGCTAGACGCCACACACTGTGCCACACCAGCGACCCGGGTTTGGTGATGGACTCGGGTAGCTGGGGGTCAGCAGGGGAGGGAGAGGATGGAGTGTCTGGAGGACAGCTCTCCTCTCCCTGGGGAGGAATCCAGGGATGCTCAGTGTCCTGACGACCCCCGATGGAGATCGGAGGTACTGCAGGTAAACCAGTCGACATACGGGTCGGAGTGCGGCAGATGCTAGCAGGGCAGCTGTGCGCAGGCATCATTGCATGTTGCTCTCCGAGAGGGAAACAAAAACAAGAAAACCCTGGCAGCCGGGTGAGGCGACAGCAGGTCTCCCGGGGAGGAATCCCCACACGCTCTGTGCCGGCCATGATCCTGACCTTACACAGAAACATAGAATTTGATGGCAGATAAGGAGCGCTTGGCCCACCCAGTTTGCCCATTTCCCTACCTAATGGATAAGCTGCAGATCCTAGTTAACCAGCAGCCTACTTCTTTCTACCCCCACCCTCTAGAATTGCCTTATGACTGTCCCATGCATGCTTGAATTCAACCACTGTTTTTGACTCCACGACCTCCTCCGAAGGTCGCTCCATGCATCCACAGCCTCTCTGTGAAAAAATACTTCTTACATTACCTCCAGCCACCCCCATCTTCAAATTGTGCCCCCTTGTTCTTGCACACTTCTTTTTTTGAAAGCTGCTACCCTCTTGGACTTTGTTGATTCCCTTGAGGTACTTGAAAGTTTCTATCATGTCCCCCCTCTCCCTCCTTTTCTCAAGGCTATACATATTAAGCTCTTTTAGTCTCTCTTCATATGTCTTCTGATGTGGACCTTGTACCATTTTAGTAGCCCTCCTCTGGACAGCTTCCATCTTGTCTATGTCCTTGCGGAGACTGGGTCTCCAGAACTGCACACAGTACTCCAGATGGGGTCTCACCAGCTGTCTGTACAGAGGGATAACAACTTCCTGTTTTCTACTGGTGATGCCACTCCCTATGCATCCCAGTATCCCCCCAGCCCTCCTTACTGCCCTCTCACATTGCTTGCCCACCTTTAAGTCATCTGATATGACTACCCTCAGGTCCCTTTCCATTTTTGTTGTTAGTATCTCACCCCCCATTGTGTACTCTTCCCCTGGGTTTATGTTTCCCATGTGCATTACCTTGCACTTCTTAGCATTAAATCTAAGCTGCCATACATTTGACCATTCCTCTAACCTTGCCAAGTCCCTTCTCATCCTTTCCACCCCACCTTGTACATCAAGTCTGTTGCAGATCTTTGTGTCATCTGCAAAAAGACATACTTTTCCTTCCAGTCCCTCTGCAATGTCACTTATAAAGACATTGAAGAGGACCGGTCCTAATACTGAACCCTGCGGCACCCCACTAGTAACCCCCCTTTCTTCAGAGTGGACTCCATTTACTATTACCCTCTGTGTCCTATTCTCCAGCCAATTCTTTACCCAGGCTATCATCTTGGGACCCACTCCCAGGCTGGCTAACTTGTATATTAATCTTTTGTGTGGGACTGAGTCAAATGCCTTGCTAAAGTCTAGGCAGGCCATGTCCACAGCCCCACCCTGATCTACTACTTTGGTCACCCAGTCAAAGAAATCTATTAGATTCTTCTGGCATGACCTTCCTGCTGCGAACCAATGCTGCCTTGGGTCTTGTGCCCCTCTGGTCTCTAGGTACTCGACAATTCTTTCCTTCAGAAGTGATTCCATCATTTTCCCTTTCACTGAGGTTAAACTAACAGGTCTGTAGTTTCCTGCTTCTGCCCTGCTCCCATTTTTGTGAAGGGGAATCACATCTGCCCTCCTCCAGTCCTCAGGTACCACCCCATCCTCCCATGATTTGTTAAAGAGGGTAGTCAGTGGTGTCACTAGTTCTACCCTTAGTTCTTTTAGAATTCTGGGATGAATCCTGTCAGGCCCCATTGATTTGTCCACCATCAGTTTTAAAGAGTTCTTTCAGAACTCTTTCTTCTGTAAATGGGCTGGTATCAGCTTCTATATCCAGAGTGTTTCTATTGTTTGTTTTAGGTACCTCCCCCTCTTCATTTGTAAATATTGAGCAAAAATATTTGTTTAGTATCTCTGCCTTTTCACAGTCACCCTCTGCCCACCCCCTCCCCTTTATTAAGCCTCACTATCCCTCCCTTAGTCTTCCTTCGCTCCCTGATGTACCTAAAAAAGGTTTTATACCCCTTCTTAACTGAGTTGGCTATCTTTTCCTCAGTTCGGGCCTTTGCTGTTCTGACTGCCTTCCCAGCTTCCTTTTGCTTTAACTGATACAATTCTCTGTCCTGCTCCTTCTGTGATTCCTTGTACTTTCTGAATGCTTTCTTCTTCTCTTGAACCTTCACTGCCACCTCCTTTGAGAACCATAGTGGTTTCACATAGTTTTGTTTTGTTTATTTGCTTCACACAGGCTTGTTACCTCTGTGATGGCAGTTTTATTATTCCCCATTGTTCTTCCACCCTCCTTCCTGCCCATTTGCTAGTGCATTCCTTAGGCACTCACCCATTTTGCAAAGTCAGCCCTCCTGAAGTCCAGTACTTTTGCCTTTGTATGGTTTGACTCTATTGCTGTGTTTATTGTGAACCATATTGTTCAATGGTCGCTAGTTCCCAGATGGCTACCCACTTGTACATCTGTGATCCTCTCTCCATCTCCATTTGAGAGGACCAGGTCTAAGATTGCTCCCTCTCAAGTGGGTTCCAATACTAGTTGTCTAAGGCATGCCCCCTGTAGGGCATCTAGAATAACCCCACTCTTAGAAGTGGCTGCTGCAACTGCACTCCAGTTAACATCTGGCATATTCAGATCACCCATTAGCAACATCTCCCCTTTATCTGCCATTCTAAGTATACTTTCTATCATTTCCTTGTCCATTTCCTCCCGGAGCGGTCTGTATACAACCCCTGCGCATTGTGGTGCCATTGCCTGCCTCCAAATTGACCCACAGTGCTTCTTCCCTCCCTCTGTTTACCCTTTGTTCTGTTGCTTTGATTCCTTCCTTATGTAGAGAGCATACTCCTCCTCTTTTACCCTCCCTGTCCCTCCTGTAGATAGTGTATCCTGGTATGTTTATGTCCCAGTCATGGTTCTGTGTGTACCATGTTTCTGTGACTGCCAAGATATCCAGATGTTCCTCCTCCATCAAGGCCACTAATTCAGGAAGCCTGTTACCCAGACTACGGGCATTGGTACTCATTGCCCTCCATTTTTTGATGGCTTTACCTTCTGTAGCAGCACCCCCCACTGACCTTTCTACCTTGGTCTTTTTCTCATTTAGTACCCTGTTTTGAAGGGGGAGGCTGGGATTTTCCTGCTGCTTCCCCCCTTGACTAGTTTAAAAGCTTGCCAATGAAGCATTTAAACCAATTGTCCAAAAGACTTTTTCCCTTCCTGGACAGATGCAGACCATCCTGCCAGTATAGGCTGGTGTTCCTCCAGGTGGAACCCCAGTTCCCAATGAAGCCAAACCCCTGTGCCCCACACCATTTTTTCAATCATTCGTTAAACTGTATGGTGCAAAGTACCCTCGGCTCACCCATGCCACTGACAGACAGCACCTCTGAGAAGGATACTGTATGTGCTATTTGTCTTAGGCTCCTTCCCAACTCTACAAAGTCCTTCTGCACTGCTCTAATTTCATGATGACCCAAGTCATTTGTCCCTAGGTGGACAATGATGTCCAGCTCAGACTCCCGTGCAACTGTTCTCGTGATCCTAAGGATGCGCTTCCTGTCCCTCCAAGCCATGGCACCAGGCAGGCACCTTACTTCAGTTTTCCCTGCTCCCCCCAGTTCTATCCCCCTAATAACTGAGTCCCCCACCAGGAGCTGCTTCCTTTCCCTGTGGTGCCCTCTGCCTCCTTCCTGAGGGCCTCCCTTGTGACAGTTGTCTGCACCCTCCTTAGTCTCCTCTGCAGGTGCATCCATAGGGGAACTATGCTCCCCCAGAATGGTGTATGGATTGTGGAGTGGAACAACTGACTGGGTGTGCCTCTGTTCCACCACCCTTACCCTCTCTGAGCCCACTGTGGTCCAACTGCTGTGCTTTCTTCGAAACCTCTGAGGTAGTGGTGGTGGCTCTGGTGCTCGCTGGATGGGGAGGTTCCCTTACTACTGTCCTGTGCGGCCTGAAGACTAGCAACTTCCTCCCTCAGGGCAGACAGTTGTCCGCAAACAGGGCAGCATCTCAGCCTCCAGAAAGACTCGGAAGACTGCTACCCCATAGCCATTACATTGCACTACTCCCCACATAACTGTCTACCTTGTTTAGTTTTTTGTGTGTGTGGGTGTGATTGGTTTGTTATATACCTCTGGGGATCTTCTACCTCCTCATGTGTGGGCCAGCGAGAGGAGGGGATCCTGATACCGAAGCTTTGGTCAGAGGAGTGGTTCAGGCAGGTAGTTAGGGGTGGATGCCGAGCGAGCCCGCCTGAGAGATGCCCAAACTGTCAGGTGATAAACAGAGTTGGGAAACAAGGGACCGTGGAAATAGTATTTCCTGGCCCCACAATTTTAACTTTGTCCGTGATCCGCTCCCTCTCGGTGAGAATCCTAGGGGTGGCGGGCAGAGCCCCTGCAAAAAAAAAAAAAAAGGCGTTTATATTGTCGGCACTTTTCGACCTAGTGCTCAGAGATATTATGTTACTCACAGCAAGGACTGCAGAAAGTCCTCTCACCTCGTTTCATTCACCCCTGAGAAAGAGGGCGCTCCTGTGTCTAAACAGTGCCTATCCAAATGGCTGGCACATTATAATGTAACCCCCCTGCAAATGGGGGTTCTCAAAAGACTTCCAGGAGCTTGCTTGAATGCTCCAAGCCTGAATGGTGTTTGGCATTTAAGCCATTTATCAGTGAGTGTTTTTAGAGCCTCTGGTACTGTCTCTTTAAGAGCTGTCTGCTTGCAGACATAATTAGTTTGTATGGGGGGACTGTGTGCTTCTGAGTACCACTTGAGCTGCTGCAATTCACTTCATTTTGCAGTCACTAGGGTGCAAAGGGAACCTATCTGAAAGATGTAACTGTTTGCCAGAAATTATTTAGAGTAATAATGAAATTACAGTTTGTCTAACCTGCTTTCTTTGCAGTCAGAACTGTGTCTGCTAGTTCCCATTCTAGTTTTGAACTGCTGAACTGGACCAATCAGTGTGGGTAAGCTAGCTCTAAAATGGTGCCTTGGACGAATCAGAACTTGGACTCATAATCTGAGCCAGCCACAAGAGGATTGTATGGGCAGTGACTCTGGGAGATGTAGTTTAGACTTCAGTGCCTTTTGGACCAACAGCAGCAGTCTATTGTGAGTGACAGCCAATCCAGTCAAGAACTGGGAGGAACTCAAAGGAAGTGCCCAGTTTTGTCGGTTGGAGCTTCAGTTGAGCTTTGGCAGTGAAGAAGGAAGGAGCCCGTGCTTTTTCAGTGTGCAGTTTTAGTCAAAAACGTGTAAGGCCCAGAGTTCCGTCTGCAGCTTGTGTAACAGCTTGTTAGGACTGAACTGCCTGTGAAAAGAATCAAAGGATCTCTGAAGAGTAGAAACCAGGCTCACCCTGTAGAAGACTGGAAGAATTGCTGAAAATTGCACCTCGGTCTGTCAGGAACTGAATCTGCTGTGTATTCTCCGGTATTGTGCAGAATATTATCGATGATACAGATGCAGCCTGCCTGGTATAGTACTTTCTTTATATGGATGTGTGAAGAGGTTTGTGTACCTCAAGTGAGCCCTGCTGACATTGAAGGACCCTATCTTATTTGGAGGTCGTGAGTACTAATTCAGGGTTGCTCCCTGTTGAATTGCCACATTAAATCCAAATGGAATTACTGTACTGCTGACTGTTTAATTCTCCTTTCTCTGTGTGAAAGGGCCCCTACCAGCTGCCACGGTTTGGACTAGCTACTAGGGCTTGGGTACCCAGGGACAGTAACTGATAGGGATAGGCCTGTGCACAGAGCCATAGGTAGATTATTAGAGTGATAAGCTAATTAACCTGATTTCCCCTGTCCTTGTTATATCCCCTAAATAAATCAGAGCTGCTTGTTTCAGCAAAGTTATACTGCCTGAGGTATTTGTCTATGTTAAAGTACTGTACTGTGATTGTTGCACTGTATCTCATTTCACAGGAGGTCCCAGTGCCGGAACCAGACCTGGGGGTAAGTGTATACTGTGAAGGTAATTCTGATATATTGTGTGGGCCACTAGTGGGAAGAAAGGGGGGTTGCAGTGTCCCAGAGGGCTGTGACCAAGTTAGTTTAACTATTGCAAACCCTGACCTCTGGGTGGAGGCACCCGCCATTGGATCCAGGCCCCTCAACCTGTTAGTGGCAAATCAGGCAGGGGTAGTAGCCCCTGGGATAGCGCCATCTAGGGGTTACAATAATACATTCTGTTCCAGGAAGTATGGTTAGGAACTTCATGGTACTGTTTGTTGCCACTCCACAAGACATATGGCCAGTTCTGTTGCCCATTTCAAAAATGTCCCTGCTACTGACAGATGTGTTGCCGCTACCTGGAGCACTGTCCACACCTTCACTAAACATTACAGTCTGGACATCGTCTCTTGAAGACGTGCTGACTGCAGCCTTGCTGTACTACAAGGTCTTCTGTCCTGAATATATATCTACATGTATTAGACTGTACCATCCTTCCTGTTTACTTTGTACTGCTTGGGACTTATTTCAAAGCTGTGGCCTAATGGAGGAGATATCCTTAAGGAAGACAGAACAGCTACATAAGTATTTACCATAACAGTACATCTTTGACAGAAACTACATTAGGTCATGCTGTCCTCCCCTCCGTCCCCCTTCTGCTGTAGTGAGGGTTATATCAGATTCTGTGCCTAAAATCTACTCCCTGCACCCTGTATCCAGCCCCATGCCTCTCCTTGTATGCCTGGTGCTAGTATTATCTCCTGGTTTTCCATGATTGGAGGTCCCCCAAGCCTAGTCTCCAGCAGCGAACTGAGGAGTGATGTGGCCACCCACGCTTATACAGACGCAGATGTGGTATGTTATCATGGGTGGCCCCTGGCTAGCAAAAGTTTCCATGTGGTCCTAGCACGGATAGTTATAGTTTCCAAGGTGTGGCCTAATTAAGGAGATTCTCTTGAAGCTCTACTGTTATAGTACGTTCTTACGTAATTAATCTTTTTCAACATGCTCTGTTCCTTGTGAGGCCTTGTCAGCCTGCGGTACCAATGATGCTTTGCACTGGCTTTGGGATATATATATATATATATATGTATATGTATATATATATATATATATATATATATATATATGTATATATATATATATATATATACACATGTGTGTGTGTGTGTGTGTGTATGTGCACATGTGTACCTTTGTGTGTGGTTGAGAGAAAAACACAGAAATAAAATGACAGAACAATGTGAAGAATTGTGCCAAGCTAGTTTCACAGCCTGTCCCCCCACCTGTGTGCCTTTTGTAGTGCTTCAACATGTTGACTTTCTGAGCAAACTTGCGGTTGCACTCCTTGCACTCGTACTCTTTGATACCTTTGTGGAGCTTCATGTGGTGCCGCAGCGCATGCTTGGTCTTCATTCCTAGAACAGAAAGTCATAAAAGATGAGCGTGCTTGTGTTAGTGTCTCATGCCTAGGTTAATAGCTACCTGCAGGGAAAAGGCATTCCAGGTTATCGCTGTTAGGATAACTCGGAGGGGAACTAGATGGCCCACAAGGTCTCAATTCATCTTACCAAAGCTATGTATCAGTAGTGGGCGTCTTACTGCACATGTATACCAAAAACTATCTCTACGCCTCTGAAGTGGCTGAAGCAGCCATGTAGTGCCAGCATTCCACACTGCCACCTGGGAGCTGTGTTTCGGAACAAACTTAAGATTCCAAGCCTGGGGCAGTGGAAGCAGATCTGTGGTACTGCCATTTTGCAGCAGAACTAAGAACTGTTATTAATTTGTTCATCCCCACCCCCTCACTCCCATCCCGGTCCTACATCCTAATGACCAGGATTGCTGTGGCTGTACCGGTCCTCCAGTTGTGAAAGTGGGCACACTGAGGCCACTGCATGCTTGGCGGGGGGGGGGGTTGCAAGAACGCAGGATGGCTGCCATCCTCCATCCCAATGATCAGGGTTGATGCAGCCGCACTGTTCATTGAGCTGTGAAAGTGGACAGGTAGCCATCCTTCTCGAGACTTGGCAAACACGAGGATGCATGAACACTAAATGGACTACATCCTCTGGCCCAATTACCAGGGTTGCTGCAGCTGCAAGGTTTCTCCAGCCATGAAAGTTGGAAGGTGGCTGTTGTCACCAAGGCCACTCCATGCTTGGCAGGCAGGGAGATGCACAAACAACAGGCAGCCTACATCTTCAGTCCGTGAGGACCTCCTCTACATGATGTGCTTGGCCCCCAGACAATGCTAGTTCAGAATTGTCAGGCTCTCATACAAACCTCGGTCTCCTATCTGGCAGCATGACGTATTGCCTGTGCATAACTGGACCAGCCAACAGATTTTTAAAGACCTTGTATCACTTTCAAATGGTAGTCTTCCTATCATCACTACCAGCATTCAGCCACTTGTGTGAAACCATTACCATAAATAGCCTTTCAGTGGCCACAACCGACACACATGCGGCTACTTTTTGAAAACTGGCTACATATGTGAGAAAAATACTTTAGTTCACAGCAGACTTGCTGCAGTCGGGGATCGGAGCCTTTAAAATACAGACCAGTCTGTTTAAACTTATCATGTCACTTCAGATTTTTATCTGTAATGACTTCACAAGGTGGGGTGGGAGGAAGGTCAGTACAGACAACTATAAGGTGATTCTGTATTTTGCCTGCAAATACTCACTATTATTACTGTTCATAGTAACTATTTCCCATAGGACGCTCTCCTCCTCCGAAGGGGGGGCTGTAACACCATACCACTACCACCGCCTGTGGATGCGTGGGCAGCGGCATGGGACTTGTGGTGTGGGGAGGGGAGGACACTGTTAGGCGCTTGGCTGAGATGTGTGCATACATGTCTACAGTCAGGACTCTCTGTCCTTAGTGCCAGCATCCTCAGGGAGTGGGGTTTCAGGGACCAAACAGCAACAGGAGTGAAACATATAAAAAAAAAAACTTAAGCCGCCATTGCTGCACAGCATGATTCCCGTCAACAAGTTGGAAGGGGAACAGAGCATGGATGGTCGGTAATATCGCCACTGAGCTCTGCCGGCAGTAGGGAGACAAAAATGTGCTAAAGAAAACAACTGTGTTCCAACTTCATTCCTCCCCTGTCATGTCATTAAAAAGAAGGTTAGGGAGTAGCAGGCAGAGTGGGTGTACCATCACCGCAGCGAAACCCCAACGGTGAACACCACCAAAGCAGCAGGAATTGAGAAAAATCCGCATGTCGCTGTGGTGGTCAGTGTGCTGATCGGGACTGCCTCGCTGGGAGACTGCCCCCCACCCCACCCCAGTCCAACTCCGACTCAGAGTTAGAATCCTAGAGGGGTGTGGGGAAGGTTCGGGGGCACAGCCCCCCGACTGTGAGCACCGACATCCCGTAGCTACAATGCCGATGGTCAGCATTGTAGCTGTCGCTGTTGGGGGATGTCGGCGCTAGCACTGTCTAAGCGCTATAGGTAAACTGGCAGAGTGTCTGGGCCAAAGAGACATCACACACATACACACCTTACAATTACACCCCCTCAAACCAACACACACACCTTATAATTAAACCCCCGCAAACACACACACACCTTATAATTAAACCCCCCTCAAACACACACACACCTTATAATTAAACCCCCTCAAACCAACACACACACACACACACACACACAATTAAACCCCCTCAAACCAACACATACACCCTTATAATTAACCCCCTCAAACCAACACAAATACACACACACACCTATAATTAAACCCCCTCAAACAAACACACACACATACCCCTTATAATTAGACCCCCCTCAAACCAACACACACACCTATAATCAAACCCCCTCAAATCAACACACACAATCCTTATAATTAAACCCTCTCAAACCAACACACACACCTATAATTAAACCCCCTTAAACCAACACACACACACACACCTTATAATTAAACCCCCTCAAACACACACACACCTTATAATTAAACCCCCCTCAAACACACACACACCTTATAATTAAACCCCCCTCAAACCAACACACACACACACACACAAATTAAACCCTCAAACCAACACACACACACACACACACACACCCTTATAATTAACCCCTCCTCAAACCAACACAAATACACACACACACCTATAATTAAACCCTCTCAAACCAACACACACACACTACTTATAATTAACCCCCCTCAAACCCACAGATCTATAATTAAACCCCCTCAAACCAACACTCACACACGCACCCCTTACAATTAACCCCCTCAAACCAACACAAACACACACACCTATAATTAAACCCCTCAAACACACACACACACCCCTTATAATTAAACCCTCAAACCACACGCACACACCTATAAACCCTCAAACCAACACACACACTCCTTATAATTAAACACCCCTAAACCAACACACACACCTATAATTAACCCCCAAACCAACACACACACATTTATAATTAAACCCTCAAACCAACACACACACTCTTATAATTAAACCCTCAAACCAACACACACACCTATAATTAAACCCTCAAACCAACACACACACACACACCCTTATAATTAACCCTCAAACCAACACACACACTACTTATAATTAAACCCCTCAAACACACACACACCCTTATAATTAAACCCCCCAAACCAACACACACACTATAATTAAACCCCTCAAACCAACACACACACAATCCTTATAATTAAACCTCTCAAACCAACACACACACCTATAATTAAACCCCTCAAACACACACACACACACCTTATAATTAAACCCCCTCAAACACACACACACCTTATAATTAAACCCCTCAAACCAACACACACACACACACACACACAATTAAACCCCCTCAAACCAACACACACACACACACCTTATAATTAACCTTCAAACCAACACAAATACACACACACCTATAATTAAACCCCCTCAAACACACACACCATTATAATTAAACCCCTCAAACCAACACACACACTATAATTAAACCCCTCAAACCAACACACACACACTTATAATTAAACCCTCTCAAACCAACACACACACTTTATAATTAAACCCTCAAACCAACACACACACACACACACACTCTATAATTAAACCCTTCAAACACACACACACACACTTATAATTAAACCCCTCAACACACACACACCTTTTATAATTAAACCCCTCAAACCAACACACACACACACACACAATTAAACCCCCTCAAACCAACACACACACACACACCCTTATAATTAACCCCCTCAAACCAACACAAATACACACACACACCTATAATTAAACCCCCTCAAACACACACATCCCTTATAATTAAACCCCCTCAAACCAACACACACACCTATAATCAAACCCCCTCATACCAACACACACACTCCTTATAATTAAACCTCTCAAACCAACACACACACCTATAATTAAACCCCCTCAAACCAACACACACCTATAATTAAACCCCCAAACCAACACACACTCTTATAATTAAACCCCTCAAACCAACACACACACCTACAATTAAACCCCCTCAAACCAACACACACACACACCCTTATAATTAACCCCTCAAAACCACACACAAACACACACCTATAATTAAACCCCCAAACCAACACACACACACCTATAATTAAACCCCCTCAAATCAACACACACACACCTTATAATTAACCCTCTCAAACCAACACACACACCTATAATTAAACCCCCTCAAACCAACACACGACACACACACCTTATAATTAAACCCCTCAAACACACACACCTTATAATTAAACCCCCCTCAAACACACACACACCTTATAATTAAACCCCCCTCAAACCAACACACACACACACACACACACAATTAAACCCCCTCAAACCAACACACACACCCTTATAATTAACCCCTCCTCAAACCAACACAAATACACACACACCTATAATTAAACCCTCTCAAACCAACACACACTACTTATAATTAAACCCCCTCAAACCCACACATCTATAATTAAACCCCCTCAAACCAACACTCACACACGCACCCCTTACAATTAACCCCCTCAAACCAACACAAACACACACACCTATAATTAAACCCCCCTCAAACACACACACACACACACACACACACACACCCTTATAATTAAACCCCCCTCAAACCAGCACGCACACACCTATAATTAAACCCCCTCAAACCAACACACACACTCCTTATAATTAAACACCCCAAACCAACACACACACCTATAATTAAACCCCCTCAAACCAACACACACACTCCTTATAATTAAACCCCCTCAAACCAACACACACACCTATAATTAAACCCCCTCAAACCAACACACACACACACCCTTATAATTAACCCCCCTCAAACCAACACAAACACACACCTATAATTAAACCCCCCCTCAAATCAACACACACACACACACCTATAATTAAACCCCCTCAAACCAACACACACACTCTTATAATTAACCCTCTCAAACCAACACACACACCTATAATTAAACCCCCTCAAACCAACACACGTACACACACACCTTATAATTAAACCCCCTTAAACACACACACACACACACCTTATAATTAAACCCCCCACAAACACACACACACCTTATAATTAAACCCCCCTCAAACCAACACACACACACACACACACACACACAATTAAACCCCCTCAAACCAACACACACACACCCTTATAATTAACCCCTCCTCAAACCAACACAAATACACACACACACCTATAATTAAACCCCCTCAAACCCACACATCTATAATTAAACCCCCTCAAACCAACACTCACACACACACCGCTTACAATTAACCCCCTCAAACCAACACAAACACACACACCTATAATTAAACCCCCCTCAAACACACACACACACACACACACAACCCCTTATAATTAAACCCCTCAAACCAACACGCACACACCTATAATTAAACCCCCTCAAACCAATACACACACCCTACAATTAAACCCCTCAAACCAACACACACACTCTTATAATTAAACCCCTCAAACCAACACACACACCTATAATTAAACCCTCAAACCAGCACACACACACCTTATAATTAACCCCTCAAACCAACACAAACACACACCTATAATTAACTCCTCAAACACACAAACACACCCTTATAATTAAACCCCTCAAACCAACACATACACACCTATAATTAAACCCCCTCAAACCAACACACACACACTCCTTATAATTAAACCCCCTCAAACCAACACACACACCTATAATTAAACCCCCTCAAACCAACACACACACCTATAATTAAACCCCCTCAAACCAACACACACACACCTTATAATTAAACCCTCTCAAACTAACACACACACACACACTTTGTAATTAAACTTACTCAACACATACACACAGCATCTCCATAGTGACACTCACTGCACCAGACCTTTAGCTTGCTTTGTGCAGGGCACTACTGGTCATATGCAAAGCAGCAGTCCTATCGGGTGGAGGCTGCAGCTGTGGCCTGTATTGCACAGGGCTCTGTGGACACTACACAAAGCAGCATATCTGTTATGCAAAGACCCTGACATTCGGTTGCTTTGTGCACATCTCATAGCACTTAAGGTGTTTTGGATCTCATTTTTTTTTCTAAGACCCATGAATTTTTTATTTGTTATTGTTACTGAATTTGATTAAGGTTGGAGGTTCATGCCACCTTCCCTACTCCCACAGACACCCAACTGGAATTCTGCCAAACTGTCCTCAAGTCCAGTTTTGGACTCCCCCTTTTATACTTTAAAAAACAAAGTCCCGGTTTCAGGACTTAGGGTTTGTTCATGATTTTCTCTTATCTTCAGGTAGATGAGTGAGTTGAGGGACACGGACGAATCACGACGTGGGACATGGGGGATTCATGATGGGGGATACAGAAAATTCACTTCAAGGGACAACAGTACGAGCAGGGTGGAGTGGGTGCTACAGGTTGGACAGGGATGTCTGTTTTTTTCAATATATGTGAATGATGTTGGAAGGAAGACTGGATGGGGAACTGGGCCAGAAGGTGGGAGGCCTGAGAAAGGGTTATGCACTTGACAGGTTCGGGGGGGCGGGGGTTACTGGAATTAGGGGTTGGGCACTCTCTGCCAGTTTTATTAAACACTGGGTGGTCGAGAGGGATACAGGTTGCATGGTTGGGTACTCATTGCCAGTTTTATTAGACACTGGACAGGTGGGACAGGGTACCAGCAGCTGGTTTGGGCACCTGCTGTAAGTTTCATTAAATATCAGGCCAGCAGGAGAGGGGATACTGGCGGTGGGGCTGAACAGCCAGTTAGTATGGGCCCTTGCATACTTATGTTCCTATGAAAGTCTTCTGGCCGATGCCATTACATTAGGCTCCTTGCTGGCAACATCCCAACAATCCCCTTACCTAACAAATTTTTCCCTCATGGCTCACCCTCCTGAGGTGCCATCAGCGAGGCATTCCTCACCTCCAGTGCAGGATCTGGAAAGGTGGGCAGGGAGAGCAGGCCCTGAGAGTGTCAGTGCTGTCATGCTGATGACCACCATTTTCCCTCCAATTTGATTCCTGACATTCCTTCCTCTCCCACCAATCCTGACCGAGTACATAACCCATAGCTGGCCTCACGCACACGTAGCAGACCAGCATACCATCCCTCACAATCGCTCTTCCCAGTCAGCCTGCCGATTCTCAGCATCCCAAGTCCACCTCCCAAACATGGGTTGTCAGCATGGCAGCACAATGTCAATGGTCTGTTTTCGTTCCTAACCAAAAAGTCTTGATTATTATTGCACCAGTTTATGTGCTGTAATGCATTTTCACTCACTCAGTGTAAGCCTTGTTATACTGTACACATCAAAGCACTGGTTTCCCTCCCTCTAGGTATATATAACTAATCTCGGGTTGCCCCTGAAAAAGGGACCGCAAGGTTCCAGTGGGCCTACCCGGTTACCAACATTTTTAATAAATACAATAAATAAACAATGTGCTACAGTTATACCATCAGGCAGAACCAGAGAGGAGGGGTGGGACAGATTTTAAAGTGTTTTTTTAAGAAGGGGAGTTTGTAGGAGCTACGTCTTTTGAGGCTCCCTGGCAGGATCCCTGAACACAAAGTCATGAAATGAGGCTGTAGTTCCAATGAAGATGAGGTCACCTTTTCCGCACTCTGCGCAAAGGTAGTCCCTGATGTTGTCATGGACTCTCATGTGTTCCTTTAGCATGTCCTTCCTGGCAAAAGACTTTCCGCACTGATCACAGCCATGACTTTTTACACCTGTAAGCAAATAAAAATTCACATAGTTTAGGAAAGATCAGGACTATCGTCAGGTCGGTTTCTCTTGAATTCATTCCTAGTTACCAGTTTCATCCTCTCACTGTCCCTGAATTCCCAGAAGTCCTGCATCCTCATTCACTGCTAACAACACCTTTGTATCTATCCCATTTATTACCCCTTGGTGCCACTGTCTGTGTGCTAACTTTCAACATATAGTGCGCAATGCCCTCAGGTTTACCATTTATTTATGCAAGGCACTCGCTATGATCAGAGCCTCACTGACATCTGTATAAATGAATGGAAGCTGGTGAGGTGCTGATATCACAGAGAGCACCCCAGGTGAGGAGATGATCCTACCCAGCCCAAGGAAGCAGCTGCAATTTTATTAGAATCTGGCACGACAATGGTGACAGTAGGCAGCCCCTTTGGATGAACTGCTAAGTCAGTGGGCACAGAACACTATACTAACATTTAATCACAAAGATGTCATTTAATGATGGATACCTGTCTACCGTATAACACACACACACGTGCAAGAAAAGCATTACCTGTGTGTATGAGTTTGTGGCGCTCCAAGTTTCCAATGCTGTTAAATATCCTTCCACAAATCTCGCATGGGTGGATGTATCTAAAACAGAAAGCACAGCCACTGGTGAGAAGGAGGAGAGCTGGATCAGGCTACGTTAAATTCTAACAGTGCGTGACCTTTGGGGTCTTCAGCAGGGTTGTCTGTGAAAGGCCCCACCTAATCTCACCTGAAAGCTCCCTGCTTTGTGCTTTGGAGACCTGGGACCAAAGTTGCAAACCTTCACTACTGGCAGAGGTTAAACCATGCTGTCAGATTACTGGTGCATTTTTATTTTGTGGCAGCAATGGGATTTGGAAAATGTCAGCTTCCATTTCAGCTGGGTGACTTTTTGTATAACATTTCCCATCTGTGCCCACTGCAGCAGATTCTCCACTGGTTAACTGTTCTACAAATGGCAGCAAAAGGCGATTTTAACACACAGTACTGTACCGAAAACAGCGTTACCTGTCCGGCGCCAATACAGCCCGTTGCGCTTCACGTCCTGATTTAGATAAGTTCCTGTTTTGCCACAGCAATGCCCAGCCCTCCATATCGGTGCAGTACTCCTTGTGAGAACAGGGAGGGGGGAGACAGGTAGCACGATTTGCATGCTGACATGTGTTGCTGCTGCGGTGACGCTCTTCTGGTTTGGTGGCACGGTGTTTAAAGTAAAAGCACCTTGATCCAGAGCCGCTAGCAGATTGCAAGTAGGCAGATAGCATATAACTGTGTGGCAAATAAATAAAAACAAAGCCGATGATCGGAGCACTGCACAGCGCCACGCATGGGAGATGACTTCCGCATTCGAGAGCACTTCCTGGATACGGCATCAACATGCATGCCGGGTACAACAGTGGCCGTGATGCGATAACTAAAGAGCTGGAGTTCTTGAGCCAGAATGGGCACTTTACACTGCACGCTTGCGGACAAACCACCCACGTCAAGGAATGCAGTTCAGGCGAACGTTCGTTTTACAACAGAACAAAAAGCTGCTTAGACAGCATGGGATGGACCGCACGGTCCTTCCACAACACTTATTCCATTGTAAGACTGCATGTGTGTGCCACCAGTGACCACAAGTGTCAAAAAGTCAGCTGCATGAGAAAGAAAACTGCAGCCATAAAAAGGCAGTTTAGGGGCGGGGGAGCAGCTGTGCCATGCTAGACCCTGAAGTTAACCACAGACAACTTTCCATGCCTTGCATACACCCCATACATTTAATTCAGAAACTTAAATACCAGAGGTAACATCCAGAATCTGACATGGGGTGCGAGCAATACTTGGACAGAAACAGTGAACACTGTACTGGAACAAAGCTTGTAGCCCTCTCTCTGCCCACTAAGAGTGCTGAAAAATAGAGCCTCCTAGTGTTTAACTAGGAGGATAAAGTTTACAGTGCTGCCTCCAAGTCCACCCTGGATCCTCTCACCTAGTCTGTCACTTCGTCTGAAACGGTTTTCTCCGTATCCATCACTGGCTGCTCCATATACTTTAACCTGTCTCTCCACTACCAGGAAAGCAGGTGCCTCTCCCTCTGTGCCATGTTCTATTTTCTCCCCTGCTACCTCTCACCTCATCCTGCCCTCTAGCCCTCCCTCAGAAGCAGTGGGGCAGTCTACCTTCTCATAGATTTCCTTACCTTTAGACTAACCCCCACTGTTCCTCCCTCCCTTTTCTCTCTGACAGTACATGTGTTCACTAGTCACTCCTGCACTTAGTCCTTACCTCTCTCTCTGAGATCACCCTGCCACCACTAATGCATTTGTGTTCTCACCCTCTATGAGCTGTTCCTGCCCTCATTTCTGCACCAAGTCCTTACCCTTTTCTGGGCTCATCCTACCCCGTCCATTCCCCACCAGCTATCACCTATAAGATTGTTGGAAGGGGTGCAGAGAAGAACCTCCAAAATTATCCCTAGACTCCAGAATATGTCATATGGAACACGATTAGCAGCGTTGGACCTGTTCTCACTAGGGGATAGAAGAACACGTGGTGATTTATTGCTCTTATTTAAAATACTACAAGATAGAGCTCTACTGGAGCAATGTACTCTATCCTTTAGTAATAGACAGCTGTATCTGAGGTCACATGACAGACAACTTAAAATACCTCATAGTAACAGTAAAAAACATGCACACTACTACACTGTAAGGACTACAAAAGCCTGGAATGCACTCCTGAAGAATCTGGTGGATATTACATTGTTTGAGAAGTTTAAGCATGAACTTTACTACCACCTAAGGTAATAGTCATTTTGACAAAAATTACCCACAAGAGTGGGAGATGGACTAGATGGGCCTTTTGCCCTTTCCATCTTTTCTAACTAAGTAACCTTCATTCCTCTGTATTTCTATAAGCTGTGTAAACAGGTTACTCACCTATAATGGTTGTTCTAGGAGTGGCATACAGTTCACATCCACACACTGGTAGTTCCATTGGAAATGCTGATTCTTTGGAACATCTTCAAGCTAGGCTCCTCCCACCACCCAAGCAGTACACCCTCCGGCTCTGCCCCATGATGTCAGATCCTGCAAGATGGAAGCAGTGATCCGTGTGCTACTTGCCAGGGGAGGCCAGGCGGGTGGTATGGATGTGAATTATGTACCACTCCTAGAACTACGTCTACAGATAAGTAACCTATTTTTCTAGGAGGGTGGGTATAGTTCATTATCCACACATGGGCAGACTTCCATCAGTTCTCCAGGAGATGGGGACATGGCGGGCACCCTACTTGGTGAACAAAGTTTGGAGAACCGAATTCCCAAATGCAGCATCTCGATGAAACTCTAGGTTGATGTTGTAATGAGAGATGAAAGTGTGTGCTGACTTCCAGGTGGCAGCCCTGCAGATGTCCTGGGTAGGAATGTCCCTGGAAGCAGCCACCAAGACAGCAGTATTTTCTGACGTAATGAACCCTAAGCCCTATTTATTTATTTGTTTAGCTTTTGTTTACTGGGTAAGCACACTAGACAAAAAATGCCTGTTTTCCTACCAACCAACCTATAGCAGATGTCGATGCAGGATGTTATCCACCTGCCAGTCATCCACATTGCTGCCAGTGTGCCAGGCCCGGCTTCAGCATATGTTACAAACAGCTTGTAAGCTCACCCCCAACTCCAACCATGTGTTCCTTGTTATAAGTGAGCGCCCTCCCCCTATAGGCCCAGAGTATGGAGTCTGCGGTTGGCCTCCGAAGATGGATTGATTAAAATATATCAAAAGGTTCATTATGGAAACAGAAACATAGAATTTGACAGCAGATAAGGACTGCTTGGCCCACCTAGTCCGCTCATTTTCCTACCTAACAGATAAGCTGCAGATCCTAGCTAACCAACAGCTTACTTCCTCCTACCCCCCACTAGGACTGCCTTATGTCTGTCCCATGCATTCTTGAATTCCCCCACTGTTCTTGACTCCACAACCTCCTGAGGGAGGCTGTTCCATGCATCCACAACCCTCTCTGTGAAAAAATACTTCCTCACATTACCTCTTAGCCGTTCCCCCTCTATCTTTAAATTGTGCCCCCTTGTTCTTGCACATCTCTTTTTCTGAAAGATGCCACCCTCTTGGACTTTGTTGATTCCCTTGAGGTACTCGAAAGTTGCTATCATGTCCCCTCTCTCCCCCTCCTTTCCTCAAGGGTATGCATATTAAGTATGCAATAAGACATGTTAGTGTGTAAATATGCTTTCACAATTGTGATGTCTTGGAGGGTGTTGTTCGGGCACGGTATGCCCACGAAAATGCTTAAACACCGGTAGAGCTTGGTGCAATTATGAAAGCATATTTACACATCCCTGAAGTGTCTTTTGGCACCTATAACACAGTGAGAAAACACGAGTCATTCCGGCCAACAAACAAGTTGAAAACAACAAATTAAGAGCTGAAAAGAAGAAGAAGTCATTTATGATTAAATAGTCCCTGTAAACGAAGCCACTACAAGTAGGTAGGGACTTACTAAAGAGTACAACTGAGCCCTTACACTGTGCAACAGAGGCAATAAAAGTGGAAGACATCATCACCGGTGAAGGTACAGTTCTGCACAGCTGTGCTGCTCTTCGGATGCTGGATTTCATTGTCAGGCATGATCTCAGCTATTTCTGCAGTGGCACACATAGCGAGAGGGTTTGCTAAGTTGCTGACTGGAGCTGCTAACTGTGAATAGACGAAGTATTCAGTCATTTCCTATATTTTCTTTCCAGCGTTGACAGCTAATGTCAGGTTCGGAAGTAGAGTGCAGTGTATGGATTTTTTGCTGTTGCTTGTGCTTAGGCTTTTGGCTATGAAAGAAGCACCGGAGTGTAATTATGCTTTCATAATTATACTCCTGTACTTCTCTCACAGCCAATCAAATTGCTCATTTTTTTTTTCACTGTGTTATAAGCTCCTTTAGTCTTTCTTCGTATGTCTTCTGGTGCAGACTCTGCACCATTTGGGTTGCCCTCCTCTGGACAGCCTCCACTCTATGTCTTTGCGGAGATGGGGTCTCCAGAATTGCACACAGCACTCAGATGGGGTCCTCACCAACTGTCTGTACAGAGGATAACAACTTCCTGTTATCTACTATTGATGCCTCTCCTATGCATCCCAGTATCCCCCAGCCTTCCTTACTGCCTTCTCACATTGCTTGCCCACCTTTAGGTCATCTGATATAATTACCCCAGGTCCCTTTCCATTTTTACTGTTGTCAGTATCTTACCCCCATTGTGTACTCTTCCCTGGGTTTTGTTTCCAGGTGCATTACCTTGCACTTCTTTGCACTGAATCTGAGCTGTCAGTACATTTGACCATTCCTCCAACCTTGCCAAGTCCCTTCTCATCCTTTCCACTCCATCTGGTGTATCAACCCTGTTGCAGATCTTTGTGTCATCTGCAAAGAGACATACTTTTCCTTCCAGTTCCTCTGTAATGTCACTTATAAAGACATTAAAAAGGACCAGTCCCAGTACTGAACCCTGCGGTACCCTGCTAGTAATCCTCTTTTCTTCACTGTGGACTCCATTTACTACTACTCTTTGTGTCCTGTTGTCTAGCCAATTTTTTATCCAGGCTACCACCTTGTGACCCACTCCAAGGCTAGCTAACTTATGTATTAATCTTTTGTGTGGGACTGTATCAAATGCCTTGCTAAAATCTAGGTAAGCCATGTCCACAGCCCCTCCCAGGTCTACTACTTTGGTCACCCAGTCAAAGAAATCGATTAGATTCATCTGACACGACCTTCCCATCGTGAATCCATGCTGCCTTGGGTCCTGTGCCCCACTGGCCTCGAAATACTCAATAATTCTTTCCTTCAGAAGTGATTCCATCATTTTCCCTACCACTGAGGTAAAACTAACTGGTCTGTAGTTTCCTGCCTCTGGAGTCTGTGGTCGGCCTCCAAAGATGGATTGGTACAATATATCAGAAGGTTCATTATCTGGTTAAGTTGGAACTCCGATACTACCTTTGTGAGGAACTTCAGATGAGGGTGAGGACCTTGTCCCTGTGGAAAACCAGATATGGACAGCACGTGGAGCTCACTGATCCTTCTGGCTGATGTGATGGCCACCAAAAAGGCCATCTTCCATGACAGGTGTAACATCTCAAATCTATGCATAGACTCAAACTGCTTGCTTGTGAGCATAACCAGCACCAACAGTAGATCTCACGGTGGTGTGATTCAAATACTGAGGGGACAGATGGTCCACACCCTTGAAATTGAGCCTGACCATCTTGTCATGGGCCACCATCAGCATACCAGTCCGACTATGCAGAGATGGCTGCCAGGTGCACCCTGAGGGTCCTCACTTATAACCCCAGCTGGGAAAGGGACCAGAGGTACTCGAAGATACTAGCCACAAGGCAGACAAGGGGATCAAGCTCTTTGTCCTGACACTAAATGGAAACCCTCTTCCATTTAAAGGCACAGCACTGGTGAGTCAATGCTTTTCAGGAGGCCTCCACAATGGTGAGCTCATCTTCCAAAAGACCCAAAGCCTGGAACTCTACTCTCTCAGGAATCAAGCTATGAGGTGCAGGTACTGAAGGTCTGGGTGCAGGACCTTCTGCTGTTGTGTGGTCAACAGGTCTGTGCGAAGAGGCAATCGCCATGGAGGCCTGCTGCTGGGGCTGAGGAGATCTGCATACCAGAACTGCTGTGGCCATTTGGACCTATCAGGATCATTTGTGCCTTGTCCTTCTGGGCTCTTAACCACCACTTTGGAGATCGAGTGGGAAGGGAGAAAAGGCATACACAAGGCCAGGGGTCCTGCACTTCCCCCATAAGTGTCCTGGACTGGGGGAGGGCAGGCAGGCAAAACAACAGCCTTAATTTTGCATTATCCCCAAGGGCAAATAGGTCCACCAGCAGTGTGCCCCACCACCTCCTGATGCAGGGACCACTCATGCGTCATCTCTCCTACCCAGCTGAGTGTGTCTGCCAGTTGACTGTCCACTCTAGTGACATGAATCTCCAGGTGTGGAGGGCCTCCTGACACAAGGGAAGGGAGTGCATGCCACCCTGTGTGTTCAGGTAGAAAATGTTTGTGGTGTTGTCTGTCTGGACTTGCATGACCTGACCCTTGACTAAGGAGTGAATTCCATCAGAGCTAGCCACTCTGCACAGAGATCCAGCAGGTTGATGTGGTGATGGGACTCCCTGGGTGACCAGAAGCTGTGGGCTCTGTGGACCCCCAGATGCATTCCCCACCCCACCAGAGACACATTTGCCGTGACAGTGACAGTCAACTCTGGGCAGACAAGTTGGACTCCTTCCTCCAGATGTTCTGGGACAAGCCACCACTGAATGGCATACAACATCTATTGGGTCACTGTAACCAGCTGGTTCAAGTGTACTAGGAACTGATACCACTGATGGCCGAACTCCCACTGCAGGTGACACATCTAGGGACCACCAGACCACACTGGTGCAAGATGCCATGTACCCTAGCAGCCACAAGAAGTCCTGGTCAAGGCATAAGTGCTCAACCTGAAATTAACGGGCAAAGGAGATATGATCCAGTGCATGGCCCTCAGGGAGTCTAGCTCTTTCCTGATGAAGTGAATCACCTGCAAGGGGATAAGTTTGGACTTGGCCAGGCTGACCAAGAGGCCCAAGTCTCTACAGGTCTAGAGGGTCAGATCTTTGGACCGCTCCATGGCCTCCTTGGACAGCCCAGCAATCAGCCAGTTGTCCAGGCAGGGGTACACCCTGATGCCCTTGCACTACAGGAAAGCTGCCACCACTGGCATGCATTTAGTGAAGACCCTGGGAGCAGACAAGAGGCCGAAGGGCATGACCTGAAACGGATAGAGATCCCCTGCTGTGCAGAACCGAAGGTACTGCCAGTAGGATGGATGGACTGGAATGTGGAAGAACACATCCTGGAGGACCAGGGAGAACTACAACATGCCCTGCTGTAGGGATGTATGATCTGACTCAGGGTTACCATCAAGAATTCATGCTTCTGCATGTACTGATTAAGGTCGTGCAGATCCAGTATGGGGCACCAGCTCCCCATCTGTTTCGGGACCAGGAAGTATCTGGACACATAACTCTGACCTGCCAGGGTATCTGGGACATGGCATATAGCTCCTTTTGCAAGGAGCTGAGTGACTCTTCTCGTAGGGCAGACAGTGTGTCCTACAACGCCAAAGGGTTGGGGGGGGGCAGCATCTCAGCTGTGAGCTGAGCTTGAGCAGACGCGATAGACCTTCTGCACTAATTCTTCTGGCATAGTCGTATGTTCATAAGGACTCCCGTGGAGCATGGGATCGGTAAGGAAGGAGAGCCTTGAAGTCTAGAAGTAGCTCTCTGCCTACCACCTTGAGAGTCCACCTGTCTGTAGTAATGATGGACCAGTGTGGCCAGAAGTGGTGAAGCTGACCCCCCACAGGGAGCTGGGTCAGGGACTGAACAGGCAGAGGTAGACACCACCCGATTCATCATTGGGCAGCTTTGGATGGGGCATCGGCCACTGAGGCTAGAGGGGCACCACTTCCCCAACCCCACCTCTTTTGCTACCCTCGTCAGAGAAGTTGGCCTTGGGGCACCAGGTTTGGTATTGCCTCTGCTGGGGCTGCTGCTAATGAGGCTACTGTGGCTGAAAGAACCAAAACTGAAAGGCCTCCTTTTTCAGTTTCTGGGTCTTCATGTTCTTATGGGATGAAGCCACAGAGCCCAGGGTGGTGTTGAACTGCTCAATCCTGGTGAGATGTGCTTCCACCCCTGGATCAAAGAGGTCGGTTTCCAAGAACGGGACATCGACCAGCTTGTGCCAAGTGTCTGCCGTAAAATAGAAGAGCCTCAGCTAGGCACTGTGACGCATTGAGACAGCCACTGCCATGGCATGGACACTGGTGTCGCCTATGTCTAAGGCCATCTGGAGCTGGTGTTTATCCAGCACTTGACCCTGTTCTGACCAACTTCACCAGCAGCTGCTTGTCAGCAGGTAGGTCAGGGAGGACATTATCAAACACTACCAGCAGGGAATGAACAAAGTTGGCCTTCATCATGGTATAGCTCGCATGACAGTGACCAACACAGGAGGTAGCGTAGACCTTCTTGGCCGCATG
Source organism: Neoceratodus forsteri (assembly GCA_016271365.2). NCBI lineage: Eukaryota > Metazoa > Chordata > Ceratodontiformes > Ceratodontidae > Neoceratodus > Neoceratodus forsteri. The sequence continues at coordinate 1,393,027,856 of CM057458.1, read as the reverse complement.
GTCAAACTTCTTCAAGTCTTTGCTAAGGGGCTTGTCCACATCCCCTTGGTTTCCAAACTTCTGGAAAGCCAAGTTCAAGACCAGTCTAGGTGGCGGGATGGTCAGAGAACGCAAAAAAAGACCCAGTAGGGAGTGTTTACTTGCAGACCATAGAGGCAGAGAGTGCTCGGAAGGATGCTGGATGCTGCCAAAACTCCAGGGCCAGTCCCAAAATGGCCTCAGCCATGGGAAAGGCAACCCCCAGGGATTCATCCCTATCAAGGATATCTGTGATAGGGTACTTGACCCTTTTCTGAACAGGTTCCAGATACAGATACAGACACGAACTCTGAAATGAGTCCGAGTAGAACCCTGAATGATACCAGCCCACGGTCAGTAGTCCGTTCCTCCACCGACACATGTCAAAAGTATGCGTCCTTGATGACTGCATGGATGAGCCATCCGAGTTGTCAGAGGACTCCTCAGAAATGGCCCTTGACTGTTTGCCACCGTGGACCACCCGAGAGTTGTCCAGCTGGGTGGTTTCCATTGATAGACAGCTGCAGCAGAGGAGTCCTTTGTCAGAACTCTAACCAAAGACTGCGGTGGAGAAAGCTCCACATGCAAGGGTGGTGAGACAGGTGCTGAGCACAACTGTTGAGGATGGACTGGCGTGGGCTTGACCGGCGCCTGCCAGTCAAGTACACGTGTCAGGGGTAGAGCCCTGCCCTGCTGCATCATGGTCCATTGCTGACTGAGGAGTTCCTTGTAGCGTTGCTGCTTCCAATGGTAGAGCCTCCCCTCATCCGAAGAGGATGAGGAACATTGATGGCGATGCCTCATGGTTGAGTAAGAATGAGAGTGCGAGCTGTACCTCAACCTAGATCTCAACCGCGACCTTCGACCCTATGGTCGATGCTGAGGAGAAGTCACTGGTGATGCACTATAGAACACATTCACTGACTTCGGTGAAACGATCGCAGGTGGAGGCTGTTCCCAAGTGGAGCCAGTCAGGCTGGAGACACCAACTGGTCCATGTCCTCCTGAGTGAGGGCCAGGAATACCGGGGTCTGTGAGACTGACTCCTCATTGATCTCTCCAACAATTGGTTGAGGGGTTGAGAAAAAAATCTCAACCACCTACTCGTCCAGTGTAGATGTTGACAAGCCTGACGGGAACACCATTGAGCTTGTGACATGGCCCTCACTCAGAGAAGGCTCAACTGAAGTTGCGTGCTTGACCCGAGTTGAGCAGTTGGGGAGCTGAAAGAATGGCAGGACCTTACTTTCTCTCTCTCAGTCCTATAACTGGTGCCAGCAGCACTTCTGTTCCTTACAATGGCGGGCAGGACTCTCCCTGAAGGCATGGAGGACCCAACACATCTCCCAGAATTCACAGGTAAAGGATGCTCTCATGAACACCAAGGCCAATGAGGTGCCTGCCACAGCAGCAGCTGCCACCTCTTCCATGGCAGCAAACTGGACCGCAGATCCTGACACAGTGGAGGCCTTCTTGTGGTCCTTTGGCTGGAGTTTAGGGTCCTGATCAGCCAGCAGGCCAAGAAGCTATGCTGCGTGATCCTCCGTAGAGGAAGGGAGCAGAGTCTAGCACAGGCCGCAGCCCGAGACATTGTATGCATTCCCCAAACAATACAGTCAAGACATGTGTAGGTCCCTTTGCAACATTTTTTGGTGGCACATGGCGCAGAATTTGAAGCAAGGAATAGGCTTTGCTTCCTCGTGTTTCATCTTCTGTCACCGAGGCTGGAGCTGAAACAAGGAGTTTGAAAATATAAAGAAACTACAGAAAAAACTGAGAAATTACCAGTGGCACACTTGGCACCCTACAAAGCACAGAGCTGTGAAGGAAGAGACCGAATTCTTCCAGCAGAAAGGAAGATCTGATGTCACAGGGTGAAGCCAGAGGATATACCGCCCAGATAGTGGGAGGAGCTTAGCTTGTAGACATTCTGATTAATCAGCATTTCCAGTGGAATTGACATTGTGTGGATAGTGAACTATATCCACGCCCCTAGAATGTGCACCCATGACAGTACATACTGTATGTTAACGCTATGCAAACCTTACCTCTAGTACCCCAGCACCCCCCGTGCAATCCCACCCCGCAGGTCACAGCCAGTAATGAGCTATTGTTCAGCAGGCTTCCCAGGTCCAAACTTGTAAATAAAGAACACATGTCCCACAAACAGTCTATCGAATGAAAAACTGCTGACTTTCCTAGAAGCACGACCATCTTTCTTTTACAAAGCTTTTGTGGTCATCAGGCTTCCACTGTCAGAGCTTTGGTAGCCCAGTTAAAACCTTTGTAGCCAGAGGCCACCAGCATACTAAAACTGTGTACCAAAAGTACAGTATAATGTTTTAATGCTTCTCCAAACTCTCACTCTACAGTGGTTTGGACAAAACCCCTGGCTATTATGTAACCTTTACACACACACACACACACACACACACACACACACACACACACACACACGGACAATCATTTCAACTGATGTTGGTGAGAATTCAAAGCAAACATGGGATGCTCTGGAAGGGGGAAAACAGTGAAGCCCCATTCTCCATGACAAAGACGTAATTCACCACCTTTCACTATATAATAATAATAATAATAAAACTTTATTTGTTGAGTGCCTTTCAGATACCAGTATACAGTGCTCCCTCGCTGTAGTGAACACCTCTGGAGCCCGCTGAGGTGTTCACTATAGTGAGGTGCTAATATGCCTACTTAGTGAACAATGGGAGCCATCAAAGGTGTTCACTATAAGGGGGAGTTTGTTATAGAGGATGCACTGTATATGTATGTATGTATGTAGAATATATAGATATTACTCGTAAGGGGAAATAAGTTCTTGTAAAAAATATAGCAAAAGTAAAGCTCTTTTTCTACCAAAATTCCATTACAGACTTCTGGTGATGTGATGGCATGGACAGAAGTACAGACAAACAACTCCATGCACCGCACCAAATAAAACTTCTACAAATCGCACCCACATAAATTAAATGGCAAAATTACCACAGCAAAAGTTTAACAGCAGCTTGGGGAAACAAGACTAACCAAAATCACTGACAGTCTCCTATGACAGAAATGGATATGACAAGGCCGGATTTGACAGTGAGGGCTCCCAGGCCTTATCATCATCATTTTCATCATTTAGGGAGGCAGTATAGCACAGTGGTGTAAGGATCTGAGCTGAAAATCTGGAGACCAGGGTTTGAATCCCACAGCCCCCATCCGCATGCTGTGTGACCCTGAGCAAGTCACTTAACTTCCCTGTGCTCCCAGGTCACACCTGTAAACAAGTTTTCAGCTTAGTGTGTCTCTCTTGGTTAAACAATTGGAAAAAAAAAACATGTATGCCACCAAACCCAGCTGGCAGAACACTCGCCGCACGGAACAGTCCAAAAACAACTACAGACCATACTACAGGAGTTAAGGAACTTCCCAAAAGGGTGTCCCATCAAAACAGCTAGTGAATTTGAGTGAATGAATTACAGCAAATGAAAAACAGCGAGCGTAATATTAGCTACGTGACTTTAATAGTACATGGTTATTTGAGCACTAATATGTCTCTATGAAGGTTTGACTGAAAATTTAGAATTGTGTGCTTCTTTGGGTGGTCGGACGCCGTGTCCTCACCATGGCGTACTGGGTACAGCAAGGTGGAGGTTAGGTAGGGAGTGTTTTCAGTGGTTTCTTGTCCGCATATTTCTGGATTAGAATCTGGCTATTTCCAACAGTATTTCGTGGGACTGCCTGTAACTTTTACTTGCAGGTTTGACTGCGTTTTATTTTTTCCTATGTGTATTACTGTTTTCTTTGCTATGAGGTTCAGCAGCTTTTTCCATTATACTGTTGTGCTCCTTTACTACTTGATTCTGGTGCTGCGTTTGTATTGTATTTAAGTGTATTTCTCTGTGACTTCTCCCCCCCCCCAGCTTTGTGCCCCTCCCTGAGTTGTGTCCCTCCCCCTAGAGTGAAAATATTTAATCTGCCACCCCTGACTTTCTCCTGCTCCCCGAGATGTCCCTCCCCTGGTCAGTGTAATACATCTGCCCTCTCCCGACCCCCAGTGCCATTCCTATCCTTGTGATCATTCGCAGTTTTGGCAGTTCGCTGTTATTACAAATCGCTATTACTGTTGGCGCTGATGTTCAAGTGCTCTTATTGTGGTCGCGATTTTGCTTTCGCTATTTTGAAACAGTACTGCCAAAAAGAAAGCAAGCTCACAGTCAAAGCCCTCAGGACATTGGAAAATAGATAAATGGCAAACAATCACCAAGAAGTGGCTGATGGAGCCCGACCAAAGGGCTGACATCACAAAAAGGGTGGTAGTACAGCTTAACCTGCCCTTCCAGGGACTCCAGGAGGAAGTGGACAAGGATTGCAGAAACAGGTGGAAAGCCTCTACATTTATAATCTCCTGGAGGGCTCAGAAGGATCAAACATAATGCAATTTTTGCAACAGCTCCTGATTAAAATGTTTGACATACCAGCTGAAACAGCTCGACACAGAGAGGGTGCACCACACCTTAGGCCCAAAGCCCCCTCCAGATGCCAGACCGAGATTGGTGGCGATTAAGTTGCTGAAGTACACTGATCAACAGATGGTACTACATAAAACATGGCAAAAGAAACAGAACTTGTTCGGTAAACTAATGTTTTTTCTTGACAAGGACTATCCTCCAATGGTGGCGAAAAGAAGGGCCTATCAATCTGTAATGGCAGCACTGAAGGAAAAGGGCAACTAATTCTGCATGCCCTACCCAGCCAAAATTTCAATACAGTTCGAAGAAGGGACAAAGACATTTGTCTCTGTGAAATCGGCAATGACAGAACTGACATCTAGAGGTATACCAGTATCACAGCAGCAGTCAAAGGAGAGACCCATCCCACCATGCTGGTGGCAAAACTAGCCCAACAAACTGGTAGGTGAAGGTGGCCAGGAAGAAGCACACTGTGGCCACCCTTAAACAACCAGTACAGCACCTGAGGGGAACCCAGAAGGCAGAAGGGAACCCCGGCACACCAGAACCACCTCAATAGTGACCGGACTATCGTATGGAATATGCACACAGACATGAGGTGAAGCAGCTTAATTTTTTCTTGGGGCCCCATTCTTCCTTACTGATTCCATTGGCACAGTCATAGCAGCTCCTCTCCTGCAGTGCCCCTGACCGCCTGACAAAATATTCTAGTGGGGAAGGGGGGCAGGATGCGATCGATGTACAAGTTGAGCACCACCCCCACCTGTATACCAATACATAAAAATCTGTCGGCAGATAAGGACCATACAGTCCACCTAGTCTGCCCATTTCCCTACTTGGTTCAGCAATCCCTACTCTTATCTGGACTGCCTTTCCCCTGCTCTGTTGTATAGCAGGGTGCCTTTATGCTTATCCCATGCACTTTTGAATCACTGTATTGTTTTTGTTTCCACCACCTCCGCTAGTAGGCTGTTCCATGGGTCCACCACCCTCTCTGTGAAAAAATACTTCCTAGCATTCCCCCTAAGCTTCCCTCCCTCCAGCCTCATGTTATGTCCCCTTGTCCTTGTGCACTTTTGCTTCTGAAAGATGCTCCCCTCCTGTACCCTGTTTATTTCTCTAAGGTATTTGAAAGTCTATCATATCCCCTCTCTGTCTTCTCTCTTCCAGTAAACAGATGTTTAATTCCTTGAGTCTTTCCTCATAAGGTTTATGGTGCAGTCCATGTATCATTTTTGTTGCTCTTCTCTGGACTGCTTCTATTCAGTCTATGTCCTTCCTGAGACGCAGTCTCCAGAAATGGACACAGTATTCCAGATGAGGCCTCACCAGTGATCTATACAGTGTCATCACCACTTCACTCCTCCTCCTACTGGTTATGCCCCTTCCTATGCACCCTAGCATTCTGCTTACCTTCCCAACTGCTTTTTCACATTGTTTGGCTGACTTCAAGTAATCGGATATGATAAACCTCAGGTCTCTCTCCTGACTTGTGGTGGCTAGAACCTGCCCCCCTTCCATCCTGTATTCCTCTCTTGGGTTTCTGTGTCCCAGGTGCTTTACCTTGCACTTCTTCATAATGTTGAAACCCAACTGCCAAACCCTTGACCATTCCTCAAGTAGTCTTCGGTCATTTCTCATTTAATCTAGCCCCTCCTGTGTGTCGACTCTGTTACAGATCTTGGTGTCATCTGCGAACAGGCATATTTTCCCCTCCAGTCCCTCTGTAATGTCGCTTATGAAGACACTGAATACAACTGGACCCAGCACTAATCCCTGTGGAACCCCGCTGGTCACCTCCCCCTCTTCTGATTTTATGCCATTTACTACCACCCTGTGGGTCCTGCCTTTTAGCCAGTTACCAACCCATTTTACCACTTTAGAGTCCACACCTAGATTCCCTAATTTGTTAAGCAACCTTCTATGAAGAACGGTGTCGAAGACCTTACTGAAATCCAGGTAGGTCACATCCACCACCCCTCCCTGATACACCACTCTGGTCACCCAGTCAAACAAATCGATAAGATTAGTTTGACAGGACCTACCATCAGTGAATCCATGCTGTCTTGGGTCTTTTGCATCACTTGACTCCAGGAACTTCACTACCCTCTCCTTAAGCAGGGACTCCATCAGCTTTCCCACCACTAATGTCAGGCTTACAGGTCTGTAATTGCCAGCCTCCTCCCTGCTTCCAGTCCTGTGCAGGGGGATCACCTATGCCATCCTCCAGTCCCCAGGTACCTCCCCCATCTCTAGTGATTGGTTGAAGAGGGTTGTCAGCGAACCTGCTAGGACTTCCCTGAGTTCCTTCAACACTCTAGGGTGAATCCCGTCTGGCCCCATTACCTTGTCTGTCTTTACTTTTCCTAGTTCCTCCAAGACTCTGTCCACTGTAAATGGGCCGGTGTCCACTTCTCCCTCCTGTAAATCTTTCCTCGTGAGTCTTGGCCCCTTCCTTGCCTCTTCCTTGGTAAATACTGAGCAAAAATATTTGTTCAGTACCTCAGCTTTTTCAAGGTCGTCCTCCACCCACCCTCTCCCTTCCTTAGCCTAACAATACCATCTCTGGTCTTCTTCCTCTCGCTAATATAAAACGGAAGAAGGTCTTGTCCCCCTTCTTAATAGCCTGTGCTATTCCTTCCTCTGTTCTTGCCTTAGCCCCTCTGACAGCTTTCCCAGCTTCTCTCTCTGCTTCTCCAGATATTTCAGTCTGTCTTCTTCTTTCTGTGTCTCTCTGTATTTCTTGAATGCCTTACTTTTTTCTCGCACTTCCTCGGCTACTGATTTAGAGAACCACAGTGGCTGCTTCTTTCTTTTGCTTTTGCTAAGCAATCTGACGCACTGGCTTGTCACTCCTGCTATGGATCTCTTGAGCCTAAGCCACTGTTCTTCTACCCCTTCCCCCGTATCTTCTGCTGCCAGGGTAATCTTAAACTGTTCCCCTATCTCCTGAAGTTGGCTTTCTGGAAATCTAGGATCTTAATCTTTGAATGGCTTTCTTCTGCCAATGTTTTGACTCTAAACCACACAATTCTGTGGTCACTGGTACCAAGGGGACTGCCCACTTCAATATCCATGATTCTGTCCCTGTTTTCAGCACTAAGTCCAGTACAGCCCCCTCCCTGTTGGACTCAACCACAAGCTGCCTTAGGTTTGCCCCATACATGGCAGACATGAGGCCCCTGATCCCTGATATACTTGCAGTCTGGGTATTCCAATCTACATCCGGGCATGTTGAAGTCACCCATTAGCAGTACTTCCCCTCTGGCTGCCATATTATGGATGTCTTCCACTAATACTAGATTTATATCCTCCCCCTGCGCAGGAGGCCTGTAAACAACTCCAGCACAGATGGTTGTTTTGTTCCCAGACTCCAGAGTGACCCACAATGCCTCTGCTTCTTCCCTGGATCCCTGAGCCTCCATGGCTTTACTCCCTTCCTTTACATACATAGCAACCCCTCTTCCCCTCACTATCCTTTCTAAAAAGTGTATAACCCGGTATGGCTGCATCCCAGTCATGGTTCCCTGCATACCGTGTCTCTGTAATAGCTACAATGTCCAGATTTGTGTCTGCCATCAGTGCTGTTAGGTCTGGGATTTTGTTTCCCAGACTGGGGGGCATTTGTGCACATGACCTTCTGCTCCGTGTACCTCCTTAATGTTCCTTGTTTATTGGTCATTGTCTTGCGCCACATTAGTGATGCATCTTCTGTTCTCTCCCCCATTGTAACCATGGTAGTTTTTCGGTTAGATATTATGCTAGTTATTAGGTCTTCACTGCTTTCAGTTATGTCCTGGTGGGGGGGGATTTGATAATCCCCTTGACTGTCTTTGCCTCCCCCTTGGCAAGTTTAAATGATCCAAAAGGATGCACTTAAACTTCTCAGAGAGGATACCTTTGCCTCCCTTGGATAGAGGGAGGCCATCTGGAGAATATAGTCCTTCATCTCTCCAGGTGAGGTTCCAGTCCCTAATGAAGCCATACCCCACCTCTCCGCACCATTTCTTCAGCCATTTGTTGAATCCAATGATGCGGATTTCCCTCCCGTCCCCCTTGCTGTGGACAGGTAGCACCTCCGAGAAGTTGACAGTGTGCTACTTGCCTAAGACTCCTCCCCAGCTCCCCGAACTCTTCCTGTACTCTTCCTACATCTACCCCCTCTCTAGCCAGGTCATTAGTCCCCAAGTGAATAATGACGTCCAGCTCCCCAATCCATGCAATCCATGCTACCACCTTTGCAATCCTAAGGATTTGCTTGCCCTCCTTCCGAACTGTGCCTCCAGGTAGGCACATTACCTCCCTCTCACCATTGCTACCTAACCCCAGCTCAATCCCCCAGACAATGGAGTCCCCAACCAGGATTTTGCTTCCTCCTCCTGTGTGTTCTCCTTGCATCTGCCCCTGGGGTTCCATCCTGGATGACCCCCTCAAACCCCATGGTGTTCACTTCTAGAGATGCTGCGCAATCTCTATGCTCTGCCAGGACGGCATATGAGTTGAGAAGTGCCATTGGCTGAGGGATACGCCTCCGTGTTGCCTCCCACTCTCTCACAGAGCCCACCGTAGTCCAACCTTCCCTCCTTCTTGGCAACCTCTGAGGGAGTGGTGGTGGACATGGTGGCCTCTGTATGGGGGTCGCCTGTATCCTTGCCAACTCTGCTCGGATTCCAGCTACCTTCTCCCTCAATACAGAGAGGTGCCTGCAGATAGGGCAGTGTCCAGAAGGTCTTTCTGAATACGGCTGCCCCACATTCGCTGCAAAGCACCACACCCATCATCTTCCTTCTACTATCCTTGCCCTAAATGCCCCTTATTGCCCTGTACCCTCTGTTGCTCTTTTCTTCTATACCATTTCCAGTGCCCAATTATATACTGTATATTTGTACTGTCAATACTCTATAGTGGTATAATGTATTAAGGAATGTAGATTTATGACAGGGTGTGGTGTGTGCATATGTTATATACTGAAATAAGATGGATAACAGTGTGTGTCTGCAGTCAGCTGGTACTGTATGATGTCACAGGCTAACGTATAAAGAAAATGATGCGCTAGGGTGGTGGAGAGTGGGGTGGGGGGATGGGCCCCTCCTGACCACCAGAGACAATCAACCACACCAGCAAACCCCACAGACAATTTTTTTTTTTTACCTTTGTTTTACCAGGAGAGACTCACAAAACAGAAAGCATGTTTACAGGTGCAATCTGGGAGCACATGAAGTTAAGTGACTTGCTCGGGGTCACACAGTATGCAAGTGGGGGCTGTGGCATTCAAACCCAGGTCTCCGGGTATGCAGCTCAGAACCTTAAACCACTGCACTATACTGCCTCCTAAACTGCACCTACAAAATTCCCCAACCCGGTAACTTTCCAAATGAATCCACAAAGAAACCTGGTACCTACTGAAAGCAACAATAAACTGCAAAAGAAACAACAGCAACAGCAAAAAAATCACCAATCACTTCCCTGAAATGAACTGCTTCCTTCTTCTTCTAGCCCCTTATGAGGATCCAACAGGTAAGCAGCTATACCACTTTAACTCAGCCCCACCTCCAGGTAGCAGTTAGCAGTAGCTCTGCTGAGGAGCCAGGCCACAGTATTTATGGTAAGAGCCTAACCCCAGTGTACTACCAAGAAAGCTGGGAAATAAACCCAACACTGTAGAGAAACCATCTGTGAGGCCTAGGCAATGACTCAGAAAGGGAGCTGGGACACAGCCCACAGCCCTCCTTGACACCACAGTGCCTGCACTTATATCAGGATTATCTGTCAGGAAGGGGTGAAAGGGAGCTGGCACAGCCACTCTACCTGCCCGGTGCACAGTAACACAGACTACATTACCCATGGCCCTCTTTGAAGGCACCAGGCCAGCAGATGCGAATGTTCTCAGTGGGAGCCTACAGGCAAATATGCTGGGACGGATGCGCGGGGGCAGTGGGATGCTGGTGCAGCCTTCCTGCCAGCACGTCATACAGCCGTAAGATAATGCACCTCACAACAAACCTCTGTGGCACTCCCAAGCTATCAAATCAGATGGTTGTCAAATAGTGGAGCTAAGGTGGGGCAAACTTGCAAGCTAGTAGCACAAGACCTTAAGATACCTTTATGGGAAACCACCTTACCAAGCAGCTAGCACACACTGACACAAGTGATGGTGGGTGGGTGACTATCCAGGGCCAGACTGGAGGCAGAGCACATGACTGAGACGTAAGGCAGGGGGTTGGGGAGCTTTAGGCCACGTGGTCAAACAGCGAGAATACTAATGCGCCTCAACTCTTCCTTCCTCTTTTTCAGAGGGGAGAGGGACAAATCAAACATTTATCAGACTGGGGTAACCTTTAAAATTTGCATTATGCATGTCTCCCACCAAACATGACTGACAAAACCGAAAGAAGTCACAAGCTGGCCACTTGGCCAGGTTAGAGGGCGTAGTTCCTTAACCCAAGAGTCACAGTTATACATTCAGGGGCTGGTTGTTGTTTGTGCAGACCATGCAACCAAAGAAAAGTTGGCAGGCCCGTGTGGGGTCCTACCCTAAAGGGGGGGAGGTGCACATAACAAAGACAAGGAATAATAATGGTAGGGAAAACATGTTTAATATATTCAACCAATGTCAACAGCCTTACTAATCCCGTTAAGCATTCCAGAACTATGGCACACATCAAGAGGGCTAGGCCGGATGTGATATGCCTCCAAGAAATGCATCTTAGTAAAGCAGAGCATAAAAGGCTCCATAAATCTGCATGTCTGCAGGTTTACTCCTCCTCTTTACTGGAGGGTAGACGCAGGGGAGTAGCAAAACTAATCACCAGAACCACACAGTTCACAGAACACAAGATGGCCACAGACAGAGAGTGGTGCCTGGTCTTGACACACGGCACACTGAACGGAGTGCAGGTAACAATTGCCAGCATGTGTATTCTGCCTGGCTCTAACATTCCCAGGGTCAGGAATATCCTAGATGTTATAACAACTAATACCAGAGATCTAAACCTACTGATGTTCACAACACTGGACACAACCAGCACAAGCTCACCAAAGCAAACAGCAGTGCAAAAATATTTCATCAGGTGTACAGTCATCCTAGCACAGGCAGACATCTGGAGAAAAACTGTATGACAGTAAACGTGACTATATACTTAGCAGTGCACGGTATGCACTCACACATCAGTTTCTGTTTTACCAGTATAGAGGACCTCCACAGAATCCATAGCTGCATAATAAAGGCCATTTTGGTCTCAGACCATTCCCCAGGCCCTGACTTATGTGGATCTTGGAGAGGAAAACCACAGCACGCAATGGTGTCTAAACACATTTTACTTCAGATCCCCGGACTTCCAAGAATTTGTGGCAGAAAAACTGAAGGAGGTGCTTGGAGACAACCGAAGAGAGAGGGTGGAACCTGGAGTACTCTGGGACACAACCAAGGCAGTTATGACAGAGCACCTGATAGCATATTCTGCCCTGAAGAGAAAGGGAAGGATGGAGACAGACCCTAGAGAATACGCTCAGCTTTCTTCAGATGGCGCATAAATAGGGGGATGCCTCTGTACTAGGTCAACTATGCAAGAATGAGATGAGATCTCTTGACACCAGACAGAGACAGCACTGTCTCACCTCAGACAGCGCTACTACAGGGTAGACCCCAAAGCCACCAGACTGCTGGCATTCCAGCTCTGCCATCAAAACGTGAAGTCACTGACACCAGAGATCTCACACCCAATTACCAGAGTGCCAACGTGTATGGCATCCAAGATAGTCCAAGCATTTCAGGACTTCCACACTAACCTGTATGCCCCAGGGGACCAAGTTCCCAACACAGAAATGCAGGAATCCTTACGCCCACTGCAGCTACCTACATCCCAGACAGACCAACAGAAGTGATAGCTGGCAGAATCACTGTGGATGAGGTACTCTGGGTTCTGTGCAAGGCAAAAACTCAGAAGGCCCCAAGACTGGATGGGTCCTTGGTGGAGTTCTACAAAGCACTCCATGAGGAGTACCTCCCTTTCCTAGTAGACACGTTTGATGACATTTTAGAGAGAGCCAACATACCAGATACATGGAACTATGCTACTAACTCAGTCATCCTCAAACCAGGGAATGACGCAGAGCAATACAGCTGATATCACCCCATCTCATTGCTTAATGCCAACAGCAAACTGCTCATGTCAGTGTTGGCACAGATACTAGATAAGGTGTTCCCGACACTGGTCCACAATGACCACAGAGGCTTTGGGCAATCTAGGCAAACCATGAACAATATCCAAAAACATTACAGATAACAGGGCATGCAGACTCTGCCCAAACCCCTATAACCCTAATCAGCCTAGACGCCAAAAAGGTTTTGATCAGTTCTCATGGCCATTTCTTTTCCAGACCCTGAGAAGGCTTGGATTCCCAGCACTTGACTTATCAGAGGACTATATGCTTCCCCCAGAGCTTCAGTAAAGGTGAATCGACACGTATTCCCACATTTCCCACTGGGCAGGGGAACAAGGAAGGGATGTCCTCTTTCCCTGTTACTATTTGCCCTGTACAAACAGCCACTGGTGTAGGCATTCAGGGCAGACCAGGACATTAAAGGAATAGAGACAGAAGGCAGGGAGTGCTGAATATCTCTATATGCGGATGTTATACCCTTGTCAAGGTATAAAATTAATAAAGACAAGATGGAAGTTCTAACACTTTATTATACCCCTCCAAAAACCCTACGGAAAATTCCCGTACAGGTGGAACTTAAGAACCATACAGTATCTAGGGATCAACCTCACCAACCAAAGGTGGACCAATATGAGCAAAATTATAAACCTCTTAATAGGCAAATGGCTAAGGACCTAACTAGGTGGTCCACACTCCCTTTAGGTCTGGTGAGAAGAAAAGACTTGACACACACTTTAGTATTTCCCTGGCTGCTATACCCATTTCAGAACCTACTACTCCTGATCAGAGAAGGGAACAGGAAGAAGTGGCAAAAGAACATCTCCAGATACATCTGGGTGATGAATAAACACAGGATAAAACATATGGTCCTGACCCTACCCAAGGATAGGGAGGGTTTGGTTCTCCCTGATCTGAAACTATATCACACAGTAGCACAAATAAGGGCAGTATGGGTATAGCATAAGGTCACTGATCCCAACTGGGCAGACATGGAGAGGTCCATGATACCAGATGTCCAAAGATCTCAAATTTTACAAGGGGAGACAGAGAGAGATGGCACAGGGTCCCCACTCAAACCAGTGCTTGGCAGCCATAATAAATATCTGGGATTAGGCAGTACAGTAATGGGAATCAGGCAATGGCTGGTCCTGATCTACCCAATAGCCCACACAGCAAACTTCCAGACAGGAAGAATAGACAAAACATTCCTGTTTGGGTCAGATAAGGGCTAGAATTTGTGTTTCAATTATTCGCAGTGGGGGACAGGTACAATCACTCCAGAACCTACAGAACACATATGGCCTTAGGTATATTTTTCCATGACCTGCAAATAAGCCACTGTATCCAGGCCCTACCAAAGTAAGTAAGAGAGCAAGAATCTGGCCTACACTAATACAAACCACCATACAATTTCTGAACTCGAGGAACTGGGCACATCAAATATCTGACATTTACAGAGCATCCCAACACACACAAAATGTAAACACATTAGATATAGCACACAGGTGGGAAAGGAAATTATGAGTAGAGATTAGTGGAAATAGATGGCAGGAGGCATGTGAGCACAACTCAAGAGTCAAAGAGATCAAAGAACAATAAACTTATCTCATTTACATATTGCACTGGGACTGCAGCTGTGTATGCCTCATCTGCAGGGACCAGTGCAGAGACTCCAGTGGTGTATGTATCCTCCACAGGGACCTGTGCTGAAATTCCAGCTGTGTATGTATCATTCACTAGCACAAGTGCAGAAATGACACCTATGTATGCATCGTCAGCTGGGACAACTGCAGAAATTACAGCTGTGCATGCATCATCCACTGCAACCTGTGTTACGAGATTCCAGCTGTGCATGCATTGTCCACTGCAGTCTGTGCCAAGATTCCAGATGAGCACGCATCATCCACTGCAACCTGTGCTGAGATTCCAGCTGTGCATGCATCATGTACTGCAACCTGTGCTGAGATTCAAACTATGCATACATCATCCACTATGACTACGCTGAGATTCCAGCTATGTATGAATCGTCCACTGTAGCTTGTGCTGAGATTCCAGCAGTTTGCATTATTCACTGCAACCTCTGCTTGGATTCCGGGTGTACATGCATTATCGACTGCAACCTGTGCTGTGACTCCAGCTGTGTATGCTTTTTCTGCTGCAGCATGTGCCAAGATTCCAGCTAAATATGTATTATTCACTGCAACCTGTACTTGGATTCTGGCAGTGAATGCATAATCCAGTAGGACCAGTGCTGGATTTACAGCTGTGTGTGCATTACCCATTGTGATACATGCTGGAATTAAATGCAATTATCCACATTATCCTCATAGCTGTGTGTTTTCTGCAGCTGAAACATTCCTTAAACATGCAACAGAAGTGGCCATGCCTCTGGTGGAATGACCACAAACAATCCCAGGAAGTTCCTTACCGTACTTCCTGCAACAAAAAGTAATACAGCTGGTAAACCATTTGGACAAACACTTTTTAGAAACTGGAACACTCTCTTTCCCAGAGGCAAAGGAAGCAAACAACTGCGAGGACTTCCACCAGTCCTTCGTACAGTGTGTATAATATCTAAGTATTCTATTCACATCTAAAGTATGGAGCAGTGCTTCCCCTGGACTGGCATGCTCTGGATAATAAACAGGCAGGTGGATGGTTTGATTTAAAGTAAACTCAGACACCACCTTTGGTAAAAACTTAGGACTGGTACACAAAGATACCCTCTCTTTGTGGAAAATTAAATAAGGAGGCTCACACATGAGAGCCTGTAGCTCAGAAATACTTTGAGTAGAAGTAATAGCAACTAAAAATAACACTTTCCGTGACAGAAAGCATAGCTCATATGCTGTGGCTGGCTCAAAAGGAGCCTAAGTAAGTTTCTCTCACATAAAATTCAAGGCCCAAGCCAGGACTGGATTGTGGTTGGGAGGCTTTAAAATGCAGAATGCCTCTCAAAGACATACGGGCCACGTCCTGTTGTCTACAGTTTGGCCAACAGTGGATGCATGGAAGGTTGATATAGCAGTCAAGTGCACCATAATGAAAAAGCATTGCAGCCTGGCATCCAACAAAGGCAGCAAATACTCTAAAATCTAGTTCACCAGGCAAATGAAAGGATACAGGCAGTGAGAAGCTGCCCACAGAGCAAAATGTTTTCACTTCATGGAGTAGATAGCTCTGTTGGAGGGCTTCCGGCCCGCAAACAGCATGTTAGCCACTTTTTGGGACACTCCAAATCTCACAATGGATATGTCTTTAGGAGCCAGGCATGGAGATGAAGAGATCTAAGGTCTGGATGGACCAGGGTTCTCTGGTCCTGTGTCAGTAATCCCTTGCACAGAGGTAGGGGCACTGGTGGTTCCACTGCTAACTGCTGTAGCAACAGAAACCGTACCTAACAAGGCCAGAAGAGAGCCACTAGAATTAGACTGGCCCCCTCCATCTGGATCAGAAGAAAAGGAGGGTCAGTGTAAAGGAACCCCTCCCTTTCCAGGAGAGGGACAACGTGTCTTGCCAGAAAACTCCAGGCCCTGGAGTGAGCGAGCAGAAACGCGGCAGTTTTGCATTGAGTGGGGACGTAAAAAGGTCCAACTCTGGATGACCCCACCCGTCGAACAGGTCTTCTGCCACCAAGGTCAGCAGTTCCCACTTGTGTATGCTGGACTGTGACCTGCTTCAGCTGTCTGCCAGGACATTTTGGATGCCTGGAACATGGACGGCCGAATGTTCTAGGCAGAGGTCTAGAGCCCAATACCAAACCCTCATTGCTTCTCTGCATGGTGGGTATGAATGGGTCCCCCTTGTTTGTTTATATAGTGGACTACACTGTTGTCTGTCTGCACTAGCAGAGGTCCCGGGGACAGATGAGACTGAAAGGCTGCAGGCCATACAGGATGGCTCTCATCTCTAGGACGTTTATGTGGAGGGAACTCTCCACAGCGATCCATGTACCCCTGGGTCTGGTGAGATCCCAGGTGAGCCTCCCAGCCCATCCTGAAGGCATCTGAGGTAAGAATCTGCTGAGGAGAAGGGATAAGGAAGGGAACCTCTTTAAACAGATTGCTGGGGTCTATCCACCACTGAAATACTTTCTTTACAGGCGATGAAACCAAAACCATCTGTTCTAGATCATCGGTGCGCTGATACCATTGGACTCTAATGTCCACTGGGGAATCTGCATGGGCAAGTCGGGCCAGAGGAACTGTGACAATGGGTGCCACCATCAGACCCAGCAGTCTCAGGAATGTCCTGGCTGTTGTAAAGTTCCTGGGCCTGAGCTATCAGGCATTCTTCCAGAATGGCTCCCACGTACTGTAGGCACTGACAATAGGTCAACACTAACTTGGGCCGGCCCGGTGGTGCTGAGGGTTGAGGTGCTGGACGCCACACCTCGCACCATGCCGGCGACCCAGGTTTGGGAACGAGCCAGGGGCCACCGGGGGTCGGCAGGGGGGAACAGATCGAGCATCCGGAGGACTGTTCTCTCTTCCCAGGGAGGGTGGGTGAAGCGCTTGCTCATGGAGTGACCTCTGGTGGCGGCTGGAGGTCACTGACTGAGCAGCACGGTGTAAGCCTTGGGTGGGCTGAGCCACGACACCACATCGCCTTGCCGGCCACACCTCCACAGGGAGGAGGGGAACCGAAAAAGAGAGAAAAACCCTGATCCTGGGGATAGATGAAGGCACCTCGACCTTCCATAGCCCACACTCCCAACTCCGGGATTTCTCCTCTCCTGACGACTCATGTGCTGGGTACTTTGCCCTATAAAGATAGAGCGCCCTGGATGAATAGGGCAGCCCTACCTCCGGAGGGTACAGACCCAGAGGTGATGCTTGGTGCAAGGGGTGGGAGAGGAGTGGTCATGGAGGGAGGGAGGTAGAGGCTAAGAAGCCCCCGGGGCTCCTGGAAGGAGTTCTCCAGGGTTGGAGATAAACAAAGTTAAAAAAAAAAAAAAAAAACACTAACTCGGACAGGTTGACCATGATCCCCAGTGCACTGAGCATCTGTCAGGTATGTGCAAGGGCGAAAGACAGCTGTTCCCTGGACTGAGCCTTGAGGAGCCAGTCATCCAGATACGGGAAGAAGTATAGTCCCTCCCTCCTGAAGGCTGCTGCCACTACTACTAAACATTTGGTAAAGACAAATGGCACAAAGGAGAAGCCAAAGGGCAATACCCTGAACTGGTAGTGTTCCCCTTGAAACAGGAACCTGAGGTACTCCCTGTGAGGACTGCAAATCCTGATGTGCATGTAAGCATCCTGCATGTCTAAGGAAAGAACAGGTTACTCACCTGTAACAATAGTTCTAGGTGTGGTATATGTTGTTCATCCACACTTGCTGGCATGTTCCCTTTAAGGATCGCTGGAATTCTTCATGCTGGCTCCTCCCATGCACCCAGGTAGTACAATCTTCGGCTTCGCCTCATGACGCCAATCTTAGCCCGCTGAAAGCTAGGTGTTGTGTGTCTGCAGC
Organism: Neoceratodus forsteri; assembly: GCA_016271365.2. Lineage (NCBI taxonomy): Eukaryota > Metazoa > Chordata > Ceratodontiformes > Ceratodontidae > Neoceratodus > Neoceratodus forsteri. The sequence goes on along the minus strand of CM057458.1, from coordinate 1,393,009,731 downwards.
CAGGGAGGTCGGCTGGGTATGTGTGAATGAACAATGTATACCACTCCTACAAGAACAGGTTACTCACCTGTAACAGTAGTTCTAAGAGTGGTATATGTTGTTCATCCACACTTATTGGCATGTCCCTTTTCCCTTTAACTCATTCACACCACAAGAGCTCTTTGAAACTTCCACCGCTTGTGCCCTGTATACTCTTAGCACTGCATCCTGGGCCTTTCCAAGCAAAATCTAGCCATAATCAGCATGCCACAAACAAATGTGACTACCTCTTGAACCGTAAGTGCTACACACAAAGTATGAGTGGCAAAGTTGTTCAGCACAACATTACCTTTCTAATGGTGCTATGCAATCAGTTGTAATCAATTTAGTTTTATTTTATACTAGCTGAAATACCAAACAACTGATTTTTTCTGATTTTTTTCAAAGTGCTTAGGTGACGCATGAGAGACAAATGTCAGCCATGCACACCATACCCTAAACAAATGCAAATAACTCCTAAAGTATATGTGGTAGACACAAAGTATCAGTGGCAAAATTGTTCAGCACAAAATAACCTTTCTAATGGTGCTATGCAATCCATTTAGTTTTTATTTTATAGTAGCTGAAATACCAAACAACTGTTTTTTTTTCAGATTTATTCAAGGTGCTTAGGTGAGGCTTGAGAGACAAATGTTAGCCATGCACACCATACCTTAAACAAATATGAATAACTCCTAAAGTATACATGATAGACACAAAGTATCTGCAGCAAAATTGTTCAGAGCAAAATTAACTTTCTAACGGTGCTATGCATTCAATTCGAAGCAATTCGGTTTGTTTAATAGTTAGGTAAAAACTGCTGACTTCCTCAGACGTTTCTAGGCCTGAGTGAAAGTCAGTTGAGTACGTCTACAGGCATTATTGTCCTGAGTGGCTATGCTTTCAGACGCCACCTACAGACGTCTCTAGGCCTGAATGAGTTAAGGATCTACTGGAAGTCTTAAAGCTGTCTCCTCCCACTCACCCGGGTGGTATACACCTCGGCTCCACCCTATGACACCAGATCTTAGCCCGCTGGAAGCCAGGTGTTGTGCGTACGCAGCCGGGACGGTCGGGTGGGTCTGTGTGGATGAACAACATATACCACTCCTTGAACTACTGTTACAGACGAATAACCTGTTCTTCTAGGATTGTGGATATGTTGTTCATCCACACTTATTGGCAGACGCCTAGCAGTTCTCTGGGAGGAGAGAGGCAAGGTGCACACCCCCTATTTAGGGAACAGAGACCGGAGAACTAAGGCCCCAAAACCAGCATCCTGGCGTGACTCACGGTCGATGTGGTAGTGGGTGATGATGGTGATTGCCGACTTCCATTTAGCAGCCCGACAGATTTCCTGTATAGGGATGCCCCTGGAAGCAGCCACTGATGCAGCAGTATGGCGGGTAGAATGAGCTCCTATCCCTCTGGAAGGCTCCTTGCCCACCAACTCATAGCATGGACCTATGCATGATGTAATCCATCTTGCAGTAGTCTGCTTTGCTGCAGGTCTGCCAGAAGTGGCTTCAGCATAGGTGACAAACAGCTGACGAACCTCTTCCCGAATTTCCGCTGTCCTCCCCTTGTAATAGGAGAAAGCATGTCTCAGGTCCAAAGTATGGAGCCTGTACTCGGCCTCTGAGGTGTAATTGGGGTAGTATACTGGCAGAGTTAATACCTGGTTAAGGTGAAACTCTGACACCACCTTCAGAAGGAACGTCGGGTGGGGGCATAGGGCAACCTTGTCCCTGTGGAAAACCAGAAAAGGGGAGTCCACCGGAAGCACCTGGAGCTCCCCTGTCCTTCTGGCAGACATGAAAGCGACCAAAAAGGCTGTGTTCCGCGACAAGTGTGACAGTTCACACTTGTGCACTGGTTCGAATGGCTTGCCCATGAGCTTTGCCAGTACCAGCAGTAGATCCAATGGAGGTGGATGCTCACGCACTGGAAAGAATGTGTGGTCCAGGCCTTTGAAAAAGCGTCCAACCACGGTCTCCTGTGCCACCGTTGGCTGACCGGCCTGCTCCCGGTAAGCAGAGATAGCTGCCAGGTGTACCCTATGGGTTGATGACCGAAGACCCCATTTGGAGAGAGACCAAAGGTAGTCGAGAGTGTTAGCCACCGGACAGGACAGAGGGTCCAGGCCCTTGCCTGACACGACATGGAAAACCTTTTCCATTTGAAGGTGTAACATTTCCTGGTCAATTCCTTTCTGGATGCCTCCACCACAGTGAGTACATCCTCGGAAAGACCCAAAGCCCAGAACTCTAGCTGCTCAGGTACCAGGCTGTGAAGTGCAGTGACTGAAGGTCCGGATGGAATACCTTCCACTGATTTATGGAAATCAGGTCCGGGCGTGTGCAAAGTCGCTCCTGGGGCCTGCAGCTGAGGCTGAGGAGATCTTAGTCTGGGGCTACCAGGATCACCTTCGCCTTGTCCCTCCTCACCTTGAGTAACACCTTGTGGATCAAGGGAAATGGGGGAAAGGCATAGAGGAGGCCTGGGGTCCATGGCCTTGAGAAGGCATCCCCCTGCAGCGAGCCCTGCTGAGGGGGGCGGGCATGAAACAGCCTCAGCTTGGTGTTGTCCCTGGAGGCAAACTGGTCCACCAGCAGTTTGCCCCAACAAGAGAACAGGTTGTAAGCTACCTCTGGATGGAGAGTCCACTCATGGGTTGTCTCGCCTAAGCGGCTGAGAGCATCCGCCAGATGGTTTGAGGCTCCTGCCACATGGATAGCTAGGGGAGCTGCCTCCAGATGGCTCACGAGTGTCCGGATATGGAGCGCCCCTCTGCAAAACAGACGGGAGTGCATGCCACCCTGTTTGTTGAGGTAGTACCTGGTCATTTTATTGTCCGTCTGGACTTGAACCACTTGACCCCAGAGCTGAGGAGCAAAAGCTGACAGTGCCAATCTGACTGCTCTGAACCCAACAGGTTGATGTGGTATCAGGACTCTTCGGGGGTCCAGAACCAGTAGGCCCTGTTGTCCCCCATATGGGCAACCCAACCCATGAGAGAGGCATCGGCCATAAGAATGGCCGTCAGCTTGGGGCGGACAAACGAGATCCCTTCCTGCAATCGGTCTGGGGCAATCCACCACTGAAGAGCGTCCCATATCTTCTGGGTTACAGTGAACAGCTGGTCGAAATGACTGTGGCGCTAAGTCCACTGGGCGGCCAGCTCCCATTGGAGGGGGCGCATGTGCAACTGGCCCAATGGACTACTGAGGTACATGCTGCCATGTAACCCAGAAGGAGCAGAAAGTCCCAGGCAGGGCGCAATTGCCCAACCAGAAATGACTGGGCAAAGGAGGAGAGTACCTCCGCCCTGTCCACCGGGAGCCAAGCTCTGGCATGACAAGAGTCAAGCTCTGCCTCGATGAAGCACATCACCTGGGAAGGCACGAGTTCCGACTTGGCCTCGTGGATGAGAAGGCCGAGTTGGGAGAAGGTCTGGAGGGCCAGGTCCCTGGACCTCTCCACTTCCAGTTGGGTGGGACCTGCTAGGAGCCAATTGTCAGGGTAGGGGGAGATTCTGACCCCCCGATGCCTGAGATAGGTTGCCACTACTGCAATGCATTTGGTGAAAACCCGTGGGGCTGATGACAAGCCAAACGGCATGGCTCGGAACTCGTATAGGGTTCCTTTCGCTCTGAAGTGGAGGAACCTCTGATGAGACGGACGGATTGGAACGTGAAAGAACGCGTCCTGCAGATCCAGTAAACAGAACCACATGTTTCACTCCAAGGATGATATGATCTGAGACAGAGTGACCATCCGAAAGATGCGTGACATGAGATACTGATTCAGGTCCTGCAGATCTAGAATGGGGCGCCAGCCCCCCATCCACTTGGGCACCAGGAAGAACCTGGCGACAAAGCCTGGGTCTGCTGGAGGATCCATCACTGGGGCTACTGCCTCCTTAAGGAGGAGCTGGCAATGACGTCTCGGAGAGCCGACTGGGTCTGGGTGGACACTCTTTCCTCCTGAGGAGCACGGGCTCGGCTTAGAGGGCACTGCTCGAATTCCAGAGGCGGTCCCTGGCTGACCACTTCGAGAACCCACCTGTCTGTGGTAACAGCGGACCAGGTGAAAAGGAAGTGGCGGAGCCGGACCCCCACGGGAGGACCCAGAGCTGGCATGACGGGAGAGGGGGAGGCAGCCCCTACCTCATCACTGAGCAGGCTTGGAGGAGGAGGAGGATCCAGACCCTGATTCTTGGCCTCCTTTATGGGCCTGAGAGGGCCCGGGCTTGGGCCGGGGGCGCCAAGCTTAAGCCTGCTGCTGTTGTTGCTGTTGTCTGCCATGAAAGGAGGACTTCTGCGCCACAGGGGAAGAATGCAGAAAAGGCTTCTTCTTTTTCTTCTGCTGGTTCTTGCCCGAGGAACCTTTGGCAGAAGTAGCATCCAAGGTGGCATTGGACTGCTCAATGCACTGAAGGTGACTGGCCACTCCTGGGCCGAACAGGCCATTCCCTAGGTAAGGCACTCAGCCAGTTTCTGCTGAGTATCCACTGGGAAGCAGGAGAGCCTCAGCCAAGCCCTGCGATGAGAGGCAACTGCGGCAGCCATCGAACGGTCACAAGAGTCCCCAATGTCCAGGGCCGTCTGAAGTTGTTTGGCAACAGCGCAGCCCTGGTCTCGGACCTGCTTGACTGTGGTCTGCATGTCTGTGGGGAGATGTGGACTTCATCCAAAGACCCCAAGAGGGCATGGGAGAAGTGTGCCATGACGACGGCTGAACTTGCCTGACGAAGGCCCAAGGATGAAGCCGCATAGACCTCCCTGGCCGAATGATCCATGAGCTTGGATTCTTTCTTAGGAGGTCAGTCAGTATCGGCAGAACTGCCAGTACACCTGAACACAGAGGCGGTCACCAGGCTCTTGGCCGAAGGGTGCTCTGTGAACCCCACAAGGGACCCCATGGGCACTGCATACTTGCGGGCCATGCGGACAGATGGTGCTGGACAAAAGGCAGGACGTTGCCAGAGTTTTAGGACCAGACCAACAATAGCCTCAACCACTGGAAAGGCCTTCGTCAGGGTTTCCCCTCTTTTGAGGATGTCCATGAGAGGGTACTCCGCCTTTTTCTGGATAGGCTCCAGGGGCATCCCTGTAGACTCAGAGATGGGGTGGATAATGCCCTGAAAAGATGAAGGACCTTCCTCCATCTCTATCCCACTGGCCGATTCATCATCCCCAGGATGGTAATATAGGTTGGTCACATCAGAATCTGAAGAATCCAGGTATAATGGTCGACCGACCAAGTCACCCTCGACCTGCCGGAGGAGGTCTGGGGTGACGGTGACCGAGAGACCCCGGGGAAGCCCGGTGTCTGGCCTATCTTCTTTCAAAGGAGCCCCTCCCACAGGCTGCTAGAGCGGGGGTTCCACCACTATTGGTAGAGAGGCCGGTTTCAGCCAAACTGGAGGTTTCACTGGCTCCGCGGGTGGGGGGAGCTGACTGGATTGTCTCCAAAGGAGTCGCCTTCGGCCTGGAAGGTGAGAGCCAGGTAATGGCCAGGGTGGAAGCTGTAGTTGGCTTGTACCCAGTCAAAATCAGCTGTTGCCATATGAGATCCTCATAGCACCGACGGAGTTTCCGCCGGAGCCTCTCCTCATCCGAGGAGGACGAAGACTACCGATGGTGTCGCCTCTTTTTAGAGCGCTTATGGCTCTTCCTCGGCCAGTCAGTCAAGGGGCTCCTAGAAAACGATCGAGTTCAGACAGGCCAACTCAGTCGTTCGAGAGACACCGGCGGGGCTGGTTACTTCCCGGGGTCTGGGACTACTTCCTCGATGGGATTCCCAGCAGGCTGGGTCTCCTTGTCGGGCAAGACAAGGACCGCAGTCCACTCCAGAGAGCTGTCAACTGGAGTCGGTGACAAATGGTTGATAGGATCGATGATGATTTCCACGTTGTTGACTGGAACCTTGGTCAACTGGCCAGACGGTAAAGCCGAAAAGGCAGCGATTGAGGAGACAATCTCGACCAAAGTCGAGACCGCCGATTTCTGGGACAGAGATCTCTCCTGATCCCAAGAGCATCTCCATCGAGACGAAGACGGTCCCGGGTCATTCTCTCGCTTAAAGGACCGAGAGGCGTGCGTGCCCATAAGACCCTCACCCTTAGTTAGGAGAGACTGGCACAACTCTGAGAAGGAACCCAAGAAGGTGAAGCTCAGGTTGAGTGGAATGAAGAAGCTCTGAGTGGACTCTACAGCACGAGCCACTTCCTCCTCAAATACTTGGCAGATCCCGCAGCCACGGAAACCACCCACTGAGCTTCCTTGGTTTTCACCAGATGGTTAATTTCTCCAGCCTTTCCAGTTTCAGGCATGCAAGACGGTCATCGAGAATGTTAGGATGGGCGAAACCGGCTGCCGGTCATGGTAAACACAAGATAGTACACATATGTGGTGTGGGGATCGGTGTACGACATCTTCTGGCCGCAAGGGCACCGACGAAATACAGGGGAAGACTTGTCTTCCATAATCGAAGACTAAAGGTCGTGATCGCAAATGCAAACTAGACAAAGTTTTGGAATAACCGAAGATTTAGAAGCCAGGGCCTAACGAAATGCGTGAGCATGAGAGAGGTAACCTGCATCTTCTAGCGGAAAGGAAGATCAGGCGTCATGGGGCAGAGTCGTGGATTATACCACCTGGGTGGGTGGGAGGAGGAGCCAGCTTGAAGACTTCCAGTGATCCTTATAGGAAAAGGGACATGCCAACAGTGTGGATGAACAACATATCCACAATCCTAAAAATACAGTTATGTAAGAACTTACCGTAACAGTAGATCTTCAAGAGAGGCTCTTGCAGTAGGTAATTTCCTTGAGGACCACACCCCCTGGTATCAGGACCACACAGAAACTTTAGCTAGCAGTGTCTGACGGGGGACTGCCCACCTGACATCACATGATGGACATCAGCATGACCCTATATAGTGGGTGGTCCCCACGCCCGCCTTCTAGTTCTCCTGCCGGAGACCTCCAAGGAGGAGCAACAGGAAAATGGAAAAGAGGCTCCTGGAGCCCAGAATGAGCTCACAGAAAAAGAGCAACAAAGAAATTTTGGTGATGGAGAGGGACAGAAAAGGTTACTTGCCTACTGGAACCCTCTCGAAAGAGCTTCTGTTGTGGTAAGTTCTTACATAACTATACTCTCTCACTTCGAGAGGGCTCTTGCACTGGGTAATTACCTTGAGGACTGAGTCCCAAGCAGTGTGAATCAGAGGAAAAAACTGAAACACGGGCGGCAGGAATGAATCTGTATAAGAGAGAAAAATCAGGAGAGGAGACCCTGGAGTACAGCTGGGCCAAAGCCTGCCCTGTGCTTACAGGCAATGTCCTAACTGTAATATGAACATATGAAAACTGCCAGCAGAAAAAGGCCATTTGGTCTGCCGAGTCTGCTTGATTATGTAGCTAGCAACCTTATTCTGCAGCTGCCCCTCCCTCCCTGCACCTCCCTCCCTTGACTCTCCCTTTTGCCTTGTCCCAGCCCTTCTTGAAGCAACCCATTGTTTTACAGGCCAGTATCTCTGCTGGTAGTGCATTCCACTTTGCCACCACCCTCTCTGTAAAAGAGTGCCTTCTCAGTTCCTTCCTAAACCTTCCACCCTCTACTCCCAAATCATGACCTTGAGTGTCCCTCCTCACCCTCCCCCTTGAACAGTCCCTCCGTGCTTGTCCTGTTTATTCCTCTCATGTACTTGAAGGTCTCTATCATATCCTCCTGTCCCTCCTCTTCTCCAGTGAGTACATGTTCGACTCTCAGTCTACTTTCATATGGTAGCTCCCCCTGACCCTGGATCTTCTTTGTTCCTCTGCGTTGCACCCCTTTCAGTAATCTAATGTCCCTCTTTAGATACAGGCACCAGTACTGCATGCAGTACTCCACGTGAGGTCTGACCAGCAATCTAAACAATGGCAGAATCACCTCCCCTCTCTTTGAGGTTATACCGCTTTGTGATGCAGCCCAACATTACTAATTAACGTTTTAACGTAATGCTTTGTGAAAATGTGGACGGAAATCCAAGTAGCTGCAGCACAGATGTCAGTGGCTGACACATTTCTGAAACAAGCAGTAGAGGCAGCCATGCTTCTGGTGGAATGCCCCTTAACTTTCCCCAAGAGTGCTTTACCATGCTTCTGGTAACAGAAAACAAGCAGTTTGCCAACCATTTGGATAAACATAGCTTGGAAACTGCAGCACCTTCTCTCTTGGGTGCAAAAGAAATTAAAAGTTGGTTCAAGTTCCAGACACACTTGGTCCTGTTAGTATGAAATGCAAGATTCTGTGAACTTCCAGTGTATGCAGAATTGCCTCTTATACTGTTTGGGGTAGTATACTGGTAGTTGAATCGACTGGCTCAACGTAAATTCAGAAACCACTTTAGCTAAGAACAGAGGATTGGTACGAAGAGCCACCCAGTCTCTATGAAAAATTAAATAAGGCTCCTTACACATCAGGTCCTGAAGCTTGGAAATCCTCCGAGCAGAAGTAATTGGCACTGAAAATAGCGCTTTCCAGGACAAGTAGCGCATATCACAAGAATCAGCCAGTTCAAACGGAGGCAGAGTAAATTTTTCCAAAATAAAATTAAGGTCCCATGGTGGTGCGGGGCTGTGTACTGGGGGTTTTAGGTGGAGGATTCCTTTCAGGAAGGTTTCGGAAACTTCCAGCTGAGCCACAGTTTTACCTTCCACCAGGGTGTGATGAACAGAAACAGTGAACAGGTGAACCTTCAGTGACAAAGTAGCTCAGGCCAGAGTCGTATAGGTGCAAGAGATACTCCATGACTAGAGGAAAGGGACATAAAAAGGAGTTCAACCCTTCGAGGTGGCCCAACTGGAGAAATGCTTCCACTTCATGGCATATGTCATCCTCGTAGAAGCTTTCTAGCTTCTACCAGGACCTGTGCCACTCTGGAAGAAACTTCAAAACGGGAAGAAGATATGTCCTGAGGTGCCACACATGAAGGTGAAGGGATTTCAGCCCTGGATGGACCAGTGTGCCCCTCTCCTGAGTCAGGAGATCATGGAAGAAGGGCAGTGGAACTGGAGGTTCCACTGCTAGCTGCTGAAAAAGCAGAAACCAAACTTGGCGAGACCAATACAGGGCAATCAGAACCATGTAGAACCCTTCCGCTTGAAGCCTGAGCAGCACCCTCTGCAGAACCGGGAATGGAGGGAAGGCATAGAAAAATCTCCCTGTCCAGCAAAGAGATAGCGCATCTTGCAAAAAAATGTCTCTCCCAGGAGCAAGCGAGCAAAACCTGGGTAGTTTTGTGTTGTATGGTGAGGCGAACAGATCCAAGTCTGGATGACCCCATAGGTCAAAAATATGGTCGACCCCCACTTGCTTGAGCTCCCACTTGTGGGCTCTTACTCTGGTGCAGCTGAGACTGTCCACTAGGAAGTTTTGGACACATGGAACGTGAACTGCTGCGAGATGCACCCAGTGAAGGACTGCCCAGTTCTACACTCACACTGCCTGCCTGCAGAGGAGATACGAGCAAGTGCTTCCTTGCTTGCTAAGGTTCAAGACTACACACACATTGTCCGACTGTACTAATAAGAGTGCCTTGGTGGGACAGGCACCGGAAAGCCTGGAAGGCATTCAGAATCGTTCTCATCTCCAACACTCTGATGTGTAGATGGAGTTCTGACTGGGACCACAGACCTTGAGTTTTATGGTTCCCAAGGTGAGCACCATAACCCATCCCTGACGCACCTGTAGTCAGAGTCTGGGTGTCCGAAAAAGCAGTCGAACTGCAGCATATGATCTCCGTGAGGTCCGATGTGTGCAGGTCGACAGCAGGAAAGAACTGGAAGGTGGCGTTGGGACCGCCCACTATAAAGGGTCATGCTGACTTCCATTACGTAATGTCAGGCCGGTGGTCCCCCATCAGACACTGCTAGCTAAAGTTTCCGTGTGGTCCTAACACCAGGGGGTGTAGTCCTCAAGGTAATTACCTACTGCAAGAGCCCCCTCGAAGTAAGATCATAGGGCTCCCAGATCTACAGAGATTCTTGTATTTTACAGGGATTTGGAGCCATCTACAGGGAAATTCTTCCCATAGACACGCATTGGTTATACAGGAACAATTCTGTTTCCATAAGAAATACTGTAGTATGCAGGAAAACACAGGAATATCACCTTGGAGTTACAGGGAAAATGCCAAATCAGTCTGGGAGCATTAGGAACATATCCAGTCCCCCCGATGTAGCAGGGGTAGCAGGCTGTGCAGAGTCACCATCCTGAACTTCTTGCACTGAATATAGAGGTTCAGATTTCGCAAGTCCAGAATGGGCCTCAAGTCCCCTGTGGATATGGGGACCAGGAAGAAGTGGGAATAGAATCCTCTGTTCCTCTGATCCCACATCTGTTCCATGGCCCTGTTTTGCAGCAAAGTGTTTTCAGGAGCACTGCTATGTGGTCTGGAGGGTAGGGGGAATGATGCAGAGGGAAATCTGGAGGGAGCTCCAGCATGTGTCCCTGCTCTATGAGTTGCAGAACTCAGGCATCTGTGGTGATCTCTCTCCAGCTGTCCACATGGCGGGAGAAACAACCCCCTACCACCCCTTCTTGAGTCTTGGAGGGTGAGGGTCGAGCAAGGAGTCAGGGTGAAGTGGAACCTGTGGCTGCCCCTCCAGCCCTTGGAGCCTTTCATGTGGTGGAGATAGAAGCTGGCAAGGCTGTTCCTGCTTTACGCTTGCAGTCTGCTGTTTGCCCCACTGCTTGAGTCTATGGGAAGCACGATTAAAGGGGATGCACTGCCCACTTTTTTTTTTGTGAAGTTTCTTTATGCACCTACCAGCCAGTCCCCATTCTTGACAGGAGCTGCCATCACCAGAGTGCCTAGCAGCATCGCCGTGGGAGGCTGGAACCCCAGTGTCAGTGGAGCAACCAAGAAGTGAGGAGTTGGAGTCGGGTTTAGAACACCCAATGGAGCCGATGGGGGGAAACTGGAGTCTGGGTATTGGCAAAACAACTAGCGACGCTGACAAGGGAAGCCAAGGAACTGGCGTTGGAACAGCCAGCAGCACCAACAGAGGAAGCTGGAACAGCCTGCACCATCGACGGGGGGGAGCAAAAACCCTGACATCAAGGAGCTAGCACAGGCCAAAGATGGTCTGGTGGAGCCTGCTGTCAACAGACTTTGAGAAACAGGCCTTAGCTGCAAGGTGTGCAACGACGATGAGGGCGTCAGGAGTCTCAGTGATGCTGTGCTACTGCCGGCAGTGGAAGGTCTGGCGGTACTTGCTGCCTAAGCAGACCCTGTGGAAGAGAGGGTGTGGGTGGCAAGAGGGGTCGCCACCAAAGTGGCTGATGCAGAGATAATGGCTAGCGCCACATGGGGCAGCAACTGTGAGCGCACCAGGGGGATTTCTCCCTGCTCTGCTCCCCGTTCCGGTGCTTGTGCTTGCTGGAAGGTTTATCCCAGGCCTTAGACAAGTGCGAGCCCAAGGACGGAGTTGGCGATTAGTAGAACCTCCCTCCTGAAGTTCCTTCTGCATGCAGGCTACATTCTGTTCCAGTAGGAAAATTTGCAGGGTCTTCAGGCAGTGTTGCCAAGTAGCCTGGTTGAATCCATGGCAAATCTCACAGGCCTGGACATCATGGGCCTCACCGAGACAGCAGACACAAGTGTTGTGCTCGCTGATGCAGAGAATCTTCATTCTACATCCACAAAGTCTGAAGAGTTTAGCGGCGTCGGAGTTCGACATACAACATGGCAAAAATCACATTGAAGAAAGTGATGAGTGACTAGGGAGATAAAATAAATGATAAAATATGAAGCTCTGGCAGTCGACTGAAGTGGCTTTAAACTGGCGAAAATGGTCGACAGCAGAAAAGAACAGAGGAGGGTGTGGGGACACCCACGTTTATGTAGAATGGAGGACGTCGATGTATGATGTTATCATTAGTGGCCCCTGATAGAATGCTAGCAAAAAAAAATGTCCATGTGATCCTAGTTCTTGGCAAGTATAGTTCAACAGTTGTCACCTGATGAAAGAGACATCGCCGAAGATCTCCATGTTACAATGGCAGTGCTCGTTTTTGACTGGGAAGAGTAGAAGATGCTAAAGATTTTTTCTTTTCTTATTTAAGAAAAGTGCATCCCCTGAATCCCTGGCAGTGGATCCTACAATCAAAAATCAATATTAAGAGTCCCAGGACCCGCCTATAGAAAGAACACAGTGAACAGTTGGCAGAAAGAAAAGAAAAATGACCACTAAGCACCAAAATGGTAATCTTAGATGGCAATGGATCACTATGATAAAGAGGATTCATACTTAGCCATCCTAAACTACAGCCACAATAATGCTTGCTCTGTGGCTACCAAATACTTTGTCTTGGTGATTATTTGATTATAAAGTATGACATGGGACTTCTGATATGCTGCTGTGACATTTCGCTGTGGTTCAAGAACACTGGTGTAATGTTGTTTTTGCTGCTTGCTCATCATGTTATGGATGGGCAAGGTCAACAAGAACCAGCAGAACTGAAAAGGGGGCTGGATGCTGTAATCTACTGATGAAGTACTTGAGGTAACATGGAGCTCTATACCACAGTACTGACACGGTGCTTCTTAAAATTGATCCAAAAGGAACTACCACACCAACTGCTGCTGCTGCTTTACCAACAGGACTAAAACCACAGAAAAGCTTCACTAACAGGTGCCTGATCAGCACCTACAAGCTATGATGATATACACAGGACTAATGTTGCTGAAAAATGCACCCCCCACCACACACACACACAGTTAAGTAAAACGTCTTACTTCTGGACGTTGGGATCTGGCAGGTTCTCCCGATGAATGACCATGTGAGCATGGTAGGTGGCTTTCAGGGCGAATCGCCGGTTACAGATGCTGCAGCCATACCCCTTCTCCTTGTGCACTTCCATAATGTGCTTCAGGTACTCTTTCCCTTTAGCAAATGTTAGCTAGAGTAGAGAAAGGGCACGATATCAGAGCACGTGTGTATCAAGTAATGTCACAGTTTTCAGTATTTACTATTTAAAATGAAGACACTAAAACAAACACAAAATCTATTAATCTATTATTCTATGTCTGTCCCTCTGTCAATCTGTCTAAATATGGACAGTGCAATGGTCTGACTCAAAATATGCAATTTATCTTCATGTGATGGATCAAGTGGTAGAGCAACAAGTGAGTTAGGAAAGTTCTACCCTCCTACAAGTGATGATCAGCTGCGCATTTTGAATCGGACCACTGCATATGTGATTTATACATCATCAGTTTACTAGTTATAGCTTTTCAATTGGCTATTTGTTTGAAGATTTACCTGTTTCTCTTTGATTTCAACTACTGGCTTCAGTGCTGCACTGGTCAATTGTGATGTCATCAGCACTGTGAAAAGCTACTCTCTGATTGGTGGTGTGATGATATTACCTTCCAGAAATTAACTACGACGATACTTACAGTAACACATTTTTGATATCTTGTTGTTAGTGTTGTCATTAGCTAAGATATCACTTTTTTGGGGGGGGAGGGGAACAACAAGAAAAAAAGTGATAGCTTGGCTAACAAACAGATTCTCCTACTTTTGGAATCAAGTGCTTGCTTCTTTATTTGGGTATTATGTGTGTTCCTGCATATGTAGTTTGAAAAGGGAGACAGAGAGACAAGCTTTATTGTGGTATTGACAGTCTTAGTGTGTTAGGTTAATAATTTTTGTATAATTTAATAACTAAGTGTACAATTTACGTAATAGTATATTCAGTACAGGTCTGAGTTTCGCCATATTTACATTGGCAATGTGATTTCCAGGATTAATTTCTCTTTATTTATGTCATGCCCTTTCCAATATTAATATTTCCCCTCTTATCCCTGAGGTTCCTCAACCTCATGTTGGTACAGACCAGGTTTCCCACTAGCTGATAAAAAAGTAGCTTAAGGATCAGTGCAGCAGTCCTGGGTGCCCTAAGTACAATTGAAAGCCTCAGAAGCAAGAGCTCCAGAGCGCTGCACTTTTGCATTAAGGCAGGGGTTCCAGTAGCCTCATCCTAAGGGCCTTAGGAGTCATGATGGATGCTCAAGACTCTTGAGCTGGAGTCAATGACACAAGATTATTTTTATCTAAACTTTTTAAATTACTTTCCTATTCATCTTCATCGTACAAAGCAGGCCTTTTACTAGAATGGAAACACATTCAGATTATTTGTGCCGGACACTTGAAGAATGGTTAAGTGCCGCTGGCAGACATTTTATTTATTTATTTATTTAAAAGTTTAACCAGGAAAGCCATACTGGGCTAAGAACAGCTCGTTTCCAGATGTGTCCTGAGGGAAAGAGGAAAAGGAGATAGATAAACAATAAACTGATGAAAATAAAAAGTCAGTTACAGTAATATAGTAATACATGAAGCATAAATATAAATTATTAGAGGCAAATTAATAAATGAACGCAATTAGAACTAAAACACACTCATATGTATAGAGAAAGAGACTAGGAAGAGGAGAGGGTTGTAGACAGTTGCAGGTAGGAAAACAAAAGTCATAAAGAAGAGACTTTAAGGAGGAAGGAGAAGAGGCAGAACGAATAGAAAGGGGAAGGGAGGAACAAAGTTTAGGAAACTGGTAAGAAAAAGCAGATTGGCCCAACAGTAGATTTTCTAGAAGAAAGAGAAGAGGAACTAGTGTTGTGGAGAAGTTAGGAGGAAGAAGGGGGAGAGGACAGAAGGGATTTAAGATAGGAAGGAAAGAAGCTGAACCAGAATTTGAATATAAAAGATGCACAATGGAAAAGGTGCCTAGCATTAACAGAGGGGAGAGAAAGTGATAAGTAAAGAGAGCAGTGGTAAGCAAAACAACATAAATACTACCCATTGTCTATACTGCTCAACTGCGCAAAAGGAGGGCCCCTAAATATCTACTGACACACACTTTGCAGGCAGACTGTACCTACTCAGTTCGTTACTCCTTGACGCCTACTATGTGTAACCCCCCTGCAAATGGGGGTTCCCAAAAGTCTTCCAGGAGCTTGCTTGAATGTTCCAAGCCTGAATGGTGTTTGGCGTTTAAGCCATTTATCAGTGAGTGTTTTTAGAACCTCTGGTACTGTCTCTTTAAGAGCTGTCTGCTTGCAGACATAATTAGTTTGTATGGGGGACTGAGTGTTTCTTTGATTGAGTACCACTCGAGCTGCTTCCAATTCACTCCATTTTGCAGTCACTAGGGTGCAAAGGAACCTATCTGAAAGATGTAACTGTTTGCCAGAAATCATTTAGAGTAATAATGAAATTACAGTTTGTCTAACCTGCTTTCTTTGCAGTCAGAACTGTGTCTGCCTAGTTCCCCATTCTGGTTTTGAACTGCTGAACTGGACCAATCAGTGTGGGGTAAGCTAGCTCTAAAATGGTGCCTTGGCGAATCAGAACTTGGACTCATAATCTGAGCCAGCCACAAGAGGATTGTATGGGCAGTGACTCTGGGAGATGTAGTTTAGACTTCAGCGCCTTTTGGACCAACAGGAGCAGTCTATTGTGAGTGACAGCCAATCCAGTCAAGAACTGGAAGGAACTCAAAGGAAGTGCCGGTTTTGTCTGTTGGAGTTTCAGTTGAGCTCTGGCAGTGAAGAAGGAAGGAGCCCTGTGCTTTTTTCAGTGTGCAGTTTTAGTCGGGAAACGTGTGTAAGGCCCAGAGTTCCGGTCTGCAGCTTGTGTAACTGCTTGTTAGGACTGAATCCGTCCTGTGAAGAGAATCAAAGGATATGTGAAGAGTAGAAACCAGGCTCACCCTGTAGAAGACTGGAGAAATTGCTGAATTGCACTCGGTCTGTCAGGAACTGAATCTGCTGTGTGTTCTCCGGGTATTGTGCAGTAATTGCGATCGGGATAGAGCAGCCTGCCTGGTATAGTACTTTCTGTTTACCATATAAATGTGTGAAGAGGCTTGTGTACCTCAAGTGAATCCTGCTGCCATTAAAGGACTTTTGCCTGTTACTGTTCACCATATAAATGTGTGAGGAGGCTTGGTTAGCTCAAGTGAATCCTGCTGCCATTAAAGGACTTTTGCCTGTTGCAGTTTGCCATATAAATGTGAGGAGTCTCGTGGAGCTCAAGGTAGCCCTGCTGACATTGAAGGACCCTATCTTGTTTGGAGGTCGTGAGTACTAATTCAGGGTCGCTCCTGTTGAATTGCCACATTGAATCCAAATGGAATCACTGTACTGCTGACTGTTTAAACTAATTTTCTTTTCTCTGTGGAAAGGGCCCCTACCAGCTGCCACGGTTTGGACTAGCCACTAGGGCTTGGGTACCCAGGGACAGTAACTGGTAGGGATAGGCCTGTGCACAGAGCCATAGGTAGATGAGTAAAGTGATAAGCTAATTAACCTGATTTCCCCCTGTCCTTGTTATATTCCCCTAAATAAATCAGAGCTGCTTGTTTCAGCAAAGTTATACTGCCTGAGGTATTTGTCTATGTTAAAGTATTGTACTGTGATTGTTGCACTGTATCTTATTTTACAGGAGGTCCCAGTGCCTGAACCAGCCCTGGGGGTAAGTGTATACTGTGAAGGTAATTCTGATATATTGTGTGGGCCACTAGTGGGAAGAAAGGGGGGTTGCAGTGTCCCAGAGGGCTGTGACCAAGTAAGTTTAACTATTGCAAACCCTGACCTCTGGGTGGAGGCACCCGCCATTGGATCCAGGCCCCTCAACCTGTTAGTGGCAAATCAGGCAGGGGTAGTAGCCCCTGGGATAGCGCCATCTAGGGGTTACATATTTATTGAAAATCCTAGGGTAAGCAGGGTTTGGAAGGTGGGCTTTGCTTTACTCTGCTGGACTCTTAGAATAAACCACCTACAGTATCCAGCTCAGGAATGTTCCCAGTCTGCATGCTTTCAAGGCAGGCCTATCTCCTCCTAAGAACCCCTAGTAGCTGCTCTCATATGGAGGTTCGTGCATTTTGGTTTGTAGCCTGTGTTGGTTTCTTAACACAGAAACATACACAATAACAGCAGAAAAAGGCGATTGGGTCATCCATTCTGCCCTTTAAAACATTAATAAACTTATGATCTATTGTTCATACAGGGTTCTAACCCACACTGTGCACCCAGTGCTCCCCACCCTACCTCTACCACCTTCAGCAACCACTAAGTCCTTCACTCTGTCCTAACCGTATTTGAAACCATTGATACTATTCGCACCCACCACATCAGCTGGCAGACTGCAGTACGGCTCCAGGACCCTTTCTGTACAATAAAACGTTCTCACTTCCCTCTTGAACCCTCCCCGTGTTCTTGATTTACTTGTGCTAAATAGTTTCTCAGTTTACTTTGTTCATTCCTCTCAGGAATTTGAAGGTCCCTATCACATCTCCCCCCTCTCTTGTCTCACCTCTGCCAAATACATGTTCCACGGCTTATGCCGATCCTTGTAAGATCTGCCCTGCTGGCCCTGAATCATTTTGGTCATTCTATGTTGCACTGTCTCCAGCCTGGCATTATCTTTCCATCTTTCCTTGGGTGAGGACTCCAGAACCGGGCACAGTACTCCAGGTGGGGTTTCACCAGTGATCTATATGTAACCCCTAGATGGCGCTATCCCAGGGGCTACTACCCCTGCCTGATTTGCCACTAACAGGTTGAGGGGCCTGGATCCAATGGCGGGTGCCTCCACCCAGAGGTCAGGGTTTGCAATAGTTAAACTTACTTGGTCACAGCCCTCTGGGACACTGCAACCCCCCTTTCTTCCCACTAGTGGCCCACACAATATATCAGAATTACCTTCACAGTATACACTTACCCCAGGGCTGGTTCAGGCACTGGGACCTCCTGTAAAATAAGATACAGTGCAACAATCACAGTACAATACTTTAACATAGACAAATACCTCAGGCAGTATAACTTTGCTGAAACAAGCAGCTCTGATTTATTTAGGGGGAATATAACAAGGACAGGGGGAAATCAGGTTAATTAGCTTATCACTTTACTCATCTACCTATGGCTCTGTGCACAGGCCTATCCCTACCAGTTACTGTCCCTGGGTACCCAAGCCCTAGTGGCTAGTCCAAACTGTGGCAGCTGGTAGGGGCCCTTTCCCACAGAGAAAAGAAAAATTAGTTTAAACAGTCAGCAGTACAGTGATTCCATTTGGATTCAATGTGGCAATTCAACAGGGAGCGACCCTGAATTAGTACTCACGACCTCCAAACAAGATAGGGTCCTTCAATGTCAGCAGGGCTACTCTTGAGCTCCACGAGACTCCTCACACATTTATATGGCAAACTGCAACAGGCAAAAGTCCTTTAATGGCAGCAGGATTCACTTGAGCTAACCAAGCCTCCTCACACATTTATATGGTGAACAGTAACAGGCAAAAGTCCTTTAATGGCAGCAGGATTCACTTGAGGTACACAAGCCTCTTCACATTTATATGGTAAAACAGAAAGTACTATACCAGGCAGGCTGCTTCTCTATCCCGATCGCAATTACTGCACAATACCCGGGAG
The DNA here is from genome assembly GCA_016271365.2 of Neoceratodus forsteri. Classification (NCBI taxonomy): domain Eukaryota; kingdom Metazoa; phylum Chordata; order Ceratodontiformes; family Ceratodontidae; genus Neoceratodus; species Neoceratodus forsteri. The sequence continues at coordinate 1,392,991,225 of CM057458.1, read as the reverse complement.
AACACACAGCAGATTCAGTTCCTGACAGACCGAGTGCAATTCAGCAATTTCTCCAGTCTTCTACAGGGTGAGCCTGGTTTCTACTCTTCACATATCCTTTGATTCTCTTCACAGGACGGATTCAGTCCTAACAAGCAGTTACACAAGCTGCAGACCGGAACTCTGGGCCTTACACACGTTTCCCGACTAAAACTGCACACTGAAAAAGCACAGGGCTCCTTCCTTCTTCACTGCCAGAGCTCAACTGAAACTCCAACAGACAAAACCGGGCACTTCCTTTGAGTTCCTCCAGTTCTTGACTGGATTGGCTGTCACTCACAATAGACTGCTCCTGTTGGTCCAAAAGGCGCGAAGTCTAAACTACATCTCCCAGAGTCACTGCCCATACAATCCTCTTGTGGCTGGCTCAGATTATGAGTCAAGTTCTGATCGTCCAAGGCACCATTTTAGAGCTAGCTTACCCCACACTGATTGGTCCAGTTCTGCAGTTCAAAACCAGAATGGGAACTAGGCAGACACAGTTCTGGCTGCAAAAGCAGGTTAGACAAACTGTAATTTCATTATTACTCTAAATGGTTTCTGGCAAACAGTTACATCTTTCAGATAGGTTCCCTTTGCACTCTAGTGACTGCAAAAATGGAGTGAATTGGCAGCAGCTCGAGTGGTACTCAATCAAAGAAACACACAGTCCCCCATACAAACTAATTATGTCTGCAAGCAGACAGCTCTTAAAGAGACAGTACCAGAGGTTCTAAAAACACTCACTGATAAATGGCTTAAACGCCAAACACCATTCAGGCTTGAAGCATTCAAGGAAGCTCCTGGAAGTCTTTTGGGAACCCCCATTTGCAGGGGGGTTACATATAGAGAGGCAGTAATACCTCCTTCCTTCTGCTGTCAGTACCCCTTCATATACACCCCAGCATCCTGTTTGCCTCACTATGGGCCTTGTTACACTGGTTTGATTGTTTGAGCGAGTCACTGATGATGATCCCTAGGTCTCTTTCCTCAGAGGTCATGCCCAGCTTTACCCCCTCCCCCCCTTCCAGTACTCTGTCCTGGGGTTCTTGTTCCCTATGTGGGTCACCTTACACTTTTTGGCACTGAATTTCCATTGCCAAACCTTTGACTACCTCTCCAGCTTTTACAAGTCTCTCTGCAGCACCCTAACCCTCTCCTCGCTGTCTACCCTGCTACAGAGCTAAGTGTTGTCTGCAGAGAGAGACATCTTGCCATGGACTCCTTCTCTCATGTTGCTGATGAACATAATGAAGAGGACTGGACCCAGGACCGATCCTTGTGGCATCTCACTGATGACCTCCCTCTTTTCTGATGTGACTCCGTTAACCACAACTCTCTGCGGTCTCCTTTCCAAAGAGCTTCTCACTCATCTGTGTCCTTCACTGCCCCCAGATCCTCTAGCTTCTTTAGCAACCTTCTGTGAGGCACTGAGTTGAAAGCCTTGCTGAAATCAAAGCACAGTAAATCTATAGCATGGCCCTTATCCAATACCTTCGTTACCCAGCCAAAGAATACTATCAGGTTGGTCTGACAAGCCCTCCCTGCCACAAACCCATGCTGTTTACTATCCTGGGGTCCACTACTCTCCAGATAGTCCATGAGGTATTCTTTGACTAGTGTCTCCAAGAGTTTACCCACAACAGAAATAAGACTGACAGGTCTATAGTTACCTGGTTGCTCCTTGTCCCCCCACCCTTATGGAGCAAGACTACACCTGCTACCCTCCAGTACTTTGGAACTATTCCTGTATTAACTGAGCTCCTGAATGGCCCTACCAGGGATTCGGTTAGTTCTATTGCCAATTCCTTATGCACCCTTGAATGCATCCCATCCCACCTGGCCCTGTGGCCGTATCAATCTTTAGGGCTGCTAGCCCTTTCTGAACCCATTCACTGGTAAATACTTGCTGCCTCATCTCAGAGATCCCCCTACAGCCACTTTAATGCCACTCTGGCAGAGGCCCTCTGTCTTCCCATGTGAATACAGAGCAGAAGTAGTTGTTAACAACAAATTCTTTCTGCCCGTCTTCCTCAATTACCCTACCTCCGTCTGTTAGGCGAACAATTCTTCCTCCCTTCTTTCATTTTTCCCTAATATATCTAAAGAACAGTTTTTCCCCTCCTTAACCTCCTCTGCAATATGCAGCTGTGTCTGCCTTTGCGTCTCTGACTAACATCTTGGTTTCCCTTGTACTCACTTGGTACTCTCCACATTCTTCCCACCCTTGTTTTAACTTTGTACCTGGTGAAGGCCTTCTTTTTGGCTCTCACTGCTTCCCAGACCTTTCCAGAGAACCATACTGGTCTCTTGTACCTGTTTCTTTTTTACTCTATTTATTCTCCTTCAAGCCTGGGCATCCTTCCAGGGTATGCACTCGACCCCAGCCTCTACTCCCTTGCCTTAACCCTCGTTATTTGGAGAGACTCCCCCCAACCACCCAGGCAGATCTAACCCCCTGGATCACCATCCGGGGGCGGCCCGTCCTTCCGCGACTGCCTGTCTGTAATTAGGAAGATCGTACCTGGTGTGTCTCGGGTCGGCCCTGGAGTCCTCCAGACGATGGGCTGGCAGTCAGGATGTGGGCGACGTCCCTGGTATCCCCTTCATCTCCACAAATGAGAAGGGGTTTTTCTACTTTATATCTGTTTCTTTTGATTACCATTCTCATGCAAGACTCTGTTTCCTCCAGAATTGCCCCCTTGATTTCTCTCCATCATTCCCCCACATTCCTGAGGCTGTCCACTCCAATTAACTTGTTCTGAACCAGCTCCCCCATTTGGCTGAAGTCTTCTTTTCTGAAATCTAGGACTTCTGCCTTTGATGAGGGCTTACTTGTTCCAAAGGCCGGGTTCAACCCTCTAGAAGAGTAATGGTCACTAACCCTAGTGGCTCCCCTACCCTCACTCCTCCTATCACTTCAAAGTTGGTGAGCACCATATCAAGAATGGCAGACTGCCTAATGGGTTCCTTAACCAGCTGCAACAGCAGGCAGTCCTGCAATGTATCCAACAGGGCCTTACTTGTGGAGCTCCTGGCTGCTTGAATGACCCAATCAATATCTGGCAGGTTAAGGTCTCCCATACCAACCACCACCACCTCCTCCCTTTTTGCCACCCTCATTTCTAGTTCTGCCCTAGCTCCTTAATTCTCTCTATCTCTCTCTCTCTCTCTCTCTTCCCCTGTCCTGGAGGTCTATAGATCACTCCAGCCACAGTTTCTTAACTGAGGATGCCATGAGCTGAACCCACAGTGATTTTATTTCTCCATTACCGCCCCCGATATTTCCATCCTCCACTGGTTCTATGCCTTTCCTGACATATAGGGCTATGTTTCCTCCTTCACCCCTTCCTCTATCACATCTAAACATGGTGCACCCTGGGACTGTCGGGTCCCAATCATTATTCTCTGTGGCACAAGTTTTTGTGATGGCTACTAGGTCCATCGCAGTGTCTGCTGCCATTGCCTGGAGCTCACTCATTTTGTTTCCCAGACTCCTAGCATTAAGGCAGACCCCCTTCCATCTTTCTCCAGATCCCATCTTGATTCTTCCTATTCCTTCTCCCTTACACTTCCCTAGTCTCCTTAATTTTTTATTTTTCATGCAGAATGTAGGCTTTGTCAGCCCTCCTTCACTGGCTTCTTACCCTAACCTAATTTGATCTTGAACCTTACTGTTACCCACCTTGCTGCTACTAATCCCCTATTCAGGGGAGCCCTAGCTAGATTCCCTACTGGCTCTCCCTTCTCAGTGATTCCCCAGCTTCTGTCTTCCGCGCAGTCAGTTTAACAGTCCAATGTAGACGTCAAATTTCTGCCCCAGAGCACTGGTCCCCTCTCGTGAAGTGAAGACTATCACCATTAAAGAGCCACCTGTCCAAACCCCACCAGTCCCCCCACAAAGTGGTACTCTTCCTTCTGACACCATCCCTTCAACCACCCATTAAACTCCTCAGTTCTTCCTTCCTTGCTCTATCATTCCCATCCCCACTATTCCACACAAGGAGAACTTCAGAAAAGGCCAGGGAAGCCTTGTGCACCTTCAATCTATCTTCTAGCCTCTTAAAGTTTCACTAAACTGTCTACACAGGCTGGATCATCAGATTGTAGATACCCAAGTGTACCAGCACCCTCAGCTCCCCGTTCTCTACCATCTTCCCTATCCTATCTATATCCCAGATGGCTGAAGCATCAGGAAGGCATCTGACCATCTCACTCTCCTTCCCTCCCCCCCCGCCACCTCCCTCTCTACTCCCCTAATCACCGAGTCCCCAATCACTAAGATTCTCCTTGTTGACTTACTTGCACACTGGTACATACCCAATGTACTGTACACAATGCTATGTGTGTGTGACAGCTTTTTATCTACTGCACTCTGTCCTACCATATATGTAACCACTTGTTATGTATTCATTATAGTTATCTATACTTAATCTTGCAGTAATGATTTTGTTACAAGAGCTAAGCTCAGCTGGTTGCTGCTGTACCCCCCACCACCAAGAACTGCATTTCATGAGGTCATCACAGTTGGAGAGATTTCAAATAAATAAATCCTCAGTGGCTTACAGTGCAAGAAAAAAAAAATATATACAATTACATTTTGAAACCAATCTAAGAAATCACACAAATTCAGAGACAGGACTCCATTTTCAACTAAGTAGCTAGTTGCTTACACTATGCTGACATTTCATCCTTTCATATAGAACAGGAGAGTGACCCTGTCAAGTTACCTGACATTTTTTACAGTTGTATTTGTGAGGCTCAGACTCAACACTTCCATCCGAGTTCTCTTCGGTTTCCTCCACAGAGATTCCAATTTTACTGATAAATTCCTCTCTCTGCTGATCATCCATCAATGCAATATCCTGCACGGGGAACACAAGGTTTAGAAATATGGAGGTGTGGTGCTTTCTTTCAGACATACTCTATACTATTATAGAATAGTCAAGCTCGCTTTTGGGGGTACCTATACCTTCTACCTCGTTAACACTGAACTGTGCCCCTGGGGCCAGAAAATTGTGAAATCATGGGTTCTAGTCCCAAACCAGGTACTCTGGACACTATCCATAACTGACACTATAATACAGTATGAGGGAGGTGTGGTATGTTAAGGTGGCAGCCTTTGGAAGATACCTTAAACCTAGGTCCCTTTAGCACCCCCCTCTTTTTTTTTTTTTTGCTAATGCTCCTTCCCTCTAGAGTGACCCTGCTCAGCCCCGTCATTATCCCATCTAACCATCTCCATTGCTTGCCCTCATCACCTCTTACCACAGATCTGCCCCTCTGTGGTGGGGAACGTAGGGACTTCTGGACAACCTCCACTGGATGGCCATGTTCTGGGTGATGGGGCAGGCAATTTTGTTCCTTCTGCCCTTGGGACATTAAGATAGCTCCGTGGTGCACATGTGCACACCGAGCAAGCCTGGCGATGTCACCTCTCCCCTGTCACAGCTTGTAGCTGCACCAAGGCAGAGCAGCAGATTCTGGCTCCATCCCAAAGGAGGTGAGCATCCGGAGAGATCTGCTTAGTCCTCCTACCCTGGCCAACCATGAAGGTCCCAGGCTCATTCCCAAACCCAGGTCACCAGCCACAACCCTGCTGCTGTGCTCATAGACTGGTCTCCTTCTGCCCATATCTGGTTTGGTCACTGTACACTTATGACTGGCTCAACTGCCACCTGGGGGACCAGAGCTCACACACACACGCTACTCGGAATCCCATGCAGTGGTCCATTGAAGGCTGAAAACAGCACAGAAGTGAGTCCCTCACCTTCTACAGGGGGAGGGCATGGGCTGCCTGGCATTCATGCATGCACCCACTGCAAGCCAACTATGGAGTGACATCGACATTGTGAAGGCAGCAGCTGACCCGTTCTCCTGAGTGAAGAAAGGATGCAGACATAGCCAACTTGATAATGTTGGGGGAGTGGGAAGACATGCAAAATGCACTTATAATAAAACCAAATAGTAGGGCGGACTGGTCAGGGCTACATAAGGGATAGCATTAGTTCTGTCCATCAGCCAACTTTCAATGAGCAGCTGTCCCCTAGATATCGTACTACAGCAGATGCCTTTGTTACAGTACATTTACTGGGGACCATGCACTATTTTCCTTCCACTGCACATTACTGCAGCAGGTGTGGCACCGCACATACTGCAACGCCTCTATCACCTTCCATGGGAGATGCTTCACATTAATCAGGTTACTACTACAAATCACAAAGGAATCCTAATTTTTACTTTTCTGATGAGTCCCAAAGAAGACCTCATTCTGAGACTATAGTGGAGTTTTAGGAAGCCCAGCAGCTGAGAAAGGCCAAGCAGCCTGGTCAAGCAAACAAAATAACATTCCAGAAAATGGTTGTACCTTGAAATGAACGTGGATGTGGTCCCTCAGCACGTCTACTCGGAAGAATTTGCGCCCACAAATCTCACAAGTGTACTTTTTGTCCCCATGGGTCAGCAGATGTTTGTTCATATTGCTCCTACATGAAAATACCTAGCAGAAAAATCAAAAGCCAGAGAAGACAAAGTGGTGATGAAGAGGAAAATGATAACAGACTTTCATCTTGGTAGCCCATCTGATTACTCAGAAATATTTTTTTTGAAAGCAAAGCAAAGAGTGTGTAGTCACCCCACACTTCTGCCCTGATATGGCAGAGGGTGCGTGTGCTGCAGAACGGAATGCAAAGTAGCAGTGGTGACCTTACTGTGCCCATACGCAGTTGCACAGTCAAGAAGCTGTATATAAATAAAGCAGCAAACTCATCAAACTGCAGAATGGTTCTTTATTTTATATACAGATTCAGGAGAAGGATCACTTTACATGCATCCATTCCTGCTTGGAATCATTAAGGAAGAAAGTAACTCTGGCGACATTTCCAGGCAGGTGCCCAAGGTGGTTGAAACAAAGTTTAGTGCACTCATGATAAGTCAGGCTACTGCGCACAAAATGTATATATACCAAAAATGATTTCCATTAAGTGAAGAAATAGACACAGCAGTGGCTAAACAAAGGTCAAATGAGCGAACTGTCAGGGCATTTAGTTATATCCATGTAAACCTCCGTTTTGGCTACTGCCATGTTTATTTCATTACTTAATTAAAATAATTTCAGTAGCTGATGGCACTGAGGATTGAGGCACTGGACGCCACATCTCGTGCCATGCCGCAGACCCGGGTTCGGGAACAAGCCCGGGTTGTCAGGGGTCGGCAGGGGAGGACTAGGATCGAGCATCTGCAGACTGCTCTCCTAGTCCTGGGGAGGGTTGGGGAGACACAACGTGCTGTAGCGGCTCCTGGGGATGCCCGGGGGCACTATTAGCATGGGTGTACATGGGGAAGGAGTGCGGCGGATGTTGGCATGCAGTGCCTTGACGTCATTGCACATCCGCGCTCCCATGGGAGAACAACAAGGAAAAGGCTGGGCACGACCGTGCACCTTGATGGCCACACCCTGCGCTGCCCGGAGGACTCGTGAGGAATCCCATTGGGGAGGGTCCGGGACGTCCTGTCTGGGAGTGGCACTGGGGAGCCCTCCAGCGGGATGGCATGACGGCCGTCCCGGATCCTCCTGGTTGCAGTTCGCGTCACCCAGCTCTCCAGGCGGGCAGGGCCGCCAGCTGGATGCCCCAAGCCGGCTTAGTGCTGCAGCAGGAGGAAAAACAGCAACAGTGATAAAAAAAAAAATAATAATTTTCAGTTTATCTGTTTTGTGTGCAGTGGCCTCATTTATCAAAAGTACACTCAGACATTGTTTTGGTCATTTGGTTCGGGGTTTAAGTTGAACCCTCACCCCCCCGTGCACTAGCTTCCAAAATGGTTAGCTCCTTCACATACTAGGATACAGTATTTGTCACACACACACACACACACACACACACACACACACTGATTTTGACAGCTTTCAGAAGTTGTAAATTGCCATGATACATAGGTATGCAATCATAAATCCCATTATACATAGTTGTGATGTCATGCTTGTGTATAATGGGTGTTCTGGAATGTTGAAAAAGTGACTGTTGGCCCATCGGCGCTGCGGTAGCGCTACCGCTCATGACGCTGGCGACCCGTGTTTGGGAATGAGCCCGGGGAGCTGGAGGGCTGGCCGGGGGGAGAAGGCTGAGCATCCGTGGGACTGCTTGCCTTCTCCGGGGTGGGGGGGGACAAGGTTCGGAGCTTGACTGACCCCAGGTGGAGGCCCGGGGTACAGCAAGGGCCTGACCAATCAGGAGGGGTGGGCGTGCCAGGCGTCCCGTGAGCTTCCTTGGTGTCAGGGCGCATGGCACCAGAAAGAACAGGAAAGACACCTCCGTCGCTCCAGGTAGATGGGCGCCAGCACGAACCTCAATGGTCCCTGCCTATCCTGACCCGGACGGTAATGTTGGTCGGGGTGCTTGGCTACCTCGTCCCCACCTGGAAGTAGATCCAAGGCTACATGGGGGACGCCGTGGGGCTCCAGGCATGGAAGGAACCGAGGCAGATGCCAGGCGCTCCCAAAGAAGCGAGAGCGTAGGGGCAGAGAGAGAAAAACAGCAAGTTAAAAAAAAAAAGAAAGTGACTGTTGGTATTTGTTTCCCTCACTCCTACCACCCACCTTCTTCCACATATTATAACATTAAATGCACTCCTCCAAATACCCCCAGCTGTGGCTTACAGACATGTTGTGATCTGTTAATTTGATTTTGTAACATCATTTAAAACATTGAAAAAACAGTTATTCCAAAAAAACTAAGTTTGGGGACAGTGCAAAAATTTTTTAACACACCCTCCATTTGTAATGGCCCAGCAGACCATTCCAGCTTTGCTCTCTGGGGTTTATGAGGTCATCACAAACTGAGGGTGAGTGAAAAATACCTTGACATGCACACAACTCCCATCTATTATTCTACCTAAAAAACCTGATTTGAGTTTTGGAAGGGAAAAAACAGTTTCGTACTTTCCAGTAAGAGTACATCTTTGACAGATTTGCCTCCATAGAGCCACACACATTGGACTGTACACTGGCAGCATTAGGACCTCACAGGAGACTTTTTAGAGCTAGGGCTACCTATGTACTATGTAGGATACCTTGTCATCATCTATATAACAAGAGCACCCCAATCAGCTTCAGTTCCTGCTGTCAATACTGATGTTCCATCATTTACCAACCACCAGGTCAGGGTCGAAGGCAACAAAGATGGTTAAAGGTCAGCAGGGCAGGACATATGAGGAGAGGCTGGCGGCCCTGAATGTGTACTCCCTGGAGGAAAGGGGGCATGATTGAGACCTTCAAGTATATGAAAGGTATAAACAAGGTGGACAGCTGTCTCTCTTCAGGCTCAATGGAAACAAGAATATGAGAGGACACTGTTTTAAGGTGGAGGAGGAGGTTCAGGAGTGGGACCCAGGAGGCATTTCTTTACAGAGGGGGTGGTAGCGGAGTGGAAAGAGATCTCTAAGGAAATGTTATCATTTGAAACTGTGAATGGCTTCAAAACGGCTGAGACTGAGTAAGGGGGGAATGTTAAGAGTCAAAGGAGAGTATACAGAAAGGAGGGAGTATCGGCTGGGGAGGGGTGGCAGAGTCCTTAGCTACACTGGGGACTCTGCAATAGGAACAGACTTGAAAGATTGCAAGGCCTAACTCTGCAGGCACCTAGGTATGTTCATATCAAAACAATAGGAATCCCTCCCTCCCTATACAACCATACAAGAGAGATAGAAAAGGCAGATCACTAGTGTCTACCCAATAGAACAACTGAGCAACTAAAAGGCAGACTGTGCTGTGACCTGAAAAACAGCAGTCCTCCGTGTCAGGGGACGGACTGTGGAAAATTGCCTGGCTACATGGAGCAGATTCTCTCAGAGATCTACTATAATTGGTGAGTAACGAAGCTATCCTCTTCGAGGTTACCTCCTCCATAGAGCCACACTTGATGGATAAGTACAAAGCAGCACTGCACCCTAAAAATGGGGGGTTATGGAACAGAAGATGGTGCCCCTCAGATAGTAGACCTTTTTTTTTGTCAACTTTATTTATTGTCTACCTCTTTGGACTCTCTCAGGTGTGGATTCACGGCAATGGCTCTGCTGCCCACCTGAAGCCTCCAACTCTCGCACTCTCCGGTTCGGGCTTTCTGCCTCCAACCTCACCCAGCGGCACAATCCCCCGGCTCTGAGCCCCCCGGGGCAGGGCTGCCATCTCCTCCTGGTGCTCTATCTAGAATCTAGTGGAGCGACCGGGGAGGAGGAGGAGGGTGACCAGGAGCACAGGATGGTAGAGCCCAACACTGGGCATGGGGCCAGCCACCAATCCCACCATTAACGTCTGCCGAGGCAGTAGTTCTTCTGCTGCAGTTTCCCCCTTGGGATGTGGCATGCCATGGCTTCCTGTATGGCTATACCTCAGCGCCTCTTGCCGCTGGAGCCTGCTGTCATCCCGCCTCCTATATCCTGATGCTAGTGCCACCCCCGGTCTCCACCAGAGGCTGCTACTGCACCGGGAATCCCCATCAACCCACCCCAGGAGAGGAGAGCAATTCTTCGGATGCTCAGTCCTCTGCCACCCCTGCTGACCCCCAACAGCCCAGGTCCATTCCTGAACCTGGGTTGCCGGCGTGACACAAGGTGTGGTGTCCAGCATCTCAACCCTCAGTGCCACCAGGCCGGCTCAGATAGTAGACCCTGAAGCCAAGCCAAGTCAAATCCAGCTCTCTTCCACGAGATCAGCTCCAGATTGTAATGCATCAGAACTGTATGGATCTTACTGCAGGTGTCAGCATCACAAATTTCTGCTGCCCAGACCATCCGGAAATAAACCCAGGAAGCCACCATGCCCCTAGTGGAGTGCCTTGTAACTTTACCAGGAAGCTCTTCGCCAGCTTTCTGGTAGCACAGTGCAATGCTGAAAGATATCCACCTGAAGAGACACTACTTCGACACTGTTAAGAGGACTGCCTGACATCCTTGGTGTAATCCAAATGGAAGCTGAGCATCTTGCCGACATCCAAGGAGTGCAGGAGCACATTCCCTGGATTCTGAGTGTTTGGGAAGAACACAGGCAAGTTGATAAACTGACTCTCAGTGAACTCAAACACCACAATAGGCAGAAATGTAGGATAAGTCTTAAGTGCCACCCTGTCCTTGCAACGTGTCAGGTAGGGGGAATAAATCACAGAGCCGGAAACCTGGGAACCCACAGAGTGGAGGTGATTACCAGCAGAAACAGTGTTTAGCAAGACAGGAACCAGAGGGCACAGGAAGCAGCAGGTTTAAACAGAGTCCTGGTTAAGATATCAAGAACTGCCCTCTGAACCCGGGGGATTCATGGTCAGAATGCCCTTTAGAAACCAGACGGAATCTCCAGTTGAGACACAGTTTTTCCACCAATAAGCACATAAAACACCAAGAAGGCCTAAGATGCACTTTTACAGACAATTTCTGGAGGCTGGACTGGGACAGATGGAGTAGATTCTCCACAACACTGTACCGGGCAGGTGAATGGGTCCAGAGACTTAGAAAGACACCAGATACTAAAGCGCTTGCACTTTAATGAAGAGGTGTGTTTAGTAGAGGATGTCAAATCCAGTGAAATGGCAGCTCTGTGATAAGCAGTACTCACGGTAAGCCAACTGAACAATCAGAACAAGAAAACTGGACACGGTTTTAATCGCCTAACTGAAAAAGACTGAGCTGGTCTGGGATGATGTGAGGAACTTTATTTGACTGTCCTCATAAACAAACATTTATTTCTAATGGTTGACCAGAAAAGGCACACTAAGCTGTGACAGCTTGTTTCTAGGTGTGTTCTGGGGGGTGGGTTACATGGACCAGTTATACTGATGGGGGTATGTGAGCTATAACATCATGGCAACTCCCTACTCTTCTTCAATAAGCGCCATAACATAGAAACATAGACTTTGACGGCAGATAAGGACCACTTGGCCCACCCAGTCTGCCCATTTCCCTACCTACTGGATAAGCTGCAGATTCTAGTTAACCAACAGCCTACTTCCTGCCACCCCCCCACTACAATTGCCTTGTGTCTGTCCCATGCATGTTTGAATTCCCCCACTGTTTTAGCCCCCAACAACCTCCCCAGGAAGGCAGTTCCACTTGCACCACTCTCTCTGTGAAAAAAATTCCTCACATTACCCCTGAGCCATCCCCCTCTATCTTTAAATTGTGTCCCCTTGTTCTTATACATCTCTTTTCTGAAAGATGCCACCTCCTGAACTTTGTTGATTCCTTGAGGTACTTGACGTTTTATCATGTCCTCCTGTCCCTCCTTTCATCAAGGGTATACATATTAAGCTCTCTCAGTCTCTCTTCATATGATTTCTGATGCAGACCCTGCACCATTTTAGTTGCCCTCCTTTGGACTGCTTCCATCCTGTCTATGTCCTTGTGTAGATGAGGTCTCCAAACTGCACACAGTACTCCAGATGGGGTCTCACCAATTGTCTGTACAGAGGGATAACCACTTCCTTTTTCTACTTGTGACGCCCCTTCCTATGCATCCCAGTATCCCCCTGGCTCTCCTTACTGACTTCTCACATTGCTTACCAACCTTTAGATCATCTGATACGACTACCCCCAAGTCCTGTTCCATTTCTGTTGTTGTTAGTACCTCCCCTGCTATTGTGTACTCTTCTCCTGGGTTTTTGCTTCCCAGGTGCATTACATTGCACTTCTTTGCATTGAATCTAAGTTGCCATATGTCTGACCATTCCTCCAACCTTGCCAAGTCCCTTCTCATCCTTTCTACCCCCCTTGTGTATCAACTCTGTTACAGATCTTTGTATCATCTGCAAAGAGGCATACCTTTCCCTCCAGACGCTCTGCAATGTCACTTATAAAGATGTTAAAGAGGACTGGACCCAGTACTGAGCCCTGAGGTACTCCACTAGTGACCCCCTTTCTTCGGAATGTGTTCCACTCACTATTACCTTCTGTGTCCTGTTGTGCAGCCAGTTTGCAACCCAGGCTACCACCCTGGGACCCACTCCCAGGCTGGCTAACTTGATTATTAACCTTTTGTGCGGGACTGTGTCAAATGCCTTGCTAAAGTCTAGGTAGGCCATGTCCACAGCCCCTCCCTGATCTATTACTTTGGTTACCCAGTCAAAGAAATCTATTAGATTCGTCTGACATGACCTTCCTGCTGTAAATCCATGCTGCTTTGGGTCCTGTGACCCGCTGGCCTCTAGGTACTCAACAATTCTTTCTTTCAGAAGTGATTCCATCATTTTCCCTACCACTGAGGTCAAACTTACAGGTCTGTAGTTTCCTGCTTCTTTCTGCCTTGCTCCCACTTTTGTGAAGGGGAATCACATCTGCCCTCCTCCAGTCCTCAGGTACCACCCCATCCTCCCATGATTTGTTAAAAAGTGTGGTCAGTGGTGTCACTAGGTCCTCCCTTAGTTCTTTTAGAATTCTGGGGTGAATTCCATCAGGCCCCATTGCTTTGTCCACCTTGAGTTTTAGGAGTTCTTTCAGGACTCTTTCTTCTGTAAATGGACTGGTGTCAACCCCGCTACCCAGAGTGCTTGTAATGTCTATAAGATCTTTAACTTCCACCTGGACAGTGGGCACAAGAACATACAGCAAGTGAGCTCCCTTTACAAAACAAACTGCATGTTTGTTTATCAGAACAGTCAAATAAAGTTCCTCACATCATCGCAGACCAGGGTAATTTTTTCAGTTTGGTCGTTGCGACTGTGACTGGTTTTCATTGTTTTGAGTGTCTTGTACAGAACTTACATGCCCCAGTAGGAGTGGCCAAAACACTCAAGGATTTACACCCTTCCCAATACTTCTGAGGCGGTGGAAAAGGCATATTCATTTTTATGCTGCTATGTCGGTATCCCATGATAAGAGCGCGAAGGAATGGGCACCTACAATAATGGTAACCTACTCCCCAGCGCATTTCAGGGACGGCTACAGGAGGGTAGGGAGGGAGGCCGACTATTGCAACAGAATGTCACTATACGTATGCACATGGGTGGGAGAGGGAACGCACAGTGAGGGATGTGAGGGGTGTTGCCGCGTTAGATTGCCGAGCTGACCCCATGGCGTGGTGGGTGGGTTGCCGGCGTCGGTTGGCAGGGTACTGAGTTCGGGTCCGGGCGCTGGTGCTTTTTGTTGTGCCCGGCCCCAACCTTTTTTTTTTTTTTTTTTAAACATTACACACACACCCCAACATGCACCCCTGGAGTTGAGAATTTTTAGTATCGGGGTGCAGGGCGCAGCCCCCCGTAGAAAACATTTAAAAACTAAGTCCCCAGCACCCTTTTGCTGTGCGCCGGGGTGTCAGAGTGCCGAAATAAATTTTTGGCACTCCTGACTTCTGCATAATGGCGATCGCCTTTAGGATTTCGCCGTTATGACATAGAACCGATATATCTCCGCAATATCAGCTCAGATAGCTGCTAACTCTTGGTGCAGTGTCTCCATTTGGTCTGGGTGGGTGGTCTCTTTCTTTTTGTCTAACATGTTGATCCCGTTCTTTGTTTTGATACATGTCTTGTCAGTCTGCCCCTTACCATGGCTTTCACAGCCTTCCACTGAGTCATGGGTGAGGTATCAAGAGGTTTCATTGAAGGAGAAGTAATCGATGAGTTCTGGTTTTAGTCAGTCACTGAAGGTGGGCTGCTGTAGAAGTGCCATGTTAAGGCGCCATTTGTTTCTAGGGCCTGAGAATGCACTCCATGCCAAGGACAGGAGAACAGGGGCATGACCGGGTTTCAGTATGCTGCCTAAGGAGACCTCTAGGTAGACGCTAGCAGACATCCTGAGACGAAGATCACATCCAGGTGACTACAGGAATCAAGGATAGAGGAGCAGTAGATAAAGTCTCAATCTAAGGGATGTAGGGCCCTCCGAGTGTCCCAAAGTCACAGCTGGTTGCCAAACTGGGTCTAAGGGAAAGTGATGGGACACTTGCGGACCCTTGTGTCAGAGGTACAGTATTGCAAGTGTCAGGGGCGTAATCAAATCAAATCAAAATTAAATCAAATCTTTATTTAACCAGGTGAAACACCATTGAGTGCAAAACTCATTTACCAAGAGGACCTGGTCAGCCATGCAGTGCTGACCATCTCAGTCAGTGGTTATACAGGGTCAGAACCAAGGACAGTAATAACATTACACACTAGGGGACATTGCTAGTACAGAAATAGAATATAAACAAATATACATATGTGCTCAACAACAGAATGTCACAACAGGCAGTATATTTACAGAATTCTGAATTTACCCATGGCAGGTGTACCCTAAGTGCATTTGAGGACAGCATATTACAGTAATGTTGCAAGTGCTAAAAAACTATGTATCATTTGCTTAGATAAGCGGAGACTGCTACAGCGAGTTGAGGGAGGTAGTAAATGTAGAGACCCAAGGGAGAAAGTGCAGAATGAGGGTGGAGAAACATAGGGGAGGGTAGGAGAAATCAGTAGTAAGGATGAGGATTTTTGTTTGTGGGGAGGTGGGAAGAGACCAGACGTGCAAGCCCATGCGGCTTGCATACTAATAGGAGTTAGTCATTAGGAGTAACACTTGCAGGAGTCTCTGATGTGTTTTTTAAGTAATGTTTTGAAGGTTGCCATTTTAACAAAGGAGGGAAGCTTCAGCGATTTCTGTAAGGAGTTCCACAGGGCTGGCAGGGCATGGCTAAGGGCTGAGGACCCAAAGCGAGTTCTATATCTAGAGACGTTGAGTAAGAGAGAAGAGCGACTCCTAAGCGAATAGGTTCCAGGGGTATTGGTAATGAGATTGTATATATATTGTAGCAGCTTGCCAATTAGGGCTCTGTAGGTTCAGGCTGCCGCATTTATGATCCTTCTGGTTTTCAAGGACTGCCAGTCTAACACAGAGTGTAAGGAGCAATGGAGGGTCCTAAAGGGAGCATCGGTAATGAACCTTAATGCCCTATTGTACAGGGTGTCGAGCTTGGCCATTGCTGTACTAGGTCCATGGCTATAAAGTAGGTCGGCATAGTCCAGGAGGGGAAGGAATGTTGACTGCATGAGTCTTTGCCTGGTTCAGGAGGTGTCTGAGTCTGAAAAACAGTCCCAAACGTTGATTCAGCTTTTTGCCCAGCTCCCCTATATGAACCGTGTAGGACAGTTTGTGGTCTATCCAAAAACCTAAGCATCTGAATTTGACCACTGTCTCAATAGGCTCCCCCAAGAGAGATGTTATTTGTTGCTGTGTGCCCAACGACGAGGGACTGACCGAGTTTAGTTTGGGAGAAAAAAATCATTGCTTTTGTTTTCTTGGCATTCAGTAAGAGTTTAAGACTCAGGAAGTTGTGCTGAAGTAATATAAATTCTTGTTGCAACGTACTGCATGCAAGTTCAGGGGCAGGTTTGGCAACATAGATAACTGTATCATCGGCAAATAAATGAATACTTGCTTGATTGATACCTTCGTTGATGCTGTTGATATATATTGCAAAAAGAAGAGGTCCTAATATTGAGCCTTGAAGAACACCTCTAAAGAGTGTTTTAAGTGGTAATGGGTCCCCTTGGGCCTTTATTTCATGTTGTCTGCCAGTAAGGTAACACATACACCCATTAACAGCAGTGACATTCAGGCCAATATCTTGTAATATGGACAACAGTAGGTCGTGGTCTACTGTGTCAAAAGCCTTACTTAGGTCTAGAAATAAGGTGCTCATGTGGTGTTTAATACAGGAGCTGTCCCAGGGGAGAAGGGGGAGACTACAGAATGGGGATTTTGTCTAACTAGATTCATAGGCTATAACGGCTTAGTGGCCAGGTTCCCTGCACTGTTGCAACAAGGAGTAATAAGCAGTAAAGGTCAGGAGAATTGTGAACTATATGCTAAGCTCACTGTGTTTTTCCTAGGCATTAATGATATATTAGATCCACAAACCAGTGAAAGGGGGTGTACATTACCAGCCATTCATCCCCTAATAATGAACAAGCTACCATGGGACCTCGAGCATAAACACGGGTCATATGAGGCAATAACAACATACTGGACCTCATTAACAACAGTACTAGGAAAATTCTGCAAACTGATAAAGGTATTGCTTGGTATGACGTTAAATAAATGATCTACTATCGAAGAACAGCCAGGGAATTTTATGCAGCCCACCCATTTCTGCATCCACCGTCGAATTCTGTGGGGTCTAAGGGGAGGGGCATGGGGAGAGATGCAAGGCACGTGGTTAGTTCTTACTGAGATCTCAATGCACCCAGATGAGCCCCACTTGCATGCTGTGTTTTTGGAGGGGTAATAGGCAGTTCAAAAGCTTCTGGATCTGTTAAAATACTTCTTCCCTCCCACATGGTGTAGTTTATGCCATCGCTGGTCTGAAGATGCTAGAAGATGGAGGTGTATTGAAGAAGAGGTGATCCGGAGCGTAAAGGTTAGGCAGCCATCTTGTTTCAGAGCACATGTCACCCTCAGTGAAGCAACATTTCTGAAAACAATGCCAGCACAGCCTGGGAGTTGACAACACTTGTTAGAGGGTTTTTGACTGCTGTCATCGCGGGCACAGAACCTGACGATGAAGGTCGCATACTGTAAGGGGCTGTAATCGACACCACCAGAGCCGTCGATGGTGAGTACTTACCCTCCTTCAATGGAGACTGCCACCTCACCAGTGAAGAATGCTTCTTACGATGCTTATGATGGCTAAAGCAGGAGGGCTTCGATGATTATCTCTCCTTCTCTTTACTCTTCTCCAACTGTTTTGAAGGCTGTCGCAGTGACAGCAAAGCTGACTGCCTGTGAGTATCTTTCCTGGCAGTGTTTAGGAATGAGGGAGAAACCAGTTTGGAGTCCTTGTTCTTGGCCTGAGATTCCATGACCTTGAGGGAAATGAAGACTTCCAGAGCCTTCTTATGGTGTCTCCCTGTGGCCTATTTAAATCCCTGGCAGATTTTGTAGGCTTTCATGTTGTGGGACAAGCCCAAACAGTAAATGCACACAGTGTGAGCATCATCCTTGTTGATCTTGTAACCGCAGGTAAAAAACCTAAATAAAGGTTCTTTCGAGGGCAGCATACAGGAACAATGTTGATAAGTTGTAAGTAGAAAAACAACTACAATTGTAGAAAATGATGGTGTTTCTCTGCAGGTCTGATGAGCAGTCGACAGCAGTAGAAAAAACTAAGAAGCAAGGGGGCCACCCACATTTTATAGGGTCCGATGTATGTCATCATAGGTGACCCCCAGTTAGCAAAAGTTTTCGAGTGGTCCCAACACTGATGGCTTACAGTTCCAAAGGCATGGCCTAATGGAGGTGATACCCTCGATAGAGATCAGTGGTTCCACTGCCATGTCCCAAAACACTGGGAATCAGATCTGTCTAGCCCAGAGATGAGCAACCAGAATCATGGTGGTTGGCTTGTTCCAGAGCTGGACCAGGGCCTGCTGGATGAGCTGCATCGGGAAAAGGCAAAGAGGAACATTCCCTTACAGCACAGGGGCAAGATCGGCAAACAACTCCGGGCCCTGGAGCAAGCAAGCAAAAATATGGCAGTTTTGCATTGTGCTGGGATGTCAGATGGTCCAACTCTTGGTGCCCTCACCTGCTGAGCACCAGTTCTGTCACATCCCCTGTTAGCTCCTATTTATGAGGCTGTGCCACAGAGAGGTTGACAACAGCTTCCAGCACAGTTTATATACCTGTCAGATAGGATGCAGCAAGGTGCTCCTAGTGCTCCATGGCCGACTCCACAATCCACATCATTTCCTGACCCAGGGGACAGGAATGAGTTCCCCTTGCTTGTTCTATTAGTACCAGGTGCAATGGTTATCTGTCTGTACATGCAAGGTCACCCCCTGAACATGTGGGGTCAGGGCCTTGAAGCTGTATAGGACTTTTCTCATATCCAGAATATTTAAATGGAGATTGTGTTCCACCAAGGACCAGGCCCCCTGTGTCCAGAGGGAACCAAAGTGTGCAACCCACCCAAGATTGTATGCATTCAAGCTCAGAGTTTCCTGAGGAGGGTCTCTGAGAAATGGAGCCCCTAACAGCAGACGTGGCCTCACCAGACATCAACAGAATTCTCTTCCCAGAGAGACATGGACCCTTATGTGGTGTTTGAGAGACTGGTCTGCTTAAGACCACTGAGAGTTCAGGATCCACTGTGGAATATACATATGAAGGTGTACCAAAGGGACCAGGAATATAAACACTACCTTGCAACTCAGTACCTAAAACATGGTACTGACCATGACCATGTGGCTTCTGGCAACCAGACATGCCTGATACTCCAGTAAGAGTGCTTTGACGGGAGTCGTGTCCTGCAAGGCTCTACGTACTGTAACCTCTGAGAAGACATAAGAATCGACTTCGGTCCACTGATCAGGATACCTAAATGGTCCAGCAACTACCTTATCCTGCTCACTGTGGGAACAGTTAGTTCCATGGAGGACTCCTTTAGCAGTCAATCATCCGCATAGGTGAACACGTGCAGCTTATCCTGAAAAAGAGCTGCAGTTACCACTCCAAAGCATTTGATAAACACAGAGAACACTGAGGATGAGCCAAAGTGCAATACTCAGAATTGAAAGTGATGGTCCTCTGACAAAACAGCAGGTACCAGCTGTGGCGTCTATGGATATTTATGTGCAGATATGTGTCCTGCATGTACTGTCCTTGAGAAAGCATGGAAGAAGATCCCAGGGAAAGTGGAATGTGGAACTTTTTGTAGATAATATGATTGTTCAGGGCCCAAAGATCTAGTGTGGATTGAAACCCACCTTAATCAGCATTAGGATGATCTGAAGCAGCACCTCAGATTCTGTTCTGGTAGGGCACCAGCTGGTTTAACCTTCCTTCAGGTAGTGCATGGACCTCCTCCCAAAGGGCAGTCAAATGTTTCTGTGGATAGTGGCAAGGCCTGGAGGGTGTCCCTGAGGGCTGAAAGATAAACTCCTACGTATGACCTGGCCTGAATATTTCCAGGACAATATGTCTAAGGTGATACTCTGGGTCAGGAATGAAATTCTTCCCCCTATCTGGACCTCCAACAGTACAGGATGGGGGAGGCGGGATGTAGAGTCAGAAGAAGGTGTAAGGGGCAGCCCTGCAGTTGACACCTCTGCCATGACCCACAATACTTCTGGGCCTTGTAAGGGGCCACCACGTGCTGGTGCTTCTGCTGCACAAAGCACCAGCCTCCACTACAGAGGAGCAGAAGGGGCTGCAGGAACCTTCTACTAGGCTGTAGTGGTCTGAGGGACTTGATGGGCCATAGGATTGATGGGATGCCATCAATATGTTCAAAATGGCCTCCACAGTGGGACCAAACAGTTTATTACCCCTGAAAGGTAAGTTCATCACAGACTGTAGTACATCAGGTACAAAACCAGCTTCACTGAGCCTGGAATGCTCAATATGTCAATTCCAGGAAGTTGCTGCCCTGACCAAAGCAGCAAAGGCATCCTACGCCAAACACAGCAAATGCTTGTCAGCTTCCAGGACCTGGACTACATATTTTTTGGCCTCAATTTTGGCCAAATCTTTGGGCACTGTATCCACTATTTCAGACACAACTTTCCCACAGGGACTTGTATTTAACCAGATATATACAGTAATCTGCAATTTGGAGACCACGCGTGGCTGAAGCAAACATCCTTTATTCCATGCTATCCAATTTCCCGGACTCCTTACCTAGGAATCTACTGCTCAAGTGTTGAGGCATTTTGAATCTATCATGAGCCGCCATGATCGCCACAGAGTCTGGCTGGCTCAGACTGTATAAAATAACGCGTCTTGTCCCTAGGGGCCAGATACTACTTATCTGCTTTCCTGGGGATGATTGGCAAGGTAATGGACCTACATCAGGCCACCAGAGCAGCATCTTCTGATGATAGAAACACCACAGTTTCTTTTTAGAAGACTCTTCCCAAGCACCCAGTATTCATTCTGCCCACTTGGTAAAGGCCTTTAAAGAAGCATTAAAATCTGATCTGTTTACTTGGGCCTAATGCCTTAGTTAACTCATCATATTTATCTACTATTTATTAAAGATTTATCACATTTATCTACTATTTATTAATGATTACTGAACTTTAATATACTGTATCTTAGCTGTTTATTGAATTTTGTTGACCGGGAGGGCCCACTGAGATTAAAAGTCCCTTTTTCAGGGGTGACCAGAAATTAATTATTAAGAGACACTGCAAAATAACACAGTAAGTCAGGAACAATAAGAATATTACAAGTACACACAATGTGCACAGACTAAGCAAACAATGGTGCATTTAAAATAATGATCTTAAGGAGAGGCAGAATTCAGAAAAGTCAAAGGCTGTGCAGCAACAAGTATTTGCCACTGGGGATGAATACAGGCCAGCAGGTACAGCCCAGTGACTGCAGGTGCATCAGCTGTGCTCGAGCAGGGATGCCTTAAGCCCTTTCTTGAAACCTCCAAGTGAGGTACAATTCTGAAGGGTGGTAGGGAGGGTGTTCCACAGAGATGGGGCTGAGGTAGCGAAGGATCCATTGGCCGTGTTCGACCTTACCCTGGGCATCTCCAGCAGGGTGTAGCTGGAGGACCAGATTGTTCTCCTTAGTAGTTTTATCACCGGAACATCTCGGAGGCTAGGGGGTAACACCCTTGACAAGTCTGAATGCAAGACAGAGGAGAGGCTACTCTAGTCTCCCTACAAGAGTGGGCCAATTTAAGGAATGAAAAACATCACAGTGGTGCTCCCCTGGCGAGGCATCAGAGGCAAATCATCCCAATTTTACTGCAGAGTACATTAGGTAGATTTGTTTCAGAGCACCTAAGGGTCAGGAGAATTGGAGCACAAATACTGTGTAAGAGGGAGGGCAGTGCGCTGTTGGCAACAGCTAGCCATGATCCCTTGCAAAGGTAGTTACATAGGTAGTAGAGAAGCCCAGTTTTTTGATGCAGGGATTTTGAAATATGATCGTCCGGGACCTGAAAGTGACTTCCTGGTCAATTCATACCCCAAGGTATTTAATAGTCTCAACCACCTCGATTTGAGCTCCAGAAGATGTGGCAAGGGTCAGCACATGCTGCCTTGCAGTATCCAGGTATTTGGGGCCAAAAAGCATAGCTTTGGTCTTCTTTGCATTCAGAACTAGTTTACCGTATATACTGGCATATAAGCCAAGTTTTTAAGCAAATTTGGCAATCCAGTTGTTAGTACCTCGGCTTATACGAGGGTCAAGCAATAAATCAATAAATGAATAACCCAGGTAGCTCTAGTATAAAGTTCCCCATGGAGCAACTAATTGACATTCACTGCTAAAATGTGCCAGAAACGGAAACAGAGTTCCTATGACACTGCTTTCAAACTTTGGGTCACAGACTATGCTGAATCCACCAACAACTTTGCTGCAGCTTGGCAGTACAGCATCAATGAAAAACAGGTGCGGGAATGGCGAAACAAAGGGAAATGTTGACTGAGCTGCCCAAAACCAAGAGAGCTTGCTGCGGTGACCATCCAGCATTTTATGCAATAGAGACTGATCTAAACAACTGGGTCCTTGAGTGCCGACAAAGTGGCTACACAATGACTTGTATGTCCATCAGAAAGCAGGCCTTAAAAATGGCAAAAGAGGAGAAATATTGCTCCACAGGTGTAGAAACATTTTTAGCATCTGCTGGATGGTGTTCATGCTTCATGCAGCGCTACAGGCTGACCCTGTGTCAGTGAACCAAAATCTCACAAAAACTGCCACATGATCTGGAGACAAAAGTTGAAAGTTTCCAACAATACACTATAAAAATGCAGATTTCAGCCATACTGGTCCTTGTAAAACAGGAGAAGATGGAAGGTGTGATACATTTTATTGGACCAACAAGTGTCTTGTACAAAGATGGAATTATACACAAGCTTTTGGGGCCACACAAGTCCCTTCTTCAGGTGAATAGCAAAACTGAGCAACAAGCAGTATTTATATCCACTGTGGAGCAATTAAAAAATCAGGAAGTGAAGCAGGAAGGTGATAAAGGGGACTAGAGATGAAAGTCTAAGATGCAAAAAATAAAAACATGAAAAGAAATGGGGATGGGGCATTTATTTATTTAAGAGATTTACCAGATAAGCATACTGAGCGGGGACCGCTCGTTTCCAGATGCGTCCTGGGGGGTTACATAGGTTGAGGTAAGGAAAGAATACACAGTACAACAATGAATAGACAGCAGCATCAGTAGACAACTCAATACCAGTGGTAATTAAAACAGCTGCAGAGTGCATAGATTAGTTGTGGCATGGTTAGGCATAGACTGCCAGGTGAAACAGTAAAACAGAAAATATATTGGCACAGTAGGAAAACTAGGCTTGTTGCTTTAGTTATTATTTATGATCCAATTGGATGCCCCTGGTAATAGGACTAGGCTGTCGGTAGCAACTACATACATCTGAGAAGTGGGCGATTAGAAGTGGTTTGCAAAGCCAGTGGGAGGTGGAGAGCCTGATGTCTGCAGGTAAATCATTCCATAGTTTGGGTAACCGGTATTTGAAGGCCAATTGGCCCTGAAGTCTTGCATGAAAGGGACTTGGAGTTGTTTTGAATCGATCCTCTGAGGGGGTATGCCGGGGGCTGAGATGCTAGCACGCAGCTGAGATATGGGGAGAGCATTTGCCCAGTATTTGGCAATGAGATTTGTGCAATGCAGTTCTGTCGAGACTCCAACGATGGGAAAGCAAGGGCGCTGTACAAATCGCAGTGATGGGTGGGAAGGTGGGCAGTCAAGGACTAAACGTACAAAGAATGAAAGAGGGGTCCAGAATGGCCAAGGTGGATGGGGGCTGCACTGTAGACCACGCCGCCATAGTCAAAGATGGGGAGGATCATTTTGAGGACTAGTTCTCTCTTGACTGAGGTTGGAAGGTTGCCTTTATTGCGTAAAGTGCGCCTAATTTAGGGTGGAAGTTTTTCTGTAGTGAGTCAATATGGCGAGAAATCAAGGTGTTGATCTAGCCAAACCCCAGGTACCTGAAAGAGGTGCAGGATTCTAGGATGGAACCATCCAGAGTGTGGAAGACGGGGGCTTCTAGTCGGGATAGTTTAGGGTGGTGCCGAAAGTTGTGGAGACGGGTTTTGCATTAAGGACTAGTTGGTTGGACCCTAAGCAAGCTTGAACAGCATCAAAATCCTGCTGAAGAGAAATGCGTGTGTCCTTGATGGAGAGGCCGGAGGTGTACAGTACGGTATCATCAGCGTACATTTGTATGGCTGAGTTGGAGCAGACTTGAGGTAGATCGTCTAAGAATATGGAGAAAAGCAGGGGGCCCAGGACCGAACGCTGGGGGACCCCTATGTTGACTGGGAGTGAGGTGGAGACATGAGGGCCAACTTTTACTGCCTGCTTCCTGCCTGTTAGGTAGGCTTGGAACCAGCTGGTGGCGAGATGAGATAGGCCTGTGTGTTGCAATTTTATGAGAAGTTTTGAGTGGGATACAGTATCAAAGGCTTTGGCCAAGTCTATGAAAATAGCGGAGGTGATGTAGCCCTTGTCCATTCCTGAGGAAATATCGTTTGTGAGCCTTAGCAGTGCTGTAATGGTGGAGTGTGTTTTACGAAAGCCCGATTGAAAGGGGGTGAAGAAAGAGGTGGAGTCGAGGAAGTGTGAGATTTGGGAGAGGGCTAGGTGTTCTTGAAGCTTGGCCAAAACCGGAAGGAGAGAGATTGGGCGGTAGTTGCCAGGCTCAGATGGGTCGCCTCCTTTAGGTAGTGGGATGATTACTGCTCCCTTCCAGGGAGCTGGAATTTTAGTGGTGGAAAAAGAGCGGTTCAAGAGGTCGGCTAGGGGGGTGGCTATTGCAGGGGCTGATAAGAAAAGGAGTTTTGCGTCCAGTCCCAGAGGCACTTGCCTTTGTTTGGGTCAAGGGAGCGAGGGGGTGCTAGAGCTTCAGCTGAGGAGATAGGTCAAAGAGAAAGAAGACACGTGTGGGGTCGGCGGGGTATTGCGAGAGGGTTGTATGTGGGTGTGTGGAGTTGTTGGCTGTCTAGAAGAGATTTTGCACTAGTGGAAAAGAAGGAGTTGAAAGCTGTGGCAACTTCACTGGGGGCTGATATATTGATGCCCTGTATATTTAGGGTAGGGGTGGGTGGCTGGGCAGGAGGAGAGAACAGGGTTTTCACGGTTTTCCAGAATTTGGAGGAGTGACTTAGATTAGCGGTGAGAGCCTCTCGGAAATAGTTGTTTTTTGCCTGTCTTATGGCTTTAGTGCAGTTATTTCGGAGGGTACGGTAATACTGTAGAGATACAGGGGTGTCTAATAGGCTGTGTTTTTTCCAGGCCTGGTCTCTAGCCAGACATCTACTGATAATGTCAGCAGAGATCCAAGGGAGATGAGAATCTCTTCTTTTTTCTTGGGGGGCGTGATAGTCCCATATGTCAAGGAGCTGCTTCCTGAACATATCGAAAGCGTGGTCAATAGTGGGCCAACTTAATAAAGGACCAGTCCGGTGAGTGAGAGGTCATTTAAAAGGGAGTAGAAACAGAGGGATTTATATGCTCTCGTAGGATTATCCTTGGTGGTGGTGGTTTGTAGGTTCTGTGAACTTTCCTGGTCATGTAGACCATATGGTGATCGCCAAGGAATCAGGTAGGATGCCAGCCTTAATTATCCTGTGTGGGTGTGTGTAGAGAGCCCAGTCCAGAAGGGAATGGTTGTGTGTTGTAGTGTTCCGTCTGTGGGTTGTTCTATTAGTTGGGAGAGGTTTAGGATTTGACACTGCTAGTAGTTTTGAGCAGTCAGGAGCTAGCCAGTTATGGTTTAGGTCACCGAGTATGTATAGTTCACCTGAGGCAGACGTGGCTTTCAGGGAGGCTAGATGTTCGATGATGGAATTTCCAGGTGCAGCCGGGCACAATAAATCCCGCCACATATACTGGGAGGTGTGTGCAGTATAAGTTTAATCAGTTTAGTTTCTATCTGGGGAGGCAGACCTGTGAGTTGGACAGGAGTGTAGTGCAGCCTATTTGATATATACATGGCTAAGCCTCCGCCTTTCTTAGTTCCTTGGTGGTCCTGCCTAATAACAGTATACCCAGGGATGGCTATTTCTGCATCCGCATGGTGAGGTTTGAGCCATATCTCGGACAAGATACAGATGTCAGGTTGGAGGGTTTGGGTAGTGACTTGCAGCTCCTGGATTTTATTTAGTAAGCTACGGATGTTCAGATGGAGCAGGCTTAGTCCCTTTGGAAGAGTTACAAGGTTGGGGTCGGACGCCGGGCCCGGGTTTGTTTTGATATCACCTGCCAAGAGAAGCAGCAGGGTGAGGTATCTTATAGCATTACACCATGTAATTCTTGGCTTAGGTCTGGAGCAGTAGAAAGGTGGGGACTGGGAGGGGCAACTGTCCCTAGATTCCTTAGGGCAGATAGGCTCACGGAAAAGAGAAGGAATGACTGAGGACATATGAACCACGAACGGTGGCTGTGTGAAAATGCCTCTCCTTGGGATAGGGTAGGGGAGGAGGAGGGGGTTGGGGCGAGATATATAGGTGGAGGTTTGGGTTGTTTATGGGCTTGTTTGAAGGAGGTAGAGAGGTGAGAGGTATGGCAGTGGTAATCACTACTAGAAGGTGCAGAATCATGTTTAAGTAAGTGGAGGGTATAGGAAGCTGAAATTGGTAGTAGCAGCCTCTGCTGGTGGGAACTGATAACCTGCAAACCTGAAAGTGGGCTGATAGGTTTTGGCAGAGTCACCTGACCCTGCAGCTGCCTATAAGTTTGAGTGTCGACCAAAGGTGGTGGTGGGGAGCCGGCGCACAGCGCCAGCGGGGCCAGAATCACAACAGAGCAGTGCAATGTGCAAGCCGCAGAGTCCAGCTTGTGAAAAAGGCGCCAAGATTTAAAAAGGAGCCCTGTCCAGTGATCGATCGTCGTACCTTCTGGCTTTGGGGGTGTCCGTGTCCTGGGGAGAGCACAGCAGAGCCCTCATGACCACGAGGGAGTATCCAGGGGGAGGGTGTCAGTCCCACACCCTCGCGACCCGCTGTGGAGAGAGGAAGAGCCAAAGGATTAATTTATAACCTGCAGCCGGGGCGGAGCTGCTAAGCAGGTAAGCCTTTGTCACAAGTTGTAATAGCTTGTAGTGCTGTGTGTTTCAAAATAGGCTTCCCGCTTCAAAATTCAGAGGCTTCCCGGTTCAAATTAACTAGAGAGGCTGCCCAGTAATTAAATTGTTTAGCTCTGCTAAAGTCCCGCAGCTCAACAAGTAAGCTGAGATCCCGCAGTAACGGTGCCTTACACCGAAAAGCCCCCATCGATGCAGCTTGCAGGGAGCTGGTACTCAAGTGACTTGGAGCGCAGGCTGTAGCCCTTTTCAACACCACCAGGCTAAAAAGTTAGCAACTTGAGTTTAGAAGCCTGCAGCTGAATAATTTACAGGGATCAGACTCTCAGTACGAGGCGTGCAGGCAGTAGCCCTTGAAATTCGCCAGGAGAGCAACAAGCTCTTTTAACGATACAGTTTCCCTGGCTTATATGTGATTTTAGCCAAAGCAACAGCTTAAGTCCGTGTGCCTGAGTTGCTACAGAACGAGCTAAAAAGGCAGCCTGTGCATTGCAACAATATAAGAAGTAAGGTCACTTTTAGGCCTATTTGCAAACAAACAATACAGAGGTAATTACAGGAGGAGAAAACAGTAAAAAAAAAAAAAAAAAAATTGTAAGTAGACAAAAGCCAGCTAAACAGATCAGAATCACAACAGAGCAGTGCAATGTGCAAGCCGCAGAGTCCAGCTTGTGAAAAAGGTGCCAAGATTTAAAAAGGAGCCCTGTCCAGCGATCGATTGTCGTACCTTCTGGCTTCGGGGGGGGCGTGTCCTGGGGAGAGCACAGCAGAGCCCTCACGCCACGAGGGGTATCCAGGGGCGGGTGTCAGTCCCACACCCTCCAATTCGGGCTTGGCTTGGGGGTCCGTGTCCTGGGAGAGCACAGCAGAGCCCTCACGACCACGAGGGGTATTCAGGGAGGTGTCAGTCCCACACCTCGCGACCCGCTCTGGCTCGGGGTCCTGTCCTGGGAGAGGCACAGCAGAGCCCCTCACGACCAGGAGGGGGTATCCAGGGGAGGGTGTCAGTCCCACACCCTCGCGACCCGCTTCTGGCTCGGGGTCTGTGTCCCGGGAGAGCACCAGCAGAGCCCTCACGACCACCTGGGGGCATCCAGGGAGAGGGTGTCAGTCCCACACCCTCGCGACCAGCTTCTGGCCGGGGGGTGGTCCGTGTCCTGGGGAGAGCACAGCAGAGCGCTCACGACCATGAGGGGGTATCCAGGGGGAGGGTGTCAGTCCCACACCCTCACGACCCGCTGTGGGTCGCATAGTAGGAACAGGTCAGTAGGGGATCAAGGGAAGCTAAAGGGAAGACAAAAGCATGCAGATAGGATCAGAGATCAGAGGCTGCCTAAAAGGGCAGAATGGACAGGAGATGCCTAAAGATGTAAGGAAATCAAGAAATTAGGAGAAACAAAAGAACAAGGCCTAGATAAACAGAGGTGTGAAAACAAGAGGGAGTAGGTGGGACTGAGCTCAGGAGTTAATAGGAGAGGCAGGGAGGATGTGAGGTATAAGTAAAAAAACAGAACAGGCAGAACTCAGAGAAAAAAATATAATAGAAAGATACAGAACCAAAGTGTGATAATAGAGACATGATTTAGTACACAATAAAAAAAGAATTACAGTTTACCATAGTGGGTCATGAAATCGATGTCCCGATTCAGTCCAGAAATGCTAGATTTAAATTGTTTTATATATTTCAATTCTCATGTCCTTCTGTCCTGTGTGTTTCTGAAGTTGCCTCTAAGTATCAAGACAGATAAATCCAGGAGAGTGTGGTCTGTTTGTGAAAAATGGTTTCCTACTGGAGTGCTGATAATCTGGTTTACTATAGTGTGACAGTGGTGATTCATTCTGGTTTTCAGTGGTTGGCTAGTTTCCCCAATATAGGAACCATTAGTGCACATCTTGCACTGAATTAGGTAAACTACATTGCTGGATTGACATGTGCAGGATCCATTAATTTGTATTATGTTGTTCTGGCTTGTCTCAATGGTGGCCTGAGCGCATATGTGGGTGCAGGCCTTACATCTTGCCATGTTGCATGGTGTTGTCCTCTTGTTTTCTGGTTATTACGGTCTGCTGGGAGTTTGTTATGAATCATTATGTTCGAGAGGCTGGGGGCTGCTTATAGGCAATGACAGGTGGTTCAGGGAAGATGTCTTTCAGTGTTTCATCTTCTCTCAGCATGGATTGTAGCTCTTTGATAATTTCCTGAAGGGGTTTTAGCATGGGGTTGTAAGTGACCACTAGGGGTGAGCAGTCAGTCTGATGTCTTTGCCTGTATTCCAGCAGAATGTCTCATGGT
Organism: Neoceratodus forsteri; assembly: GCA_016271365.2. NCBI lineage: Eukaryota > Metazoa > Chordata > Ceratodontiformes > Ceratodontidae > Neoceratodus > Neoceratodus forsteri. The sequence goes on along the minus strand of CM057458.1, from coordinate 1,392,961,879 downwards.
ATTTGTATGGCTGGTTCAAATTCTCTGTCAATTTGTCTTGGAGAGTGGCCCTGCTGAATTAGGGAATTCTGAAGTGTGGAGAGCTGAGCTGTCTGTCTCTTGGTCTCTCATCAGAGCAGATTTGATCGTATCGAATCGCCTGACTGTAAATGACAGATTTTTTTGTATGATTAAGGTGGAAGCTGGAATTATGCAGGTAGTGGTGTCTGTCAGTGGGTTTTCTGTAAAGAGCAGTTTGTATATGTCCATTTTTAGTGATACTGACTGTGGTGTCAAGAAAATGTATGCTGGTGGTGGAGTATTCAATAGTGAGATTTATGGAATGATGAAAGTTGTTAAAATCATGATGGAATTTTTTTAAGAGAACCTTCACCTTCTGTCCAAATCAGGAATACGTCATCAATAAAACGGAGGTAGACAGATGGATTATAAAGGTGGTGTTTAAAAAAAAATCATCCTCTAAGCAGCCATGAAAAGACTGGCATATTGTGGCGCCATTTTAGTGCCCATGGCTGTCCCCATGACCTGTAAAAAGTGCTTACCATTAAAAGTGAAGTTGTTATGTGTCAAAATGAATTTTATTAGGGTGCTGATGGTGGTTTCTGGGATGTCTCTTGTGGATGTGTTTTCCTTTAAAAATTTCTGACATGCTGCTATGCCTTCTTCATGTGGGATGTTGGTGTACAGGGCAGTGACATCCATTGTGGCTAGGATATTGTTCGGTGGAAGTTGTCCAATTTGTTTCACTTTCCTGAGGAAATCGGTGGTGTCCTGAATAAAACTGTTAGTAGCTCTTACTAGTGGTTTTAAAATGGATTCAATAAGTCCAGAAATGTTTTCAGTGAGTGTGCCAATGCCAGAGATGATGGGTCATCCTGGATTCCCTGGTTTGTGTATCTTGGGTAGCATATAAAATGTCACTGGATTAGGTTTGTTTGGAATTTTTGTTTGTGTGGCCCCGAAAGCTTGTGTATAATTCCATCTTTGTACAAGACACTTGTTGGTCCAATGAAAGGTATCAAACCTTCCAACTTCTACTATAAAAATGCAGAAACAACACATGTATGAGCTGCAACACACTGGTAACATGGACGGACCCCCATGACATTTGATTTGCCCAGTAGCCACATGGTAAACCCTCTAGGGAGCAAGACAGTTCTTATACGGACTACTGGCCAAGAAAAAACACATTTCACTGTTGTGCTTGCCTATCTTGCTGATGGTACCAAGCTAAGACCCATGGGGGTATTTAAAAGGAAAATGCTCCCAAAAAAGTCACATTCCCTTCTAGAGTGTTGGTCCATACACACCCAAAGGTTGGATGGAAGAGGAGCTGGTCGTATCTGGCTGAAAGTGTAGGACACATGACACCAAGGCTCTCACGTTACAAGCTTTTCGTTTAATGTGGGACATGTTCAGAGTACATTTAACCGAATTTGGTGCAGGCGCAGTGACCAAAGGCAGAAATTTAAAGAAGCCCGGCACTGAACTTGTATGCGAGTAGATTGTAAAAGTCTGGCAGTCGATACCAGAAGACATGGTTAAAATGCCATTTCTAAAATGCAGTATTAGCAACAGCATGGACAGCTCATAGGATGATGCCCTCTATGAGGATGACACTGATCAGGACATTGAGGAAAAAGATGACCATTATACGGACAGCCTAACTGATGAGTTTATTGCAGAACATCAGCATTCACTCAGCATTTCCGACGACGAAGATGATGGCTGAGGATTTCAATATTTTCAATGGACGGTATTGCACTGCGTTCTTTTGCACTGAATTCATGTTAGTACGTTTTGCCTACCTATTGTATGTGTACAAATAAAGTATTTTTATCAGTCGGCTTATATGCGGGTCAGTGATGTTTTTAAAAAAATGCACCATGAGTTTGGGGGGTGGCTTATACGTGATTGGCTAATACACCCAGAAGGGGAAGGAAACAGATTAATTTCAGTGCTTTACAGTAACTGTTCATTGCTATTTTTGTTTTAAACTTAGATTGTGGGTTTTTAGTGGCATTGTAATTTCTTTGCTGTCTTTACTTAGAATTGTTTGTGGGCTGTTGAAAATGTAAAACCTAGTTTGGTGTGCTTGTAGTGGTGGTGTATTCCTTTGCTGTCTTTAATTGCTGCAAATTTTCTCCCCCTTCCTCCCACTCTTAATTATATGCCCTGTTAAATCTGATTGACAGGAACTAAGCACAGGGGATAGTAGGGGTTGTGGATTAGGAAGGGCATAAGGAGGAAGAAGTCCGCCCTCGCACAAGTGTTTTGACTCATTTTTTATTTATTTTTTCCTCGTTTAAAGAAAAGTATCTCAGGATCAGTGGCAGGATTTTTAGGACAATAAATTAATAAAATGGGAATTAGGAACACTTCAGTAACAGACAAGTACTGGAATAGCCGTATAAGTACAGTATAATGTGGGGAGTGGTGCAATGCAGTGGCTGCGGGACAGCCATATTCAGGCAGACCTTCTGGACGCTGAGGTACTGCCCTATCTGCATGCATCTCTCTGGACTGTGGGATGAGGTAGCTAGACTCAGAGAGGAAGTAAACAGTCTCAGGAGTACCATCACCCCTATCCAGAGACCACCCAGTCCAATGCCGCTGCCTCAAAGGATGCCAAGAACAAGGAGCACTTGGATGACAGTGGGCTCAGGGAGGGTTAGGGCAGTCAGGCAGGGGAACATCCCAGATCCTATTCCACTCAAGAACTCATATGCCGCACTGGCAAATGGGGACAACCAAATAGAGGTACCCAGAGAAGTGGAAGGAAAGGATATGGAGGTTAGCCAAGCAGGTGACCTCAGTGGGGAGAGCAGTGACGCCAGAGGAGGAGGAAGCAAATCCTGGTGGGGGACTCCATCATAAGAGGGATCCAGCTAGGAACACAAGAGGGGGAGGACAGGGAGGTGAGGTGCCTACCAGGTGCCACGGCATGGAGGGATGGGAGGAAGATCCTGGGGATCACTGGGAAGGCAAGAAGGGAGGGTGAACTGGATGTCATTATCCACCTAGGTACTAATGATCTGGCAAATGGGGAGCCAAAGGAAGTTCAGGAAGAGTTTAGGAAATTGGGGAAGGGTCTCAAGCAAGTAGCCACTTCTGTCACCTTCTCGGAAGTATTACCTGTGAGAGACATGGGAGAGCATAGGGGTGCATGCACCAGGAACTTTAACTCATGGTTGAAGAACTGGTGCTGTGAGGAAGGGTTTGGATTCATTGGTGACTGGGGACCCACCTGGAGGGATGGAGGCTTGTTCAAGCCTGATGGCCTGCATCCATCCTGGAGGGGAATCCAAGCACTCAATGATAAGTTTAAATGCTACATGGACAAGCATTTAAACTAGCCAAGGGAGGGTAGCAGGCCAGCAAGGAGGGTACCTAATTGTCCATCCCACACAGCTAGCAGTGGAACCAGTGAACCAGAGGAGTGGATCTCTCTACAAAGCAGTGTGCAAAAGATGGAGATAAGCACCCAAGAGGTGGATAGGCAGAAAAGGGGCAAAATTCAACAGAAGGGCAGACAGTAGGGAGAACCAGGGATAAAGGACAACCAGGGAAGGGGCAGGAGTAGAATAGCTAAAGAGTCTAGGGATGGCAAATCATGGAAAGCCATGTGTGCCAATGCCAGGAGCCTTAGCAACAAGATGGAGGATCTGGAGGCTGTCATGGTGCAGTCAGACCTGGACATTGTGGCCATCACAGAAACCTGATGTAATGATAACCACGACTGGGAGATAGCCATACCTGGCTACAACATATTCAGAAGAGACAGGGCAGGTAGGAAGGGAGGAGGAGGGGCACTTTATGTGAAAAATGACATAAGGGCCACAGAGATACAGGAGGAACAAAATGGGGGAGAGACACTGTGGGTTAAGCTGGAAGGGAAAATGGGGCCAGCCATCCGCACAGGTGTGGTCTACAGACCACCAGCCCAGGAGGAAGAAACAGATAGGAGCTGATGCTAGCTATCCAAAGGATGGCAGACAAGGGTGAGGTAGTGCAGGTTGGGGACCTCCATATTTCAGTCGTGGACTGGAGCATCCCAGCAGCAGCATCAACTAGGAGCAGATTTATCCTGGACTTCCTTCAGGGTGCCTTCCTCAAGCAACTGGTCATGGAACCAACTCAGCAGAAAGCAATACTGGACCTGTGCTCACAAACAGGACAGTGTGATGAGGGGTAACAGTGGGGAGCACCTGGGGAACAGTGACTACCAATCACTGTGGTTTGAAATCACAGAAGGAGTAGAACCAAACCACACAAAAACACGTATCCTGGATTTTAGGGGAGCAGACTTTGGGAAAATGGGGAGATGCTTAAAAGAGGCATTAAGGGGAATGGGGCAGGAATCAGGGGTTGAGGAACAGTGGGCAGTATTTAAAACGGGGATTACAAGAGCAACGGGATTATGCATTAAGCAGGTTAGCAAGGGGAAAAGGAAGAGGAGGCCATTATGGTTTTCCAAGGAGGTAGCGGAGAAAGTGAAAGCCAAAAAGATTGCATTCAGACAATACAAAAAACACAGGCAGAAGGGGATAGGGAGAAGTACCAGGAGAAGCAAAGGGAGGCAGGGAGGTCAGTAAGGGAAGCCAAACCTCAGACAGAAGAGCACATTGCAAAATCTGTGGGTAGAGGGGACTAAACCTTTTACAGGTACATAAGTGAAAAAAGAAAGGCAAAGGGAGGGATAGTGAGACTGAAGGGGGAGGATGGGGGCCACGTGGAAGATGACAACAGTAAAGCTGGTATATTGAACAGGTATTTCTGCTCAGTCTTTACCGAGGAAGAGGAGGGTAATGGGTCTGAAGGGAGTACAAGGGGTGGGAATGATGCAGAAATGGACACAAGTCCCTTTACTCGAGAAAAGGCCCTGAAGGAACTGGAAGTAATAAGAGTTGATAAAGCAATGGGGCCAGATGGGGTGCACCCCAGGGTCCTTAAAGAACTGAGAGAGGTGGTGGCTGAACCTCTGACAATCCTGTTTAGCCAATCATTGGAAACAGGGGAGGTACCCAAAGACTGGAGGACAGCAGATGCAGTCCCCTTATACAAAAATGGGAACAAAGAGGAAGCAGGGAACTACAGACCAGTCAGCCTCACCTCGGTAGTGGGGAAGATCATGGAAGCACTATTGAAGAAGAGATTGGTGGAACATCTGGTTGTCAATGGACTACAGGACCCATCGCAGCATGGTTTCACCAGGGGGAGGTCATGTCAGACCAACCTCGTTGAATTTTTCAACTGGGTGACTAGGGAGGTGGATCAGGGGAGGGCAGTGGACATGGCCTATCTGGACTTCAGCAAGGCTTTTCACACTGTGCCACACAGAAGATTATTACACAAATTGGGGAATATAGGTGTGGGTAGGACAGTAGTGTGGTGGGTAGGTAACTGGCTGGGCGGCAGGACACAGAGGGTGGTGGTAAATGGCTGTCACTCCACAGAGGGAATCGTGACCAGTGGGGTACCACAGTGACCAGTGCTGGGACTGGTCCTAGTCAACATCTTCATCAGTGACATTGCGCATGACCTAGAAGGCAGAATTTCCCTGTTCGCTGATGACACAAAGCTCTGTAACAGAGTAGACACACCATAGGGTGTTGACAGAATGAGAAGGGACCTGCAGAAACTTGAAGAATGGTCACGGGTTTGGCAGCTGAAATTCCATGCAAAGAAGTACAAGATCATGCATATGGGGCACAAAAACCCTGGCACAATATATCAGTTGGGGGGTGAGGATATAGCATGCACTAAGCAGGAAAGGGATCATGGCGTTATCATCTCTGATGACCTCAAGGTAGGGAAACAGGCAGCAAGTAAAGCAAATAGGATGTTGGGATGCATAGGCAGGGGCATCACCAGCAGGAAAAGGGTCATAATTCCACTATACAAGACACTAGTGAGGCCCCACCTGGAGTATATTGTATAGTTCTGGAGACCTTACCTATGTAAGGACAGAGACAGGGTAGAGAAGGTTCAGAGGAGGGCAACAAAGATGGTACATGAATTGCATCACAAGTCCTATGAGGACAGGTTGAAGGACTTGAATATGTACTTCCTGGAGGAGAAGAGAGGAGGGAGAGAGAGGATATGATAGAGACATACAAGTATCTTACAGGGAGGAATAGGGTCCAGGAATACACTATTTTTAAGCGAAAAAGATGTTCCAGGACTAGAGGGCATGGGATGAAGTTGGAGGGAAGGCGATTCAGATGAAACATGAGAAAGAATTTCTTCACAGAACGGGTGGTGGACAAGTGGAACACCCTGCCAGAGGAAGTGGTGGGGGCTGAAACAATCACAGGATTGAAGAATGCTTGGGATAGACATAAAGGAATTCTGGAGGTCAGGGGTAAGGGGCAACAGACTTCTAGGAAAACATAAAGTGAACTTACAAGCTCAAATGGGTAGACTGGGTGGGCCGTAGGCCCTTATCTGCCGACACTGTCTATGTATCTATGTACCTATGAGTATATACAGTACTGACAGCAAACACTTTTCTAGTTTCAAGAAGTAACTAGCTGGCTGACTGTTAATTTGGGTAACATCACCACAGCATCTATACAGGACAGCGTCATTGGCATACAGTAGTAAGTTAGCCCTGCCACAGTTACCAGGCATGTCATTGACAAAGAGGGAGATGAACACAGAACCCAAAAGAGAACCTTGGGGGAAACCATCAGTGATGAGTCTCTGCACAGAATGGACACCTTTCTGCTTGACCTGCTGAGTTCTACTTTTAAGGTAATGTGAAAACCACCTACAGGACAGACTGCCTAGGCTAAGCAGCCTCAATGTTGCTAGCAGGAAGTTATGAGTAACCAAATCAAAAGCTTTGGTGAGGTCTATGAAGATTGCATCGATCAGCTGCCCTTTGTCCACAGTACCCAGTATGTCAGCAGAAAGTCTTACCAAGGCAGCCCCATGATTTTTTCTGAAACCATGCTGCCTATTAGTCAGAAGGTGTCATTGTTCAACATACTCATGTAGCTGATTATAAACTAATCTTTCATGTATTTTGGCAAGGGAAGTAAGAAGGGAAATGGGGTGGTAGTTTTCCACAGACTTTTGGGGGCCACCCTTGTGCACAGGTACCGCAAAGGCTACTTTCCAGCTTGCAGGAATTCTCCCCTCTGTTAGTGATTTGCTGAAGAGCATTGCAACAGGGGAGGCAATAACAGAGGCAGCTAATTTTGGAAGCTTAGGCTCGAGTTTATCAAACCCAGCTGAGCCTTCAGCCTTTAGTTGTCTTAGGAGGGTCAACACCTCTTTCCTCGCTATCCTTTGATATGGAATTCAGGGGACTGACTCTCCATAACAAGTTGAACACGGGGATGGACCAAGGGAAGGAGGTTTTAACCAATCTAGGTCGGCAAAGAAGTTATTAAAGGCACTGTCAACATCTAATTGGTCAAGGAAGAGCTTACCATCGGCCACAATGTCACATTTCAAGGAACAGGCATGGCCTTTTAAAAGGGAATTAATTTGTGCCCAGAACCTCTTGGGGTTGTATCTTCTATGTTTCCCTGTACAACGCCCTGAGCCTTTCGAAATGGGGACCGTGCAAATACATTTTGCCTTGCCTTCCTTTTCCGTGAAGAAACACAAATTCTCCTTGACCGACCATATCATGGTGTGAAATGACGTGTCTTCAGGAGGAGACCTGGGTGTAATACACTTTATCTGCACTATCAGTGCACAGTGTCGATGAAGTCTCTGGTTCAATGTTCATTCCATGGGTGGGTAAAAAAAAAAAAAGATCTAAAGTGTATGGCACCCTCCATGTTATATAGGTGATATCAAGGCATCCCATATTGCACGTGGGGGTGTATGATGACATTTGCAGCTCTGGTTAAAACAGTTTTCTACATGCAAGTCTTACGGGAGACATGCACGGACAAATTATTCCACACCAACGTGCACAAAGTATTTTTTTCTTTACATCTCCTTTTTTGCTAACGCATGTTTACCTCATCCAGCCAGGGTTCTGGACTCCCCTCTCACCTCCTGCAATGCTATCACCAGCTGTCTGTCATTTACAACTCAGGAAGAGATCTACACAGAGGAAATAACATACTCCACCATGAGTAGTGGCCTGGGTCTGTCTCCTACCTTCCCAACAAGCTGTGGTTCATATGTTCTCCCCCAGGGTGGCAGCTTGGTGGGGCCCAACCCCAACCAGAAGTAGTAATTTTTCATACTGCACCCTTTCCCAGGGGCTCAGAGCACCTTAACTAGAGGTAAAAACTATATACATAAACAAGAAATAATCAATAATCAATTTCAATATTTAAAACAACCATAAATAAATCACTGTAAAAAACAAATGGCATCAACAGTTGAAATGAGAAACTCCTAAATATGACCAAAGGCCTCATTAAATAACAAGGTCTTTAGGCCCATCTTCAATGCCTCCACCGAGGGGGCCTCTCTCAGAGATCTAGGTAGTGAGTTCCACAGGGCTGAGCCATTAACCTCAAACACCTGGTCCCCCTGAAGATTTTAAGCCTATCCCAGGAACCGCCAGAAGACCCCCCACCTTGAAGGAACGGAGGCAGAGGATGGGACGACGAAGAGCCAGGAGTTCCAACAATAACCAAAGCCCAGTCCATATAGGGCTTTCTAGATCAGCAAGCTGACCTTGAAGGTAATACGCCACTTCACTGTTACCCAGTGCAGTTCACTAAAGAGCAACTTTTTCTTTTTCGGTACCTCCCCCCAGAAGCATAGAAAACCCTTTCCGGCCTCCGAGTTCACTGGTGATATAAATCCCATTTTTATGTGCTCCCATTTAGGAAGGGAAGGGATCATAATCTGGCTCCGTGGAGCCGAGCCGCACTGATCCTACTCTAGCACTTACTACTTGCCCAGTCTCTTACTTTGACACTTCTTTGTGCTATCTGATCACTGTCCCAGGCCCTACTGCCCATGGCAGGGTTATGTAAGCTTTTACAGTGATAGTTATGCTTCAGTCTTGGCTTAACTACCAGGTAAGTCAAATGTGTCCTTGTTTACTCTGTAAATTTCCTTCACTGTAATGGTACTAGTATATTTTCTTCTCTGTACAATAAGCGTTATATTGTAATATGTGTTCTATGTTTATTTGCTCTCCCATCTTTGTAATCCCCTACCCCAGGATGCTTCTGGAAACGAGCTGTTTCACAGCTCATATTGACTTTCCTGGTAAAACATTTTGTAAATAAATAAAATGAATTATCCCTTCCACTTCCTAGTACCACTTTAGTCTGCGGTCTGTCTCGCGCTATGTTGTTTTGTGACATCACTATTTGCAGAGTGCAGGGACATGCTCCACATATTTTAATGGGCCGTTTTTTTCCAAATTACATTTTGGTACTTTAGATTGCTAGTAGGAACTAATCATGGCCACTGTTTAACTAACAAGTCCTTATTAGTTAAGTGGTAGCCATGATTAGTTCCTACTGGCAATCTAAAGTACCAAAATTTAACTTTAAAAAAATGGCCCCATTAAAGTATATGGAGTGCCCTCTCCCCTTACAAATAGTGATGCCACAAAACGACATGGATCAGGGGCGAACTGCAGACTAAAGTGGTACTAGGAAGTGCACGGAGCCAAATTATGATCCCTTCTCTTCCTAAATGGGGGTACATAAAAACTGGATTTATATCACAAGTGAACTTGGAGACCAGCAAGGGTTTTCTACACTTCTGGGGGGATGTTTTGGAAAAGAGCGAGATAGTTGCTCTCAAAGGGCCAGGGTTATGTGACAGGAGCTGGCAAGGCCGGTCAACAACCTAGCCACTGCGTTCTGCACCAGCTGCAGGTGCCGTAGGATACCTCCACTGACCCAAGGTAAAAGGCACTGCAGTAGTCAAACCTGGATGTCATGAATGCATAAACTAGTGATGGCAAGTCTTTTTAGAGGGGACCCAAGGATTTAATCCAGGTGATGTTCCTGAGATGGTTAAAGACACTCTGGACTACTGCAACACCTGAGCCTCAAATGTCAGTTTCTCATCCAGAATGACCCCCAAGATTTTTCTCCATAGCAGAGGCCACAAGCCTAGAGGACCCAATCATAAACTCCTTCACTTCTTCAGCCACCTCTGCACCCCTCCTCTGAACTGGCTCAATCACTAATACCTCATCTTGTCTTGGTTAAGTCTCAGTCAGCTAGAAGACATCCAATCCTGGATCACAGCTAAACACAAATACAGTACCTCGAGCGCATCAGGCATCCCAGATGCAAAAGACAGGTACAGCTGGATATCTTCTGCATAGCAGTGGAGGCCCAGCCTGTATCATCTAATGATCCTTCCCTGGGGTAGTAAGTATGCTGCTAACAACATGGAGACAGAACTGATCACTGGGATACACCACAGAACAGGGGCTATGGGAGCCAAGGAGAAATTCCCCATCACTAACCTCTGTGTCCTATCTCTGAGGTAGGACTTAAACCAGTAGATAAGCATGCCAGTGAAGCCACAGTACTCCCTTAAGAAGTTCAAGAACAACCCATGGTCCACAGTGTCAAACGTTGAGGAGAGATCAAGGAGGACAAGAACAGACCATTCTCCTCTATCTTTTGCCCTCAGAAGATCATTGTGCACCCTGACCAATGTGGTCTTGGTACTGTGTCTGTACCTAAATCTGGACTGGAGGGGTTCATAGATGTCCTAGACAGTGAGACGTGCCTCAAGCTGCAGCATTACAATCTTCTCAATAAACTTCCCCAGAAATGGGAGGTTGGACAGGTCTAGAACAAGCCAAGTAGTCCAGGTCCAAAGAAGGTTTCTTCAGAAGGGGCGTCACTGCGCAGCTTTTAATGTGCTTGGAATGGCCCCCTCTAAAAGGAGCACTACACAGTCCTAGCTAACACCAGAACCAGTAACTCCACACAGCTCACTAGAAGACATGTCAGGCCTGGGTCCAGTTCACAGAAGGGGAGCAGCTCTATAATTATTTCACAAACCTTCTCCACCATTAATGGCCTTAACGCTCCCCAAGCTAGAGGACTGTGATCATGAAATGCAGGCTCGACCCTGCTGGGTCATGACAGCCTGGTTTGGGCAATAAAAGCTCTAATAAAAGGACATCCTGTCCGAGAAGAACCAAGCAAACTTTTCACACTTAGCTAATGAACTTGCTCTTACCAGCTGTAGACAAGCAGGATAAAGCATCCTATCCACAGTATGAAAGAGATCAGCCAATTGGCCCTCCCACCAGCAACCTTCCTGGACAGAAATGCTACCTTTTTACAGGTGATTGCTTTTTAGTACTCACGATTGTGAGTACCCAAAGCCAGTTTGTCCTCAACAGTCCTGGATCTCCTCCAACAATGCTCTAACCTCTGACTTCTGAACGTCAGCTCCCTGAGCTCCCCATCAAGCCACAGGGATCTCTGGCATGAAGCCCAGGGTCATATACAGACCAGCACAACTGAATCAAAATAGCCCTATTACAGGCCACTACCACCTCTTCCTCCACTCTCACATGCTGCCATCACACCCAAGAGATCTATTACTGCCTGAAGTCCTTCTGGAGACAACCCCCTTAAAAGGCAATATCGGACCATCTCCACAGGACGTGGACAAAGGGGGAAGGGGCCTGAAAGACAACGTCACCGTATAGTGATCCAATCAACTGCACAGATCAATCCTGAGATTGTTGATCTTGAGCCCCAGGGGGAAAAAAAAAACAAGTTTAAGTCATATCCATGTTGGTGGGTCACAAAAGTAACCACTTGTGCTAGGCCCATTGATTCCATCCACTGGAGGAAACCTGGCCAAACTGCAAGAGTTCATCATCGATCCAGGTATTGAAATCACCTAAAATCAACCATCTGGGTGACTCCAACACCCTGTCGGTGATGAAGTCCGCGATTTCCTGCAGGGAGTTCCCCCTCATGCCTTGGCAGCTGCTCGAAAGAAGGATTCTGCAACCCGCTCTAGAAACCCCATACATGGCCACGCATTCAAACTAAGGTTTCACCTCCTGTGAAATTCAACTTGGATCTAAAGCAGATGGCCCCTCCCCCAATCTCTCCGTGGGCAGAGTAACATAGAGAGTCCAGCTGGGACCGCTGCCTCCAGAAATACAGGATACTCACCTGTAACAGGAGTTCTAGGAGTGGTATATGTTTTTCATCCACACTTATTGGCGGGTTTCTTGTCGCTTTAAATCTTGCCGGAAGGTTTTCAAGCTGACTCCTCCCACCCACCTGGGTGGTAAAACTCTCAGCTCCGCCCCAAGATGCCAGATCTAGCCACGCTGGCAGCCAAGTTGGCGTCCGAAGCCGGGAGGTCGAGGGTTGTGGATGAACAACATATACCACTCCTAGAACTCCTGTTACAGGCGAGTAACCTGTATTTCTAGGGACGTGGATATGTTGTTCAATCCACACTTATTGGCAGACTTCTAGCAGTTCTCCGGGAGGAGGGAGGCAAGGCGCATACCACCCTATACTTACTTGGGAAATAAGGACTAAAGAACAGAGGTTCCAAAACCAGCATCCCGGCGTGACTCAAGGTCGATGTGGTAGTGGGTAATGAAGGTGTAGGCTGACTTCCAGGTAGCAGCCCTGCAAATTTCCTGGATAGGGACGTCCCTGGAAGCAACCACCGATGCAGTAGTATGGCGGGTAGAATGAGCTCTTATCCCTTTGGGAGGCTCCATGCCCGCCAACCTGTAGCACAGATCTATGCAGGAGGTGACCCACCTGCCTATTGTCCGCTTGGCTGCAGGTCTGCCAGGTGCGGCTTCAGCATAGGTGACAAACAGCTGGCGAACCTCTCCTCGAACTTCAGCCGTCCTCTCCTTGTAATAAGAGAGCGCCTCTAGGGTCCAAAGTATGGAGCCATATTCGCCTCCTAGGTGTGACTGGGGTAGAACACCGGCAGAGACAACACCTGGTTAAGGTGAAACTCTGACAACACCTTGGAAGGAATTTCGTGGGGGCGAGGACAACCTTGTCCCCGTGGAAGACCAGATAAGGAGACTCGATGGAAAGCGCCTGGCGCTCTCCTATCCTTCTGGCTGACGTGATAGCCACCAAGAAGGTGGTCTTCCACAACAGGTGGGAGATATCACACCTGTGCATCGGTTCGAATGGCTTGCCCATGAGCTTAGCCAATACCAGCAGTAGATCCCATGGAGGTGGAGGTTCTCGCACCGGAGGGGATATGTGATCAAGGCCTTTGAAAAAGCGCCCAACCACTTTTTCCTGCGCCACCGACTGCTTTCCGGCCCGCGCCCAGTAAGCAGAGATGGCTGCCAGGTGCACCTTAAGGGTCATCGACCGAAGCCCTAGCTGAGAAAGGGACCACAGGTAGTCCAGAATGCTGGCCAAGGAACAGGAGGAAGGGTCCAACCCCTTATTCTGACACCAAATGGAGAATCTCTTCCATTTGAAGGCATAGCATTTTCTGGTCGACTCCTGACGGGGTGCCTCAACAACGTTGAGGACCTCGTCAGAAAGACCTAAGGCCTGACACTCTAGCCGCTCAGGAACCAGGCCGTCAGGTGCAGGGACTGAAGGTCCGGGTGGAGTACATTTCCCTGGTTGACTGAGATCAGGTCTGGGCGGGCTGGAAGCCGCCTCAGAAGCCTGGAGCTGAGGCTGAGAAGATCTGATACAGAACTGGCGGTGCCAGTCTGGGGCTACCAGAATCACCTGCACCTTGTCCCTCTTCACCTTGAGAAGCATCTTGTGGATCAAGGGAAACGGAGGAAAGGCACAGAAGAGGCCCGGGGTCCACGGCCTCGAGAAGGCATCCCCCTGCAGCGAGCCCTGCTGAGGGGGGCGGGCATGAAACAGCCTCAACTTCGCATTCTCCCTGGAGGCAAACATATCCACCTGAGGTGTGCCCCAGTGGGAGAATAGATCGTGTACTACCTCTGGCAGGAAAGACTACTCGTGAGATGCAGCACCTATTCGGCTTAGGGCATCAGCCAGTGTTGGAGGCTCCTGCCACGTGGATGGCTAGGAGATCCGCCTCCAGTCTGCTCACGAGAGACCAACGTCGGACAGCCTCCTTGCACAGAGGCAAGGCGTGCGTCCCGCCCTGGTGGTTTAGGTAGTACATGGTCGTGGTTTTGTCCATCTGTACCTGGACCACTTGACCCCGTACAAACAGAGCGAAGGCGGTGAGGGCTAATTGGACTGCTCGAAGCTTCAGCAGGTTGATGTGGCATCGAGACTCTTGAGGGGACCAGAGGCCATGCGCTCTGAGCTCCCCCAGATGGGCACCCCAACCCATCAGAGAGGCGTCGGTCATTAGAGTGACCGTCAGCTCTGGGCACACAAATGGGATACCCTCCTGCAGATGAGCTGGAACGATCCACCACTGGAGAGCGTTCCCCATCTCCTGGGTCACTATCACTGGCTGGTCCAGAGGACTGGAGCGCTGTGACCACTGGTGGGCCAGCCCCCATTGCAGGGGACGCATATGCCAGCGGGCCCAGCGGACCATGCTGGTGCAGGCCGCCATGAGGCCCAGGAGGCGCAGGAAGTCCCGGGCAGGGCACAATTGCCCAACCAGATGTGACTGGGCAAAGGAGGAAAGAACCTCGGCACTGTCCGCCGGGAGCCGTGCTCTGGCTCAAAGAGAGTCGAGCTCTGCCCAGATGAACTGAATCAGCTACGTTGGCATGAGTTCCGATTTGGCCTCGTTGATGAGGAGGCCAATCTGAGGGCCGACCTGGAGGGTAGACCCCTGGACCGTTCCACCTCCAGCCTGGAGGGGGCTGCAATCAGTCAGTCGTGCAGATAAGGGTACACCCGGACCCTTCGGCACTGCAGGAATGCTGTCACCACTGCCATGCATTTGGTGAAGACCCTGGGAGCTGGAGAGAGGCCGAAGAGCATGGCCCGGAACTCGTAAAAGGATCCCTCTGCCCTGAAGTGGAGGAATCGCTGGTGAGACGGACGGATTGGGACGTGAAAGAACGTGTCCTGGTATGTTCAGACAGCAGAACCACATGCCTCGTTCCAAGGATGGAATGATCTGAGCCAGAGTGACCATCTTGAAGTTACGAGACCTTAGGAACTTGTTCAGGTCGTGTAAGTCTAGAATGGGGCGCCAGCCCCCCGTCTGTTTTGGGACCAGGAAGTACCTGGACACAAACCCTGAGTCTGGTGGAGGATCCGCCACCTCCCTGATCACCTCCTTCTGGAGGAGCAGGGCAATGTCGGCTCGACGAGCCAACAGAGAGGCTGCGGACCCCGTAGCCCCCCATGGGGCAACGGCTCAATAGCGTGGGGACTGCTCAAATTCCAGAGGCAGACCCTTTCCTACCACTTCCAGCACCCAGCGGTCCGTGGTGATATTGGACCAGGCGGAAAGGAAGTGGCGGAGCAGTCCCCCCACAGGGGGAACCCGGGGAGGAGTGACGAGGCTGGGGGCGACACTCCTCAACCCGTCACTGGGCAGACCTGGAGGAAGGGCCGGCCGAGGGGCCTCCTGGACCTTTCCCTCCTGGCTTCCTGCTGGAGGAAGCTGCAGGCTTAGCTTTGGGGTGCCAAGTGCAAGCCTGCTGGCCCTGATGCTGGTGTTGCTGGGCCAGATGTGCCTCAGGGGCTGAAGGCCGATAGGGCTTACGCTGCTGGCGGCCTTTGTCCTTCTGGCAGACGTGACTGAGTCCATGGTGGCACTGGGCTTCTCGATCCATTGCAGATGACCCTCCACCCCTGGACCGAACAAGTCGGTACCCAAGAAGGGAACATCTGCCAGCTTGTGCTGGCTATTCGCTGTAAAAGTGGAGATCCGCAGCCACGCTCTGCGGCGCATGGCCACTGCGGCTGCTACTGACCGGGCACGAGTCAGCTATGTCCAAGGAAGTTTGGAGTTGCTATTTGGCCACCGTCCTTCCCTGATCCCACACCTGCTTGACCATTGTCTGGAGGTCAGCCGGGAGATGAGGAATCACCTCATCCAGGGAGCCCAAAAGGGCATGCGAAAAGTGTGCCATCAGAACGGCTGAGCTGGCTTGACGAAGGCCTCGGGAGGAAGCAGCATAGACTTTATGCCCGGAGTAGTCCAGTTTCTTGGAATCTTTATCGGGTGGCTCGTCCACATCCCGAGCATTTCCGGAGCGCCGGAAAACGCTGTCGGTCACTAGCCCCTCCGTGGAGGGGTGCTCCAGAAACCGGAGAGTGAACCAGTGGGAACGGCATACTTTCGAGCCATCCTGGCTAAAGGTGCTGGACAAGAAGCTGGCCACTGCCATAGCTCCAGGGCCGGGCCAACAATGGCTTCAGCCACCGGGAAGACCTCCGTGGGGGAGTCCCCTCGGTCCAGTATCTCCATGAGGGGATACTTGGCCCACTTTGAAACGAGTTCGAGCTTCATCCCAATGGACTCTGAGATGAGCCGAAGCATTCCAAGGAACGAGGATGGGCTTTAGTCCACCAACTGACCCCCAGTGGACTCCAAGTCGAGGGGCCTGAAGAACAGGGAAGAGTCATTGTCAGACTCCGAGGAGTCTGCAAACAGCTGCTGAGGCCGATCGGGAGTGAGGGTGATCGACAACCGATGGGGCAAGCCCTGACCCAACCAAGAATCCTTGGACGGGGCCCCAATTTTAGGTTGTGGAGGCGGGGGTTCCACCACAATGGGTGGCACAGCTGGTTTCGGCTGAACAATCGGTGCCGGCTTCGGCCCCTCGATTACAATGAGGGGTTGTTTCGGCCGCTCTGGTGACAGCCACTTAATGGTCAGGGAAGGCGACAGAGTCGGCTTATTCCCAGTCAAAAGGAGCTCCTGCCACATCAGAGCCTCGTAGCGCCGACGCAATTTGCACCAGAGCCTATCCTCCGAAGAGGACGAAGACGAGGTTTAGCAGTGCCGCCGCTTTCCACGGTGCCGAGACTGAGACCACCAATGTCGGCGGGATCAGCTGGACCGGGAAGAGGTCCGAGACTGAGACCTTCGGGGTTTCCGAGGGTGGGTCTGAGAGGGGGTGGGGGAAACCCACTCCTCCCTCGGTTCAGGGACCTTAACCGGGGACTCCAGCACAGGAGGCACAGACGAGTCCTCGGTTTCCACCGGGGGAACCAGTGAAGAAGGGATGCTGGCTTCTCCAGTCGACAGCCCGTCCGATGGGTCAAGAAAAATCTCGACTGTGTCGATGGGTGTCTCGGACGGCTGACCTGATGGGGACACCGTGAGGCCAGCGGCCTTAGCTGCAACCTCGACCGAAGTCGAGAGTCGACTATCTGGGGAAGGGGACCTTTCCTGTTCCCACGAACGTCGACAGTGGGACTTACCCTTGGAGTCCTTCTTCTTGGACAGAGAGGAATGTCCCGAAGGCCCCTCTCCCTTGGTAGAGAGGGACTGACAAAGCTCCTTGAATGAAGCCGTGCAGGAGGAGCCCAAAGAGAGCGGGATACATGCCGCTACCAAGAAGATGATGATGCAGCCTGGGCCGCTTCCTCCTTGAGAGAGATCATCTGTTCGAGCTGTTCAGCCGAGCCCGCCGCTGCAGACACCACCCAATGGGCCTCCTTCGACTTGACCAGAGGATAACGTTTCTCGGGGCACCCAAGTTGCAATCTGGCAGCGTGATCCTCTAAGACCATGGCCGGAAAGGACTTGCACAAGTCGCAGGCCTGCGAACCGTGCTCAAGCCCAAGGCAGTACACACATGTGGAGTGTGGATCATTCCAGGACATCTTCTGCCCACAGGGGCACCGACGAAATCCAGGAGTCGATTTGTCCATCACAGCCACGAGGGAAGATAAAGACCGAAGTCTTGTAAATTTTAAGATTAGTTTCGGGTTAAACGAAGAGTTTGGATCCAGGCCTAAAACGCAGAGCGCAAAGGAGGGAACCTGAGCTTCCAAGCAGTAAGGAAGATCTGGTGTCATGGGGCGGAGCCGAGAGTTTTACCACCAGGGTGGGTGGGAGGAGCCAGCTTGAAGACCTTCCAGCAAGATTTAAAGCAGCAAGGAACCTGCCAATAAGTGTGGACTGAACAACATATCCATGTCTCTAGAAAGTACAGTTATGTAAGAACTTACCATAACATTAGATCTTCGAGAGGCTCTTGCAGTAGGTATTCACAGATAGGACAAAGCCACCAGGCATCAAGACCCCACAGAAAACTTCTAGCTAGCAGTCTCTGGCGGGGGACTGCCCCCACGTCTGGTGACCGGTGTCAGACAATGTTCGTTTAAAGGGGCAGTCCCCCATGCCCGCCTTCCAGTTCTTTCCCGCCAAAGGCCAAACTAGGCAAGATGAGAGAAAAGAGGATGTGTCCACATGGAAAGGAAGAAAAGAGACTTAGGGCGACGGAGGGTGGGAAGGTAACACCTACTGAAAGAGCCTCTCTTGAAGATCTACTGTTATGGTAAGTTCTTACGTAAATGTATTATCTTACTTCGAGAGGGTTCTTGCAGTAGGTATTCACAGACAGGACTGAATCCCAAGCAGTCTGGAACAAGAAAAAATGGGAGGAGGATTGTCATCCACAATATAACCTCAGGGCTGAGCAGGTCTCAAAAGGAGGCCCTGCAGAACAGCCAACCGAAGCCTGCTCTGCTGCGGCAGAGGCAATGTCCAAACTGTAGTGTTTCATGAAGGTATGGACTGAAGTCCAGGTTGAGGCTGCGCAGATGTCTGCCATGGACACATTCCTGAAACAAGCAGCAGAGACAGCTACTCCCCTGGTGGAGTTATCTCTGTCCAGACCCGGAAGGGTCTTGTTGTACTTGTCGTAACAGAAAGTGATAAAATTTGCCAACCATTTGGAAAGACATTGCTTGGAAACAGCATTGCCTTCCCATTTGTGAGTGAAAGACACAAAAACTGATCAGTTTTCCTGAGATCCTTAGTCCAACTGGTGTAGTATCTCAGGATTCTGTGAACATCCAGAGTATTTAAGAGGTACTCCCCTTGATTGGAATGTTGCGTAAAGAAAGCCAGTAATTCAATGGATTGATTCAGCATAGATTCGGCCACCACCTTAGGAAGAAACTTAGGACTGGTGCGTAGAGCCACACGTTCCTTATGGAAAATCAAATACGGGATTTTGTACATAAAGGCTTGAAGCTCGGAAATGCGCCGAGCATAAGTGATGGGCACTAGGAAAAGTGTCTTCCAAGAAAGGAACTTTAAGTTTGCTTCTGCTGCTGGCTCGAAAGGAGGCAGTGTGAGCTTCTCTAGGATAAAATTCAAGTCCCATGGAGGGGCAGGATTGTGGATGGGGGGTCTCAGGTGGAGAACCCCTTTAAGAAAAGTCTTAGAGACTTCTAACTGAGCAAAAATCCTGTCTCCAAAGGGAATGTGGTAGGCTGAAATAGCTGCCATATGGACTTTTTAAAGAGGAATGGCTGAGACCCAGGTCAAATAGGTGACGCACATAATCCAGGACTTTGTTGGCTGGGCACGAGAAAGGCTCTAAGTCTTTAGAATATGCCCAGATAGAAAACCGTTTCCACTTCATAGCTTAGGTGGACCTGGTGGAAGGCTTCCTGGCCTCCACCAAAATGTCCACTACCAAGAGAGAGACTCCGAAGTGGGCTTTGGCTACGTCTGCAGGAGCCACCATGAAAATGAAGGGATGTGAGGTCTGGGACAAAAAGTGCTGCAACAGAGGAAGAGGAGGTTCCTTTGAAAACTGTTGCAGAAGAGAGAACCAAACTTGCCTGGGCCAGAAGGGGGCGATCAGAACATTCAAGCCCCTTCTGATCCGAGTATGTTCAGGACCATCGGAATCAAAAGAATGGGAGCAAAGGCATAAACAAATCTGTCCCTCCAACAGAGAGACAGAGCGTCCCGCCAGAAAACGTCTCGCCCTGGAGTGATCGAGCAAAAGGCAGGAAGTTTTACATTTTGGGGGGAGGCGAAGAGGTCTACCTGAGGTGTCCCCCACTGCCGAAAGATGTCATTTATGACCTGTTGGTCTAACTGCCATTCGTGAGCCCTAGCTGAGGATCGACTGAGCTCATCTGCCAGGGTGTTTTCCACTCCCGGAACGTGAACTGCAGTCAGGTGAAGATCGTGCTGGGCTGCCCAATACCAGACTCATCACCTCCCGGCACAGGGGATAGGAATGTGTTCCTCCCTGTTTGTTAAGGTACCAGACTACACACATGTTGACTGACTGGATGAGAAGATGACCGGGGGAAGAATGAAGGGAAGAACAGCCTGTAGGGCATATAGCCTATATGTAAGTGTTGATTGTGAACATTTTTTCAGCAGGTACACACTGACTGTTAGTGACAGAAGGCAAAACATGAAAAAAGAAAACATTGAATATCGCTGTGTGCTTGCTTTTAATACTTAAACACTCAAATATTGCTGTAATGATATTTTTACTGCTCTACATATCAATTTATTTGTGTTTTTAAATGGCATGTATCTTTTTTGTACATGAAAAATGATAACAAGAAATAAAAAGAAATTTGGGGAAAATAACAAGAAATTCTTAAACTATAGCAAGAAATATTCCAAAAAACAACAAGAAATTCACGGGTCTCTACATATAGGACTGCCCTCAGTTCGAGCACATTTATGTGATGTTTCTGCTTGAACAGGGACCAGCTGCCCTGAGTCCTATGAGACCCTAGGTGGGCACCCCAGCCCTCCCCCGAAGCATCCGTTGTCAACGTCTGGGAAGGAGAAGCGATGCAGAATGGAACTCCTAGACACAGGTTCTCCTGAACCATCCACCAGTGCAAGTTCCTGATCATGGGATGTGACACTAGCACCTCTTGGTCTAGATCGTCCAAGGTTTGGTCCCATTGCGACCGAAGCATCCACTGAGAGATCCTCATATGGAGCTGAGCAAACGGAACTGTCGGAAAGGCAGCCGCCATGAGCCAGAGGAGGCAGAGGACTAACCTGGCTCCGACCCATCTGCGACTGGACAGAAGACGAGCCTGATTCTGAAGGGTCTCGACCCTGTCCGGAGGCAAAAAGGCTTTGCCTGTGGTCGTGTCCAGTATCGCCCCTATAAATTGAAGGCTTTGGCAAGGGACCAACTGGGACTTGACCTGGTTAATGGTAATACCCAGGCTGGTAAAAACCTGCAGAGTAAGGGAAAGGTAGTGCAGGAGTTCTTCCCTGGATGGGGCTGCCAGGAGCCAATCATCCAGGTATGGGAAGACCTGCATGCCCTGGGTATGCAGTTGGGCTGCTACCACTGACAGGCATTTGGTAAATACTCGGGGAGCTGAGGAGAGACCAAATGGGAGGGCCTTCAACTGGTAGTGGTCCCCCTGAAAGCAAAAATGGAGGTATTTCCGATGGGAAGGGCATATGGGGATATGCAGGTATGAATCCTGCATATCTAGAGCACATAGCCACTTTTCCCAGCCAGAGTAACGGTAGAAGGCTCTGCATGAAGAGCATTCTGAAGCGTTTTTACTCCATGAACATGTTCAGAGAGCCGAGGTCTAGGACTGGCATCAAGTCCCCCATGTTCTTTGGAACAAGAAAGAAATGGGAATAGTAACCCATCCCCAAAGATGAGTGGGGACTAGCACTACTGCCGCCTTCGACAGAAGGGATAGGATTTCTTCTAGAACCAGAGGAAGATGTTGCGGGGAGTAAGACGACTGAGGGGGTGGTTTTCGAGGTTTCTGTAGAAACTCTATCAAGTGTCTGGCAGATATTAGCAGGAGCACCCAAGCATCCAATGTTATCCTCTCTCAACCTGGCAGATGGGAGGAGAATCTCCCCCCTAACAGTTCCTCTGGGATTGCCAGAGGGAGAGGCAGGCAGTTAGGAGGTGTGGGGCAGCGCAGCAGCCGAGGCTCCTGTGGACTTTTTGCTGGGGGGGGGGGGAGTCTTGGTTGCTGGAGGGGCCCAACGTTTGTTGGCAGGCTTTCCTTGATTGGGCTTTTGTTTTTGTGATGAAAAGGACGTTGCTGCCCCAAGGGGGCCTGTACAAAGTCTGGACCGACTTTAGTGCAGTGCCCTTCTCCTGCAGTTCGGTTATGATGTCCTTGACATCACCTCCCGAACAGCACCGAACCCCTAAAGGGAGCATCCTGTATAGCAGACTGCACTTCAGGGACCAATCTTGACACAAGGAGCCAGGCATGATGCCGTAGGCCTACGATGAAAGCCGAGCTCCTACCAGCTGTGTCCACTGTGTCATAGGTGGCACAAAGCATGTGCCTACAGGCTGAACAAGCAGAACAGACCAGGTCTCCCAGTTCCTGCTCAGTTTGTGAATCAGGCAGGGAGTCCAGCTTGGATTCCACCTGCCTAAGGATGGACTTCTGGAAATCCCCCATGTGGCCGATGTAGTTTGGGGACCCTGATGCTCAGGGTCGAAGAGGAGTAAATCTTCTTCCTGTACTGATCCAGAAGTTGGGATTCCTTGTCAGGCGGGGACGAGCTCAGATGTTTGGGGTTGGCGGAGTGGCCATGGGCGGCACTGATCACAACCGAATCCGCCTTGGAGTGAAGACTAAGGAAGTCTTTACCCTCTGGAGCCTGGTATAGCCTATCCGCCTTCCTTGGAAGGGGGGCTAGCACGAATGGTTGTTTCCAGATAGTGGAAACAAGATTGGCGTAAGGCTCTATCCAGGGTGGAATTAGTGTGGGAGTGGTCTTGGGCCGATCCAGATGAGCAGCGAGCTTCTTATGCTGTGGGTCTGGCTCCACTGATTGCCACTGACGTGTCTCCTGGATTTTCCTCAAGAGCTCCAGAAAAGAAGGGTCCTCTGGAGGGGACTTCAAAGGGTCCCTCGGCCCTGGGCGTTCTGGAGTATGGGGCTCATCTCTATGATCAGAGTGGTCAGAGTCAGAATCTGAGTCAGATGGCTCTCAGGTAGACGGAGAAGAAGAAGACTCCTTCCTGGGAGGAGAGGAATGACCCCTCTGAGGAGGCCCAGTCGTGTCCTCCCACCCGGGAGCCAGAAGATTCTCTTCTGGCATCAGGTAAAGGGAGGGAGTCTCCCATCTCCAACGTGGGATCCGTGGAGAGCCCGACGTCGAAGACGACTCTCAACCTCCTTGGTGAGCTGAGCCTTGGCCTCAGCACACCAGGAGGCCAAGATCTCCTTCAGATCTGCCGGTGGCTGAGGAGTGGGCAGCAGACGAGGAGGAGGGAGGCTTGGATATGGGTAGTGGTCAGAAGCCCGGCGTCGGGTACTGTGGCGCCGGGTAATGCGGCACCAGGTACTACAGCGTTGGATACTGAGAAGCCGGGTACTGTGGCACCGGGTATTGTGGTGTCAGGTACCTTGGTGCCAGGGGCTGTGACGGAGCAAAGGGTCCTGGCAAAGGCCCTGCTGGCGGACCGGACAGAGGAGGCGTCAGTCCTGCGGGCGTTGGGCCCAGTGTAGGGAGACTGCCGAACGGGTCCGACAGTCCTGACAGAGGAACAGGTCTTCCGTCAGGCAAAGGGATGCCGGAGGGTGGCATCAGGTCGGCTGGCATCAGAGGGTCTGGCGTAGGAGGGGGGACCACTGACAGCAGCGTCCCAAGGTAGTCGGTCTCAACTGGGAAAGGAGGGTTGAAATCCACGGGTGTGAACCGAGGGGATGCGGGGACCTCAGTAGGCAATGGGGTTATACATTGTGGAGAGCCTGGGGCATCAGGTGTGACAATAGGGTCTAACGCAGGCAGGTTGACTGGGCGGTCGTCGGAACAGCCGGCGGCCATCTTGTCAGCAGTGTCTGGACGTCGGAGGAGCTGGCATCCAACTTATCGGACTCCCTGTCCGAGAAAGGCCATGAAGGAGTGGTGGCCTTGTTGGAAGGGGGATGGGTTGGGCGATCACCCGAGAAGGTGAGCAGCTTAGCAGCCCTGTCCAGGTGGGCATCGGTGGGACAGACATCCAACTTACTGGACCTGCTCAGATCGGAAGGCCATAGTGAAGGAGCGGCCTTGATGGGAGCAGAGGCCTCCTTTGCCCTGGAGGCTCCCGAAGGGCCCGAGCCCGACAGGAGGGGCAACGCCTTCTTGGTAGCCACCAAGACGGCCGACGAGGAGCGATCCCCAGAGGGGATGATACCTGTAAAGCCACAACTCCAGCCGAAGTCGTGGCTGCTGTGGAAGATAAATCCCGCTCCTGGTGCTTCTCCTTCTCATGCTTCTTTTTGTGGCCTTCGGGGGAGGTTGACGCCTGCCTAAGTTTCTTCAACTCCTTCTCCATGGATGCCATTTTGTTTTTGAGGAGATGGGCTTCCAGGGACTGCTGTCTTCGCTTGCGGGTAGCCGAGCTGAATTTCTGGCAGTGTTGGCATTTCGCCACAGGGTGGTCTGGGCCTAGACAGAAGAGGCACAAGGAGTGGCCTGTGCTTAATAGCAGGTATGGATAAATGTGCTGCATAAACCTTAGTTCTTCTATGCCCAGAGGATAGCTGGCATTTGGAATGCGCTAACAAAACATATTGTTGATTCTAGAACCCATAAGGCGTTTAAATATAACCTGAATGCATGCATGAACCTGGGGTTCATTGACAATTATTACTACTGAGAAGTGGGGGATGGATGTGATGGGCAGAACAGCCTTTTCCCATTTCTATTACTAAGTACAGAACCAAGTCTAAATGCGTTTTTTTAAAGGGGCTTTTCTGAGCTTCTGCATACTGAGGCCTGGGACAGGAACCTGAGTCTCCCACTCTGAAGAACAATGAGCTAGGACAAATGCCATGCACAACATTACTAGGCATATACATTTCTTACCTTCCCGCAGACAGGACACCCAGATGGTTCTTTTTTGTATCTGACCAGGTTCTCCCCGACCATCTCCATTCCTTCTCTCCTGACACGTTTCACACCTTCAACAACAGAAATCAGCTGTTAATTCACAGCAATTAGCCTCAGCATCCAGGATGGAGTGAAGTTCCAAAACCATATGGCCCCAATTCAAATTCCCTTTGTATCTCTCTAGAACTCAGCTTTCTTCTGGGGCAGGACAACAACTCATGAGTGGTGAAGCTATGAGTGAATTATGAAATCCTAGCCACCAAAATGATGGAATCACTTCTGAAGGAAAGAATTGTTGAGTACCTAGAGGCCAGAGGGGCACAGGACCCAAGGCAGCATGGATTCATAGCAGGAAGGTCATGCCAGACAAATCTAATAGATTTCTTTGACTGGGTGACCAAAGTAGTAGATCAGGGAGGGGCTGTGGACATGGCCTACCTAGACTTTAGCAAGGCATTTGACTCAGTCCCACACAAAAAATGAATATACAAGTCAGCCAGCCTGGGAGTGGGTCCCAAGATGATAGCCTGGGTAAAGAACTGGCTGGAGAATAGGACACAGAGAGTAATAGTAAATGGAGTCCACTCTGAAGAAAGGGGGGTTACTAGTGGGGTGCCGCAGGGTTCAGTATTAGGACCGGTCCTCTTCAATGTCTTTGTAAGCGACATTGCAGAGGGACTGGAAGGAAAAGTATGTCTCTTTGCAGATGACACAAAGGTCTGCAACAGAGCTGATGCACAAGTTGGGGTGGAAAGGATGAGAAGGGACTTGGCAAGGTTAGAGGAATGGTCAAATGTATGGCAGCTTAGATTTAATGCAAAGAAGTGCAAGGTAATGCACCTGGGAAACAAAAACCCAGGGGAAGAGTACACAATGGGGGGTGAGATACTAACAACAACAAAATGGAAAGGGACCTGGGGGTAGTCATATCAGATGACTTAAACGTGGGCAAGCAATGTGAGAGGGCAATAAGGAGGGCTGGGGGATACTGGGATGCATAGGGAGAGGCATCACCAGTAGAAAACAGGAAGTTGTTATCCCTCTGTACAGACAGCTGGTGAGATCCCATCTGGAGTACTGTGTGCAGTTCTGGAGACCCAGTCTCTGCAAGGACATAGACAAGATGGTAGCTGTCCAGAGGAGGGCAACTAAAATGGTGCAGGGTCTGCACCGGAAGACATATGAAGAGAGACTAAAGGAGCTTAATATGTATGGCCTCGAGGAAAGGAGGGAGAGAGGAGGACATGATAGAAACTTTCAAGTACCTCAAGGGAATCAACAAAGTCCAAGAGGGTAGCATCTTTCAAGAAAAAGAGGTGTGCAAGAACAAGGGGCACAATTTGAAAATAGAGGGGCAGCTCAGAGGTAATGTAAGGAAGTATTTTTCACAGAGAGGGTTGTGGATGGTTAGAACGGCCTCCGAGGAGGCTGTGGGTCAAAAACAGTGGTTGAATTCAAGCATGCATGGGACAGCCATAAGGCAATTCTAGGGGGTTGGGGTAGAAAGAAGTAGGCTGCTGGTTAACTAGGATCTGCAGCTTATCCATTAGGTAGGGAAATGGGCAGACTGGGTGGGCCAGGCAGTCCTTATCTGCCGTCAAATTCTATGTTTCTACGTACCTCACAAGTGAGGATATATGGCATATTGTCAGTCAGGTCACCGAGTGCCCAATTTATACAGCATAATTTAAACTATACAGTTTCTAAATTTGCCCTTTTTATGAAGATTGAATTATTTCAGTTTGATTACTGCTCTCTTTTGAATATAGTGGAGGCCTTTTTGATGTCATCAGATATTGTGCTAGATGCACTTTCATTGGTTAATTGTTCCTTTGTTGCCAATCCAAAGGGGGGGGGGGTAAAATCAAGATGACCTATTTTTATTTTGGTGATGTCATAAGCATAAATGTTTATTTTTACATTTTAACTCTCACACCCATTGTATGAATCTATTTACTGTATTACCCTTATTTTCAGTTAGGAGTGAATAAGGTACGGAAAGGTCGAGTGAGCTGCTCAGGGTCACACAGCGAACAAGCTGCAATGTCCAAACCTGTGATCTTGTGTTTTACAGTTTGGTGCTCTAACCACTACACCATGGAACTGCCTTGCCACTTCATTCACTGCCGGGCTACATAGATATCACATTTCACGCAAAGACACTAGTCCCTGTAAAACGAACAGCTCAGCCTTCCAACGTACAATCCCAACTGGCAGAAACCAGTAACTCTTCACCAAAAGAGGCAGATATCTGAAACTTGGGAATCTTGGCCAGCAGGTTGACATCTACAAGCTTACAAATAAATTCAGAAGGGTATCACATCTAAAGATGAAACTGACATGTTGACAGACTGGACATAATGGAAATACCTGAACCCTGGTAGCTATTTGAAAACTCAAGATACTATTTTGGTGAACAGTGGAATTTGTTTTAAAGAACACTGGTTTAGAATGAGCAAACTGCAACAGGTCCGAACTCTTAACACGGGACCCCACTGCTGTCCCACAATACAGATCCATGGGCAAGTTATAACTCCATACATCTCATTAAACAAACAATCAAACATTTGTATTTCTATAGCGCCTTTCATGCAAGTCTCTCAAACCAGCATCACAAACAACTTCATACCAAAACACTGAAGTTCTGCAACCTCTATTAGTTAATGAAGTAATGCCTTAATTCCAAAGCATTGCAACAAACTTTTAGCATATTGCCTACTGTCAGTAACAATAAGTTTTAAAGCAATAATAGCTTACACATAGCGTTCTAATAAAATGCATCATGGGTAAGAAGGGGCTACTTATTTGTAATTACAGTTCTAATACTAGTACTCCACTCTTATTCA
The DNA here is from genome assembly GCA_016271365.2 of Neoceratodus forsteri. Taxonomy (NCBI): domain Eukaryota; kingdom Metazoa; phylum Chordata; order Ceratodontiformes; family Ceratodontidae; genus Neoceratodus; species Neoceratodus forsteri. The sequence goes on along the minus strand of CM057458.1, from coordinate 1,392,934,373 downwards.
CATGTAGGGAATATACACTAAACATACTTAGACACTGGAGCAGTTTTCAAGGCTGACTTTTTCTACCTCCCAGTCAACATCTTATCCTGCTCTGCCTCCACTGCACTCAGATCTGGATGCTGGATAAAAAGAAAGCATGAGCAAGCCTGACCAGGGGAGACAGGGTGGGTCACGTAGGTGTGAAACGAATACTAGTAGGAGAAAGAATGGTTATTTGCCATAACTGTAGGTGTTTGAGAGAATTACCTCCACTGAGCCACATCACAGAACTGGAAGCCACTGCCATCAGGACCACCTGGAAGGTTTTGTTAGCTGGGGCCACCCACATCAACGTGCATTGTCACCATTTGTTCAACGTGGGCGGCCCTATCATGCTGTTTCCTGCCACAGACTAGTTTGGAGGATCACTGGACTGACCGGGACCAAAGCAACCAGGACCATATCGGGCACACAGCAGAGGATGTGGAAACTGGAGTAATATAATACTGAAATTGGGCATAAAGGAGAACCAGCTTGTGAGAGCAGGCAGAATAGCTACCTGCCACCTGAAAAAGAGGGAGGTGGGAGGGAGAGCTGTTACTCAATGGAGGAGATACTCTAGAAGATCTACTATTACGGTAAGTAACTATTCTATCTTCTTCAAGGAAATCTCCTTCCATTGAGCAACATCATGGAATGATTCCCCAAGCAGTACTGAAGCACCAAGGAAGGGAGAGAGGGAGGAAGAAAGGACCTAAATACCCTCAGTAAGGAGGCCTTGCAGGACAGTAAGGCCAAATCCTACACTGCTACGAGGGACAATGTCCAGACTGTAATGTTTAGTCTATATATGACCAGTACTCCAAATGGCAACAGCACAGATGTCAGCAGCGAACACACTGTGAAAACATGCCATGGAAGTAGCCACTCCACGGATGGAGTGAGCAAGACAGAACCAGGAAGCTGCTTACCACTCTTCTGGTAACAAAAATTAATGGAGCAGGCCAACCATTTGGAAAGGCCCTGCTTAGAAATAGGGGAGCCCATGATCCTGGGGGTGAAAGCTACAAACAGCTGAGAGGATTTTCTACAATCTGTAGTATGATCAAGGTACCAGCACAACATCTAATGTTCCCTAACGATCTGTGGGTGTTGAAAACGAAATTAGAAGCTTAATAATCTGATTTAGTGTATGCTCAGAAATGGCCTTCCGCAGAAAATGAGGATTGGTACGCAACGTAACGCGATCCTTGTGGAAAACACGATAAGGAGGCTCCACAACTACAGCTTTCAATTCAGAAATATGTCTATCAGACGTCAAAGCCACTAGGAACAATGTCTTCCAAGAGATGACGTGCAGCTCTCAAGTAGCAGCAGGCTCAAAAGGAGGTGCATTAAGGGTCTCCAGAACCATATTAAAGTCCCACACTGAACTGGATCTTGGACCGGAGGGGTGCAGAAGTAGAACGCCTCTAAGGAACCTATGGAAAGCCTCAAGCAGGGCGACCATTCTGCTGTTGGTGAGGGCATGAAAATCTGACAATGCAACCAAGTGAACCGTTATCGAGGAATACACAAGATCACATCCATAAGGGACAAGAGGTTGTCCGAAACATGACTGACTGGGCACATAAAGAGGTCTAGCCAACGAGCAGTACACTAAACCATAAAACATTTCATTTTTGCAAGTAGGTGTATCTAGCAGACATATTATAAGCCATCAGAAGAACAGCTGCAACCCCTGGGGATACCCCACAACAGGACAGATCCACATCCTCAGTAGCTAAGTGAGGAGGTGCAAGGATTGAAGATCTGGATGCACCTAAGAGCCCTGCTCCTGGGACAGAAGCCCTGCTCATAGATGGAGTGAGACAGGAGGTTCCACTGCCAATTTCTGAAACAGAAGGAACCAGAATTGGCTGGGCCAGAAAAGAGCCACCAGAATCCCAGTGGCCGACTCAGCTCATAACTTGACCAAAACTCTCTGTATCAGGGGAATGGAGGAAAAGCTGTCATGAAACTTCCTTACCATGATAGGGACAACGCATCTGGCCAAAAAACTCCAGGCTCTGGTGTGAGCGAGAAGAAAAGTGTCAGTTTTGTGTTGCACGGGGATGTACAGATCGATATCTGGGCGACCCCACTTTAGAAAGAAATCGCCTATGATGGAGTCCAGCAACTCCCATTCGTGGCAGAGAGCATGGGACCAGCTGAGATGATCTGCTAGGACACGGAGGTACAGGCAGAAAGACGACCAACAGAAACACGTCATCTTCCATATCCAAGGGCCAGCCTCTCATCGTCTCTTTGCAGAGAGGATAGGCGTGTACTCCGCCTTGATGGTAATGTAGTACATCGCTGAAATGTTATCTGTACGGATCAACAGTTGGTGACCTCGAAGGAGGGTAGCGAAGGCCTGTAGGCCAAGCAGAACAGCCCTCATCTCCAGAGTGTTTCTGTGTAGAACCGTGTCTAAGGGAGACCACTGACACAGAGTCCAGAAGAGGCCCAGATGGGCACACCACCTGGACCCAAAGATGTCCATTGTCATCACTAAAAGAGGAGACGGACAGGGAGAAAAGGGGACCTCCATCTCTAGGTTGAAGCATTCCAACCACCAAAGCAGAGAGCAGACAAGCGGAGGGGTCACTTGTATGAGACACTCCAGTTCATCTGAATATTCAGCCCACTGAGCAAGGAGGAATGATTGTGGTATCCTCATATGCAGACACACCAGTGGGACAGTGAGAAGCAGCAGCCACAACACCTATTACTTGCAGGAGACATCTGGCTGAGATATAGTTGCTGGAAGAGATCAGCTGAGCCTGGGCAACCAACATAGCAACATGGTAGCATGGCCTGAGGGAAAACGAGCTGGTTTTTTTTTTCTCACTTTTACCCCTGCCCCAACCCCAACCCCCAGCACTGTCACCCAGCTATCTTGCCTGTCACTGCCTCTTCCCCGCCAGACCCCCCATGCAACCCTGACTTAACCCCCATGCAGGGACATGGTTGGGGGGCACCCCGAACCCCCTCCCCAGAGGAATCAAGTCTTTGTCGGGGATCCAGGTGGTACTGCAGCCGCAGACAGGTAAGGATCCACTATCAGGCCCTTGCGTTGGTGTTGTGCTGGGAGAGGCATTTTTTCATGTACGCCCTCCAAGAGTGTGATGTGCCACAACGCCAAGGCTTACTTCGGCATCCTTTGCACTCTCCCCTGCTGTTGTGGACGTCGGGGCTGCGATACCTTCAGCCATTGCCAGAGGTCAGACCACCCCTGAGCCAGTATGCCCCTCAGAGGAGCTGAGCGGTCCACTGGATGCTCAGACATCCTCCCCCCAGCCGGCCCTCTGACTCCCAGTTCAGCTCCCGAACCCAGATCGCCAGCATTGCAAGAGGAAATCCAACCGCTGCGCCAATGGGCCGGCACAAGAGAAGACAAGCTCAACACATTTCCCATGTCCAGAACCACTCCTATGTATTGGAGATGCTGGCACGGAGAGAGTACTGACTTTGGCTTGTTCACCAGAATGCTCATCTGCTTGAAGAGCTATCTAGTGTGGAACAGTTACTAGAGGCTCTGAAAATACTCCACTATGTTTGTACAACTCCTAACTTTCGCGTCGCTACTCCCACTTTTCTGCCTCCCTGGTGCCTGTTACCCTTCCCCTCCACTCAACTATCTTCTTGACTTCACCCATTACCACCTAGGCACTCTCTCACATGTGCCTCCCCACACCCATTCACCTACCACAGGATATAAATGGCTGCCCTCAGAAACCCATGACCGAGGACTCTGGGCTCTCCCACCTCCTCTCCCCTCTTGGGCTAAACAACATTTTTCTGGGATCAGCACCAGCAGCTCCCTCGACCCAATAACACAGAGCGGTCTCGAAAACTCTCCCTCAGGGACCTACGTTTGAGTTCCCTGAAATTACTGCTCCTCCTGCTGCTGCTGTCTGGCAACATTCACCCTAACCCAGAGCTCAAAACTGTTGGCTCAACCAACAAAGTAAATCACTCTGGGGTACTCTCCTTTGCGACACTGAACATCTGTAGCCTTCTCCCTAAACTTGATGCCCTGCAAGTCTTCACTAACCAGCACAAACCTGACGTCATCGCAATTGTTGAAACCTGGCTTACAACTAATGTCCCTGACCTGGCAATTGCCCTACCAGGCTACACTGTCTTCAGGCTTGATCGGCAGGCAAAAAGAGGAGAGGGCTGTGCATTATACCTTAAAGATTCCCTCCTGGGCCACCCCCTAACCGCCCCATCCACTGATTCATCTGCACAGATCCTTCCGATTTGGATCATTCTTGGAGCCCACAGCAAAGTCCTCACAATCGCTGTAGTCTACATCCCCCCAAAGGAGCAAGTGAAAGGACTCAATGCCACTCTGGACTTCGCCCGAGTGCAACCACCTGGATCCAAATTTATCATGCTTAGAGATTTTAACATCAACTGGCATGCCCCAGATCCTGGAGGCCTCAAGGATGCCATCTCTGCTATAAACCTTACCAAACTGGTCGCCTCCCCTACCAAGCACAACTACAGAACCAGAACCAGCTCCCTACTGGACTGGGTTCTTACCAGCCACCCTGCCTGAATCTCTAATATCTCCATCCTTCCGGACTCTATTAGTGATCATTCCCCAGTTATTGGTGAATGGTCCAACAAATTCTGAAAACCACCACCACCAGTCATCAATAGCAGAATCCTACCCATGGAAATCTGAACCTCCTTAAATCCTACCTCAGGCAGCTTGATTGGTCACCTGTCTACAATGCGATGGATGTCAACTCAGCCTTGGATTCCTTCATCTCCATCTTCAACGCAGCCTGTGACATCTACGCCCCCCACAAAAAGTGTAAAGTCAAGGCACCACGTAATCCCCAGCTTACCGCAGATCTATTAGAGCAGCTAAAATCAAGGGACCACCTCTGGCTTTTGTCCCGAGACTCTGGGTTACTAACAGATACTCAGAACTATAAATAGGCGCGTAGCGACTGCACAAAAGCTATCAGACTCCACAAAAGCACCTACTACAGGGATGCCCTCACATACCTGGGGAAATGGAAGAGCTTTCTGGAATAATATTTTATTTATTTAGTTTTTGTTGACCGTGTAAGTGCACTAGACAAATTCTGCCTATTTTCAGGCACGACCCGGGGGAGGGGGATACAGATGAATGCCAACTGACCTTGAACCAGATTAAGCTGTTGGTGATATTTTTAGTGAATGAGGAAAATTTGGCCTGGACACCGGGGAAATTCCCCTACTCTTTTCGATAAGTGCCATGGGATCTTTAACATCCACCTGAACTACCACCAGTCCAGGCAGATGGGACCTCGGTTTAACGTCTCATCCGAAAGACAAGTGCAGCACCCCTCTCATGCTGCACTACAGTGTCAGTACTGGGATATTAACCAAAGTGCCAGATGTCAAAGAAGTAACCAGAAAGCAGCCTAAAACATCCCCCACAATGCTTGTCATTGATGGAGATATAACCCTGGACCCCATGGCTATCGCAAGTACCTTCAATACCGCTTTCACAGACCCCAGCACTGTTCTCCTCCCTGACTTCTTCAATGAAATCGACACCTCTGATAACTCTACCGGCACCCCCCCACTCTCCTTCACACCCATCTTTCTACTTCAAAGAGTCAAGAAACACAAAGCCTACAAGTACATCAGTAAGGCTATCGCCAAATCGAGAATTAGTGGGGACTCTCTGGACCTAAAACTGCTGTCCCTTACTCTTGACAAAGTTATTAGTCCACTCACTAAGATCTTTAACCTCTCCCTCAGCCTTAGCCAGTTCCCTAACAAATGGAAATCCGCTATCATTGCCCCGGTTCACAAAAATGGTGACAAGACCAACCACGCAAACTACAGACCAATACTACCTCCCTTCTCAAAGGCTCTTGAACGCCTTGTCGCCGACCAACTCACTGACTACCTTGACAACCACAATATCTTATGTACACAACAGCATGGCTTCAGGAAAGGGCATAGCACCACATCTGCCCTCTTGGGACTTACTGGAGCCATCCACAGTTCCCTGGATAACTGTCACCTAACTGGATCAGTTTTCATTGATTTAACCAAGGCCTTCGATACAGTTCACCACAGTCTGCTACTGGACCAGCTTTCAATTTCTGGGCTCTCCCCTGTCTCCATGGCCTGGTTTAAAAGCTACCTGCAAAACAGAACGCAATGGGTAAAAATTGCTGGTGTTCTCTCCAACGCTATGTCAGTCCGCTCTGGAGTTCCTCAGTGCTCTATCCTGGGCCCCCTCCTATTTTCTCTCTTCCTAAATAAACTCCCTCAATCCTGCCCAGAACAAATTATACTCCATGCCGATGATGCCGTAATTCACTCCATCCCACAAGGACCCCCAATCTCTGCAAAATAATCTCCAGCTTGGTTTTGCATCTGTGGAGAACTGGTTCAGCAAACAGAGACTCATCCTCAACTATAAAAAAACAAAGACCATGCTTTTCAGTAACTCCCACAGTAAGCACAGGCTGCTCCCCCCCGGCCATCACAAACTGACTAGGAACAACTCTCGAACAGGTTCAAACCTTTAAATATCTAGGGATCACTCTTGACAGTAACCTATCCTACGGGGCCCACATTGACAACGTCGCTAAGGCTGCCAACACACGACTTGGTCTTCTCTAAAGGCACAGGTCTTGCCTAACCCCAGCAGCCCTAAGCATTGCAGTACAAAACTCAGTTGTCTCCATTATCGACTATGGCTTCATCATATATGGCTCGGCTACATCAACTGCCCTCAGACGCATTTCAACATCATTCAACAAAGCCTGTTACAGAATCCCATTGACTAACCCATACGTGTGACCTATATGCACAAACTGGCTGGCAACAACTCTCCAATCGCCCAAAATACCAAACCTGTACTATGGCTAAGAAGATAACCATGGGCTTTACCCCTCCAGGGGTCCAATCTCTCCTTTGCGTAAGTAGTAACCTCCGCGCTGCACTAGGGGCTCTGAATCTCAACGCCTGATGGTCCTGCACTGCAGAACTTCTCTGGGACAACGTTCATTTGCCTACAGGGCCCCTAGCTGGCTGAATAGCCTCAACATCGAGATCACCTCTGCTCCCATGCTAGGTCTTTTCAAATCAAGGCTCCGGCTATATCTCACTGCTTCCAGCACCTGTGACTGCCACACCTAGCCAGCCCTCCAATATATCCCTTAGTTCTGCTCTACCCTGCACAGCACTTTACCTTCTTCTCCCTACCTTTCCTCTTACCTCCTCCGCCCCTCTTCCACCCCCCAAGCCCCACAAACAGCACTTCTCTATGTGTCCACAATCACTTCTGGCAGCTCATACCTCCCACTGTCCCTCCTGTAACCCCCTGTACTCCCTCCCCGGCCTACCTGTATTACCCATAAGTATGCATTGTACTATCATGATATGGTGAGTTTATTCTGCCTAATACTGCATTTGCACTGTCATGTTCTGTTGTAATGTCTCTAACTGATGTGGAACCTTTGTAAAAGAGCCTTGGCTCAAAGGTACTTGTAATCCTAGATTTAAATAAATAAATAAAAAATAAAAAAACTATTGCCTCCTTCAATGTGGCCTTCAGAAGTCAATCTTCGAGGTATGGGAAAACATTAAGGCCCTCCCTTCTGATGGCAGCTGCAACCACTGCGAAGCATTTGGTAAAGACACGAAGTGCAGCCAAAGGACAATACAGGAAACTGATAGTAAAAGCCCTGGTACATAACCCACAGGTACTATCTGTGGGACTTGTGGCTCTTCATATGGAGGCAAGCATCCTTCATATCTAGGGCACATACCCAATCTCTTTGTAGCAGCAGGAGTGCAGGGATTGCAGAGAGACAATGCAGAACCTTTTCTATCCTATAAAAAGGTTAAGACCCCAAAGGTCCAGGATGTGGTGCAAATCTCCTGTCCATTCTGGTACAAGGAAGCACTGAGAACAGTAGCCCTGATTCATTTCTGCAATCGGATGGGCTCTATGGCCCTCTTGTCAGTGAGGGATTACACCTCCTCCTGCAGAACAGCTAGATCTACTGGAGGGTAACGGTTTGGCAAGGGAGGATGTATGGGAGGGAAAGAGAGGAGTTTTAGGGCATGTCTTTGCTGAATTACCTCTAGCACCCAAGCATCCATTGTGATCTCCCTCCACTTTGGAAGGATGAGGAAGATGTGGCCTCCCACAAGAACACCCTGATCTGTAGGGGTGGGTGGGAGGTGGGAGTCAGAAAGCTCAGAGACCCGCACCTTTGGTGACCTTGGCATGGGCACTAGGAGGCAAAGGGGCCTGAGAGGTGGCCTGTGTCCACTGGGAGCCATGGTTACGTCCCCTGGAACAACTTCTACCAGAAAGGGCATACGGCCTACAAAAGGAACCCTGGCTCCAACCCTGAGGCTTTGGATTAAGGGTATCAAGGGACCTCAAGATCATTTTAGATATCTGGAGGTACCTCAAAGCAGACTCAACACTGGAACCAAAAACCTGCTTACCCATAAAGGAAGCATTAAGGACCAATTGCTGTATGTAAGTGACAAAGCCAGCCAAATGTAACCATGAGTGGCAGCGCAGGCAAATGCCAGAAACAGCCACATGAGTAGCAGCATCAGAGGCATCATAAGCCGATGTCAAGAGGTTACCAGCCTCCAGACTACAGGTAATAGTGTGCTGAGCTTCAGTTTTAGCTGGTCCATCAAGCAGTTTGTTGGCCATGGCAGTCGCAGACTTCCACAGGCTGTTCTGATATTTAACCATGTAATCCTGCTAATTGGCAATCCTTTTGCCAAGGGATGCCGAAACATGGTCCTCTTGCCCATCAGATCCACCTTCCTCAAATTTTTGTCAGGAGGAAGAAAGCTCATGTGTTTTGGAGCTTTAGATCTGTCATGTGATAAAGAACAGTTACTTAAGAACTTACCATAATGGTAGATCTTTGAGGGGATCTCAGTCATCAGGTTGCACCATAGGAACCTTCGCCATCCGAGACAGGGAATCCACACAGAAGATTTTCAGCAGTACAACTGGGACCACTCACACCGTCTATGTCACCAGCCCTATATAGGCATGGGTGGCCCCACTCCCTCCTCAGTTCTTTCCCCTCCAGAGATGAAGGGAACAAGGCTAACACCCTCGGGAACCGAGGAGAGACCGAGGGACCCGGCTCTAGATCGAAATGATGGAATACAGCAGATAGCCAGGTCCTGAAAGAAGGGGTACAGTGGGAAGGAAATCATACCTGATGACTGAGATCCCCTCGAAGATCTACTGGTACGGTAAGTTCTTACGTAACTGTCCTATCTTCTTTGGGATACCCCAGTCATCAGATTACATCACAGGAACAAGTACCAAGCAGTGACAAGTGCAAAAATAGACAGTCTGGGAGGCTGGAACTCCATAAACTTAAGACAGGAGTCCCTATAGCACAGCCCTGCCAAATCCTGCACGGGCTCTTGAAGCAATGTCCAGACTGTAATGCCTGGTGAAGGTGTGGGCTGTACTCCAGGTGTCAGCAGCACAAATATCAGCGGTTGAGACCCCTTTGAAACAAGCCACTGAGGTAGCTATGCCTCTGGTGGAATGAGCTTTGACAACTCCCGGCAATTCTTTGCTGTACTTGTAGCAGAACACTATGCAATTAACCAACCATTTGGATAAACATTGCTTATAAAGTGAAGTGCCCTCTCTACCTGCGGCAAAAGAAACTAACAACTGCTTAGACTTTCTGGACTCCTTAGTCTGAAGCAGACAATACTTCAAAGTTCTGTGCACATCTAGCGCATGGAGCAGTACTTCCCCTGGATTGGCACACTCAGGAAAATAAACAGGAAGGTGGATAGACTGATTAAGTGTGAATTCAGAGACCACCTTAGGCAGAAACTTAGGATTTGTGTGCAAAGATACCCTGTCTTTGTGAAAAATCAAATAAGGCTCCTCACACCAGTGGGCCTGAAGCTCTGAAAATTCTTCAAGCAGACGTAACTGCAACCAAAAAGAGCACTTTCCAAGAGAGAAAGTGCAAATCGCAAGTCACAATTAGCTCAAAAGGAGACAGGGTCAATTTTTCCAAAATAAAATTTTAAATTTAAGTCCCACGGGAATGGATTGGGGGTTTCAAATGCAGGATGCCCCTGAGAAATGTACAGGAGACATCCAGTTGAGCTATAGTGCAGTCACCCATGGGCTCATGAAAGGCAGAAATAGCCGAAAGGTGGACAGTGAAGGAGGGATACTGGAGGCCTGAGTCAGACAAAGAAATCAGGTAGTCCAGGACATGCTTCACAGGACAGGTGAAAGGGTCAAGGGAATGCTTGACTGCCTAGATGGCAAACCGCTTCCACTTCATGGCATAAGTGGCATGGGTGGAAGGCTTGCGGGCAGCCACCAGGACGTCCGCCACCCTGGTAGAGACCCAGAACCTAGCGATGGCTATGTCCTCAGGAACCACACATGCAGATGGAGGGACCTGGGGTTGAGATGGACCAGGTTCCCCTGGTCCTGGGTCAGCAGATTCCTGCAAAGGGGCGAAGGGACCAGAGGTTGCTCTGCAAGCTGCTGAAGCAGAGGGAACGATATCTGGCTAGGCCAAAATGGAGCTACCAGAATCTTGCTGGCCCCTTCCATTTGCAGCTTGTTCAGCACCCTCTATATTAGAGGAAACAGAGGGAAAGCATACAGAAATCTCCCGCTCCAAGACAGGGACAATGCATCTCACGAGAAAACTCCAGGCCCTGGATCTAGCGAGCAAAACTTGGGCAGTTTTGCTTTGAATGGGGATGTAAAAAGGTCCAGCTCTGGGCAACCCCATCTGTCAAACAGCTCTTCTGCTATGGATGAGAGAAGCTCCCATTCATGCATGCTGGACTGAGTCCTGCTGAGACTGTCCGCCAGGGTGTTGAGAACACCTCGGACATGGACTGCAAGAGTGTCAGACTGTGCTCCAGTACCACAATCGCATGGCCTCCCTGCAAAGGGGGTATGAGTGAGTCCCACCCTACTTGTTGATGTAGTAGACTACTCTGAGATTGTCCGACTGCCCCAGCAGTTGGCCTGGAGCATGGTGTTCCTGAAATGACTGCATGGCATACAGCACCACTCTCATCTCCAGGATGTTGATATGCAGGGTGGCGTCCCACTGGGACCAGGAGCCCTGGGTTTGAATGGGACCCAGGTGGGCTCCCTAGCCCAGATCTGACGCATCCGTGGTTAGGATCTGTTGGGGAGAGGGAACTTGGAAAGGGACTCCCTGAAGAAGATTCGAGGGGACCATCTACCACTGCAAAACCTTGCGGACTGGAGAGGAGACCAAAACTGGTTGGTCTAGCTCGTCGGTGTGCTGGTCCCACTGCACTTGGGAGGGTCCACTGAGGAATGTGCATGTGAAGCCTGGCCAGTGGAACGGTGGGAATAGCTGCAGCCATGAGACCCAAGAGCCTGAGATACAGCCTGGCAGGAATGTACTGACTCTGAGCTACTTCCTGAGCCTGAGTTATAAGGGATTCTGCCTTGTTCTGGGTAAGAAGTCCTTCCCCTGCATGCAGTCCAGAACTGCCCTGATGTACTGCAATCTTTGGGATGGTGCTAGAACAGATTTGGGTAGGTTGATCATTATGCCCATAGAGTGGAAGAGCTGGCGAGTGCACTTCAGAGTCAGTCACAGCTGTTACCTGAACGGGGCCTTGAGAAGCCAATCATCCAGGTAAGGGAAGATGTACAGTCCCTCTCTTCTGAGAGTTGCTGCGACCACTGCTAAGCATTTGGTAAAGAGAGGATAAGCCACAGGGAAGCATCTTGAATTGGTGATGCTCACCCTGAAAGGCAACGCGAAGAAACCTTCTGTGAGGAGGAAAGACCGCAATATGCAGGTAAGCATCCTGCATATCCAGTGAGCATAGCCAGTCCCTGGTCTTGAGGAGTGGCAAGCGGCCTGGCAAAGTTACCATCCAGAACTTTTTGTACTGGACCAAGAGATTGAGGTCCTTGAGATCTAAAATGGGCCTCAGATCTCCGATCTTTTTGGGGACCAGGAAAAACCTGGAGTAAAACCCCTGATTTCTCTGATGCTTTGGCACCAGCTCGATTGCCTGCTTGTGCAGCAGAGACTGCATCTCCTCCCAGAGAATGGACAAGTAGGCTAGAGGATAGGTGGAGGGTGGAGGAGGGGTATCTGGAGGCTGATGGATGATCTCCAGGGTATGACCGCTCTATATAATCTGTAGGATCCATGCATCTGAAGTTATGGTTCTCCATTGATTCAGATGGAAGGAGAACCAACCTCTGACCACCACCTCCTGGGTCTGGACCATAGGAGGGGGGTCTGTCAAGGAGTCAAGCTGAGGTGGGACCAGCTGAAGAAGCTGGTCCATCATTTCTGGGACACTTGGCTGCTGCTCCAGAGTTGGAGGTGGTGGGCAAGGAACACTGGGCTCTGCATTTGCCCTGGGTGTGGGGACCGGAGCCTAGTCTATTGGCCTGTCTACGAGAAGTACAGCACCCCCTACTAGGGGACTGAGTGTGGTAGACAGAGTGGACTGACGTAAGAGCTGTGCCCGAGGCCTGCAGATCACTGAAGAGGTCCTGGACATCAGGGCCGAAGAACTTGGTGCCATTGAATGAGGCGTTAAGCACCTTATTTTGTACATCAGCTACAAAGCTGAAGACTCTCAGCCATGAATGCCTATGAAGGCAAATGCCTGTGGCAGCAGCCCTGGCCACTGTTGCTGCCAAATCATAGAGGGCCCACAGAAGATGTTTGCTGACATCTTCTGCAGTTTGCAGGCACTGTAGCAACTCCTGCTTCTGGGTGCCATCAGGGAGGGCTTAGGTAGCCACCTTGCCATTCCTCCAGTTGGCATTTAGGAACTTGACCATATGTGAAAAATAGTTTACAATCCTCAGATCCAGGGTACAGTAGGCGTAAACCCTCTTACCCCAGAGGTCAATCATGTGGGATTCCTTGTCTGGGGGAAAGGAACTAAGGTGCTTGGGCACTTTAGACCTGTCATGAGCTGCCTTAACGACAACCGAGTCAGTTTCAACCTGGGCTGCAAAGTAAGGAAGGCCCTGGGGGGCATTATACAATCTGTCTGCCCTTCGTGGCATAGCTGGCACCGTGTCTGGCTGCCATAGTGGCATTTTTCAGGACTGACAGCATAGGAGGGATAATTTTAGGTGGAGAGTCAGGGATCTCCAAGTACTCAGCCAGGTCCTTCCTGGTGACATCTTCCTCCTCCTCCTCAGTCTAGAAGCCCATGGTGACAGACAGCTGTTTCATGACATTGTAAGAAGAAGCATCCTCGGGGGAGACCTCAGAGTATGCTTAACTGAGTTCTCACTAACTGAAGAGACAGTGGACTTGTCAGAAAGGAGGATTTCCTCCTCCTCCTCCTCTTGATCCTCTAAGTCAACGTCAACCTCATCTTGGTCTGGCATCAGAGCAGTCATCGGAGTTCCGCAGGGAGGTTCCCTTGGGTGACGAAGGTCTAATGAAGATGCTAAACTGCTGGACCAGAACACTGGTGAACTTAACCGAGACCTCGTTCAGGTCCATGGTTGTTGTCAACTGGGGGGGGGGGGTTCGACAGCACAGACACCGGCGACCCACCACCCTGAGAGCCCTGTAGCCCTCGGAGAGAAAGGGGCAGTCGTCGATGGAGTGGCTGTCACTGACGAACAGGAAGAAAATGGCCAGGCACCCTGAGATTCGGACAGAGAAGCTGTCGGTATGGGTCTGTAAGGAATGGAGACCTGGACAGTTGGCCTCTTCGTTGGGACAGCTGTCATCGATATAGAGCCCCCCCCCCCGAAGAAGGAGAGGCTGATGGGGAACAGAAAGGCCGCTGGGGGGAGCGGTCTCGATCACGGTCTTTCTTGTGACCCCCCCCCATGGACTTGTCTCAGGCCTTAGAGGCCTGGGAGCTAGTGGATCCAGTGGGCAACGAAGTGGCCTGGGTCCCGCAGGACCCCTGCCCAAAGTTGGCTACCTGCTGCTCCATCAGGAATTTCTTGAGAGCATTCTTGCATTGCCTAAGGGTTGTTTGGCTGAATTTCTGGCAGAGCTCACAGTCAGAGGCTTCGTGGCTTGGCCCAAGACAGCAGACACAAATGCAGTGCTCATCTGTAGAGGCAATCTTCTTCCCACAGTGGCAGTGCCAGAAAAGAGAAGAAGAGGACGGATTAACTCATGACACAAACAAAAAAGGAAAAAATCTCTAAAAGTGATTTTGTGGGGAAATTGAATTAAAACAGCCGCAGGCCGAAAAAGGCGCGAACACTGCGATGGCTTTTCTGCAGCGACTGTGCTTGCAAGTCAATGGCAGGAAGTAACTGAGGAGGGAGTAGGGCCACCTATGCCTATTTTAGGGTTGGTGATGTCGGCTGACGTCAACAGCGTAGGTGGCCCCAGTTGTACTGCTAAAAATCTTCCATGTGGATTCCCTGTCTCCGACAGCGAAGGTTCCTACGATGCAACCTGATGACTGAGATACCCCTGAAGAAGATCAACTGATTCCATCTCTGGTTGAGTGGAATAATAGGCTTATCCAAAGGGCAGGACATTGTTTATCCACCTTACTGGACACAGCAGGCAAAGCACTGGGCCTGTGCCAAGCAGCCACAGTGGCATCCCCCAAAGCCGAATGGATGGGAGGAACAATATCCGTAGGTAGTGCAGAAATCTCTAAGAATTCAAGGGCCTTAATTTGAGGAATCTTCCTCCTTTGCAGTAAAGCCCAACTTGGACAGGAAAGCCTAAAACAGTCATCCTCAGGAGGGGACCTAGATGTATAATGCACACTATCCTCACTACAAGAGGATAAAGTTGAGCTGGAGCGCATCACGGGGTTATTTCTTCCTCTTCCTCATATTCCTCCTCCATCAAGTCTGGATTATATTCCAGAGCCTCCTCCTCGACAGAAACAGGCAGTGGGTTGAGGGCAGAAGGAGGCCGCACTGGAGGAACCATCAACAGACCAGGCATTGATGATGGAAGCTCCTTGCTAGGTATAGTAACCGGCACAGGAAGCCCTGGTGTCATTAACGAAGATGACAATGGTGAACTAGGGGTAGCGGTGACAGGACCAGTGGCAATGGCGGAGACAGGGCTAGAAGCTTTTGAAACAATTCAGACACGGTCAGAAACAGCATCTGCACTCCGACGAACCATGACAGGACTCACTGATGGGACAATCCTCAATGGCGGAATCGGCAGCGAATCCTCTATTCGGTGATTACAGCCCATGCCAGACCCTGATCTTGATATCTGAGAGATGGTCAGGAGGCAGCAGAAACCAAGGGCTTAGCCTGGAATAGAACAGTTACATATGTACCGTAAAAGTAGATCTTCGAGGGAATCTCTTTCTTCAGGCCACACCTATGGAACGATAGCCGCCAGGCACTAGCACCACACGAAAACATTCTGCAAGCAGTCCGCTATGGGCCACCCACTACGACGTTCTACGTTGGCACTCCCATATAAATGTGGGCGACCCCATCCCTCCTCAGTTCCCACCAGAGATCATGTTCAGAGGACCTCCCTCTAGGGAACCAGGAAAGGAGTTACAGTTCCACCTACCAGGCAAGGCTGGAAACAGCTGGTAGCCAACCCTGGAAAAAGAGACAGGAATTACAGAGCTCTAAGTTCAAGGAAGATGGAGCGTGGAGTGGCATGGCCTGATGAAAGTGATTCTCTCAAAGATCTACTGTTACAGTAAATACACAACTGTTCTGTCTTCTTCGAGGATATCTCTTTCATCAGGCCACACACATATGGAATGAGTACCAAGCAGTACTGACTACAAAACAGTCTGGGAGGCTGGATCCTACAGGCCTAAGAATGGAAGCCTTGAAGTACAGCTAGGCCAAAACCTGCCCTTTTTTGGGAGGCAATGTCCAAACTGTAATGTTTAGTGAAGGTGTGGACAGTACTCCAGGTGGCAGATGCACAGATGTCTGCTGCCAACACGTTTTTAAAACAGGCTAGAGAAGTGGCCATGCCTCTTGTGGAATGACCACAAATAATACCAGGAAGTGCCTTACTTGTCCGGATTGGAGGAAGCAACGGGGGTCAGACAGCAGCTCCAACCACTCAAGCTGCTCTCCCATGCTCAGGACTCCATTCGCGACTGGAGGGAAAAGGGGACACCTCGACATAAAGTAGCTAGTTAGGGAGAGGAGCTGCGAGTCGCACAGAGGATGGCAAATTTTTCCAAGCCCCTCCTGCTGCAATCACTGGGGCCAGTCGAGAAACAGCTGCATGGCTGGAGCCAAAATCAAAACGTTGGCTGTCAGCAAAAATAGGACTGCCGTCTGAAGGCCGCCAAAAGCCACTGCCCAGATTGGAGGAAGCAAAAGGGGTCAGAGAGCAGCTCCAGCCACTCAAGCTGCTCTCCCCTGCTCAGGACCCCACTCGCCACCGGAGACTGGAGGGAAAAGCTGACACTGCCGCATAAAGGAGCCAGTCGGGGAGAGGGGCCGCGAGCTGCAGAGAGGACTACAAATTTTCCCACCCAACCTCCCCAGCCCCGACCACTATTAAATGCCCAAAGAAGGAGGTGGAGTGATCAGGGAAGTCACAACGCCTGGGACAGAATGGCAGGATAGGCGAAGGAGCACTGGACTTGGATGCCCTCAAGAGGACAAAGAACATATCTACAGAGGATAAGCAGCTCTGAGGGGACGAGTAGCTGGTATTTTGGCAGGCCACTCGATTTGTGGGACAGCTGTTTTGGAGAAAGATCACAGCTCAAAGGAGGGAATAGTGCGCTAAAGATCAACAGAGACATAAAAGAGACGAAGGAAGAACAAGCTGTATAAGTGTTGGGACAAATGATGGACAAATCAAATGGTAACATTGGGAGAGCAGCTATTATGTTATGGAATTTTAAAGCTCTGGGGTAGGGGGAAGCTGCACAAGGAAGGCACGCTGCTGCTAAACTGCCTGGGATAGGAGTGGTGGGGTACTGCACAAAGACACTACGCTACAGCTGAACTAGCTAAATGAACCTGCCTTTCTGAATAGTTCCATGTTAGATTATATTTTTTCTTTCAGTTTCATGTAGATTACTTTTCGATGATACCTTGCTAAATTATTTTGAATACTGAGGAAGCGGAGGCTCAAGGGGATGCCTTAAATAGCAGGATGAGATAGGAGGGGAAACTGCTGTCAAAAATTGTTTTTAAATTATTTAATTCAAAATTGTTTGAATGTTGTCAATCCTGTTTAAATGATTTCATGCTGAATTGTTTAAATGCTAAGGGATGACTTTCATGCTAAATTGTTAAATACTAAAAAAAGTTTAGAGCTCTAGAGGCTACCTTAGGTGAGGGGTTAAGATAGAGAACACTGTGCAAAATAGGAGTGACGCTGCTTTCAATCTTGTGGGATACAACTGCTTTGGGACAATTACTCTTTGACTTTGCTACATGGGAATTACTAGGTAGCTTGGCACAAATGTGGCGTGGGAGAGGAGGGATAGAATGGATCGGGGGGAGGACCATGGAAGGAGGTGGGCGGGGCAGAGTAGCAGGATACGCCAGGGAGAGGATCAGTGGCAGCGGAGGGGGGTAGACCGGAGGAAGGAGGGGAGCAGAGGACCCAGGGGGAGGGAGGATAGTGGGGTGTAACAGATGTGGGGCAGCCATATCCATGAACACTCTGTGGAGGTTGGGAGAGTGCACAGTTTATCAGAGGTTTGAGAGGCTGGAAGCTGAACTGACATGGCTAAGAAGGGAAATGGAAAGGAGGACAGGGGAAGGTCACAGGGTAGAAGATAGGAATCAAGAGGTCAGAAAGGACAGGAGGAGCCAGCCCGGTGGCAAAGAGGGCTGAGGCGCTGGATGTCTCACCTCGCGGCATGCCAGCGACCTGGGTTCGGGAGCAAGCCTGGGTCATCGGAGGTTGGCACGGGTGGGGGGGGCGGACGGAGCTGGATGGAGCGGCTGTCAGGCAGCTGTCCTCTCTGGGGAGGTGTGATGGCATCCCTTGCTCACGGTTACCTCCTGGTGGAGGCCGAGGGACTGCGCAAGCAGGATGTTGCGATAGGCCAATGGGGCGGGCGGAGGAGGGCCGTTACCGGGGCTGTAATGTGCAAGCATGCCTCCACACACATGCGTCCTTCTCCTGGGGTCCTCAGGAAAAAATGGGGAGAAAACGGGAAAAACCAGCGGCAGGATGGCGACCAACTCTCCATAGGCACCGTTCCTGGACCGGGTGTAAGGTAAGCCCCAGTAATTCCAGGGGACGGAACTGGGGGAGCCAGTCAGATGGGGGCCGTACGGGGAGGAGAATAAAGAGAAATACTAAAAAAAAAAAAAAGACGGAAGGATGAAAGGACAGGCCACACTGGGGGTCTTGGAGAGGGGGGCCAGGACAGGGGAAGAGGGCACAACAGGCACAAAGGCAAGCAACAATGTAACAAAATATATGGAGGGTTCAAACAGATACTGGCCCTTGGCCGGGCTGCTGGAACAGGATTAGGTAGAGGGAAGGGGATCTAAAGAGAATGGGGAGCAGGACTGCAAAAAGCGGATGGATCCAGGGGTAAGGGAAGAACTCACAGCAAGGGCACAAGAAAAGAGTGGTAAGAGTGACACAATAAAGGAGAGAAAGGATATAGCGGGATGGGGAGTAACTGCCGAAAGCAGGAAGAGAAATAGAAAAGATGCAGAAGGGAACGATGAAGAGAAAGGGGGGAGGCAGGACAGGGGCACTGCATTAGTAGTTTATGTAAGGGATGATATCTAAAGTGGGAAAGAAAAGGGGAATGGTAGTGGCAAGAAGGGGAGGAGAGAGGTGGCAGGGCAGCAGAGAGGAGGACAGGGGGATAAAGGGATGGCAGGTGTAGGGGTAGGGATAGAGGGAGGCCAGGGTGGAAGTGTACGGAAATCAAGAACAAGCCACAGAAGGGTTACAGAGGCATCCTCGGAGATGGTAAATACAAAATCGGTGATAGTATATGGGAACTCAATTATAAAGGGATCCACTGGTTGAGAAAAAGGGTGGCATTTAAGGGGAGATCAATTTTCTGTGATCCAAGAATGGAGGCGAGCAGGGCGCTTCCAAGAATCAAGGAAAGCATTAGGCTAATTGGTGGTAAACCACACCTAATCCTACACCTTGCACAAACGACCTGACCGGGGAGGAGGTGAAGAGAAGATTCATGGAGATTTCAGGGGGGGTGTAAAAGGATAGTCAGTTCCATGGCTTTTCCAGAAGTCCTGCCAGTGCACTGTGCCAGCACGGCTAGACAGCTGAGAATCAAGGATTTTAGCCACTGGCTGAGGCAGTGGTGCAGAAGGGAGGGTTACGAATGTTTAGGAGATTGGGGTGACACGTGGGTGGACGAGTGCCTGTATGCAAGGGACAGGTTGCATATAAATGATAAGGGGCTAGACTGCTAAGAGGGGAAACTGCAGAGATACATAGATGGAATACTGGGGGATGTTTTAAACTAGGGAAGGGGGAGTGCAAAGATAAGGGTGACCCAGGAAAAGTTGCTGGTGGAACTTACCTAACTCACACTCCCCCAAAACTGGGAGCAGGAGGCTCTAGTAGCAAAGAGAATGGTGGAGGGGGGGTTGGTGGAAGGGACTGCTGGCAAACGCCAGGAGTCTGGGAACTAACATGGGTGACCTGGAGGCGGTGGTGGTGGAGGCGACCTAGATCTAATAACAGTTACTGAGACATGGTGGACAGAAAACCACAGTTGGGAGGTGGAAATACCGAGGTATGGTCTCTACAAGAGAGAGAGGATTGGAAAAGGGGGAGGGGCAGCCCTGTATGTGAGAGACGGGATAAGGGCAATGGTGAGTAGGGATGGGCAAAGATCAGCAGAGATCCTATGGGTCACACTAAGAGGATGGAGGAGGCAGTAAGGATGGGGTGGTCTACAGACCACCAAATCAAGGGGAGGAAGCAGACAGGGAGATGGTTAGGGAAATACAGGGGATGGCCAGCAAAGGGGAAATTGTGATAGTGGAAGATCTAAATCTTCCAGATTTGGACTGGGGAATCCCAGCAGCAACATCAGAAAGGAGCAGGGAGCTGTTGTAGTCCATGCAGGAAGCATTCATTCACCAACTGGTCAAAGAACCAACTAGGGGAGGGGCCACACTGGACCCAGTTTTGACAAATGGAGATAGTGTGGAGGAGGTAGAAGTTGGGGAAAACTTGGGCAATAGCGACCATAGGCTAGTAAGGTTTAGCCTTCAGACGAGGTCAGTTAAGAGCAGGTCCACCACTAAGGTACTGGACTTCAGGAATGAGGATTTTAGGAAAATGAAAGAAACTATGCGAAAGGAACTGGAGGAGAAGGAAAACCTGGAAGACATAGAGGAGCCGTGGGGGGGAAATTTTGCAGGCAACAGAGCAATGCGTCAGGCAACAGAGCAAGAATAAGAGAGGGAGAAAACCACTTCAGTTCACAACAGAAGTGAAGGAAGCAGTCAGGAAGAAAAGGAAGGCGTTCAGAGCATACAAAGCCTCCCAGTGGGTGGCAGATAAAGAAGTTTATAGGAAGAGACTGAAGGAAGCGGTCCAGGAACACAGGGAGGTTAAGTGACTTGCTTAGGGTCACACAGCATGCAAGTGGAGGCTGTGGGAATTTAAACGCAGATCTGTTGGATGTACAAAGCCCATTCACAACCTGTTGCTTTCTCTGTTAAACACTCTCCAGGTTTTTCTTTCCATGACAGCCATGTATTCTGATATTCTTTGACTACCTTTTTGATAATGAACCATCAGTACTTGTGGTATCGTCAATACTGCATTGTATTCCCTTTACCTCATCAGCCACTGCTGTTTCTTTTCAAATGTCTAAGACATCACATTCCACAATGTCAGACACACCATCTCATGCTATTTATTCCAAAGGCCTGTAAAGGTGTAGCTAATATCATGGAATGTTCAGGTTGGTAGTATAAAAAATAACAGCAGCAGCTGCTGAGGACTTAGAAGAGAAATAATCAACACAGTGACAAAGGCAATAAAAATGTGAAAACTAATTTGAAAAAGTGAGTCTAAAACATATGAGAATACAGGAAAAACCAAAAGGAACCCATTACAGCATATACAGGTGCAAAACTGTTTCCTATCATGGCAGTAAATGACCATACTTAAAATTCAGAGTTGAACAGATTAGGTTGATTTACTGCTAATGGTCTTAATGGCCATACTTTACGCCTCCTAGACAGACTGGTTTTACAAACAAAGGCCTGTGACTAGTGACATCAGAACTTTTTTTGTAACCTGGACATGCATGTAACAGTGAATGATTTGATGCAATCAGTTTTAATACTATCTGAGCACTCAAAGTGGCCCAAAACCTGGACTACATTTAATCAAAACTGGATGACCAAATAAGGACCCTGCAAACCAGATTATCCGGTCTACAACTGGACAGGTGGCAGCCCTAGAACTATGTTGCTCCTGGACACTGTCACATATCTGCCTGCCTAGAGTACTGAGCCAAATAAGGAAAGGAAAAGGAGAAAGGATCTTTACCAGCAAAACATAAAAGGCGTCGATAGTATAAAATGAAACAGTTTGTAAATGCACTACGCACAGACATCTATTTTTTTAATTTCACTAATGCTGGTGTAACCCCCTACAAATGGGGGTTCCTAAATTGTCTTCCTGGGCTTGCCTAATGCCCACTGCCAGGCTGGTGTTTTGTGTCCTAACAGTTTAAAAGTGCTTGCATGTGAGTGCCCATCTAGCCTCCGTGCCTGTCTCTTTAAGAGGCATCATTTTCATTGTGTATAATTAATCTGGGTGGGGGACGAGTAGTTTCAGGCTCGAGTCACGCCCCGAGCTGCAATACAGCCGCTTCATTCTGCCATCGCTAATTGCGCGATGGGAGCTTTACTAGGATCTGTGACTGTTTGCTCTAATCTGCTTTAATAATAATATCACAGTTTGTCTAACCTGCTTTCCTTTGCAGCATGGACTTTCTGTTAATCACCACCATTTTGGTCCTGGACTGCCAGTTTGGACCAATCAGTACCTTTGGGGACCCTAAAATGGAGACTGTCGCCAGGGGACTTGTGGGAGTCGATTTCAGTAGTAATTGTAGTTTTTACTGTTTTGCGCCTATATGGACCTGGAGGGGGAGCTCTTGCTATGACAGACAGATAGATCAACCAACCGAACCTTTTGGATCACTGGGAAAGCCCCAAGCTGCCTGCAGCAGAGAGTCAGTGTGTAGTTGGAGCCGGGAGAGTGAACAGCTCGAGTAATTCGAGCAGCTGCTCCTGCGTGGTGCACAGGGGAATCGTCCGGAAAGCTGTGTCTGGTCTACCTGCTACCACCTTCTCAAGTGAAGAAAGTCTGAATTCTAAAATCGGACTTGATCCAAAATTGCTGTGATTGTGACCGGAATCCTGAACTGTGACAAAGTGAATTTCACCTGGTGTGGACCGAAGACTTGCCTCCGTGCGATCGGCCTGTCAAGACTTGGAGACAGCCGCAGAGCGTAACGTTTGCGCAGAGACACTGTCAATTGCAACCGGACTGTCATCCGAACTGTGGTATTTCCCTACCTTTACTATAATTGTGCTGAATGTGAGGTGCAGGAAGCGATTTGGTTCCCCACATTGCCTGAATGCATCACGCTTGCTGGAAGCTGCCTCCAGCACTTCACCGGACTGTATCTGAACTGTTCATCTGGTCTGGACCTCACCATCTCGGCCTAGATTACCGCTCATGCTGCAGAGTTACATCTGAAGAAACACCCGCTGGGGGATTCGGCTCCCTGCTCAATACCATCGAACAGGAACGACCGCCACGGTGCATCGTGTGGGCCCTGCTTCTCCTGGCAAACCAGCATTTCATCCTGAAGTCTCCATTTCGTCCATCCTGCATCCCGGTCTGGGTAGCATGAGTAAACATCAGGGTAGCTCCCTGCAACAGAGCTCAAATCAAAGTGTGTCTTCTGGTTTAATTGTTCTGGTTAATCATTTTGGACTGAGCCACCCGGCTCCGGAATACAAATTAAGGGTTAAAGTGCATGTTGTGTTTTTCTTTCTTCCTAAGGGCCCCAACAACAGCTGCAACATCAGCCTACCCCGGCCAATGCCTCATGCCAGCCTGTACTAACAACTGGGTACCTAGAATGTGTGTGGCTGTGCTAGAGGGACTCTTAGAGGCATGCATACTTAACCCGACTGAATCAAATCTTGAATCACTCACCAGATTGCTGCCCCTTCCTTCTTCATATCCCCCTAATACATCAGAGCTAGATCTTTTTGCATTTAAACTGTTTGTGGTGTACCTTTGTGGTGGGGATATTGTGTCACTGCTTTTCTCCACTGCAGGCCTTATTTTGCAGGGGATCTCCAGGGCCACTGCAGCCGATCCAGCCCTGGTGGTAAGTGTGTTCAGAGTAGGGTCAACATTACATTCTTGTGATAATTGTGATTGTTTTATTTCTGACCATGTATTTATTTGTGTATTTATTTGATACCCGGGTTTAGAATGGAACTGCAGCTTTCCACAGGAAGAATTGCACTAGCCCAGCTGGGCAAGTAACAGAGATTGTGCACTAGCCCATGGCAATCTGCACTAGTACCCGGGCTAGTAAATACAGGTTACTCACCTGTAACAGGAGTTCTAGGAATGGTACATGTTGTTCATCCACACTTATTGGCAGGTTCCTTGCCGCTTTAAATCTTGCCGAAGGTCTTCAGTTGGCCCTCCCACCCACCCGGGTGGTAAAACTCCGGCTCCGCCCCATGACGCCAGATCTGGCCCGCTGGAAGCTCAGGTTGTGCGTCGAAGCCGGGGAGGTCGGGTGGGTCGTGTGGATGAACAACATATACCATTCCTAGAACTCCTGTTACAGGTGAGTAACCTGTATTTCTAGGGACATGGATATGTTGTTCATCCACACTTATTGGCAGACTCCTAGCAGTTCTCCGGGAGGAGGGAGGCAAGGCGCACACCCCTAATACTTACTTGGGAAATAAGGACTGGAGAACCGAGGCCCCAAAACCAGCATCCCGGCGTGACTCAAGGTCGATGTGGTAATGGGTAATAAAGGTGTGTGCTGACTTCCAGGTAGCAGCCCTGCAGATTTCCTGGATAGGGACGTCCCTGGAAGCAGCCACCGATGCAGCAGTATGACGGGTAGAATAAGCTCTTATCCTCTGGGAGGCTCCATGCCCGCCAACTTATAGCAGCGATCTATGCAGGAGGTGACCCACCTGCCTATCATCCGCTTGGCTGCAGGTCTGCCAGATGCGGCTTCAGCGAGGGGTGACAAACAGCTGGCGAACCTCTCCCGACTTTCAGCCGTACGCCCTTATAATAAGAAAGCCCTTCTAGGGTCCAGAGTATGGAGCCTATATTCGGCCTCCGAGGTGTGACTGGGGTAGAACACCGGCAGAGTCAGCACCTGGTTAAGGTGAAACTCCGACACCACCTTCAGAAGGAATTTCGGGTGGGGGCACAGGACAACCTTGTCCCTGTGGAAGACCAGGTAAGGAGACTCTATGCAAGCGCCTGGAGCTCTCCCATCCTTCTGGCTGACGTGATAGCCACCAAGAAGGCGGTCTTCCACGACAGGTGAGAGATTCACACCTGTGCATTGGTTCGAATGGCTTGCCCATGAGCTTTGCCACCAGCAGTAGATCCCACGGAGGTGGAGGTTCTCGCATCGGAGGGGAAATGTGATCAAGGCCTTTGAAAAAGCACCACCACCTTTTCCCTGCGCGCCGACTGCTTCCGGCCCGCCCAGTAAGCAGAGATGGCTGCCAGGTACCTTTAGGTCGCTTGACCTAAGCCCTTGACTAGAAAGGACCATAAATAGTCCAAAATGCTTGCCACAGAACAGGAGGAAGGGTCCAGGCCCTTGCCTGACACCAAATGGAGAATCTCTTCCATTTGAAGCGTGCATTTTCTGGTCGACTCCTTACAGGACGCCTCAACCACATTGAGGACCTCGTCGGAAAGACCCAAGGCCTGGAACTCTAGCCGCTCAGGAACCAGGCCATCAGGTGCAGGGATTGAAGGTCCGGATGGAACACCTTCCCCCGATTGACTGAAAGCAGGTCTGGGCGAGCTGGAAGCTGCCTCGGGAGCCTGGAGCTGAGGCTGAGGAGATCTGGATACCAGAACTGGTGGGGCCAGTCTGGGGTTATCAGGATCACCTGTGCCTTGTCCCTCCTTGCTTTGAGAAGCACCTTGTGAATCAAGGGAAATGGGGGAAAGGCGTAGAAGAGGCCCGGGGTCCACAGCCTCGAGAAGGCATCCCCCTGCAGCGAGCCCTGCTGAGGGGGGCGGGCATGAAACAGCCTCAGCTTCACGTTCTCCCTGGAGGCAAACAGGTTCACCTGAGGTGTGCCCCAGTGGGAGAACAGATCTTGCAATACCACCGGCAGGAGAGACCACTCGTGAGATGCAGCCCCTATCTGGCTCAGGGCATCGGCCAGGGTGTTGGAGGCTCCTGCCACATGAATGGCTAGGAGATCCGCCTCCAGGCTGCGCACGAGTGACCAAATGCGGAGAGCTTCCTTGCATAGAAGCATGGAGCACGTCCTCCCGCCCTGCTGGTTCAGGTAGTACATGGTCGTGGTATTGTCTGTCTGGACTCGGACCACTTGACCCCGGAGAAACGGAGCAAAGGCGGTGAGAGCTAGGCGGACTGCTCGGAGCTCCAGCAGGTTGATGTGGCATCGGGACTCCCACGGGGACCAGAGGCCGTGCACTTGGTGTTCCCCCAGATGGGCACCCCAACCCATCAGAGAGGCGTCGGTCGATAGAGAGACTGTCGGCTCGGGGCGGACAAACGGGATGCCCTCCTGCAGATGAAATGGAACGGTCCACCACTGGAGAGCGTTCCACATCTCCTGGGTCACTATCACTAGCTGGTCCAAAGGACCGCAGCGTTGTGACCACTGGCTGGCCAGTCCCCACTGAAGGGGGCGCATGTGCCAGCGGGCCCAACGGACCATGCTGGTACAGGCCGCCATGAGACCCAGAAGGCGCAGGAAGTCCCGGGCAAGGTGTGATTGCCCAACCAGAAATGATTGGGCAAAGGAGGTAAGAACCTCGGCCCTGTCCGCCGGGAGCCGTGCTCTGGCTCGAAGAGAGTCGAGCTCTGCCCGATGAACAGGATCACCTGCTTCGCTCGAGTTCCGACTTGGCCTCGTTGATGAGAAGGCCGACTTGAGAGCAAACCTGGAGGGCCAGATCTCTGGACCGCTCCACCTCCCGCCTGGAGGGGGCTGATCAGCCAATCGTCCAGGTAAGGTAAACCCGACCCTCGGTGTCACGAGGGAATGCTGTCACCACTGCCATGCATTTGGTGAAGACCCTGGGAGCTGGAGATAAGTCAAGGGCATGACTCGAACTGAGAGAGGGATCCTCCGCCGAAAGCCGGAGGAATCTCCGATGTGACGGACGGATAGGGACGTGAAAGAACGCTTCCTGTAGGTCCAGAGAGCAGAACCACACGCCGTGTTCCAGAGATGGTATTATCTGCGCCAGAGTGACCATCCTGAAGGTTTGAGACCTTAGGAACTTGTTCAGGTCGTGTAGGTCGAGAATTGGGCACCAGCGCCCCGTCCGTTTCGGAACCAGGAAATACCTGGACACGAACCCCCGGGTCTGAAGGGGGGTCCTCTACCTCCGTGATCATCTCCTTTTGGAGGAGGAGAGCGATGTCGGCTCGGCGAGCTGCCAGTGAGGCTGCGGACCCCGAGGCCAGGGGTGAGGTGACAGGGATGGGGGCGACACCCCTCAGCCCGTCACTGGGCAGGCTTGGAGGAGGGACCGGCCGAGGGACCTCCTGGGCCTTTACCTCCCTGCTTCCTGTTGGAGGAAGCCGACAGCTTGGGCTTGGGATACCAAGGTCGAGCCTGCTGGCCCTGACGTTGCTGGGCCGGGCACGCCGCGGGCGAGAAGGACGAAGGGCTTAGGCTGTGGCTTGCGGCCTTTGTCCTTCTGAGCGAAGAGACCGGTCCAAGGTAGCATTGACTCTCGATCCTCTGCAGGTGACCTTCCACCCCAGGGTCAAGAGGTCAGTCCTCAAAAGGAACATCCGCCAACTTGTGCTGGGTATCCAAGGTAAAGGTGGATATCCTCAGCCAAGCCCGATGACGATGGCCACTGCCGTCCCACAGACCTGGCACATGAGTCCTCGATGTCTCAACGCAGTCTGGAGCTGCTGTTTAGCCACTGCTCTGCCCTGGTCCCGCACCTGCCTGACCGTAGTCTGCAGATCTGCGGGAAGATGAGGGACAACCTCATCCAGGGAGCCCAACAGGGCGTGAGAAAAATGTGCCATGAGGACGGCCGAACTGGCCTGACGAAGGCCGAGAGAGGATGCAGCATAGACTTTTCGCCTGGCATAATCCAATTTCTTGGATTCCTTGTCGGGAGGTTTGTCCACATCCCTGGCATTCCCGGCACGCCGGAAAACGCTGTCGGTAACCAACCCCTCGGACGAGGGGTGTTCCGAAAAAACTGACAGGGAACCGGTAGGGACCGCATACTTCCTGGCCAACCTGGCTGAAGGCGCAGGGCAGGAAGCAGGACGCTGCCAAAGTTCCAAGGCCGGACCCACTATGGCTTCAGCCACCGGAAAGGCCTCCGTAGGAGAATCCCCTCGGTCCAGAATCTCCGTGAGGGGATACCTGGCCCGTTTAGAAACGGGTTCGAGCTTCATCCCGGTGGACTCCGAGATGAGTCGAAGCAACCCTAAGAAGGACGAAGGGCTATCGTCCATTGACTGCCCTCCCGAGGACTCCAAGTCCATGCACTTGGAGAAGAGGGAGGAACCATCATCGGACTCAGAAGAGTCCTCAAAGAGCTGCCTCGGCCCTGAGCCACCCTCCACCTGCCGAGATTTATTGGGAGTGAGGGTGACAGACAGCCTATGGGGCAAACCCAAAGCTGACCGAGAATTTTTGGTCGGAGCCCCAACTAACGGCTGTGGAGGCGGAGGTTCCACCAGAATCGGTGAGGCAGCTGGAATTGGCCGAACAACCAGCCTGAGAACAGGCTCCTCGACTACAACGAGGGGTTGTTTCGGCTGCTCTGGTGACAGCCACTTAATGGCCGGGGAAGACAACTGGGTCGGCTTATTCCGGTCAAAGGAGCTGTTGCCACATAAGTTCCTTGCACTCCGGACGCAACTTGCGCCGGCCTCCCTGGCCAAGGAAGAGGAAGAGGAAGAGGAAGAGCGTGCGCGCTTGCCAGCGGTGCCAAGCCCAGACTGCCTATGGTGGCAGGACGGTTGGACCGCGAGGATGTCCGAGACCGAGACCGAGAGTCTCGACTAGGCCGAGAGGCGAGGAGAAGTGTTGGAAATCGGCACTCCCCTCGGCTCGGACGATCCCACCGAAGGCTCCGGAACTGGAGGCACAGACGAGCCGACGGGATCCTCAACTCCCACCGGGGGAACCGGGGAGAGGGGATTCTCAGCTTCTCCAGCCGACAACCCATCTAACGGGTCGAGAAAAATCTCGACCGCGTCGACAGGAGTCTCGGTCAACTGGCCTGACGGGGACACCGTGAAGCCAGTGGCCGAAGCTGAGGGGTCGACCGAAGTCAACTGTCGACAAGGGGAGGGGGATCTTTCCCGCTCCCAAGAGCGTCGACGGAGAGACTTACTTTTGCTCTTTTTGGACCTGGAAAAAGGTCCCGAAGAAGTTGGACCCTCACCTTTGGTCGAGAGGGTCAGACAAAGCTCCTTAAAAGAAGCCGAGTACGAGGCACCGAGAGAGAGCGGGACAAATGCCGCAGCCGAGGTAGAAGTGGCCTGCGCCGCCTCCTCTCGAGGCGATCATCTGCTCTAGCTGATCCACGAGCCCGCCGCCACGGACACCGCCAATCGGGCCTCTTTAGATTTCACCGGTGGAATTCTTTTCTCGGGGCGCCCCAGTTGTAATTGGGCAGCACGGTCTTCAAGGACGTAGGCCGAAAAGGAAGAGCACAAGTTGCAGGCCTGCAGGTCGTGCTCAAGGCCCAGGCAGTAGACGCACGTGGAGTGCGGACCCGTCCTAGACATCTTCTGCCCGCAAGGGCACCTCCGAAAACCGGGAGTCGATTTGTCCATCGCAGCTGCGAGGAGAAGAAGACCGAAGTCTTTTAGCAAAAACTTTTAATTTCGAACTTTTCGAAGAATTAGGAACCAGTCTTAATCGCAACACGTTAAGGAGGGAACCTGAGCTTCCAAGCGGTAAGGAAGATCTGGTGTCATGGGGCGGAGCCGAGAGTTTTACCACCCGGGTGGGTGGGAGGAGCCAGCTTGAAGACCTTCCGGCCAGATTTAAAGCGGCAAGGAACCTGCCAATAAGTGTGGATGAACAACATATCCATGTCCCTAGAAATGAATGTTAAGGTTGACCCCTGCCCCAAGATCCTTCTCTTCCTCAGTGTCCCACAGTCTCACCCCACCCAACCAACCAATAGTCCCTATTCAGGTTCGTGGCCCCTAAGTGCCTAACCTTGCATTTTTTCACATTGAAGCCCAGCTGCTACCTCTCCTACCACTCCTCCAGTCTGGTTAAGTCCGCTTGTAGATGTTACCACCCATCCACTTCATCAACTACTGCCCCCATTTTAGTATCGTCTGCAAACAGACTAATCCTTCTCCCAGCTCCGTGTGAGATGTCCGAAATGAACAGCCCAAACAGCACCGGACCCAGCACAGAGCCCTGAGGTACTCCACTCATCACTGGCCTAGGTGCTGAGAGTCCGTCCCTCCCCACCACCCGGTGCTGCCCCCCCCCAGCCAGTTCCCTATCCAGTTTGCCAGTTTCTCCCCCACCCCTACGGAAGTCAGTTTCCCCCCTAGCCTCCTGTGAGGCACTGAATTGAAGGCCTTGCTGAAGTCCAAGTACAGGACGTTCACAGCGTGACCCTTATCCAGCTCTCTTGTAACCCAGTCATAATATTCTACTAGATTGGTCTGACAAGACCTCCCTGAGGCAAACCCATGCTGCCACCATCCTGGAGTTCATTTCCCTCCAGAAATGCCACCAGTCTCTCTTTCAGCAGCGCCTCCATAAGTTTACCCACTATGGACATGAGACTGACAGGTTGGTAGTTTCCCAGTTCATCACGTGGGCTGCTCCTGTGAATGGACACATATGGATATGGGCCACCCTCCAGTCCTGGGGCACATAACCCGTATCCAGGGAGATACTGAACAGGTCTGCCAGCGGCCTGGCCAGCACCTTCGCCATCTCCCTCAGCACCCTGGTGTGAATACCATCAGGCCTGGTGCCTTGTCCACCCTTAGTGCTCTCAGACCCTCTAACACTCTAGTCTCCTCAATCTGTCAGTCCGTCATCCACTCCCCCTCCGACCCCACCTTCCCCATCCATGGAGGTAGTGGACCACCCTTCTCCTGCATGAACATGGAACAAAAGCATCATTCAGTGCTTCTGCTTGTTATGCTCCCTTTTGAACCCACTCCCCAACCCTCTTTATCCTCACTATGTTGTCTCTGCACTTCCTTTTTTCCCCTCACGTATCTAAAAAAGTATTTTTCCCCTCCCTTAATGCCCTTGCTAACCTTAGCTCTCTGGAGGTTTTGGCTTCCCTCACCCGCTTAGTAACCTCCTTGGACCAACTCTCATATGCCTCCCTGTCCTCTCCCCTCCCCATCCTCCTGAATCTCTGGAACACAGCCCTTTTTGCCCTCACCCCTTCCATCACTCTGCTGTTCAGCCAGCTTGGCTTCTTGGCACTGTTCTTCTTGCTTTGGGTTCTGGTGCAAGCCTCCATAGCCTCTGCTATCCCAATTTTAATAATAGCCCACTTCTGCTGTGCATCCATCTCTGGTCTAATCCCCGCTAATTGTCCCTGCAGTATTTCTTGCATTTTCCCGAAGTCCGCCCTCCTGAAGTCCACCATCCTTGTTAAACAGCCCCCAATCTCCTTACTCAAACTGAGTGCGAACCACACTGATTGGTGGTCGCTTCCAGCTAATGGGTCCTCTATCCTTATTTCCCTCACAGCCTCCCCATTCAACAGTACCAGGTCCAGCATGTTATTTAACCGAGTTGGCCCACTGACCAGCTGTGTCAGAAGACCATCCTGGAATGCATCCAGGAGTATCTGCTCCCTGGCACTGGAGGTGGCAGGGGTGCTCCAATCCATCCCTAGCAGACTGAAATCCCCCACAATCACCACACTCCCCTTTCTACATACCCTCTTACTCTGCTCTGCTAACTCCTTGTCTAGCTCCTTGGACTGGGCAGGAGGTCTGTACACCACTCCCAGCCTCAACTTTCTAACCTTGGCATCCAGGAGCTGCATCCACAGCGCCTCAGCCCTCCCTTCCTCCCCCTCATCTCTTGTGCATCTGATCCCATCCCTCACATAGAGCGCCACCCCTCCCCCCTCCCGACCCCTCGGTCCATTCTGTAAATTCTATATCCTGGGATTGCTAGATCCCAATCCTGGTGTTGAGTGGCCCAAGTCTTAGTTATAGCTGCGATATCCACCCTCCCCTCAGTCAAGAATGCCTGAAGCTCAGCTATTTTATTACCCAGGCTCCTCGCATTTGGGGAGACCGCTGTTCACCTGTTCCCATCCATCCCCTCATGGCCCCTTAGAATGACCCCCCTTCCCTTGCATTCACTGTTTTCTTGGAGGGACAGCTCATTCGGCTCCCCATTCTGGTGACCCTGCATGCTGGCTTCACACTCATCTCCCCCACATCTTGTTTAAATGCCCCTTGAAACTACATATTCCTCTAACTCACTCTTTAACACCCCCTTATGCACCCCACTCAGGTGTAAACCATCCTTTGTGTACAGTTCCCTGTTATTCCATGTCTCCCCCCATCCTCCTACCAGCCCATACCCTTGTGAGTTACACCACTCCCTCAGCCAGAAGCTGAACTCCACTATCCTTACCCTTCTTGCACTGCTAGCCCTTGGAACCGGTAGCACCTCTGAGAAGACCACAGAGTTCCCAATTTCCAAGCATAACTTCCCCAGTTCCTCAAATCTCCCCTTTACCTCCTCCACCGTGCAGCCCCCAGGTCATTAGTGCCTACATGTACCACCACTTGAGGCTTCTTCCTTCCCCACCCCCCCAACACACTTAATTAGAGCCTGTCCACTGTCAAGCCTGGTACAGGTTCCACCCATATCCGACTGCGTCTTTCACCCTTTCCCCCCAGCTGATCCCATTCAGGATAGAATCCCCTATCACTATAACCCCTCCTTCTTCACACAACCCCTCTGGTTGCTCCCTTCTTCCATCTCCATCCCTGTCATAGTCAACGACCCTTCCCTGTCCAGCAGCTCTTGGACCGGAGTCCCATAACACTAAGATTCCACCATGTTCTCCCTCTACTTCCTTTGTTTCCTCCCACTCCTTGTTCCTTCTACCTCCTGCACTTTGTTCCCTCAGTCTGCCCCAAATCTTCTTCCTTCAGCAGTACTCCCCCCTGTCTGTTTTTCCCGACACCCCCATTTGCTCCTGTATACCCCCTCCTCTGATCTTTTCTCCAATACCGCTGGATGCTCCTCCTCCGCCCTCGCTGCCTGTCATCTCAGTCAATGGCCAATACCTGTTTGAACCTGTTGTATATCCAAAATCATTCCCACTGGCACCCATTGTGCCCATCTCCTGCACTGGTATCACCCCCCCAGACCCCCGTGTGGTCTGTGCTCTCCGCCCCCTGCCCCTTCCTTCATCCTGCCTCTTGTACCCTTCTGGGCTTCTCCTTTCCACTCCTCTTCCTGGCCAAGCCATATCCCCCCTTAGCCAAGACATTTCTCCCTTTAGTTGTGATAGCGCCTCCTCCAGTCTCCTTAGCCTTTGGCAAATCGGGCACTCCCCCAACCTCCATGGGGTGCTCATGAATATGGCTGCTCCACAGTTGTTACACCCCACTATCCTCCCCCCTTTGTATCCACCACCCCCCCTTCCTCCACCAATCTCCCCACCCCTTATGTTGCCACTGACCCTTCCCCAGGGTGTGCCCCCTACTCTGCCCCCTCCACTAACTTCCACCGTCCTTTCCCCAATCCATTCCCTCCTCCCACCGCTGTGTCCCCAAGGTTCCATGTTCCCAAGTATGGCACAATGTTACCCCTAACTAAAACTTCCACTACGCCCAGTGTCCCACAGTTAATTCTGGGGAGCCTTTCCAAGCCTAAACCTAAAACTGAATCAAAAGTTAACAGCGCTAAACAAACAATCCCACGATACTTCTTATATAGCTCAGGAGAAGTTACAAGTCTCCCCCTCCCTGGTGCAGCCCAGCTTGTTCAAATCAGAGCTACAGTTACTTAACCAGTCTGAAATAGAGCCACAGTCCTGTTTACCAGTCTCACAATGCCATGTGGTTTTGTTAACTTCCAAACGTCTGCCAGTTAAGTTAAATCGCCCCCAGTTCAATACCCCCTACAGAGACCTGTTTTGCTTACTACCAGCTCACTGCATTATCAAACTAAAAGTACAGATTGCAGGATGTTGCAAGCACTATGGGATCTGCCTTACAAATGAAGTCCAAGCTGTGGCGGGTGGGCTATGGATGGGTGGAAGTAACCCCACAGGCTGTGTCCAAAAACAATCAGCCAAGGAGTTCCCAGGCAGTGGCTAGTCCAGCCACACCCACGTACAAGCTGCTACAAGCTTCCACAAATTCAGTCAAAACACACTGAGTCCCAGAAACCTGGAACTCCTGAACCCAAACACAAAGACACTGAAATTAAGTGAGAACTTTCCTTAAATACTTGCAGCAGCTGAAAAGTCAACCACACCCACTTACAAGTTGCTACAAGCTTCCACAGATATAGCTGAAAGGTGCACCTTAAGGGATGAACACTGGAGGCCTGAGTCAGGCAATGATATCAGGTAGTCCAGGATTTGACTCACCAGACAGGTGGAAGGGTCCAGATAGTGCATGGCAGCCTAGATGACGAACCTTTTCCACTTCATGGCACAGATGACGCTAGTGGACGGCTTCCTGGCCATCACCAGGACATCAGTCACCTTCTGGGAAACCCCAAACCAGGCAATGGCTATGTCCTCAGAAGCCAGGCATGCAGATGAAGTGACTTGAGGTGTGTGTGGACCAGGGTCCCCTGGGCCTGCACCATCAGGTCCCTACAGAGATGCAAGGTTATCGGAGGTTCTGCTAACTGTTGCAATAATGGCAACCATATCTGCCATGGCCAGTAGGGTGCTACCAGGATCATGCTGGTCCCCCTCCATCTGCAGCTTGATTAACACCCCTCTGAATCAGAGGAAATGAAGGGAAGGCATAAAGAAACCTCCCGCTCCAAGAGAGGGACAACACACCTCGCCAGAAAACTCCAGGCCCTGGATCTAGCGAGCAAAAGTTGGGCAGTTTTGCATTAAAATGGGAGAGGGGCAAAGAGATCCAACTCTGGACAAATCCCACCAGTCGAACTCTTCTGCGATGGGCGACAGAAGCTCCCATTCGTGCATCCTGGACTGAGTCTGGTTGAGGCTGTCTACCAGGGTGTTCAGCATGCCTGGGACACAGACTGACAAGAGTTCCAGGCTGTGGTCCCATGCCCAGTACCAGACCCTCATTGCTTCCCTGCAAAAGGGATAAGAATGCGTCCCCCCGTTTGATGATACAATAGCCACACTGAGATTGTCTGATTGAATCAAGAACTGGCCCAGAGAGAGGTAGTTCTGGAAGGCCTGCATGGCATACAGAACCGCCCTCCTCTCGAGGATGTTTATATGGAGGGATGTCTTGACCTGGGACCAGTCTCCCTGAGTCTGGAAGGGACCCAGGTGTGCCTCCCAGCCCAAGCTGGAGGCATCTGTAGTTAGAATTTTCTGGGGAGACGAGATCAGGAATGGGACCCCCTCTTAGATTTTGGGGTTCCATCCACCAGCGGAGGACTTTGCGGACTGGAGAGGAGACCAGCAGCGGCTGCCCTAGGTCGGTAATGCATTAGTCCCACTGCACCCAAAGGGTCCACTGCAGCACCCGCATGTGCAGTCTGGCCATGGGGACAGTGGCCATGGCCATGAGGCCCTGGAGCCTCAAGCAGACCCGTGCAGAAACATAGCGGCTCTAAGTCACCACCTGAGCCTGTGATTTAAGGCACTCCTCTCTGTCCGGCGGCAGGAAGGCCTTGACCTGCGCTGCATCCAGGATCACACCTATGTACTGCAGATTTGGGAAGGGATCAAAATGGACTTGGGCAGTTTGATAGTAATGCCCAGGGAGTGGAACAACTGGAGGGTCCTCTCAAAGAGTTCGGAGAAGCTGAGCCCTGGATGGGGCCTTGAGCAGCCAGTCATCCAGGGAGGGCAAGACGTACAAGCCTTCTCACCAAAGGGTGGCAGCAACCACTGCTAAGATTTTTGTAAAAACCCACGGCACAAAGGACAACCCAAAAGGCAAGACTCTGAAATGTAGTGTTCGCCCTAAAAAAGAAACCGGAGGAACCACCTGTGCGGTGGGCACACCGAAAAATGCAGGTAGGTGTCCTGCATATCAAGGGAGCACAGCCAGTCACCGTGTTTGAGAAGGGCAACAGGCCTGGCAGAGTGACCATTCAAAACTTTTTGTACTGGACATAAAGGTTAAAGTCTCTGAGATCTAGAATAGGCCTCAGATCTCTGGTTCTTTTGGGGACCAAGAAAGACCAAGAATAGAACTCTGCCTCCTGAGCATTGACCTGATCACCCTTTTTCACAGAAGGGAGAGCACCTCCTCCAGAAGGACGTCTGCATGGTCTGGAGGGTAGGCAGAATGTATTGGAGGAGCCTTTGGGGGCTGTTCTAAAAGCTCCAGAGTGTGACTCCTCTCTATTATCTGAAGAATCTAAACATCTGAGGTTATGGTTCTCCACTGATTGAGATGGAGGGAGAACCAAACTCCAACCACCACCTCTTGATCGGGGACCGGAAGAGGGGGTCTGGCAAGGAGTCAGGCAGAGGCGGGCCCAGCCAAAGGGGCTGATCCATTGCCTGTAGGCCATTCTGTGGTAGGACCCAAGGTGGAGGAGGGGTTAAGCAAGGTGGAACTGGCTTTCCTTTTACCCTGGAGTCTAGAGCCCATGCCGGACTTTTGGGACACCTTACGAAAGGGTGGCCTCTGTCTGTTCCGAAGCTGGGTATGGTAGAGCAAGTGGATGGATTTGAGGGTGCTGCCAGCGCCCTGCCCTTTTTCTTTTTTTTATACTCAAGTTTATTAAATTTTTGTCAGAAACACAAGTTTAACTCATGCAACAAGAAACAGCAATTACTTCATGCTCACAATCATTATTATCCATAACAGATTTTCTAGATATATTAAAACTTCACTTTCGTAACTATACAACTTTAAATAACAGTGAAATAACATAAACCTTAGGCCAGGGAGAGTCATTAAAATCCCATAGTTGACTGAAAACAACGTGTTCAATAACTTATAGCAGGCTGCTGCTTAAGGTTCCCTAGATCGAAATAGCACTCACCCTCTGGCGTCTCCCACACCGGGATCTACTGTGTATATAAAGGAGCTGCCTGAGGATGAAGCCCGCCAGGGAATCTGGCTGGCACTACCAAGCTGTTCAACGTAAGAGACAAACAGGCATTCCAAAAGGTTTTACCATGGGTGGAGAGGTGTTCAGACACAAAAGAAGCATCATCCCCACTCCTCAGCAAATATGTTAGTTATTGTTTCATTACTCTCTTCCCCTTTATTCTTAACAAGCCCCAGCCCTTCTAAGTGGCAGCAGGTCTAGCCAACCCCCACACTGTCCACCTCTCAAGAAATACGGAAAATCTCTGCTGTACATCAAATGTTAATCTTTCCATTGCCTATATGGATTCAATAGTTTGGATCCTCTCTGCTTGAGTGGAGGGGAGCAGCTTGAAGCCATCGTCTTGTTATGGTCTTAAAGGCAGCCACCAGCAGAACACCCCATAAATATAGGGCTGCTGATCCTCTTATGGAACAGGCTGGAAGTCCCAGCAATAAATGTTCAAGGGGAGGAGATTCCTCCAAACCAAACAATGTTTTTACACAGGTCGCAAAGGCATTCCAAAACGAATTACCTTGGGGCACTGGATAAAAACATGAGCATGGGTGGCCTGGTCTGTTCCACATTCCCTCCAACAACTGGGGGAACTACCTGGGGACCACTTAGTTAAAAAGGCTGGAACCAGGACGAATCTCGCCCATATCTTCCAAACATATTCCCTCTATACAGGGGAGGATGTAGTTCACCATACTCTTCTCTAAACTTGATACCATTATTTATCCACCAGAGATACACCCAGTTCCCACTCCCATCTCTCTTTCAAAAATTCTGCCTGTTGTGATTTAAATGATAAAATAGTCTGGTATAACACAGAAATGGCTTTCTTCCCCCCTTGTGAGGACCAGATGGTCAAGAATGGGAGCGTGTCCTCCTGCTTCTGTGGTTGTGTACCTGCCATCCTAAGATATTTACTGTAAGAATATAGTCTCTCAATTGCAGGTATCGTAACCTGTCCATATCCCTCCACCCAAAACGCTGTTTGGCTTGATCAAATGCCCTGCCCTTTTTCCATATGGTATTTTGGGTATCTGACCACATGAAACAAGTAATTTGCAATCCAGAGCCCTAGAGTAGAGGAGGCATAAACCCTCTTACCCCAGAGGTCGATCCTCCTAGAGTCCCTGTCAGGGGGGAGGGAGCTAAGGTGTTCTGGTGCCTTGGACCTATCGTGCATTGCTTTGATGACCATGGAATCAGTCTCAGGCTGGGCAGCATAATAGGGCAGACCCTGGGGGCATGATAGAGCTTGTCTGCCCTCCTAGGCATGGCAGGGACCATGTCTGGGCAGTACCACGCAGCAGTAGTGTCATTCCTCAGAGCTGGTAAGATGGGAGGAATGACCTATGGTGGAGAATCTGGGATCTTCAAAAAGTCCACCAGATCCCTTCTGGTGGCATCCTCTTCCTCGGTGTGGAACCCCACTGCAGCAGCCAGCTGCTTCATAATGTTGCAGGTGGGGTCCTCAGGAGGGGACCTGGAAGTGTGTGTTTCACAGACTCCTCACTCACTGAAGAAGCTGTAGACCTGTCCGAGGAAAAGGTTTCCTCCTCCTCCTCTTCCTCCGGGAGGCTGAGATCAGGATGGTACTCCTCCTCTACGTTGACCCATTCTAGCTCAGGGTTC
Source organism: Neoceratodus forsteri (assembly GCA_016271365.2). NCBI lineage: Eukaryota > Metazoa > Chordata > Ceratodontiformes > Ceratodontidae > Neoceratodus > Neoceratodus forsteri. The sequence continues at coordinate 1,392,896,257 of CM057458.1, read as the reverse complement.
GATGAACAAGGGACCAACAGCTCCCTTATAGGCACAGCTCGAAAAGGCCAAACAGGCATCAACGATGATGGGGTGCCCGATGGCACTGGGGATACCGGTCTATAAGCACCAAGCTGATGCACAACAACCATCGTCAGATGAGTTAGACTTGTACAGAGATTGACAGCATGCAAAGGCTGCATTGAAGGCAGAGGGTTCCTCAGGTCAAGGCGCGATGGACCGTCCATCTGGTCTTGAGAGCCCGACAGCCCTGGCATCTGAGGGCCTGGACAGGTGTCTGGCCTCGACGGAGGGGCCGGGTCGACGGCCGAGTGGCCAACAACCCGAGAGTCAAGGACAGGCTTCCCTGTGAAGAGGGAGAAGGGGCTGTCATTATGGGCCTGGTAGGATCAGAGGCCAGGACAGCAGAGGTCGTTGGTACAGCAGCAGCCAACAGAGTGCCCCCGGGAGAAGAGGAAGAGGCTGTCGGGGAATGGGAGCACCTCTGGGAGAAGCAGTCACGGTCTTTTGTTAGGACTCTCCCCCCCAAGATTTTTCTTGGGCTTTTAAGGCCTGGGAGCTCGAGAAACCCACCAGTGATTGGGAAGGAGGGACCCTGGAGGTCCCCTGCCCAGAACTGGCTATCTGCTGTTCCATTAGGAATTTCTTCAGAGCCTTTTTCCGATGCCTTTGGGTTGTAAGATTGAATTTTTGGCAGTGCTCACAGGCAGGAATGTCGTGCTCAGGCCCAAGGCAGCAGATATAGAGGTCATTGTCGTCTGAAGAAGCAATCTTTCCGCAGCAGTAGTGACAGAAGAGAGATGTGGAAGGAGTGACTCTCAACATAAATGGGGTAAAAAAATCTCTTTATTAAAAAAAGAGATTCCAAAATAAAACGCTGAAGAAAAAAAGCACAGGCGAAAAAGTGCAAACTGTAACGGAGCTTCTGAGGAGAGCCATGCGAGAGGAGTCAACGGTGGGAAAGAACTGAGGAGGGAGCTGGACCGCTCACGCCTTTATAGGGTTGATGACAGGTTATGTCGGCATGGGCGGCCCCAGTTGTACTGCTGGAAAAGTCTTGCATGTGGATCCTGCTTCACCGATGGTGAAGTTCCTACAGTGTGACCTGACCAAGATACTCCCCGAAGAAGACCACGCCATTTAAAAGCTGTGGAGTGTCAGTTTTCTAACACAGACCACAGAATCTTTTCATCAAGGGAGCAGTGAAGGGGTTACGAGGGCATCGACAGCTTCTTTCAGCCCTCCTCCCAAACGGCCACCGAAAACCCCAGCCCGCCAACAAGGACACCAGATTCAAAACTGATTTTTAGTGCGATTTCCTGTCTCGAGCCTGCAGCCAATAGGGAGGCAGCTGTAGCAGAGCAGGGGAACAATTCCAGGAACGTGCTGTTTAAAAACTGCCAAGTGTCAGCTTTCTAATACAGACCACAGAATCTTTTTCTCAAAGGAGCAGCAAAGGGGTTGAGAGGGCATGGACAGATTCTTTCAGCCCTCCCCAAACAGCTGCCAGAGACCCCAGCCCACCAGCAAGGACACTAGAAGCAAACTGATTTGGGCGCAGATTCCTCTGCTCGAGCCTCTCAGCCAATAGGAGGCAGTTGCAACAGAGCAGGGTGTGGCACTCTCTGCATTTAAGCAGCATTCTTTCAGTGGCCCCCATGCTGCAGCCTCCATGCAAAGGAACACATGCCAAGGAAGAGCGCAATCATCTGCCCAGAGTCTGCCAGAGTCAGCCGGTAGGCAGACGGTCGATGACGCTGGCCACTCTGCTTTCTTCCTCTGAACTGCCATTGCCATCGCAGCATAAGTAAGGCCTTTGAAGCATATGACATCCCTAAGTGCTATTGCGTCTGAAGCCTATGAACATATGAAATTTGCCAGCAGATAAAGGCCTAGAGGTCTATCAAGTCTGCTCGAATGTGCAGCTAGCACCCCTTATTCTGCAGCTGCCCCTCCCTTCCACCCTTCTCCTTCATTGACCCTCCCCCTTGTCCTGTCCCACCCCCTTTTGAAGCAGTCCACTGTTCTACGTGATACCACTTCTGCAGGTAACGCATTCCACCCAGCCACCACCCTCTCTGTAAAAAGTGTCTCCTCATCTCCCTCCTGAACCTTCCTCCCTCCAGTCTCATATCATGGCCCCTGGTGTCCCTCCCCTTCCCTCCCTTACTTTGAACAGCCCCTCTGTACCTGTCTTGTTTATTCCTTTCATGTACTTAAAGGTTTCAACCATGTCCCCCCTGTCCCTCCTCTCCTCCAGTGAGTACATGTTCAACTCCCTCAGCCTCCTCTGGTATAATAAGTCCCCAGCCCCTTGATCATCTTTGTTGCCTCGCTCCCTCAGTAGCTTAATGTCCCTCTTCAGATCGAGGCCAGTACTGCGCAGTGCCAGGTGCGGTCTAACTAATGACCCACAGTGGCAGAATCACCTCTTCCCTCCTCGAGGTATACCTTGCAATACAACCCAGCATTTTGTTGGCCTTGCAGCTACCTTCCTACATTGTGCCGAGTTGTTCATTGACCCTGTAATGAGACACCCCAGATCCTTCTCCTCCTCTGTCTGGGCTAGCTGCACTCACCCCAGCTGGTAACTCCTCCTTGGGTTCTTCATCCCAAAATGCAGCACCTTGCACTTTTTGGCATTAAACCCCAGTTGCCAGGTGTCTGACCAGGTTTCAAGCTTTGCCAGATCATCCTGCAACCCCTGCCATCCCCCTAGGTCATCCACCACTGCTCCTACCTTGGTATCATCAGCAAACAGACTGATCTTGCTCTTGATGTCCGACGATATGTCTGCAATGAATATCCCAAACAACATCGGTCCCAACACCAAGCCCTGTGGAACACCGCTCGTCACTGCCCTTGGGTGTGAGAGCTCCCCACCCACCACCACCCTCTGTTGCCTTCCCTGAAGCCAGTTCCCTACCCATCTCTTCAGCTTTGCACCTGCCCCATGCCTACTAACTTACTTCCCAGCCTTCCATGCGGCACCGAGTCGAATGCCTTACTGAAGTCCAGATACAGGACATCCACTGCATGGCCCCTGTCCAGTTGCCTAGTTACCCAGTCATAGAACTCCACCAGGTTGACTTGGCAGGATCTGCCATGTATGAAGCCATGCTGTCTGTTGTCCTGTAGTCCTTTGGCCTCTAGGAGGGCCACCAGCCTCTCCTTCAGGATAGTCTCCATTAGCTTACCCACGATGGATGTGAGGCTCACTGGTCTGTAGTTTCCCGGTTCATCCTTGGGGCCACTCTTGTGGAGGGGCACTACATGAGCCATCCTCCAGTCCTGAGGTACACACCCAGAATGTAGTGAGGCATTAAATAGGTCTGCCAAAGGTCCTTCAAGGACCTCTGCCAGCTCCTTCAGTACCCTGGGGTGGATGCCATCTGGACCTGGCGCCTTATCCACCCTCAGTGCTTCAAACCCTCCAGACTCTGCCTCCATGATTCCCCATCTGTCACCCCCTTCCCCGGTTTCTGCTTTCTCCCCCTTGGGTGTCACCCTCTTCTTTTAGTAAATACTGAGCAGAAGTACTCATTTAGTGCTTCTGCCTTATCACACCCTGCTTCCACCCAACCCCTCCTTCCTAATCCTTATTATGTGGTCCTCACAGCTCCTTTTCTCCCTGATGTACCCAAAGAAGTCCTTCTCCCCTTCTTAATGCATTGTGCCAGCCTGAGTTCCGTAGATGCCTTGGCTCCCCTTACTGCCCTTGTCACCTTCTTCGATTCCATCAAGTACTCCTCCCTGTCCTCCCCTCTCCCTGTTTTCTTGTACTTCCTAAAGGCAGCTCTTTTCCTCCTTACCTTTTCCATGACCTCCTTGCTCAACCAGCTCGGTTTCTTAGCCCTAGCCTTCTTGCTCTGGGCGTTGCAGCAGGTTTTTGGTTGCCTCCACTATCCCCAGCTTTATGAGCTCCCACCTCTGGTTAGTGTCTATACTAGATTCAATTCTGGCCAGGTACCCTTTTACCACTTCCCCCATCCTCCCAAAATTGGCCCTCCTGAAGTCCAGCACTCTTGAGCCTGTTACAGTAGCATGCAGTATTATCATTGCTAGCCTTAAATACTTTATACAGTATGTCACCCTACATTTGGGTAGACCTACTTATAATCTCTCCGCTGCTGTAATTGTGATTGTAGCCTGACCTCCAGAATCTGCCTATTCTCTACTCAGCCAAAACCCTATCTAGGGTAAGTCTAGTCAACATTGTATATTACTGTTGCTTGTACTCTGCATTTTTTGTCTCCGGGCTACTATTGCTGCTGCCTTATATTTGCTCTCTAGTCTGAAAATTTACACTTGAAACTCCAACTTGCAAAGTCTCTTAAAGGCTTAACAATCACCATATCTAGAGCTTACTAACTTTGCCGTTCTCTCCTCTGACTGCAACTGCTCCCTTATATTGTCTCTCTAGCCTGATCCTTTTCAACTCCAGCCTCCCTCACTTAGTCTTTCGGGCTATATTCTCCTTTTTCTGCTCTTTCTGAGTCATGCTAGTTGGTATATTACTGTAGTCCAGAATGCATCTACCCTATTATTTCCTAGCCTGTCTCGCTTCTGTACGTGATACAGTTGCCTTTGATCTCCTAGTCCCTACTGCTTTACCTCTCTCATACCCCCTCTGAAGCTTATGACTTAGGTTTCACATTCTGAAATTTGCTGGCTACCACTGTGTTTCCTCATACCCCAGGTGACTATCTCTGTCCCAAAATCTAGATCACGTAAGGTAGTCACCCCACCAAGACTAAACGTTACCCTCTCCCATTCAAATCTCTTGTTGTTACACTGGCCACTATCTAGCTTACTGCCACCTCTCTTTATCTATCAGGTGACACTGAAATTAAAGTCATAAATGTCCGCACACCAAAGACAGGCAAACTGCATAGCTGATTGATGCAAAAATATTTGATTTTAATAGTGCAAATATCAATTACAGCTACAGGCAAAACCTCTGCCAGGGTATCTGTGGACATCTGTGACTTCAAGTTCATGGACTCAGCCTGGCTACCTGGTTTGCACCCCGCCTTGAGCTGTTGGAGCGCGAGCATTCTGTTGAACTGAACATTGAAATTAACCCTGGCCCACAGACCACACGTGTTTTATTTATTTATTTTTATTTATTTAGATTTTGGTAACCGAGTAAGCCCACTGAGACCACAGGTCCCTTTTTCAGGGGCGACCCAGGATTAGTTACATACAGTAGAGATTACATACAGTGGACGATAATACAGTGGTTAAAATTGTAACATATGTTGGAGAGACAGTAATTACAGTAGACAATCCAGAATTTACATATGGTACAATGCATAGGGTTAACAGTAGTTTCATTTGCATATTCGCCGGTATGGGCATTCAAATACAGTGGTCACAGCTGACACATTCATTAGAATGGCAAGGGAACAGAGGGCTAGCGATTGCAGCCGCAGAGGCTTAGTTCCAGAAGGTACACTTTAAAGCCCAACTTGAGTCCTTGGAGAGAAGTCCTATCAACCAAATTTGCAGGGAGCGAGTTCCATAAGTGCGAGGCAGCGTACTTAAAGGAATGCTTGTCCAGGTTAGTGCGTACCCGTGGGATGTCAAGGGGATGGCCAGCTGAGGATCTCATATCACGGCATTGTACTCTGGGGTTGAGGAGTCCATGCAGATGAGGAGGAGGGCCAGTAGTGCTGAATTTGTAGAGTTAGGCAAATGGAAGTAAGCCAATTTGTGACATATGGTGGGCCAGTGAGGTCTGCGAGGACCTCACAGTGGTGCCTCCTGGGGGTTGGGTGGCAAAGCATGCCATCCTATGTGTAGAGCACTGTGAGTTTTCTTGTTCTCTTCTCTAAGGAACTGTAACGGGGCCCCATAGAGAAGGAAGGGGAGAAGGGTGCAGTTAGCAATAGTACGCCGAGCCTCATCAGAAAGAGATTTTCCCAGATGGTAGAGGAGTCCAAGCCTCTGGTTGATGGACTTAGTTAAGGAGTCAATATGAGGTTTATAGGACAGTTCCTGGTCAAGGAGGATGCCAAGGTATTTGATCCTGTCTAGGACCTCAACTCGCTTCCCCTGGGCTGTTTGGAGCTGGAGTAAGTCACTCCTGTCTGTACCGAGGTGTCTGGTTCCAAACAGGACAGCCTTCTTTTTCTCCTCATTCAGTACTAGGGAGTTTGCGGAGAACCAAGCTTCAAGAGCTGAGTGGCTGGCTTGTAATTTGGCATTGATGACGCTGGGTAGCGGGTCACTACAGTAGACGACAGTGTCATCCGCACAGAGGATGAGTTAAGCCCAATCTGATTAGCCCCCCACTATGGTCACAGGCCAAGGTTCTGAAGATAGTTCACCTCAACATAAGAAGTCTCATGGCAAATCCCGTGGGGCTTGAAGCCTGGATCTTTAACTATGACCCACATATTCTGGGGATCTCAAAAACTTGGTTAAACCCCCCGATTCCTGATACTGTGCGCTCACTTGCTGGGTATTGAATGCTCTGAGTGGACTGCCCTTTGACAAAAAAGGGAGGTGGTCTGGTTATCTTCTTTAAGCCTCACCTAAATCTTACTGTCCTTCATACTCCCTCCCTAAAATCCTATGAAGTACTTCACTCCCTCCTGGTCCTGGGGGGATGAAAACAACTCCATGTTGTCTGTATTTACATTCTCCCAAGAGGCAGCAAACCTGGTCTAGCTGAACTAATTGAATACCTGCCCTCTGTTCTGATTGACAACGAGCTCATTCTAATGGGTGACTTTAACTTAGACTGGCTTGGTGTCCTCTGGACTCGGCCTACCTTTTGCCCTCAAACGACTTAGCCTCACTGGGGGTTCCAAAGTGATCCTCCAAAATGGGTAAGCAAGCTTTTACTCACTTTGCTTACAAAGGCTGGAACTCCCTACCCTCTCATCTTAAGGCCTGACAATCCAGTCTTGCATTTAAAAGAGAACTGTTCAACCATGTTTGTCTGACAAATGCTCATGTTCCTAACATCTCTTATCTCTACACCACCCTGATAGCCGTTACATATTTTACTGTTCCCTGTGTCCTAATCCCCTTATTTATTGTTACATCCACTTCTTGTTTCAATCACTTATGTTATTGCCTGTTGAATCTGCTTTCCCTTACTACTGTATGTATTCTAGTTATATGAACCTTAAATGCTGTCTAATTTATTTGCTGTTATATTAGATACTTTGTAACCTTTTTGCACTTTCTGTTTGACTGTATGTTTTGACTGCACTTTTCCTGTTTACCTGTTGCTATCTGCTGTTGTACTTTCCCAGGTCGTGCCTGAAAATAGGCATCTTTTTCTCTACTGCACTTCACTGGCAAACAAAAGCTAAATAAATAAAGTTGTTTTTTTATTTAATTCGTAATTTAGGCTCCCGTTCTTCCAGCAGCAGCCCCCATCTGACCGATTCCCCCCCAGCCCCGTTACCTGGCTCCTCCGGGGGTCTTACCTTAGGCCGCCCTGGCTGTAGGATGCTCACCTGGCCACTGATGTGGAGCCTGCAGAGGATCGGTCATCATCCTGCCGCCACAAGAGATTTTCCGTTTTCTTCCCACCCCATTGCTGGGGCATGCCACATCAAGGCACTTACGTAGAGGCGTACACACGTTGCGGAGTCCCACAGCACCCACCCTTCCATTGGCACCCTCATCCCATCCTACTCTCAGGCCTCCACCTGGGGACAGTCATGTGGTGGGGCAACCAAGTCTCCCTCCACTGGGAGAGGAGAGGAGAGGAGAGCTGTCCTCTGGACATTCGATCCTCTCCCTTCCCTGCCAACCCCCAGCGGCCCGTGCTCATTCCCGAACACTGGTCGCCGGAGTGGCATGAGGTGTGGCATCCAGCAGCTTTGTCTGATACAGACAGGTACACGACAGTGTCTGCTGTACCCTTCTTCTTCTTCTTGATTACACTACAACCCGACACATTCTAGTAGCTCTACTCAGCTTACATGAGAAGAAGGCCTTCGAAAGGGTGGTCTAGCCCTTTCTATGGGCCACCCTGTCGAACTCTGTCTTTCCAAAGGAAGTGCTCCAGATGTTACAGGGCATCTATGCCTCCCCACAGGCTTACCTTTGGGTGAATGGCTCACTAACCTCCTCATTCCCCTTTACCAGAGGCACACGATAGGGTTGCTCTCTGTCACTATTGCTTTTTGCACTGTACCTAGAACTGATAGCAGCCACCACTTGGATGGACCCACGGATAACAGGGATTTCCATTGGGGGAAGATTATAAACTCTCACTATTTGTGAATAATATTTTTCTCGCGCAGATTTTCCCAGAGGATTCTATTCCAGTGGTCTGGGACCTCCTGCTGCAGTTTGGAGATCTAGCTGAGCACAAAGTGAATACCCCAAAAAACTGAAGTTCCACTTTATAATTCTATCCCTTCTCCTACACTGTAATGGACATCTCCCTTTCAGTGGCACAAGGGAGCACTTCACTACCTGGGGACTAAACTAATAACTAAGCAGCTTGAGCAGCTGGAGCTTCTCATTGATAAGCCTTTAACCCAACAACTCACCAATGACCTACCAAAATGCATGTTAGAAGTCATTCATCAAACTATCCTTCCTAGGATACTATATTTTCGGTAGACCCTGCTGCTCGTGCCTGATCAGATCTATTTCAACTCCTGGAATAAGATAATTTGCCCTTTTGTATGGCAAGGGGCTCTGCTTTGTATCCGTCTCTCTAGCCTGCATTTGCCCAGGAACAGAGGAGGCGTGAATCTTCCAAATCTCAGGTCATAAGTACAAGCAGCCCATCTGAGAACCCTGTGCATTTTGGATCTCAGATGTCCAGCAACCATACTGGAAACAAATAGAGTTTACACTGAATTATATTTTAAATTTAGACTACTACTACCTACAGGTATCTATCTAGTAATCTACTAGGTTGTTGGCCCTCTACTAAATTTGCCAAATACACAGTGGAGAACTTCCACCTATGGACATAAATCACAAAACGATTTTTGCCCCCCAAAAGTTTCAGCTTCGAACTATATCTTATGACACCTCTTACCCCATGAACAGACTTGATCCAGCAACCAAGAGATGAAGCAGATTAGGACTCAAATGTTTTCACCAAATGCTATACTCTGGGGGAGTTGTCCCTTTCACCACTCTACAAAAAACGACCTTTAAGCTCCCCCACTCAGACCATTACAGATGCTTACAGGTCTGTTCCTCCTTACAGGAACATGGAGAGGCTGTTACTCCTTTGCCAGATAAACTTCCTCCCCTCATGCAGATCATGCTATCCCATTCAAGGGGGAGTCTTGGACACACCTGATAGGCCATATCTATAAAGCCTTCCAGGAATCTCACCCAGATACTATGGAATCAGTGCTGCAGCACTAGAATGCGGAACTGATGGAAACACACTGCCTGAACACTTGGCATAAATTCGCACTTCCTGTCTATCACCTAACCTCTGCCAACGGCTGGTGAGAATTTTCCTGGGAGTGTAGGTACCACTTTTCCATACCCCTGATGTAGTAGCTAAATATGCTGGCCTACATAAGGGCCACTGCTGGAGAGGATGTGGACAGGACTTGAATCATCATACTCGCATCTTCTAGAGATGCCCACTTTTCCAGACTTTCTAGCAGGCTGTGGTTCAGGAGCTGGAAATTATTTTACATTGCCTATGAGAAATAAAACCCTCATTAATTCTGCTAGCCAGTCCCCTCCAAAGGCAGCCCCCAAGGGGCCAGACTCTCGAACTGCCATTGGTTTTAATCTTGGCAGTGAAAAACACAATAACCCAAACCCAGCTGTGGCATAACACGAGTACAGCCTCAGTAGAGGGCTAGCGCGATAATCTTGCAGATTTATTCTTTATACCCTAAATAACAAAGTCACTATATTTGAAATCAGATGCCATAGATGGATGCTTTGTCAACTCAACACATACCCTGATTTTGTCCCACCCACCCCCAGGTGCACCCCCCCTTTTCTTTCCTTTCTTTTCACTCTTTCTCCCTTTTTCTTGTTTCCCTCTTCGTTTCTTTATTCTACTCTACAGTGCTCCCCCTGTCTCTCTGTTCTAAAATCCTTCATTTCAGGAATAGGGAGCAACACAGCTATCAGAACTATTGCTTGGACACCCCAGCCTACATTGAGTAGTGCCAGAATGACACAGCATGGCTCAAGACACGGCCACAGCACAGTCTCTGGGTCTTTTATTGGCCCTTGGCACTACTGATCCCACTCCTGTAGTAGCATTTGTGTGCACTTCAATCAGGCTTCTTTGTCCAAGCTATTGCCACCTTTCAGTTAATGGATAAAGATGATAAAATGATGAACTACTGACATCTTGGATAGGAACTTTGCCTTAGTGACATATCAGAATTGCCTATACTGTATCAATTTGTTGCCTAAGTATATAGTTTTATCTAGCTGCAGTTTCCTCTACCCCTTTCCCTCTTGTACTGCTCTCTGTGACATGAAAATTAATAAAAATTAAATGTAAACAAACAAACAAAAAAGAATACATGCCTTAGCATTGTATGTTACATAGACTGCCAGGTGCACTTCCAGGGACATGGCTCATAAACCCTGATGGGGACAGGAACACGAGGTAGTCGAGAATGTGCTTCATTGAGCAGGAAAGCTGAGACAGCTAATGCTCTTCGCAACAGCAAGAAAACCTCTAATATTAGGTTTTGCAAGTCGATTACTTCAGAGATGCCTCCAGCACTCTGAAGACATTCTCTGGAAGCCCTAAGGCCTGGAACTCTATCCGCTCAGGACCCAGGCTGTCAGTTGCAGGGATTACAGGTAAGGCGCACAGTATACTTCCCCATCCATGGGCAAGCGAAAGTGTCCCCCAGCATTGTGCCCTGCTAAGCAAGATGGGTGCAAAGCAGCATCAGCTTCCTGTTTTCCCAGGAAGCCAACAGGTACACCAACGGGGCTCCCAGGGTTCCCCATAGCCTGCAGATATAGGGCGGTGGTTGGGGTGATCGGGGCCACAGGTGTATTATCCCTTGAGCCTTCTATATACAGTGTACATGTGCATAAGTAGTTTTAAGTAAGGTTTAGAGTAATGATATCAAAACAAGGGCAGTAGTGCAATAAAGAATTGTGGTAAAAGGCAATTTTGGAGGATTTTATAAAAACAAATTAGGGTGGTAGCTACAAGTATAGGGTGGTGGTAAAAAACATAGGGCAGTAGTTAAAAAAATATAGGGTGGTGGAAATAAAAATATAGGGTGGTGGCCCCCCGCACTAAAATAATGAATGGAGAATACTGGTTCCTCATGGGCAGGACACCTAGGACGTCTACCTCCCTCAGATGGCTGAGTGTGTCCGTCCGCAGGCCCACCTTTAGCAACTGAGCCAGTGATCAGTTCCCACTGTACATATCACATTTATTATGAGAAAAACAATTTTTTTTTTTAACTCTATTTATTCTCCTACCTGACGGGGCATCTCTCAGGAATCCTCTCTCGGCGCTGGAACTCCTAACCGTCTGTCTGAACCGCCTTCTCCGACCGCGTAGTCGGGTTCAGGATCTCGGCCCTCCTGACCCCGAGATCCCCAGGATGAAGTCAGAGTTGCCGGCCGACGCTGGACGTGGGGTCCGTCCACTGGAGATTCCGTCGCCTCTCGGTGTAGGGGTATTTTGTAAGTTTTCTCCCTGGGCTCGGGCGTGCAATGACGCCCCGCCTCGCCATGGCATCGCCACCGTACACGCCCGAAAGACGCCCTCCGAACCCAACCGGCTATTTATGGTCACAAGACTGTAGTACTTCCAGAGGTCACCAGTGCATCAGCTGGTGAAAACCCTTCCCAGGGAAGGAGAGCACCCATAGGACGCCGATCCTTTCTCATCCCTGCCGACTCCCGACGGCCTAGGCTCATTTGCCTGTCAGGTCGCCGTGGCGCTGAAGGGTGTGGCATCCAGCGCCAACCTTCAGCACCACCGGCCGGCAGAAAACATTTTTATACAGGAAAATACCCACTAGGACTCCTGACCCCATTTGCAGGGGTAGTCCTGTGTACAAATACAACAATGTATAGATTGAATACTTTTATAGAAATAAAACAAAATATGTCAATACCAAAATCAGAGATAATCTAATATTCACAGTACACATGGATTGCTAAAAACAATGAAAACATTTTCTCAGTTCATTTTCCAAAGCTGTTTGAAATTATTTGATAGACAACATAGAGAGCAAGGCATGAGCAACCATGCACAACAAAGCTGTTTCCACTGAGGGATTCTGGTGATGTCAGGGACTTTGAGAGCAATGCTTGAGAAGTTCCTGATGTCCTTAGAACCCAGCGACGGAAACACAGTCAAGCTGTGCCTGGTCGCCCATGTGTTATTTTTTTACAGTATATGGTTTGAAAAAAAAATAAAACAAATGTTGTTTTTAATTTTTTCCAAGACATTTCTGATTTAATTTTTCTTATTTACTTAAAAAAACTCACCCTCACCCAGCTGATGAAAACCTACCCAGGTAAGCGGTGGGTTTCTGATTTTTAAAACGATGGCAAAAAATTATGTGCTGGGGGGTATTTTGTGTGTTTGTGTATATAGATACAGATATAGATAAAATGACTGATGGCACAGGTTTCCATTCTAAATAAAAAAGCTAGTGTACCACATACGGGTACAACAGCATTCTATGATCTTTGATCTGTGGTACAGCAGCTTTTTTAATTAGGATGAAAATCTATGTACAACAAGGGGTAACCATATACTGTATAGCTCTTGTATCAACTGAAATAAGATTGCAGGACCTGGCAGTGCTAACTTCAGTGTTATTTCTCTAAATCTGTTTCACCAGGTCGACAGCTTTGGTTAAGTCCATAAACACTGCTCCAGTTTGTTTATCAGCTTGCAGTGACCTATTAAAATTATTTGTAAAGTCTACTAGAGCAGTGTTTGTGGAGAAATCCAACATAAAACCACGCTAATTTTTAGTTAACAGTGTGTAATTTTCCAAATACCTCATTTAATTACTTATGTACTTGCAATTCTAATAATTTGTAAAGCAGGTACAACCGTGTTATTGGTCTAAAATTCAAAAGACTGCCAGCAGGCGCAACCATCGTGGTAGACACCATGAAGCCTAGGAGCCTGATGAAATGCCAAACTAATCAAGACTGCCCAGTCAGAAACAATTGGGCAAGGCCAAAAGATCCTTTGCCCAGTTCGGTGGGAGACGTAATCTGATCTGTAGTACAATTCTGCCCCCATGAACGCTATTACCTTGCTTCTGTGTCAGCTCAGATTTGCCCAGCTTAACGAAAAGGCCCAACTGCTGGAATGTCCGGATGGCCAGACAACCAGCCCAACCTACATCCTGCACTGATCTGCCTGTAAGGAGCCAGTCACTGAGGTACAGGAACACCTTGATGCCCCTGTGCCTCAGGAATTCTGTCACTACTGGTAGACACATGATGAATACCCTCAGAGCTGACGGGAAGAAGAATGACATGGACTGAAACTGGTAACAGCTTCCCTCCACCTGAAAGCGCAGGAACCATCTGTGTGCTGAACAATGGATGGGGATGTGGAAGTAGAAATCCTGGAGGTCCAGGGAGCAGAATTACAGTCCAGTGACAGAATAACTGTGCTCCGAATGACCAGACAGAACTTCCTTTTGTGAATTAACCAGTTTAGTATCTGCAGGTCCAGGACAGGGCACCACTGCCCCATCTGCTTCAATACCAGACAGCATGATACAAATCCTAAGCTGAGCTGGAGTTTCTGGAGTGGCTCTATTGCATGCAGTGCTAGGAACTTCTAAATTGAATGTCAAAACCAGGAGATGGAATCTTGTGAAAACACATTCTGTAGAGGTGCACAGGACTGACAGCGGTTGGGGGTACAGTCTCATAAACACAACCCGTACCAAACACTTCCAATATTCACTTATCTGAGGCATTAGAGGACCACAACTGGGGGAGTGGCGTAGAAAGACCTGGTAACCGACTGGGAGCTGCATCAGGATGGGATCCACCACCATCACATAATGCTTTTTTTTGTAACGTTGTTTTTTTTTTATTGTTTTGTACTTATATTTTTTTGTTTTATAAAATAACAAGAACACAGAACTCATGCCAGACATCAACATATGGTGTAGACACCATCCAGTAAAAGAGTTTAAGCAATCTGATTTGCAGAATTGGAAGTATTCCAAAAACAGTTTAAAGTCCCATGTAAGTCCAATATAGCTACACCCTGCACGCATGTGGTGGTCAACCCGGAAAATAAGTGTCCAAACATGAAAGATACTCAATCATTTGTTATGACCCCAGTCCAAGTTAAAATAAAAAAGGTATCCAAACATGGGTAGCACTTCCAAAAATACTCCTTCAGATCAGAAATCCTCCATTTATAATAATATAACTTTTAGTGAGCTGGATAACTAAATCGCAACAACAGGCTAGCTTAAGACAGCACCATGTATATAAATTGAAAATATTACGTTGTTGTCATGCACAGAAAGAACGTGGAAAAGAGCATACGGCCTTTACAGATAAACTGTTAAGCCCTGAAAGCAAAGTATATGTAGACCTCCCGTTGTTCCAAAACCCCGGGCAGTCATGACACCACCGAGCAGGTTCTGCTACCCAAACCAGGCTTCATGTCCCATCTTCATCCGAAGTCACCGGCTTGCCTGCTCTGGTAGACTCAAATTCCTGAGCTATAGACTCAGCCCACTTTCCTGCCTCCTCCAGGTCCGTTATATTGAAAGGTATGACCCCCGTAGTGTATTCTGAGGCAAGCAGGCATAAGAAGGGAATGCACCACGCCTAGACTCCTCAGTTTGGTGCGGACCCCATCAAATTTCTTCTGCCAAGCTTTCGTGGCATAAGACAGATCAGAGAAATTGTGTACGGTAGTGCCGTTATAATTAAGGCATTCTGTGTCTCTAGAAGCTTTCAGGATGATATCCCTTGTTCCCATGCCATGTGTAACCAGCAAGATCGTGAGGGGTAGATCAGACTGAGCTGCTGCTGCCAGGGAGAAATTCGATAAGCTAAATGTGAGGAAGTGTCTGGTTCCAAATTTAAAGCTCCTGGTAGCCAGTGTTTCAGAAAGTCTAAGATGTCTTCACCCTCTGAATTTTCAAGAAAACCCACGAGCCGCATGTTGGAGGCACGATTTGAATTCTCAAAAGCCTCCAGACTGTATTTCAGTTGCGAGTTTTTTGCGTTCTGCCCATAATGTAGATAAAAATTACATCAGTCTGTGCAGCTCGATGTGAGGAGTCAGAGGCTGTAACTTTTGCCTGAATCCACTCACTCAAAATATGTTTTTTATTAATAAAATTTCCAATCTAGATGCTGCTGGAAGTGCATCTACGCAGCAGGCATGCTCAACAGCGCCCCCCTGTAACTTTATTTTTTACTGAAACAACAGTGCACAATACAAAAATAATATGCAGTTCAAGGGTTCATCGAGTCCACAGTGTGTTATCTACAATCGTGTTTACTACTTGACATTATATCAAGGATGGCTGGCAGGCCCAAAACGGGATGCAAGTCAGATGTTATAGAATTTAGGATGAAAGGGAGGGCTGGGCTGGGCTGCCCCCAGATACAGACTCTGAGTACTTCTATGAGAGGGCTCTCTAGGAATCATTAAGGTCTCAGCTGTTTTACGCCTTCATGGCACACCATTTTGGTCATGGTTCACTAGGTACATTATCTATCAGGTCCAACTAGACATACATTGCTTATGCCTGTCATTCAAAGCAAAAGTAATGCGTTTCATAAAAATATCTTATTTACCAGCTCTCTCCAGTCTGCAATAGGTGGGGGGAGCATTTTTCCAACCACTGGCATGTGATATTCTTTTCCCCATTGCAGTCATTATACCTAACAGGTAATTAACACCGATATCATTCATACCTTTTGGGAAAACCAGTAGGAGACATCATTTTGGGGTCACAATATCTGCTGTTGCAGCACTTCCCTCAGCTCCTTTTCTAAGTTTTGTAAATACTGCTTAAGCTCTGGGCACCCCCACATTATGTGTCCATGATCTGTATTAGTCTCACCACAATGCCTCCAACACACTGCCAAACCTCCTGGTGTATAGTGTACTGTTATTCGGAGTGCGCAGAAATACTGAGGTTGGTGCTTCCATATGTACTCATGCAACCAGTGGGAACTAGTAATTTTATGTGCCTCCCTACAACCTAGGTGCCATTCTTCTGTACTAATACTGTCCTGTAAGTCCTCCCTCAAACGGTCTAGAGCCAACTCAAAATGTATTGTTAGTATAATCTGATACAGTGAGGATACCAGGTAAGAAATTATTCCTGTCCTACAGCTATACTATGAAGGAATCTACAAAAGGCGGCAACTTCAACATATCTTGCGCTGCCCTAGGTAGGGATTCAATAAAGTGCCTTGTCTGGAGAAAACTACAAAAATTCATTTGTGGGAGGTGACATTTTTCCTGAAGGACTGCAAAAGAGCTCAAGTGCCAATCGTGGTGTGCTCCACGGGCGGTGTGCCTTGCTCTAATAAATCGTATACAACAAACACTGAAGGTCAGCACTCACCCAACATCCTCCGCACAGAAGAAGCACCACACAGGAGGAGAATGGCCTCTAAAATATTTTATTTCTCTCCAGTAGTTCCACAGCAATCAGTAGAGAAATCCAGAATAAACAAGCAGGAAGCCGAGTAGCAGTTGTCACGGCGTCTGTCAACCTAATGTTTTGCCCCTCCCATCAGGGACTTCTCAATGATTGCTGTGGCACGACTGAACAGAAATAACATTTTTTATAGGTGATTCTCCTCCTGTTTGTTGCTTCTTCCGTGCAGAAGACGGGGGGGGGAGTGCTGACCTTTTTGAGTTCACTTTCTGTAAAACAGCTCATGGTTGCACCTTAAAAAAATGGATACAAATATTGTAAAGACTGCCTTCCCCACTGTCGCTATCTATGGTCATGCCTTACCGTTAGACAATGTTCTGCCAGACTCAGTGGACAAAAATAAGTACGGAAGGCAGCCAATTGGTGTTTCCATTTGACCACTCACCAGGCCCTTATCGTTATCACATACTGCTTCTGGCAGCAGATCTGGACACCTGTCTTCAGGAGCTGCCAGCACTGCTGCCCTTATTCTAAACGCTTGGTGCAGAAGGACTTGACTGACTGGTATGGCTGCCACTGTGTCTACTTCTATTCTTGAGGACCACAAAAGGAACTATAAATGGAACTCCTCTCTTGGGGGCATGGTTTTGCAGCCATCTTTGTCAAGAAATGTGACTGAGCTCTGGGTGACACTGGACTTCTCAGTCTTGACCACACAGACATCTGCTGTGGAGCCAAACAGATCCTTGCTGCAAATAGGGGAACTGTCATATATTGCTCGCTGTCTTGCAAGAAGAAGGAAATACAAAGTCACACCTGGCAGCATATGGTCACCGTAAGTGTCATAGCCCTTGTCGAAGCACTGACAGAACCAAAGGAAGCCTGCAGCTGATGCTTAGCAACTGCTCACCCTAAATTACCAGTGTTCATGAGGTCTTGCTAGTTGCCTCTGGGGGGGGGGGGCATACAGATGAGAGAGCTGTTCAAAGAGCTTATGTCCATATCTAGCCAACAAGATGGCACTGCTGGCCAGCCTAATGCCTAGGGATGCTTCTGCATAAACTCTGTAGTTAAGGTGGCCCCGCTTTTTGATTCCTTGTCTGGAGAACTCTGGAGTCTCTTCATATACTTTGACCTTCTGGAATACCATATATGTCATCAGATTTTCCAAGAATAGTGTTCAATGAACTCTGGGTACCCCTCCTAATAGAATCCACCCTCCAGGAGGGAATTTTAGGGCAGCTGGCACAAATCTTGAAATCACCAGACACTGAGCATAAGTCTTATTACTACAGAGGTAATGGGATACCCTCCCAAGAAGGATTCCTCCTTCTGAACCTTGTTCAGAGGACTATTTAAGCAGGGTTCGATTTTAACATTGTTCTACTAACTTTGTTTTTTTCTCTTTTAGATATTTCCTGAAGAAGATCTAAGGTCAAAATGTAGATTTTTAACTCTATTTTCTATTTTCAGCATGCATTTAAAATAACCATTTTGTATTGTTTTACTAGCCCAAAACCTAGTGTAAATTGGCCAGGGCTAATGCAGCTAACCCTCTACTTGTCCGACTTGACTAGTGCAGGTTTTCCATGGCTGTTAATAAAGTTAAAAATGTCCCTACTTTAGCAGCCTCTAGTCCTCATGATAATCTCACTAAGTGTTGCAGACGGCCCAGTGTTATTAACACCTCATAAAGAGCTGGTGTTATCTGGCAGTTCAAGAGGGGGAATCCCACAAAAGGCTCAATGTGAGTCATTATCACTCCACTGTTAGAACTTTCAGCTAGTGTCCAGGGTGTGATAAAGGGTAGAAGCTGTTAAGTCACTAGCTTCCAGTTTTCTGACTATGTCTCTAGCTGACAATTTGTCCCACATTATTAAGACCAGTGCTACTCATTGCCCTACATTTGGAGTATCTGTATCCAACATTTCAGTGGAAAAAAATGCTAAGAGGCATACAGTGTCTACTCTGCAGGTAGTGTGTTTTAGCTCAGCCTCACCATAGCATCTTGCTCCCTCTCCCCTTCCAGTCTGTCAACTCTGTACCTTCCCCACATTTTCTTACATTTTCTGTGCCTGTATCCAGCATCTCAGTGACAAAATGCTAAGAGGTCTGCTCTGCAGGTGGTGGTTTTTATCCCAACCCTGTCATAGCTGCGCCTTCTCCCTTCCAAATCTCTCTACTCTGTACTTTCCCTGGATGCTTCTGCAGACAGTAGTCTGAAATGACTATCCATAGACTCATAGCTGCCATTACTGGCAAGTGTAGGGGGTCCCCAGCTCTTCTAAATGGACCATGCCAGCCAACACCATCCATACAGTCCCACCCTTATCCTACCCAGCATGTCATTTCATCCTAAAAACAAAGCTTTAGAGCATGTATGGAGCAAAATACCTTAATAAAACACATAATTTAAAACATTAAAATGAGCATTCCGTCGGATTCGGGAGTGCACAACTGTGGAGGCATTCAAGCAGGCGTTAAAGACTTATTTGTGGCTTCAAGTTTTTAACAATTGAATTTGTTGACTAAATTATGGATATTTGTATGAT
The DNA here is from genome assembly GCA_016271365.2 of Neoceratodus forsteri. NCBI lineage: Eukaryota > Metazoa > Chordata > Ceratodontiformes > Ceratodontidae > Neoceratodus > Neoceratodus forsteri. The sequence goes on along the minus strand of CM057458.1, from coordinate 1,392,877,131 downwards.
TTTATTGAATATGTTATGATTTTATTATGGTTGTTTTAAAACGTGAGGCGTCTAGGTTTTGGATAAGGCGCCATACAAATAAATTTTATTATTATTATTATTATTCCTGGGGCGCACAGATCATCCTATATAGAAACAGAGGTAGCATAGTATCAGGTCTGTGTACTGTTCACCCTGCCTGGTGAAAGGAGAATGTTTTAAAATAAAATTATTATTGCTGGGGCATAGCATGTTAAATTCAATACTTTTGAAATTAAAAATGTCGTAAAGTTTTCTTTTTCCCAAGATCCTTAGATTTGTGTAGCGCCTCCCCACAGAAATCCTAGATGTGCTCCTGGCTCACCTGACATTGTACAAAAACTTCCAAAAGTGCCGTGCTCCAGTTGAGCACAGGGTGGTAGCAGAGTGTCTTTCTCTGCCTGACTCTATTCATTGCCCTGTGGGTGGTGGTGAGAGTGTGGTAAGGTGCATGATGATGCCAGCTATTGTGTGTGCAGAGCTAGGTCTGGTTGACTGAACATTTGCTGCTGTGTTATCCTCTGGTTTGGGGTGTGCAGAAAGAGGAAGAGAGAGAGCCTTGGTACAAAACCATGCGGGGCACGCTGTGTGATGGCACTGCAGTCTTTTTCTGCTGGGGTCGGAAGCAATGTGGGAGCAGAATAAGTGTACAATAATCAGAGTATTTTCTTGGCTTGCATTTTTTCCTGTATGGGTGATCAAAATTTACTATTACAATGGTGGGCTAGTGCAACCATCTGAGGGCCAGTGCAATTTTGAATCAACTTGTCCTGCTGGCTAGTGCAAAGAAAAGTTAAGGCTGACCCCTGTATTTAAGGCTGAGGGCATTTTGTCAAGGAGCAAAAAGAAACAGGACCAACTGCTTGATGAGGCGGCCCGACCTGAGTAGGAACTATCTGTGTCTCAATCAGAGGAACTCTCTACAGCTAAGTACCTGTTATAATCAGAGTTTGGGTGGAGTCCATCTAAATGCCTCCCAAGTGAGTGGACCACCTGTTTGGTTGGGGTGACCCCAACTGACAGGACCCTACCAGGGAAAGATGTAGCCTTGCTAGCTGCCGTGGTAAAATACCCCATCCAGGGTAGAGGGACAACATGTGCCAGCTGAGGAGCTGGCTGTGCAGGGCTGATATCAATCAAACTGGCAGTTACAGAAAGGGCTCCCCAGGGTCGGCCAGAGTGCATGTCTACAACTGATAGGCCTGACATAGTGAATAACAGCAGCCCCAGATCCACTGTTGCCACTTGGCTCAACCACACAGTTGATGGGCTCAACGGCAATAGTGGGAACTCGACCAGGACAATCTTGAATACCCATGGTGTCAACGCTGAAATCGGGAACTGGTCTGCAATCCCGATCTGTTCCACCCACACGGTCAACTAACATGGGGCTTGGTCTGGACTGGATTCACCTGCCAAACTAGAAGTCCAACAGGGATTAGTTAGACAAGTAGCTCCTCTGGAGATGGGATAACGTTCGGTTTCACTAGCAGGTGGCCTGTCAGAGCAGCACCAGTTGGACCTGATCCATCCACCTCAGTGTCAGGGTATGAACAAATTGGAGTCAAACTGGTTCAGGCTGCAAAGTTTGCAGGGTGTTAATGCGTAACATTATACTGCAGGCATCTGCAAGATTGCCCACCCAGACTTTGACCACTTCTGACAACTCAACCAGTTTACTGATCAGTACTGAAATGCATGGCTCTTCTGATGGAAGCTCTGCAGACAAGCCAGGCTGGTCCACTGACAGTTCAACCACCTTAGAGGTGAAAGATGTGGTACAGGCTTCAGCTGAGGAAACTGAAATTGGTCCCCCAAGCAGCTCTATTTGACAAGTGTCTTCTGTTCTTGTGCCTGTGGCAAAATACTTTACATAGTAACAATGTCAGTTACCATAGTGACCTGTACTTTCTTTTGGCCAGTATATATTTTGTACAGCCACCACAGGAGCGAATCCCATTTGTTTTCTTTAAACACCCCAAAATTCCAGAAAAAATGTTCCACAATTACGTCTGTCCCAAAAACTGCAGAAAAAGATTAACTCTAAGACCCAAATTGCGAGTAGAGTTTTCTGAATTTTGTAGACCAAGACTTAATTGCATAAAACTTTTTAAGCAATTTAGAGACAGGCTGCTACACAAAACAAACCCAGATATTTGGGCCGAGATTTCAGTTTGGTTAGTAAGATTTCTGAATCGTGGTCCAAGTGACCACCTAGCAAAAACATTAATGCAGAACATGGCATGTGGCATCTTGGAAGCGACTCTTCATTACAGTAGACGAACAGAAGCAAGTCTGACTACAGCAATTCCATGAACTCCAGGAAGAGCTCCTGTGAATCCGGCTGTTCAGTTGTCATTTGAAGGTCCCCTTCTAAAAAGTCAATGACAGGGACATCTTTGACCATGAGACTCTCCTGCTCTATGGCCTTTGCCAGGAGCTGGGTATAAAACTGAGTGGCTAAGCCTGCCCCAACAGATGGGTCTTAGCCAGACCCCGACCCCCCTTCAGCATCCAAGCCAGATGATCCTCAGTGGACAGTAGCTGTAACATAAGACACAAATGGCAATTACTCACATTTTAAGGCCTAGACAGTGCATGCAAACATCATGCCCGTCTGTGACCGAGAAAGAATACTTGCAACTTAAACCCATTTTTTTTCTGCTGGTCAAGTGGATAGACGGAGAAGGGAGAGACACAGTGTACAGTGTACAGAATGAGTTGCTGGAAAAATCAAATGGTTGAAAACAGACAAAAATTAGCCTGAAAACCACAAAAACCTCAATCACATTCAGAAGATGTGAAGGAGGTGATCTGTCTTTTCTAGAGGAAAGAAAGATCTGAGAGCAGTGGCCCTGGGGCCAAAGCTGAAGGACATCTAGCTGTGTGGTAGGAGGAGTCAAGCTTCGGTGCTGCATCATGCTCAGTGGATACTGCCTAAGTGGAGATAGTGAACTGAATCTAGGTAGATAGGCTATTTAATATGCAGCTTATTCATCAAGATTTGCACACAGCACGCTACTCATGGTGCAATGCACTAGGGCACATTGCACAAGTCTGTAATTTTTTTAGGGCTGTGCACAGAAATAATTTCTGATATTTGTATTTGCACTTGTGTCTGGTTATTTTCATTCTGGCAAAAGAGTGAGAGTTTGGGAGGTATCAATGCAATATTCAGAGTTATCAGTAAAGTATACATTCATGAGTGGTCGTCATCACATGTGGATCACACCAGTCTTAGCCAGCGTCTAATAGTACGCTATATGGCGTACTCAAATACACATATTTAAGAGTGATATTTCTAAAAAGTGCAGAATGTGTGTATATTTGTCACAAATAGTACTTGTTTCACACAGCACTAGCATTTTGTAATACTCTTTTCTTATTACTATTTCCCCTGCATCTGTACCAGGCCCACATTCAGTGTCCTGTAAGCCTCTTCTAATTTTGAAAAATGTGGTATTTTTTAAAGTAACTTTCCTGTCTCTGGAGACTGTACAAGTGGCACAGATGTAGCAAAGACCCTGGTTTACAAGCTCTCAGGTTTTCTGCTCTGGCTGGAGGTCCTCAACTTCCATGAAAGTAGGGTTTGAACACCTGGCATCCCCCCTCCCCCCCAGTCAATACAGAGCAGCACTGGTGCCAGTGGTGAAGACAGCCTCTTGACTGCAGGACAAGGTGACAGTAGTAGTAACAGTAGTACCAGCAGTAATAGTAGTGGTGTTTTATTTTGTACAGCGCCCTTCTAGAACCAAGAGTGCTTAAAAATATCTTACAAATATTACAAATTAATGAACACATGTATAGCAGCAAACATGGGACACTATAAGATAAAGTGCAATGACTTACCAAGAACACAGTTCATATAGAAAGCCTCCTTTGGAAGGCATGCCTCCAGAGATGTCCGTGGAGTCTACCTTTAAATGAGAAAACTAGTGGGGCACATCAAATGTCTTGCAGAAGAGCATTCCACAATGCAAGAATACACTGCAAAGGCTCCATCTCCCACTGATTTGAAGCAAGAGGGTGGAACACAGAGCAGACCCTGCTGTGACACTTTAGTTTTAGAAGGTCTGAGTGGAGACTGATGCTCACAGTGGTACAGAGGTCCGTGTTTAAGGACTTTGCAGGTTAAGGTACGTACCTTGTAATCAATGCGTCACCTGACAGGCAGCCAGCCAGCCCAGCATATGCATGAAATTAGTAGTATGACCTGACCTCAGCGTGATGGTTAGAAGCTTTGCTGGTATATTCTGGATCAGCTGGAGATAGCATTGACTACAGGGTAAGCGCGTATAGAGTCCACCACAGTACTGCAGCATGGATGCCATAAAGGCCTGCATCAGCATCCTCATATCTGCAGGGACAAGTAAGACATGCAATCTGGACATGTTCCTGAGATGGTAAAAGCAGGTCTTGCCGACCTTGAGCATTAGCTCCTGTAATGGGGGGCTTGAGGAAAATGGAATTTTGCCTCCACATAAAAACTGAACAATATCTTATGACCACCTTCCCAAAATTCATCTCCGCTTACCTTCAGAATGCCGTCGCTGGTGATCCAACATGACGTCCTTCCTGTAGAACATTTTGCTGCAGATTAAACAGGCGAACTGCTTCTCACCATGCTTTTTCTTATGCTTTGAGAGGTTGCTGTTTGTAGAGAAAAATCGGAAGCACATCTCACACTGGAAGGTCTTATTATCTGAGCCCAAACAAACGAGAACCAAGAAAGGAAAGGTTAACTCTGCCAGCATTGAAGCCTGGTACAGTACAAACTTTTCCATCTAATTAAAGCCAAACATTCAGTTATTCTATTTTAACCAGTGTGATGCTCACTGCAGAAACATATTTGGTTGTGGCAGCTGTTCTGTGTCAGTTTGATGAATATTAAAGCAATGGGAAAGATGCACTGGAGACTGAAGTGAATGCTGAGTGACGCAGTACAGCACACTTCACACAGATCTACTAATGCAATTCGGTTCTAACCTGCAGAACAATGTGGTGACAGACACTCCACACAGAGCTAATAACACATCTCCACCAATCCATCAAATAACTGCACTACCGGACATTCCACACTCATCTACATGCTGCTCCACCTAGCCAGCAAATAACTACAGCAATGGACATTCCACACTCATCTACAATGCAAGTCCACCTATCCAGCAAATATCTGCAGCACTGAACGTTCCACACTCATCCATAATGCAACTCCACCTATCCAGCAGATAACTGCAGCACTGGACATTCCACACTCATCTACAATGCAACTCCACCTGTCCAAAAATAACTGCAGCACTGGACATTCCACACTCATCTACAATGCAACTCCACCTATCCAGCAAATATCTGCAGCACTGGACATTCCACACTCATCTACAATGCAACTCCACCTATCCAGCAGATAACTGCAGCACTGGACATTCCACACTCATCTACAATGCAACTCCACCTATCCAGCAGATAACTGCAGCACTGGACATTCCATACTCATCTACAATGCAACTCCGCCTATCCAGCAAATAACTGCAGCACTGAACATTCCACGCTCATCTACAATGCAACTCCGCCTATCCAGCAGAAAACTGCAGCACTGAACATTCCACGCTCATCTACAATGCAACTCCGCCTATCCAGCAGATAACTGCAGCACTGAACATTCCACGCTCATCTACAATGCAACTCCGCCTATCCAGCAAATAACTGCAGCACTGAACATTCCACACTCATCTACAATGCAACTCCGCCTATCCAGCAAATAACTGCAGCACTGAACATTCCACACTCATCTACAATGCAACTCCGCCTATCCAGCAAATAACTGCAGCACTGAACATTCCACACTCATCTACAATGCAACTCCGCCTATCCAGCAAATAACTGCAGCACTGGACATTCCACACTCATCTACAATGCAACTCCGCCTATCCAGCAAATAACTGCAGCACTGGACATTCCACACTCATCTACAATGCAACTCCACCTATCCAGCAGATAAGTGCAGCACTGGACATTCCACACTCATCTACAATGCAACTCCACCTATCCAGCAGATAAGTGCAGCACTGGACATTCCACACTCATCTACAATGCAACTCCACCTATCCAGCAGATAAGTGCAGCACTGGACATTCCACACTCATCTACAATGCAACTCACCTATCCAGCAGATAAGTGCAGCACTGGACATTCCACACTCATCTACAATGCAACTCCACCTATCCAGCAGATAAGTGCAGCACTGGACATTCCACACTCATCTACAATGCAACTCCACCTATCCAGCAGATAAGTGCAGCACTGGACATTCCACACTCATCTACAATGCAACTCCACCTATCCAGCAGATAAGTGCAGCACTGGACATTCCACACTCATCTACAATGCAACTCCACCTATCCAGCAGATAAGTGCAACTGGACATTCCACACTCATCTACAATGCAACTCCACTCTATCCAGCAGATAAGTGCAGCACTGGACATTCCACACTCATCTACAATGCAACTCCACCTATCCAGCAGATAAGTGCAGCACTGTACATTCCACACTCATCTACAATGCAACTCCACCTATCCAGCAGATATCTGCAGCACTGTACATTCCACACTCATCAACAATGCAACTCCACCTATCCAGCAGATATCTGCAGCACTGAACATTCCACACTCATCTACAGTGCAACTCCACCTATCCAGCAGATATCTGCAGCACTGGACATTCCACACTCATCTACAATGCAACTCCACCTATCCAGCAAATAACTGCAGCACTGGACATTCCACACTCATCTACAATGCAACTCCACTATCCAGCAAATAACTGCAGCACTGAACATTCCACACTCATCTACAATGCAACTCACCTATCCAGCAAATAACTGCAGCACTGGACATTCCACACTCACCTACAATGCAACTCCACCTATCCAGCAAATAACTGCAGCACTGGACATTCCACACTCATCTACAATGCAACTCCACCTATCCAGCAGATAACTGCAGCACTGGACATTCCACACTCATCTACAATGCAACTCCACCTATCCAGCAGATAACTGCAGCACTGGACATTCCACACTCATCTACAATGCAACTCCACCTATCCAGCAGATAACTGCAGCACTGGACATTCCACACTCATCTACAATGCAACTCCACCTATCCAGCAGATAACTGCAGCACTGGACATTCCACACTCATCTACAATGCAACTCACCTATCCAGCAAACAACTGCAGCACTGGACATTCCACACTCATCTACAATGCAACTCACCTATCCAGCAAACAACTGCAGCACTGAATATTCCACACTCATCTACAATGCAACTCCGCCTATCCAGCAAACAACTGCAGCACTGAACATTCCACACTCATCTACAATGCAACTCCGCCTATCCAGCAAACAACTGCAGCACTGAACATTCCACACTCATCTACAACGTAACTCCGCCTATCCAGCAAACAACTGCAGCACTGAACATTCCACACTCATCTACAACGCAACTCCACCTATCCAGCAAACAACTGCAGCACTGAACATTCCACACTCATCTACAACGCAACTCCACCTATCCAGCAGATAACTGCAGCACTGAACATTCCACACTCATCTACAACGCAGCTCCACCTATCCAGCAGATAACTGCAGCACTGAACATTCCACACTCATCTACAACGCAACTCCACCTATCCAGCAGATAACTGCAGCACTGAACATTCCACACTCATCTACAACGCAACTCCACCTATCCAGCAGATAACTGCAGCACTGGACATTCCACACTCATCTACAACGCAACTCCACCTATCCAGCAGATAACTGCAGCACTGGACATTCCACACTCATCTACAACGCAACTCCACCTATCCAGCAGATAACTGCAGCACTGGACATTCCACACTCATCTACAACGCAACTCCACCTATCCAGCAGATAACTGCAGCACTGACATTCCACACTCATCTACAACGCACTCCACCTATCCAGCAGATAACTGCAGCACTGGACATTCCACACTCATCTACAACGCAATCCACCTATCCAGCAGATAACTGCAGCACTGGACATTCCACACTCATCTACAACGCAACTCCACCTATCCAGCAGATAACTGTAGCACTGGACATTCCACACTCATCTACAACGCAATTCCACCTATCCAGCAGATAACTGCAGCACTGGACATTCCACACTCATCTACAATGCAACTCCGCCTATCCAGCAAATAACTGCAGCACTGGACATTCCACACTCATCTACAATGCAACTCCGCCTATCCAGCAAATAACTGCAGCACTGGACATTCCACACTCATCTACAATGCAACTCCACCTATCCAGCAGATAAGTGCAGCACTGGACATTCCACACTCATCTACAATGCAACTCCACCTATCCAGCAGATAAGTGCAGCACTGGACATTCCACACTCATCTACAATGCAACTCCACCTATCCAGCAGATAAGTGCAGCACTGGACATTCCACACTCATCTACAATGCAACTCCACCTATCCAGCAGATAAGTGCAGCACTGGACATTCCACACTCATCTACAATGCAACTCCACCTATCCAGCAGATAAGTGCAGCACTGGACATTCCACACTCATCTACAATGCAACTCCACCTATCCAGCAGATAAGTGCAGCACTGGACATTCCACACTCATCTACAATGCAACTCCACCTATCCAGCAGATAAGTGCAGCACTGGACATTCCACACTCATCTACAATGCAACTCCACCTATCCAGCAGATAAGTGCAGCACTGACATTCCACACTCATCTACAATGCAACTCCACCTATCCAGCAGATAAGTGCAGCACTGTACATTCCACACTCATCTACAATGCAACTCCACCTATCCAGCAGATAAGTGCAGCACTGTACATTCCACACTCATCTACAATGCAACTCCACCTATCCAGCAGATAAGTGCAGCACTGTACATTCCACACTCATCTACAATGCAACTCCACCTATCCAGCAGATATCTGCAGCACTGAACATTCCACACTCATCTACAATGCAACTCCACCTATCCAGCAAATAACTGCAGCACTGGACATTCCACACTCATCTACAATGCAACTCCACCTATCCAGCAAATAACTGCAGCACTGGACATTCCACACTCATCTACAATGCAACTCCACCTATCCAGCAAATAACTGCAGCACTGGACATTCCACACTCATCTACAATGCAACTCCACCTATCCAGCAAATAACTGCAGCACTGGACATTCCACACTCATCTACAATGCAACTCACCTATCCAGCAAATAACTGCAGCACTGAACATTCCACACTCATCTACAATGCAACTCACCTATCCAGCAAATAACTGCAGCACTAGACATTCCACACTCATCTACAATGCAACTCACCTATCCAGCAGATAACTGCAGCACTGGACATTCCACACTCATCTACAATGCAACTCCACCTATCCAGCAGATAACTGCAGCACTGGACATTCCACACTCATCTACAATGCAACTCCACCTATCCAGCAGATAACTGCAGCACTGGACACTCATCTACAATGCAACTCCACCTATCCAGCAGATAACTGCAGCACTGGACATTCCACACTCATCTACAATGCAACTCCACCTATCCAGCAGATAACTGCAGCACTGGACATTCCACACTCATCTACAATGCAACTCCACCTATCCAGCAGATAACTGCAGCACTGGACATTCCACACTCATCTACAATGCAACTCCACCTATCCAGCAGATAACTGCAGCACTGGACATTCCACACTCATCTACAATGCAACTCCACCTATCCAGCAAACAACTGCAGCACTGGACATTCCACACTCATCTACAATGCAACTCACCTATCCAGCAAACAACTGCAGCACTGGACATTCCACACTCTACAATGCAACCCACCTATCCAGCAAACAACTGCAGCACTGAACATTCCACACTCATCTACAATGCAACTCCGCCTATCCAGCAAACAACTGCAGCACTGAACATTCCACACTCCTCTACAATGCAACTCCGCCTATCCAGCAAACAACTGCAGCACTGAACATTCCACACTCCTCTACAATGCAACTCCGCCTATCCAGCAAACAACTGCAGCACTGAACATTCCACACTCCTCTACAATGCAACTCCGCCTATCCAGCAAACAACTGCAGCACTGAACATTCCACACTCCTCTACAATGCAACTCCGCCTATCCAGCAAACAACTGCAGCACTGAACATTCCACACTCCTCTACATTGCAACTCCGCCTATCCAGCAAACAACTGCAGCACTGAACATTCCACACTCCTCTACAACGTAACTCCATCTATCCAGCAAACAACTGCAGCACTGAACATTCCACACTCATCTACAACGCAACTCCACCTATCCAGCAGATAACTGCAGCACTGAACATTCCACACTCATCTACAACGCAACTCCACCTATCCAGCAGATAACTGCAGCACTGAACATTCCACACTCATCTACAACGCAACTCCACCTATCCAGCAGATAACTGCAGCACTGAACATTCCACACTCATCTACAACGCAACTCCACCTATCCAGCAGATAACTGCAGCACTGAACATTCCACACTCATCTACAACGCAACTCCACCTATCCAGCAGATAACTGCAGCACTGGACATTCCACACTCATCTACAACGCAACTCCACCTATCCAGCAGATAACTGCAGCACTGGACATTCCACACTCATCTACAACGCAACTCCACCTATCCAGCAGATAACTGCAGCACTGGACATTCCACACTTATCTACAACGCAACTCCACCTATCCAGCAGATAACTGCAGCACTGGACATTCCACACTTATCTACAACGCAACTCCACCTATCCAGCAGATAACTGCAGCACTGGACATTCCACACTCATCTACAACGCAACTCCACCTATCCAGCAGATATCTGCAGCACTGGACATTCCACACTCATCTACAGTGCAACTCCACCTATCCAGCAGATATCTGCAGCACTGGACATTCCACACTCATCTACAGTGCAACTCCACCTATCCAGCAGATAACTGCAGCACTGGACATTCCACACTCATCTACAGTGCAACTCCACCTATCCAGCAGATAACTGCAGCACTGGACATTCCACACTCATCTACAATGCAACTCCACCTATCCAGCAGATAAGTGCAGCACTGGACATTCCACACTCATCTACAATGCAACTCCACCTATCCAGCAGATAAGTGCAGCACTGTACATTCCACACTCATCTACAATGCAACTCCACCTATCCAGCAGATATCTGCAGCACTGAACATTCCACACTCATCTACAATGCAACTCCACCTATCCAGCAAATAACTGCAGCACTGAACATTCCACACTCATCTACAATGCAACTCCACCTATCCAGCACAATAACTGCAGCACTGGACATTCCACACTCATCTACAATGCAACTCCACCTATCCAGCAAATAACTGCAGCACTGGACATTCCACACTCATCTACAATGCAACTCCACCTATCCAGCAAATAACTGCAGCACTGGACATTCCACACTCATCTACAATGCAACTCCACCTATCCAGCAAATAACTGCAGCACTGGACATTCCACACTCATCTACAATGCAACTCACCTATCCAGCAAATAACTGCAGCACTGAACATTCCACACTCATCTACAATGCAACTCACCTATCCAGCAAATAACTGCAGCACTAGACATTCCACACTCATCTACAATGCAACTCCACCTATCCAGCAAATAACTGCAGCACTGGACATTCCACACTCATCTACAATGCAACTCCACCTATCCAGCAGATAACTGCAGCACTGGACATTCCACACTCATCTACAATGCAACTCCACCTATCCAGCAGATAACTGCAGCACTGGACATTCCACACTCATCTACAATGCAACTCCACCTATCCAGCAGATAACTGCAGCACTGGACATTCCACACTCATCTACAATGCAACTCCACCTATCCAGCAGATAACTGCAGCACTGGACATTCCACACTCATCTACAATGCAACTCCACCTATCCAGCAGATAACTGCAGCACTGGACATTCCACACTCATCTACAATGCAACTCCACCTATCCAGCAGATAACTGCAGCACTGGACATTCCACACTCATCTACAATGCAACTCCACCTATCCAGCAAACAACTGCAGCACTGGACATTCCACACTCATCTACAATGCAACTCCACCTATCCAGCAAACAACTGCAGCACTGAACATTCCACACTCATCTACAATGCAACTCACCTATCCAGCAAACAACTGCAGCACTGAACATTCCACACTCCTCTACAATGCAACTCCGCCTATCCAGCAAACAACTGCAGCACTGAACATTCCACACTCCTCTACAATGCAACTCCGCCTATCCAGCAAACAACTGCAGCACTGAACATTCCACACTCCTCTACAATGCAACTCCGCCTATCCAGCAAACAACTGCAGCACTGAACATTCCACACCCACCTACAATGCAACTCCACCTATCCAGCAAACAACTGCAGCACTGAACATTCCACACTCTCTACAATGCAACTCCACCTATCCAGCAGACAACTGCAGCACTGAACATTCCACACTCATCTACAACGCAACTCCACCTATCCAGCAGATAACTGCAGCACTGAACATTCCACACTCATCTACAACGCAACTCCACCTATCCAGCAGATAACTGCAGCACTGAACATTCCACACTCATCTACAACGCAACTCCACCTATCCAGCAGATAACTGCAGCACTGAACATTCCACACTCATCTACAACGCAACTCCACCTATCCAGCAGATAACTGCAGCACTGAACATTCCACACTCATCTACAACGCAACTCCACCTATCCAGCAGATAACTGCAGCACTGAACATTCCACACTCATCTACAACGCAACTCCACCTATCCAGCAGATAACTGCAGCACTGAACATTCCACACTCATCTACAACGCAACTCCACCTATCCAGCAGATAACTGCAGCACTGGACATTCCACACCATCTACAACGCAACTCCACCTATCCAGCAGATAACTGCAGCACTGGACATTCCACACTCATCTACAACGGAAGCTCCACCTATCCAGCAGATAACTGCAGCACTGGACATTCCACACTCATCTACAACGCAACTCCACCTATCCAGCAGATAACTGCAGCACTGGACATTCCACACTCATCTACAACGCAACTCCACCTATCCAGCAGATAACTGCAGCACTGGACATTCCACACTCATCTACAACGCAACTCCACCTATCCAGCAGATAACTGCAGCACTGGACATTCCACACTCATCTACAACGCAACTCCACCTATCCAGCAGATAACTGCAGCACTGGACATTCCACACTCATCTACAACGCAACTCCACCTATCCAGCAGATAACTGCAGCACTGGACATTCCACACTCATCTACAACGCAACTCCACCTATCCAGCAGACAACTGCAGCACTGGACATTCCACACTCATCTACAATGCAACTCCACCCATCCAGCAGACACCTGCAGCACTGGACATTCCACACTCATCTACAATGCAACTCCACCTATCCAGCAGACACCTGCAGCACTGGACATTCCACACTCATCTACAATGCAGCTCCACCTATCCAGCAGACAACTGCAGCACTGGACATTCCACACTCATCTACAATGCAACTCCACCTATCCAGCAGACAACTGCAGCACTGGTCATTCCACACTCATCTACAATGCAAATCCACCTATCCAGCAGATATCTGCAGCACTGGTCATTCCACACTCATCTACAGTGCAACTCCACCTATCCAGCAGATATCTGCAGCACTGGACATTCCACACTCATCTACAGTGCAACTCCACCTATCCAGCAGATATCTGCAGCACTGGACATTCCACACTCATCTACAGTGCAACTCCACCTATCCAGCAGATAACTGCAGCACTGGACATTCCACACTCATCTACAGTGCAACTCCACCTATCCAGCAGATAACTGCAACACTGGACATTCCACACTCATCTACAATGCAACTCCACCTATCCAGCAAAGAACTGCAACACTGGACATTCCACACTCATCTACAATGCAACTCCACCTATCCAGCAAATAACTGCAGCACTGAACATTCCACATTCATCTACAATGCAACTCCACCTATCCAGCAAATAACTGCAGCACTGGACATTCCACACTCATCTACAATGCAACTCCACCTATCCAGCAGATAACTGCAACACTGGACATTCCACACTCATCTACAATGCAAATCCACCTATCCAGCAGATAACTGCAGTGCAGGACAAGCCACACAGATCTATCAATACAAATCCATATTACCTGCATATCAGTGCACTGCAGGATGCTCCACACAGATCTGCCTGTGAAACTCCAACTAACCTGCAGATAACTGCAGTGCAGGACAAGCCACACAGATCTATCAATACAAATCCACATTACCCGCATATCAGTGCACTGCAGGATGCTCCACACAGATCTGCCTGTGAAACTCCACCTAACCTGCAGATAACTGCAGTGCAGGACAAGCCACACAGATCTATCAATACAAATCCACCCAACCTGCATATCAGTGCACTGAAGGATGCTCCACACAGATCTGCCCGTGAAACTCCAACTAACCTGGAGATCAGTGCAGCACAGGACAAAAAGACAGATATGCCACTCCCATACTGAAAAGAAGTTTGTTTTGTTAACATGCAAACAAACCTGTCAAACATATTTCAGACATATACATTTTATTGGTATTGTAGATATTTGCAAAATTCAATAAGATATGTCATACTTGACAGAAATATATAGTAAATATATATTTAATACAGTACATAGTTTTTGTTATACTGCAAAACAAATTGAGTTTTTTTTCTTACTTTGTAATGTTTTAAGGACTCCATAATGAACAATTCTTTTATTATGCAAGTGTAATTTTGCACTGTAAGTTCTACAACACGTGTATGTTAAACATATATTTCCAATATGAAGCTACGGAAACACGGTAAAGGAAGTGAGGGAGGGTGACCTAGCTAATGCTCTCCCTATACTGGTGACTGGCAGCAGTAAGATGGATGAAAACAATGTTGAGGTTCAAAAAGGAGTAGTGAAAGAGACAAGGGGGGGAAAGCTCTCAAGGTCTAAAAGCAATAGGAAAACTAAGGAGGAAAGGAGAACTGAAAGGAATGAAGGTGTAGGATCACAAAACATTAAAGAGGACCCAGAGCTAGTTGGAAGTGGGTCTGCTTTAATGCCAGGGGTCTGGCTAATAAAATCAGTGAGCTCCAAGCAGCGGTGGCAGACACGGATGCAGACCTCATAGCTATCACAGACACTTGAGCCACAAAAAATAATGATTGGGATTTGTCAATCCCAGGTTATACAATGTTTAGACAGGACAGAGGGAACAGCAAAGGGGGGGTTGGGATAGCCCTATATGTCAGGGAGGAATAGAGGCTGTGAGGATGGACACATCAGGAGAATCAAAGTGGAAACAGAGTCATTGTGGTTTCACCTTAAGGAGTCCTCAGGCAACAAAATACGGTTGTGGTGATCTACAGATCACCAGTACAAGGGGAACAAAGAGCTAAGGAGCTTTAGGAATCACTGGCAAGAGAAATGGTGGTGGTGGAGGGTGACCTGCACCTGCCGGATACTGACTGGGACATTCCAGTGGCCAACGGCACCAGAAGTCATATGCAGCAGAAATCAACAGTCAACTTTCAGATGTAAAACGCTACAGGCACTTAACTTTCAATACTACTGACCCCTTTAAAAGCACACTGTACAACACTGTTAAGGAAGCTCTGAGGGATGGGTTGACGATGATGAAGCACTATTCTCTAAAAACTGATTTCCCTTTCTCACCCACCCTCTACATGCTCCCTAAGGTCCACAAATATGTGAGAGACCCTCCTGGGCGACCTACAGTTTCTGGTGTTGGGTTGCTCAGTGAGGGTCTTTCCAGATGTGTGAACCATTTTTTTTAAACAACTTGTGGTCAAAGTCCCAAGCCATATAAGAGACACTATGGACCTCTTAAGTAAACTATAGGGCTTTGGCTGGTCTAAGAATCTCCGTTGGCTGGTGACTAATATTGCCTCACTGCATACTTGCATTAAACCCACAGAGGTATATTTAAACTCTCCCTCACTTTGGGCTAATCTTCTTATGGCATTTTTTAATTACTGCTAGAGCAGGCTGGATTTCCCTTCCACTTGGAAGGGTGCCACAATAGTCTCAATATTTAAAATGGGCGATAGAGATGATCCACATAAGTACAGGCCAATTTCCCTCTTAGATCATATGGGGAAGATTTTTTCTAGATTAATTCTGGATAGGTTTAGGGAACAACTTGTCAGGTTAGGGGATTTATCAGAATCACAGGCAGGTTTTCGAGCAGGCTACCATACCACAGATAACTGTTTTGTAATCAGGCACCGGTTTGAAAAATATATTACATTACGTAAACAAAAACTGTATGTAGCCTTTATAGACTTCAGCACTGCGTTTGATGCTATTTCACGAAATAAACTCTGGGAAACAATAAAGGATAATGGGTTTATACATTAAATTATTGCCATTATTAGGGAGTTATATACTTCTACCTGGGCTCAAGTCAAGCTTGGAACATCGGGACAGATTTCATCTACTTTTTCAACCAATATGGGAGTCAGACAGGGCAGTGTCCTTGCCTCAGTTTTGTTCTGTATTTATACTAATAAACTTCTGACAGAGTTAGAGAACTCACAAACTGATTCACCAAATGTTTTATGTAAATATTGTGCTGTTCTAGCATACACAGATGATCCCTAACACAGTCTGGGCTACAGGCCAAATTAAACATATTGGACAATTATGCCAAAGACTATAATCTGAAGGTTAATGAACAAAAAAGTCCGGAGGAGCCGATGTCCGGCTTACCGGAGTGACCCACAGTGGTAGGCCGCAAGCCTGTGGCCAAGCCAGGGGCGGAGGCCTCCAACTGCCCGGAGGTGCCCGCAAGGCCCGAGCGCGAGCCAGACAGGCGGGCCGATGCCCTCTCGGAAACCTCCAAGGCGGCCGTCGAGGAGCGATCCCCTGGAGGGGATGTTACCTGTGTCCCAGTGACTCTCAAGGGAGACGCGGTGGAGGAGCTCTTGTCCCGGTGCCTCTCCTTCTCCTTCTTCCGATGGCCTTTGGGGGAAGTGGACGCCTGCCTCAGTTTTTTGAGCTCCTTCTCCATTGAACTAATTTTCTTCTTCAGAATATGGGCTTCCAGGGATTGCTGCCGCCTTTTCCAGGTAGCCACGTTGACACTGAGGCAGTGCTGGCACTTCTCGACCGGGTGATCGGGACCTAGGCAGAACAGGCACAGGGAGTGGCCGTCCTTGTGCGGTAGTTGGGCGCCGCACGTATCGCACTTATTCTTGTGCTTGGAGGGTGTAGGGGACGACATACACCGACGATTGTACTGATGTTAGTCGAAAAAGCAATTATTTTCTGTAAAAAAACGGCGAAGGAAGGGCTGACGAAGCACAAACTATTCCGCGAGGCACTGCACAAGCTAACGGTGAGAAAGAACTGGAAGGTGGGCATCAGGGACCGCCCCTTTATACCGACATTTCCTGACGCCGGTCACCTGACGTGGGGGCGGTCCCTCACCAGGGACTGCTAGCTAGAAATTTTTCTGTGGGGTCCTGCCGCCTACCGGCGTCAGTCCTATATGTAATTACCTACTGCAAGAGCCTTCTCGAAGTAAGATCTGGAGTATAGGCAATAATCTGAAGGTTAATGAACAGCTGGCACACCATTGGTGGCTCAGTTTTACCTCCAGCTACCTACTACATAACAATGGGCACCATCGCTCTTCTACTAGGCCTGCTCTCGTTTACCCTTCTGGCTCAGGCCACCCCCCCCATCCTGTGCTCCCACCCTCCACCCGAGCATTTCTCCCAAGCCACCCCAAACAGCTCGGCCCCTCCCACCTTGGACCCCCAACTCCTCTGCATTCACCACCTACCAACATCCCCACTCCCTCTGCCCTCCTGGGCCCATCCTGGACCCACCTCTTCCTTGCCATACCTATCCTCCATGCCTTACCCATCCCCTGCACCCCTACTATCAGGACCTCACATCGGCACCACACTAAGGGTCCTTGTCGCCACCGTCCCCAAATTAGATTAATCACTCTATTCTTACTGCTCTCCGGGAATATACACCCAAACCCTGGACCTATGCCAACTAGCCCTCCCATATCCCACTCTGGAGCCAGTCTTGCATTGCATCACTGAACATATGCAGCCTTCTAAAGTAATCCGCCGCACTCCTGTGCTGGGTTGTACAACACCAACCTGATATTATTGTGTTAGTAGAGACCTGTCTCTCCAAAACAATCCTGACTCCGTTATTTCCACCCCCGGGATACACCCTGTTCAGGGAAGACCGAGTTGGTAAACGTGGTGGTGAGTGTGCAATCTACATGTGGGACACACTTATAAGCCAGGCGCTCCCTGCCCCCAAGCTTGACTATGGCGTCCAAGCCCTCACTTTAAAAATTACCCCTGACCCAGCCAAGGGCCCACTCTTCCTCATAGTCTCCTACATACCCCCAAGGAACCAGAACCCAGCGGTCCAGTCTCTCATTGACTACCTCACCGCCCTACCCACAAAGCTGAGCAACTAATCCTAGGTGACCTTAGCATCAATTGGCTTGGTACCACTGTCTCCCATACCAGGAACTCCTTTGCTGCCCTGGACATATCCCAGTTAGTCACCCAGCCCACTAGATTCAACCGGACAAGTGGCTCCAGCACCCTCTTAAACGTAATACTATCGAACCGCCCTCATAAAATCCGGGATATCAACGTCCTCCCCGACTCACTTAGTGATCACTCACCTGTCCTCTGTCTCTGGTCATCCTCCATACCGAAACCTGTGTCCCAGGCCACCTTGTGCCGGCACCTATGCCCCGGGGGTCTCAGAAAACTAAAACTGCATCTAGCACAACTGGACTGGTCCCCCATCCTTCACGCCCCTGATATTGACTCTGCCCTAGACCTCTTCACCAATGCCTTCAGAAAGGCCTGTGACCTTTTCGCCCCCCACACCAGAACCCATACTAAAAAACAAAATGCTGCATGGATCTCCCCAGCTCTTATCCAAAAACTTAAGCATAGGGATAATCTCTGGCACATCGCTATCAAATCAAGCAAGCTGGCTGATAGACAAGCCTACAACTTGGCATGTAATCAGTGCACCTGGGCCACTAGATGGGCCAAGGCAGAGCACTATCAGACCACCCTCACATCCACCTGGGGATTCCGCCGAACTTTCTGGGACAGCATGAAAGAGCTTAATGGGAAGACCCTCTCCCCCCCCCACCGTCCCAGCTCTCTATTGATGGCACCGTCACTACAGACCCAACTCGCATAGCTGATTACCTCAGTACTACCTTCTCTGACCTAATCTGTCCTCCCAAACAACTTTTTTGACCCAATCCCCACCTCTACCCCCCCTGCCTTGGATCGCCCTCCTTTCTACCTGCACACTATATCCCCCCACGTAGGCAGGCCGCACCTGCTAAAAGCCCTTGGTAGCAACAAACCCAGCTGTGACCCCCTAGACTCCAGGATCCTCTGCCTGGTCTTGGATGTTGTCCTAGTCCCCCTTACAGACCTATTAAACCGGCCTCTATGCCTCGGTCAGTTTCCCAGTGCTTGTAAATCGGTCAAAATCACCCCTAAACATAATAGTGGAGATCGGTCCGCGCCTAACAACTACCGGGCTGATCTCTATCCTCCCCAGCTCTCTAAAGCCCTAGAAAAAATAGTGCCTATTCAACTCTCTGACTACCTGGTCAAATATGACATAATGTGCCCAGAACAACATGGCTTCCACCCAGGACACAGTACCACTACTGCTCTCCTGGAGTTCTCTCAATACCTGCACTCTGCTCTTGACTCTGGCAACCTTGCTGGTGCAGTGTTCATAGACCTCTGCAAGGCTTTTGACACTGTTTGTCACCCCCTCCTGCTCGACTCCCTCCACCAACTCGGCTTTTCCGCTGGTCCTCTTGCCTGGTTCTCTAGCTACCTCTCTGCTAGATCCCAGTGTGTGAAGATTAATGGCTCCCTGTCCAATACCCGGCCCGTTCGTTCTGGGGTACCCCAGGGCAACATTCTGGGCCCTGTACTTTTCAGCCTCTACCTCAACACTCTCCCCAGCTCCTGCACAGGAAAAATGCTCCTCTATACCGATGATGCAGTTCTCTTTGCCTCCCACCCCGATCCCTCTTCTCTCCAGGTATCCTTCCAGCACACCTACAACCAAGCTGAAAAGTGGTTCCTTGACCACTGACTTATCATTAACCTAAAGAAAACTAAGTCAATGCTCTTCTCCCATCACCAAAACAAGGCCAAGAATGCCCCCTCTTCATTCTCCCCAGCACTCTGCACCCCCTGGAGCAAGTGACCTCTTACAAATATCTAGCAATCACTTTCGACTCGGCTCTCACCTTCCACACCCACATCAGTGCCCTATCCACCGCCATAAATTCTCGGATAGGCCTAGTATACCATCATAGAGATTGTCTCCCCCAAGCTGCCCTCCAGCTGGCCATCACCTCTTCCGTCCTGTTGCTAGTGGACTATGGCTCGCCCATTTACGCTGCGGCGGACAATACTGCCTTGACTAAAATCCAGCTCTCAATCAATAAGGCCTGCAGGCTCCTGACCGGAGCCGCTGTCCGAACTAACACTTGCCTGCTGTACTCCACCACCAACCTGCTCACCTTTGAGGAGCGTCTGCCCTACAGACCTGCCTACTCGCCAAAAATCTCTTTCTAGGGCTCTTCTCGGGGCCCTCCCTCCCTACAGCGTGCGTCCTTGTCTGTTGCCACCCGTAGCTCTGTCAAGGCCACCTTTCTGGTGCCCAGAACCAAGACCTCGCTAGCCCAGAGGTCCTTCCATTACCACGCCCCTGCTTGGTTCATCTCCCTCCCACCCTGCATCACTGACATTGCCAAAATTGGTCCCTTCAAAAATCGCCCTCCGTAACCATCTCTTCAATGCTCGTTGCTGTAGATGCACCTAATTAATTCCACTGTGGGATCCTCCTGTCAGGCCTCCCTGACTTTGACAACGCCTCCGGACAGCCTATCCTCGCCTCCCTCCCACCTCCCACTCCCATCCCTACCTCCACCTTCTCCAGGTATTATCTAGGTATGTCCAGGGCTGTACCCCCAATGTAACTCTTGGGTACCTTGTCTATGACTGTCACTTATTACAAGTAACATTATTATGTAACCTATGTGTACTCTATGTTTAATGTTCTGCACCTGTACAGTTCTCATTGTTGTAACCACACTATGTAACTCTGTCTAACCCCCTGCGACAAGGTGCCTTTGTACATGAGTCCATGACTCAAACATTGTAAATCCGACTTTTCTAATAAATAAATAAATAAAAAGCTGGCTACAGTAAAGGATTATACCTGTTTAGATCTGCAGCTTTCGAGTGATTGAAAATAGACCAAGCATACACAAAAATTAATCCCTAAATAAAAAAAAAAACAGCTACTTCTTTATATATGTTTAACAAAAATATGGTGGAAACTCTATTAAGCCCCTTCTGTTAGCTATTAAGTCCAAATACAATGTTCAAGCCCTTTATAATGGGGAAGAATGGCAACCCAGAGAGGTGGACAAACCAGAAGTTCCATTAAATAAACTGCTTGGAACCAATTTAGGATTAGGCAAATCTGTTCCGGCTGCTATATTAAGAGCAGAACTGGGGATAGCCTGTATTGGAGTGTACTTTTCCGCAAGAAAAATCAATTATTGGATCAAAATATTGCAACATAAACAGCACAGATTTACCAATCTCTGTTTAAAAGAAAAATATACTTGGTTACGTCTGGGGCACCTGAAATCTAGATGGTTAGCCTCAATTTTTCAAATGCTGCAGGAGTCTGGTCTAGTTTATTTAAATAATTATGCTGATAAGGTATTTCGATTAGTTTGAAGTATCAATCCTATGTCACGTCTAAAATCATAGAATACTACAGAATATTAGATCTTGACAGCATTTGGAAACTGAAGATCTCACCATGGTACAGATTAAATGACAATGCACACTTCTATAGATATCATTATGATATACTTACTGATCCAAATCAAAGAGCACAATATACCATATATAAGTTAGAATTGTTTCAAAGTAACATTTTGGATGCCTTATACAGGAGAGATTATTCCAGGCAGGCCAAACTCTGTTCCTGCTCTATGAGCTCTGTAGAAGATCTTAAGCATATAATGTTTGTGTGTCAATGGTACACTATGCCTAGGGCTAAATGGATCATACCAATATGTAACTCCATACTAACTACAGACCAAGAACTCTTGCTGAAGTTATTTACTACTAATGATGAAATAATTGTTAGAGCAGTTGCCAAGTATTTAGTGAGCATTGCCAAAGTTCGCCTCTGATACAAAACGAATAGGACAGTGTAGTCAGATATGCTGTCAATTAGGTAGGGTAGATTAGTTACTGAATGGAATTGCAGATGGCTATATATGTATTTAGAATGATACTGCTGTTTATAACTGTGGAGGATATAAAGTTGTGTATGTATTTTAATATTGAGGTAAATTTGCACTTTATAAATGGTTGTAATTTTAAGCCGATCTTTATGTGTGTACTATCCAAGATGTTTGTACCTTGTATGTATTTGTAATGGTCTAAGACCGATCAATACACTAAACTAAACATTTGTGCAGAGCACATAATACTAGTATGGAATGTATTGATATCAAACTGTGTGTCAGAAAGAATATGAGTGTTGAAATAAACCTATATCAGGCAACAGGAACATTGTCCCCAGAGATGGAGACGTGCTGATACCACTCCATAGGGCATATGTTCATCCACACATGGAATATGTGTCACAACTGTGGTACCCATATGGAAAGGTTGATAGACACAGACTAGAGAGGGTGCAGAGAAGATTTACAAAAATGGTAATGGGACTGGAACATAAGGAATACTGTGAACACCTTTAGGAACTTAATTTAATGACTTTGGAGGCAAGACGTACAAGGGGTGATCTCATGTTCATGTACAATGTTATGCAGGATCCCTACCTGCTTATGGAATTAGATATATCTTTCAAATCAAATATTAAGGAAACAAATTTCAGGGAAAAGATTTAAACATAAAAAAGAACATACTCTTACACTGTGAGAGTAGTGAATCCATGGAATTCATTGCCATTGGACTGTATAGTTTGTAAAACAAAATCTGACTTTAAAAGAAAATTGGATGGTTATATCCTGTCTGATAACTCATTTTATTTTATTACTATAAGGATTGAGCGACTGGAGCTAAATGGGCTTTTGGCCTTCTTGCTCCTTAGATATCTTCGTATGATTCTTAGTATGAACAATTTACTTTGGGCAGACAACTGTCATCCTCGCTCCTTGGTGGATAGTATTTCCTCTGGCCAATTTTTAAGGTTAAAGAGGAATTGCACCTCCAATTATGTTTTCCTTAAAGACGCAGGAGCACTGAGTGCAAAGTTTCAAGAAAGGGATTAGTCGGCTAGAATTATGACAAGTGTCTTTGAAACAGCATGTAGCATTGACTGGTCCACACTCTTACAACCTAAACCAAAACATAAACAGGCTAAAAATGCACCAGAAATGCCATTTGTCACAAGATATAGCAACCAGGCCATGGCAGTCAAAAATATTACAAAGGATAGATGGTCAGTTTTGACTACATATGAGGAGCTTGGGCTAGTCATGAGCAAATATCCAAGGATATCCCTTAAATGTGGTACCAGCTTGTGAGACACTCTTGCATCTAGTCATTTTGCAGATCCTAATATGGGTAGAAATATCCACACTAACAGGAAAGGATTTTACTATTATAGGAGGTGTAATATGTGTTTAGTACATACTGGCAACAAGTCTGTACATCCTCTTTCGGGTCAGGAATTAATTTTCAACGATTATACTGACTGTCAGACTGAATTTACTGTGTATGTGGCATGGTGCTAATGTGGACTCATATATGTTGGTCATATGATCTGCCCCTTGAAGTGTCATATCCAGGACACATTAGAGCTATTATTAATAAAATACGGAAAATGCCCTGGATGCACACTTCAGTGGTGCCCATGGATCGTGCACTAGGGGGTTTCAGATTTCAAGCTTTGAAGCAAGTTCATCCTCTAGTAAGAGGTGGGAGGGGGATGACACCCCCCAACCTGTCACTGGGCAGCTTTTGTGGGCGCACTGCCCCCTGCCCCTGTTGTGGCTGCTGCCAAGGAGGCTGTGTCTGAAAGGACGGGTACTGGAAAGCCTGTTTCTTAAGCTTCTTTTTCAGGTCCTTCTGGAATGATGTCACAGAATCCAGGGTGGCAATGGACTTCTAAATACGGGTGAGATAGGGTTAAATAGATCACTGCCCAAGAAAGAGACATCAGCTAGCTTGCGCTGGGTGCCTGCTGTGAAGGCGGACAAACGCAACCAGGCTCTGCAATGCATGGAGACAGCTACTGCCATAGCACAGGCATATGAATCACCCATGTCCAAGGCCATCTGGAGCTGGTGTTTAGCCAGCGACTGATCCTGGGCTCTAATGACCATCATCAATGACTGTTGCTCAATCAGAAGTAGAGTGAGGACAGAATCAAACACTCCCACCAGGGAATGACCAAAATTGGCCAACATCATGGCATAGCCAGCCTGACGAAGACCCAAGGATGCCACAGCATACACCATTTTAGTGGCATGGTCAGTCTTGTGGGACTCCTTGTCTGTAGCTTTGTCCACGACTCCCTGGTTTCCCAGCTTATGGAAAACCAAGTCGGTCACCAGCCCCTCCATGAAGGGGTGGTCTGAGAACCCCAAAAGGGACCATGTCAGGACCACATACTTGCAGACCATATGGGTAGAGGGTACCTGGCAGGATGCTAGATGATGCCAAATGTTATGTCTGTGGCCTTATTCTCAGTTCCATAGCGCTATTCTCCTACTGCTGCCAAGTAGGGTACCACAGTCTGCCTTTTTTGCAAGCCTGGTCACATGCTGTGCCAGATCAAGTGGGTCACTCCACCTACTGTAATTTGGTTTTGTTTGCCATTGTATTATTGTATATGCGCTCTGATGTTTGTAATGTTCTTCTTGTCAACAGTCCCTCTCCCCCAACCCCGGGTTGCACCTGGAAATGAGCCTTGGCTCCGTATGCCTTTCCAGTTACCAAATTTTAAATAAAGCTCCAGGGTCAGTTTCCAGAATGGCCTCAGCCACAGAAAACAGAATGTCATTAAAGGGATACTTGTCCCTTTCCTGAACAGGCTCCAACAGTACTGACATGGACTCTGAAGTACACAGGAGAAGCATCCCGACAGACATCAGGCCTTGCTCGGTGAACTCCTCAACCAATCCTCAGTGGAGGAAGACAGATCAAGCGGAGGCCATGGACTCATGGTCCGAGTCGTCTGTGACAGTTTCTCACCATGAACCTCCCAGGTATCCTCCCCCAGGGTGATATGCACCAACAACCAGCCTGGCAAGCCGGCAGGTAAATGGGTCTGCTGAAGCACCCACCTTCAGCTGCGGTGGTGATGGCTCCACCCAAAGTGGCTGAGAAACAGTTGCGGGGAGCATCTGCATAGCATGGATGAGCAGGGGCACTACTGGAGGTTGCCAGGTACCCAGCGGTCCAGGAAGCAAAGCCTCACCTGCCCTGCGATGGCCCACTGTCGCCAGAGGAGCTCCTCATAGCACCTGCACAGTTTGTGATGGTGCCTCTCCTCCCCCGAAGTCGAGGAGTGTCAAAGGCGATGCCTGCTGGTCGAGCAGGATTGAGAGTGAGAGCACCTTGACTGAGTCCTTGAGTGTGACTTCGATCGTCGACCGGATGATCAAGGGTGAGAACAGCTTTCCGGCTGCTTGTGGTATACCACATGCCTGTCGTCATTACGCAGCACGAGCGTTGAAGGCTCGACCACCGTGGCGGCTGCTCCCACTGTGGTCTGGACGGGGACACTGACCAACTGACATCCTCCTGAGTGAGGATCGGGAGCACCGGGTCTGCAAAGATTGACTCCTCAACCTAGTTTGACAACTAGTTGACAGGCCTGAGGAAAATCTCCACAGCCTGCTCAACTGGATTCAAAGTAGACAGGCTTGACGGGGGTGCCAATAAGCCCTTGACCTTCCCGACCTGCCTTGCAACCGAAGGGTGCTTGACCACTGAGTAGCCAGGTGGGATGAGATACTGGGAGGACCTCGATCTCTCCTGGTCCCACAACCGGCACCAGCAGCGCTTGCTGCTTTGTCAACCTGGCAGCCACTGAAGCCTTCCTGCATCCCTTAGGAAGGTCCTTTGCATCCCATTCTGAAGGCTAGCCCAGAGATAGCCAGAGCTTCCTATCCTTGAGGGATTCCGGAAGCACAGACATAGAGAGGCCGCACCTGACCACGTTGTGTTGCCTACTCAGGCAGTACATGCACGTGCCATGCAGACTGGTGACTGATATCTTCTGATGGCACCACACAAAAAAATTTAACCACGGTTTCTGTTGCTCCATCAAAGATCAGAGAGAGGAGTTGAAGGGACCAAGGAGATAAAGTTGTAGAAGTCAAAAACTTCAAAAATAAAGTTTGTCTATGGTGCATGAAAACCTATGTGGGAGCCATGAAGGAAGCGAGCTGTTTTTCCAGTGGAAAGAAAGATCTGACTTCACGGGCTGAAGTTGGGGACATAGCCCCCAGGTGGGGGGGAGGAGCTTAGCTTAAAGACATCTAGCATATCAGACTGTTCCAGTGGAACTGCCAGAGTGTGGATAATGAACTACATCTGTGCCCCTGGAATACACCTTTACTAGCACACTTAGGCAAATTTGGGACTGCACTTTAGGAGGATCCCTCTGGTATTTAGGAGTGTAGACGGACCCCTAGACCCCACTCCCTGACTAGGCTTTTTTGAATGAAGCATCAGGCATTTAGGATCATCCTGGTATGTGTGCATCAGAGCCTGCACTGCACTGTATTTTGAGGATTTATGTGCACTTAGGGAAAGACTGGATTGTACCTGCAATAAAAAGCATTTTTGAAGCATTTCAGCTGCAAGTGTGGACAGTTGTCTTTTGAACGTAATCGGCCTGGCACATACTCAACTCCATCACAGCGACCCTCCCCTTGGTGAGTGCACACAATTTCTCTGTTGTATTGTAGCTATTTGGGCTGGCTGCCTGGCATTGCACCCGAGCCCTATATGTAGCACATAGCAGCTTTTGTTTAATACAAGGAGAGGAAGAAAGAAAGATCTGAATCATTATTCGGCGAGATAGGATTACTACCAGAGGAGAATGGATTTTTTTTGTTCACTAATAAGAGGGGGGTTGTATTGGAAGACTAGGGGCATTTCTTAGTGAGGTGCTACTAGATATCAGGGACTGCCTGGCACTTGTGGGGGAGTGTGCGGTGCCATTAGACATGAGGGACTACTTGAAACACAAGTGGGGGGTGGAGCCCTGCACCACAAATGTGACGCTACAATGCAGTGTTATGACACAATACTACATAGCGCCATATCTCCAAAAGCAAACGGGCACTGTTTGCTACCTTCGTAATCAGTGGTTTGCAATGCATGGCACTTGAAAGGAAACAAATGCCTTTGTAGTGTATTGTCCGCTTACTGGGTGGTGGAAAGCATCTGTTTGCACCTCCCCCAACAAGGTGAGTCAGAATCAGACCCATGATATCTTTCCTGAGCTCTGACATCTGGTTACAGTTCGGGTTTCTATTTTTTCTCCTTGAATTTTACATCATATTTAGGCAGATACAATCACTGTATTAGATCAAATTTAAGCAAACAAAGAGTACATACATGTGATTAAAAAGACCACAGAATTAACTTAACCCTTTTGTTAGTTTTACACTAGCAATTATTGTTCCCTTCACTTCTGTTGTGTACCAGCCACTGTCACCTTTTCTCTCATTTTCTCTCCATCTCAATTTGCCTTTTTCTCTCTTATACTTGCTTGGTTTCTGGCTCCATATAGTATATGAGACCAGAGAATGCAGTTTTTCATGAAAACAGACTTCAGAACTTGGATCTCTGACACAGCAGTTGACAATACAGCCCTGTTATTAGTTTTGTACCACTTGTGGTGCCCTTAGGGTTCTTCCAAAGACCAGCGATATGCATTTCTGAACTGATTCCGGCAAGAAAGTTTGGTTAAGTCATCAAAAACATTGGATGCAGCCGGTCCATCAGCGCAGCGTTTGGATTTCTGCTTGTGATGCTGGTGACCTGGGTTTGGGAGTGGACTCGGGTCGCTGGAGGGCCGGCCAGGGGAGAAGGCTTGAGCGTCCCACGACTGCTCGCCTTCCCTGAGGGTATGGGGGGAGGCCAAGGCCCATAGTTTGCCTGACCCCAAGTGGAGGCTTGGCGTACGGCAAGTCCTGTTACCAGGAGGGACCAGCAGAGACGCGTGGTGGATGTCGGCGCATAGCACCTTGACGTCAAGGATGCGCACCACGCAAGGAAGAACAAGGAGGAAACACCAGTGTCTGTCTCCTAGGTGATGGAGACCCAGCAGAGACCCTGACGTCCCCAGCGGATCTGACACTTGCAAGATTCTTGGGGCGATGACGCCCCGCCTCATTCCTGCGTGGGTGGTATAGCCATGGCTCAACGGGGGACCGCTGGGGCAGAATCGGGGAGGCTGCAGAGTGGGAAGAGACTGCCATCTGTGTCTCCCGAAGGAGTAGGGACTGGCACTGGAGGAAGGTGGTATACACAGAAACAAAAAAAATAAAAAACATTGGATGCAGGAGGGAAGGGGTTGTGAAACTCAGAAAAAGATGGCATCAGACTAGAACATGTTAGCTTGTTTACTGTAATGGCTCACAAGGACCAGAAATATAGGTTACTCACCTGTAACCGTAGTTCTAGAAGTGGTATACAGTTCACATTCAAAATTTGGTAGTGCCACTGGAACGGTCTAATTTGTTTGACATCTTTAAGCTAAGCTCCTTCCATCACTTGGGCGGTATATCCTCCAGCACCACCACCCCATGATGTTCAATCTTTCCAATCTGGAAGCATGGAACTGTGTGCTACTTGCAGGGGAAGCTGGGTGGGTTGTGTGGATGTGAACTGTATACCACTCCTAGAAAGTACAGTTATGTAAAAACTTACCGTAACAGTAGATCTTTGAGGGATGTCTCTTGCAGCAGGTAATACATTTGGGTAGTCGCCAGAGGTCGCTGTGGTGCATGGCAGCTCTTCTAGCAGTCTTTCACCATGGGCCGCCCACCGATGACATAATCATCCTGCTTCCTATATAAGTGGGCGGTCTCTGGTATCCTCAGTTCCCTGCTGGATTCAGCTCGCTAAGCGAGGACCGAGGGGATCCGAGGTACCACAAGTGTCCCTTCCCACGTGCTAAGTGGAACAAAGACATTCTCTTAGAGAAGGAGGGTGATGGAGAGAGGGAACATGCCTGCTGCAAGACACATCCCTCAAAGATCTACTATTATGCTAAGTTTTTACGTAACTGTACCATCTTCCATGGGATAGTCTCTTTCAGCAGGTAATACACTTGGGATGATTCCCAAGCAGTGTAGCCCAAAGAGGGTGGAATTAGGATAGGAGACCATGTAGGACTGCGCTGCCAAAGGCTGTCCTACGGCGAGAAGCAATATCCAGGTTGTAATGCTTGTGAAAAGTGTAAATGGTGGATCATGTGGCTGCATTGCAGATATTGATGATCAAGGCCCCCTTGAAGCAGGCCAACATGGAGTCCTGGGCCCTAGTGGAATGGGCTTGTACTATTCCTGATAGGGGCTTGTTGTATTTTTTGTAACAAAACATGATGCAATTTGCCAACCAACTGGAAACGGTTTTCTTGGCAACTGTGGAACCTTCCCTCGTAGAGGTGAAGGTGACAAACAATTGAGAGTTTTTTCTCAATTATTTGGTACAATTTATATAGTACGTCAGAATACGATGAACATCTAAGGTGTGTAAGAGATGTTCTCCTCGGTTAGAATGCTTCGGGTAGCAGATGGGCAATTCTGTGGTCTGGTTTAAAGTATGTTCTGAAACTACTTTCGGCAGAAAGGAAGGATTGGTGTGGAGAACCACTCTATCTTTGTGGAAGATTAGGTAAGGCTCTCTACACATCAGAGCCTGAAGCTTGAGATACGGCAAGTCGAAGTGATGGCTACTAGAAATACTGTCTTCCAAGAGAGGAAGTGGAGATCAGTGGTAGCCGCTGGCTCAAAGGGCACTAGGGTAAGTTTCTCTAATATGAAATTCAGATCCCAAGGGGCAGTGGGGCACTTTATGGGAGGTTTGATATGAAGCATGCCTCTTAAGAACATCTTGGCAAGATGATGTGGTACAGTAATTTGCCTTCACAGGGTTCATGAAAGGCCGAAATGGAGGCCAGATGAACTTTGACAGAGGAATAGCTAAGGCCTGTCTTGGCAAGTGAAGCCAAGTAGTCCCAAACTTTGGGTAAAGGACATGAAAATGGATTTAGAGAAAGAGAAGTAGCCTATACGGAAAAGCGTTTCCATTTAGTGTTATATGTTTCCCTGGTTGATGGTTTTCTTGAGGCCAAGAGAATGTAGGCCACAGGTGAGGAAACTTGAAGACATGCTATGAAAGCGTCCTCAGGAGCCAAGCGTGATAGGGGAAAGAGACTTCAAGTTGGGGTGAAGGAGGGTGCCCCACTCCTGAGTCAGGAGATCAGGTCTGATTGGTAACAAATGGGATCCGCCATGGACAGTTGTTGGAGTAGAGGAAACCATACCTGCCTGGGCCACAAGGGGCCTATGAGGATCATTGTGGCAGGTTCGAGATGTAGTTTCAGTAGAGTCTGTTGCAGGAGCGGGACGGGGGGAAGCGTATAAGAAGAGCCTGGTCCACGGTTGGGACAGGGCATTGGTAGACAGTCCCCTTCTGTTTGGGATAATGGAAAAGTATTTGGGGAGTTGATGACTGTCAGGGGAAGCAAACAGGTCCACGTGTGGGGTCCCCCACAAGCGGAAAATCATCTGAAGAACTTCTTGATGAAGAGTCCACTCCTGTGTGGAGGACTGGCAGCTGAGAATGTCTGCCATGGTATTGTGGCATCCTGGTAGATGGACAGCAATTATTGTGAGTTGTTGGAGTGTGGCTGCTTGCCAGATCTTTGGTGCCTCCCTGCAGACAGCGCGAGATCTGGTGCCCCCTTGTTTGTTCAGATAGAACACCACTGAGGTGTTGTCTGCTTGGATCAGTAGGGGTCCGGGACGTAGGTGGGGGCACAAAACCTGAAGGGCAAGGCTAATCACCCCACTTCCAACAGATTTATGTGAGGCAAAACAGCGAATTCGGGCCATTTGTCCTGTGTCCCATAAGGGCCGAGATGAGCTCCCCAGCTGTCCAGGGAAGCATCCGTGGTCAGCATTTGCTGAGGAGGGGGAGCCTGGAAATGGTGTGTCCACCAGTCCAGGGCAGAGTGGAGGGAGGGGGTGACCTTGAGACTGGCATCGAAGTTGCCCAACCGCTGGTGCCTTTGATTCTGAAGCACCCACTGTACTGGTCTCATATGGAGATGAGCGAATGCCACTGTGGCAATGACAGCTGCCATATGCTCCAGAAGACATAAGAAACTTCTGGCTATTATGTACTGCTGGGTTTGAGCGTGCGAGGCCAGAGAGAGGAGTTTGTCTTGTCTGTTAACAGGGAGGTAAGCCCTGGTGGAAACCGTGTCCAGAAGTGTTCCTACGTATTGGAGTGACTAGGAAGGCTTCAGGTTGGACTTGGGCCAGTTGATGGTAATGCCCAGATTTTGGAATAGGGTAAGGGTGGCCTGAAGGGAGAGAAGTAAAGCCTGTTCAGAATTTGCTTTTATCAGCTAATCGTCTAGGTATGGGAAGATGAAATATCCATCTCTACCCCGAGAGTCCGAAAGGAAGTGCTCAAAACTAATAGTGGTGTCCTAGCAAGTAAAAGCGTAGGAACTGGTGGTGGGTGGGGTAGATGGGGATATGCAGGTATGCATCTTTCATGTCCAGGGCACATAACGAATCCCCCTTTTTTAACATCGGTAGTATGAATGTTAGTGTGACCATCTGGAACCGTTTGTACTGAATGTGTAAATTCAGTTGTCCTGGGTCTAATATCGGTCTGAGGTCTCCCATACATTTGGGGACCAGAAAGAAATGGGAGTAGAATCCCTGATGTAACTCTTAAGGAGAAACCGGATAAACGGCCTTTTTGTGTATTAGTGCCTGAAGTTCCTCTTGGAGAATAGGAACATGGTCGGATGGATAATGGATCAAGTGGGGTGGGTGTGGGGGAGATGGAGATGTAAGTTCCAGCGTGTGCCCCGTACGTATGATTTGGAGTACCCATTCATCCGAGGTAATGGCTTTCTAGGCCTCCAGAAGAAGGGCAAAATGGCCCCCCCACAGCTTCCAAGGCCTGAACAAGGAAGTGGGGGAAAAGCCCTAATGGGTCACTGGGCTTGGGGCTGGCCTGTCCCACCTTGAGGGTGGGAGTGGGGGCCCTTCGAGGTTGGGGCTGGCGGTCCTGGAGGAGGTGTGGGAACATTCGAGGGAGCCACCTTGATACGTTCTTGTATTCTTGTCTCTCCGTTTAGCTTGAAACGTTTGGGAACGGGACTGGTATGAGGGCTGTGGTGTGTGGTACATACCACGCACCATACGGAGAGCGCGGTCTGATACCTGGAGGTCATCCAAGAGCATTTGAGTGCCGGGGCCAAAATGTTTGGAGACATTAAATGGGGCATTGACCAGTTTATGTTGTATATCTGGTTGTAGACCCGACAAACGCAGCCAGGCACGACGGCGGAGGGTGACTCCCGTAGATGTTGCTCAAGCTGAGGTATCCACCGCATCATATCCCGAGTGAAGGAGAGGCCGGGAAATGAAATTTCCAGTAGCTATCGTAGCCAGTAATTGATCATTCTCCTGTTATGGAGGGAGTTTACTGACTGCATCAATAACTGAGGACCAGAGGGTACATTGGTATTTCACCATATGTCCCATATAGTTCAGGATTCTCATATTCAGTGTGCCTGCCTGGAAGACTTTCTTCCCTAAGTAGTCTAGGCGGTGGGATTCCTTATCTGGAGGTAAGGAGCTCATGTGTCTGGGATGTTTAGTACAATTATGAGTGGCGGCAATGACCACTGAATCTGCCTCGGGGTTAGATAAAAAGAAGGGGTGATCGGGGGAGCCTGGTGAAGGCGATCTACCTTACGAGGAAGAGCCAGGACAGCTGAAGGTTCATCCCAGGTGACCAGTACTGTATTTTGGTAGGTTTGGATGATTGGGGATACCACAACTGCCAGGTCCTCCGGCAGTTCAAGGTAGTCTGCTATGTCTTGTCTTTGCTTATCATGTTCAGTTGTAAAGAAACCCATAATTTTTGGAATCTGGACCATCGTGTCATGAAATGACAGGTCATCAGAGGGAGAGGTTGCTGCATGGCGGGAAGGTTCCTCGTGCAGAGATGACAGTACAGAGGGAGGACGGGAGTTCCATTCTTGGAGGTCAATATTTTCAAGTCCTCTGGGATGTCTTATGGGAATTCTAGATCCTCAGAATAGTATTCTTCCTCATAATCAGATGGGAAACCAGGTGGAGAAGTTGGTGTCTCACCAAAAAACGTTTTGGCAGAGGCATGGGCGATCGGGATGGATGACCCCCATCACCAGGAGCCGGAGGCTGTGATTGCTTCATTACATCCAGAACCTGCTGTACTACTGTAGCCATGTCCATTGAAGTAGTAGTGGGGGGAGGGGAGGGGTTTCTGTGAAGCCAAGGGAATAATGGAGGAGAGTGGATGTGGAGTATAAGCTGGTCTGGAACCCAAATGAAACAGCCTGGGGTCCCGGTCCCACTCAGGCTGGCCCCGATATAAAAAAGATCTTGAAGGAGGAGGGGCAGCCAAAAAAGTGAAATCCACAGTGTTTCCCAAAGCACCCTGGCCCGTCGTCAACGGGACAGGAAGAGTGGAAGATTTGACATGTTTGATAGCCATCATCGACGGGGCACCAATGGCAGTTGTACAAGATTCCGTTGAAATTGCTGATGAAGTGCTAGAAAGGACCGGCTGAAGAGAGAGAGTAAATTCTGCCAACAAGGAGGCACTTTGAAGGCTGGCCACCAAGGAAAGACCTGGAAGTGGTCATCGCTCATTTATGCTTAGAACAGGATGCTGAAGTGGAGCATCCTTATCATGCCTGTGTTTCTTGTATGAAGCACTGGCTGGGGGAGGGGTCTCGGGATGGGCCACCTGCTTCTCTAAGAGAGTGGCTTTTTGTTCCATGAGGTAAGCCTGAATATCAAGCAATCGTCTTCGATGAGTTGCTTGATTAAACTCTTGACAAAGTTCACAGGAGGATGAGTCGTGTGTGGGTCCCAAACAACGGGCACAGATTGAATGATTGTCAAAACAGTAGATCTTTCTACCGTAAACACAAGAACGAAATAAAGGTGATTTGTTTGAAGATCCTTCTGACATCCGTCGATGAAAGAGTGGGAATGGGGGAAAAAAAAAAACGTTCAGTTTGCTCAGTTTCTCGTTGATGACTACTTACACTTTGAACTAGCTGTTGCGTGCGAACTGAAGATGGCGGGAAAATGAACTGAGGATACCAGGGACCACCACTCTTTTATAGGAAGCAGGATGATGATATCATCAGTGGGCAGCCCCCGGCGAAGATCACAGAAGAGCTGTCAGGCACCACAGCTAATTTCGCTTATCACCCAAGTGTATTATCTGCTGCAAGATACTATCCCATGGAAGATCTATGGTTACAGGTAAGTAACCTATATTTCTAAGAGCGTAGATGCAGTTCACTCTCCACACTTTGGCAGGATCATAGCAGTTCTCTGGAAGGAGGGGAGAAAGCATGCACCCCTATTTGGCAAACAGAGACTGGAGAAACTAGGTCCCAAAAGCAGCATCCCGACGTGACATAATGTCAATGCTGTGATGAGAAATGAAATATGTGCTTTCCTCCTGGTAGCTGCCCTACAGATTTTCTTTATGGGGGTGTCTCTGAAGGTACCCACAAAGGCAGCGGTATG
The DNA here is from genome assembly GCA_016271365.2 of Neoceratodus forsteri. NCBI lineage: Eukaryota > Metazoa > Chordata > Ceratodontiformes > Ceratodontidae > Neoceratodus > Neoceratodus forsteri. The sequence continues at coordinate 1,392,841,995 of CM057458.1, read as the reverse complement.
TCTGGTCAGATAAGTTCTAAGCCCTACAGGAGGCGCCCTACCAGCCAATCTATAGCAGAGGTTGATGCAGGACATGATCCACCTGCCAACTGTCTGCTTTGCTGCCGGTCAGCCAGGTGTGGATTCAACATATGTTACAAACAGCTGGCAAGCCTCACCCTGAACTCCAGCAGTGAACTCCTTATAATAAGAGTACCCTCCGCAGGTTCAAAGTATTGAGCCTGTGGTTGGGCTCCAAAGATGGTTTAGAAAAGTATACCGGAAGATTGGTCACCTGGTTAAAATGAAACTCCAATACTACCTTCAGTAGGAACTTCCAGTGGTAGCGAAGGATGACCTTGTCCTTGTAGAAAACCAGGTAAGAAGACTCCACTGAGAGCATCTGAAGCTCATTGATCCTTCTGGCTGACATGACACTCACCAAGAAGGTCATTGTCCATGAGAGGTGAGACATTTCACACCTGTGCATAGGCTCAAATGGCTTGCCATGAGCATAGCCAGCACCAGCAGTAGGCCCAAGGTGGTGGTTCACACACCGGAGGGGACAGGAGGTCCAAGCCCTTGAAAAAGTGCCTGACAATCTTGTCCTGGGCCACTGTCAGCACACCAGTCCACACCCAGTATGCAGAGATGGATGCCAGGAGCACCTTAAGTGTCACTGCTCACAGTCTCAACAGAGAGGGACTAGAGGTACTGTGGGATGCTCGCCTCAGGGCAGGCAAGGGGATCAAGCTCCCTGCCCTGGCACCAAATGGAGAACCTCTTCCATTTAAAGGCATGGCACTGGTGAGTCATCTCTTTTTGGGAGGCCTCCACAACGTGGAGCACATCTTCCGATAGACCCAAGGCTAGAACTCTAGCCGCTCAGAAACCAGGCCAAGAGGTATACGGACTGAATGTCTGGGTGCAGGGCCTTCCCCTGTTGTCTGGTCAGCAGGTCCAGGTGAAGAGGCAACCACCATGGAGGCCTGTGCCTGAGGCTGAGAAGATCTGGGTACCCAAACAGTCAGGGCAATTCTGAGGCTATCAGGATCATCCATGCCTTGTCCTTCTGGGCCTTGGCCACCACCTTGTGGATTGGGGGAAGGAAATGAAGGCGTACATAAGGCCTGGGATCAAGGGCCTAGCGAAGGCACCCCCCAGCAGTGTCCTGGACTGTGAGAGGCAGGCAACAAGACAGCGTCAGCTTCTGTTCAACCAGGAGGCAAACAGATACACTGAGAGAAAAGTGGCTTGCCATCTCCTGATGTAGGGACCACTCATGCAGTGTCTCTCCCACCTGGCTGAGCATGTCTTGAGGAGGCAGTATAGCATAGTGGCTAAGGGCACTAAGCTGCAAACCTAGAGACCTGGGTTTGAATCCTGTCATCCTCCACTTGCATACTGAGTGACTCTGAGCAAGTCACTTAACTTCTTTGTGCTCCCAGGTCACACCTGGATACAGACTCTGGCTTGGTTTTCCTTTCCCTTTCTTGCAACATGAATCGCTAGGAGATCTGCACCCAGGCTGCACACAAGGGTCCAGGTGTTGAGGGCCTCCCGATACTAGGGAAGGGAATGACTGATGCCCTGTCTGTTCAGGCAAATCATGGTCATGGTATTATCCATCTGGACCTACATGACCTGACCCCTGATCAGAAGAGCAAACTGCATGAGAGACAGCCGTACTGCACAGAGCTCCAGCAGGTTGAAGTAGTAACGGGACTCCCTGGGTGACCAGAACCCATGGGTTCTGTGGTCTCCCAGGTGTGCTCCTCACCCCACCAGAGAGGTACCATCATGAGAGTGACAGTTGGCTCTGGAGCACAAATCGGATTCCTTCCTCCAGATGTTCAGGGACCAGCAACCACTGGATGGCATTCCACATCAACTTGGTCACCAAAACCAGATGGCCCAGATGACCTAGGCGCTGGGGACACTGACAGCTCAGCTCCAACTGCAGGTGGCGCATCCACCAGTGTGCCCAATGGACCATGCTGTTGGCGGATACCATGTACTCTAGCAGTTGCAGGAAATTCTAGGCAGGGCATGAGCACCCAACCTGAAATGGTAGGGCAATGGAGGTAAGGTTCTGATCCCAGTCCACAGGGAGACAAGCCTTGGCCCGCAGGGAGTCTAGTTCTGCCCCCATGAACTTGATTACCTGTGACAGTATCAGTTCGGACTTGTCCGGGTTGACCAGCATGCCCAAGTCCTTGCATGCCTGGAGGGCCAGATCCCTGGACTGCTCCATTGCCTTCCTGGATGGCTCAGCTATCAGCCAGTCATTCAGGTAGGGATACACCCTCACACCCTTGCACCGCAGGAAGACTGCCACCACTGCCATGCACTTGGTGAAGACCACTGGCTCAGACGAGAGGCTAAAGAGCATGACCTTGAAATGATAAAGAACCCCATCTGCACTGAACCTGCGGTACCGTCAGTGGGACGGAGGGACCAGGATGTGGAAGAACGTGTCCTGGAGATTCAGGGAGGAGAACTACATGCCCTGCTCAAGGGTGGTATAATCTGGCTCAGAGTGATCATTTGCATCTTGTGCGTCTGCATGAATTGGCTCAGGTCATACAGATTTAGTATGGGGCGTCAGTCCCACGTCTGTTTTGGGACCAGTATCTGGACATGTACCCCTGACTTGCCAGAGCATCTGGGAGATGGGCTATTGCTCCTTTTTCAAGGAGTTGAGCAGTGCCCTCCCTTCCGGCAGACAGCATGTCCTGTGATATCGAGGATTCCAAAGGAGCATGGCAATGGTAAGGTGGGAGTGCCTCGAAGTCTAGAGGCAACCCTCTGCACACCATCTCCAGTATCCACTTTTCCACAGTAAGGATGGACCAATGTGGCCAGAATTGGCGTAGTCAACCCCCCACTGAGAGCTGGGTCATGGACTGGACAGGCGGGGGGATATCAACACCCGACCCACTGCTGGGCAGCTTTGGAGGGGGCACCAGCTGCTGTGGCCAAAGAGGCACCACTTCCTCTACACCCACCTTTTTTCAGTCCCTGGCCTTCGTACTGCCCCTGTTGGGGCTAATGCTGAGGCTGCTGTGGCTGAAAGAATTGATACTGGAAGGTCTTTTTCTTAGTTTCTGTGCCTTAGTGTCCTTCTGGGATGAAGCCACGGAGTCAAGGGTGGCACTGGACTTCTAGATCCTGGTGAGATATCCTTCCATCCCAGGGCCAAAGAGGTTCATTCCCAGGAATGGGACATTAGCCAGTTTGTGCTAAGTATCCGTCGTAAAGGTGAACAGCCTCAGCAAGGCCCTACAATGCATCGCGATGGCTGCTGCCATGGCACGTACGCTTGAATCGCCCATGTCCAAAGACGTCTAAAGCTGATGCTTAGCCAGCGCTCAAATCTGGTCTCAGATCAACTTTACCAGCAACTGCTAGTTAGCAGGGAGGTGAGAGGGGAGGTCCTCCGGCACTCCCGATAAGGAGTGACCAAAACTGTCCATCAGAACAGCATAACTGGCCTGGTGGAGACAAAAGCGAAGAAGTGGCACAGACCCTCTTGGCTGCATGGTCGAGCTTCTTCAGCTATTTGTTGGGGGGGGCTTATCCACATCCACTTGGCTACCGGACTTCCGGAAGGCCGAGTTCGAGACCAACTCTTTGGCTGAAGGGTGGTCTGAGAACCCCAAAAGGAACCCCGGAGGGACTACATACTTGCATATCATACAGGTGGAGGGTGCCACCAGGATGCTGGATGATGCCAAAGCTCCAGGGCCGGTTCCAAGATGTCCTCAGCCATAGGAAAGGCAACCGCAGTGGAATCATTCTTTTCCAGTACATCACTGAAGGGGTACTTAGCCTGTTTTTTGGGTGGGTTTTTCCCCCCTTTATTTCCCTCTGGTCGCCAGTCCTGGGGCTCCCTCAGGCATCGCCAACTGGTTCTGCTCTGTTTGAGACCCCCCCGCACCTCATGGCCCCCCGGAACCCTGACCTAGCACCATGTACCTCCTTAAGTGGCCCCTGGCTCTAGCCCCCAGGGCAGGGCCACAGCTCTACCTTGTCGCTCCGTCAATCTGGTCTGGTGGACAGGGTGGCCGGAAGATATCGGGACTTGGGTGGGTGGGATCCGGCAGTGGGTGTGGGGCTGGTGTGCCGTCTCCCCAGGATCCGAGTTTTTCGCTGTACTGTCATGGCTGAGTCCTCTGTGGAGGCGAGCGTGCAATGATGCTCCATGCGAGGCTGCTGCGTTCCGCACCGCTCGCGGCGAAGGCCCACTAGGCCTCCTTCCTGTGTGTGCACGCCATCCCGGCTTGGCGCCCCAGTCTCCACTGAGAGTCGCTGCTTGGCAGGATCACAAGCCCACCCTTCCCAGGAGAGGAGAGCTGTCCTCCGGATGCTCAATCCTTTCCTCCCCGGCCGACCCCCGGCAACCCGAGTTTGCTCATGAACACGGGTCGCCGGCATGGAGTGAGGTGTGGCATCCAGCACCTCAACCCTCAGCGCCACCAGGCCGGTCAACTTAGCCTGTTTCTTAACTGGTTCCAAGGGGACATTCAGGGGCTTTAACATCTGGTGAGTAAAGAGCTCCAAAGGACACCGGCCCATGGTCGGTGGACACTTCCTTGACTGAAGCACAGTTGAAAGTGTGAGTCCTCGAGGACAACATGGACGACCAATCTCAGTCATCCAAGCCACCACAGACTACTGTGGTGCCCTCAGACTGAGTGATCTCCACTATCAACCAGCCTGGCAAGCTGCTCACTGCACAGGAGTCCTTAGTAAGGGCTCCCACTAAGGGCTGTGGTGGGAGCGGATCCGACTGTAGGGGTGAAAAAGTAGATGCCAGAGACATCTGATGAGGATGGACAGGCGAGGGCATAGGGCGGCTGCACGGTGACTGAAGGTCCAGGGGGTTGAGCGCAATACCACTCACAATGGTCCACTGCTGCCAGAGGAGCTCCTTGTAGCGCCTCTGCATCTTGCGATCGTGCCTCTCCTTTCCCGAAGATGAAGAGGATGTGGAACATCGACAGCAATGCCTCCCTGTCAAGCAGAAGCCTCTGGAGGGTCAGTGTAGAGCACATGTTAAGCCAAGTTCAAGAGTGGTTGGTCCCAAGTGGATCTGGTTGGGGACACCAACCAGACGACATCCTCCTGGGTGAGGACCAGGAGAACTGGTGTCTATGAGATCGACTCCTTGTCAATCTCCTTCAAGAAGTGGTCGATATACTCAAGAAAAATCTCAGCCACCTGCTCAGCCGGTGTTTAGGTCAACACACCAAGTCTGGCAGGGGCACCAAGTCCTGACGACCAAACCCTTGACTGAAGGAAGTTCAACTGCAGTTGCGTGCTCAACGTGAGTCGAGCAGTCAGGGGAGTCAAGAGAACGGGAGGACCTCGAGCACTCCTGATCCCACAACCAGTGCCGGCTGCTCTTGTGTTTACCATGGTGAGAAAAGCTCTCTCCAAAGGTCTCAACAGCCCAACATATTTCATGGAATCCCTCCATGAAGGACCCTCCAGTGCTGGTCCCAACTGGGAGCACCGACGAGATCACTGAGGTGCTCACCGCGGCAGCCAACACCTCATTCTTGAAAGCCGTAAGTTAAGCAGTGGACCTGGCAGTCGCGGAGGCATTCTTGCAGCTTTTCAGTCAAATTTTTGGATCGTAATCCACCGGTTGACCAAGAAGCTAGGCCACATAATCTTCCAGCAATGCTGGAAGCATGCCTGACACCACATCCCTCCACGTTGAGCAACACACCCAAGCAGTAGAGGCAGGACACATGGGAGTTGGTGGTCAACATTTTTGCCAACATGTCACACATAACTTAAATTCATGAGATGATTTTCTCTCTTACATTACCAAGATCGAGGAGTCAGAGCCAAAATGAGTGGAAATTCAAGTATCTAGTTTTTTGATTGAAGAAAGACGTTCTCACCAAAGCACTAACTCTAGAAACCATCAAATGCTGCAGAGCTGTGAAGGAGGAGATCTGTCCCTTCCAGCGGAAAGAAAGATCTGGCATCACAGGGCAGAGTCGAAGGATATACTGCCCAGGTGGTGGGAAGAGCTTAGCTTAAAGACATCTGACAAATTAGACTGTTCCAGTGGAAGTGCCAGAGTGTGGATGTGAGCTGTATCCATGTCCTCAGAACAATACAGAGAGCGATGTTTTGATATATATCTACAAAACTATATATACATACAGACACACACACATGCACAGATGAACATGTGTTTATCTTTGCTACCACAAGCATCACCAACATCTGATCTGGACTGGAAAACTTCATCCCTGACAAAAACATCACTGCTGAAACTGAGGCGTGTGGGCCAAGAGTACCAAAGACCATCAGTCACATGGTTGAAGGGTGTTTTCACCCTAATGGCATCCCCACACAATGCTCCCACTTTAAGCGTCTCTTGGTGAAGGAGGCAGGGAACCACTTCAGTGATCAACCACAGGGCTGCTGTGGGGGGCACTGAGGGACCACTCTTCCCCAGCCAGGAAGCACAGCTATCATCTGTACCCACCCTTAGCCTAAGGCTGTCTGACCATAGAGACACAGATTCCCTTATGAACCCAGGTCTCCCAAATGGTAGCATGAAGCCCTAGTGCTGGGCTGTCAAACAACAAAAGTTAAATTCAGGACCCCCATATATGCTCCCTTTCTGCTCAGTTACACATGTTTAGCACTTATCCTTTACCAATGTCAGTGTCTTATTACCAGTATAGTTAACTATGTCTGTGAAATTGCTCATTTTTTGTCTAAATTTGTAATCCCTTGAATGCATATAAGTGTACCAGCCTGTCTATGTAACCCCATTACCATCTTCCCCCAGGATGCACCATGAGGCAAGTACCTTGTTGCTCAGCGTGTTAGTCTAGTGAATCTCTTCAATAAATAAATATCTACAGGGATTCCTGTCTTTTACAGGACAACAGCGCAGTCTAGAGAGAAAGTATCACCATAGACATGTACTGCTTATACAGGAAACAGAGCAAATAAGATTCTATTGGATACAATATAATTTACAAGAAAAAAATGATAGAAAATCACACTGGAGTTACAAGAAAAGATATCATATTGATGTGTGTGTCCTGCACCCCTCTCCATCCCCTGTTCACCCATTCACCTGTTCTGCAGTTGTGAAATTCCAGCGCACTCTCAATTCGGAAGAACTTCTCACACGTTGCACACTTGTACATATATTCGCTGTCAAACTGTGGAGAGTACAATACAATGAATGAGCTGACTCAAACGAACCAAAAGGCACTTTGGCATAAAGCTGATTTGTACAGTGAGAGGTGGTACAGTGATCTAGGGTGTCTGGAAAATGACAAAGTGAGAACAAGGCTCTGTATAAACATAGGGGGAAACTTGAGGAGGGATGGAGTTCCATTACCTTTTTTTTTTGGGGTGGGGGGCTTCCACTTCCTTTCAGGGTCATCAGAAGGAAAGGTGAGCACCACCCCTCCCTTTGAGACTCACGTCTACCATGGCTGAGTGTGTGATGCCTGTATGTCACTCCCTTGGCAAATAAGTGTGCGCTGACATAACGCCACTCTGCAGGGCCACTCAATTCTGTCCCATACAACACCCCTCACACTGAGCCAGCAAAGGACAATCATGCAGTAAAATGAGATGCCCTCCCTCCTCAAGGCAGAAGGCCTTCAAAGCAGATGCCTGAGCCTTGCCTCACCAGTTGCCACCAGATATCCTGAGCTTAGGGCCCAAAGCCGAGTCACCTAGATGGCAAGCGCAGTGGCACTACTGCTGCAATAGCCGTCCAACCAGATGTTTCAATTTCTCACAGAAGAGCAGCAGGACACCGTCTTTGTGAAGTCTGGCCAGAGACAAAAAGAGCAGCACCCTTACCTCTAACACCACATTACTATGAACCATGGCCTAATGCCACACAAAATGGGGTCACTGTAATCATAGTTGCGCACAACATACCTACTTGTGTTTGTTTCTCAAATCAATATTAGTATACCTGCACTTTTTTGTATCTTAAAATGTTTAATAACTTTTAAATGTTTGTTAATAATAATAACTGATTTGTTCACTGAATAAACAGAGAAGGATCACACAGAACGATTGAGTTGAGGATAATTTACAATGGTATCCCAGATACAATTTCATAAATATTACATCATAACACAAATTAAAGAAGATCCTAACATTTGGGAATTAATTTTTGTTGTATTTTTGCTTTGCATGTGTTCAAATTTCAAAACGAAAATACTTTTTCTAAGTTATAAAGAACATCATGTTTGGAATCATGACGCGAGTCCATAGCAACCAGCTGTTCACAATAAAACAGCAGAAGTTGGACAGAATTTGAAATCTTCTGAGAAGTGAATTATTTCTAAATGTTCTTTTACTACTATTATAAAATGGCAGGGTTAGTTCCAGAAACCTCACTGGATGAGAAAAGTCACCTAACTATGCATTGCAATACTAATGATGCACAGTCAGATATCAGATCTCATTATAAAGGAGAAAAAACTCATTACATGTCATGAGAAACTGAAATATCACTATACTGAAACACATTTTTCAAACTCCTGCCTTTTACCAATTCAGTTTTCAACACTTAACAGCACTCTTTTGAAAGTGATCCCCGCTTTCAAGTATCTTGGAGTGTGGCTTGATAGAAAGCTGGATTTCTCCGTTCATACTAAACTATGTCCCAAACTAGACACCCTGTACCTCAGTAAAGACCGTCTCTTCCTCCAGGTCTGCAGGGAACTAGTAAACAAAAGGTTCCCCCAGTGTTTGATTATGCAGACATATTCTATGGTGTCGCCCCCCCAACCCCTTGCCAGATTGGATACCCTGTGCAATGCCTTCTGCCACTTCGCCTCCAACTCTCCCTTCCGTACCCATCACTGCTCCCTCTATTCTTCCCTCTCCATTCTCACTGTCGTCTCATTGCTAAGCCCACTGCACTGCTTTCACCTCCAAATACTGCTTTGGGTCCCCCCCATAACTTTCTTCCCTGATCTCCCCCATTCCCTACTCTTCCTACTCCAGGGATTCCTGCACCCACTCCCTTCCCCACCCTCACTCTTCTGCTGGCCAAGCTGCCTTCTCCTACCACCTCCCCTTCATCTAGAATCTGCTTCCCTCCACATTCTGCCTCTCCACTTCTCTCTCTACATTTAGATACCACCTAAGGCAACTTCCTACACCCTCCTGTTCCTGTCTACCCCCTCTCTATCCCCATATCCTCTCCATTGACCTTCTTCGGCACAGCCTCCTGCCTTTCACTATTCTACCCTGACCTGAACATACACCATGCATACTGTTGTACAAAAGCTGTTATTATATTGCACTAGCGTATTTGTCGATGCCTCTGTATGTACCTCATTAGTCTGTTATATAATGCTGCATCTGTGCATGTATTTGTTTTGTAAGTTGTTAACCCCTGCAACTCCCTTCCCTGTGTCGCACCTGCAAATGAGCCAAGGCTCAGTGTGCTAATCAATCAATCATTCAATCAATAAATAAATGAATGAATTACTTACTACCGTGACATTTAAAAAAATTACATTCCAGTCCCTTTTTTAAATAAAAATTCAGTTCCATATGGCTATATAAAAAAAAAAAGTTTTCTGACACATTAATATACTAATTCCATTCATAATTATTTCCGAATCATAATTTTTGTTACTAAGGCCTCCCCCTTCACTCAAGAGCTCTGTAAGATACTGCTTGAGCTGGAGCAGGGACAGATGTTAATACACACAGATACACCTGAGCAATGATGGGCACTTACTTTATCATTAAAATATTGCCAAAATCAGTCTGTCACGCTGAGCGACAAAGTAATGTGAGCACAGCAAGGCATCGAGTGAGTGAGTGAGGGAAGGCAGGCTGGCATGCAGTAACTGCTTAAACCCGCACGGCATTAGCTGACTGCCCACACACAGACATGGCTGAACTGGCACTCAACCAAAATATTCACACACACACACACACACACACACACCCAATTATTGATGAACTGACAGCCAAATCTTTCTAACATTTAGCCACAGGACTAAGCATGAACAGTTATGTACTTACCATAACAGTAGATCTTTAAGAGAATCTCCTTCATCAGGCCATACCTTTGGAACTTATAGCTGCCAGGCAGTAGGACCACATGGAAACCTTTGCAAGTAGTCTATCAGGGGCTGCCCACAATGCTGTCAGGCGTCAGCGTATACATAAATGTGAGCGGCCCCTCCTCTCCTCAGTTCCTCGCTGGAGATCACGCTCGAAAGACCTCTCCCTCTATGGAACCGGGAGCGAACCCAGCACTCCACACATCAGGTGAGACAGAGGGCTGGAAAATGCAGAAAGGAAGATAGCAGCCCCAGAATCCACTGTCGCAGACCCAAAAAGGGGGAAGGGGGGGGTGGGACAGCATGGCCTGATGAAACAGACACTGAAGATTCACTGTTATGGTAAGCACATAACTGTTCTATCTACTTCGAGAATCTCTCTCTCTCTCATCAGGCCACACCTTTGGAATGAGTACCAAAAGCTAGCAGTCTGGGTGGCTGAAGCTTATTTATTGATTGATTTTCGGAGTACAAATACCTTTGAGCTGACAGCTCATTTACAAAGGTTCCACATTGAATACAGAAATAATAGAAGATGCAGGATAATGTACATATAGGCAGCAACAGACAACCCAGAGGAGGAAATCGAACAGAAAAACATATTGAGTATAGGCTAGGGCCAAAACATTAAGCATGAGTTTGTCACAGAGTCAAGAGTAGAGTATAGCGAACACGTTAAATTCAGTTCTTGTCGTAGGTATAGTGAACATGGTTAAATTCAGTTCTTGTCATAGGTATAGTGAACATGGTTAAATTCAGTTCTTGTCGTAGGTATAGTTAACATGGTTAAATTCAGTTCTTGTTGTAGGTATAGTGAACATGGTTAAATTCCGTTCTTGTCATAAGTGCTACATCCTGTTAGGAATCAAAAGCCTGTTAAGTCGTGGGGGATATTGAGTCTAATGACCTGAGCAGATAGGTTGAGCAGGTCAGAGGACCAAGGAAGGAAAAGGGGCGTAGATTTAGCACAGTGGGTAGGGTGGGAATGTAGGAAAAGGCATAGATGGGGGGAGGAAAAATGGTGTGAGGTGAGGTGACAGTGGAAGTGGGCTTTTGTGCAGGAGTGCAGGGCAGGGGCCTGGGGGAGGAGAAAGGCACTGGACTGAGACAGAAGGGAGAAGCGGTCTTAGGGATGGAAGAAGGGAGACTGAGATAAGGGCTAGGGGGAGACATAAGTGGGTTAGAGATGTGGGCAAAAGTTATGTTTTACAGTTACAGCTACTAGTGGATGTGAGAAGGGTACATAGCATAGTTTTAAATTGACATAGTTTTGTTGCAGATAGGATATATTCACTCAGGGTGCCTAACCAAAGCGGTGCATGATACTCATAAGTACGCTGGCCTTGAGAGGTCCATCTGAAAGGGACTTGGAAGGTACGGTTAACTGATCCCCTCGTACATCTAATATTGTTGGATCTGCAAAGCAGGTTCCGCACACCGGGGGGGGGGTTAAGCCCAAGATTGATTTCATGGCAAGGACGCAAACCTCGTTCTTTATGCAGCTGTCCAGATTTAGCCAACCAGATTGAGCACATAGCTTGCATGTGTGGGTGAGGTGATAAGCACCCAAGACAAGTCTACATGCCTTATTGAGGGTCATTTTTATGTGATTGAGGGCTGAGTTGGTTGCAGCCCCGTATACCACAAGACCATAGTCTATGACAGGACTGAACTCGTCATGGCAAGGGTCAGTGCCTCTTTTTGTGAGGCACTGTTTATTCTTGTAGAGAACTCCTAGTTTGGAATTTGCTGTTTTAGCAATGAGATCTATATGTTGCGTAAATGTGAGGGAGCAGTTGAGGGTTACCCCTAGGTACCTGAAGGTTTGGACCGTATCAAGGGGGTTCATTGCTGCTATTCAGAACTTTCAGGCAATAGGTTTATTTCTGTAATGGGAGGATGCGAAAAGCATGATTGTGGTCTTTTTGTAGTTCAGTAATAGTTTAGATTTTAGTAACCAAACTACAATTGCTGAGAAGTTGGACTGCAGTTGTTCTTCCAGCGCTGCTGAGTCGGAGTGGCTTGAGTATAGCACTGCAACATCTGCATACATTAATACTTTATCTCGGGCAGCTTGTGTTACTTGATTTAGAAACAAACTAAAAGGCAGGGGCCCCAGGATGGAGCCTTGGGGATTGCCAGATATTACACTTTGGCTAGCAGAGAGAACGCCCTGGATTTTTACACTTTGTACTCTTCCAGTACGATAGCTCCTGAACCATGTCACTGGTTCAGCGGATAGCCCAGTATGTATGAGTTGGGCCAGGAGTAAGTTATGGTTAACTGTGCTGAAGGCCTTGGTGAGGTCAATGTAAGCCCTCAATCTTTGGCATCTTGTATATACCCTGTAAATTCAACTAGGGCAGTAGCAGTGCTATGCTGCTTCCTGAACCCATGTTGTACAGGGCATAGCAGCTGGTACATATTAATGTACTAAATAACTTGGTCATATACTATGCGTTTTAACGCTTTGGATGGGGAGGGGATTGAGATGGGTCTGTAATTTGTGTGACTGATTCTATCCCCACTTTTAAATACTGGCATAACCACCGCTGCCTTCCACAGGTATAGCAATTTCCCGGATATCAGTGATAAGTTCAGGATTCTTGCTAGATGGGGGAGGATCACATTCAGAGTGAGTGCAACAAGCTTAAGGCCCAGTGAGTCACTGCTTGCTCTCTCCTTGCTGAGGACGTGAGAGAGAGGTATTTATAGGCCTCTGCTAGCGTGGCAGTCTTGAGGCAAGGGGGGCTTGTTAGGATGGGTTTCATCCTTTTTACCAGAATTATTGGTACAAGGGGGTTTAAAGATATCATGTGGCAGCACACCACTAAGGTCTGTGAAGGTCCTGTTGAAGGTATTGGCAATGATAAGAAGGTCTTGAGTAGTATTATCTTCAAATTTCAGTATGGTGGGGGGTGTTTTATAGGGTTTGCCAGTGAGAGTCTTAACATCCCAAAATTTACGACTATCATTCCAAGTGTTTGCCAGTTCCCTTTTGTAATGTTGACTTTTGGCCATGCGTATTGCCCAGGTGCACTTGTTATGGCCCGTTTTACAGGCCTGTGTGTCTGCCTGTGATTTTGTGTTTTGTGCTAAGCTCCAAAGATTGTCCCTGGCCCTCATCAATTCAAGGAGCTGAAGTGTGATCCAGGATTTATTTGTGGCCTTACTTCTACGTTTTGAGTAGGGGGCATAAATATCACAAGCCTCACTGAATTTGTTGATAAACTTGTAAGAGCTACAGCTACATCTTGTGTAGTATGGACGATTTTCCAGTCTTGGTTTAACAGGTGGGCTTTTAGCGCTTCCAGTTTCCCTCTTTTTAGTAATCTCGACGTGATTATCTTGGGAGGGCTCTTGGTGGACTTGCTGGACCACGTACAGAGTATAGGTGAGTGATTACTGATGGAGTCGGAGAAGACCACAGTGCTGGTAATTCCCTCTGGATGGTTTGTGATCACCCAGTCAATTAATGTGCTGGTCCCTGTGCGATAATTTATGTAGGTGGGGGAATCAACTAGCTGGGACATGTTAATGGAGAATAGGGCATCTCTATGGGTCGCTGCATCTTGAGAGTTCCAGTTGACGTTGAAATCCCCTACCATTATTAGTTTAGTGTTGTGGTGGAGATTAGTACGGTAGTTGAAGACCTCATTGAATCCGGCAGATTGATCCTTAGGAGGGATGTATACTGACACCACAGTTAGGCTTTTTCCCTGCATGCCTAGTAGTATTTTTAGTGTCAAGATGTGGGTGTTACTACAAGTCGTCAATGGAGGAAGCTTTAGACCCTGTATGTGGTCTTTGAGGTAGAATACACATCCCCCGCCAGCCTGGTGGTGCTGAGGGTTGAGGCGCTGGACGCAACACCTTGCACCATGCTGGCAACCCGGGTTTGGGAACGAGCTTGAGCCGTCAGGGGTTGGCCGGGGGGACGTGAGCAGCTGCCAGTTGGCAAGCACTCTGCCTCGGGAGGGAGACATGGATCTCTAGGTGTTTGGCTGCCCCCAGTGGAGGCTGGGTGGCAGTGCCACACTTCGAGAGCTCGGCGTAAGGCCAGGGGAGGGAGGAAGGAGCTGCATCTGGAGCTGTGGTGCCCCTGTGGGCCTCCACCTGCACGTAGTCACCACTTCCGGGGCTCCGGGGTTAGGAGGGTGAAAATCGGAGGAAACTGCAGGGGTCTCTGGGATGACACCTCCGGGCTGGTTCCAGGGGTTCTGCCAGGGCACGCATAGTGTTCAGAAGTCCCCAAAAGACCCCGGAATCTGGTAAGGTTGGCTAATGCAAGGGGGATCTGCTGCCGGAGGGATAAAAAGATTCTACAAAAAAAAAAACTACACATCCGCCTCCTTGTTTACCTATTCTGTCGAGTCAGAAGGAAGAGTAACCTTGTATCTGAATGGCTGAGTCAGCAACTCTTGGTGTAAGCCACGTCTTCACTACCGAGAGTATGTCAGGCTGATGCTGGGTTATCCACACTTGCAGCGAATTGATCTTTGCCAGGAGGCTGCAAATATTAATGGAGGCAACTATTAAGCCACAGTGCCTTTTATGCTGGTCTGGAGCATGTTGTGCTGGGCCAGGGTTTGGATGGATATTCCCAGATAGTAGCAGGAGTAGCCAAGTCATTTTTAGTGCCTGCTACTTCATATACCTTACAGCCTGAGTGAGGTTGTGGATTCTGGTGAGCTTATTCTTACTGTTTGTACTGCAGGGAATGAGGTCTAGTATTGGTGGTGGAGGGGGTAGTGGTTTGTTCCCTTGCCACGTACCAGGTTTTGTAGTGGTGGTGGAGTGCTGTTGTTAGGTTGGTGAGCAGGGGCAGACGTGGATTTGAGGCTAAGGCATGAGAGTAGGTCACCACTGGTAGTACTGAGATAAAAGTAGTGACTGTTCTGTGAGGTGGAATGGCCAGTGTGTGCACTGGGGCTTGTTACCCGCCAAACACTGAATGTGACAAGTGTACCCAATAGGTTCATAATGTAGGTTTAGTAGGACGGCTAAGAGATAGGATAGTAGATGAGCACCAGTCAGCAGAAACAGCGGTGAGAAAAAACACAGACTGAGTTGAGATGCGATCAGGCAGAAATGGGGTTGCTATCTCTTTAAATTTGAGGCAAACAGGAAAGCAGCCAATGGGAGTTAGGTGTAGAATTGGGGAGGGGGTTAAGTGAATTTAAAGAGTGCTGGGGGTGGGCCGAAAAATCAAGCTCTAGGTGTCCCTTTATAGGTTTGTGAAAGTAGGCCTTGCAGTACAGCTAGACCAAAGCCAGCTCATCTGTGAGAGAGACAATGTCCAGACTGTAGTGTTTAGTGAAGGTGTGGACAACACTCCAGGTAGCTGCTGCCCAGATTTCAGTAACAAAAACATTCCAGAAACAAGCAACAGAGGTGGCCCATGCCTCTGGTGGAATGGCCACGAACAACACAAGAAAGTTCCTTATCATACTTCCTTTAACATAATGTAATACAGTTTGCCAACCATTCGGACAAGCACTGTTTAAAAATTGGGATGCCCTCTTTTCTGGGGGCAAACTAAACAAAAAGCTGTGAGGACTTTCTGCAGTCCTTTGCCCAGTGCATATGGTACCAAAGTAGTCTATGCACATCTAAAGTATGGAGCAATGCTTCCTCTGGGTTGGCATGCTCTAGCTAATACACTGGCAGGTGGATGGTTTGATTTAAAGTAAACTGTGACACCACCATAGGTAGAAACTTAGGATTTGTGAAAAACCAAATAAGAAGGCTCATACATTAGAGCCTGCAGCTCTGAAATCCTTCAAGCAGAAGTGATTGCAACTAAAAATAATGCCTTCCAGGAAAGAAAGCGTAAACCACAAGCTGAGACTAGTTTACGGATGGGAGGCTTTATATGTAAAATGCCTCTCAAGAATGTAAGGGCTACAGTACCCCCAGCTGAGCAACCGTACGACCATCAGTAGGCACATGGAAAGCCGATATGACAGCCAGGTGCACTCTGAGTGAGGAATACTACAGGCCTGAATCTGATAAGGACAGCAGGTATTCTACAACCTGATTGACTGGGCACGTGAATGGATCCAGGTTATGTGAAGCGACCCATAAAGCAAACCACTTCCACTTTAAAGAGTTAAGGACTGCTGGTGGATGGTCTTCTAGCAGTCACTGGAACATCTGCCACTTTTTGGATGCCCTCCTGCCTCTCCCTCTAAAGTATCCTCTCATCTGGGAGTAATCCATAGGCATGGGTACAGGGTAGAAGGCCCTAGAATAATAACCCTTACCTCTGCCCCTCTTTCCTGGGGCCTGTAGGAAGCGGAGGCTTTCTCTTTTGCTGCATTACTCTTGGAGGTGGTTTTCTATTCTTCTACCTTTTTCATATATGCCTCGTCTTGTCCCCAAAGAGAGAACTGTTCTCGCAGGGGAAGTCCATAGATTTTGTCTGGCTGTCTTGGGAGAGGTTAGTGGTTCTCAACCATGCAAATCTCCTGAGTGATATGGCTTGAGTCAGTGTCAATGGCATCTACAGCCATATGAAACTGGTACTTTGTGGTCTCTAACGCAGTTTTGACAGTTTCTGCCAGGTCTTGAGCAATGTTATCTGGAGCTTTCTGGCTAATAACCAGAACCGAGTTCCACAGTGTCTTTTGGTACTGTGCAGTGTATGCCATATAAGCAGAAAAGCGAAGGAGCAGAGAGGCTGTGGTATACGGCTTCTTGCCCATGGTGTCCAGTTTTCTAGACTCCTTGTCTGGAGGCTGGGAGGATTGAGGTACCTAGCCTTGTCACAGGCTGCAGCTTGTACCACACCTTCGTGGTCAGGATGGGTATACAGGTATGCAGCATCTGTTTTGTCCAGCTGGTACTATTTCCATTTTTTGTTATCCACACTTGGAATAGTAGTGGGATTCTGCAGAAGTTTGAAGGTGGCCTTGCGGAGGGACTTGTGTACTGGAAGGAGCAACTTCCTGGGGGGGGGGACCCCTCATGTCGAGGAAGTCTATCTCTTCATCATCCTCAGTAGTCTCCTGACTGGAGAAGTCAAAAGTGTCCACCATCTGCTGGACAGATGTATAATGGGAGGAAAATTCCTCCTGATCGTGAGAGGGGGAAACAAATTCCTGATCTGGAGACACGTCAGGCTCTATGGGTTCACCCTATCCCTCCTCCTCCTCATTGTCCTCTTCATAGAAAACAACCCTGGCCTTGGTCAGGGTCAGTGGGGATAGGCATGGAAGAGCCAGCTGGGGCTCCAAAAAAAGTTTCCCATAGCTTGATAAGACTGATACAGTTGCCAAGCCTTTGCCATGTCCTCAGGTGAGGGCATTTTTGGTTGTAACACTGGGGTTTCCCTTTGCTCTTCGGCAGGAGGGGCAGTGGTATGCTTTTCCTTTTGTTTCTTATTAGTAGGAACTGGGTCAGTAACCTGCTCTGTATGTCTTTTTTGCTTGGTATGGTCTGAATTATTTTTGCCAGAAGACTTATTCTCTGGGGGGGTCCTTGGAGGGCCTAACTTTGGATTTATGATGGGAGGAGGACCCCTCTTCAGATGATTTGTGAGAGGGGGAAGCAGACTGAGAGGCCATTATGTCCAGTCTTGTGGCCCTTTTCTTGACTGTTTTAGAATAACATTTAGTGCAAACTTGCAGTTACCAGAAATGTGACTTAGACCTAGATACGTTAAACACAGATCATGGCCATCCGCCTTTGCCACGATCTCAAAATACTTTATATAGTTTTTAAATCCTGTAGGGCCAGTCCTCTTTTTGGGTCTATCTGACATGCCAATCTCATCAGAAGACATGAAATTTGGTTCCCAAAAGGGAAAAATAAAACTTTGCGGTCGGCTCCCAAGCACACTGGAACCACGAGTATTGGTTCCTGAATAAGAAAAAAGGAAAGAAAAGTTACAGCTAAAACTGGTTCCCACAAAAGTAGGGGAACCAATAAAAAAACAAAATGTAAAGTAGTGCAAATAAGTAAAAGTACCTCAGAAAATACAGGTTACTCACCTGTAACAGGAGTTCTAGGAATGGTATATGTTGTTCATCCACACTTGATGGCAGGTTCCTTGCCGCTTTAAATCTTGCCGGAAGGTCTTCAAGCTGGCTCCTTCCAACCACCTGAGTGATAAAACTCTCAGCTCCGCCCCATGACGCCAGATCTAGCCCGCTGGAAGCCAAGTTGTGCGTCGAAGGCGGGGAGGTCGGGTGGGTTGTGTAGATGAACAACATATATCTTTCCTAGAACTCCTGTTACAGGTGAGTAACCTGTATTTCTAGGGACATGGATATGTTGTTCAATCCACACTTACTGGCAGACTCCTAGCAGTTCTCCAGGAGGAGGGAGGCAAGGTGCACACCCCCTACTTGGGAAATAAGGACTGAAGAACCGAGGTCCCAAAACCAGCATCCAGGCGTGACTCAAGGTCGATGTGGTAGCGGGTAATGAAGGTGTGTGCTGACTTCCAGGTAGCAGCCCTGCAGATTTCCTGGAAAGGGACGTCCGTGGAAGCAGCCAGCGATGCAGCAGTTTGGAGGGTAGAATGAGCTCTTATCCCTTTGGGAGGCTCCATGCCCGCCAACCTGAAGCAGAGACCTATGCAGTAGGTGACCCACCTGCCTATCGTCCGCTTGGCTGCAGGTCTGCCAGGTGCGGCTTCAGCGTAGGTGACAAACAGCTGACGAACCTCTCCCCGAACTTCGACCATCCTCTCCTTGCAATAAGGGAGCGCTCTTCTAGGGTCCAGAGTATGGAGCCTATATTCGGCCTCCGAGGTGTGATTGGGGTAGAACACCGGCAGAGTCAACACCTGGTTAAGGTGAAACTCCGACACCACCTTCGGAAGGAATTTCGGGTTGGGGCACAGGACAACCTTGTCCCTGTGGAAGACCAGATAGGGAGACTCGATGGAAAGCGCCTGGAGCTCTCCCATCCTTCTGGCTGACGTGATAGCCACCAAGAAGGTGGTCTTCCACAAAAGGTGAGAAATGTCACACCTGTGCATAGGTTCAAATGGCTTGCCCATGAGCTTAGCCAGTACCAGCAGTAGATCCCACGGAGGTGAAGGTTCTCGCACCGGAGGGGATATGCGATCAAGGCCTTTGAAAAGCGCCCGACCACCTTCTCCTGCGCCACTGACTACTTCCCGGCCTGAGTCCGGTAAGCAGAGATGGTTGCCAGGTGCACCTTGAGGGTCGTCGACCGAAGCCCTAGCTGAGAAAGGGACCACAGGTAGTCCAGAATGCTGGCCAATGAACAGGAGGAAGGGTCCAACCCCTTACCCTGACACCAAATGGAGAATCTTTTCCATTTGAAGGCGTAGCATTTTCTGGTCGACTCCTTACGGGATGCCTCAACAACGTTGAGGACCTCGTTGGAAAGACCCAAGGCCTGGAACTCTAGCCACTCAGGAACTACGCTGTCAGATGCAGGGATTGAAGGTCCGGGTGGAGAACCTTCCCCTGGTTGACTGAGATCAGGTCCAGGTGGACTGGAAGCCACCTCGGGAGCCTGGAGCTGAGACTGAGGAGATCTGGATACCAGAACTGGCAGGGCCAGTCTGGGGCTACCAGAATCACCTGCGCCTTGTACCTCTTCGCCTTGAGAAGCACCTTGTGGATCAAGGGAAATGAGGGAAGGCACAGAAGAGTACCGGGCTCCACGGCCTCGAGAAGGCATCCCCCTGCAGCGAGCCCTGCTGAGGGGGGGCCGGCATGAAACAGCCTCAGCTTCGAATTTTTCCCGGAGGCAAACAGGTCCACCTGGGGTGTGCCCCAGTGGGAGAACAGATTGTGTACTACCTCTGGCAGGAGAGACTACTCATGAGAAGCAGTACCTATCCAGTTTAGGGCATCGCCCAGAGTGTTGGAGGCTCCTGCCACATGGATGGCTAGGAGATCCGCCTCCAGTCTGCTCATGAGAGACCAAGTGCGGAGAGCTTCCTTGCACAGAGGCAAGGAGCGCATCCCACCCTGGCGGTTTAGGTAGTACATGGTCGTGGTATTGTCCGTCTGGACCTGGACCACTTGGACCCCATACACATGGAGCGAAGGCGGTGAGGGCTAGTCAGACCCCTCGAAGCTTTAGCAGGTTGATGTGGCATCAAGACTCCTGAGGGGACCAGAGGCCATGCGCTCTGAGCTCCCCCAGATGGGCACCCGAACCCATCCGAGAGGCGTCAGTCGTTAGAGTGACCGTCGGCTCTGGGCGGACAAATGGGATACCCTCCTGCAGATGAGCTGGAATGATCCACCACTGGAGAGCATTCTCCATCTCCTGGGTCACTATCACTGGCTGGTCCAAAGGACCGGAGCACTGTGACCACTGGTGGGCCAGCCCCCATTGTAGGGGATGCATGTGCCAGTGGGCCCAACGGACTACGCTGGTGCAGGCCGTCATGAGGCCCAGGAGGCACAGGAAGTCCCTGGCAGGGCGCAATTGCCCAATCAGAAATGATTGGGCAAAGGAGGAAAGAACCTCGGCCCTGTCCGCCAGGAGCCATGCTCTGGCTCGAAGAAAGTCGAGCTCTGCCCTGATTAACTGAATCACCTGCATTGGCACAAGTTCCGATTTGACCTCATTGATGAGGAGGCCAATCTGAGAGCAGACCTGGAGGGCCAGATCCCTTGACCGCTCCACCTCCGGTCTGGAGGGGGCTGCAATCAGTCAGTCATCCAGGTAAGGGTACACTGGGACCCTTCGGCACCGCAGGAATGCTGTCACCACTGCCATGCATTTGGTGAGGACCCTGGGAGCTGGAGAGAGGCCGAAGGGCATGGCCCGGAACTCATAAAGGGAACCCTCTGCCCTGAAGCAGAGGAATCGCTGGTGGGACGGATGGATTGGGATGTCCTGGAGGTCCAGCGAACAGAACCACAATCCTCGTTCCAAGGATGGAATGATCTGAGCCAGAGTGACCATCCTGAAGGTTCGAGATCTTAGGAACTTGTTCAGGTCGCGTAGGTCTAGAATTGGGCGCCAGTCCCCCGTCCGTTTTGGGACCAGGAAATATCTGGACACAAACCCTGGGTCTGGTGGAGGATCTGCCACCTCCCTGATCACCTCCTTCTGGAGGAGCAGGGCAATGCTGGCTCGATGAGCCGACAGACAGGCTGCGGACCCCGTAGTCCCCCATGGGGCAATGGCTCAATAGGGTGGGGCCTGCTCGAATTCCAGAGACAGACCCTTTCCTACCACTTCCTGCACCCAGTGGTCCATGGTGATATCGGACCAGGCAGAAAGAAAGTGATGGAGCCGTTCCCTCACGGGGGGAACTCGGGGAGGAGTGACGAGGTTGGGGGCAACACCCCTCAACCCGTCACTGGGCAGGCTTGGAGGAAGGACCGGCCAAGGGACCTGTTGAACCTTTCCCTCCCGGCTTCCTGCTGGAGGAAGCTGCAGGCTTGGCTTTGGGGTGCCAAGTGCGAGCCTGCTGGCCCTCATGCTGGTGTTGCTGGGCTGGACGTGCCGCAGGGGCTGAAGGTCGAAATGGCTTACGCTGCTGCTGGTGGCCTTTGTTCTTCTGGGCAGACGTGACCGAGTCCAAGGTGGTGCTGGACTTCTTGATCCTCTGCAGATGACCCTCCACCCCTGGACCAAACAAGTCAGTACCCAGGAAGGGAAAGTCTGCCAGCTTGTGCTGGGTATCCACTGTGAAAGTGGAGATCCGCAGCCAAGTTCTGCGGTGCATGGCCACTGCGGCCACTACTGATTGGGCACAAGAGTCTCCAACGTCTAAGGCAGTCTGGAGCTGCTGCTTCGCCACCGCCCTTCCCTGATCCCGCACCTGCTTGACCATTGTCTGGAGGTCAGCCGGGAGATGAGGAATCACCTCATCCAGGGAGCCCAAAAGGGCATGTGAAAAGTGTGCCATCAGAATGGCCGAACTGGCCTGACAAAGGCCGAAGGAGGATGCAGCATAGACTTTCCGTCCAGAGTAGTCTAGTTTCTTGGACTCCTTATTGGGTGGCTTGTCCACATCCCAAGCGTTTCGGGAGCGCCGGAAAACACTGTCGGTCACAAGCCCCTCCGCAGAGGGGTGCTCCGAGAATCCGGAGTGTGAACAAGTGGGAACGGCATACTTTCGGGCCATCCTGGCCGGAGGCGCTGGACAAGAAGCTGACCGCTGCCATAGCTCCAGAGCCGGGCCAACAATGGCTTTGGTCACCGGAAAGGCCTCCGTGAGGGAATCCCCTTGGTCCAGTATCTCCATGAGGGGATACTTGGCCTGCTTTGAAACAGGTTCGAGCTTCATCCCAGTAGACTCTGAGATGAGCCGAAGCATTCTGAGGAACAAGGATGGGCTCTCGTCCACTGACTGACCCCCAGTGGACTCCCAGTCAAGGGGCCTGGAGAACAGCGAGGAATCATCGTCAGACTCCGAGGAGTTTGCAAACAGCTGCCGAGGGCCTGAGCCACCCTCCACCTGCTGAGGTCACTCGGGAGTGAGGGTGACCGACAACCAATGGAGCAAACCCCGACCCGACCGAGAATCCTAGGTCGGGGCCCCAGTTTTAGGTTGTGGAGGCAAGGGTTCCACTACGATGGGTGGCGCAGCCGGTTTTGACTGAACAACCGGCGCCAGCTTCGGGTCCTCGATAACAATGAGGGGTTGTTTCAGCCGCTCTGGTGACAGCCACTTAATGGCCAGGAAGGCAACGGAATCGGCTTGTTCCTGGTCAAAAGTAGCTGCTGCCACATCAGATCCTCGTAGCGCCGACGCAATTTGCGCAGAAGCCTATCCTCCGAAGACGAGGATGAGTGGCACCACTGCTTTCCTCGGTGTCGAGACCGAGACCGCCCATGTCGGCGGGATCAGCTGGACTGAGAAAAGGTCCAAGACCGAGACCTTTGGTGTTTCCGAGGGTGGGTCTGAAAGGGAGCGGGGAAACACGCTCCTCCCTCGGTTTGGGGACCTTAACCGGGGACTCCAGCACAGGAGGCACAGGCAAGTCCTCAGTTTCCACCGGGGGAACCAGTGAAGAAGGGTTGTCGGCTTCTCCAGTCGACAGCCCATCCGACGGGTCGAGAAAAATCTCGACTGCGTCAACGGGTGTCTCGGCCGGCTGACCTGACGGGGACACCATGAAGCCAGCGGCCTTAGCCGCAACCTCAACCGAAGTTGAGTGTCGACTATCCGGGGAAGGGGACCTCTCCCGCTCCCACGAATGTCAATTGTGGGACTTACCCTCTTGGAGTCCTTCTTCTTGGACCGAGAGGAATGTCCCGAAGGGCCTTCTCCCTTGGTGGAGAGGAACTGACAAAGCTCCTTGAACAAAGCCATGTAAGAGGAGCCCAAAGAGAGCGGGATAAATGCCGTGACCCAAGAAGATGTTGATTCAGCCTGGACCACCTCCTCCTCGAGGGCGATCATTTGTTCGAGCTGTTCAGCCGAGCCCGCCGCCACGGGCACCACCCAACGGGCCTCCTTCGACTTTACCAGAGGATAACGTTTCTTGGGGCACCCAAATTGCAATCTGGCAGCGCGATCTTCAAGAACCGTGGCTGAGAAGGATTTGCACAAGTCGCAGGCCTGCGAATCATGTTCAAGCCCAAGGCAATAAACGCATGTGGAGTGTGGATCGGTTCGGGACATCTTCTGCCCACAGGGGCACCGACGAAATCTGGGAGTTGACTGAAGTCTTGTAAATTTTAAGATAAGTTTCGGGTTAACCGAAGAGTTAGGATCCAGGCCTAAAACGCAGAGCGCAAAGGAGGGAACCTGAGCTTCCAAGCAGTAAGGAAGATCTGGCGTCATGGGGCGGAGCCGAAAGTTTTATCACCTGGGTGGGTGGGAGGAGCCAGCTTGAAGACCTTCCGGCAAGATTTAAAGCAGCAAGGAACCTGCCAGTAAGTGTGGATTGAACAACATATCCATGTCCCTAGAAACTCTTTTTCCTGTCAGGAAAGAAAGCATAGGAACTGCAGAAAAACATGTCCAAGGAAGTTTCCTCGGTTCCTGGGAACTGATGGGAACCGAGGAAAAAAATGCTATAATACTAAGGAACACTAAAATAACACTAAAGGCAGCAGATACAGTACTTAAAAGAAATAAAGCAACTTTAAGGAAAAGCATTTCCTCGAGTGATAAAAAAAGGAGACAGCTCCGGGGCAAACTTGTTCAGTCAGGTGGAGAAATGAGTCTGACTGACTAACAGCAGCACCTACAGGCAGCAGTCTTCAACTACAACCCAACTGGCTAATGCCATGCCATCATTAGCATAAATTCTATCTCCAGGATAGCTTAACTCAGCTGACGAATCTGCATGAGTCAAGCATTCCAAGAGATTCCTGGGATGAAAATGTAAGCCACAACTCATGGTAGACTCAAAAGGAGCCAACGTCAATTTCTCAAGCACAAAATTCATGTCCCAAGGTGGGAGTGGACTACAGACGGGTTTCATGTGAAGAATGCCTCTCAGAAATGTACTGACCACTTCTATTTGGGCAACCATATGACCATCAATACTGCCATGGAATACTGATACAGCAGCCAAATGCACCTTAAGCGAGGAATACTGCAGGTCAGAGTCAGACACGGAAAGCAAGTATTCCAACACAGCACTCACATGACATGTAAAAGAGTCCATATTCTGGGAAGCAGCCCACTCAGTGACACACTTTCATTTTAGGGAATAAGTATGTCTGGTTGAAGGCTTCCTAGCTGCAATCAGGATATCAACAACGTTAGGGGATACCCCAAAAGGTACAGTAGCTATGTCTTTAGGAGCCATGCATACAAAAGTAGTAACTTCAGGTCCGCATGGACCCCATGTCCTGTGACAATAAACACTGACACAGAGCTAAAGGGACAGGAGGCTCCTCTGCCAGATGTTGAAGAAATGCCATATCTGGCAAGGCCATAATGAAGCAATGAGGATGAGACAGGCATTCTCCACTTGCAGCTTGAGCAAAACCCTCTGTATTATAGGAACTGGGGGAACGGGTATAGGAATCTCCCCTTCCACGAGAAGGACAATGCATCTCACCAAAAAACAGACTGGGCATTGGAAGCCAAAATCTTTGCATTTGATTTGCTAGAGCAAGAAAGGCAGAAGCACCAAAGGGGAACTGCTTCACGCCCCTCGAGTCATACTTTGCATTTTGAGAATGAAGGGTCTGCAAAGAAACCATGGTGTCAAATCACATATACTTTTGCCTATAACAGCCCCCATTTGAATTACCTATGCCACAAAGGACTCATAGCTGAGTTTGGTTGTGCGGGTGACTCCAAAGCCAACTGCACAAAAAATTAGGCAAATGGATGCAAAGCCCCAGTTCCTATGACAGAAAAGTGAATCGCAAGCACTGCTTGCATAAGACAGATTGGGCACGAAAAAGGTCAAGGAGAGTGCCACAACTACAAATTGCGCTAAAAAATGCACAAAATTTCAAGTTTGCACAATAAAATCAGCCTTTAGCAGAACCAATATCAGTAATAGAGCACATTAGTGTACATGCTTGCAGTAGCTCAGAAAATAATGCACAAGCACTTTGCTCACTCTAGACAGTTAAATGAACACAATAGAACTTGTGCTTGCAAGACAGACCTTTAAATTTGAAATACATCAAAAATGAGTCAAAAACACCAAAAACTAGACAACCAACAGACATGGTCTTAGGTGATAAGAAGTGGGTTCCATATTTCTGGCCCTTTATGCAAGAATGTATGTCACCCCTCACAGTTTTAGTCTGGAGTACTTCAACCTCATAACTCTCAGCTTATCTGACATTATACAATGGCAAGACAATTTCCTGGACTCTGAATGGTCAGTGTGTCCCTGGTACAGTGAGGTTGTCCCAGTACAACCTCACTGTATTGATTTGTTGGATGATTGTTTGGAGCTACTCTTAAGAAACAGAGATATATTGCCACACTAAAAATCTACTAAAAACATTTTCTAAATTTTTTTTTATTTCATATAACAAGGAGCCATTGTATAATAGCAATATAGCACTCCAGGGTGTGGGTTGTGCTGGGATGACCTCACTTCTGGAACGTTGGATACACTCAGCCTGCGGCCTCGTGCCCAACCACCCAGGCGTAAGGTTATCCCAGAACAACCCACACCCTGTCATGCATTATTGCTTAATTCTCCCAGCATGGCTGAAAATGGTCCTAGCAACTCCAGACCACTTTCCTGGTGAAACAAAATAAATGAAAAGCCAGTGAAAATTATTTTGTGGAATCTCCCCTCCAAGCAAAGAAGAAAACAGTTATGTACTTACCTTAACAGTAGAGACTCTTTCATCAGGCCACACCTATGGAAATATAAGTCACCAGGCGCTAGGATCCCATGGAAACTTTGCAAGCAGTCCACCATGGACACCCCTGATGACATCAGATGTCAGCTGCTACATAAATATGGGCGGCCTGTCCTCTCCTCAGTTCTGTGTTGGAGAGCATGCTCGGAGGACCACTCTATAGGGAACCAGGACAGAACCTAGTACTCTGCAAATCCAGGTGAGGCAAAGAGCTATAGGTAGACCACGATGAAGATGAAGATGAAGACAGCACAAGTCTCAGGCCCCTCAGTGAGAAGGAGGGTGAGACGGCATGGCCTGATGAAACAAATTCCAGCGTTTTAAATAACTGATTAGTAGTTTTTTTCTTGGGGCAACACTAACTGTACAGAAAGTATATATACATATATATATATATATATATAGGTTTTCTAGAAGTGTATGTTTGTCAAACACTGTGAGGCATGTGCTATGCATTTTCACAATGTTTTAGCACTTTTATGAGCAAAATGCTAATCAATTTTTAGAGTTAAATTAAACCCTGAATTCTCTCGAAGATCTGCTGTTATGGTAAGTACGTAACTGTTCTATCTTCTTTGAGGATATCTCCTTCATCAGGCCACTCTAATGGAACGAGTCAGAAGCAGCAGTAACCATAAACAGTCTGGGTGGCTTTGACAAAGTCTATGTTCAGGTGAAACGTCACGTGTGCTGGTCCCTCCATGCTGTGGAACAAACACTTTTAAACTACACCGAAATAAAAAAGGGGAGATATTAGTTGAAAGTTGGTGTGGACTCCACTTTTTGTTAGTGGAGTGAGGGCCATGACTTTGTCTTTTGCTTGATGATACTGTCACTGACAAGCCCTTTGGAGCGGCTTTGTCTTGACCTAGTTGGGTGTACAAGGAGTCAGGCAGAGCTGGTTGTGCACCTGCACCACCACCTCTAGGGGCTTTTGAATGGGCACCTGGGGTGGTGCCAGGGATAGGCAAGGCTCCTGCTCCCTTGCCTCTACCCTGTTGACTGGTTGCTGGGTGGTGCCTGGCACCAGCTGGCCAAAAGAAACCCTGTGCCTACCCCTTGGCTGGGTATGGTAGAGGGAAAGCACCAACTTCAGGGTTCTGCCTGAGGCCTGAAGGTTTGAAAGAATGCCTTGGACATTAGAACCAAATGGCTTATGTCCTCTGAAAGGGGCACTGAGAATAGACTGTTGCACGTCATTCCCAAACCCTGCCACCCTGAGCCATGAGTACCGCCTGAGACAGCTGCTAGAAGCTGCAGCCATGGCAGAGGCATCTGAGATGTCATAAGCCATGTAAAGCAGAGGCTTTCCCACAACGGCCCCAGCAGTAAGAGCCTTAAGAAACTCTTGTTTGGGGGTGCCCTCTGGTAAAGCTTGTGCAGCTGCCTTTGATATTCTCTAGCGGGTGTTCTGGCACTTTATAATGTGGGCCTGGTAGTTGGTAATATGAAGGCCCAATGAAGAGGAGGCAAAGGTCCTTTCGCATAATGCTTCATGATGGCCGTCACGCTGGGCGTGCCATAATTTGCTCCTGTTTTCTCTTTCGTTTTTGCCTTATTTTTGTCTTATTTTGTTCGTTTTTATTTATTTGTTTTAATTTTGTTTTAATTTATATATGGGCTATAACGTGATAGTGGCAGTTAGAATGGCATAGAACATTTTTTTGCTACTTTGTTCGTCTTTACAGTCCGCAGCCTGTACGGCTTGATCTGAATGACCCCTGCTAGTGCTATCTTCGCTCAGTGAAAGCAGTGACTTATTTTTTCTTTGAACTCCCTCACTGAACTTCACTGAATCTCCTCGCTTAATCGGGCTATTCCGGGAGTTGAGAAGCGAGGAGCCATGAGGAGTTTGCGGGGTGAGGGGGACTGAAGTAGAGATATGAGAAACTTCTGCGGTCAAGGGGAGTTGAAGAGAGGGCACTGGCCTGCCTTAAGAACAGCCTGGGTGGAAAGCTGAAATGTGGAAAGCTGTTTATTTTTGGCCGATTTCTTGGATTTTTGGTCAATATCTTGGACTTTGGACACGAGTTTGGTTCTGAAGCCGAGTATTGGGCCCCGGCTTGTGTTTTGTGGACTTGGAACTCCTGGATTTTCTATCTGGAGTAACGACCAGTTAGCGACAGGAGTGGGCCCTGCTCCAGTGATCGATCGCCAGCCGAATTTGCAGCTCCACAGGGGGTCACGGTAGTTGCTCCGTCAGGGAGCTGACTGGGGTATCGTGGTTCCTCTAGATTTGTGGGATTGGCTACGGAGTGGCCATTACCCAGGTGTCGTGGTGGGGCTGTAAATATTTCAGGCTGTGCTTGGATCTGGAGTTGGAAGGGCCCTGGTCTGTTGCTGGCTGCTACTTCGGAGTTTTCAACTGGCTTTGATTCAATCGAACGCTCCTGTGGTTTCCTTATTTTAAGGCCAAGTAACACCCTGGACTCTCCCCTTCTTTGGATTCTTTCTACGGCCCCCATTTTATGGAGAACTGATATTTTGGATTATTCTGCTTCGCTCAGGACCTAAGGCCTAAACTCTCTTGTGTGGTTTCCCTCGGTGGTGAGAGGACCTGGATGTCCATATATTTTATTTTTATTTATCTAGTTTATTTATCTTATTAAGATAAATAAAATCTTGAGCCTTTTGGTTCTGATTTTTATGGATAATTTGGTTTTCCATATGGATTCCCACCTGTGATCAAATTTGACTCCTTCCCAGTGACTTTTATTTTTTTTTTCTTTTTCTTTTGAGTTGGACAGCGAGGTGGTGAGAGGACCTTGTGTCCATTTATTTTATTTCCCCATCTCCTGGTCGTGAGAGGACTGGCGGTGGGGGGGATGGGTTATATGTTTAGTGGGAATTGTTTATTTTGAAATATTCTGCAGTGAGAGTGCTGAATTATTTGTTTTGAAATAGTTTGTTTAATATGCTACAGTGAGAGTGTAGAAATATTTTCTTTTCTTTTAAAGTGCCCTCCGGTGGTGAGACAGCTGGGGGGGGTTTATTTTATTTTATTTTTCTCTTCTCCTGGTCGTGAGAGGACTGGGGGAGGGGAAGGATCTGTTACTGTATATTTTAGTTTTGAAGTTGTTTGATTTTATTTTATTTATATATTTATTTTTATTTTATTTTTGCTGGGATTGTCTTGACTTTCTTCAAGGTGGGGTTGGAAAGTTATTGATTTAGTTTAGATTATTTATTTTATTAGATTTATTTTGGGGTTTACTTTAATTTTTAGTGTTATTGTGTTGTTTTTAGTAGTTTTTGTAGTGGCATGTGCCGGCCTATTACCCCCACGGTGGTGAGCTATTCATCCTCCTTGCTCCGCGCCCTCCGCCCTTTTTATCCTCCACTTCTTCATTATGATATTTATCAACGTTCTAGAGCATTGGGAATTGCTCGAAGGAGAGGGAGGAGGGCGGGGGGCTGCGAACCAGGGAGGATGGATGAGGGGGGCTTTCGTGTCGGGGTTGTTAGATCTAGAAGGCGCCCTGGGGCGAAATGGAACCCAGATCGTGGTTTACCATGTCTGGTGCCCACACCCAAGGGCACTACGGAATTAAGTAGGCAGATGAGCTTAACGGTCTCCGATGTTTATTCAACTCTGGCGGTGCTATGCAATGCCAGGTCCGTCAGAAACAAGACTGGCATTATAGCTGATCTTGTTAGTTTGGCGAACTTGGCTTGCATCACCGAGACCAGGCTGGATGAAAACCCAGGCCCCACGTTGGAAGCTATGACTCCAACCGGGTATTCAGTGATACACCACCCGAGACTGGACCGCAGGGGTGGTGGGGTTGCAGTCGGTTTTAAGACAGAATTGGGCCTCATGAGTGTGGTTATGGGGAAGGCTAAGTCCTTTGAGTGCACAGTGGTAGCAGGTGTTGGCATTCGAATCGTACTCATCTACCGTCCACCAGGAGATGGGAAAC
This sequence comes from Neoceratodus forsteri, assembly GCA_016271365.2. Taxonomy (NCBI): domain Eukaryota; kingdom Metazoa; phylum Chordata; order Ceratodontiformes; family Ceratodontidae; genus Neoceratodus; species Neoceratodus forsteri. The sequence goes on along the minus strand of CM057458.1, from coordinate 1,392,811,754 downwards.
GGTTCTTACAGGAAGTGGCAGACTTCATCGTTGACATGTCGTTTGAGTCACCCAGATTGATGCTTCTGGGTGACTTCAACGCCTGGATCAACAATGAACTCTCGCAATTTGGTAATCACTTCCTCCAATTAATGATTTCTTTGGGCTTTACACAGGTGGTTTCCACCGCTACTCATAAATCTGGGCACTCTTTGGACTTAGTCTTTCTCCTTGGGATTGATGCTTTCGATTTGGGGGTGGAACCAGTCGTATGGTCAGACCACTACACGGTGAGGTTCAATTTTAGTACCCCCCAAGAAGGCCTACTCTGGTGGAGATGGCGAGATACCGCCCTTTATGGAATATTACACCCCAGGGCCTCGCGGCGGTTCTTGACCTCTCATCCCCCGCGCTGATGAACAGTAGTCCAGAGACCTTGGTGACAGCCTGTAACAAGGCTGTTACACTGGCTCTGGATACTATTGCTCCTGTTCATGTACACCCACTTTCCCTTCGTCCCAAGGCGCCCTAATTTGACAGGACATTGAGGGAGATGAGGAGACAGGGCAAGATCAGAACGCTGCTGGCGCAAATTTGCCCTTGATGCCGACCGCCTTAGGTTGATGGACCATTATTCTGTCTATCAATCTGCAATCTCCCATAAGAAGGCAGAATTCCTGTCCAGGGAGATTGCAGTAGCCAGGAATCGACCGGCTCAGCTTTTTCAAACTGTGGACAGGCTGTGCAACCCAGCCTGTCTACAAGTTTGGAAGGCTTTTTCGCAATTAGAGTGCGAGGAGCTCGCTTGATTCTTCGCTAATAAAGTGGCCGACATCAGGACGGATCTGCGTCCAGCGGCTTCTAAGGGGGATGCTGTTGAACAGCATGAGTTCACAGCACCTCAAGTCTTTTTGGTGCTCCTTCAGCAGACCTGATTTCGTGGATGTCATGAGGATTATCCATGGTGTGTGCCCTACGAGCTGTAGTTTGGATCCTGGACCGACTTCCCTAATACTGGGTTGTTCGCCATCATTGGTCCAATCCTTGTGTAAATAGTCTGGTGCTCCTTGGAATCAGGTGAGTTTCCTAGCTCCCTGAAAGAGGCGGTGGTGACACCCCTCTTGAAGAAAGCTACCTTGGACCCTGACTGTTTCACAAACTACAGACCCATCTCAAACCTACCCTTTATTGGGAAAGTGATTGAGAAGGTAGTGGCGGCCCAATTGGAGAACCATTTAACCATCCATGGCATCTACAAACCCTTCTAATCGGGTTTTCGTAAAAGACATAGCACTGAGACTGCGCTGGTTCGGGTGCTTAATGATCTCTTGAGGGCGAGAGACCAGAAGAGATGTTCTATTCTAGTTCTTCTTGATCTCTCATCAGCCTTTGACACCATGGATCACGTGGTGTTGCTAGCATGCCTGAGGCAGATTTGTGGAATATCGGGAACCGTCCTTCGATGGTTCACCTCATTCCTCACTGGGAGATCACAAAGAGTTGTGTCGGGGCTTTTTTCCTCTGGCCCAACATCTTTGTTATGTGGGGTGCCTCAGGGTTCTGTGCTGTCTCCCATGTTATTCGTGGTGTATATACTGCCCCTCGGAGACATTATAAGACGGTATAAGCTGAGGTTTCATTGCTATGCAGATGATACCCAGCTATACCTGTGTTTTGTTCCTGACCAGGATAGAGCTCTCTCAGTGTTTAACAACTGTCTGAAAGAAATCCAGTGTTGGATGGATTCTAGTTGGCTGAAGTTGAACACAGAAAAGACAGAGGTTTTGGTGGTGGACCCAGGCTGTCGGATAGAAGGGTCGCCTGTTGTTGCACCCTCAGGAATTTTTCTTGGGAGTGTGTCACTTCCGACCTCTGAACGGGTGCATAACCTAGGGGTTATCTTGGATGACAGGCTGACACTGCATTCGCAGGTGTCAGCAGTCGTCAAGACTTCCTTTTACCATCTTAGGAATATCGGTAGAGTGAAACACCTCGTTCCGTCTGACATGCTACCTATGTTGGTCCATGCCTTTGTGTCCTCTCGTCTGGACTACTGCAACTCCCTGTATTTTGGGCTTTCTGGGATTTAAATCTGCTGCCTTCAGCTAGTGCAGAACGTGGCGGCCCGGGTTTTGATGGGAACCAGTAGGTCCTGCCATATTACCCCAGTGCTGCGCGAACTGCACTGGCTCCCTGTTCGGTGGTGGATCACCTTTAAAGTCTGTTTATTGACTTTTAAAGCCCTACACGACCAGGGTCCAGCTTATCTGAAAGTTCTTCTAGTGTCTTACTGCCCTGGCCGATCACTCCGCTCGGCCGAGGAGGGGTTGCTAGAGATTCCGAGAGTGAGTCTAAATTCATCTGGTTGTAGAGCTTTTTCCTACGCTGCTCCCACTCTCTGGAATTCTCTACCCCATCAGTTATGGCAGTTCACCTCCCTGGGGGAATTTAAGAGTGGCTTAAAAACTCATTTGTACCAAATTGCCTTTTTATAGTATTATATGAATTGTTGTTGAAATTGTGGTTTTATGAATGTTTTATAATGTATTACAATGTTTGGTTTTCTTTTTACTATATGTTTTGTACAGCACTTTGAAAATTTGAAAGGTGCTTTAAAAATAAAATTATTATTATTAAAACATCCAACCTCCTGGACTCTTTATCAGGATGGATGGAACTCAAACACTCTTGACCTATCATGGGCAGCAATAATGACCACAGAGTCTGCCTCATGCAGGGTGGCAAAAAATGGCTTCCCAGAAGGGGCCATGTACATTTTTTTCTGCTTTATTTGGTATGGCTGGAATAACATTTGGCCTACACCAGACAGCAAGGGTGTCATCCTCTGAAGCAGGAAGGAGAGGTGGCACCACAACAAAAGGAGCGTCCGGCAGCTCCAGAAATTCTATTAAATTCTTCTTGGTAGTGTTCTGCTCTTCTAGGTCCAGGCCCATGGCAGCCTGTATCTGCTGCATCATGGTGAGGAAGTCAGGGTCCTCATGTGGGGACCTTGGAGTGTGGACCACCAAGTCCTCACTGCAGGTGGACACTGTAGAGCTGGTGCCCCTATCACAGTAGCTCTCAGTGTACTCCTCAGCATCTTCCTCCTCATCCTGAATTATAAATCAGGATTTACTTACTTATTTATTTTGTTTGTTTTACCAGGAAAGCTCCATTGAGCAACGCTCATTTGCAAGGAAGTCCTTGGCAGGATAGGGAGAATACAAGAAATTCAAACAAACATGGCATAGCAATTTCAAAGCACATTACATACAAAAAGGCAATGAAAAGATCATAAAATTAGGGATTGTACTCATCGTCAAGCGGGTTGGCGGGCAGCAGAGAACGTGCCGGTGACATCAGCAGCACCCTAGGAGGTGGCTAAGGCAAAAGTCTGCTTTGCATCATCTGGGGGGATTGGTAGTATGCCCCATCAAAGGACCCCCTGTGACAGGGGGAGTAGGTAGCAGGCATCTGATCATGTCAGTAAAAGATGACAGTGTTGCCTGAATGTCGGCGCCCGTATGGTCGACAAATGTGACTGGAGGAGTTGACTGGGGGAGGCTGCATTCTAGACATCAACAGTGAAAAACCATCTGTACTAGATCTGGTAGTGCCAGCACCAAGCCCTGACCATGGTGTTGTGTCGCGTTTAGAGGGGCAAGTGGTGATGCCACAGAAGCAGTCGATGGTGCAGAAGAAGTCGTACCTACTGTGGGGAGGGGTAACCTGAAATGCACTGGAAAGGTTTTCTGCTTCTCCTTGTCCCAGTATTTATGGTTATGGCTCCCCAGCAACTTGTCTTGGGATTTAGAAGACCCGGACCCAGTAGACTGGACCAGTGATGCAGCGGTGCTCTTCTGCTGGAGATCCTTCTCCATCATGGTCACTTTCTTCTCAAAGAGATGCTTAAGGGCCCCTTCATGGCACAGCCTAGGAGCAGAGTTGAAGTGCCCACAGACAGGGCTGAGTTTCATGCAGTGGTCTGGGCCTAGGCAGCAAACACACATGTTGTGGGAGTTGCTGATATAAACCTTTTCGCAGCAGTCACAGAAGAACAATTTAGATGGTTCCTTTGAAAACATATAGGTCCTCAAAAATCACTGTAAAGGTGATTACTTTTTCTATTAAAGAAAATAAAATGGTGGCTAATGCAGTGGCATTTCCGTCAGAGGGCCAATGAGTATGGTCAGCAACAGGAAAAGAACTGTGGAGAGGAGGGGCCACCCATGTTTATGTAGCAGCCAATGTCTGACAGCATTGTGGGTGGCCCCTGGTGGACTACTTGCAAAAAGTTTCTTTGTGGTCCTAGCACCTGGTGGCTGGTGTGGCCTAATGAAAGAGGTACCCTCAAATAAGATTTTATATTCCTAGCTGAAATAGCTGTAATGTAAACACCCATAACCAAAGAAGTAAACATAGAAGAAGTAATTTGCAGGTAGAAGTCCATCAAGTATGCATTGTTCTACACAGAGTAGTGAAAAGATAAGTCAGCATCACAAAATGTGAACGATATCAGCAGCAAAGGCAATGAAACTTGCATTTTGAGCTTGCCACACAATTTCTAAAAAAATAAATACATATACAGTATCTAGAATGTAAGCTAGAAGCAAGTAATCTAATGATGGGCTGGAGCATTCTGTGACAGTTCCAGCACTGTGTCACACTTACTGATATACTGTATGTAGTGCGCCGCCGCACACACACACACACACACACACTCACACATGCTGCTGTGAGGACAGGTTTGCATTCATCAGCTTTACTGTGGGCTGTTCAAAGGCCTAGTGGCAGGCATATATTCTTGCCACGCAGGGTCTTGGGTTTGACCAATTAAATGCCCCTGAGGGGGCAGAAGCATCACTTCCTCCTCACTGGTTCCACACTGTACTCCACTGCCAGGGAGCCTTCTGGATATCTTCTTTCCACCTAAAAAGGCAGCCATCATGGACTCCTCTTGGGTGGAGTTGGGGAGGGGAGAAGCAGCAGGAGATCACCATCCCTCAATCAGTGAGCCAACAGAAGTATACCCAGTATTCCCAAGTGGGGGCAGATGGAAGCAGTGACCTGTCATGGCTGTAAGTGAACTGCTGCAGGGGATGGTAAGTAGGTGGAAAATTTGAACACAGATTGTAAGTAAGACAAACATGGTTGTGGTCATCCTAGAAAGGCCTTACCTCATTCCTGCTATGCTTGTAGGAGACATGCTGCTTGAGCGACTCCTTCCGACTGAACAGCTTTGCACATTCCTCACACTTAAACAGCTTGTCTCCTGAAGGATCAGAGAGGAGAAGAGAGGTCTAGTCCAGTTTTACTCTGTGCAAGACTTCAAGAAAGCTCTGTAGTTACAATCAATATCTATTACTTGTGCAGAAGGCGTCTGAAGTCAGTTACCACATGGCCAGCTGCACGGAATTTAGCTAGCAAGTAAAGCAGCTCACTGTTGCCCTTGAAGCTCATCTACTGACCTAACTGCAACCTTTAAGGCTAGACCATCAGTGTGAGGCAGACCTGCAAAATCATACAACGCAGATTTCAAAGGACCTGGTCACATCTTTTCAGGCCTTATTTAGCCTGTTTCATGTGACCATGTGAGACTTGGGAGAAGAACATTCAATATTTTCTTACCTGTTCTTAGCTCCGTGGGCTGATACTTATCTACAATGAATGCTATGTAATTTTTAACTCAATAACTGCTGTTCTTGTATGGGAAGAGAGGGGTTAGGGAAAGTACTATACAGTGAAAATGAGGGCCGACAATAGCTACAAGTACTTTTTTCATAGTACTTTTCTGCCACCAAGCTACCACTCTTGACTCACTTTGAGTCTTCTGACGGCAACCTGTCTATCATCTGCCCCAACTATGTTGGCCAGTGGGGATCCCAACTTTTTTGTTCCTTTTATTCACAACTTTATTAGGTTTAATTTTGTTTCCTAATTTTTCTGTGTAGGTTATTTTGTAAGCCCTACCCTCACAAATCCTGTGGGTATTAACTTTCAAATCCCCAGAAATGAGTGTTTGCTGCATCTGCCAACATCCACCACAAACACCCATTACAGGTCGAGGACTTAAAAAAAACGAACACTAAAATGAATGGGCTTTTTTTTTTTAAGTTCATAACTTTTGTTTATTTGTTTTTTTATTATTTTTACCTATTTTGTTCTGCGGATGTCTTTTCTAGCCTCAACCCCATGAGTGTCATCTTTCAAATCCGCCCCCCCTCAGGCCGAAATACGTGTTTGGCTTGGGCACTAATGTATACCATAAACACCAATTTCAGCGGATTTGAATATTGACACCCATATGGTTTGTAAGAGAGGTACTAAAAAAAAAAAAACCTCACGAGAAAAGAGTTGGTAAAATATTAAAAAATAAAAAGGTAATGAATGAAAGAAAAAAACACTGAAATGAACTGGGCACTATCAATTTCAATACGGTCAGCAGTTGGAGGAACAGCAAGTCAAGAGACACTGAAGAGTCGGTACTGAGGGACTGTGCAGCCACGATGAGGCAAAGAGGTGGGTTCCAGTGGAGGGGGAGGTGGGTGGTAGGTTGCACAGAGGGTGGGAGGTTATCTGTAAACAGTGGGGGAATGGGGATACCAACGGCAGGACTGGGCACAGGCACGTGGCAATTCTAAGTGTGATGGTGGTGTTTCCAACAATTGTTGGGGGGGGGAGGGTGCTGGCTGCTAAGAGGGGGGTACAGGGTTGGGGTACACTGGGGGCAGGAGCGTGCACAACAGCACAGTATCGCCAAGCGCAGCCAACAACCACCATCCCATCCCACTCTATCTCAACTGTGCTTCATCACTGGTCACCCAGGTGGCACCACTGCAGTGGAGGCAGCAACATTCCCTCCCCAGAAGAGTGTTCTCGAGGATGTTCACCCCCCCCCCCAACAGTCCCGGGCTCATTTCCAAATACAGTTTCCTGGGAATGTGTTATTCTAGTTATATATCAATCTGACTTGACTGCACACTCTAGCCCAGGTCTCCAGTGATCGATTCACAAGGATGATAACAATTACTCATTTCTACAGCTATGGACCCCACGTCTTCCATGTGTTAAAGGAGCCAGGTGTGGCAAGCTCATCCTAGTAATGCAATACTGGCCACTGATCACAATTATACTGTGTCCGAGAGTATCATTATAGAAGTTCACAGTTAGTGCTACCACTGCAGTCTATTAAAACAGCATGGTGACTGCCAGAAAAGTGACATAGAGGGAGGAACATGATGCACCAATAGTTTTCATTTCTCTCTGAAGATGTACGTACGTATATATGTAGGTATGTAAAGAGTGGGGAGGAAGCTGCTTTGGGTAGCAGTGCACCCCACTGCTGCAATTAACACCACTGTGTAGAGACCCCTCTGCTGCTACACAGCTGCGAGTTCAAAAGCCAGTTAGGTAAGAATTTAAACTCCTCCTGCCTGCCATTGACTTCCAAATCTCAACACCACTAAAGGGATGCTGACATCTCTGGAAACACCTGAACAAATGACACAGTTTGATACAATTATGTTTAAACAGTATTTCAGCGCACTCTGTATTGTTCTGCCCCCTTTCTTGATTATTGTAATAAGGATCCATGCAAGCGAACAGAATCCTTGCCTTTCTTTAACATTTTATTTATAATTGTGCATATCAATACAAATACAATTCCGTCAAAGTGAATCACAGAGATACAGATAAGAGTACAATAAAATGCTGTCATTTAGGTTTAAGAGGATCACACTTCATTCAGTATTCTAGGGGTGGGGGAAGGGTTACAAGTAATTAATGAAATCAGAAACACAGGATATAAACTTTGCAATGCCCAGCCCTCTGACTTACATAATGTGTTGGTCATGCCAAAAGAAAAGAAACAGCTGTCTGTGCTGTGTACACTGTGACCAGATCTCCTATGTATATGTATTACCAACTTCATTACCCAGGAGCCCTATCCCCCTGCACCTAACACTCCCCTGACCAAGCAAGGTCTACTATCTACTAGGAGAGGAACATGAAACACTGAACACCAACTGGAATGAAACATAATAAAGTCACATAATGGCCAGCTATCCAGGATGTTACAGGGCTGTTGTAATTTAGGCCATCAACAAACCTATGAACAGAAACCAAGATATAAAATGTAATTTTGATCTTTGCCCCTTTCAATTTATCTGCCCCCGCTGAATAATCCCCACCTGGAATTGTCCTCTTGTGTGTGACATTACAGTTCTTTCCATAGCAATGGACGATGACTTTGCAGGCAGAGGATTAAGAGAAAGCACCACCAACTCACTGCTACCATCACTGAATGCCAGTCAGCCTAGGAAACACTAGAGAACCTACTGCTGATATCACAGCCCTGCCCATCCAAGAGTGGAAATCGCTGTGCACCTACAACAGGTAGAAACAGCTGAAGGAAGAAATGGGGTTGGACATTATTGGGGACAAGGATGTAAATGGTGATAGAAGGATCTAAAAAATACATTGAAAGGAATACTGCCAACCTTTTTGTGTGATGCTGTTTCTAGGTAATACCCCACATTTTACCATTTTACGACTGCGTGTGTTCTCTAACATGTCACTGATTTTGCTGGCTGTTTTATCTGTTTTCTTTCTTAGTAGAACTGAATTTTTTTTTTTTAGTTTTTGTTGACCGGGTAAGTGCACTAGACAAATCCTGCCTATTTTCAGGCACAACTCAGGGAGGGAGATACAGATGAATGCCGACTGACCTTGAATCAGATAAAGCTATTGGTGGTATTTTTAGTGAATGAGGGAAATTTGGCCAGGACACCAGGAAATTCCCCTATTCTTTTCGATAAGTGCCATGGGATCTTTAACATCCACCTGAACTACCACCAGTCCAGGCAGATGGGATGCATGCCAATGGTGTAATTATAGCCAACCTTGTTTTGTGTCAAGTCCCTGATCTACTCTTATACTTCCAGAACAGTAAGAAACCCCACAAACAGTGCAGTCACTCATGGTTCAGCAGGCCCCTCTCCTCCCACTGCATCATGAGTGGCTAGACTGCATTGTGGGTGTTTCCCAGTCCAGAAAAGATACTGTGTGACTTGATCAAGGAATGTAAACAAACATGTTTTTTGATGTGGTAACACCAGTATGGTGGGTAGTCCATTCTTCACTTTTTAAAAGAAAAAAATAAATCAGAGTCAAACTACTATTTACATAAACAATCTCTATAGAATGTGACCAGTCATTAAGTACAGTTAGGTAAGAACTTACCGTAACAGTAGATCTTCGAGAGAGGCTCTTGCAGTAAGTAATTACATATAGGACTGAAGCCGGCAGGCGTCAGGATGCCACGGAAAAATTTCTAGCTAGCAGTCTCTGGCAGGGACCGCCCCCACATCAGGTGACCGCAATAGCGACATCAGTATAAAGGGGTGTCCCAATGCCCGCTTTCCAGTTCTTTCCCGCCAAAGTCCAAAAAGGCAAGACAAGAGAGAAGTGGATATTTTCTTCCTGGAAAAGGAGCTGAAAAGCTAAGGGGATGGAGGCGGAGACATTACCTTATCAAGAACCTCTTCTCGAAGATCTACTGTTGGCTGTAAGTTCACGAACTGCACTATCTTACTTCGACAGGGCTCTTGCAGTAGGTGATTACATATAGGACTGAATCCCAAGCAGTCTGGAACAAAGAAAAGCACTCGGGAGGAGGAAAACTAACCAACCAATAGAACCTCCAGCTGTAATGGTCTTAAGAAGGAAGACCTTGCAGAACAGCCAACCCAAAGCCTGCTCTACGGCAAGAGGCAATGTCCAAACTGCAGTGTTTCGTAAATGTATGGACAGAAGTCCAAGTTGCGGCTGCGCAGATGTCTGCCGCTGACACATTCTTGAAACAAGCTGCAGAGGCAGCTACTCCTCGGGTGGAGTGACCTCTGACCTGACCCGGCAGGGTCTTGTTGTACTTGTCGTAACAGAAAGTGATACAATGAGCCAACCATTTGGATAGGCATTGCTTGGAAACAGCATTGCCCTCTCTTTTGTGGGCAAGAGAGACAAAAAGCTGATCAGATTTCCTGAGATCCTTAGTCTTAGTGGTGTAGTATCTCAGTATTCTATGAACATCCGAAGTATGCAGGAGATACTCCCCTTGATTGGAGTTTTGCATGAAGAAAGCAGGTAGCTCAATGGATTGATTCACCGTAGATTCTGCAACTACCTTAGGGAGAAACTTACGGTTGGTTCGCAGAGCCACACGTCCCTTGTGGAACATCAAGTAAGGGATTTTGCACATCAAGGCCTGAAACTTGGAAATTCGACGAGCTGAAGTAATGGCCACTAAGAAGAGAGTCTTCCAAGATAGAAACTTCAAGTCTGCTGAAACTGCCGGTTCAAAAGGAGGCAGAGAAAGCTTCTTGAGAACAAAGTTCAAATCCCAAGGAGGAGCAGGAATGCGGATGGGGGGTCTTAATGGAGGACCCCTCTGAGGAAACTCTTAAAGACTTCCAACTGCGTGAAAGACCTGTCTCCAAAAGGGACATGGCAGGCCGAGATAGCCGCCATGTGGACCTTCAAAGAGGAATGACTAAGACCCAGGTCAAAGAGATGACGCTTATAGCCCAGGACTCTCCCGGAAGGGCAAGAAAAAGGCTCGAAGTCCTTCGAAGAGGCCCAAATCAATAAACGTTTCCACTTAATGGCGTAGATGGACCCAGTGGATGGCTTTCTGGTCTCCACCAGAATATCTGTGACAAGCGGAGAAACCCTGAACCGGGCTTGAGCTACGTCTGCAGGAGCCACGCATGCAACTGAAGGGATCAGACCTGGATGAACCAGAGTCCCCTGATCCTGGGTCAGAAAATGCTGTGACAGAGGAGGAGGAAGAAGAAGTGGAGGTTCCTCTGAAAACTGTTGCAGAACAGAGAACCAAACTTGCCTGGGCCAGAATGGAGCAATGAGGATCATCCGGGCTACTCCTGAACCAAGTTTGTGTAAGACTCTCGGAATTAAAGGAACTGAAGGGAAGGCATAGATGAATCTGTCCTTCCAGTCGAGAGACAGAGTGTCCCACCAGAAAATGCCTCTCCCTGGAGTGAGCAAGTAGAAGGCGGGAAGTTTTGCATTTGAGGGGACGCGAACAGGTCTACCTGAGGGTTTCCCCAGCGCAGGAAGATATCGTCTGCTACCCCTTGATCCAGTTCCCATTTATGGGCTTTGGCTGACGACCGGCTGAGGTGGTCCGCCAGTGTGTTTTCGACTCCTGGAACATGAACTGCCATCAGGTGAAGGTTGTGCTGAACAGCCCAACTCCAAACTCTCATTGCTTCCCTGCACAGAGGGTAGGAACGTGTTCCTCCCTGCCTGATGATGTACCAGACTACACACATGTTGTCCGTCTGGATTGTCAGATGGCAGGGAAAAACGCAAGAGTTCAGAGCCTGGAGAGCATACAAGACGGCTCTGAGCTCAAGCACATTTATATGAAGTGTCTGCTCAAGTCTGGACCAAAAGCCCTGAGTCCTGTAAGACCCTAGATGGGCTCCCCAGCCCTCTCCTGAGGCATCTGTTGTCAATGTTTGGGAGGAGGTTTGAAGCAAAAGGGAACTCCCCGGCAAAGGTTCTCTTGCACCATCCACCACTGCAAGCCCCAGACCATGGGATCGGAGACCAGAACTTCCTGGTCTAGGTCATTTAATGTCTGGTCCCACTGAGACCAAAGCGTCCACTGAGAGATCCTCATATGGAGCCGAGCACGAGTGACTGTTGGAATAGTAGCCACCATGAGCCTGAGAAGGCGAAGGACTGACCTGGTGCTGACCCTTCAGTGACTGGACAACAGACTTGCATGAGCCTGGAGGGTACCCACCCTATCTGGAGGCAGAAAAGCCTTGGCGATGGTCGTCTCCAGGATCGCCCCTATGAACTGGAGTCTTTGGCAAGGGACCAGATGGGACTTGGCCTGGTTAATGGTGATACCCAGGCTGGTGAAAACCTGCAGGGTAAGGGAAAGAGAGCGCAGAAGTTCCTCCCTGGATGGGGCCGCCAGGAGCCAGTCGTCCAGGTACGGGAATACCTGCACACCTTGGGTAAACAGGTGGGCCGCTACCACTGAAAGACATTTGAACACTTGGGGAGCCGCGGAAAGACCAAATGGGAGGGCCTTGAATTGGTAGTGGTCTCCCTGAAATGAAAACCAAAGGAATTTGCGGTGGGAAAGGTAGATGGGGATATGCAGGTAGGGATCCTGCATATTCAACGCACACAGCCACTGTCTCTGCCGAAGAAGCGCCAGAAGGCTCTACAGGGAGAGCATTCTGAAATGCTTGTACTCCATGAACATGTTCAGGGAGCTGAGGTCTAAAATAAGCCTCACGTCTCCCGTTTTCTTTGGAACCAGGAACAAATATGAATAGTAACCTGTTCCCCAAAGGTGGGTCAGGACAGGCTCTATCGCCGCCTTCGAGAGAAGGGAGGAAATTTCTTCTAGGACCAGAGGAAGATGTTCCAGGGAGTAAGGCGACTTGGGGGGTGGTTTTCTGGGTGGTTTCTGAAGAAACTCGATTGAATGTCCTGCTGCTATCAGTTGGAGCACCCAAGCATCTGATGTAATCCTCTCCCAACCCGGTAGATGGAAGGAGAACCTCCCTCCTACTTGTTCCTCTGGGGGATCCAGAGGCTGTGGGAGAGGAAAGGAGTCAGGAGGTGTGGGGTAACACAGCAGCCGAAGCTCCCGACGCTTTTTTGGGCAAGGGAGTCTTGGCAGCTGGAGGGGCCCGACGTTTGTTGGCTCGCTTGCCCTGAGGTTTTGCTTTAGGCTGAGAACGTCTGCGAAAAGGGTGATGCTGTCCCTGAGGGGGCCTGTACAGAGAGTCAACAGACTTCAGCGCAGTGCCCTTCTCTTGCAGGTCGGTGATGATGTCCTTGACATCCCCACTGAACAGCACCAAATCCCTGAAGGGCGCATCCTAAATAGCGGATTCAAACAACATGAAGTCTTGCTATATTATGACATATGCAGTGAGTCCCAACCTTCGAACTTCTCTGGAGGTGAAAGAGTTAACTTTCCATGCCAGGCATGGAACATTGAGCTCGAGCTCGGTTGAAACTCTGTCTGTTGTTCTTCAAACTCAAACCGTCAGATTCTTTACTTCGCCTCACTGAACAGTCGCCCGAGATTTCTCCTTCTGCTCGGTTCATTTTGTCGTTAAAGTATTATTTTCTCGGTTTTTTGACCAAATTTAAACCGCAACCGGTCGGTTCAAGCTCTGTCTGTGGTATTGTGAGTACTAGATAGGTTTTACATTTGTTTCTATTCTGTGTGGAACTTGTAAACGGTTCATCGGTTCGGTTTGAACCGATCAGGTTGTTTAAAATACATTAATCTGTCCTTTAGAGTGTGGTTACCGGTTCTTATCGGTTCTAAAAAAAACGGATTTTATTACGGTTTTTTCCATGACCCGTGACACGGTTGGGAACCGATAAGAGGGTCTTGTTTCAAGCGATTGCCATAAATGGGCAAGTTTGGTTAGGACTGGCACTGTGTCTGAGAAACCCAAAGAAAACCGGCCACTGGGTTTCAACACTGCAGTGTCTGTGGGGAAGTCTTTGCTAAGGCTGACCCCCACACCTCCTGTGTTTATTGTCTGGGGTTTGACCACCTCAATGCAGACTGCCAGATTTGCAAAATTTTCCTGCAGCTACCCTGGACAAGAGAGTTGGTAGGCTCAGGAAAGGAGGCCAAAAGTCCGCTGAACCGATGATAGCCCGTTCGGTTTCAACCGAACCGGAGGGAGTGCCTCTGACCAGGGTGAGACTTCCTCGGCAAGGAGAGCCGACTGGAGGAGTCGGTTCCAGCAAAAGGACTAGGAAATCAGCTGGTGTGGAGCCAAAACTTCCTCTCCAACCGCTGAAGAGATAGCCAAAGCATTAAAATTGTCCAGTCGCTGCTCTCGGTTCGACCAAACCGCACCATCAGGTATGCGTACGGTTCGGCCGGTTCCACTGGTTCAAGAGTATGATTTAGAGGAATTTTATGAACCGGAGGAGGGGGAAGAGGAGTCTGAGGAGAGTGAATGTGGATTTGAAAGTCTGGATGTGCCCATTGAACCAGACATCTCCCCAGACAGACCTTCAGGAGTGTCTCCTCCTAGGCTTTCTGAGTCCCCTTCTCATTTTATGTTTTATAAAAAAGTGGCTAAACCCTCCAGCTCCCTATGGAGGAAGCTGTGGATGATCAAGAGGAGCCTGACTATGTGGAAATGATGGATATCTCAGAGTCTAGGAGACTGTCTATTCCCTTGCATAAATCTTTTGGGAAACAGACAGTAAACATTCTAAAAACTCCTCACACTATACCTCCTGTGGATAAGAGAATGGACAAGAGGTACACATTGTCAGGCTCTGATACGGAGTTCCTTACACAACAATGCAGCCATGTTGGGGTAGTGCAGGCTGCAGCCTGTGACAAGGCAAACATTCCCTTGGCTTCACACCCCCCTGACAAGGACTCCAGGAGGATTGATGCCATGGCAAAGAAACAGTACATGGCAGCATCCTTGGGACTCAGACAGGCAAATTATATGGCTTATGTTGCTAGATACCAGAAATCCAGATGGGATACTGTTTTGGCTCTAGCAAAACAGGTCCCTGGCCAGCTTGCCAAGGAGCTGGAGCAGGTGGCTGCTGATGGTATTGAGGCATCTAAGGTGCATTTCCATGCTGCAGTGGACTCTAATGATGTGTCGTCAAGAGTCATGGCTACATCTGTGGCACTTCGCAGAATGGCTTGGCTCAGATGTACTAGCCTGTCACAGGATACCCAGATTAAGGCCATGGATTTTCCTGTTGTGGGTAATTCTCTGTTTGGGGAGCAGACAGAGAATTACATGAAGAAAATGGATGCGTATAGGACCACCTATAGGAGTGCACAGGCCAAGGAAAGGCAGGCCACTCCTCAAAGGCAGCCTTCCAGTGGCAGGGGCAGGCCTTTTCATAGGCCTTTTTACCAAGCCCAGGCCTCCTCTTCAGCTTATGCCCAGAGGGGGTTCTTTAGAGGGAGAGGCAGACGGGGTACAAGCAGGCCTGCTTCCACCCCTCAGCCTAAAGCCCCTGCCAAACAGGCACCCTGATGGGGTGCCCAGGGCCGATTCTCAGCTACCTGTAGGGGGCAGGCTGGCTTACTTTGTCCAGGACTGGAAGTCTCTAACATCAGACAAGTGGGTCCTGGAAGTAGTAAGCCAGGAATTGGTTCTCAGCTTCAAAAAATTTCCAAAGATGAAAACCAGATCCTTCCCACCTGCAAATCCATCAGAGGCACTTGCCCTAGAGGCAGAAGTCTCTACCATCCTGGCTCTCAGAGCCGTGGAAAGGGTTCCACCCCTACACCAGGGCAAAGGATTGTACTCCAGGTACTTCCTTACCCCAAAAAAGACAGGAGAATGGTGGCCCATCCTGGATCTCAGATACTTAAACAAGCACCTTTTAAAGCCAAAATTCAAAATGGTGACTCTGGGAATTATTCTACCTCTCTAAGGCCAGGGACTGGCTAGCGTCCCTGGACCTCAAGGATGCCTACTTCCATATTCTCATCAGAAGCTCCCATCAAAAGTACCTCAGGTTGAGCTGCCTCAGGCCATTACCAGTTCAGAGCAATGCCCTTGGCCTCACTTCTGCTCCAAGGGTATTCACAAAATGCCTGGCAGTAGCAGTTGCTTACCTAAGAAGGCAAAAAATTGCCATCTTTCCTTACTTGGACGACTGGCTCATAGTAGGCCAGTCTCCAGACCAGGTCAAGTTACATCTTCAGATAACTCAGCAACTGCTTACCTCTCTAGGTTTCCTCCTGAATCTTCCAAAGTCAGTTCTAGAGCCTGTCCAGCTCCTCACCTTCATAGGCGCAGAACTGAACACAGAGGAAGCCAGAGCCTTCCTTCCTTTGGACACGGCAAGGACCCTGGTCTCTCTGGCCTCCTCATTCACCCTGCAGGTCTCTCGACCAGCAAGGCATTTTCTGCAGCTCCTGGGACACATGGCTGCTTCTACAGCAGTAGTGCAGGGAGCCAGATTTCAGATGAGGGACATCCAGTTCCATTTGAGAGCCTTTTGGTCTCAAAGGAGAGACCCTCTAACCAAACTGATCCCAGTGACTCGAACCCTGATCCAAGCCCTACAGTGGTGGCAGGACTAGAGCAATCTGAGACAGGGGTCCTTTGCCCCTCAGTCTCACTCCTTAATCCTTACTACAGATGCATCCTCTTGGGGTGGGAGCTCACATGGGCGACCTCACTACCCAGGGATTGTGGTGCCTCAGGAATCTCTGCTCCACATCAATCTGTTGGAACTCAGAGCAGTTTTTCTAGCACTTCAAGCTTTTTCCAAATCTGTTCAGAACAAAGTTATTCAGGTCAGAACAGACAACACCACCACAATGTGGTACATCAACAGCAGGGGCACTCGGTCTCGGCCTTGTGCACCGAAGCAATGAAGTTGTGGTCTCTGGCTTACTCTCTGAACACCTCCCTTATGGCAGTTCACCTCCCAGGCAAGGACAATGTTCTGGCAGATGCTCTCAGCAGGATTTCCCAGGGCCATCACGAAAGATCACTGGATCCTCTGGTCTTGGAGGTAGTATTTGCCAGATGGGGCACCCCGTAGATAGATCTTTTTGCAGCCCCAGACAATCACCAACTTCCCCTTTTTTTCTGCAGGCCCCCAGTGTTGGGCTCAGTCCCTCTGGATGCCTTCCTTCTCAGTTGGGAGGGGAAGTTTCTCTATGCCTTTCCCCCCTTCCCTCTCCTGTTCAAAGTGCTAGTCAAAATCAGATATCAGCCCTGCAAAATGATCCTGATTGCTCCAGATTGGGCCAGACAGCCTTGGTACCCACTCCTACTGTCCTTAGCTGTCCACCTTCCCCTGTCTCTTCCCAGGAATCACAAACTGTTAACCTGCGCTCAGGGGAGAGTTTGGTACCCGAACCTCAAATCTCTCAATCTCAAGGCCTGGCTCTTGAAGAGTTAGAGTTTGCTGACCTACACCTCTCCCAAGGTGTAATGGATATTATTAAGGCTTCCAGGAAGCCTTCCACCAGGGCTACTTATAATTCCAAATGGAAGAGATTTTCCATATGGTGCTCTGGAAAGCATATTTCCCCAGAATCTGCTGACTTGCCCACAGTCCTGGATTATATGGTCCACTTAAATAACTTGGGGCTGAGACCAGCTACCCTAAAAGTGCACCTGGCAGCCGTTTCTGCTTTCTTATCAGCAGATAAGCCCTCTTCTCTTTCAGCTCATCCTGTATTCTCTAAGTTTTTCAGGGGGTTGCTTCACACCAATCCCCCATTCAGGTACCCTGCCCCTGACTGGGATCTCAATATTTGCATTGCCCAGCTCATGCAACCCCCTTTTGAGCCCTTGTCCTCAGCAGAGCTCAAGTATTTGACTTGGAAAACTGTGTTCTTGGTAGCCATCACTTCTGCCAGACGTATAAGTGAATTACAAGCCTTGTCAGTGGAGCCTGATTTTATCTCCTTTCATAGGGATAAGGTGGTCCTCAGGACTAACAGGAAGTTCTTGTCTAAGGTGGTTTCAGATTTCCACCTTAATCAATCTATGTCTCTCCCTGTGTACTTCACTGACCATTCCTCCTCTGGCGAGAGGAGACTGCACAGTTTAGATGTCAAAAGGGCCCTTAGTTACTACACAGAATGTACCAAGGGTCACAGGTTTGACTCCCTCCAGCTGTTCCTCACTTATGGTGAGGTTAGTAAAGGAAAACCTGACACTAAAAGATCCATTGCCAGGTGGATTGTCTCTTGTATCCAATTCTGTTATGAAAAGCTGGGTAAGGTTCCTCCCTCAGGCCTGAGGGCTCACTCTACCAGAGGTACAGCTGCTTCCCTGGCTGCTGCCAGGGACATCACTATCCTAGAGATATGTCAAGCAGCTACCTGAAAACAGTTCATACTTTTACTAAGCATTACCCCTGACATCCAGGCTAGGAGTGATGCTCGGTTTGGCACAGCTGTGCTTCAGAGCCTATTTCCTGTAGGTTCTGTCTCTCCTCCATGGAGGTACTGGTGTATAGTTCAGATATGTCATAATATAGCAAGACTTCATGTTGTTTGAGGAAAAATTACCACCTTAGTAATGTTGTTTCTTCTAATGAAGTCTTGCTATATTATGACCCCCGCCTGCCTCTCTCAGAACCTTTGTTTTGGGATGTGGGTGGGCAGTGCAGTGTTAGCACTTAGTAGATGCCCACCTTTGTTGTTTCACCCATCCTTTGGGGTGAATTGGTAGTGTTTTTCATTTTTGGTCCCTGACTTGAGTCTTTGTTTTGGGACCAAAAATGTGTTCTTATGTTTAGTAGCCAGTTGGCTAGTGTAGGTTTACAGCTTCCACACAGGACCTCAGTGAGTTTAGCTCGTAAAGATCTGACGGTTTGAGTTTGAAGAACAACAGACAGAGTTTCAACTGAGCTCGAGCTCAAAGTTCCATGCCTGGCATGGAAAGTTAACTCTTTCACCTCCGGAGCAGTTCGAAGGTTGGGACTCGCTGCATATGTCATAATATAGCAAGACTCCATTAGAAGAAACAACATTACTAAGGTGAGTAATTTTTTCTTGCATTTCAGGAACCAATCCTGACACCCGGAGCCAGGCATGATGCCAAAGACCTACGGCGAAAGCCGAGCTCTGACCTGCTGCATTCACTGCATCATATGTGACGACTGGCCGAACAAGCAGACCAGACGAGATCAGCCACTTCCTGTTTGGTCTGAGACTCAGGAAGGGAGTCCAATTTGGATTCCACCTGACTCTGGATAGTCTTCTGGTCGTCCCCCATATGTGCGATATAGTTCAGGGCCCTAATCCCCAGTGTGGAAGAAGCGTACACCTTCTTCCCATACTGGTCCAGAAGACGGGATTCCTTGTCTGGTGAAGACGAGCTGAGATTTTTCAAATTGGCTGACCGACTGTGAGCAGCGCTAATCACGGCCGAGTCAGCTTTGGGGTGTGTATTTAAAGCGATCGTCTTCCGCTATGGATCTGGCTCCAGAGATTGCCCTTGGTGGACCTCTTAGATCTTTCTCAGTAACTCCAGAAAGGAAGGATCTTCCGGAGGTGACTTCTGAGGAGTCCTTGGCCTGGGACGGTCTGAAGTACGTGGCTCGTCATCAAAATCAAAGTACCCCCCTCAGTCTGAGTCAGAGATCTCTGAAGAAGAGGAGGAAGACTCCTCCCGACGCGGGGGAGGAACGGTCCCCTTAGGCAAACCTTGGGGAAGCGTATCCTCTCCACCCCTGGCACTGCAGGTTCACCTCTGGTGTCGGGTAAGGGGGGAGGGAATCTCTCGTCTCTGGCAAAGGGGATCCTGTGCAGGGTCCGGTGCCGGCAGATGGCTCTCCACCTCTCTGGTGAGCTGAGCCTTGGCCTCAGCCCACCGGGCAGCCAGATTCTCCTTCAAATCCACCGGTGGCTGGGGGGGCGGTGAAGGAGGAGAATACGGATACTAATGGTATCTGTAGGGCGAGTATCCATACCCCAACGGCAGGAAGGCCGGCATCAGGTATTGAGGTGCCAGGTACTGTGGCGTCGAATAAACCGGCATTGGGCACTGCAGCGTGGGATACTATGGTCCCGGGTAGGACGGCACCAGATAAAACAGGGTCGGATACCCAGAAGCCAGGGCCTCTGCTGGAGCAGACAGCCCTGGAAGGCAAAGGTGGCCCCGCGAGCGTCAGGCCCGGCATTGGAACGGTGTCCGGGCAAAGGGATGTCGTCTGGTGACAGGCAGGCTGGGGTCGGAGCCAGCGTCCGAGGGTCTGACGTCAGGGGGTCTGGCCCAGCAGGAGGGAGCCCTGACGTTAGCATACCTACATCCTCTGCATCGCCTGGGGATGGAGGACTGAAATTCCCGGGGTCCAGCAGGGGAGACGCCGGAGCCTCGGCAGGCAGCGGCAAGCGCTCCGGCGAGCCTGGGACATTGGACTTGTCCAGGGGGTCCGACGTAGGCTCTTTCGCCATGCGTTCGTCGGAGGGGCTGACGTCCGACTTATCGGATCCAGCGTCTGACAAAGGCTGCGTAAGGGAAGTGACCTTGGTGGGCGTTCGAAAGACTGTGCCACCCCCCCCGAAGGGGCCGGCATCTTATCGGCCCTGTCCGAGTGGACATCGGTGGCACCGGTGTCCAACTTACCAGACCCACTCAACCTGGAGGGCCACGTGGCAGCGGCCTTCCTGGGAGAGGCAACC
Source organism: Neoceratodus forsteri (assembly GCA_016271365.2). NCBI lineage: Eukaryota > Metazoa > Chordata > Ceratodontiformes > Ceratodontidae > Neoceratodus > Neoceratodus forsteri. The sequence continues at coordinate 1,392,791,557 of CM057458.1, read as the reverse complement.
TCCTTTGTCCTGGATGCACCTGAGGGGCCCAAGTGCGAGCCCGATGGGAGGGACAATGCTGTCTTGGACACTGCCAAGATGGCCGTCGAGAGTCGGTTCCCTGCAGGGGACGTTACCTGAAGTACGGCGACTCCAGCCGGAGTCGCAGTAGCCATGGAGGTACAGTCCCGGTCCCGGTGCTTCTCCTTCTTTTTTTGGTGTCCCTCAGGTGAAGTGGAGGCCTGCCTAAGCTTCTTCAGCTCTTTCTCCATGGAGGCCATTTTCTTCTTCAACACGTGGGCCTCCAGAGACTGCTGCCTCCGTTTATGGGTGGCGGCATTGAATTGCTGGCAGTGCTGGCACTTCTCCACAGGGTGTTCCAGGCCTAGGAAGAAGAGGCACAGGGAGTGACTGTCCTTATGCAGTAGCTATGATCTGCGCGAGTCACACTTGTTCTTATGCAAATCAGAGGGTGTCGGGGATGACAGACACAGTCTTTAAATTAAGAAATTCGGTAAAACAGTGAAAAAACTTGGTAAACAAGACCGACGTTAGACTGACGAACGAAGGAACTCAACTGCGAGGCACTTTCACAAGTCGACGGCGGGAAACAACTGGAAGGCGGGCATGGGAGACCACCCCTTTATACTAACATCGCCTGACGCTGGTCACCTGACGTGGGGGCAGTCCCTGCCAGAGACTGCTAGCTAGAAATTTTTCTGTGGGGTCCTGACACCTGCTGGCTTCAGTCCCATATGTAATTACCTACTGCAAGAGCCCTCTCGATGTAAGATCATGTGTTTTTTAGACTCGGGACATTTTGAGGCCTAAGGGGGCTGACAGTTTTCCTTTAAAAAAAAAAAAAAGGGATGCTATATTGACTTACCATGGGAGCGGACATGGCGGGTGCGATTGCTGCTGTTCTGGAAAACCTTGCTGCACATGTTGCACTGGTAAATTCGCTTGTGGTCCCCGAAGCGCCTACCAAACTTTCTCCGCATTCCTGGCCTACGGGGATCGACAGGTTTAGATAAATGGTGTCTTGGTGTTCAGAAGAAAAAAATCAAGAAGAGAGTTTATTTGTCCTGGGGATGAAAGTTGAACACGTCTACAAACGAGAAATAACACAGGAAGAAATACAATATTGTCCGATGCATTAGCACTGAAAATGGTGCAGTGTCCTGTTGCAAGGAGAGGGGGGCACTGCTATCTATCCACTGCTGATGTGGATCTCCCTCAATAGTACTGGCAGTCTATGAATGATAACAGGAGCACTTTTTCTGAGAAAACGCAATTTCTGTGGCCAGCAATGGAGGCCGAAGAGCAGCTGTTCCAAGACATCTGCATTCAAACCCTGCCCACTCCAAATGTCTAGGGAAGTCACACAAATTCACACTAGCAATAAACTAATATCCCTGGATGATGTGGGCAGTACTTCCACCAGGGTGGGTGGGTGTGTGTGTGTGTAAAATCTGCTGGAAAATCAAATTGCTTGTATGCACAGATATAATTTAAATTTGAACTCGGAGGAAATAAAAATGGTGGGGGGTGCCTCACATTTTCTGAGGTAGTAAAGCAATGAAATCCTCTGTTTTGGACCTCTTCACTGCAGTGACATTTCCTCAATAACTGGGAATCCCTCCCCTCAGTGAGTGCAGATGTCCTGACTACTTTACCCTGCCTCTTCCTTTTTCAGCTGTAGAAGGAAGCCATCCTGTAAAGAGCCATGGACTTTAGGTCCAATGACTCTAGCCACTAGTCGCAAAAACTACTTTGGCAGCATGGCTACTGGCACCACCAGCATGAACATAAATTTTGGCAAATACTGCCTTACTTGTTAAATTCTAAACGCAGAACAGCAGTTAGAGCATTTTCTAACAGTTATTTAGAAAAACATTACGAAGGAGAGTTTTATAGGGCACTAGGAAAAAATCTCCAACCTTGCTTCTATTTTGTAGATTATACTGTTAGTAAAGTAAACCCTTTGAAAAAGGGAAAAGCAGATGCAAACATTTCATTGGCTGACAAACATTCCAGCCCATGTGAATATTTCACCACAATTACACTGGTAGCAACTTCCTACCCCGTCACAAAAACCTCATGTTGAACAAAAGACTCCGCAGTTTTGCTCAGTGGCGTGGAGGTAGCACTACTGGCGGCCATGCTGGTGAGCCAGGCTTGGGAGGAGCCTTCTGGACCATGGAGACTGGCTGGGGGAAACTGAATTCGCATCCTACGGACTTGGGTCACTCCACTGCTCATCCGCTACCTGGTGTAGGCCAGGGGACAGCACAGCTGGAGCATCACATAAGGGACAGGCTTGCCTACCCATGTATGCCTCTACACATGCATGCATGATGCATCATCGCACCGCAGGCAGCCTATGGGGGGGGGGGGTCGTAATAAATCCCCGACCATCGGGATGAAGTTCCAGTCCCCCACAGACATCACCGAGTGGGTTCCCCTTTTGACTCTGGATTATGCTCCAGAGGGGCACAGTTAGCGCCAACCATCCAGCCATGCAGGCGTGCATTTCCTAGGGGACTCAACAGATCTGTCCCCGAGAAGGTGTGCGACAGGCCTGGAGGTACATGTGGGCCAACTGGCAACTATGCAGCATAAATAAATCATAAAAAAAAATTAAAAATCCAGTTTCTTAATGTATTTCTCTACTATAGTTTTTAATTATTTTGTAAGCACAATAAGACAATTCAGAGCGGTCTAATTATGGCCAGGAATTGCACTTCTCAGGTGTATTTAAACCGTCTTGTGCCTAGCAACATAACTGAGGCATGTGATTACTGGCCCCTAATTACACAATCTGCTGTGTCTTATTGCTAATATGCTAATACAGCAGAAATACAGGTTACTCACCTGTAACAGGAGTTCTAGGAATGGTATATGTTGTTCATCCACACTCATTGGCAGTATCCTTGCCGCTTTAAATCTTGCCGGAAGGTCTTCAAGCTTGCTCCTCCCACCCACCCGGGTGGTATAACTCTCGGCTCCGCCCCATGACGCCAGATCTGGCCCGCTGGAAGCTCAGGTTAAAGCGTCGGCCGGGAGGTCGTAGGAATGGTGGATGAACAATATATACCATTCCTAGAACTCCTGTTACAGGTGAGAACCTGTATTTCTAGGGACATGGATATGTTGTTCATCCACACTCATTGGCAGACTCCTAGCAGTTCTCCGGGAGGAGGGAGGCAAGACGACACCCCATATACTTACTTGGGAAAGAGAGATTGAGAACCGAGGCCCCAAAACCAGCATCCCGGGCGTGACTCAAGGTCGATGTGGTAATGGGTAATGAAGGTGTTTGCTGACCTCCAGGTAGCAGCCCTGCAGATTTCCTGGATAGGGACGCCCCTGAAGCAGCCACTGCTAGAGCAGTATGGCTGGTAGAATGAGCTCTTATCCTCTGGGAGGCTCCATGCCCGCCAACTTATAGCAGAGATTCATGCAGGAGGTTACCCACCTGCTTATCGTCCGCTTGGCTGCAGGTCTGCCAGATGCGGCTTCAGCGTAGGTGACAACAGCTGGCAACCTCTCCACTTTCAGCTGCGGCGCCTTATAATAAGCGAGCCTTCTAGGGTCCAGAGTATGGAGCCTATATTCGCCTCCGAGTGTGATTGGGGTAGAACACCGCAGAGTCAACACCTGGTTAAGGTGAAACTCCACACCACCTTCGAAGGAATTCTCGGTGGGGGCGAGGACAACCTTGTCCCTGTGGAAGACCAGGTAAGGAGACTCGATGGAACGCCTGGAGCTCTCCCATCCTTCTGGCTGACGTGATAGCCACCAAGAAGGCGGTCTTCCATGACAGGTGAGAGAGAGCACACTGTGCATAGGTCTAATGGCTTGCCCATGAGCTTTGCCAGTACCAGCAGTAGATCCCACGGAGGTGGGGGTTCCCGCGACTGAGGAAATGTGATCAAGGCCTTGGAAAAGCGCCAGACCACCTCTCTCCTGCGCAACATCGACTGCTTCCCCGCCCGCGCCCGTAAGCAGAGATGGCTGCCAGGTGCACCCTTAGGGTCGCCGACCTAAGCCCTTGACTAGAAAGGGACCATAAATAGTCCAAGATGCTTGCCAAGGAACAGGAGGAAGGGTCCAAGCCTTATTTCTGACACCAAATGGAAAACCTTTCCATTTGAAGGCATAGCATTTTCTGGTCGACTTACGGGACGCCTCAACTACATTGAGGACCTCGTCGGAAAGACCCAAGGCCTGGAACTCTAGCCGCTCAGGAACCAGGCCGTCAGGTGCAGGGATTGAAGGTCCGGATGGAACACCTTCCCCTGATTGACGGAGAGCAGGTCCGGGCGAGCTGGAAGCTGCCGCGAGTCCTGGAGCTGAGACTGAGGAGATCTGGGTACCAGAACTGGCGAGGCCAGTCTGGGGCTATCAGAATCACCTGCGCCTTGTCCCTCCTCGCCTTGAGAAGCACCTTGTGGATCAAGGGAAATGGGGGAAAGGCGTAAAAGAGGCCCGGGGTCCATTGCCTCGAGAAGGCATCCCCTGCAGCGAGCCCTGCTGAGGGGGCGGGCATGGAACAGACTCAGCCTGCTCTCCATGGAGGCAAACAGGTCCACCTGAGGTGTGCCCCAAAGGGAGAACAGATGCTGCTACCCCGCAGGAGAGACCACTGTGGATGCAGCCCCTATCCGCCCAGGGCATCGGCCAGGTGTTGGAGGCCCTGCCACGTGAATGGCTAGGAGATCCGCCTCCAGGCTGCGCAGCAGTGACCAAATGCGGAGAGCTTCCTGCATAGAAGCATGGAGCTGCCCCGCTTCTGGCGGTTTAGATAGTACATGGTCGTGGTATTGTCCGCCTGACTCGGACCACTTGACCCCGGAGGAACGGAGCAAAGGCGGTGAGAGCTAGGCGGACCGCCGAGCTCCAGCAGGTTGATGTGGCATCGACTCCTGCTGGGACCAGAGGCCATGAGCCCGGTGTTCCCCCAGATGGGCACCCCAACCCATCAGAGAGGCATCGGTCGACAGAGAGACCGCCGCTCGGGCGGATTTAACGGATGCCCTCCTGCAAATGATCTGGAACGGTCCACCACTGGAGAGCGCTCCACATCCCCTGTGTCACCGGCTACAAGCTGGTCCAAGGGATCGTAGCGCCAGACCACTGGCTGGCCAGTCCTCACTGAAGGACGATGTTCCAGCGGGCCCAACGGACCACGCTGGTACAGGCCGCCATGAGACCCAGGAGGCGAGGAAGTCCCGGGAGCGCAATTGCCCAACCAGAAATGATCGGGCAAAGGAGGAAAGAACCTCGCCCTGTCCTCACGGGCCGCCGCCTGGCTCAAGAGAGTCGAGCTGCCCGGATGAATAGAATCACCTGCTTCGCCTCGAGTTCACTTGGCCTCGCTTGATAAGGAGGCCCAGTTGAGAGCAGACCTGGAGGGCCAGATCTCTGACCACTCCGCCTCCTTCCTGGAGGGAGCTGCTATCAGCCAGTCGTCCAGGTAAGGGTACACCCGACCCCTCGGCGCCGCGAGGAATGCTGTCACCACTGCCATGCATTTGGCGAAGACCCTGGGAGCTGGAGACAAGTCAAGGGCATGGCTTGAATCAAGAGAGATCCTTCCGCCGAAGCGAAGGAATCTCTGGTGAGACGGACGGATAGGACGTGAAAAACGCTGGCCCTGCAAGTCCAGAGAGCAGAACCACACGCCTGCTCCAAGGATGGTATTATCTGAGCCAGAGGACCATCCTGAAGGTTCGAGACCTTAGGAACTTGTTTAGGTCGTAGGTCGGTGAATGGGGCGCCAGCCCCCGTCTGCTTGAACCAGGAAGTACCTGACACAAACCCTGGGTCTGAAGGAGGGTCCACCACCTCTTACCACCTCCTTCTGGAGGAGGAGAGGATGTCGGCTCGACGAGCCGCCAGTGAGGCTGGGATCCCGGCTCTCGAGGGGCGACGGCCTGAAGGGTGGTGCCTGCTCAATTCCAGAGGCAGGCCTCTTCCCACCACCTTCAAGACCCACCTGTCCGTGGTAACAGCGACCAGGTGGAACGGAAGTGCTGGAGCCGCCTCTCACGGGGACCTAGGGGCAGGACGGGATGGGGGCGACACCCTCAGCCTGTCACTGGGCAGGCTTGGAGGAGGGACCGCCGAGGGACCTCCTGGGCCCTTTCCTCCCTGCCTCCTGTTAGAGGAAGCCGCGGTTTGGGTTTGGGATGCTGAGGTCGAGCCTGCTGGCCCTGACGTTGCTGGGCCGGGCGCGCCGGGGGTACAGAAGGACGAAAGGGCTTAGGCTGTGGTTTGCGGCCTTTGTCCTTCTGAGCGGAAGAGACCGAGTCCAAGGTGGCATTGGACTTCTCGATCCTCTGCAGGTGACCTTCCACCCCAGGGCCGAAGAGGTCAGTCCTCAAAAGGGAACATCCGCCAACTTGTGCTGGGTATCCGAGTAAAGGTGGATATCCTCAGCCAAGCCTCGCCGACGACAGCCACTGCGGCCGCCACCGATCCAAACATGAGTCCCCTATATCCAAAGCAGTCTGGAGCTGCTGTTTGGCCACTGCTCCTGCCCTGGTCCCGCACCTGCTTAACCGTAGTCTGCAGATCGGGCGGAAGATGAGGGATGACCTCATCCAGGGAGCCCAACAGGGCATGAGAAAATGTGCCATGAGGACGGCCAACTGGCCTGACGTATGCTTTAGAGGATGAAGAGATTCTTTTTCGCCCGGGACGTAGTCCAATTTCTTGACCCTTGTCAGGAGGTTTGTCCACATCCTGGCGTTGCCGGGCGCTACCGAAAACGCTGTCGGTAACCAACCCTCAGCAGAGGGTGTTCCAAAACCGGACAAGGAACCGTGGGACCTGATACTTCCTGGCCATCCTGGTCAAGGCGCAGGGCAGGAAGCAGGGCGCTGCCAAAGTTCCAGTGCCGGACCCACTATGGCCTCGCCACCGAAAGGCTCCGCCGGAGAATCCTCGTCCAGAATCTCCGTGAGGGGATACCTGGCCCGCTTGGAACGGGTTCGAGCTCCATCCCGGTAGACTCCGAGATGAGCCGAGGCAGTCCTAGGAAGGACGACGGGCTATCGCCCATTGACTGACCTCCGAAGACTCCAAGTCCAGTCGCTGGAGAAGAAGGAGGAATCATCTTCGACTCGGAAGAGTCCTCGAAGAGCTGCCTCTGGCCTGAGCCACCTTCACCTGCCGAGGTCGGTCGGGAGTGAGGGTAACTGACAGCCGATGGGGTAAACCCTTAGTCACCGAGAATCTTGGTCGGAGCCCCAATTGGTGGCTGTGAGGCGGAGGTTCCACCGAATCGGTGGAGCAGCTGGTTTTGGCCAACAACCGCCTGGGTATAGGCCTCGGACAAGTCGAGGGGTTGTGTCGGCTGCCCGTGACAGGGCATTAATGGTCGGGAAGGCGCCGAGTCGCTTATCTCCCGGCCAGGAGGAGTTGTTAGTAAATACAAGGTCTCGCATCGCCGACGTAATTTACGCCAAGCCTCCTCATCCGCGAGGAGGAGGACGAGGACGAGCGGCGACGCCGCCATCAGCGGTGCCGAGACCGAGACCGCCTATGACGGTGGGAACGGCTGACCGCCGAAGAGGTCCGAGACCGAGACTGAGAGTCCCGGAATTTCCGGGTCAGTGCGGGAGGTGTCGGCCGGAACCGCACTCCTTCGCTCGAAGGTCCATCCGAGGGCTCCGGAACCGAGGCACAGACGAGCCCACGGGACTCTCAACTCCTCCCGGGGAACCGGGGAGGGGAATCGGCTGCTAAAGGCGACAGCCCGTCTAATGGGTCGAGAAAATCTCGACTTCATCAGTGGGAGTCTCGGTCAACTGACCTGACGGGACACCGTGAGGCCAGTGGCCGGCCGAGCCGGTCGACACGCCGACGGACGACGCCCGGGAGAGGGACCTTCTGCCCAAGAGCGCCGGGACGGAGGGATGCATTCTCATTTTTGACCGAGAATAAGGTCCAGTAGACGCAGGCCCTTCTCCTTTAGTGGAGAGGGACAGACAAAGCTCCTTAAAGAAGCCGTAGGAAGAACCCAGAGAGCGGGATAAATGCCGCGTCCGAGGAAGATACGGTCGCGCCGCCTCTTCGAGGACGCACCATCCGCCGAAGGATCCGCCGAGTTCGCCACGCGGACACCGCCAACCGGCCTGGACTTCACCGAGTGGAACGCCGACGCTCCAGTGTAATCGGGCAGCACGGTCTTCGAGGACGAGGTCCGAGAAAGATGAGCACAGGTCGCAAGCCCGCGGGTCGTGCTCAAGGCCTGCAGAGACACGGGAGTGTGGATCCGTCTCAGACATCTTCGCCCGCATGGGCATCTCCTAAATCCGGAGTCGATTTGTCCATCGTATGAGGGATCGAAGACTGAAGTCTTTTGCAAATTTTATTTTAAACCGCAAACGGAGAAATAGGAACCAGTCGCAAACGCAGAGCGTTAAGGAGGGAACCTGAGCTTCCAAGCGGTAAGGAAGATCTGGCGTCATGGGGCGGAGCCGAGAGTTATACCACCCGGGTGGGTGGGAGGAGCAAGCTTGAAGACCTTCCGGCAAGATTTAAAGCGGCAAGGATACTGCCAATGAGTGTGGATGAACAACATATCCATGTCCCTAGAACTGTAAATGCTACCCAGAAACAAGCTGTATTGACTGCTGAAGCAAAGACAGAAGAGTCTAACAGCTTGCTCCGCTGTACCAATCGTACTTTTGTTTAATCTATGAAAACACAGAGAAAACAAGATAAACTGACTGATTCTGTAACGCACACACCCACACATGCCACATCTGATGCTGCAATAGCTTTGCCCAGTCTGCCACCTAGCGGCCATGTAGAACTACTGCGGCACACTCCATTTAAAAAAACTGCCACTAGAACATTTTCTGTCACTGGTGCAAATCCTTTTTCAACAACACCTGCAATTTTACCTTGTTAGAACATGCTGATCATCAGAACATACACATTTTTTAGCATTCTTTTAAACCAGAAGTCCAGGAAGGTCAAGTGACTTGCTCAAGGTACTTCAATGAGCCAGTGGCTGTGATGGGAGTTGAACCACAGAACTCTGATTTCAAAGATTGATGCAGTAACCCAACTGGCCCCACTGCCTTTTCAGGTACTACAGTTGGAGTAAAAAAACAAACCACTGCGTGCAGTTCTGGAGACCTCATCTCCGCAAGGACATCGACAGGATGGAGGCAGTCCAGAGGAGGGCAATTAAAATGGTGCAGGGTCTGCACCAGAAGCCATACAAAGAGAGACTGAAAGAGCTTAACATGTATATCCTTGAGGAAAGGAGGGAGGGGGGGACATGATAAAAACTTTCAAGTACCTCATGGGAATCAGCAAAGTCCAAGAGGGTAGCATCTTCCAGAAAAAGAGATGTACAAGAACAAAGGGGCACAATTTGAAGATAGAGTGGTGACGGCTCAGGGGCAATGTGAGGAAGTATTTTTTCATGGAGAGGGTGGTGGATGCATGGAATGGCCTTCCTGAGGAGGTTGTGGGGTTAAAAACAGTGGGGAAATTCAAGAATGCATGGGACAGACATAAGGCAATTCTGGTGGGGGTAGGAAGAAGTAGGTTGTTGGTTAACTAGGATCTGCAGCTTATCCAATAGGTAGGGAAATGGGCAGACTGGGTGGGTCAAGCAGTCCTTATCTGCCATCAAAATCTATGTTTCTTGATTCTGTCTAAGTGGCTGTCCATATAGCTTAGAGGTCAGGCAATGAGCTCTGAACGAGCCAGGTGCATCCAAGCAGACCTGGGTTTTATTCCCACAACCTCCACTTACATTCTGTGTGACCCTAATCAAGTCACTTAACCTTTCTTGTGATCTTGGGTCACCCCTGTAAATGGGCTTTGTGCCTAGTGGGCCTTATCTGGTTGACAAAGAACTGAAAGAAATTCCTTTATACTTACTATAATTTCCTTTTCTGTTAGCTCCAATGTTGTCAATGGGGAATAATTACATATAAGCGCTCAATGCCAAGGAAAGCCACCCAAACTGCCAATACAAAGGATTGGCTCCCACCTGATGTAGCACAGACTTTAGAATGGATAAGTGTTACCTATACGTAATTATTCCCCACTGACAACATTGAGCGATACAGGAATACCCTGTGGTGCTATACATGTGAGCAAGAAAAGTCAGCTGGAAGCTCAGGTAAATCCACTGGCCTAGCAGCTCAGCTGCAGAAGCACCAGGACCAAATTCAGGGACCTGGATTCAAGCTTCAGTTGTCTCCTATTATTACCTTCTGACGTTTTTGCAGGCAAGGCCTGTGACAGCAAGAAAGAGTAGCAGTTACCAGAAGGGAGGAGTGAAATATTCACAACAAAATTAAGGACAAGATAGATGAAAATTGCACTGCAAACAACATAGTCTCTAATTTAATAATATGTAATAATGCCAAAATTCAAAAAAGTTTAAAAAAGTTATACTTTTTTTTTTTTAAACTGCTATGTACTTTTATGTATCATTATGTGACAGGGTTGAATAAGGCCCTGTTCCATTTGTTATGCAGAAAGAGTTTAAACGCAAGGGTCTGTTCTTTCCTCTCCTTTTCTGTCGCTTATCTGTCTGGTTGCATAACCAAATGTTCTCGTGAGACCTAGGGACTGATCACGCTGACGGTTTTACAATTCTCCGCCTCTTGCTATCTCTTCCCTTGCTATTTCTGTCTTTTCTTCCCCCTTGCATATCTGCATTTAAAAAAAATAGACGTGAATCTGTGTGTAAAACTGTATGTGACACTGGGGTCCCTTTGTTTAAAACTGTATAATAGTTATACTGTTGAAATAATGGCAAAGCTATTTGGAACTCAAAGGGTTAACCTGAGAAGCTGGTTTGCAGACTCTCAGATGCTGGCAACAAGAGGTCAGTTCTGGGTCATTAAATTCTTTTTCTGCACCTGCAAGAACATCGGAAACTGACAGGAACATTCTATGAAAAAACACTGTTTCCTTAATGAGCTCCCTGCAAAGACTTGTAATAAAAAGAGCAGCAAGAGAGAGAAAGAGAGACTGAGATTTGAAACTGAGAAGAAACATCCAGAAGGAGGACTGTTTTCTCTGTTTGTACTGCCCTTTGTAAATAGTTATACTGAATAATTGTTATTTTTTATTTTACTGTTATTGAGAAAAATTAAACGCTATTTGCGAATTCTGAAACTGCTCCTGGTTTTCTATGCTTCCTGACCTGTGCCTCAATGACACAGTACTGATACACATATCAATAGGACTGGTTCTTAACTCCCCAGTAGTTCCAAAGTTAGACCTTTCTGTGATAAGGTTGAATAGAACCCTGTCCCAGTTGTTATGGAAAGTTTAAATGCAGGGATCTTTTCTGTTCTTTCCTTTCCTGTCTCTTGTCTGTCTGATTGCGCAACCAAATTTTCCCATGAGACCTAGGATTTGATCTCCCCGACAGTCTCGCAATTCTTTGCCTCTCACTGTCTCTCAGTCTTCCCTTGCTGTTCTGTCTTTTCCTCCCTTGCATATCTGCTGGTATAAAAATATATGCAAATCATTAGGCGGAAATGTAACTGATATTGGGATCCCTTTGTTTAGAAATTATATAGAGTTACTGTTAAAATGTATATAATTATAGTTTGAGATGATTGCAGAAAGCTATTGGGAACTCAAGGGGTTAACCTGAAATGCTGCAGTTTCTTGCAGGACACACAGAGATTGAAGGAAAATTCAGATGGATCTTCTCTGTTTATTCTGCTTTTGTAAACAGTTATTCTGAATAATTTTTAATTTTTTTATTTTTATTCATAATAAAACTCTTGTTGCAAATTTTACAACTGCTCCTGGTTTTCCTATGCTTCCTGATCTGTTCCTCCACGACAGATGGTTTTAGAAGTGGGATTCGAACCCATGCCTCCATTCGGAGACCAGAAAGTGGGGGGAAATGCTGTTTCTTTGGCCGAGGACTACCAAATGGCCAGACTGATGCCACATCAGTGAGGTAACAGCCAAGCACCAGTAAGACACTCTTTTTCCCATTTAAACTCCAAGTCTGATAAGAACTTTGGTGAGGGTAACAAATCTGTGCCCAAAAATATTATTTGCTATAATTGTAATAAGCCAAGTCATATTGCAAGAAAGTTCCATAAGAAGAGTGACACGGGAGCAGATTTTTCCTTGGCAAATTGGGGCAAGTACTTAACAGATTTGCAGGTGGGGGATAAGACTGTAAAGGGACTCACTGATTCGGGAAGCAGACAGACCCTAGTGCATGCTGGAGTGCTGGGAAAACACTGTGCAAAAGGACCAGGTACTGGTGTCATCTGCATCCATGGGGGCACTCAATACTATCACACCACCCAAGTGACTCTGACTACTAAGGATGTGTCGCACCAAATGAAAGTGGAGGTAGTACCTAAATTACCTGTACCCGTGATTATTAGTAATGACTATCCAGGATTTACTGAGTTAATCTCAGAGGAACTGAACCCTGCAGTTTCAGCAGCAGTGGCAACAAGAGCTCAGGCAAAGAAAATCTCAAACGGTGGGGACACTTTTCCTTTCAATGACTTTGATTCGGACTTGTTTGAGTACAGCTCCAAGATCCGGAAATCCAGGAAAGAAAGATGATGCCTGAAGAAACTGTGACAACAAATGATTGATGGACATAAGGGGTTAACATATGAAAATGCTGAAACTAAACTGATCACTGATTGTGATTTCCTTTCAGAACAAGCTAATGATGTTTCTCTCCAGGGTTATTTTAAGCAGATGGGGGTGAAACCAAAACAGGGTGGACCAATGTTTAAAAAATGTAATGGGTTACTGTACAGAGTTTGGGCTAAACCTCAGACACAGGAACAGACAGAACAATTGGTTATACCACAAAAGTATAGAACAGAGTTGTTACAGATAGCACACAATAGTCCTATGGCTGGTCACTCAGGGAGGGATCGCACCCTTGCCAGATTGCTGTATAGATTTTACTGGCCTGGAATTCATGAAGATGTTGCTGCTTACTGCAGTTCCTGTGCCGAGTGTCAGAAAGTAGCCCCAGTGACTAAAAAAGACAAGGAGCCCCTGGTGCCCCTACCCCTGATAGATGTGCCTTTTTGAGAGATTTGCAATGGATGTGGTGGGATCTTTAGACAAAAGTAAAAAGGGTAATAGATTTATCCTGGTAGTATGCGACTATGCTACTCAATACCCAGAGGCTGTTAAAATGCATATTGTCACGGCCCCAAAAGTTGCAGCAGAGCTTGCCAAAATTTTCAGCAGGATAGGCATACCAAAAGAGATTATTACTGATCAGGGTAGTAATTCTGGTGCTGCATTACTTAAGGAGCTATACAGACTAGTAGGTATCACTGCCATAAGATCCTCCCCCCATCACCCGCATACAGACGGTCTTGTTGAGCGTTTTAACCAAACCCTAAAATGCATGTTAAAAAGGTTTGTAAAAGGGGAAGGGAAAGATTAGGACCAATACTTGCCTTACCTACTTTTTGCTTATAGAGAAGTGCCACAGGCATCAACAGGGTTTTCACCATTTGAAATGCTGTATGGTAGGCAGCCAAGAGGGCCACTGGATGTGATAAAAGAAATGTGGGAAGAAAACCCCACTCAGAAACAACCTATAATGTCTTATATGTGTGCCCTAAGAAAGAAGCTGGCAAAATATGTTGAAATTGCCCATAGTAATCAGGAAGAGGCCCAAAACCAACAGAAGGTATATTATGACCATGCGTTAAAAGAAAAGGTTGAGGGGGCGCTAATGAGCAGCTAGCCGGACAGACGCATCCTTTATCGCTCCGTGCCAACAGCCTGTTAATTAAGTAATTTTTAAAGTATAATACCTCGTATTTCCAGCAACAAGTGTGTGGACAGGTTACCGGCAGCATCATGGATGAATATAGGTATCTTACCCCAAAAATGTCTAAAAGCCAGCGGTTAACAAGTAAAAGTGGAAAGAAGTCTGTGGCTGCCACGACGGTTGAAAACTCTGGCCTGGTCTCCCTGTCGGCAGTGGAGGTAGCGGCGCATGCCAGAGAGGTTACTGGACAAGTAATCGCAGCGCTGGAGCCACGCCTGATCAAGTTAGAGGGCCAACTCTATTTCAAATTGCAGGAGGTTCTGGAGCAGCAGACAGCGCAAGCTAACAAAATAATGGAGGCTGAGGATAGAATTTCTAAACTGGAGGATGAACTGGTGGCAATCCCAGGTCAGGTTCAGGTGCTGCAAAAGGAGCAGGAGGACTTTCGAGAAGCATTCGATTATCAAGAAAATTACCAGCGTTGACTCAATCTGCGCTTGAGAAGGTTGCCGGTGGGGAAGGAGGGATCCAGTTTGTTGGATTTTTGCTCGAAGATAATGCCAGGGTTGCCAGGCCTAAAACCCAAAAATGGGCATTACAAGTTGGAAAGAGCCCGCCGTGCAGTGATGGCCAGACCCTCCCCCTCTGATTAACCTCCAAGGCAGGTAAGAAAAAATTACTCACCTTAGTAATGTTGTTTCTTCTAATGGAGTCTTGCTGTATTCTGACAATAGCAGTGAGTCCCAACCTTCGAACTGCCCCGGAGATGAAAGAGTTAACTTTCCATGCCAGGCATGGAACGCTGAGCTTGAGCTCGGTTGAGACTCTGTCTGTTGCTGTTTGAACTCAAACCGTCAGATCTTTACGAGCTAAACTCACTGAGGTCCTGTGTGGAAGCTGTAAACCTACACTAGCCAACTGGCTACTAACATAATAACAAATTTTGGTCCCAAAACAAAGACTCAAGTCAGGAGACCCAAAAAATGAAATAACACAACACCCACTCACCCAAAGAAAGGGTGATAACAAAAAAGGTGGGGCACCTCCTGAGTGCCAACACTGCCACTGCCCACCCACATTCCAAAAAACAAAGGTTCTGAGCGAGGAAGGCGGGGTGGAGGTCAGAATACAGCAAGACTCCATTAGAAGAAACAACATTACTAAGGTGAGTCATTTTTTCTTCAAACAACTTGAAGTTTTGCTGTACTCTGACAATAGCAGACTACCAAGCAGTACCTCCACGGAGAA
Source organism: Neoceratodus forsteri (assembly GCA_016271365.2). Lineage (NCBI taxonomy): Eukaryota > Metazoa > Chordata > Ceratodontiformes > Ceratodontidae > Neoceratodus > Neoceratodus forsteri. Next base: position 1,392,776,553 of record CM057458.1, on the reverse strand, counting down.
GGGACAGAACCTACTTAGGAAATAGGCTCTGAAGCACAGCTGTGCCAAACCGAGCATCACTCCTAGCCTGGATATCCAAGGAGTAATGCTTGGTGAAAGTGTGAACTGTTTTCCAGGTAGCTGCTTGACATATTTCTAGAATAGGAATATCCCTGGCAGCAGCCAGGGAAGCAGCTGTACCTCTGGTAGAGTGAGCCCTCAGGCCTGAGGGTGGAACTACCCAATTTTTCATAGCAAAATTGATGCAAGAGACAATCCACCTGGCAATGGATCTTTTAGTGGCAGGTTTCTTTTGCCTACCTCACCATAAGTGAGGAACAGTTGGAGGGAGTCAAACCTATGATCCTTGGTACGTTCTATATAGTAGCTAAGGGCTCTTTTCACATTGAGACTGTGCAGCCTCCTCTCACCAGAGGAGGAGTGGTCAGTGAAGTACACAGGAAGAGACATAGATTGGTTAAGGTGGAAGTCTGAAACCACCTTAGGCAAAAACTTCCCGTTAGTCCTGAGGACCACCTTATCCCTATGGAAGGAAATAAAGTCAGGCTCCACTGACAGGGCTTGCAGCTCACTTATGCGCTTGGCAGAAGTGATGGCCACCAGAAACACAGTTTTCCAAGTCAAGTACTTCAGCTCTGCTGAGGACAAGGGCACAAAAGGGGGTTGCATAAGCTGAGCAATGCAAACGTTAAGATCCCAAGCAGGGCAGGATCCCTGAATGGAGGATTGGTATGAAGCAATCCCTTGAAAAACTTGGAGAACACAGGGTGAGCTGAAAGAGAGGAGGGCTTACCTGCTGAAATGAAAGCAGAAACAGCTGCCAGATGCACCCTTAGTGTAGCTGGTCTGAGTCCCAAGCTATTGAGATGAACCATGTAGTCAAATACTGTGGGCAGATCAGCAGACTCTGGGGAAATATGCTTCCCAGAGCACCATATGGAAAACCTTTTCCACTTGGAATTATAAGTAGTTCTGGTGGAAGGCTTCCTAGAAGCCTTCAGAATATCACTAACACATTGGGAGAGGTGTAAATCAGCAAACTCTAACTCTTCAAGAGCCAATAATAGAATACTTTGGTGGATTCCAGGTGTTGCACTATCCTTTCCTTAAGGAATGCCTCCATAATCTTGCCCACTACTGAGGTAAGACTGACCGGTCTGTAGTTCCCCGCCTCCTCCCTGCTACCACTCTTGTGGAGCGGGATCACATGAGCCCTTCTCCTCTCTTTCAGCTCACTCTGTGTTCTCCAAGTTTTTCAAGGGATTGCTTCATACCAATCCTCCACCTTAACCAAAACAGATACTTTTGCTCAGTATTTACTGAAGAGAAGGTACGGCAGGGCCCACAGCTCAGCATCATGGACACAGGGGGGAGGGAGGTGAGCACTACTCCCTTCACAAAAGAAAGGGTCCTACAAGAGCTTGCTAAGCTCAGGGTGGATAAGGCAATGGGACCTGATGGCATACATCCCAGGCTACTTAAGGAGCTAAAGGAGCAACTAGCAGAGCCATTAGCAGAATTGTTTAGTGAGTCTCTGAGCACAGGAGAGGTCCCAGAAGACTGGAGAAGGGCTCATGTGATCCCGCTCCACAAGAGTGGTAGCAGGGAGGAGGCAAGGAACTACAGACCGGTCAGTCTTACCTCAGTAGTGGGCAAGATTATGGAGGCACTCCTTAAGGAAAGGATAGTGCAACACCTGGAATCCATAGGGACACAGGATCCAAGACAGCATGGGTTTACAAAGGAAGGTCCTGTCAAACTAATCTCATAGATTTCTTTGACTGGGTAACCAGAGTGGTGGACCAGGGGGAGCAGTTGATGTCGCCTACCTTGACTTCAGCAAAGCTTTTGACACTGTTCCACATAGAAGATTGATAAATAAGCTGGGTAGGCTCGGGTGGTCAGAAGTTGGTCAACTGGGTGGCAAACTGGTTGACGGGCAGAAACAGAGAGTGGTGGTAAATGGTATACAGTCAGAAGAGATGCAAGTCACAAGTGGGGTACCTCAGGATCAGTCCTGGGGCCAGTCCTCTTCAACATCTTCATTAGTGACCTTGCAGATGGACTAGAGGGTAAGGCTTGTCTGTTTGCAGATGACACCAAGATCTGCAACAGAGTAGATGATCCAGATGGGGTGGGCAGAATGAGAAGAGATCTGATAAACAGCAGAATGGTCAGAAGAGTGGCAACTGGGATTTAATGCAAAGAAGTGCAAAATCATGCACATAGGGAAGAGAAACCCTGAAGCCACCTATAGGCTGGGAGGAGTTGCTAGCAGTCACAAAGGAAGAAAGAGACTTGGGCATCATCATCACTGATGACCTAAAATCATCCAAGCAGACCTCTAAAGCAGTAGGTAAGGTTAGGTGGGTGTTAGTGTATTAGTAGGGGTATCACAAGTCGTAAGTGGGAGGTATAACCCTCTATACAAGACACTGGTTAGGCCCCATCTGAGTACTGCGTGCAGTATTGAGGCCACACCTTCACAAGGACATTAACCAAATTGAGGCAGTCCAGAGAGGGCAACCAAATGGTGCAGGGACTGCATCAGAAGACATATGAGGACAGATTAACGGAGCTCAATATGTATACCCTTGAGCAAAGGAGGGAGAGAGGTGATATGATCGAGGCATTCAAACACCTTAAGGGCATAAACAAGGTGAAAGAGTCTAACATGTTTAAATATAAGAAAAATAGCAGGACAAGAGGACACAGCATGAGATTAGAGGAGGCCGATTAAGGGGAATGTGAGGAAATTCTTTTCACAGAAAGGGTGGTGGATGCATGGAATGGCTTACACAAGAAGTGGTGGCTATGAATACAGTGCAGGGCTTCAAACAGGCATGGGATAGGCATAAGGGAGCAATACAAATGACTATGAATAGATAGGCCACTGACAGAGCAAAGGCCGATGGCACATTTATAAGGTAGAAAAAGAAATGGGCAGACTGGATGGACCTTGAGGTCCTTATCTGCCATCAACTTCTATGTTTCTATGTAAGCCAGGCCTTGAGATTGAGAGATTTGAGATTCGGGTACCAAACCCTCCCCTGAGCACAGGTTAACAGGTTGTAATTCCTGGGAAGAGCCAGGGGAAGGTGGACTGATAAGGACAATAGGAGAGGGTACCAGGGCTGTCTGGCCCAGTCTGAAGCAAACAGGATCACTTTGCAGGGTTGAGACCTGATTTTGACTAGCACTTTGAACAGGAGAGGGAAGTGGGGGAAAGCATACAGGAACTTCCCTTCCCAATTGAGAACTAAGGCATCCAGGGGGACTGAGCCCAACACTGGGGGCCTGCAGCAAAAAAGGGGAAGTTGGTGATTGTCTGGGGCTGCAAAAAGATCTATCTGTGGGTGCCCCATCTGGAGAATATCACCTCCAAGACCAAGGGATCCAGTGACCATTCGTGATGGCCCTGAGATATCCTGCTGAGAGCATCTGCCAGGACATTGTCCCTGCCTGGGAGGTGTACTGCTGAGAGAGAGGTGTTCAGGGAATAAGCCTGGGACCACAACTTCATTGCTTCTGTGCACAAGGCCGTAGACTGAGTGCCTCCTTGCTTGCTGATGTACCACATTGTGGTGGTATTGTCTGTTCTGATCTGAATAACTTTGTTTCTGAACAGACTTGGAAAAAACTTGAAGTTCCAGAAATACTGCTCTGAGCTCCAACAGATTGATGTGGAGCAGAGATTCCTGAGGGGACCACAACCCCTGGGTGGTCAGGTCGCCCAAGTGAGCCCCCCACCCCACCCCAAGAGGGAGGCATCTGTAGTAAGGATTAAAGAATGAGACTGAGTGACAAAGGGAACTCCTTGTCTCAGATTGTTCAGATCCTGCCACCAGTGCAAGGCCTGGATCAGGGTTCGAGTCACTGGGATCAGTTTGGTTAGAGGGTCCTTTCTCTGGGACCAAAAGGCTCTCAAATGGAACTGAATGTCCCTCATCTGAAATCTTGCTCCTTGCACCACTGCTGTAGAAGCAGCCATGTGCCCCAGGAGCTGCAGAAAATGCCTTGCTGGTCGAGACACCTGTAGGGTGAAAGAGGAGGCCAGAGTAATAAGGGTCCTTGCCCTGTCCAGGGGAAGGAAGGCTCTGGCCCTTTCTGTATCCAGCTCTGCACCTATGAAGGTGAGGAGCTGAACAGGCTCTAGAACTGACTTTGAAAGATTCAGAAGAAAACCTAGAGAGGTGAGCAGTTGCTGAGTTATCTGTAGGTGTAACTTGACCTGGTCTGGGGACTGGCCTACTATAAGCCAGTCATCTAGGTATGGGAAGATGGCAATCCTTTGCCTTCTTAGAGAAGCAACTACTACTGCCAGGCATTTTGTGAACACCTTGGAGCAGAGGTTAGTCCGAAGGGCATTGCTCTGAACTGGTAATGGCCTGAGGGCAGCTCGAACCTGAGGTACTTTCGATGGGAGCTTCTGATGAGAATATGGAAATAGGCATCCTTGAGGTCCAGGGACACTAGCCAGTCCCCTGGCCTTAGAGAGGGTAGAATTATTCCCAGAGTCACCATTTTGAATTTTGGCTTTAAAAGGTGCTTGTTTAAATATCTGAGATCCAGGATGGGCCACCATTCTCCTGTCTTTTTTGGGGTAAGGAAGTACCTGGAGTACAATCATTTGCCCTGGTGTAGGGGTGGAACCCATTCCACAGCTCTGAGAGCCAGAAGGGAAGAGACCTCTGCCTCTAAGGCAAGTGTCTCTGAGGGATTTGCAGGTGGAAAGGATCTGGTTCTCATCTTTGGAAATTTTTTGAAGCTGAGAACCAGTCCCTGGCTTACTACTTCCAGGACCCACTTGTCTGATGTTAGAGACTTCCAGTCCTGGACAAAGTAAGCCAGCCTGCCCACTACAGGTGGTGGAGAATCGGCCCTGGCAAACCCATCAGGGTGCCTGTTTGGCAGGGGGTTTTGGCTGAGGGGTGGAAGCAGGTCTGCTTGTACCCCTTCTGCCTCTCCTTCTAAAGAAACCCTCTGAGCATAGGCAGAGGAGGCCTGGCTTGGTAGAAAGGCCTGTGAAAAGGCCTGCCCCTGCCCCTGGGATGCTGCCTCTGAGGGTGGCCTGCCTTTCTTGGCCTGGGCACTCCTATAGGTGGTCCTATATAGTCCATTTTCTTCATGTAATTCTCTGTTTGCTCCCCAAACAGAGAATTCCCACAACAGGAAAATCCATGGCCTTAGTCTGGGTATCCCAGACAGGCTAGTACATCTGAGCCAAGCCATTCTGCAAAGTGCCACAGATGTAGCCATGACTCTAGATGACACATAATTGGAGTCCACTGCAGCATGGAATTGCACCTTGGATGCCTCAATACCATCAGCAGCCACCTGCTCCAGCTCCTGGCAAGCTGGCTAGGACCTGTTTTGCTAAAGCCATGACAATGTCCCATCTGGATTTCTGATACCTAGCAGTATAAGCCATATAATTGTCCTGTCTGAGTCCCAAGGATGCCGCCATGTATTGTTTCTTTGTCATGGCATCAATCCTCCTGGAGTCCTTGTCTTGGGGGTGTGAAGCCAAGGGAATATTTGCCTTATCACAGGCTGCAGCCTGCACTACCCCAACATGGCTGCATTGTTGTGTAAGGAACTCCGTATCTGAGCCTGACAATGTATACCTCTTGTCCATTCTTTTATCCACAGGAGGTATGGTGTTAGAGTCTTAAAATCTTAAATGTCTGTTTCCCAAAAGATTTGTGTAAGGGAATAGACAGCCTCCTAGACTCTGGGATATCCATCATTTCCACATAGTCAGGCTCCTCATGGTCATCCACAGCTTCTTCCATAGGAAGCTGGAGGGTTTCAGCCACTTTTTTATAAAACATGAAATGGGAGGGGGACTCAGAAAGCCTAGGAGGAAACACTCCTGAAGGCCTATCTGGGGAGATGTCCGGGTCAATGGGCATATCCAGACTTTCAAAACCACATTCACTTTCCTCATACTCCTCTTCCTCCTCCTCCAGCTCATAAAATTCCTCTAATTCATACTCTTGAACCGGTGGAACTGGCCGAACCGAGAGCCTTCCTGATGGTGCCGGTTCGGTCGGAACCGGGGAAAGCGACTGCACAATTTTTATCGCTTTGGCTATTTCTTCAGCGGTTAGAGAAGAAAGTTTTGGATCCACACCAGCTGATTTTTCCTTTCTTGTTCTCTTAGCTGGAACCGACTCCTCAGAATCGGATCTCCTTTTGCCCAAAGAAGTCTCGCCCTGGTCAGAGGGCACTCCTTCTGGTTCGGTTTGAACTGAACCGGGCTGGCCATCCGGTTCAGCGGACTTTTTGGCCTCCCTTTTCCTGAGCCTACCAACTTGTTTTTCTAGGGTAGCTGCAGGAAAATTTTTATAAATCTGGCAGTCTGCATTGAGGTGGTCAAACCCCAGACAATAAACACAGGTGGTGTGGGGATCAGCCTTGGCAAAGACTTCCCCACACACACTGCAGTGTTGAAACCCAGTGGGCCCGGTTTTTCTTTTGGGTTTCTCAGACATTGTGCCAGTCCTAACCAAACTTACCCTTTTAATGGCAATCCGCCAGGCAAGACCCTCTTATCAGTTCCTGACCGTGTCACGGGTCGTGGAAAAAAACGCAATAAAATCTGTTTTTTTTTTTAGAACCGATAAGAACCAGTAACCACACTCTAAAAGTTCAAATGAAGATTTTTTTAATAACTTGATCGGTTGAAGCCAAACCGATGAACCGTTTACAAGTTCCACACAGAAAAGAAATAATATAAACCTATCCAGTACTCACGAATACCACAGACAGAGATTGAACCGATAGGTTGCGGTTTAAATTCGGTCGAAAACCGAGAAAAACGGTACTTTAACCGACAAATTGAACCGAGCAGAAGGAGAAATCTCCGGAGCGACTGTTCAGTGAGGCGGAGTAAAGAACCTGAGGTTTTAGTTCAAACAGCAACAGACAAAGTCTCAACCGAGCTCGAGCTCAGCGTTCAATGCCTGGCATGGAAAGTTAACTCTTTCATCTCCGGGGCAGTTCGAAGGTTGAGACTCACTGCTATTGTCAGAATACAGCAAGACTTCATGTTGTTTGAATAATGCATTTCCATAATTGCCAAGAGCGAGAGGCAGTGTTAAGAGCCTATAGGGAGAAGGGGCAGATGGAATACGATGGGATTCGCTTGTTTCTCTCGCAGGATTACTCAGCCAGATTGTTGCAATGCAGGAAAAAGTTTAAAGGACTTATGGCCCATCTCAGATCTATGAAGGTTGAGAACTGTCTGGTATATCCGGCCACTCTGAAGATTCGATATGAGGGGGCAACATTTTCTTTTTGGGAAGTGGCAAAGGCCGAGCAGTATGTGAAATCCCTGCAACAAAAAACGGGCTGAGGAGCGTAGTGATAGGCTAACCTGCAAGACGGTGACTGAACTTATTTTAATTTTTGACTCATTTGGCTATACATTTAGATACTTGTTTAATTAACATGAGCGCTCGATGGACCTTGAGCTTCCCCTGCCTCTTCCTTCTCTACATGTTACGGTTGAAACAGAGGAATGTGGCTTACAATGACCCAGCCTGGAGGCCGGCACAAGGAACTTTACATTGTTAGACAGGGTTAACTGTTTCCCCTTTTTTCTTAGTTTTTTTTTTTTAGGATAAAGATAAAGTGTGAAATCGAGTTGGTACTAAATGCAGAAATGGGAAGAAGGAAATGATAAGGGAACAGGGGTGAGCTCTATCAGGAAGAAGGAAGAGGAGTGAAGCGGGCAGGGGACACTGTTTTCTAAGGAAGAAAGGACAAAAAACTGGGAACGCTTCAAGATATTGTCGCTCCTTGGTGGGGTGCTCTTTCACTGGGGAGTTTATGGATTTAGAGAACTGGGGAGGGGAGGTGGATGGGGGATCTCTGAATTTGGGCAAGCTAGACCCTAGCCAGATTTTTGTGGCGCAGTTTCTTTTGTGGGGCCTTGCATGCTGGGAGAGCCCTGGTTGGGGGACTGAATGTTGAATGTGGAGTGCTGTGAGCATACAATATACAGCTAGACTGATTGAAGGCTCTCCTCTCCGAGTCTCCTTTCTGGGGATGGGGTCTGAGAGATTTTTTGATTTATTTGGGGGAGGAAGAGGTATAGGGTTCTTGATGCAAATGGGAACAGTCCCGTTAATATATGGGATTACCTAGAATCTCAGTCAAGGTTTTTTTTCCCCTAGTGGGGAGAAAGGTAGAAGGGTGGTACACGGCTGTTGGGGGGGAGATGGGATGTACATGTCAGAAGAAGGTTCTTATATGACACTCTTGCCTTTGAAGCAGTTAGTGTCACGGACAAGTTTGGGGAAGGGGGAATGGCAGGGAGGGTATAGGGAATCTATGCGTGGAGGGCGGAAAGGGTGTTGATGTACAATGGAGGTCAAGGGATGGGGAGCAACATGGTTTAGAGGAATTAGGTAGTCGGGAAAATGGAAAACGGGGTACATAGGGGAAGTACAGGGAAGAAAGGGAGCTCTGGGGAAGTGGCTGTCTTTAAATATACAAATATGATATGTGAGCAAAACTCTAATCGAGGGAGGGGGAGGAAGAGGGAGGTCATATGTTTCAGATTGTTGGAAGTTATTGTTAAAAATGCTATTGTTAAACTTTTTTCAGGTGCAGAACCAGTTCAAAGTGTACACATGTTAATACTGACTTTGAGACTGAAAATTCCAGATCGTGGATCTTAGTGGAACAATGAGGAATGCTATAAAGTTAAATGCTTTGGTGGGGGCTCATGGATGGGGATGCACTGAATTATGGTTAAAAGGTAATTAGCTCATGTGGTTTCATGGAATGTAAGGTGCATAGCACATCCAGTGAAACGAACCTCGCTATTAACTGCTCTGAGGCGGGTGGGGACACAGGTTGCTCTGCTTCAAGAAACGCACCCGACAGAGGCAGAGCAAAAAAAGTTAATTCGTAATTGGCTGGGTAAGTGTTATGCTGCATCACTCTCCTCTCATAAAAGAGGGGTGGCTATCCTCACCCATAAGGCCTTCCCTTCTGAAGTGAAAAAAAATGGTTAAGAATCAGAAAGGGGGCAGATATGTTTTTATTTCTGGGGAATTACATGGTGAGCATGTTACCTACAGCAGTATATATGCCCCGGCAGTGTCTGACCTGGAATTCTTTGAGTCTCTTCTGGATCTATTAACTAAGGAGCAATTCCCTGGGTTGATTTTAGGGGGAGACTTTAACTGGACGATGGACCCAATTATGGATCATTCAGAGGAAAAGGGTAGGACATCAGCTGCCATGAGACAATGGCTGGAGGGGGCTGTAGACTTGGACTTGGTAGATGGGTGGCACACCCGCAACCCAGGAGCGAAAGAATACACATTTTTCTGCAACCCGCATAGAAGCTGGTCTAGTAAAGATTACATTTATATTCCCAGAGCATGGTGTGGGAGAGTACAAAATATAACGCATAGTCCCATACACATATCGGATCATGCAATGGTGATCCTTGAGATATATGGTAAAACAGAACAGAGGGGCTCCCCCCAGTGGCAGTTCCCCATTTATATGGCCAAAAATAAGGAATTTAGAGAATATCTAGAGGGGAAGTGGAGATATTATGCCGAGACTAATAATAACTCTGATACAACTTGGCAGGTTTTCTGGGATGCAGGGAAAGCGTTTAGGCGTGGGGCAATCATAGAATACGTCGCTCGACTTAGGAAAAAGAAAATGATACAGCGGAAAGAACTTGAACAGGAATTAAAAAAGTTGGAGAAGAGGGTAGCGGGAGGGGAGAAGCGGGGAATAGAACAACTGTTGAAAACTGTAAGGGAAAATTTAAATGCAGCGCTCCGGGAAGAAGCGGGTAGATCTTGGGTATATTATAAGCGTCAGCTATTTGAGTGGGGAAATCGACCAGGGCCATTGCTTGTTCGCCTAATGAAAGGTGGAAGATGTCTAGTCAGGATCACATGCATTAAGAACGGGACGGGAACCAGTTGCACAGATGCTAAGGGGATCCGGGAATGCTTTAGAATGTTCTATAGCCAACTATATAAGGCTGAACATACCGGAAAAGAAAATCAAATGAAGGCCTTTTTAGATAAGTTGGAGTTGCCATGTCTGACATCAGCACAAAGGGAAAAATTGAACCGGCCAATTACGCAGGTTGAGATGGGAGAGGCCATACAGAGATTACAAAGAGGTAAAGCCAATGGACCTGATGGGTTTCCGATCAAATATTACCAAATAATGCGGGGTCAGTTAGTGGTGGTTCTATGTGATGTGTTTGAATTTGATATTACCCAGGTTATGCGGGGAGGCGACAATCTGTTTGGTCCCAAAATCTGGAAAGGATGAACATGAGTGCGCATCATATAGGCCCATTTCACTGCTTAACTGTGATGTGAAAATCTTGGCAAAGGTACTGGCTAATAGGTCAGAAGAGGTCCTTGGGGACTTGGTTCGCTCAGACCAGACCGGGTTCATTAAAGGGCATCAATCCTATCATAATGTGCGCCTCCTCCTAAATGTGGTATGGGGGGCCTCCCAAGGTGGAGAAAGCATAGGTATTCTGTCCATGGATGCTGAAAAAGCATTTGATAGAGTAGAATGGCAATACCTTTTTGAGGTTATGTCCCGGTCTGGTCTGGGTGACCAATAAATAGAATGGGTGCGAGCCATGTATGCAGACCCTAGGGCCAGGGTACTAGTGAATGGGGAACTCTCCGAGCAACTGGTTCTTGAGAGGGGAACTAGACAGGGGTGCCCTTTATCCCCCTTGTTATTTGCATTAGTTATTGAACCTCTGGCGGTGGCAACACGCCAGCATCACGATATAGAAGGGATTAAGGGAGAGACTGGTACACCACACAAAACTGCACTCTATGCAGACGACATGCTGTTGTTTATCCGGGAACCACGGGCATCTATGCCTCCGCTGCTGACACTAATTGAGGAGTTTGAGGTTTTCTCCGGTTATAGAATTAATTTGGGTAAGTCTGAACTACTTCTTTTCCCGGACCACGAGCAAGCAGCAATGCAATGGGGGTTAAGGGTGGTCCAAAATAGCTTCACCTACTTGGGGATTAAAGTAGGGAAATCTCTGGGATCTCAGTATGGTCTGAATTATACTCCTCTAATTAAAACAACAGAATTGGATCTCAGACGATGGATGCACATTCCCATATCATGGCTTGGTAGAATTAATCTTATCAAGATGAATGTGCTTCCACAGATATTGTACCAAATGCAGATGTAGGACTCACCAAAAAAAATTTGAAACGGGTGGAAGGGGCTTTTTCTAATTTTATATGGCAAGGGAAAAAACCCAGGGCTAGTCTTCAAAGGCTGAAGGCAGGGCAAGATGGGGGGCGCTGAATTTCCCAGATTTGGGGAATTATTATTTTGCCATACAGCAACGCAACTTGGTGGATTGGGTGCATCAACCAAAAGTGGCTAGTTGGATAGACTTAGAACAGAAAGGTAACAGGGGTAGGCTTACAGCGTATCTACACACGAAGGGACCTAAAGCTTTTAGGGCAGTAGGGAATGGTAACCTGATGGTTGAAAGGGTGTTGGAGGCTTGGGTATAACTCAGAAAGCGGGGAGATGCATGGGGTAGAGAAACGGTGTAGCTCTCCTTTGTGAAAATTCCTTTTTTTCCTTCCTGGAATGGAAGACGGGAGTTTTAGTGATTGGGAGAAAGGAGGTATCAGTTCTGTGGGTAATCTATTGGTTCAGGGGGAGATGTGTACTTTTGCCCAAATCCAAAACAATTTAGAATTGGGAGCGCAACACCAGTTTAGGTACTGACAGGTGACAGCCTTCGTAAACAGCTTGGGCAGAGAAGAGGACAGGTGGATTACATTGGATCCGATTGAAACTCTAGTGTATCAGGCAAAAAATGATCCGAAGGGTTTCATAGGGAGGGCAGCTAAGCAGGGGAGGCGGCAAATCCCAGATTTGATGTTTAAAACAAAAAAATTGTAGGAAAGAGACTTGGATAGGCCTACCTCTGAGGCGGACTGGGGGGGTAGTGCTCTCAATGCACTCGGAGATAATGGTCTGTAATAGATCCAAAGAGTCTTTTTTCATATTTGTGCACCGTTTGTACTATCCCCCAGTCATAGTGCATAGGGTCCGGTTTGCGTTGTCGCCAATGTGTGGTAGATGTGATGTTGAGAGAGGTACATATATACATTGTTTTTGGTCATGTCCTATACTTAAAATTTTTTGGACAGATGTAGTGTCAGAGGTTGCCAAAATGTGGGGAAAAGATATGGTGAGCGATCCCCTAGTTTGTTTATTTGGGGTAGACGAGGTGGAAGGGGGTGGGTAGGAGCCTCTCCCTTGTTGGGTTAGAACACTTTTTGTGTTAGCTCACCACTGCATTCAAAACACATGGGTTTCCCAGATTAGACCTACCGTACAACAGTGGCGGACCTTGACATTGCACACCCTGGCCCTGGAACGACTTACCATGGCCATGAGAGATTGGGAAAAGAGTTTTTTACAAAGCTGGGCACCCTTTCTGTCTACTCTAAACCCAGAAGAGCAACTAAAATTAAGTAGGGGTTTAAGGGGATAAAGAGGATCAATTTAAAGCAACAGACAGGAAGGCTTAAAAAGAGGATGAGATCACACGCATGTTGCATATTTGAAAGGCCGGTAATATTTTATTTTATGAAACTTATGATAATGAAATGTACACTTTTTTCTTTTTTTTTTTATTGTTATGATTGCACCTGATTGTTATTTTTCTCTTTTTTCTGTATATGTATGTATCTGTTTATCTATTGTCTGTTAGTGTGTATGTTTAATGGTTGTATGTACTGTACTCAATTTCTGAAAATTAATAAAAATATTACACGGACAAAAAAAGAAAAGGTTTTTGAGCCAGGTGAAAAGGTTTTGCTGCTGTTACCCAAAACAGAAAATAAACTGTTAATGAAGTGGCAAGGGCCTTAGAAGGTTCTTAGACCTACTGGCACAGTTAACTATGAGATGGAGACCCCTGACAGGAAAAATCCTACTAAGATATACCATGCTAACCTCCTCAAGAAATGGGTTGAAAAAATGCCAAAAGCTGCTTTGCTAGTTTTACAAAAAACTGATAAGGAAGATACTGATGTAGCTTATGATGAACTGGAACAAACTGTAGATGCTGATGCTGTAAAGGTGAATGTTTCCTTAACCTCCGAACAAACTGCAGACATTTGTAATGTACTAAAGACATTTAACAGTACTTTTACCACAGTATCAGGCCAAGCAGAGGGGGTCGAGCACGTAGCCGGCCCAGTAGCGCTGAGGGCTGAGGTGCTGGATGCCACACCTCGCGCCACGCTGGTGACCCAGGTTCGGACGCGATCCTGGGCCACCTGGGGTCAGCAGGGGAGGGATAGGATGGAGTGTCCGGAGGACTGCTCTCCTATCCCGGGGAGGGATCCAGGATTCCATCGCTCTGTAGCGGCCCCTGGTGATGACCGGGGAGCGCTAACAGAGTGGTGTAGAGAGGGGGTGGAGTACGGCAGACATCGGCTACATGCCTGGACGTCATTGCACACCATTACCCGCAAGGAGGAAAAAAACAGAAAAATCAGGCTCTGGTCGGGCAGCATGAGCTTCCTACCCCTGTTGCCCAACCCGAATGGCGCCTCCTCATCCGGATTCTGCTCCGGTGAGTTGAGCTGGGGTTATTCCTCACTACCCCGCCACTGGGGGTAATCCGTGGGGGCATGAGGAGGATGGCCTGATGTCGGTGTCAGGGCTGGGGGAAGGGTTGGTCGGGATGTAATGCCGACTGGAGCCCCGAGGGAGAAAAATATGTATCAAAAAAAAAAAAAAAGGGTGTCGAGCACATAATAGTGCCAAGGAATGCTCGCCCTGTTAAGCAAAAGACATACAGGTTACCAGAATGGTTAACAGCTGATGTGGTTAAGGAAATACAAAAAATGAAAGAATTGGGTATCACAAAACAGTAGAGAAGTGCTTGGTCATCACCAATGGTGACTGTAAACAAAAAAGAAGGGGGTGTAAGACTATGTCTTGATTTTAGGAAACTTAATCAAGTGTCAGAATTTGACAGTTATCCTACGCCCAGAACAGATGATTTGGTGGACGGACTGGGGAGTGCCAAGTACATCTGTACCCTTGATCTCGCCAAGGGTTACTGGCAAATACCTTTAGCTACAGAATCCAGAGATAAAACTGCATTTGCCACTCCTGTTGGATTCTGTCAGTTCACCACCATGCCCTTTGGTTTACATGGTGCACCAGCTACATTCAAGCAGTACATGGATGTAATTTTATCACCTCACACTGGTTATTGTGCTGAGTACCGGGATGATATCATGGTGTACAGTCCAGACTGGAAAAGCCACATGGAACACCAACGAGCAGTCATCCAAGCTATCAAAAAGGCATGTCTGACAATTAATCCTACCAAGTGTGCACTAGGCATGCAGGAAGCAAGATATTTGGGCTAAGTTTTGGGAAAAGGAGAAGTCAAGCCAGAGGTTTCTAAGACAGAAGCTGTAGCTAACAGCCCTATCCTTAAAACCAATAAACATGTCAGGTCATTTTTAGGGCTGGCTGGTTATTATCAGAGATTTGTTCCCAACTTTGCTGAGTTAGCTACTCTCCTCACTGAACTCATGAAAACATGGTACCCAAATAATGTCAAATGGACCCCAGAGTGTGATGAAGCTTTTCAAGCCATTAAGGTTGCATTATGTTCAGTCCCTGTTTTAAGATGCCCAGATTTTGAGAAACAATTTTTGTTACAAACAGATGCATCAGAGGCAGGCCTAGGTACAGTGCTGAGTCAGCATATAGATGGGAAAGAACATCCTATTCTGTACAGAAGTAGGACGTTGCATGACACAGAGAAAATGTACTCCACCATTGAAAAGGAATGTTTAGCAGCAAAGTGGGCCATGGAGTCCCTTAAGTTTGATTTGCTATGAGCTGACTTTGTACTTATAACAGATCACAATCCTCTCTGTTGGCTTAACCAAATGAAAGATAAAAATTCCAGAATCGCAAGGTGGTACCTGGCACTACAACCATTTAAATTCAAGGTGATACACAAGTCTGGTAAAGAGAACAGCAAAGCTGATTTTCTGTGAAAATATGGATCAGGAATTGAGGGTTCTGAAGGTTCAAAAACAAATGTATGAGTTTAAACTTTACTGTTTGTTGTACTGTTATAGAAAAAAGGATACTGCACATGTGCTTAATTTCTGAAAGCTAGAAGCTATTATTATTACTAGAGAATTAATAGAAAGTTTTGGAAACCTGTTTGATAAAACAGGTTCCCTCTTAAGGAGGGGGATGTGTGTGATAGGGTTGAATAGGACCCTGTCCCAGTTGTTATGGAGAGTCTGAATACAGGGATCTGTTCTTTCCTTTCCTGCCTCTTGTCTGTCTGGCTGCTCAACTAAATTTTCCCTTGAGACCTAGGATTTTATCACCCCGACAGTCTCGCAATTCTTTGCCTCTCACTGTCTCTCGGTCTTCCCTTGCTGTTCTGTCTTTTCCTCCCTTGCATATCTTCTGGTATAAAAATATATGCAAATCATTAGGTAGAAATGTAACCGATATTGGGATCCCTTTGTTTAGAAATTATATAGTGTTACTGTTGAAATGTATATAATTATAGTTTGAGATTATTGCAAAAAGCTATTGGGAACTCAAGGGGTTAACCTGAAATGCAATTTTTAAGCCTTTTGCAGAAGCTATGGAAAAGGGGCCTCTGTTCTGGGACACTGTGTTCTAGCTGCACCTGCCTGATATTTACAAGAACATTTTAGAAAAAAACAGGATGCTTGTTAAGGAGGATGGTTGCAAGGACTTATAAAAACAAAAGCTGCAATTTCTTACAGGACACACAGAGATTGGAAAACTCCGATGGACCATCTCTGTTTATTCTGTCTTTGTAAACAGTTATTCTGAACAATTTTAATTTTTTATTTTATTGTTATTCATAATAAAATTCTTGTTGCGAGTTTTACAACTGCTCCTGGTTTTCCTATGCTTCCTGACCTGTGTCTCGACGACACTTTCCAAAGACAACTTTCAAACTGTCTGGGCTAAAACCTTTTTATTTTTCTATTAGTCAAACCCTGAAGTCAGCTAAGTTGATATATCAATACGTTATGTGGCTGTATCTTTCCTATGTTACAATATAAAAACATGAAATGGTTCAAAATATTTTTAAAATCCTGTTATTTTTAACAGTATGTACTGATATGTATAGACATATATCAACACATAAGAACTGTGTCATTCTTATGGATCTATTTGTGTTGCTCGGACTCCAAGCTTTCATTTAAAAACAAAAAGCCTTGAGTTTCTCAGCCTAACAGTTCAAAAGTTACAGCTTTCAAAGTATAATTTCAAGCTTTATAAAATACCATACATTTTTGGGGGAGGATGGGTAGACGCTTTAGTGGTTGTTCTTTTTAAGAGTAAACCCATGATTATCTAGTTTTTTTCTCCTCTTAAAGAGCGCCTTTACTGGCATACTCAAAGCACATCAGTATGAGCACAGTGGAGGGGTTTAAGTATGCCTGGGACAGGCACAAGGAAAGCTTGAGAGGGGAGGGAATGATGAAAAGCCATTGATCACATAGGGTCAGTGGCCACATACAATGTGTAGGGCCTATGGGCAGACTGGATGGGCCCGGTGGTCCTTATCTGCCAACAATTTCTATGTTTTTATGAAGACTTAGCTCCCCCGGAGTTGATCCATACATAAAGTATAATATTTAGAGCCATGGTTTATGGAAGGGAAAGGATCATATTTTGACTCCGTGGAGCAGAGCCCTTCCACTCCCTTGTCTTCAGCGTCGTCTCTGCACTAGCACGTTTTGTGACGTAATTATATGGAGAATGCAGGGGCGCGCTTCATACACTACTATAGGGGCTGGCTTTAACATCTTTTTTTTTTTTGCAACAGTTCAAGGTTTTGATTCGGATAAATCAAGGCCACCGCTCAACTAACAAGAGCCTTGTTAGTTGAGTGGTGGCCTTGATGTATCTGAATCGAAACCCTGAACTATTAAAAAAAGATGTTAAAGTCATTCCCTACAGTAATCTATGGAGCACATCTCCATGCTCTCCATATAATACATCACACTAGGTGCTAACATGGGGACAGTGCTGAAGACTAGGAAGTGGAAGGGATCTGGGGCTCGGCTCCATGGAGCCAAAATACAATCCGTTCTCTTCCATAAACCATACAAATTATACTTTATGTATGGATCAAGTCCGGGGGAGGTAAGGCTTCTTACCATGTTAACAAGAGCTTTGGATAAAAATGCTGGGGAAGGTTCTCTTTAAGGACTAAACTCTGGGGAAATCCATTAAAGTGGAACTCCTGTCACCAAGCCAAAAAAAACCATCCTAGTCTTGGCAGAGCTCTGTTACACAAGCATCCCCCAAATGTTTTTCCTTGATTTTCTTTCATACTACACCTGTTTACATGAATACCAGATCATTAGGGTTCATCTGCCCCTCTGGATACATATTCCCAAGCTGAGGTAATAATCCCCTACTAGTGACATTACAGTCTGTTGCTATGGAAATGATGTCACAAATATGAGATTACAACATCAGTGAGGGAATAATAATGAAAAGCAGAATTAACAGTAATAAAAGAATGGAACTGAGATTTTAAATTTAGATTGTTATTACAACGCTGTATATCCGACTTTTGCCTACACCACTGGTGGTGGCCAGTGGCCCAATTTACATGATACAATGTTGCTTCAGATAAACTGCTGCTCCAAATTACAGCAAGGTTGCACTTTTCCACTCCTGTCCTGATCCTTTGGACCCAGAACATATGAATGATGCTGTCATCAAAGAGCTCTTAAAATGTTTCTCAAACAGTAGGAATAAAAAGTACAGTTACGTAAGAACTTACCGTAACAGCACATCTTTGAGAGTTCTTGTAGCAGGACAACACCAGTAGGACTAAGCAGTCAGACTCCAGGACCACACGGAAAACTTCAAGCTAGCAGACTACCACAGGGGACCACCCACTGCTAATGTCAGTCAGCTGACATCAGACTAGCTTATAAAGGTGGGCGATCCCCCACACCTACCTCAGTTCTCCCACCAGAGACCCTGTATGGGAAGCGAATGGAGAACCAAGGAGGTATCCCAAGAGCCAAAAGAAAGGCAGAAGTAGTGCGAGAGAAAAGAGAAAGAGCAGCAGGGGGTAGGAGGGGGGGAAGCAGGTCCTGCTGCAAGAGCTTCTCTCGAAGATCTACTGTTACGGTAGGTTCTTACGAAACTGTACTATCTTACTTCGAAGAAGGCTCTTGCAGCAAGCCACACTGGTAGGACTGAGTCTTAAGCAGTACCAGGTAACACCAGGAAAAGAACACCAGGAGGAGGATAGCTCAGAAGCCAAGAGCTCAAGAGAGAAGTCCCTGAAGGACTGTGAGGCCGAAATTGGCTCTGCGCTGAGAGGTAATGTCCAAGATAAAATGCTTGGTGAAGGTGTGGACAGAACTCCAGCTGGCAGCTGCACAGATGTCCGCAGCAGACACATTCCTGAAAGAAGCCATTGAGGTGGCCATACCTCTGGTGGAATGTCCGTTGATCACTCCCGGAAGGGGCTTGTTGTACTTTTTTTTTTAATATTTATTTTTTTTATGTATTTATTCTAGGATTACAAGTACCTTTGAGCCAAAGGCTCTTTTACAAAGGTTCCACGTCAGAGCAAGGACAATACATTAGTACAAATAGTGGAGCATAGGCAATGTACAATAAAGCAAAGACAGGCAGTGCAGAAAGTTAGATTAACATACAGTTGCATAGTAAAATTTCTATTACATAGAGCATGCCAGTGGCAGCTGTCTACAGGAGAAGAGGTATAGGGGAAAGGGGTGTGGTGGAGAGAAGGTGGGTTGGGAAAGGGAAGGGGAAGGGAGTGGACAGAGGAGAGTGGTAAAGGAGGGGACACCTCAGAGAACTGTATGAATGTGTGGAGGGGACCAGGCTAGAAATGACAGTCACAGGTGCTAGAGGCGGAGAGGTGGGATCAGAGCTTACCTTTAAATGGAACTAGCTTGGCAGTCATGGAGATCTCAGGACAAAGGCTATTCCACTAGTATGGGCCCCTGTAAGTGAATAAGCGTTGGCCCCAGGATGTTTTGCGGTGCGGAACTTGCAGGCAATGAAACTCCAGACCTCTTGTGTGGTAGGGGTTACTGCTAGGACGGAGTAGAGACAGAACCCCAAGGGAAGCCAGACCCATGGTGATCTTCTTAGCCATGGTGCAGGTTAAATGTTTTATGCGATTTGGTAGTTGTAACCAACCCGTTTGAGCGCAGAGGTCACAAGTGTGGGTTAGGCGGTGACAGCCAATGATCAGACGACAGGCTTTGTTGAGTAAGGTGGAGATATGTTTGAGAGCTGTAGGAGTGGCCGAGCCGTAAACTATAAGGCCATAGTCTATGATGGCAAGGGTAGAGCTATGAACTGCAATGTTCAAGGCAGCGGGAGTTAGGCTGGACCTGTGCCTGTAGAGGAGGCCAAGCCAAATGTTGGCGGCCTTGGCAACATTGTCTATGTGCACTGCGTAAGATAGGTTACAGTCAAGGGTAATCCCTAAGTATCTGAACACTGGGACCTGTTCAAGGGTAGTCCCATGTTTGTTTGAGATAATCAGAGGGGGTGGTCTTTGTTTCTTGTGGGAGTTGAGGAAAAGCATAGTCTTGTTTTTTTTGTAGTTAAGAATAAGTCTTTGTGCTGTGCACCATTGTTCCACTGATGAGAATCCAAGTTGGAGATTATTTTGACGGTAGTACTGGTCTTTGTGGGAAGTGAGAATTATGGCATCATCTGCATAGAGAATGATTTGTTCAGGGCAAGAATTAGGGAGGTTATTCAGGAAAAGGGAAAAAAGAAGCGGTCCCAGAATGGATCCCGGGGAACACCAGAGCAGACTGGCAAAGCGTTGGAGAGAGTACCTGCAATCTTTACACATTGTGATCTGTTAAACAAGTAGCTTTGGAATCATGCTGTAGAGTCAGGGGACAATCCCATAGTTAAGAGCTGGTTAAGCAGCAGGTCATGGTGGACTGTATCAAAAGCCTTTGTTAAATCGATAAAGACTGCACCAGTAAGATGGTCATTGTCTAGGGAGTTGTGGATGGCTGAGGTAAATTCCAAGAGGGCAGATGTGGTGCTATGCCCTTTCCTGAAGCCATGTTGTTGATGACATAAGATATTGTGGTTGTCTAGGTAGACAGTGAGTTGGTCGTCAATGATACGTTCTAGTGCTTTCGAGAGGGGAGGTAGTATGGAGATTGGCCGGTAGTTTCCACAGTGAGTTTTATCGCCGTTCTTGTGAACTGGAGTGACGATGGCAGATTTCCATAAGTCAGGGAACTGGCCAAGGCAGAGAGATAGGTTAAGGATCTTGGTGAGAGGATTAATAACTTTGTCGAGTGTTTGGGGCAGTAGTTTTAAATCCAGTGAGTCCCCACTATACCTTGTATTGGCAATGGCTTTGCCAATGTACTTGTGAGCTTCCTGCTGCCTGACTGATTTAAAATAGAAGGGGGGTGGGTGGTAGGGAAGGGGGTGCTTGTAAGGACTGCAGGTGGGTCAGTGTCAGAGAAGAAGTCAGCGGGGAGAACAGAGCTGGGATCAGTAAAAGCGATATTACAGGTCCTGGCAATAGTTGAGGGGTCAAGTGTAATAGTTCCACCAACACAGAGTATATTGAGGCATGCTTTTGGCTGTGTACCAGTCACTTCCTTGATGTTGCGCCAGAAAGCTCTACCGTTACCCCATGTGTTTGTGAGGGTTTCCCTGTAGTAGGTGCTTTTGTGTAGTTTAATGGCCTTAGTGCAGTTGTTTCGTGAACGCTTGTAATTCTAGATTGCAGATGGTGAGCCAGAGTCACGGGCCAGGAGCCAGAGGCAGTCCCTTGCATTAAGCTGTGCTATTAGGACGGCAGTCAACCAAGGATTGCAGAGGGACTTGACCTTATGCTTTTGGATGGGGGCGTAGATATCGCAGGCTTTGTTGAAGATGGAGGTGAAGTGGTCCAAGGCTATATTAAAATCATTTGCTTCGAAGACAGGCGTCCAGTCCTGGTTTATGAGACAGGATTTAAGGGGATAGAGGTTCCAATGGGGGAGGGATCTGCAGGTGATGAGTGATGGTGGAGGTTTGCTGAATTTGTTGGACCAAACACAGGTGATAGGAGAGTGATCACTGATGGAATCTTGTAGGATGGAGATATTGGAGATGCGGGCTGGGTGGGTGGGTGGTGAGAACTCAGTCGAGTAGAGAGCTGGTTCCAGTTCTGTAGCTGTGTCTGGTCAGGGAGTCAACCAGCTGTGTGAGGTGAACAGATGACATGGCATCCTTTAGACCTCCAGGATCAGAAGCAAGCCAGTTTATGTTGAAATCTCCAAGCATGATTACCTCAGTGCATGGTGGCAGCATCCTGGTAAATTCCAGGATGGTGTTTAGGCCTTTCACTTGTTCTTTGGGGGGAATGTTGACTGAGGCAACGGTGAATGCTTTGCCATGGGCTCCTAAGATGATACGGATTGGGAGGATCTGTGCCAGGAAGTCAGAGGGTGAGGCAGTTAACGGGTGGCCCAAGAGAGAGGTTTTGAGGTATAGAGCACAGCCCCCCTCCTCTTTTGGTCTGCTGGTCCAGCCTGAAGACATTGTAGCCAGGTAGGGCAACTGCGAAGTCAGGAGTTTTGGGTGTGAGCCAGGTTTTGACAACTGATATGACATCAGGAGCATACTGGTTAGCGAAAACTTGGAGGGCATCAAGCTTAGGAATGAGACTGCAGATGTCAATGGTTGCAAGGGTGAGAGCTCCTGAGTGTTCCTGGTTTTTTGCATGCCCAACGGTTAGAGGGCCAGGGTTCGGGTAGATGTTCCCTGAGAGGAGGAGGAGCAGGAGGAGAAGAAGATTCAGAGAGAATTTACGTAAGGCTCTAAGGGTGAGCTTACGAGACCGCCCTGTGTTGCTGGAGAAGGTGGTCTGTTTGTGTTGCATCCAATGAGATGATAAAGCTCATAGGAGGGGAAGTGGAGGTGGTAAGGTCCAGGGAAGTTGGGTGATTAGTCCTGCAAGTTGCCATAAGGAGCTGAAGTGTGGGGCAGGGAGTGGAGAGGAAGAGAGGAGAGGGTGCCTGTAGGGTAGTGGGTAGTATCAAGCTAGAAATGGGCGGAGGTGGGGGGGTAGCAGGCCCCAGGGAGTTAGCAGAGTGTGGGGAGTGACAGGAGAAAAAGAATCCGAACAAACATAGTGAGGAGATAAAAGAGCAGAGTCACTGCTGTAGTGGGAGAGCAACGGAACAGCAGGGGAGGACGACACAGGAGGGATGGAAAGGTAAAAAGAAAGAGTCACAGGGAGGAAGGGAAAGGGGAGGGGGAGAGAGAGAGAGAGAGGAGTGGGGTCAAACAGGAGTAGGAGTGGTTGAGGAGGGGCAGATTGAGGAGGGACCAATAGCAAGAAGGGGTAGGTGGGGCTAGAGGAAGTGGGAGGGATTTAGGACTATTTAATTAAGGCGGCAGGAGGGGGGTGGGCGTTAAAATACGGCTTTTGGCAGCACTTTTCAATGGGTGCAGGAGCCCAGAAGCAGCGCTAGCGAGGCAGACCAATCCCAGTCAAAAGCGTAAGAGCCTAGTCCAATCAGGGGTGGCGGCAAGCCTCAGTGGCCAGTGGAGGCGACAAAGAGCTGTCCCGGTCGGGTCTGCAAGCTTACCCGACTTCAGAAGTCTCTAGAACGGCTGCAGGAGTTGGTGCATGCAGGTGGCTGGCTTCCTGACGCCGCGGCCACTCCGAGGGCAGGGCAAGCCCTTTCAAGGGCTAAGAATCTGCAGACGAGAGAGACAGGAGAGAGGGGGTCAGAGATAAGCAGGGTAGAACAAAGGAGCAGTGACAGAGGTGCGAGTCGGGGGCCGGGGAAACAGCAGGCAGTTGGGAGCGATGAAGAGATTAAGAACAACTGAAGGCGGAGAGAGAAATGGGGAGGGGGTGGAAGGTGTCGGCCGAGAACAAGAGAGGTAATCACCTGCTCTGGCGCCACGGGGGGCGGGAGAGAGACACAGAAAAATTAGCAGAGGAGTTAGTGGCAAAGTAAAGAACATTAGGCAGGACAGTATACAGGATCAGCAGAACAGTAGACACCATCTAGCAATTATTACAGTATTTTTTCATTAAGTTTAACCAGTTAATTTAGGCAGTGAAATTTAGCAGCAAAATAAGGTAAAATAGGATAACAGGAAAAAACTAGGTAAAAATGCGGCTTTTGGCAGTGCTTTTCAATGGGCGCAGGAGCCCAGAAGCAGCGTTAGCGAAGCAGACCAATCCCAGTCAAAGGCGTAAGCACCTGGTCCAATCAGGAGTGGCGGCAAGCCTCGGTGGCCAATGAAGGTGACACGGAGCTGTCCTGGTCGGGTCTGCAAGCTTACCAAACTTGAGGAGTCTCTAGAGCGGCTGGAGGAGGTGGTGCAGGTGGGCGGCTGACTCCCTGAAGCCGAGGCCACTCCGAGGGCAGGGCAAGCCCTTCCAAGGGCTGAGAATCCGACTTGAGGAGTCTCTAGAGCAGCTGAAGGAGGTGGTGCAGGCGGGTGGCTGGCTTCCTGAAGCTGTGGCCACTCCGAGGGCAGGGCGAGCCCTTCCAAGGGCTGAGAATCCGACTTGAGGAGTCTCTAGAGCGGCTGGAGGAGGTGGTGGTGCAGGCGGGTGGTTGGCTTCCTGAAGCTGCGGCTACTCAAAGGCAGGGCGAGCCCTTCCAAGGGCTGAGAATCCGACTTGAGGAGTCTCTAGAGCAGCTGGAGGAGGAGGTGGTGCAGGCGAGTGGCTGGCTTCCTAATGCCACGGCCGCTCCGAGGGCAGGGCAAGCCCTTCCAAGGGCTGAGAATCTGACTTGAGGAGTCTCTAGAGAGGCTGCAGGAGGTGGTGCAGGCGGGCGGCTGGCTTCCTGAAGCCGCAGCCACTCCAAGGGCAGGGTGAGCCCTTCCAAGGGCTGAGAATCTGCAGAAGAGAGGAGCAATAAACAATGCAATTTGCTAACCACTTAGACAAATACTATTTGGAAACAGGAATGCCCTCTCTCTTAGGGGTGAACGAACAACTGGTCAGATTTTCTGAAAAGGTTTGTTGCAGTTCATGTAGTACTGCAAAATCCTATGTACATCCAAAGGATGGAACAAAGCCTCCCCCCTGTTTAGAATACTCAGGAAAATAAACTGGAAGGTGGATGGATGGATGATTCAAAGTAAACTCCAACACCACCTTAGGTAAAAACTTAGAATCAGTACACAAAGACAACCTGTCTTTGTGAAAAACCAAATAAGGCTGTTTACACACAAGAGCCTGGCGCTCAGAAATCCTTTGAGGAGAAATAACAGCGACTAAAAAGAGCGCTTTCCACGACAGAAAGCACAGCTTGCAACTCGTAGCCAGCTCAAAGGGAGGTAAAGTGAGTTTCTCCAACATAAAGTTGAGGTCCCATGGAGGGACTGGGTCCTGAATGGGAGATTACAGATGCAAAATGCCCTGCAAGAATGTGCGGGCCACTTCGAGCTGGCAACAGTTTTGCCCTCAATAGGTGCATGGTATGCAGAGATGGCGGAAAGGTGCACCTTAAGTGAGGAGTACCCCAAGCCTGAATTTGAAAGGGAAAGAAGGTACTCCAACACCTGATTTCACGGGGCAAAAGGATCCAAATGGTGAGCAACAGCCCAAAGGGCGAAACGCTTCCATTTCATAGCATAAGTGGCTCTGGTGGAGGGTTTCCTAGCAGCCACCAGGACGTCTGTGACCCTAGAGGACACCCTGAAGTGGGCAGTAGCTAGGTCCGCAGAAGTCATGCATGGAGATGCAAGGACTTTAGGTCTGGATGAACCAGGGTGCTCTGGTCCTGGGAGAGCAAGCTGGTGCACAGAGGCAAAGGCACCAGAGGCTCCACCGCCAGCTGTTGTAGCAGGGGAACCAAATCTGACATGGCCAGAAGGGGGCTATCTCTGCTCCTTCAAACTGGTGCTGGAGCAGAACCCTCTGTAGAAGTGGGAAGGGAGGAAAGGCATACAGAAACTGCCCCTTCCAGGAGAGGGACAATGTGTCTCACCAGAAAACTCCAGGCCCAGGATACAGCGAGCAGAAAAGTGTCAGTTTTGCATTGAGTGGGGATGCAAAGAGGTCCAACTCTGGACGACCCTACCTGTCAAAGAGATCTCTGACCACAGAGGTTAGAAGCTCCCACTTGTGCAGCGGCTGAGACTGTCAGCCAAGATGTTTTGAACACGTGGTACATGTATGGCCGGGCGCTCCATACTGTGCTCGATGGCCCAATACCAGACTCTCATCGCCTCCTAACATAAGAATGGGTGCTCCTCTGTTTGTTGATGTAATATATCACACACGTTATCAGTCTGCACCACCAGCAGACCAGGGAGGAGATGAGTCTGAAAGACCTGCAGAGCATGAAGGACCACCCACATCTCCTGGACGTTGATATGGAGACCCTGTTCTACATCTGTCCAAGTACCCTGAGTCTGGCGATTGGCCAGATGAGAGCACCCCATCCCAGGCTGGATGGGTCTGTTGTTAGGATCTGGCGGGAGCTTGACAACTAAAAGGAGACTCCCTGAAGGAGGCTGGCCGGATCCAACCACCATGACAGAACTCTCCGGACCGTGTCAGAGACCAGGACCAACTGTTCCAGGTCGTCTGTGCATTGGTCCCACTGGACATTCAAGATCTACTGAGAAACCCGCATATGCAGGTGGGCCAGAGGAACCATGGCAACAGCCACTGCCATGTGGACCAGAAGGCACAGGAAAACCCTGGTGGGAACCTGCCAGCTGGAGGAAACCAGATGGGCCTGCTCCATCAGTCACGCCACCTGGTCCTCAGGCAAAAAGGCCTTGCCCTGGCTGGTGTCCGGGACTGCCCCAATGTATTGAAGGTGCTGGCAAGGGGAGAGGCAGGACTTCAGTAGACTGACAGTGACTCCTAAAGGCCTGAAAAAGATGGAACATGTATTCCAGAGTCTGAACCAGGTGATCCCTGGAGGGGACCGCTAGCAGCCAATCATCCAGACAGGGGAACACATAGAAACCCTGCCTCCACAAAGCAGCTGCCACTACTGCCAGGCACATGGTAAATACCGGGGCGAAGAAAAGCCAAAGAGAGGCCGGAATTGAAAATGGGCTCCCTGAAAGTGGAAGCAGAGGAGGCGACAATGGGCATGAAAGATTTGGAAGAGCAGGTAAGCATCCTGCATGTCCAGAGAGCACAGCCAGTCCCCATGGTGCAAAAGGGGTAACAGCGCCTGGAGAGTGACCATCCAGAAGTGTTTGTACTTGATGTACAGATTCAGATGGCTCAGGTCCAGGATGGGCAAAGATCCTGGTCTTTTTGGGGACAAGGAAGAAGTGGGAGTAAAACCTCCTTCCCTATTGAGCTGGAGGGATGAGCTCTATAGCTCTTTTTCAGGGGAAAGCCTGAATTTCTTCCCAAAGTAGTGACAGGTGGGTGGGAGGGTAAGTGGAGCTTACAGGGGAATTTTCTGGAGGCCACTCTAGAAACTCCAGTGTGTGTGACCGTGCTGTATGATCGGAAGCACCCAGTTGTCCATGGTCACCCGTCTAGGTGGAGGGACAACTGACCCCCAACTGCCTCCCTTGGACCCTCAGCCAGAGGTGGTGGGGTCAGCTAAGGAGTCAGGAGGTGGGGACAGGCATTGGCAGGAGGGTCATGGGGGCCCTTTGGGCTCTGGCGGTGGTGGCAGCAGCAGGGGTTGCTGTGGCCTTAAGCTTGTGCTGACCTTGGCAGGCTGGTTCCAAGATTGCCTACGGGAGGACCTGCGAAAGGACTGATGTTGGACCACTCTAGGCTGAGTGTGATAGAGCGAATGGACTGACTTGAGGGCCTGCCTTGACTCCTGCAGAGCCAGAGGCAGACCCCAGCAGCTGCCCTGTGCCCAGAGGTGTCCACAGCATCACAAGCATCCCAGAGGATATGACTGCCAATGTTCAAGCCCGATTTCAGGAGCTCAGTGAGCGGCGCCTTGGTCGGGTCCTCAGACGAGGTCTGCACCAGGTCCCTAGCTTGGTCCCAAAGAACATTTTGATATTGGACCATGTGAGCCAGATAATTCAGGGCCTAGATTGCCATAGTAGTAGACACAAACACACGTTTGCCCAGGTGGTCCAGCTGCACAGATTCCCAGTCCAGGGGAAGGGCACGAAGGTGCTTGGACTTTTTAGTACAGTCATGCGCCGCATTAATCACCACGGAATCCACCTTAGGGTGGATCCCTATAAAGGGTTTGCCCACCGGGGCGTGGTAAAGATGGTCCACCTTCTTAGGAGGAGGAGGGGTGGCAGATGGGTGAATCCAAGCTGCCCTAATGACATCATCATCGGAGTCAATCAAAGAGGGCACCACCACAGGGAGGGCATCCCACTGCCTGAGGTAGATGACTAGGCATTGTCTCTTTAGGTCCTGCTTCTCTGTCTCCCAGCCCATAATGGACTGGATGTAGCACCGACATCCATAAAAGTTGGATCGTCGGGGTAGAGGGACACTGGTACCTCCTTGGGAGGATCATCCCTATCTGAGACTTCCAGGTGATGAGGAAGATTCTGAAGAATCAAATTCATCCTCAGTAGTCTCACTATCTGTGACTGACGCTGGAGACCAGTGCTTATCCCTACAAGAGCCTGAGCCGACGTTGGTTCAAGCCCCGGAGGACCCCGACATGTGGAGGTCGCTAGGCACAGCCTGGTCCAGGTTTTGAGTCTGGGGGTCCTGGGGAGGATGGAGGGGATACGCCGGCAGCAGTCCTTGAGGGGCAGGGGTCTGCCTCTGGATGAAGGACCACCACGCCGAAAATAGGGCATTGTAATCCACTGGGTGTGGTAGGTTGTACACTGGTGGAAAAGGATAAGAGGGTGCCGGGTAAGGGTACAAATGGTGGAGGAGCCAGCGTAGGGTACCCAAGCGCAAGGCTGCCCGGTGTCAGCTGAGGATCTAGCATTAGCTCAACAGATGTCGGCTGCAGCGTAGGTTGTGGCAGAGGCAACAATGGAGTTGGGCCCATCAGTTGGGACTGCAACACTAGCGCAGCCCAGCAGGTGTCGGCCTGGAACGCCCATGGGAAGGATCTGCTGGCACCAGCCTAGCCAGAGATGCAAGCGCCTGAGGGGAAGGAGACCCTGAAGACAAAGGCAGAAGCAACACTGGAGAGGAGGAAATGGAGGTAGCTTGCTGCAGGCACTGCCTGGAAGGACTGATGTCAGTCCCAGTAGTTGGAGCCAATGGAGGAAGTGCCGCGGCCGGGGGAACGGGGATGGTTATGGGACCAACGACCAAGGAACCAACACCGGCCAAGCCACCTGGCTGACAGCCCATCAAGGATAAGGGCCTGGGCATCAGGGGCTGAGGGACAGGAGACGAAGTCCCCTGCCCCAAAGAGCTATCAGGAGCCCAGAGGAAGAGAGGGCTGGCATGGCTGAAGGGGCCAACCCCCCCCTTTTGGGAGGACAAGGACAACCCCATTGCGGTCGATGGTTTGTGGGGAAAACATGAAGCACACAGGTCCTGGTCCCAGTGTTTGTGCTTTCCGGATGTCTCCTTTTGAGAAGATGAAGAGGCCCCGGAGGACTGTGCTGGGGAGGCCAAAGAGCTCCTGGCCTGCAGCTCCTTCTCCATCATGACCAACTTCTGCTTCAAAAGGTGGCTCTCCAGTGTTTTTAGATGACACCTCCGAGTGGCCTGGTTGAATTTTTGGCAAAACTGGCAGGCTTCGGTGTCATGGCTGGGGCCTAGGCAGATGAGACACGCAGAGTGGCTGTCCTTTTCAGGGATCTGTTTGCCGCAGGCACACTTTGAGAAGTGGTCGGAAGACGAGGCTGATGGAGAAAAACAAACTCGTGAATGAAAACACTGAAAATTTGATGTTTTAAACTAAGAAAGAACGAAAAATAAAAAAGCGCGGAAAGCGTGGGTAACTGCGGTCGACCGTAGCTGCGGAATCCACTGAGGTCCGATGTGCATCAACGGTGAGAAAAGAACTGAGGTAGGTGTGGGAGACCGCCCACCTTTATAGGCTAGGATGACATCAGCTGACTGATGTTGGCTGTGGGAGGTCCCCCGTGGTAGACTGCTAGATAGAAGTTTTTCCATGTGAGCCTGGCACCTAACAGCTTAGTCCTACCAGTGTGGCCTGCTACAACAGCCTTCCTCGAAGTAAGATCAAACATTTACAGTGATATGATTGCTGTTCTTTGTACTGCCAGCTTCAAGGTGCCTACTTTCTTTCTGTATTTATAAGGACAGTGGAGTCCCCCACCCCAAGTGAACTCAACTTCAACAGTCTTGGTTCTCAGAAGGAATTCTAATATTCATCATTTTCTCTTCCTCACAGTCAGATGAGCATAACGTGCTGCAGACTTACTTCATGATTGAGCGTATATTGTGTACATTTTTCCGAGGCTTCCCTGACTTCCTGTCTTCTGCCGGAGGAAGTGGGGCCACGTCATCAGGTAGAATCTCCGTTACAATCTCTGCTACCATGTCTGCTGCAAGCAAATCAGAGCCACAATCAGAATTTGCCTTCAAAAGGCACGGATTGAGAGGGCTGGTGCAAGAGAAGTTAAAGAATATGTAAATCTGTCATTTTCGTTGTCGGAAAATACTCCCTTTTTTTAAATTATTTAACGTGTTTCACCAGCACTGCTCCTATACACACTCTTGGAAACCTCCCAGACACAACCTTGATATCTCTGTCACTTACTCTAGATTGCCACAACTTGCCCCCCCCCCCCATACGGGGTCCTTGGGTCAGAGTCCCCCCTAGGATACCCATCGGCGGGGAGGTTAGTGCCCTGACATCATTCTGTGATGCACTGGGGTGGTTTCTTCGCGTTCCTGCGACCACCACTACAAGCATGCAGCAGGGGTGCTCGCCAGCATCCTTCCTCGTGGCCCTGCGTCAGATTCCACCCTTCCCCCCTGTGGTTACACAGGTGGCAGTAATGTAGTAGCGCTGGCCACCATTCCTTTTGAAATGAGCTGTACCCCTCCCCCCAATCTGGTACATTAACACTTTTGGCTCATTTCTGAATCTGGGTCACTGTATGGGCAGACCTAAATGACTGTTGTTAACTGGTCACTGCCAAGGGTGCAGTCTAAAGAGTTAATGTATACTACAGAGCCCTGACGACGCAAGGAAAAAAACATTCTTAGCCATTTCACTTTTATAAACATAGGAGTCACAGTCACTCTACAGTTAAACATATACAACTCTTGTTCAAACCTGTTTTTTTCTTCCCTCTTTTCCGTGCAGATAAAGTTGACGTTTTTGTTGCCTTTGGCTTCCGACCACGTCCTGCTCTCTTTTTTTGTTCTGCTGTGACACTAGTAGCTTCAGGTGGAGGAGGAGGGTCACACGTCACAGGCTCCCCTTCATTTTCTGGAGTGGCATCATTCCTGGAGGCTGCTGAGACCTGGGACTGCGGTTCCAAGTGACATAGCAAGTGCTCTAAAGCAGTAGCAAAAAGGCATAAACAAACAGTGAAATTTCTTAGTAAAGTTAATGTCTTCATCACGCAGCAAGGGAATCACTGGATATCCTAGGTAGCAGAGTGTGTAGGGACCCCTTTTAGTTTTTTTTGTCTCCCCCCCCCCCATCTACTGTTCATCCTACTAGGACACCTATGTGGCTGCTTCAGCCTCTATCCCGCTCTCACACCACTGGTGTACGTCTTCCCCCTATGACTTACCTCAGCTCAGTCCCCATGGATTACCACTCCATGGCAGAGTGGAGAGGGAAGAGCCATCCTTCTCCCCCCAGGTATTCACCCAACTCAACTAAGGCATCCGAGGTGATGTCACGGGTTCACGGAGAGTGAATAGGGCGTCATGCAGCCTAGGCTCCATTTGCCCTCTGGCATTTTCTCCATGCGTCCCTCCCACCACCCCGTGACAGCAAGCATAGTCTCTGCTGACCTCTATGGCAGCAGCATGCTCTGGGCACATGCTATCCCTTGTGAGGGAGAAAGTTCCACGGCTCATACGAGGGGCTGCTTCTGCACCACAGCTTGGCCGTCCCTGGCTGCCTCGCACTCCCTTTGGGAGTACTCCCCAGCCTGGCTGCCTGATCCCAGCAGACCCGGGCTCGCTTCCAAACCCAGGTTACCGGCATGGAAGTGCAGCGTGCTTCCACTAAGCAATCGGGCGGTTTAGTTGTGTTTGTAATGATTGTACTTGGCTTAACAAGGAAATGAGCTGTATGAAAGGCCCATCTTCAGCTCCAACTTGATACATTCAATATGAAACACACACTATTCACAATCCCTAGCTCTGTGCGAATGAACTGAGATCCTCACTCAGCATGTCCCTGCACGGGCGGGACACAGCATGAGTGGGACAGAGCAGGAGTGGGCATTTGACCCGGGACCAGCTGTAGAGCTTCCATAGAAAGATCACAGATCCACAGGGGACCCTGGAGGTGAGACAGGCAAGGTAGGAGGTGATCATTGTGACATCCAGTAAATAGGCAGCTGACTAGCTTATGCAGTAACAGTTTAAGGGAGGAATAGGTAAGGAAGAACTGAGAAAGGGGTAGGACACAGAAAGCAGATTAAACCCTATCCAGAGTAGGTCTACGAGTAAGGTCAGGGGAAGACAGAACAGAGGTATTTAACTATAAAGAGGAAGTAACAGCAAGAAAGGGAAATCAGGGTAGACTCTGTCTACAGCAGGTTACTAAGCAGGTTCTGAGTACAGCAGAACAGAGAATTAAGAGTACAACAGAAGGAGGAAGAAGGTTGTGGGGTAATCCAAAATAGCGATACTTAGTGGGAACAGTGGAAGGGTTAGTGATCATGGGACTGGTGCAGTGTAATGGATGTGATGCCACTGTCTTCTGGGAGGCCTTCTGGAGATAGAGATACTACCTCATCTGTACTCATCTCTCTGGGTTTCACGCACAGGTTACTGCACTATGGGCTGAACTGGCAAGGATACTGCAGACCTTCTGTCCCACGTAGGGGCCACCAAGTCCACCGCCCCTCTCCCAGAGGATGCCTAGACAGAGACAAAGTGGATGGACCGTGGTGGGCTCTGGGAGGGTGAGGGTGGGGAGAATGATGCACGTTCCTCCACTAATACTACTGATGACCACCTTCACTCGTCTGGTGAAATAGGGCAACTGAGATGAGGTACCTGTAGCAATGGGAGAAGAGGAGGTGAGGGTCCTCAGAAGTGGATGCCCAAAGGATGGAGGTGGAGGCCCCCTGCCAGAGGGGAAGCAGCTGCTGGTGGGGGACTCTACAGTGAGGGGAACAGACTTGGGAGCCAGAGAGGGTAAGGATAGGGAGGTGACATGCCTGAGCAGTGCTTCGGCTTGGAGGGATGGAAAAAACATCCAAAGTACTGCTAGGGCTGTGGGAGCTGGGAGGGAGCTAGATGTCACTGTCCATCTCAGGACAAGTGACCTAACAAAGAAAGTAGGAGTAGTTCACAGAATCTTCAGGGAGCTGTGGAAGGGCTCAAGCAGATATTATGCATGGTGGCTACTTCCTACAGTAGGTGCTACCTGTAAAGGGCTGCAGTGAGGCAAGCGTACTCCGCACCAGGACCTTTAATAACAGAGTGAATGCATGGTGCATAGAGGAAGGCTCTGGCTACATCAGAGACTGGGGACCAACCTGGGAAATTATGGGCCTCTATAAGGGAGACTGCCTGCATCCTTCTAGGAGGGGGACCACAGTCCTTGGTAGGAGGTTCAGATGCTACCAGGATGGGCATTTAAACTAGCCAGGGGAGGCGGAGAAACCAGGGATGTAATAGTAGTAGTAGTAGTAAAGCAACTTTATTTATACAGGCAATTATATACCATAGGGCCAAAAAAGCCCTGTTTTCATGGCAATCCTGTAGGTTGCGTAATAAGTTTCAGCACAGGGATAATGACTAAAAATACACAGCTATATACAAGTTTGTAACTTACAATGACAAAACAGTCAACATAGTACACATTATATACATTAATACAATCTCAGACCCCTAGTAGCAGCAACAAACGTGCAATTTAGGTTTGGTATATTGTTTGAATGTATTGATAGACAGTAACAATTCCCTCCACTGGCATGGGAGGCTATTCCGAGCACTCGCTGCCCAGTATTTGAATGACATTTCCCCAAATCTGTTTCTTACCTTAGGAATCTTTAACCATAGGTTTTTGTCCCTCAGGGAGTAGTTATGGCTTGGCTGCTCAATTGACCTTACCAATCTACAGGGCTCTCCAGACCGCAAACTTCTAAAAAGTAGTGTAGCCCAGTTACAGTCTCTTTTTTTGTTGACGAGAACTCCAGGCTAGATCACGGTAAAGTGCACAGTGATGAACATCAAAACATTTGAGAACAAATCTGGCTATTTTATGATAAATCACATCCAAACCGCAGCTGGTTTTTTTTTGTGCTATTATTAAATATATGGCTACCATAGTCTAAAAGAGGGACTAGTAAATAGTTAGCCACTAGTGTTCGATCTTTTCTAGTTAGGCAATGGGATACCCGCCTCATGGCTCCCAACTTACTCCCCACTTTTTTCACTAGAGAATCAATATGGATCTCAAAACTTAAGTATTGGTCGAATTCCACGCCCAGGTATCTGTAACTTGGCACCTGGGTTAGGGTCCGGACGTCTCTAGCCCTAACCTCAAGTGTATTTAGTAGGTTTGTTTTTACCTCTCCTATCCAAGCAAAAAATCATACAGTGTGTCTTTTTTAGGTTAATGAGCAGTGCCCCAGATTCGCACCACTGCTCCAGCCTATCGAAATCTGCCTGGAGTTTGGACTCCACTTCTTTGGGGTCAAAACCCTCTGTAACTATTACAGTATCATCGGTGTATAATGTTATTTGGGAGCAGAGGACGAATCTAGGGAGACTGTTTATGTAAACCAAAAACATCAGGGGACCTGATATAGAGCCTTGGGATACGCCCCTGGTTATAGGAGCCAGGTTAGAATTTAGGTGTCCTATAGATACCATTTGGAGATGTTTTTTATAGATATGATCTAAACCATACTAAGGGTTCGTCGTTTACTCCAATTGCTTACAGGCAGGTCAAAAGCCTGCTGTGTTCTACTAAATCAAAAGCTTTGGACAGGTCCACGAAGATCGTGCCCATGGACCAACCCTCTCCTAAGGGAGTAACCAACTGGTCAAAAAAGTCTGTGAGTCTCCATGGACCTGCCCTTTCTGAACCCATATTGTGCTATAGACTATAGCTAATCTTTTGTAGTGCTCTAAACAGCTCTAAATAGCACATTAGTTGTGAGTGGACTAAGCGCTCCAGCAGTTTGGAAATAATTGATAGCAGAGCAATGGGCCTGTAGTTCGAAGGGTTAGAGGAATCTCCAGCTTTAAAGATAGGGATAACTCTAGCCCTTTTCAACTTGCTAGGAAAAACTCCTTGGGTTAAACTCATATTAAACAAATGTGCTAAGGGTTTTGAAATCTCCAGAGCTGAATCTTTCAAAAAACAAATTTCAATGTTATCCAGGCCACAGGCTTTATTATTTTTGAGTTTGTTTATTTCTGCTAGTACTTCCCTTGATTTAATAATTTTAAACCTAAAAGTTGGAATAGAAACATCTGAATTTTGATCCTCCGTAAAATGGTAAAATGTCAGGGACAGTGAGCCCGAGGGGTGAAAACACCCATAGAACAGAGGTGCAAGAAGACAGGGAATTGGACAAGATGAAAGAAAAAGGGGAAACAACTCAGGTGGGGGCTACAGTGGACTGTAAGGGGCCAGGAATGGGGAAAACAAAAAGGAAAGAGGTGAGGCATAAGGAGCTTCAGGTAACAACATAGGCAAGAAAGGAGAAATTCCATCATACTGACAAAAATTTCCTTTCCTGTTAGCTCCAACGTTGTCACTAAGGAAGATAATTAATACATACTGTATGGGTAACGTGCTCCCTCATTGGGGTAGTGGTACAGCTCCATAACTGTGACCTCAGCACAGACCCCCAGGTTCATGGGACATTCCAGCTGCATTCCTCCTCAGTTCACTTCTGCCAGCACAGCATACAAATGCAAAACTATTATCAGTTACTATTCATTAACTAACTGCTATTAGTATCATGTCCCTAGCTGAACCCACGCATAAAATATACCATAAAAATACACAAATGAATGGAAAATGTAGGCCTAGGCCCCTCCACTGCAGATGCATGGTTGTCATTTGTGGACTTCAACACTGTATGCCAGAGTTACTACCGTATCAGTGCTCTACTTCCAGAGGCTTGTCTTAAACACAGAGAAAAGATTAGTTAAAAAGAGATATAATTAAATATACATGACTGGCAGATACTCATACAGATTTCCCAGACAAACATAACCTCATATGTCTCACCTTGGAATCTGTGGTTCCTTACAGAAGGGAAATGAGGCGTTAGGATTTCACCCTAACACCCCAACCCTGCCCAGCAAAGATCAAGAGGCATGGGGGTGGCGTGAGGTCATCAACCTAACACTTACATAAGCCATTGTAAAACAGGTGGCTACAGTAAAAATGGGGTGAGTGTTGGGGTTGGCAATGTCTGCCACCAACCTTCTGGTCTCCATGAGAACAGGGTGAGGTGTTAGGGTGAAACCCTAATGCCTCATTTCCCTACTTTTGTCACAGCAACCCTAACTGATGCTTTAACAAAGTTTTTTGCAACAAGATTCCTTACTTTTTGAGCTAGTATAATAGTATCCTCATTTTACTGTGGAAGCGCAGGGTCCTCCATCAAAAGTTATGCAAGGCTAAAATTAGATGGGCCAAAAGAAATATGGAAGTGACGCTAGACAAAAATGCCAATAAGTTTAATGCTAAGCAATTTTATTCTTATATTAACTCCATGAAAACCCCTAAGAATGAGGTAGGACCCATTAAATTAGGGCATGACACAATAACTGAAAACAAACAGATGGCCGAAGCTTTCAACAATGATTTTCGCAACGTCTACAAAAAAGGTGCAAAAAAACCTCTGTCAAGGGCAGATTATCATCAGACTCAGACATACAAACTGCAGAAAATGAAATATTGGACAAAATTAACAATCTTAAAAAAGAATCCTCCCCGGTCCAGACAGAATATTCACAGGTATCCTTTAGTTACTGGCCAAACATTTATTATTACCATTTAAAATGCTGTTCAAACGGTCTCTCTCTAAATCTGAGGTTCCCAGTGACTGGATGCTTGCTCATGTAGTCCCGATTTTTAAAAAAGGAGGTAGAGAGCTTATGAATAACTATCGTCCCATTAGTCTAAATTGTATCAGAAAATTAATGGACAGTATTATTAAAGATAAAATTATCCCTGCAATACTGGGGTACGAGTCAGTACAACATGGTTTTGATAAGGGGAGAAAGCTGTACAACCGATTTGTTGATTTTTTATAATCATATTAGTAAATATCTTGATCAGAATACTCCATGTGATATGTAGAAACATAGAAGTTGACGGCAGATAAGGACCACAAGGCCCACCCAGTCTGCCCCCATTTCTTTTTCTACCTTATAAATGTGCCATTGTCGTTTGCTGTCAGTGGCCTATCTATTCATACTCATCTGTATTGCTCCCTTACGCCTAATTCATGCCTGTTTGAAGCCCTGCACTGTATTCATAGCCACCACTTCCTGAGGTAGGCTGTTCCATGCATCCACCACCCTTTTCTGCGAAAAAGAACTTCCTCACATTACCCCTTAATCGGCCTCCCTCTAATCTCATGCTGTGTCCTCTTGTCCTGCAATTTTTCTTATATTGAAACATGTTAAAACTCCTTCACCTTGTTAATGCCCTTAAGGTGTTTGAATGTTTCGATCATATCACCTCTCTCCCTCCTTTGCTCTAGGGTATACATACTGAACTCCGTTAATATGTTCTCATATGTCTTCTGATGCATTCCCTGCACCATTTTGGTTGCCCTTCTCTGTACTGCCTCAATTTGGTTAATGTCCTTGTGAAGGTGTGTCCTCCAGTACTGCACGCAGTACTCCAGATGGGGCCTAACCAGTGTCTTGTAAAGAGGGATTATTACCTCCCCTCTTACGACTTGTGATACCCCTACTAATACACCCTAACATCCCCCTAGCCTTAACTACTGCTTTAGAGGTCTGCTTGGATGATTTCAGGTCATCGGTGATGATGATGCCCAAGTCTCTTTCTTCCTCTGTGACTGCCAGCAACTCCCCTCCCAGCCTATAGGTGGCTTCAGGGTTTCTCTTCCCTATGTGCATGATCTTGCACTTCTTTGCATTAAACCCCAGTTGCCACTCTTCCGACCATTTTGCTAGTTTATCCAGATCTCTTCTCATTCTGCCCACACCATCTGGATCATCTACTCTGTTGCAGATCTTGATGTCATCTGCAAACAGACAAGCCTTACCCTCTAGTCCATCTGCAATGTCACTGATGAAGATATTGAAGAGGACTGGCCCCAGGACTGATACCTGAGGTACCCCACTTGTGACTTGCATCTCTTCTGACTGCATACCATTTACCACCACTCTCTGTTTTCTGCCCGTCAACCAGTTTGCCACCCAGCTGACCAACTTCTGACCCACCCAAGCCTACCCAGCTTGTTTATCAATCTTCTATGTAGAACAGTGTCAAAAGCTTTGCTGAAGTCAAGGCAGGCGACATCAACTGCTCCCCCTTGGTCCACCACTCTGGTTACCCAGTCAAAGAAATCTATGAGATTAGTTTGACAGGACCTTCCTTTTGTAAACCCATGCTGTCTTGGATCCTGTGCCCTATGGATTCCAGGTGTTGCACTATCCTTTACTTAAGGAGTGCCTCCATAATCTTGCCCACTACTGAGGTAAGACTGACTGGTCTGTAGTTCCCTGCCTCCTCCCTGCTACAACTCTTGTGGAGCAGGATCACGTGAGCCCTTCTCCAGTCTTCTGGGACCTCTCCTGTGCTCAAAGACTCACTAACCAGTTCTGCTAATGGCTCTACTAGTTCCACCCTTAGCTCCTTTAGTACCCTGGGATGTATGCCATCAGGTCCCATTGCCTTGTCCACCCTAAAGCTTAGCCAGCTCTTGTAGGACCCTTTCTTTTGTGAAGGGAGTAGTGCTCACCTCCCTCCCCACTGTGTCCATGATGCTCAGCTGTGGGCCCTGCCCTACCTTCTCTTCAGTAAATACTGAGCAAAAGTATCTATTTAGGAGAGATGGTTTTACAGGGTCCTCCTCCTCCTCACATGCCCCCTTTTCTCCTTTGAGCTTAGCAATACCCCCTCTGGACTTTGTCCTTTCACTAATGTATCTATAGAAAGTCTTGTCACCTTCTTTTACTGTCTGTGCTAGTGTTTCCTCAGTTTGGGACTTTGCCTGCCTTACTGCCTTCCCTGCTTCCCTTACGGCAGTTTCGTATGCCTTCCTATCTTCATCCCGCTGTGTTCCCTTATATTTCCTGAAGGCCAGCCTTTTGGCTCTGACCTTTTCTGCTACTGTATTTGAGAACCAAAGTGGTTTCCTTCTTCTTTTGCACTTCCTTTTCTGTCTAACACTATGGGATGTTGCTTCAAGTATTGCATCCTTAATGCTTGCCCACTTTGCCTGTACCCCCCTCACCTGTGTTTCTTTTTGCCAGGGCTAGCTTAACTCTGTTGGCCATCTTATCAAAGTCAGCTCCACTGAAGTCCCATATTTGTGCCTTGGAATGGGATGATTTAGTTGTAGTGGCCAAATTGAACCATACCATGTGATGGTCACTGGCCCCCAGGTGACCTTCTACATGGAGATCTGTGATCCCTTCCCTGTTAGTCAGTACTAGATCTAGGGTAGCCCTGTCTCTTGTGGGTTGTTGTACCAGCTGTTCGAGGCCCTCCCCCCCTGCAGGGAATCCACCATGTGTCTAGTTCTGGCAGATGTTCCTGCTGGTATTGACCAATCTATATCCGGCATATTGAAGTCTCCCATTATCAGAACCTCCCATTTAGCTGTCATGTTTTGTATATCTTCTAACAGTAATGTGTTTGTGTCCTCCCCCTGGTCTGGGGGCCTGTAGATAACCCCAGTTCTTATAGCTGTCCCGTTTCCTGTTTCCAGGGTGACCCACAGTTCTTCTGGCTCCTTATGTGTATTCTGAATTTCTGTAGCTTTGATATTTTCATTGACATAAAGGGCTACCCCAACCCACTTTTTGCACCTCGGTCTCTTCTGAACAGTACATAGCCAGGTACTGAAGCCTCCCAAGTGGTTACTGGTAAACCACGTCTCATTAATTGCTACTATGTCCAGTTTAGCCTCTGACATTATTGCCTGCAGGTCTGGGATCTTATTTCCCAGGCTGTGAGCATTTGTGTACATGACTTTCATTGGCCAGATTTCGGTGTGTTCATTGTTGGGTGAGGTCTGGCATTTCCCCTGAGCGTCGTATGGGGAGACAGACCTTTTTTCTTACCTGGTGATGTAAATGAACTGCAAACATGCTGAATCCCTGTATGACCACTAGCTGAGGGGGAAGGGTGTTCTTCCCATTTGACGTATGGGGTGCTGCACCCCTCTCCCCATTTGCTAGTTTAAATATTCTGCAAAAATGTCAAACTTCTGCCCCAATGCACTGACTCCCTCCTTAGTCAGATGCAGTCCATCAAATTTAAAGAACTTTCGCTCCAAAACTGTTGCCGGTTCCCTACAAATCTGTCTCCTTTTTCCTGGCAACAGCCCTTGAGCCACATGTTTAGCTCCCCTATCTCCCCTTCTCTGACCTTCCGTCCATCTGCCCCCCCCTCTTCTAGACTGGCAGGATCTCAGAGAAGGAGATGCCGGACGAATCTATTTAGACTTTTTGAAGGCCTTCGACCTTACCCCACACTGGGCCATCCTAGAGAAAATGGAAAAGCTAAAAACTGATAGAACTATCATCTATTGGGTGGCCAACTGGCTCCCTAGTAGGCGTCAATGTGCAACAATCAATGGGCATGTCTCAAGTGAAGGCCTCATTTACAGTGGAGTTCCGCAGGGTTCTATCTCGGGCCCTGTGCTTTTTAATACTTTTATTTCTGATCCGACATCACAACTTGGATGTACGTCCTTGAAATATGCTGATGACACAAAAATATGTGCACCATGCTCCAGCATGGAAGACTCTTTAAGACTGCAAAAAGAACTAGATAAAACAGTCTGCTGGACCAATGAATGCTGCTAAATATAACTAAGTGTAAAGTAATGCACTTTGATAGGACCAACAGCAGATATGACTACTACATAGAAGGCCATAAGTTAGAAAAAACTGACTGTGAGAAGGACCTGGGTGTATCAATCATTATAAAAAGGGTCTCAGAAATGCTACAATCTGATTGGCTGTTAGGATTCCAACAGCCTTACATTAATCCATGTTATACTGTCATTGACAGCCTGATCACCAGGAACATGGATTCTTCCTTTCAGCATTCCATCCTCTTGCACTGCTGAATGACTGGAATGCTGCATTCTGATTTTGAACCAGCATTCTTAAACTGTTGGTGGAAGAAACATTTTATTAAAACCTCCCTCCAAATGAAGAAAACATTCAAAAAGTATACTTTTATCACTTTTCTTTTGGAATATTTTTTTATAATAGCAATAAAGCACTCCCAGGAGTTAGATTAACAGTCAGTTGATCACCCCCTGGGGCAATATGGCACTCAGCTGTGCCTCATGCCACATTACACCCCTAGGGGGTGATTAACAGATTGTTAATCTAACCCCTGGTCATGCCTTATTGCTTAATGGACAACTTGAGCTCAACACAACATGTTACACAGGCCATTGGCACAGCAAATAGGAGTTGCATGGTCTATTAAGAAAAAACTTTACATCTAGATCAAGTAATGTCATGATACTGTTGTATCGTTCATATGTACGGCCTCACCTGGAATGCTCCTCACAGATCTGGAACCCCTATAAAGTCAGTGACAGAAACAGACTGGAGAAGGTGCAGCGTAGGTTTACCTAGAAGGTAGAGGGCTTCGATGTAGTATCTTATGAAAACAGGTTTAAATCTTAAATTAATGTCTTTAGAAACCCATAGGACCCGAGGAGATTTACTCCAACTGTATGATATAATACAGGATCCTGAGTTAATGTGTGAACTTGACATTGAATTTAAAACCACTAACAAAGCGAACAGGGGGGGTCATCTCCTACAAATTCAAGGATCTAATTTTAGAACTACTGCTTGGCAATATTTTTACACAGTCAGAATTGTAAATTTATGGAACAATCTTCCTCTTAACATAATTATTGCCCAGAGCTGAACAGAGTTCAAATCCAGACTTGATAGATACATATTAGATGGTGCAACATTGAGATATCATCAATAAGGATGGAACACTTGTAGGCTCACGCCGTCTTGTTCCCATTTCTACCTTAGTATGAACCCCCCTATGACCCTTAGTATGAACCCTCCTATCCCTCAACACACGCGCATATGTTTGTAGCTGTGTAAGCGTCTTTAGGGGTGGGAGTGCAGGGTCCGAGCAGCATCTCACACACCAGTACAGTACTCCTCAAACTCTGTGCTACAATGTGCGCCACGACATCGTTAAAGGTGGGAGCGCAGGGTCCTGTGCTCCCACAGTATCTCAGGCACCACCACAGTGCCCCACAGACCCTGCACTACAATGTCTTTAGGGGTGAAAGTGCAGGGTCCTTTGGACCCTGCACTCCCACAGTATCTAAGGCACCAATACAGTTGCTCAGAAACCCTGCACTACAACGTCTTTAGGGGTGGGAGCACAGTATCTCAGGAATCAGAACAGTGCCCCAACTGTCCCTGTGATAAAACGTCTGTAGGGCTAGGAATGCATATTATTTAAAAAAAAAAAAAAAAATTTCTTGAGTTGTCAAAATTATGTTTCGCCGCGAGCCGATTCTTATTTCACGAGCTGTCAAAATCCGGTGTCATCATGTGAAACAGGATTAGGGCCATCTGGTCAGACACCCTAATCCTGCTTTGCGAGTTGTAAAAATCGTGTTTCGCATCGTAAAACAGGATTTTGACAGCTGATGAAGAAGGACTGGGTTTGCCGACCAGATGGCCCTAACCATAATCCTGTTTCATGATGTGAAACAAGATTTTGACAGCTCACGAAACAACAATTGGCTTGCATAACAGGATTTTGACAGCTCACAAAAGATAATTATTTTACTAAATCCTCTTTCGTGAGCTGTCAAAATCCTGTTTCGTGTGCTGATTCCTGCTTCCCAAACTGTAAAAATCCTGTTTCACATCACGAAATGGGATTAGGGTTAGGGCCATCTGGTCAGCAAACCCAATAATCTTTCGCGAGCTGTCAAAATCCTGTTTCGCATCACGAAACAGATTCAGAAACAAGTTGCAAAACAGGATTTTTTTAAATAACCAAATAAGCATTCTGAGGCCACCAAAAATAAAATCACACAACAATAGAGGACATCCCCATGAGCAAAACACATACTTCCTTGACTGCTGAGGACATCCCTGGCACAGTTATAACAGTTTGTTTGTGCCAGAAATTAGAAAACAAGATGGCGGCTCATAAAACGAAAATTTTTTTCTGATGAACGGGGATTGAAAGCATCCTCTTTTGTGAGATGTCAAAATCCCCATTCGTGAGACCCAAATCTGTTTTCACACCGTGCAGCTATCCAAAGACTGAAATATGCATGCTCAGAACCTGAAATTTCAAAATGTAATAACTTTGGAACATATCAATATTTTTTTTTTTCACCAAATCAACACTGGATTTTTCCTTGGGGTAAGCTTTTTCTACCCTGAAAATTTACGATCAAAATTTCTTATGGTTTGGCCACCGCATGATGAGGAAAAAAAAACAGCTCAAGTTGGCGAACTTTAGGGTTTTTTCACTCTGTGCTACACATAATCCACTGATCCAACCAACATGCAACTTACGACGTCAAGAGATCTACCCCAGGAGACCAAAGCGTGCAAAATTTCGTGTAAATCTGTTGAACAGGTTGCAAAGTTATTGAAGTGCAAAATCTGAGGTTTAACATTAAAGTGCCTGCTCAACCCTAACTATAGGGGCCCTACTGCATGTGTGTGTGTATGTATGTATGTATATATATATATATATATATATATATATATATATATATATATATATACACACACACACACACACACACACACACATATATATATACACATAGAACAAAATTGTCTAGATGAGCAAACAATTCCAGGGATAGGCCCTACTGGCAACATTGGAGCTAACAGAAAAGGAAATTACAGTAACTATGATGGAATTTCTCCTTTCTGTATTGCTCCACATTGACAATGGGGAAGGTAGTTAATACATATGGGTTCTACAAAGCAGTATCGATCTAAGTAGGGTGGGGGAGAATACTGTTCCATATAATTCCCCAGCAGACAACTTCTGGCTTCATCTGATAACTACTGCTTGTCAAACTGAGTCCTGGATGGCCATGTCCACTGAGCTCACAGCATAGCTCCTGTAGGGGCATTGACAAGGTACGGTTAAATGGCTATACTGCCAATTTCCAAAGTAGCTGCAAACCTGGCTCTCTTAGCCTAGGATGGCAGGGGCACCATGAAAAGAAAGGAAACTCTGCCTTGAGCAGACCTGTCCTTCTCAAGAGACTTATCTTTCTGCTAATATGACTGCCAAGTCTTCAGACCTCTTGCTGCTCACACCAGAGGCAATAGTAAAGAACTGAGGGACCAACTAGAAGGCATTTTATCACCTTTCATTGACCTTGGAGGAATGCATTATCCTGTCTCAACACTTTATCGGGCAGAATACCCAACTCGGGGAGGGGGGCAATCATCTGGAGTCCTTCACTCTCCTGGTGGAGACACTAGTGTCAAGGGACTATGGCAGAGCTATTAGAGACAATCACCTACAAAAACAAACACTGAAGATGTGCATAATCATGACCTTAGGGTCCCAACACCCTGGGCTTCTGACCAACATGACAAAAATATATTCAGCATTCTGAGCGGAGGCGGCTGAGATGAACTTCTCTTAGAGACCATGCGGAGGATACCTCCTGGGTCAGATACCCCTGCTTCTGGGATCTCATCTGTCCTGAGAATCCAAGCTGCTAGCTAACATTGTACATAGTTATGTTAACTGAGACTGAAAATCAAGTTC
Source organism: Neoceratodus forsteri (assembly GCA_016271365.2). Lineage (NCBI taxonomy): Eukaryota > Metazoa > Chordata > Ceratodontiformes > Ceratodontidae > Neoceratodus > Neoceratodus forsteri. The sequence goes on along the minus strand of CM057458.1, from coordinate 1,392,732,412 downwards.
TCCTTGGCCACTCTGAGGTGGTCAGAGGGAACTTCCTTCTGACCCCTAAATTCTTGACCGGTGCAGGACAATAGAGAAACATAAAAAATATTAAGCAGGTATAGGTGATGAAGTTCCAGTGCCAGGGTGGACACCTACTATCTCATCCCCCGGTCACCAGAACTGACTGATGTACCTCAACATCTGAAAAATCTCCCATGGACAAATAGCTTGACCTGTGGCAGACCGACCTTCCGCTCAAGTTCCATTGCCAAGGCAGGCGCCTACTGCCTCCTCCCCCTGCCACCAGGATTGAAGGAAGTACCTCAACATCTGAGAGATCTGCTATGGTTGATTAGTTCAACCTGCACCAGACCAGCCTTCCATTCTGCAGATCAAGTTGGCATAGTTCGATTAAGTAAAGAATGCCCCAAGCTAGGGCTGCTAGGACTCATTCTCAAAGCCTGGAACTGTCCTGGTCAAATAAACTAAGAATTCAGACTAAATACATCTTCCTGCTTATCAAAATATTAATCTAGATACAGTAATGCACACGGTCCTGGGCGTCCAGTACCTGAATCTGGTCCAGGAAAAAGACCCCCCCCCCAGGATTCACATCAGCACATAAGAATGCCTTGGGGTGAGCCCCCTGATACTAACTCAGAACTCTCCTAGCATGCCATTCTGAGCAAGACTGGTCTTGTCAGCTAAACCAAAGTCAAGAAAGTCTAAGGTTCATATCATCACAGATCCAGCTTTGACGCGAGTCCCACCCCCAACTAACTGGGAACTCCCCTAGCACGCCATCCAGAATAATACTGTTCTAGACCACTCAGCTGAGGTCTGTAAATCCTTCATGCCAGGGCCACACTAACAGCAGTCCATCCTTGTGGGGTCCTACTTGGATACTGGTTCGGGACACCAGATCCCTTGCTGCTGCTACATCTGAAAGTGAACAAACTAAAAGGTTGTTGCTGACATGTCTGAAGTGTACTGCTGCCAGTTCTCTTGTTGCTGACCTGTTCGAAAGCATGCCAAGTGACAGGTGGCTGGTGACATGACTGGAAGAGTACCAACGGACAGTGACCTCAGCCACTGAGATCCCCAGGCTAGGTTCTCCTTCCTAGCTGAAGCTAGTAAAAAATAATGTTCTGTTCATTGGAAAACACCCGCATTCCAACCACTGTGATTGAGACAGGAGCACTTCCCCCTGCTGCCTATCTACTCAGCATCTCTCTCGCTCCTAGGGTCCTGCGACCAAGCGCTCCTCTGTTGGCATCCTGACCTGGCTGTAAGTCTCCAGATATCTTGTGCGACTGAATGGATCATCTCTTGGGTGTTATATAATGGCCAACCCCTTTTAAAGGGACAAAACCAAGATGGGCTGAAAGACCCTGCGTCTTCCTAACAACCAACAAGGATGGAGGCAAGTGCTGGAATTTGCTGCTTGGCAAAGAGAGGCACAAACCTTGTATACTGCTGATATGCACCTGCATTGTGCAAAGAAGTGAAGCCCCCAACACTAAGACTACCTCCCACTACTGACTAGGGGTTGGAAACTGTCATGTCTCGCTCCATACAGTTCCAGTCAAAGGTCAATTCCTTAACAACAGAACCATTGTATTGGCTTGTTTGAAAAGGCCTTTATTGGGAGCGACTGAACAGGCAGCATATTTTACACATACCTCATCTGATACCATAGGACAGTTTTCACCTTATAAACAAAAGAGATCTTCTAGGCAAGACAACATTACAGTGTGGTCCAGGAAAGCTGTGACTTGGCCACCCAGGCCCATTCTCAAGCTATCACGACATAGACACAGTGATAGGAGGCTGAAAGAAAAAGTTTCTGGAGTCTAGGTTGATGTGGTGACCTAGCACAGGAGCCTCGCACCAAACAAGACAAGGATTCAGACAACTCCCCCCCCCCCTTCAAGCCAACCACGGGGGGGGGGACTGTTTCCGTCACTTCTTACTTCCTTGGAGGGTCATTCTCCTCATAATAGATCTGGCTCCATTCAGTCAGGACTATAGTAATACCCCCTTAAATCCTTCACTTGACCGTCCGTCAAAGGGTTGCCTGCAAATAGGTGAGCTGGACTGCTCCACTCTGGCACATCTGGACGTGCCTGTAGGGACCCCACCCTGACCCAAGGGATCTGTATGGACTTGTGTGTCTTTGCAGGCTGGACATGTGGATCACTGGTAGACTTTATTTTATTTATTTAGATTTTGATAACCGGGTAAGCCCACTAAGACCAGAGGTCCCTTTTTCAGGGGTGACCCGGGATTAGATACATACCGCATAAATTACATACGGTAGACAGTAATACAGAGGTTAGAACTGGGACAGTATCAATGGAGAGACAGTAATTACAGGTTAAAAATTCAGAATATATATTTGCACAATGCAAGAGATTAACAGGGGTCACAGACTGTCACATACGCCGTTAGGGCATAGAAGTACAGAGGACACAGCTGAATGGGAGGGAAAATGGGGCTAGCGAGAACAGCAGCACAGGCTAAGTTCCAGGAGGTATGTTTTGAGGCCAGCCTTGAATCCTTGGAGAGAAGGCCTATCAACCAGTGTAGCTGGGAGCATGTTCCACAAATGCAGGGCAGCATATGTAAAAGAGCACTTAACTGGGTTGGTGCATACGCGGGGGATGTCAAGGGGATGGCCAGCTGAGGATCTCATGTCTCGGCATTGTACTCTGGGGTTAAGCAGTCCACGCAAGTGAGGAGGAGGGCCAGCGGTAGTGAATTTATAAGTCAGGCAGATGGTTGAGTAGGCCAAATTATTGCATATAGTGAGCCAAAGAAGGTCTGCGAGGACCTTGCAGTGGTGTCTCCTGGGGGGGATGTTAGTGGTAAAGCGTGCGACTCTGTGGTGGAGCACCGTGCGCTTTCTTAGTTCCCCTTCTCATAGGAACTGTAACGGGGGGCCCCATAGAGGAGGTAGGGGAGAAGGGTGCAGTTAGAGATTGCTCGCAGAGCCTCATCAGAAAGGGAGTTCCCCAGATGATAGAAGAGTCCCAAGTCGATGATGGGTGGACTTGGTTAAGGAGTCGATGCGGGTTTGCAGGACAGCTCCTGGTCAAGGAGGATCCCAAGGTATTTGATCCTATCTAGGACCTCAACTCATTTCCCCTGGTCTAAATGGAGCTGGAGAAGGTCACTCCTATCCCAAACCGAGATGTCTGGTTCCAAACAGAACAGCCTTTGTTTTCTCCTCATTCAACACTAGGGAGTTGGCGGAGAACCAGGCTTCAAGTGCTGTGAGGCTGGTTTGTAGTTTAGCAGTGATGACGCTGGGTAGTGGGTCACTGCAGTAGACGACAGTATCATCTGCATAGAGGATGAGTTTACTTGGCCCACATGCCCTCTCTATGTCATTAACAAAGAGGATGAAGAGCAGGGAACCCAGGATTGAGCCCTGGGGTACCTCTGAGACTACCAGTTGGGTGCTGGCCTGCGTTCCTCTCCAGTGAACTTTTTGGCTTCGACTGAGTAGACAGCTCTCGAACCAGTAATGGGAGAGCCCATCCAGTCCAAGGAGGCAGAGTTTGGAGAGAAGAAGACTATGGCTGACCATGTCAAAGGCCTTGGATAGGTCGACAAATAATGCACCTGTCTGAGAGCCTTGGTCCATAGCATCGAGGATATCAGATGTGAGCCGGATGAGGGCCGTGTCTGTGCCATGGCCTTTCCTGAAGCCATGTTGTATATCGGCTAGGAGAGAGTGCAGCTCAAAGTAGTCATGCAGTTGGTTATGGACCAATCTCTCCTGTACCTTCCCAAGGGGGCAGAGAATGAAAATAGGCCTATAGTTCCCCACTTTGTCCCTGGGCCCTTTTTTATGGACTGGGACTATAGTCCCTACTTTCCATTTGCTTGGGACAGTTCCCTCAAGGAGGGACCTATTGATGAGCCAAGTGACAGGGAGGGAAATGGCAGGAGCCGCAGCCCTCAGCAGCCTTGGCTCAAGCAGGTCATGTCCCGTAGAGGAGTCAAGGTCAGTTTTGAGCAGGAGAGGCAGTACCTCAGATGGTTTAACAAGTTTCAGGTGAAACTGGGGCCGTGCATGCTCCCATTTGGTATCACTGGCGAGGGGAACACCAGGTGGGATGGGGGGAGAAACTCCACCTGGGTTGGAAAAGGAGATGTTGAATGCCTCTGCTACTGTGGAGGGGTCATTAGTCATGGTATTCCCAACAAGTACTGCTCCATCCTGGGCATTAGGGGCACCTTTAAGTAACAAATTTATTTGGTCCCAGAATTTCTTGGGGTCCTGGACGTGACTGGTCTGGAGATCACACAGGTACTTAACCTTGGTGTGTTTGGAAGCTTTCTTACAGTGATTCCTCAGTTCTCTGTATTTTTCCCAGTCAGCATTGCGGCCGGAGGATTTGTATAGTTCCCAGGCCCTGTCACGGAGCAACATACTCCATTTGAGGCCAGGACCTAGCCATTTGTGGCACCTACCCTGAACTCTTAGTTTCTTACGTGGCGCATGGACGTTAGCCAGGACAGAAATGAGCGGGTGAAGTAGTCGAAGGCTTCATCCAGGGTGGGAAGAGTGACAATGGGATGCCAGTCGATGGCACATAGGTCCGAGCAGAAATTGGCTGTAACAAGTCTGGTGTGGTTCCTGGCTTCAATAACCCTGGCAGCCAATTTGGGGGGCTTGTTAGACCAGGTGCAAAAGATAGGTGAGTGGTCACTCAGAGAGTTGGACATGGTTTTGGCCATCAGAATACGATCAGGGCAGGAGACAAGGGCCTAATCGAGTAAGAAGTGATTGCCAGACTTGGCATTATGCCTTGTAGGCAGATCTATGATTTGGGTCAGGTCAGAGTCAAAAACCGGATTCTTATTAGTCGAGGTCCCCAGGGCAAGCCAGTTCTGATTAAAGTCCCTGAGGAGAATCAGTTCCCCCAAGGGATGCTCTGCCAAGGCATGGGTTAGGGATTCTAGAGAAGAGGCAACAGGCTGGGGCGGAAGATAGACACACCCAACGTACAGGGGCTTGGTGTCTCCAAGGAGCAATTTAACAAAGACGATCTCATTTACTGAGTCACAGAGGGGAAGGAAGTGTAACTGCACAGAATTGAGATTCGTCTTGGATTACATAATGGTTAGCACAGGAAAAAAAACATTGTGGACATTGTGTAAACTCAGCTTTACCACTGCCAGTGATACCATAGATGCATCCCCCACCCCAGCGTGAGGATCCGGAGGGGAGGACTGAAAATACAGGTTACTCACCTGTAACAGGAGTTCTAGGAGTGGTATATGTTGTTCATCTACCCTGTCTCGCAGGTTTCTTGCCGCTTCAATTCTTGCCGAAAGTCTTCAAGCTGGCTCCTCCCACCCACCCGAGTGGTAAAACCCTCGGCTCCGCCCCATGACGCCAGATCTAGCATGCTGGAAGCCAGGTTGCGCATCGAAGCCAGGGAGGTCGGGTGGGTCGTGTGGATGAACAACATATACCACTCCTAGAACTCCTGTTACAGGTGAGTAACCTGTATTTCTAGGGACGTGGATATGTTGTTCAATCCACACTGTCTGGCAGACTCCTAGCAGTTCTCCGGGAGGAGGGAGGCAAGGCGCGCACCCCCTACTTAGGAAATAAGGACTGGAGAACAGAGGTCCCAAAACCAGTATCCCAGCATGACTCAAGGTCAGTGTGGTAATGGGAAATAAAGGTGAGTGCGGACTTCCAGGTAGCAGCCCTGCAGATTTCCTGGATAGGGACGTCCCTAGAAGCAGCCACAAAAGTAGCGGTATGGCGGGTAGAATGAGCCCTTATCCCTTTGAGAGGCTCCATGCCCACCAGCCTATAGCAGAGATCTATGCAGTAGGTGACCCACCTGCTTATCGTCCACTTGGCTGCAGGTATGCCAGCTGAGGTTTCAGCGTAGGTGACGAACAGCTGGTGAACCTCTCCCCGAACTTCAGCCATCTGCTCCTTATAATAAGCAAGCGCCCTTCTAGGGTCCAAAGTATGGAGCCTATATTCGGCCTCCGAGGTGTGATTGGGGTAGAACACCGGCAGAGTCAACACCTGGTTAAGGTGAAACTCCAACACCACCTTGGAAGGAACTGAGGTGGGGAGAAGGACAACTTTGTCCCTGTGGAAGACCAGGTAGGGAGACTCGATGGAAAGCGCCTGGAGCTCTCCCATCCTTCTGGCTGATGTAACAGCCACCAAGAAGGCGGTCTTCCATGATAGGTGAGAGATGTCACACCTATGCATCAGTTCGAATGGCTTGCCCATGAGCTTAGCTAATACCAGCAGTAGATCCCATGGAGGTGGAGGTTCTCATACTGGAGGGGATATGTGGTCTAGGCCTTTGAAAAGGCGCCCAAGCACCTTTTCCTGTGCCACCGAGAGATGGCTGCCAGGTGCACCTTGAGGATCGTCGACCGAAGCCCTAGCTGAGAAAGGGACCACAGGTAGTCCAAAATACTAGCCAATGGACAGGAAGAGGGGTCCAACCCCTTGTCCTGACACCAAATGGAGAATCTCTTCCATTTGAAGGCACAGCATTTTCTGGTCGACTCCTTACGGGACGCCTCAACGACGTTGAGGACCTTGTCAGAAAGACCCAAGGCCTTGAACTCCAGCCGCTCAGGAACCAGGCCATCAGGTGCAGGGATTGAAGGATCCAGATGGAGAACCTTCCCCTTGTTGACTGAGATCAGGTCCGGGCAGGCTGGAAGCTGCCTCGGGAGCCTGGAGCTGAGGCTGAGGAGATCTGAGTACCAGAACTGGCGAGGCCAGTCTAGGGCCACCAGAATCACCTGCACCTTGTCCCTCTTTGCCTTGAGAAGCACCTTGTGGATCAAGGGAAATGGAGGGAAAGTGTCGAAGAGGCCCAAGGTCCACAGCCTCGAGAAGGCATCCCCCTGCAGCAAGCCCTGCTGAGGGGGGTGGGCATGAAACAGCCTCAGCTTTGTGTTCTCCCTGGAGGCAAACAGGTCCACCTGAGGGGTGCTCCAATGGGAGAACAGATCTTGTACTACCTCCGGCAGGAGAGACCACTCATGAGATGCAGCTCCTATCCGACTTAGGGCATCGGCCAGAATGTTGGAGGCTCCTGCCACATGGATGGCAAGGAGATCCGCCTCCAGACTGCACACGAGGGACCAGAGCTTCCCTGCACAGGGGCATGGAGTGCGTCCCGCCCTGGCGGTTTGGGTAGTACATGGTTGTGGTATTGTCCATCTGGACCTGGACCACTTGACCCCGTACACGGGGCGAAGGTGGTGAGGGCTAGACAAACTGCTCGAAGCTCCAGTAGGTTGATGTGGCATCGGGACTCCAGAGGGGACCAGAGGCCGTGCACTCTGTGCTCCCCCAGATGGGCACCCCAACCCATCAGAGAGGCATCGGTCGATAGAGAGACCGTCGGCTCAGGGTGGACAAATAGGATGCTCTCCTGCAGATGAGCTGGAATGATCCACCACTGGAGAACGTTCCACATCTCCTGGGTCACTGTCACTGGCTGATCCAAAGGACCGGAACGCTGTGACAATTGGCTGGCCAGTCTCCATTGTAGGGGATGCATGTACCAACGGGCCCAATGGACCATGCTGGTGCAGGCCGCCATGAGGACCAGGAGGCGCAGGAAGTCCCGGGCAGGGCGCAACTGCCCAACCTGAAATGACTGAGCAAAGGAGAAAAGAACCTCGGCCCTGTCCGCCGGGAGCCGTGCTCTGGCTCGAAGAGAGTCGAGCTCTGCCCCAATGAATTGGATCACCTGCTTTGGCACGAGTTCCGACTTGGCCTCATTGATAAAGAGGCCAACCTGAGAGCAAACCTGGAGGGCCAGATCCCTGGACCTCTCCACCTCCATTCTGGAGGAGGCCGCAATCAGCCAGTCGTCCAGGTAGGGGTACACCCGGACCCTTGGCGCCGCAGGAATGCTGTCACCACTGCCATGCATTTGGTGGAGACCCTGGGAGTGAGAGAAAGGCCGAAGGGCATGGCCTGGAACTCGTAGAGGGACCCTTCTGCTCTGAAGTGGAGGAATCGCTGGTGGGACGGACGGATTGGGATGTGAAAGAACGCGTCCTGGAGGTACAGAGAACAGAACCACACACCTCGTTCCAAGGATGGAATGATTTGAGCCAGAGTGACCATCCTGAAGGTTCGAGACCTTAGGAACCTGTTCAGGTCATGCAGGTCTAGAATGGGGCGCCAGCCCCCCGTCCGTTTCGGGACCAGGATATACCTGGACACAAACCCTGGGTCTGGTGGAGGATCCGCCACCTTCCTGATCACCTCTTTTTCAAGGAGCAGGGCAATGTCGGATCGACGGGCTGACAGAGAGGCTGCGGACCCCATAACCCCCCGTGGGGCGACGGCTCGGAAGGGCGGGGCCTGCTTGAACTCCAGAGGCAGACCCTTTCCTACCACCTCCAACACCCAACGGTCCGTGGTGATAGCGGACCAGGCGGAAAGGAAGTGGCAGAGCTGTCCCCCCACGGGCGGGGGGGGACCCAGGGAGAAGCGACGAGGTTGGGGGCGACACCCCTCAAACCGTCACTGGGCAGGCTTGAAGGAAGGACCAACCGAGGGACCTCCTGGGCCTTTTCCTCTCGGCTTCCTGTTAGAGGAAGCTACAGGCTTGGCTTTAGGGTGCCAAGTGCGAGCCTGCTGGCCCTGATGCTGGTGTTGCTGGGCCGGATGTGCCGCAGGGGCAGAAGGGCGAAAGGACTTATGTTGCTGTTGATGGCCTTTGTCCTTCTGAGCAGACGTGACCGAGTCCAAGGTGGTGTTGGACTTTTCGATCCTCTGGAGGTGGCGTTCCACTCCAGGGCCAAACAGATCAGTCCCCAAGAAGGGGACATCTGCCAACTTGTGCTGGGTATCTGCCGTAAAGGTGGATATCCTCAGCCAGGCTCTGCGGCGCATGGCCACTGCGGCTGCTATTGACCGGGCACAGGAGTCTCCGATATCAAGAGCCATTTGGAGCTGCTGTTTCGCCACTGCCCTTCCCTGATCCCGCACCTGCTTGACCGTAGTCTGCAGATCAGCCGGGAGATGAGGGATCACCTCATCCAGGGAGCCCATGAGGGCGTGGGAGAAGTGCGCCATCAGTACAGCTGAACTGGCCTGACGGAGGCTGAGGGAGGATGCAGCATATACCTTGCGCCCAGCATAGTCCAGCTTTTTTGGACTCCTTGTCGGGGGGCTTGCCTACATCCCTAGCATTCCTGGGACGCCAGAAAACGCTATCGGTGACCAACCCCTCCGCAGAGGGGTGTTCCAAGAAACCAGACAAAGACCCGGTAGGGGCCGCATACTTCCTGGCCATCCTGGCCGAAGGTGCAGGACAGGAAGCCGGCCGCTGCCATAGCTCCAAGGCTGGGCCAGCAATGGCTTCAGCCACCGGAAAGGCCTCCGTGGGAGAATCCCCTCGGTCCAGTATCTCCGTGAGGGGATACTTGGCCTGCTTGGATATGGGCTCGAGCTGCATCCCGGTGGACTCCGAGATGAGCTGAAGCAGACCCATGAATGATGATGGGTTCTCGTCCATCGACTGCCCCCCCCAGAGGACTCCAGGTCAAGGGGCCTGGAAAACAGGGAGGAGTCGTCGTCAGACTCCGAGGAGTCTGCGAAGAGCTGCCTAGGGCCTGAGCCACCCTCCACCTGCTGAGGACATTCGGGAGTGAGGGTGACTGACAACCAGTGGGGCAGACCCTGACCCGACCGAGAATATTCGGTCAGAGCCCCCAATTTCGGTTGTGGAGACGGAGGTTCCACCACAATCGGTGGGGCAGCTGGATTCGGCCAAACAACCGGCCCAGCTTTGGGCACCTTGACCACCGCGAGGGGTTGTTACGGCCTTTCAGGTGACAGCCACTTAATGGCCAGGGAAGGCGACGGCATCGGCTTGTTCCCGGACAGAAGAAGCTACTGCCACATTATGTCCTCGTAGCGTCGGCGCGAATTTGCTTGAAGCCTCTCCTCGAGGAGGAAGACAAGAACCGGCGGCACCTTCCGCTTTCCTCAGTGCTGAGACCGAGACCGCCCGGTGTCGGCGGGATCGGCTGGACCGAGACGAGGTCCGAGACCGGGACCCTCAGTGTTTCCATGGGGGGGGGGGTCTGGTAGGGAGCAGGGGAAACCCGCTCCTCCCTTGGCTTGGGAGCCTTGACCGGGGACTCTGGCACAGGAGGCGCAGGCAAGTCCTCGGTTTCCACCGGGGGAACCAGTGATGAAGGGGTGTCGGCTTCACCAGTCGACAGCCCGTCCGACGGGTCAAGAAAAATCTTGACCACATCGACTGGTGTCTCGGCCGGCTGACCTGATGGGGACACCGTGAAGCCAGCGGCCTTAGACGCAACCTCGACCGAAGTAGAGTGTCGACTGTCCAAGGAAGGGGACCTCTCTCGCTCCCACGAACGTCGATGGTGGGACTTACCCTTCGAGTCATCCTTTTTTGACAGAGAAGAGTGTCACGATGGCCCCTCACCCTTCGTGGAGAGGGACTGGCAAAGCTCCTTAAAAGAAGCTGTGTAGGAGGATCCCAAAGAGAGTGGGATAAATGCCGCAACTGAGGAAGATGAAGATGCGGCCTGGGTCGCCTCCTCCTCGAGGGCGATCATCTGCTCGAGTTGCTCAGCCGAGCCAGCCGCCGCAGAAACCGCCCAATGGGTCTCCTTCAACTTCACCAGCAGGTAACGTTTCTCGGGGGGGCCCAAGTTGGAGCTGGGCAGCACGGTCTTCAAGGATGTTAGCCGAAAAAGACCTGCACAACTCGCAGGCCTGCGGGTTGTGGTCAAGCCCGAGGCAGTAGACGCATGTGGAGTGCGGATCGGTCTTGGACATCTTCTGGCCGCATGGGCACCACCGAAAACCGGGAGTCGATCTGTCCATCGCAGCTGCGAAGGAAGAAGTAGACTGAAGTCTGGAAAACTTTAAAATTATTTTCGGGTGAACTGAAGAGTTAGGATCCAGTCTAGACGCAGAGCATTAAGGAGGGAACCTGAGCTTCCAAGCGGTAAGGAAGATCTGACGTCATGGGACGAAGCCGAGAGTTTTACCACCCGGGTGGGTGGGAGGAGCCAGCTTGAAGACCTTCCGGCAAGATTTAAAGCGGCAAGGAACCTGCCAGACAGTGTGGATGAACAACATATCCATGTCCCTAGAAATAACCAGTCCACCCTATCAAAGGTCTTCTCTGCATCCATCGAGATTAGGGCCATGGGAAAGCGGGAGAGACGGGCTGCTTAGAATATATGGGTGAGATTCCTAGGGTGATCTGCTGAAGATCTGTCTGGGACAAATCCCACGTGTTCCTGACTGAGAAGCTGGGACCATACCCTGCGTATACGATTAGCGAGTATTTTTGTCAAGACTTTAATATCACAATTTAGGAGGGAGATCGGTCGGTAACTTTCCAGGAGCAGGTGAGGTTTATCGGGTTTCAAGAGAAGAATTATTGATGCCTCCAATAGAGTTGGATCTAAGGGTTTAGCTTCTAATATATATTGATATAATTTAAGCAGCAGAGGTGCCAGTTCTTTGACAAAGGTTTTATAAAAGTTGGTGGGGAAACCATCGAGGCCTGGAGCTTTATCTAGAATTAAATCCTGAATAACCGCCACTATCTCCTCAAGGGTAATGGGTTCCACTAAAGAGGTCTGGGATTGTTCTGGTAGGGAAGGAAGAGAAAGAGAGTCTAAGTACTGTTGTATATTTTGAGAAGGTGTTCCTGGGGTTTTCCCCACAGAGGGACCGATAAAAGTTCTCAAAGGTGGAACCTATATCCCTAGGAGCTGTTTTTATAGTACCATTTGGAGCTTGTATAGAGGGTATGAGTCTTGAGCTTTCTACTTTACGTAGCCGAAGAGCTAGAAATTTCCCAGCCTTTTCTCCTCAGTCTATATATGTAGATTTGGTTTTCAAAACTGCATATTCTGCCTTTTCTCTTACAAGGTCAGCATATTTATTCCTAAGATTCAGAAGCTCTGATGCTGAAACAGGGGTAGTTGAAGAAGATAAGGAAAGCTCCGCCGTTCTTATTTGGGCTAGGAGAGATAAGGCTTCCTTTTCTTGCAGTTTCTTTCTTCTGGAGGCTATTTTAATAAGTTCACCGCAAATGTAGCATTTGAGAGTACACCAGAGAAGGTCCTCCCTTTGAATTGAACCAATATTTATATCTGTGAAAGTTTGAATGGAAGACTGGATTCTGGAGATAGTGTTTCTATCCTTTAATAGTTGTGTATTCAGCTTCCACGACCTATCTCTGGGACTAGTAGGGGAGGGAGTAAGATCTATCCAGATCACTATTGGTTCAATGCTGGTGTGGCATAGACCTGGTAAGACAGAATACTAATTAGGATGTAGTCCAATCTAGACCATGATTGATGGACATTAGAATAAATGGTGAACAGTTGGTGTGATGGATTAAGCAATCGTCACGGAAGGAGGGTGGATTTTTAAAGGAATGGGAGACTGCCTCAGCAGCTGCCTCAAAGTGGGGGTATTTCAGGGTGAGGGAGAATAAAGGGAAGGTATTATTAGGGGAAAAAAACTCTGCATGAAAGAGGTAAGCAAAAACCAAAGGAAAATAAGACCATTATGGTTCTCCAAGGAAGTGACAAGGGTGATGAAAGACAGTGTCATTCAAGAGGTATAAAGAAACACAGAGGGAGGAGGACAGAGAGGTGTACCAAGCAAAGCAAAATGAAGCAGGCAAGCCAGTTAGGAGAAAAAGGCACAGACAGAGAAAAGGATTGCTAGAGGGGTGGCTAAGGGGATAAGACTTTTTTCAGGTACATAAGGGAAGGGAAGAGAAGAGAAGAGAAGAGAAGAGAAGAGAAGAGAAGAGAAGAGAAGAGCAGAGCAGAGCAGAGCAAGGGAAGGGATAGTGAGGATCAGAAGAGCAGAAGGGGAAGATTGCAGAAGGGGACCATGAAAAAGCTGACATCTTAAACACATACTTCTGCTCAGTCTTCACAGCAGGAGGAAGAGGGGATGGACCACCAGGGAGAAGCAAAAATGGGGGGGTCGACACAAGTCCATTTAAGAATAATGAAAGCACTCACTGCCCTGACGGTGAGTAAGGCTATAGGACCAGGTAGGATGCACCCCAGAGTACTGAACGAACTCAGGGAGGTGCCAGATGCTCAGCTGAAAGCCTTGTTCAACAGCTCACTGAAACCCTGCATGGTTCAGGAGGACTGACAAAGGGCTAATGTGATCCCTCTACACAACAGTGGCAGCAGGGAGGGGGCTAGCAACTATGGACCAGTCAGTCTAACTTCCGCTGTAGTGAAATTAATGGAAACCCTACTGAAAGAAAGACTGGTTGAGCATCTAAAATCCAGTGTGCTGTAGAACCACAGGCAGTGCGGATTCACAGGGGAAGGGCATGCCTGAAGAATCTAACTGATTTTTTTGACTGGGAGACCAGGGACATAGAATAGGGGTAGAGCAATGGATGTGGCCTATCAGGACTTCAGCAAGGCCTTCAACACTACGTACACAGGAGACCACTTAAGAAATTGACCAGCCTAGGAGTGGGGCTCAAAGTAGTTAACTGGATTAGAAACTGGTTAATGGATAGGAGAGAGAGGGTAGCGGTTAACGGCACTCACTCTAAGGATAGAAAAGTGACCAGCATGGTACCACAGGGTTCAGTTCTGGGACCAGACCTCTTATAAATGTCTTCACAGGGACCAATGCAGAAGAACTGGAGGACAAGGTATGCCTTTTGCAGACCACACCAAAATTTGTAAGAGGGTGGACACTCAGTAGGGGGTGGAGAAAATGCGTAGGGATCTTTGGAAACTTGAGGGGTGGCCAAAGACATGGCAGCTGGGGTTCAGTGCCAAAACATGCAAAATCTTGCACCTCAATCAAATCAATCAATCTATTGGTAGGCAAAACTAAAAGGAAAGCTCCCTTTTTACAATTGTGACCATGAGAACCCCAGTTCTGAGTATAGGATGGGGGAGGTATTGAGAATCACTAGACAGGAAAGGGACCTTGGGGTTGTCATAGCAAAGAACCTCAATGTGACAATGCAGTGTGACAAGGCTGTGGGCAGGGCTAGTGGGATGCATACGGAGAAGTATCTGCAGCAGGAGAAGGGAGGTGGTGCTGCCATTGTATCACTTCCTGGTATGCCCCCCACCTGGGGTACTATGTTCAGTTTTAGAGACTGCACCTCATAAAAGGCACAGACAGGGTAGAGGTGATCCAGAGGAGGGCAACTAAAATGGTGCGGGGCTTGCAAGGGAAGCCCTACGAGGCAAGATGTACACCCTGGAAGAGAGGTGACATGATAGAGATCTACAAGTACCTCACAGGCATGTACAGTGTGTAGGTGAAAAGTCTATTTCAAATGAGGATGAGCACCAGATCCAGAGGGCATGCGATGAAACTGGGGGCAGTTCAGGAGAGATATGAGAAAATATTTCTTCAACGAAAGGGTGGTAGATGCCTGGAACAGACTGCCAGCAGATGTGGTGGAGGCTTGAACAATGGGGGCTTCAAGCATGCATGGGATAGACATGAGGGCCTATTAGCAAAGAAACATAGAAACATAGAAGTTGACGGCAGATAAGGACTGCAAGGCCCATCCAGTCTGCCCATTTCTTTTTCTACCTTATAAATGTGACATCGGCCTTTGCTCTGTCAGTGGCCTATCTATTCATAGTCATTTGTATTGCTCCCTTATGCCTATCCCATGCCTGTCTGAAGCCCTGCACTGTATTCATAGCCACCACTTCTTGTGGTAAGCCATTCCATGCATCCACCACCCTTTCTGTGAAAAAGAATTTCCTCACATTCCCCCCTTAATCGGCCCCCCTCTAATCTCATGCTGTGTCCTCTTGTCCTGCTATTTTTCTTATATTTAAACATGTTAGACTCTTTCACCTTGTTAATGCCCTTAAGGTGCTTGAATGCCTCGATCATATCACCTCTCTCCCTCCTTTGCTCAAGGGTATACATATTGAGCTCTGTTAATCTGTCCTCATATGTCTTCTGATGCAGTCCCTGCACCATTTTGGTTGCCCTTCTCTGGACTGCCTCAATTTGGTTAATGTCCTTGTGAGGGTGTGGCCTCCAATACTGAACGCAGTACTCCAGATGGGGCCTAACCAGTGTCTTGTAAAGAGGGATTATTACTTCCCTCTTACGACTTGTGATACCCCTACTAATATACCCTAACACCCCGCTAGCCTTACCTACTGCTTTAGAGATCTGTTTGGATGATTTCAGGTCATCAGTGATGATGATACCCACGTCTCTTTCTTCCTTTGTGACTGCTAGCAACTCCCCCCTCCCAGTCTATAGGTGGCTTCAGGGTTTCTCTTCCCTATGTGCATGATTTTGCACTTCTTTGCATTAAATCCCAGTTGCCACTCTTCTGACCATTTTGCCAGTTTATCCAGATCTCTTCTCATTCTGCCCACCCCATCTGGATCATCTACTCTAAGATTAGAGGCAGAAGAAGAAGAGTCTCTTGAAACCAATTAGGGTTTGCGGAGGTGAAACAGGAAGGGAACACTTGGGCAGACTGGGTGGGCCTAGCAGTCTTTTTTTGTCAACACATTTTATGTGACTAGTTTGGTGACTGCAAAGTTTTTTTTATAATGTACTGTACTGTGTTTGCACTTTACTCTGTTTCATGGATTGTCCTGACTGTTCTTCGCTGTGTCTCCTATAACCCTTCCCCCAAGGTCACACCTTGAAATGAGCCTTGGCTCCGTAGGCCTTTCCAAGTCGCAACTTTCAAACAAATAAATCTGTTTCTAATCCAGTCAAGTGCACAATCACCCAATATAAAACATTACTGACTTTCTTGTATATAGGTAAATGAGTCAGTCCATGGTTAGGCAGCATAATTATTCATACCTTCTTGTAAAGCTGGGGCACACAAGATGAACCTAGAGTCCACTCCAACCTTACATTACTATGCTACAGCAGCATAAAACATCTGGACTTTAAACAAGAAAACAAAATGCACAAAGGCCAATTTCCATCTGGCTTAGTTTAATATGAATATGAAAAGAGGTAATGACATAGAAGGTCTTAGTTCGAGTCAATACACATAAAACAAACAGTTTCTATAAACTATAAGATAATGTAACTATTTTTCAAGTGTGCTTTGCCCTCTTGCCAGCCAGCCAGCATCAGTCCTGCCCACTCACCCAGCCCCATCACCCACCTTCCACAGGACTTACTTCTCCTCCTACGGACACATGACTTACTCCCCGAGTGGGGTCATCAGGAGGGGACTCTATCCCTAATGGAGACTCGATCGGTGCTTTGAAGTGCTCCGGTCAGCGGTGTGGGCTTGCAGTGAGGGGCTAATGTTCTCCTGCAGCATCTGGCATTTTCCTTGTTCTGTCCCAGCCCCTGTAGGATGCCAAGATGAGCTCCCGACATACATGCACACATGCCCGTGCTTTGCACGTCAGAGTAGGTCAGCATCCTCCCTAATTCCACGTCTCCACTTGCACTGCTCCCTGTGGTCATGCAGGTGGCAGTAGCACAGTGGAGTCTGACCCCCCTTCTCCCCCCCCAAGGGGGCGGGCATCCTCTGGGACACTCAGCTCTCCTCCCTTGGCAACACCATCTGACAATCTGGGCTCACTCCCAAACCCAGGTCATCGGCACTATGAGCGGTAGTGTTACCGCTGCAACGGTGGCACGGCTGTGCTATAACTATTATCAAGGTGTTCGCGGGTAATGGGTCTTTGAGAACAGGCTTATATAAATCTGAAGTGTATAGCTTACTTTAAAAGGGAAATTATTTTTTTCATTTTGATTTTATTATCTGGTGATGGGGAGTCAAATTTAGGCCACTTGCATTTTAACTCTTCACAGGCATGTTCCAATAAGGATCTTAAACTGGCACACTGAATGTTAGGAGACTTAGTCAATAACAATGAGTTAAGAACATGAGTATTTTGGCTTTGGGGTTATATAGAAACAATTTAAGGCAGAAAAAGATCTATGTCTATCAAGACTGCTCTGTTCCTACCTAACATGCATCATCAACCATCTAATGCTGTGTGTGTGCATTCCTGAGAAGGGCGTTTGTGAGGGATCGGACCTGCCCTGGGAACTCTGTCCACAATAAACAATTAGCTAGGTAAGGGGTGTCCTTGCTAGCTCACCCCTCCACTTAAAATAAAGGCACATTCTCACTGGTACCCACTATGCCACACCACCTTCCAAGGACACTCTTGCTGGGAGCTATGCCCTTTTGCCGGGGTTGACTGCTGTATGCTTTACAAAGGATACAAGCGTTTGTTGATGTGGTACACCATCAGCAAATAAGACAGCCTGATTTTGCCAAGCCAGAGTTTCTCTGCTGCTGCTGGCTGACCTGTTGATTAAGTCTCTTCTTCCAAGGGCTGTCTGGTGGCATGTCACCTTCACAGCTGGGTGATTTGTCAATTGAATCTGCCCAGGGCCTGCCTTTGCTAGTCTGGTGCTCCACTGGATGACCAACTTGCCAGCCAAATTTGTTTGGCTCACTGGGTTCCACCCTGTCATAGCTGGCCAACTCACCAGCCAAATCTGCCTGGGACCCACATCTGCTAGGCTGGTGCTGTCACTGCCGGCTGATATACCAGGAATTTGCTGAGCTCTCTGCAAGACTCTCTGGTGGCAGGCCACTACTGTATGCTGCAGGCTGAATTACTGGCCGAGCCTCCTGAACTTCAACTGAGGGAGGCCACACACCCTTCCACTGCTGGCAAACCTGCCAACTGAGTTGGCCTAGGGAGTGCCTGGTGGCAGACCATGCCCCCTACCGACCTCTTTGTGGTGCCACCCTGCTCAGTTTCCTCCCCTTCGCCACTGGCTGACCTGCTAACTGAAAACCTAGGATCACCTTTGAGGCTCTGTAGTGAACTGCCCGATAGCGTCAGGCCCCTCTGTAGTCTGCTTAAGTCGACTCGATTGCCTTACCTGGCTGTATAGCTCTTTCAGCTGTTACAAGGGTTGCTAGGCAGACAGAGCTCCCAACTGGCAGTGCTCCTCCACCTGCCGCTGCTGGTCCCTGGGCAATTCCTCCTCTGGGATTTCTCTTTAGGAAGCCACTCTTCTGGCCACTCTGCTCTCAGCCATCGAACTCTGCCCTGAACTGACCATAAATGCTTCTCTTTACTCTTGTGGACAGGAAAGGGAGCTGGGAGTTATGTCAGAGGACCTCAATGTGGCAAGGCCATGTGACAAGGCAGTGGGCAAGGCCAGTGGGATACTGGGATGCATTGTGAGGGGTATCTCCAGCAGGAGGGAGGAGGGAGGGGATGTTGCCACTGTAATGGTCTAGTTCTGGAGACTGCACCTGAGAAAGGACATAGACAGGGTGGAGGCAGTCCAAAGGAGGGCAACTAAAATGGTACAGGGTGTGTATGGGAAGCTCTATGAGAAGAGCTTGAGGGATCTTAACATGGTCACCCTGAAATACAGGAGATAGTGAAAGGTGACATGATCGAGACCTACAAATACCTAACAGGGGTGAACAAGGTGCTGTTGGGGATGTAGAAGCTCGATGGAAAAACTTAAAAGACTCACTGAATGTGGTAACAGCAGACTACACAAAGCTAGTAACTACATCTAAAAGGAAGAGAAACCCCCTCTGGTTTACTTGAGAGGTAGCACTAAAGATTAGAGAAAAGAAACAAGCCTTTAGGCAGTTCAAGGAGTCACAGAGGGAAGGGGATATGGAGCTCTACAAGGAGAAGCTCAAGGAGGCTGGAAAGGCTATCAGGTTAGCAAAAGCCCAAATGGAGATAAAAATAGCACTGGGAAGCAAGAAGGGAAAAACCTTTTTAAGATACATCAGTGAAAAAGGAAGGACAAAGGGGGAGAGAATGTCAACAAGCAGCAGTCAGTGGAAAAAGCTGAAGACAAAGCTGAAGCACTCAATGCATTCTTTTGCTCAGTCTTCACAAATGAGCAGAACAGTAGAGGTCCAGCACTAAACAGAACAGAGCACCCTGCATGAGAGGCAGACACAAGCCCCTTCACATGGGAAAGGGTGCTGAAAGAACTAGAAAAATTGAGGACAATGCCATGGGACCGGACGGTATTCACCCAAGAATACTGAAAGAGTTTCGAGAAGAAATAGCTGCACCATTAGCTGAGTTATACAATGAATCTCTGGTAAGTGACAAGATGCCACTGGACTGGAAAAGGGCTATCATGGTACCCTTGCATAAAAATGGCAGCAGGGAGGAGGCAGGAAATTGCTGCCCAGTCAGCTTGACCTCAGTGGTGGGTAAAATCATGGAAACACTACTTAAAGAAAGGATGGTAGACTTCCTAATAAAGGCAGGAAAACTCGACCCCAAACAACACGGATTTACCGCAGGTAGATCATGTCAGACTAACCTGATCAAATTCTTCAACTGGGTGACCAAAGCAGTGGATGGGGGGCAGTGGACATGGTGTACCTGCACTTTAGCAAGGCCTTTGACACTGTTCCATATAGGAGGCTGATCAAAAAACCCGAACACACAGGTGTCGGCCATAAGATAGTAAGCTGGGTAGCACACTAGCTGCAGGGTAGAACTCAGAAAGCCACAGTAAATGGCGCCATGTCCAAAGAGGGTTTTGTGACCAGCGGAGTCCCTCAGGGATCAGTCCTCTTCAACATATTCATTAGCGACATTGCTGATGGTCTTGAGGGTAAAGTCTGCCTGTTCGCAGATGATACAAAACTATGTAATAGGGTGGACAATCAGGAGGGAGTCTCCAGTATGAAGGAGGATCTCAAGAAACTTGAACAGTGGTCCAACAACTGGCAACTTAGATTTAATGCTAAAAAATGCAAAGTGATGCACCTGGGAAAACATAAACCAAGAATTCAATACTTCTTAGATGGGCATCGACTTGAAGTGACCAGGACTGAACAGGACTTAGGTGTAATCATACTGGATGACCTTAAAGCAGGGAATCAATGCAAAAAAAGTGCCATGAAAAGCAAGCAGCATCCTCTGATGCGTAAGTAGGGAAATAACTAGCAGGAAACAAGAAGTGATCAATCCACTCTATAGATCCCTGTTGAGACCACACCGGGAGTACTGCATCCAGTTCTGGATGCCCCACCTGAAGAAGGACACAGAGCATTTGAAATCAATTCAGAGAACGGCCACAAAGGTGGTGCATGGCCTCCATCACAAGCCATATGAGTCTAGATTCCAAGACCTAAACTTGTACTCCCTGGAACAGAGAAGGGACAGAGGGGATATAATAGAAACATTCAAATTCATCAAGGGTATAAACACTGTTCAGGTAGACAAACTCTTCCATGCAAACGGAGAGGCGCATACAAGAGGGCACAACCTACGCCCAAGAGGGGGAAGGCTCAGAGGTAATATCAGGAAGTACTTTTTTATGGAGAAGGTAACAGACACATGGAACAGCCTGCACCCAGAGGTGATTGCAGCAAAGACAGTGAATCAATTTAAACACGCGTGAGACCGGTAGTACGGTGTAAACAAAAACAGCAAAATGTAGGGGAAGGGGTAGGTTCATGGGCAGACTAGATGGGCCATTCAGTCCCCATGTGCCACCAAATTCTTATGTTCTTTCAGATGAGAACAAGCACCAAGACTAAGGGGCATGCAATGAAGCTGGGGGGGGGGGGAGAGGAGGAGTTCAAGAGAGAAGTGAGGAAATATTTCTCCACTGAAAGGATGGAAGGTAGACACCTGGAACAGACTGCCAGCAGAAGTTATGGTGCCTAGAACACTGGATGGTTTCAAGCATACATGGGATAAATATAGGGGTATATTAAAAAAGAGGCAGGGCAGCAGGAGGGTTGCAGAGACCAGCTAGGGTCTGTATAGGCAGGGAGCAGTTAGACAGACTGGGTGGGCCAAGCAGTCCTTTTCAGCTAAGAAATTCTATGTTTCTGTGTTTCTGGAGCACTTATAACTAACATGAGGGTTCCCAGGTAGGCCGGGGAGAAGCGTGACTCTGGCTCGCTATATAAATCATGGGCTTAGCATGCCCCACCAATCTGCACTGAGACCTGCTAGTCAGGTTTTGCAGCCTTCATCTATATGCACACTGTCAATGGCTTTGAAGTGGTCTTAAGTTTTTTCTTTAAGCTGACCACGTGCCAGAACATTCCAGTCATAGAAACCAAGGTCAAGGCTGTCGACACTCCTGTGGCTGATTACATAAATGGAAAGGGGAAGATTCTCTTATGATGGGGGGGAGACATGGGAGTCTTGCTCGACCTCACCAAACCAAGGTTTTAAAGTTAAGAAAATTGCTGTCCACTGCAGAGACTGTCAGCAGGATGCTCGCCCCAAAAACCTTCCAGCGGGCATCCCCATGGCCGCACACTCGACAGCCACAGTACAGCTGCAGCCATAGCTACCATTCAGATATTTCGCAATACAGTTAAAGAGATCTTCTCTAGTAGCCTACATTGATACTGCAGACAGGGAATTTCTCCACAGATATCTGGCAATGTCTTTGGCTACAACTGTATGTCAGATCCACAGAACTTCAGTACGTTGACAAAACTATTATTTTTTCTGCAAGAACAACAAATGGGAGAGAACCGAGAGGCCCTAAAGTGAAAAATGTCTATCGGCCCTGATATAAACTTTTTTTCTGTATTAAAAGACACAATAGCCCAGCCTAGCTGGCTCCCCAGTGCAGATACCAGGTTTCTGCATGTCATGGCATCATTTCATGACTGGAAGAGGAAGGAATTGCTGCTCCCAAAGAAACCCCTGAGATAAGCCAAGGAGGGCTTGAAAACTGTGTGTTCCTGCTTTCTCCGCAGGATCAGCACAGAGAGACAAGAGCAGGCTGCAGTGCCTTTAGAAGGCGGGAGTGGCAAGGAGAACACTGCGCGAGCACCCGGAGTCATCACACGACAGCCTTTGGTACTCTTGGTCCCCATGCCAAGAGCATCTATCAGACTGAACTGTGCTCCAGAGGGGTATGCCAATGAAGACTCCACAATCAAAGGGTAAACAGTGGGGGGATGCCAGCAGTTGAGCGTTTGTTGGAGTTGGGAGGTCACTGGGCCTAATGCGGTAGCAGCCATGGCTACAGCAGCAGAAAACTTACAGTACATACTAAAGAACAAAAACTGGATCACCCCCACTGCCAGCTACTCTGTGGAAAGAACTTCCAAAAGATTTTGAGGGCCGCCAACCTCCCAACATGTCACAAGGCTTTTTCTGTAGCCTGTTTTATTGTTCTGTAGAATACCGCAATCACTACTGCTCACGGAGCCCTGCAGCTCTAAATCCTTTTCATAATATTTTTATTAATCAATACAAAACTTGAACAGCAAATAAATAAAAATATATATAAATAACAATAAATCCAGGAACCATTAACCTAAACAACATCTGGCTGCATGGTTTGCTGGGACAGCATTATTTCTTCTTATTAGTCTTTTATGCCATGATGTTTCCCCCTGGACCCTTTACCTCGATGCTCTGACTGTACTGTAGCATTGAGCCTTGAGATAAAAATGGCAGTCTCCCCACAGAAACCGCACTGTCCTGCTCAGCAGCAGGCGGTGCTAGAGGGTGAGATGGCTCTGTTTGTTAGACCATGCCTAGAGTACTGTGAGCAGTGTGGGTTACAGCAGTACAGAAGGAAAACTTAAGAGGTCGTGAGTGCCCTGCTGACGGCTTCCAAGCTGATAAGTGCCTAAGGGGCATGAGCTACATGGAAAGACTGGGCATACTCAGATAATTTAACCTGCCAAAAAGTAGGCTGAGGGGGATGTGAACATACTGTTCTAAATACTACAAGGTACAGACAAAGAGGAGCAAACAAAAGTGACTGAGCTGGTGAGTGAAAGCAGCTCTAGATGGTATGCACTCAAACTAAGGGGGGGGTGAGATAAGCGGAAAATTTCAGAAAGCATTACTTCATGCAGAGGTTGGTCAGTTCATGGATTAGCCCACCTAGTGAGGTTGAGGAACATTTTTAAAGCAGGACTAGACATTCCTGAGGAAGAATAGCATCGAGGATTGTGCAGCGTGAGTAAGGGTAACATTCCAGCAGTTATGTAAGCTTGGATGTGTGTGTTCTCAAAAATGTCACTGCTTGGCAGTAGGCAGTGTGGACAAGATAAACCCAAAGACCTTTTCACCACCACAATACTATGTTTGCTATGTTATCCAATGGAATCCAAGCCAATGTCACCAATTCGTACCTGATCGTTGAATTCTGCACTATAACTGTTCCTACTGTTGGGGGTGGTTCCAGCACACTGAAGGGGAGCCTATGTGGTACCACTCCTCAACAGCAGGGACAAGGATGACCTAGGTAATTAGAGACTGGTCAGCCTGCTCTCCATCATAGGTAAACTGCTGAAAATCATTAAAGAGCAAATCATGAACTTACTAGAGGCAAACAGGATGCAGGATAGGAAGAAGCACCAGTTTATAGCAGGAAAATCATGTCAGACCAACCTAACTGATTTTTGTGACTGAGTTTCAAAGGTGGAGGATAATGGCCAGGCAGTGAATGTGCTGTGCCTTAACTTCAGCAAGGCCTTCAGTTCTGGTACCCCACAGAAGGCTAATAAAACAACTGAGGGACCTGGGTGTAAAGAAGCTTACCAGGTGGATAGGGAACTGGTGGGGGGGTGCCAATAGTGTACACTCAGGAACCAGGGAAGTCACAAGTGGGGTGCTGCATGGATTGGTTCTGGGACCTGTGCTCTTTCTATGTCACTCCACATTGTCAATGGGGAAGGAAGTAATATGTAATGTGCTCCCCTACTGGAGGTAGTGGTACTGCTAAAAGCTGTGACCTCAGCATAGAACCCTAGGGACATGAACATTCTGAATGCAGCAGTTACCTCACTTTCTGCTGTACCACTGAGGAGGTAGTAGCACAGAAAAAGCTCCTTGAACGATTCAGTTTTCTATTTTCATTTTTGTGAAGGAATTGGTGACTTAGGGCAGGTTGGGGCAAAAAGGTGGGTCTCTGCAGATGGCAGTAAGACCTGTGGCAAAATGGACACTAAGGACGGAATAAAGGACATGAAAAGAGACCGGGAAAAATTGGAGAAGTAGTCCAGAGTGTGTCAGCTTTAATGCAAAGAAGTGCAAAGTTATGCACACTGGTAGAAAGAACCCCGGGGGTACGTGTGGTGTAGACAACAGAGAAGCGAGACCTTGAGCTCATCATTAGTGAGAGTCTCAAGTCTATCACTCAGTGAAACAAAGCACTTGGGAAGGCTAACAGGATGCTGGGGTGTATAGGAAGGGGGGGTTTATATTAGTAGAAGGAAGGAGGTAGTATTGGCTATATACATGTCCCTGGTGAGGGTACATCTGAAGTACTCTGCTCAGTTCTGGGGTCTGCACCTTAGGAAGGAGAGGGACCATCTGGAGACCATGAAAAGGACAGCCACTAGGATGATCCAAGGGCAGGAGGAACAAAAAGTGTGGGGAGAGCAGGTCAGATCTCAACATGTAAACACTAGCAGTTAGGAGAGAGAGCAGAGATATGATTAATAAGTACAAGCTCTTGCGAGGAATCAGCATGGTAGACTGTAAGGACCTGTTCACAAAGAATGAAGGCAAAGTGATTAGAAGGTACATGTGGAGACTAGTGGTGGTGGGGAATTCAAAGACATGAGGAAGTTCTGCACAGAACGGGTGCTTCTATTCGGAAAAAAATGTGCTCAAGGACAAGGGGGGTAGATTCAGGAGAGATGCGAGAAGCACTTCTCCACAGAAAGAGTGATATATTCCTGAAACACTCTTCCAGTGGAGGTGGTGGGGGCAAAAACATTTCTGGGGTTCAAGAATGCATGAGATAGGCATAAGAGGATCTTAGGGAAAGGGAAGGAGGGTGGGTGAATGAGCAGGAGATCAAGTAGGATCTGCAGTGATACTACAGACAGGGAAAAATGGACAGACTAGGTGAGCCAAGTGGCACATTTTATGTTTGTACAGTGGACGACAAGAATAGATTGTCCAGATAGGTGGCTGAAGCCAAGACGGTCATGGAGTTTAAACCTGAGTTGGACATATATAATGAAATAGGTGTCTAACAGGCAGAGGAGAGAATGGACTACCTGGGGAGGGGGGTGATTATCAACCACTAAGGCTACTGACTCTTTAAATCTAGCCCAGTTGCTGTGGAGCAGCCAACGTGGCGTACACGATCTTCTGAGCTCCATATTGGGCTGAAAATATAACGTTAACTCTTGCTCTCATTTTTTCAGTATCCTTTGTCCTAATTTGGCGTCTCAGACAAGTAACATTTACAATCGGACGAAAAAAACGCATCAATCAAGTAGCGAAGCAGAGTTTGGAGACTTACTTTGTACCTCCGGGGATGATTGCGCCGGCTATGTCTAGTGGGCTGACCCAACCTAATGGCTCAGATCTCACGCATATTACTCACCTCTTGACTAAGCTGCAAGAGACCGGCAATGAGACTAATCGCCAGCTAGCTTCCCTGGAAAATAAACTGACAGATCTGGACACTAAAACTACTGAAAATAAAAATGTTTTTCTGGAGCTACATACTACCACGGAGCAACATTCTGAGGTACATACAGGCCTGATCCGGGATGCTGGATTTTTAAGAGCTAAAATAGAGACTCTTGAAAATGGGCTCTGTCAGTATAATGTGCGAATTGTGGGTTTCCCTCCTTGGCTGGCAGGGCGATCAGCGTTTTTAGTGGCTTTAGACAAAATTATGTTTTAAGATCTAGCGTTAGTGTCCAGGGACTCTGGTATTCAGGTGGTCCAAGCCTTTGTGATCCCAGGATGCTCTCATCCCCGTGAAGGCTCTGGAGATCGCCCTCTTACCACCATCGCCACGCTTTCTACCCCAGAGGCACTGATTTCTCTGTTGCAAGTTACACGCCGTAAAAGAGATATCATCTGGGAGGGCAGCAGACTGTTGTTTTCTTCCAGATTTCTCTTTGCAGACCCAGGACCGCAAGAAGCAACCACAGGATATTAAAAAGAGTTTTTTTTTTTTTTAGAGAAAGAGGTACAAGCACAGCTTCTTTTTCCAGCTCGATTGCACATCACTTACAAACATAAGTCCCACATTTTTACAGATCCTAAGGCTGTTTCAAGTTTCCTTGAAAAACTGAATTCTCAGTCCACTGAAGAGGCCGCTGCATCTACTTTGGAAGGGGACCCTGAGTGACAGTCCTTTTGGTTTTTGTCAGGGCTGCAAGTTCGGTTCAATCTGGCCCTTAAAACAGGCAAACTCCCCGTGTTGGCAGGTGTCTGCAAAGTGCAAACATTTTGTGTAAAAATGCTAACTTTGGTTCGCCCTGAAACATGTAAAAAACAAAAAAGTAATGCCTACCATAGCGCATGCTCCTCGGCTTTCAGCCAACTCGAATGTCATGTGGTGCAGTACTGCAAGAGACCAGGAGGTCATGAGACCAGAAGTCACCCCCAGTGTCACTACTTTTGATTGGTTGAAGGGAGATCCAAGGAGCAACACCAGTGACCACTGGTTAGGTTAGTGCAGCAGGTAGCAAGTCACAACGTGGGAGAGAATTCTGCAGTAGTGATCACACACACTGTGTGGTCATGGTTTGAAAAAAACATACATATACTGCATACTGAAATACACTGTTGATTCGTCGACTTTGTTTTGCAGCAGGAAACGGGCAAAAAGAAAAAAGGGCTTAGTTTGTGGCATTCAAGTTTCAACCCAGGCAAAATCTAGAAGGAAGGAGAAAAAGCTTAGTGAAAGGCAGTAGGGATGCATTCTGATCTGGGCTACTCGGGGTGGGGGCTGGGACACATGCGACTGAAAATTTAACAGATGGAGGACGTGGTGGAGTGTGAGTCCGGATTGCATCTGCTTCATATTCTTCTAATCAAAGCACTTCTCGATCTTTGTTATGGGAAAATAAAAAATAAAAACGCATTAGTATTTCACCAGGGCATAAAGGGAAGGGAGAGAGAGAGAGAGAAAAAAAAATACAGATTAAAGGGGCAGGGTTGGATGCTGATCTGGGGAGGGTAGAGACAGTGAGTGTAGGGGGCACTATTGGACTGCAGGGAGTGAAAAGAACAGGGTAAATTGGAAAGGAGAAAAAGTACAGAAGTGCAGGGTTTGGAGTCTGGATTCTGGCACATTTGCTTTCCTCTGTTGATTTGTGCTAATGGAGCACTGCCACTAACTGGGGAAAACAATGTCTAGGTTTAAAAAAAACTTATTTTGAAGAACTCTATACACTATACCCCACTATACAAGACACTAGTGAGGCCCCGACTGGAGTACAGTGTACAGTTCTGGAGACCTTACCTACGTAAGGACATAGACAGGGTAGAGAAGGTTCAGAGGAGGGCAACAAAGATGGTACATGGATTGCATCACAAGTCCTATGAGGACAGGTTGAAGGAACTGAACATGTACTCCCTGGAGGAGAGGAGGGAGAGAGGGGATGTGATACAGACATACAAGTATCTTACAGGGAGGAACAGGGTGCACGAATACACTATTTTTAAGTGAAAAAGATGTTCCAGGACTAGAGGGCATGGGATGAAGTTGGAGGGAGGACGATTCAGAGGAAACCTGAGGAAGAATTTCTTCACAGAACGGGTGGTGGACAAGTGGAACACCCTGCCAGAGGAAGTGGTGGGGGCTGAAACAATCATGGGATTTAAGAATGCTTGGGATAGATATAAAGGAATTCTGGAGGTCAGGGGTTAGAGGCAACATACTTCTAGGAAAACAAAGTGAACTTACAAGCTCAAATGGGCAGACTGGGTGGGACATAGGCCCTTATCTGCCGACACTGTCTATGTATCTATGTATAACTGCAGGGAGTGAAAGAGAAGGGCAGGCTCGGCACAAAGACATCCATCTCTCTAGTACTACTAGAGACTCAGGGCTTGAGTCTCAAAGCCCTGGGTTTGAGGCAAGGTGCCTGTGCCAAAAATAAATGGTACAAGTGGCACCTTGCATCAAACACTGCCCCAAGCTATTCACAAAAGGCAGCCTGTGTCAATTGCAGGCTCCCTGCCCCAAACGGGGCTTGTGCCGGCACTGCGCCCAAAAATGGGCTGTGACATGGTGCTAGGGGGCTTGTGGCAGATGGGGGCTGCCATATCCCTGAAAGTGGGATTCACAAAGCATACCCAGAGGGAGAATTTCTAAGTACTCTTAGACCAGCCAGGGCTGGTCTATGGGTACTTAGAAATATCCTTCTGGGAGTACTTGTCACAGCGTGGTGTCCTAAGCTGCCCATACTGGAATATGTACTAAAAGCCATCCATGGTGGACTAGTGGCCACACTCCCTGATCCCCGCTGATGCCGGTTCATGAAAAATGTAAAATATTCCCCATGCCCCCCCCCCTCCTCGAACCCCACTGGTGCCAGTACTAATAGTGAATAATACTGCCCCTGCCCTGGTGGTATAAGTAGCCCCCCACCTCAGCAGATAGTACCCACCACCTCCCCATCCCAAAGCAGGCAGTGACCAGCACAGCCCACCTCACACCTCTGTGACTGGTTGCCAACTGACCTGTCAACGAGCGTACTGTAATATGTATGTGGTCATTGATCAATGAGTGTGTACACCTTACAGTATGACACTGACAGGTCAGTCGACGGCCAGCTGTGGAGGTGTGAGGTGGGCTGTGCTGGCTGGTCACCGGCTGTGCTTCAGGATGGGGGGAGAGAAGGGAGGTGGGCACTGCCTGATGTAGTGGGTGCCACTATACCTCCAGGGCAGGAACAGTGTTATTCAATATTAGTTCTGGGACCACTGGGGTTTGGGCAGGGGGGACATGGGGTATATTTTACATGAACCAGCACCAGCAGGGATCAGGGAGGTGGGCCGCTAGTTCACCAGGGTCTAGAGCGGTGCTGGACAGCCCTGTGGCTTGCCGCAAACACTCCCAGTGCGCCGTATCTTTGACACCAGGCCGCAGTTGCTGCAAGCCGCAGGACTTTGCCACCGGGATCCTGTCCAATAGAGAATTGGGCACAGGATCCCTGGCGCACCAGGCTTCAGCACAAGTTGTTGTTTGCCGCAACTTGCGCCACTCCAAGCCCGGTTTGAGAATTGAGCCCTCAATGTGTTCACTGCTGACAGGCTAAAGAAGTAGACATCTGGCAAAGAGATGATAAATGGGACTTTTTATGGTGAGAGCACTATATCCTGCAGCTATACTCCCCCCCCCCCCAGCCTTTTACTTCTGGACCTTTACTGGGGCGGAGGTCTATTATCTAAACACAGAGGTTTTTTTTGGGGGTTTGTATGTTTCTTGGCTAGGATGTTTTGACCGGATACTGCCTGAAGCGTGTTACTATACATGTACTATGTGTATTCCACATGTTGTGCATTTACTTGTACTATTATAATCTATAAATAAAAAGTTTAAAAAAATCTAGCCCAGCGACAGGCTGAGCAGAGTCAGGCATAATTAGGAGCACACTAAATGGACCCCTCAGTTTTTATTTGCTGACACTAGAATGGGTTACTCACCTGTAACTGTAGTTCTAAGAGTGGTATATGGTTCTCACTCACACTGGCAGTTACACTAGAACTATGTTATTGGCCAGAATGTCTCTAAGCTAAGCTCCTCCACAGCTAGGGCAGTATAACCCCTGACTCTGCTCTGTGACGTCAGATCTTGCACGTTGGAAGCAAGATCAGGTGCCACTTGCCAGGATGAGGCTGGGTGGGTTGTGTGGATGTGAAACACAGATCACTCCTATAACTACGGTTATAAGTTGCGTGACCTATTCTTCTACAGGCATGGATATGGTTCATTTATCAACACTCTGGCAGACTCCTAGCAGTTCTACGGGAGGAAGGGGCAAGGTGCACACCCCTACTTGGCAAACAGAGACTGGAGAACCGAGGTACCAAAACTCGCATTCCAGCATGACTCAAGGTTGATGCGGTAATGGGGAATGAAGGTGTGTGCTGACTCAGGTAGCAGCCCTACAGACCTCTTGTATGGTGGCATTCCTGGAAGGAGCCACTAAGGCAGCCGTATGTCTGGTGGAATGAGCCCTAATCACTATGGGAGGCTCCTGACCAGACAACCTATAGCAGAGGTCGATGCAAGATGTGATCCACCTTGCAATCATCCACCTTGCTGCAGGTCTGCCAGGCGCAGCTTCAGTGTAGATGACAAACAGCTGGCGAGCCTGTCCCTGAACTCCAGCTCTACACACCACATAATGGAAGAGCACTCTCCACAGGTCCAGAGTATGGAGCCTGCGGCTGGCCTCCAAAGATGGGTTGGTAAAATATACCGGTAAGTTAATCACCTGGTTAAAGAGAAACTCTGATACCACCTTCAGGAGGAACTTCAGGTTGAGGTGAAGGATGACTTTGTCCCTAGAAACATAGACTTTGACGGCAGATAAGGACTACTTGGCCCACCTAGTCTGCCCTTTTCCCTACCTACTGGATAAACTACACATCCTAGTTAACCAACAGCCTATTTCTTCCTACCCCCCACAAGAATTGCCTTATGTCTGTCCCATGCATTCTTGAATTTTCCCACAGTTTTAGACCCCACAACCTCCTCAGGAAGGCGATTCCATGCGTCCACCACCCTCTCTGTGAAAAAATACTTCCTCACATTGCCCCTGAGCTGTCCCCCCTCTATCTGCAAATTGTGTCCCCTTGTTCTTGCACATCTCTTTTTCTGAAAGATGCTACCCTCTTGGACTTTGCTGATTCCACTGAGGTACTCAAAAGTTTCAATCATGTCCCCCCTCTCCCTCCTTTCCTCAAGGGTATACATATTAAGCTCCTTTAGTTTCTCCTCATATGGCTTTTCTTGCAGACCCTGCACCATTTTAGTTGCCCTCCTCTGGATTGCCTCCATCCTGTCTATGTCCTTGCAGAGATGGTGTCTCCAGAACTGGACCCAGTACTTCAGATGGGGTCTCACCAACTGTCTGTACAGAGGGATAACAACTTCCTGTTTTCTGCTGGTGATGCCTCTCCTTATACATCCCAGTATCCCCCCAGCCCTCCCTACTGCCATCTCACATTGCTTTCTAACTTTAAGGTCATCTGGTATGATTACCCCCAAGTCCCTTTCCATTTTGTTGTTACTACCCCCATTGTGTACTCTTCCCTTGGGTTTTGGGTTTTTGTTTCCCAGGTGCATTATTTGCACTTCTTTGCATTGAATCCAAGCTGCCATACTTCGGACCATTCCTCCAATCTTGTCAAGTCCCTTCTCATCCTTTCCAACCCCCCCTTGTGTATCAACCCTGTTGCAGATCTTTGTGTCATCTGCAAAGAGGCATACTTTTCCTTCCAGTCCCTCTGCAATGTCACTTATAAAGACATTAAAAAAGACTGGACCCAGTACTGAACCCTGTGGTACCCCACTAGTAACCCCCCTTTCTTCAGAGTGCTGTAAAAGATCATGCAGGGAGAGTCCATCGAGAGTGTCTAGAGCTTGCTAATCCTTCTGTCAGACATAACTGCCACCAGGAAGGTTGCCTACCATGACAGGTGTGACAACTCACACCTGTGCATCGGCTCAGGAGGCTTGCCCATGAGCACAGACAAGACCAGCAGTAAGTTCCACGGTGGAGGTGGTTCATGCACTGGAAGGGAGCAGTGGTTGATGCCCTTGAAAAAGTGCCCAACTGTCTTCTCCTGGGCTACTGCTGGCATACCGGTCTAAGCCTGGTAAGCAGAGATGGCTGCCAGCTGCACCCTAAGGGTCATCACTCACAGTCCCCGATGAAAAAGGGACCAGAGGTAGTTCAGGATGCTAGTCACAGGGCAGGCAAGGGGATTAAGCTTCCTTACCCTGACACCAAATGGACAATCTCTTCGATTTAAAAGCATTAACACCTATAAGTCAATTCTTTCCTGGATGCCTCCACCACATGAAGGACATCCCAGGAGAGACACAAGGCCTGGAACTCCAGCTGCTCTGGAACCAGGCCATGAGGTGCAGGTAGTGAAGTTCCAGGTTCAGGGCCATCCCCTGAAGTCTGGTCAGCAGGCCTGGGCAAAGAGGCAGTCGCCGTGGAGACCTGCTGCTGAGGCTCAGGAGAGCCAGGTACCAGAACTGCTGAGGCCAGTTTAGACCTATCAAAGTTATCCATGCCTTGTCCCTTCTGACCTTGACTAGTACTCTGTGGATCAGGCAGAAGGGAGGAAGGCATACACGAGGCCTAGGGTCCAGGGCCTCACGAAAATATCTTCCATCAATGACCCGGACTTTGGGGGGCAGGCACAAAACAGCCTTAGTCTGGCATTCTCTCAGGAGGCAAAGAGGTCCACTGAGGGTGAGTCCCACAGGGAGAACAGGTGGTCCACCAAATCCTGATTTAGAGACCACTTCTGCAACGTCTCTCCAACGCAGCTGACAGCATCTGCAAACTGACTGCTCTCCCCTGCAACATGAATAGCCAGGAGATCGGTGCTCAGGCTACGCACAAGAGTCCACATGCAGATTACCTCCTGATACAGAGGAAGGGAATGTGTGCTGCCCTGTCTGTCTGTTCAGGTAAAACATGATCATGGCATTGTTTGTCTGGACCTGCATGACCTGACCCGCCTTGACTAGCGGAGCAAATTCCATCAGAGCCAAGTGCACTGCGCAGCGCTCCAGCAGGTTTATGTAGTGGACGGGACTACCTGGGTGACCAGAATCCATGGGCCATGTGGTCTCCCAGTTGTGCTCCCCACTCTACCAGAGACAGGTCCATCATCATCGTAACAATCGGCTCTGGGGGGACAAATGGGATTCCTTCCTCCAGATCTTCCAGGACAAGCTACCACTGGATGGCATCACCACATCGGCTGGGTCACTGTGACCAGCTGGTCCAACTGGCCTAGAGGCTGGGACCACTGATGGCCCAGCTCCCATTGAAGGTGGTGCATTCACCAGCGGGCCCAGTAAACCACACTGGTGCAGGATGCCACGTACCCTAGCAACCGTTGGAAATCCCAGGCAAAGCACAAGAGCCCAACCTGAAATGATCAGACAAAGGGGATAAGATCCTGTGCCCAGTCCACCAGGAGGTGGGCCTTGGCTCATGGGAAGTCTAGTTCTGCCCCAATGAACTTGATTACCTTTTCAGTACCAGTTCAGACTTGTCCAAGTTGACCAAAAGACCCATGGCTCAGCAGGTCCGGAGAGCGATGTACTGGCTATCAGCCAGTTGGTCAGGTAGGGGTACACTTTGACCCCTAGGTGCCACAGGTGGGCTGCTATCACTGCTATGTATTTGGTGAAGACCCTGAGTACAGAGGAGAGGTCAAACGGCATGGCCGGGAACTGATACAGGACCCCCTTCTGCTCAGAAACAGAGGTAACAAGGTGCGGTGGGACCTGCAAAAAGGAATGTGGAAGAACACATCCTGGAGGTCCAGGGAGCAAAACCACATGTTTTGCTCTCAGGATGGTATAATCTGGCTCAGAGTGACCGTCTGAAACTTGTGCTTCTCCTCGTACTGGTTGAGATCGTGTACATCCAGAATGGGGTGCCGTTCCCTGTCTGTTTCAGAACCAGGAAATACTCGGACATGTAGCCCTGACTGACCAAGGTGTCCGGGACATAGGCTATTGCCCCTTTCACATGGAGCTAAGCGATGTTCTCCCTGAGTGCAGACAGTGTGTTCTGAGACACCCCGGATCTCGAGGCGCATGGAGGCAGTAGGGCGGGAGAGCCTCAAAGTCTAGAGACAATCCTCAGCCAACTACATACAACACTCACTTGTCCACTGCAATAATGGACCAATGAGGGAAGAAGTGACGCAGCCGGCCTCCAACTGAGAGAGCAGTCGGGGATGGGAGAGGACAGGCGGAAGTATGACACCCCCAACCCGTCACTGGGCAGCTTTTGCAGGGGCACTGGCAGCTGCTGCCAGGGTGCATTTGGCTTGGGGTGCCAGGCCTGATACTGCCCCTGCTGGGGCTGCTGCCAGTAAGGCTGTGACTGAAGGACCAGTACTGAAAAGCCTGCTTCTTAGGCTTTTTCTCCTGGTCCTTTTGGGATGAGGTCACCGAGTCAAGGGTGGCACTGGACTCCTCAGTCTGGGTGAGATGCCCTTCCACTCCAGGGCCACAGAGGTAGGTGCCCAGGAAGGGGACATCGGCCACTTTCTGTTGAGTGTCCACATTTACACATGAATGCAGCCGATCCCTTGATGCATGGAGACAGCCGCTACCACTGCAAGTGCGCACAAATCACCCATGTCCAAGGTTGTCTGGAGTTGGCGTTTAGCCAGTGATTGACCCTGGTCTCTGATGAGCTCCACCACCATCTACTGCCTTGGATGAAGACAGGGGAGGACTGCAATAAACATTCCCTTCAGGTAATAACCACAGTTAACCATCATGACAGCATAGTTAGCCTGTCGGAGACCCAGAGGGCTGCAGTATACACTTTTTTAGTGGTATGGTCAGTCTTATGGGACTCCTTGTCCGGAGACTTGTCTATGTCCCCCTGGTGTGCTGATTTACGGAACACTGAATCCGTAACCAGATCTTTTTTTTTTTTAGTTGTTTAACCAGGAGTAGCTCACTAAGCTGAAAGCTTTTTTACAGGAGCGACCTGGGAGCACGGGGAAGTTAAGTGACTTGCTCAGGGTCACACAGTATGCAAGTGGAAGCTGTGAGATTCAAACCCAGGTCTGGTCTGCTGGATGTCACCAGATTTGCAGCTCAGAGCCTTAAACCACTGTGCTATACTGCCTTCCAGTACCCTTCTGGCCAAAGGGTGGTCCGAAAACCCTGAAAGGGGACCCATAGAAACCACATAATTGCAGACCATGCTGGCTGAGGGTGCTGGATACTGCCAAAATTCCAGGGCCAGTCCCAAGATGGCCTCAGCCACTGAGAAGGCAACCCCTGGGCATTCATTCCAGTCCAAAATGTCTGTGAAAGGCTATTTAGTCCTCTTCTGGAGTGGCTCAAGTGGGATCGAGTGGACCCTGAGATAAGTCAGAGCAGCCCACTGAAGGAAAACAGGAAGGCTCCTTGACCAAGCTGCCGTCAAAGAGCCGAGTCCCTGAGGAGGCCATGAACTCCTGATGCAAGTCATCCAATGACTCCTTGAAGATGGCCCTCGACCATGGCTCACCACAGACCTCTCAGGAATCCTTACCAAGGGGGTGATCCTAACTGACAACTGGTCTGGCAACCCGCCAGCCAAATGGCCGGCCTCCTTGGTCGGTGTACCAACTGGCGACTATCGGGGTGGTGGCTCCACCCTAATCGGTGGAAAAGCAGGTGTGGAGAGCACCTGTGGGACATGGACTGGCAGGGCAACCACTGGCAGCTGCCAGGGGACCAAAGGTCTTTGGGGTAGAGCCCTGCCCTGCAATGGCCCACTGCTGCCAGAGGAATTCCTCGTAGCACCGGCGAATCTTACGTTGGTGCCTCTCCTCACCTGATGATGAGGAGGACAAGGAATGCTGACAGCAGCACTCCTGGTTAAGCAGGATCAACAGCATGAATGCTTCCACCGTGACCTCGCCCATCGACCGGCCGACTGTCAGCAAGAAGGGTCTTCCTGCAGTTGGCCATATATGATGCGCGTACCAATGTTTAGCAACACAGGCATTGAAGACCCAACCCTGGGTGGAGGCTGGTTCCTGGAAGTAACAATCAGGGTCACCAATCGGTCCATGTCCTCCTGAGTGAGGACCAGAAGCACTGAGATCTGTGAGACCGACTCCTTGGCCTCATCTGACAACCGGTCAACAGGCTCAAGAAAAATCTAGACAGTCTGGTTGACCAGAGCTGAGGTCAACTGACTCGACGGCAGAGCCAAAGAGCCCTCAACCAACCCGACCTGCCCTCCAGCGAGGGGCACTCAACAGCCCATGAGCAGTCTGGCGAGTCGAGGGACTGGGACGATTTTGATCTCTCCTGTCCCATAAACAGTGCAAGTGGCGCTTGGATTTTGAACCATGGAGGGCAGGGCTCTCCCCCAAGGTCTAGAGAGACAGGCACATGTCACAGAACTGGCCCATCCAAGACCCTCCAGTGCTGGCCTCAGGGAACAGAGGCAAGACCGAGGATGTGCCTGCCATGACAGACGCTGCTTCCACCTCAAGGGCAGCAAGTAGCTCAGCAGACCCGACTGCAGCCGAGTCCTTCTTGCGGCCATTAGGGCAGTCCTTTGGATCCCATTCCAAAGGCCAACCCAGCAAGAGCAAGAGCTTCCTGTCCTTGAGGGACTCAGCGCCACACCCAGCCACGTCGTGTTGCCAAGGCAGAACATGCACGTGTTGTGCAGTTCAATGACCAACATCTTCTGCCAGCACCTAACACAAAGTCTGAATCTTGTTTTTTTTGTGTTCCATCATTGGTCCAGAGATTGAGTTGAAAGAATCGCGAAACTACAAGCAAGACTTCAAAACTTTCAAAAAGAAGAGATTCGCCTATGGTGCAAAAATTCCTAAGCGGAAGCATGAAGCAGGTGACCCTTTTCTTCCAACATAAAGAAAGAAAGATCTGATGTCACAGGGTGGAGTCGGGGGTTATACCTCCCAGGTAGTGGAAGGAGCTTAGCTTAAAGATGTTCTGGCCACTAACATTGTTCCATTGGAACTGTCAGAGTGCAGATAAGTGAACCATATCTACACCCCTAGGATCTGTTTCTGTTACAGAATTTATCACCAAGGCTGCTTCTTCTTAAATTATAGAGGTCAAGTTCAGTTTACCTGTACGAAGTTGTGCCTCTTGAAAGACAGTAAAGCACACATTACACGCCCATTGGTTAGGATCGGTTTCTTGGTGCCCGGTGATCTCTTGAGCATTCACTTAAAAACACAAACAAAAAAACAAGATTACATGAATTACGAAACAACAGGTTATTTTGATCAACTGCAGTTACAAAGTAGCAGGTGGGTTTGTCACTCCTGCACCGTTACCTATACACTCTGTAGCTGAACAAGTCAGCCCTCAAGTTAGGCAATGGAGCTTTGGTGCATGTCTTGTGTTTTGAATACCTTGGGAGTATGGCTGGACCACGTCCTTGACTTCTCCACCCACAACGACTCCACTTCCACAAAACTCTCCCCAAAGTTCAGTGCCATCCACCATAGAAAATCATGCCTCACCACCGCTGCCAGATCATAGACTGCTAATAAAATGATTCTCTGTCTTTGATTACGAAGACACTGTATACAGAGCTGTACCCCAGTCCTCCCCAACAAGACTGAACACCATTTACCATGCTTTCTAGTATTTCAACCTTACCCTCCCCCACCCACACACTAACCATTGCAAGATGCACTTGACTCTAAGATTACCTTCCTGGGAGGACTGACAACTCATGCATGGTTTCAAATGATTCTTGAATTCTGGACTATCACTCTGCTGGACTACCTCTCCACCGCTCCCATGCAGACTTCTCCCTCTGCCTATATCCTCTGTCAGTCAAACCCCTGCTCCTTCTTACCACTAGGTGTCACCTGTCTTGAACTCTTTCCCTCCCTTCCATCTTGAACCCCCTCTCTTCTTTTCTTGTTCTCTCTCCCACCTTTCCATCCTCCATCCCTCACTCCCTTCCATCTTGAACTCCTTCCCACCATTCCACCTTCAGTTCCCCCCTTCCCTTCCATCTTGAACACCCTCCCTCCCTTTCAGCTTGAACTACCTTCCATTTTCAACTCCCTCCCTCTCTTCCATCTTGAGGTCCCTCCCTTTCATCTTCAGCTTTCTACCTTGTGTCTGGAACTCCCTCCCTTTGTAGGTTCAGTCCTCTGCATTACACACCTGCGTTTCAAGAGGCAAGCAAGGGAAGTGACCAAACCTGCCTGGGTCTGTCCCCCTGTATAACCGACAAGACTTGAATATTTTGCATTTAATATTTCTGTACTTCTACCATGTGACTAGGCTATGCCAATAAATCAATGTCAGTGGCTCAGTAATTTGCACACTCATCTCCGGGGTCAGAAGACCAGGAGTTCTTCTAGTCCCACACTAGGAACCTGGACTAATACCCAATGCTGATGTGGTTATGATGTCATCTTTCTGATGAGGCATTACAACAAGATTCCCTTCTGCCCATCTCTGGTGGCAGTCCAGGTAGAAGCAAAAAGTACCCAAGGCACTTATTCGGGGTTCATTTTTGGGTGGGGGATTGGGACAATTGGCACACAGTTTTTAATTTTGACCCACCTTTTCTTCTACCTTGGGGACAACCTGTTCACTGTTATAGAGGTTTTAAACTGCTGTTTTATGAATCTGGGCTCAGCTGAACAATATGATCCATTGTTTTTTCCACTTGACCGTTATTTTCTATACCAAGTGGGTCAATGCCCACATAGATAAATATCTGAAATGAACCCTGAAGTAGGGGATTGTCCCTTGTGTCCTGGCCAGCATTCCCCATTAATAAAAGCAGGTCCATGTAACCCACCACCAGAACGCACCTGGAAATGACTTTTTTTTTTTTTTTTAATTTGGTAACCGCGAATGGCACCATGAGCAGAAGCTCATTTCCAGGTGTGACCCAGGGGCAGGGGTACAAAACAGAGGATAAACAAAAAGTAAGTTACATGGTAATAAAGTGTACACAGACATAGTTTGTTCAAAGACAAGTACATGTAATGAATAGTGAGTAATTACAATTATATATATATAATATATACACACACATACGTACACACACAATGAGGGGTTGCATAGATAAACCAGCAGGTGAACAGGAGGATAACAGCAATACGGGGTAAAACAAAACGGAACCTGCAGATGCAGAGAAAGAGTACAGCCTGCTGACGAAGAGATGGAGTAAAGGAGAAGCAAGCAGGGGCAGAGGAAGAGGAAGGAATTAGGAGGGGGGCAGGTGCAGGAAGGGGAGGGTCTGAATAAGTGCTTAAGGGCAGTAAAGAAGGGAGTGGTGGGGGGGGGATGAGCCATTTGCTGGTCAAATAAATAAATTACCTCTCCCATAATACAAAATTCACTGTTACCTCAAGATAATAATAAACATATCAGCAGTAAGAACCCATTATAATTGTAAAACTATATAACAAGAAATGTGAGAGAGAAGGAAAGAAATAAGAAAATTGATAAGAGAAAGAATGTGCCATGGAAACAAAAGTTCTCTAATTTCAAAATAATTGTTTGGGTTACAATGAATTTGGTATTATGGGAGATTACCTCTAAACTGGCAAAGTCATACTGTTTTTGACCTACTGGATTTTGCAATGAAATTGTATGCATGTGTAATATAAACTGCTTATTTAAGATTTTTTTAATTGTTTGTAAAATATATGGCCCCTTCAATTGGTTGAGGTCCAGTTTATTACAACAGAAGCACCCCACCATTTAGAAGCTTATATGAAATATTAGGCATGTGAGCACTGATAGCATCACCTGACAAAGAGGCAGACCAGACTGAAGTGCTGTGGCACTAGTGCTCGGTTGCTCTCGAGCTTATTGTTGGTGAAGGTACTTTATTTTGTATTTTGCACAGTAATGTGTTAATAAACATCAATGCATTTATCATTTTGACGTGATTCCTGGTCAAGAGTAACCCCCAATTTGGAGGTGTGCTAGAAATAGAATATTCATTTGTATCCAGGGATTTGGGACTTGGGAGGGAAGAGTCTCTGGCCAACAACTGAAGCAAGCAGATAAAAACCTGAGAGGCAGAGGTTGCTCTCTACATCCTTAAGCAAGGTAAAAAGATAGTGGTGGCTGTCACAAATTCGCTCAGCCCTCTACTCCCAAAGTGCCAACCTCTGAGCGTATGATTTGTGGACAGTGAACAGTACAAGGTAACCCTCTTGTCTGTTTTGTGGGTTTGAGTCACCTTAGTCTCAAGTTCTGGAGGGATTCAAACTGATAACCTCTTGTTAGCGTACCCAATTATCAGGCTCAGATAATTCTGTCTTTGGGGGGGGCCAGATATCTTTGCCTACGTGCACCTAACCAGGTCTACAAAATGAACCCTTAGAACTCTATGCAAGACTTTAGAGAACTCCATCCATTTCCCAGTTTGGTATAGCAATAAGCTCCTACACAGTGTCAACTATAACCTTCAAAAGCTTCACTTAAATAAAAAGAAATGTCAAGGCACACCAGCAGTTTCTGTTTTAAAATATATATCTTTACTTTAAAATAGGAAAACAGAAAATATTACAGAACAAAATATCCCAACACATACAGCCTTAAAACAAACAGGTTTGAAATGCAAGTTCCTACAATACATACATTCAGACTGGTCTAATCTAATATGTGCTTACTTTCTTTCAGTGCTGTGATGTTTCTTCCTCAGTCAGAAATATGCAAGTGTGTCTGTCAAGGTCTTCTCAGTATGTTAAAAACAGTCCTGAGCCGGCCCTCTCTCTGAGGTCACCAAACTCCGCCTTGGTGAAACAAAATCTATATTTTTTTATAACACCTAGATGGCCTATTAAGGTATTTAAAAAAATAAGAGATGACATAATAATTTTCCTCTCTATGTAACTAGTTGAAACCAGTCTGTGATCTGCTTTCCTCTAGACATCAAAAGTCTCTTTGATATAAGTCACTGTATATTCAAAACAAAAGTGTATTTGATTCCTTAATTCCGTCTGGGCTTTGGCATCTTCACATCAAAGGTCTCTTTGATGAAATGAGCAGGTTTCCTGGGAGGTTATTCATAACACTGGCCAGTGTCCCTTTTCTCAGGACATCTAGTGCAGATCAAAGGATTTCCCTGAGGACGTCATGAATGGCTAATTTTATTTCCTGGGATCAAAGCAAATTGACAAGATAATTGCACCCCAGATATCTGCAGATTAACAATGTCCTGTCCTTTGAACTTATCCCTTGGGGGGTTGAAGTGTCAGCTTCAGCAGCCAGTACCTCCCTCTGCCACAGTCCACCATACATTAATTTCTTATATTTACAGCAAAAAATTATACAGGGATCAGAACCACCTATCCAGGTGTGATAATTCCTCCCCACCTAGACTGAATTTGGGGGGGTCTATCCCCTGCATGGGATGAGCTTCCCAAATCAGTTCACTCCTCATACACCCTGGACAACCCATCTGAGTTCTGATTGGTCGCTCCGGCCCTATGTAGAATGGTCATATAATATCCTTGCAAAGTAAGACTCCATCTTAGTAATTGACCATTGTTTTTCCCCATCTGCACCAGCCAAACTAGGAGGTTGTGGTCTGTCTGCACCATAAAATGCTGCCCATACAAGAATAGCTCCAATTTCTTAAGGGCCCACACTATGGCAAGACACTCCTTTTCCACCGTGGAGTATGACTGCTCCCTGGGAAGTAACTTTTTACTCTGGCAGGCTATGGGGTGGTCCCTCCCTTCACTGGATGTCTGGCTCAGTACTGCCCCAATACCCACGTCTGAGGCATCAGTCTGAACTATAAAGGTTTTACTATAGTCAGGACTTGTCAAAACAGGAGCACTGCACAGTGCCTCCTTTAGTTTGGAAAAGGCTTCCTCACAGGCTGGGTCCCAGGTAATTTTCTTGGGCATCCTTTTCTTTGTCAGGTCAGATAGGGGAGCAGCCAGGGCACTGTAATTGTGTACAAATTTTCTATAGTACCCTGCTGTCCCAAGAAAACTCCTGACCTGCTTTTGAGTTTCTGATCTGGGCCATGCCTGAATTACCTCTATCTTTATTTGGTTAGAACGGAGCTGTCCCTGGCCTACCACATGCCCGAGGTATGCCACTTCTCCCATGGCCACCTGGCACTTCTCGGCTTTGACAGTGAGCCCGGCCCTCTGTATCCTGTCCAGCACTTCCCTAAGGTGTGACAGGTGTTCCCCACAGCTGGTACTAAAGATGGCAATGTCATCCAGGTACGCCATGGTGTACTCCTCAGCACCATTTAACACCTGGTTCACCAACCTTTGGAAAGTGGCCGGGGCGTTCTTCATTCCGAAAGGCATTACTCTGAACTCAAATAAGCCTATTGGAGTGATGAAGGCCGACCTCTCCCTAGCTCTGTCCGTCAACCCTACCTGCCAATACCCCTTTGTCAGGTCAACGGTCGTAAGGTAGGTTGCCCCTCCCAACTTTTCCAGGAGTTCGTCCGTCCGGGGCACTGGGTTGGCGTCTGACTTTGTGACTGCATTCAGTCCACGATAATCTACACAGAAACGAGTTGAGCCATCTGGCTTGGGTACAAGGACTACAGGTGAGGCCCAGGGACTGTGGGATCTCTGGATTACCCCTAAATCCAGCATCTCCTCCACTTCCCTCCTAATGTCCTTTTGGACAGCCTCTGACACCCGATATGTTGTCCACCGTATGAGCGTCTGTGTCCCTGTCTCTACATCGTGTGTTGCTAAGGGGGTTAGTCCAGGCTTGGTGCTAAACAAGGGGGCAAAGTCTGCTAAAACCTCCCTTACTCTCTGAATCTGGCACGGGGTCAGCTGGGGAGACAATTTTACTACCTCCACAGAGGACTCCCGCTTACTCTCTTCCAGGAAATCCAGAAGGGGGTCTCCTTCGTCCATCCCCTTCCCATGACTACACACTGCGAACACCATGTCAGCCCTATTCGCATATGGCTTCATCATGTTCACATGTTACATCCTTTCTGTCTGTCTATGGTCAGGTAACTCCACAATGTAGTTCACGTCATTTACCTTCCTAACCACTTTGTACGGTCCTGCCCACTCAGCTTGCAGCTTGTCTTTCTGGACCGGAATAAGGACCATGACTTCCTGACCCACCATGTACGAGCCAGCTCTGGCTCTGCGGTCGTACCATACTTTTTGTTTCTGTTGGGCAGCTGCCAGGTTGCTCTGGGCTGTCCCCATAAGTTCCTTCAGCCTTTCCCTAAACCTAAGGACGTAATCCATAATGGGAGTTCCCTGGGTGGCGTGCTTGCCTTCCCAGTCCTCCCGGATCAAGTCTAAGGGCCCTCGTACCCAGTGTCCATACAAGAGTTCGAAGGGTGAAAATCCTGTCGACTCTTGGGGCACCTCCCTGTATGCAAACAACAGGTGGGGAAGGTATTTCTCCCAGTCTCTCCCATGCTGTTCAGCAAACGCCCAGAGCATTGACTTTAGGGTACCATTGAATCGTTCCACAAGTCCACTGGCTTGTGGGTGATACGTTGTCGTGCATCTCTGCACCACCCCACACTTCTCCCATAAACATTTCTTTAGGTCTGACATGAAGAAACCCCCCTCAATCGGTGATTACCTCCTGCGGAAACCCAACAAGGGAGAAAATCCCAAGTAAGGCATCTGCCACTTTGTCTGTCCTCAGAGAGGATAGAGCGACTACCTCTGGGTACCAGGTGGCATAATCCACCATAGTCAAGATGAATCTCTTCCCTGAGGAGCTGGGGGTATTTAAAGGCCCCACAATATCCATTCCCACCCTCTGGAATGGCTCCTCCACTATGGGCAAGGGGATCAGGGTGGCTGGGGTTTTGTTTCCCGCCGCCTTCCCTATTTCTTGGCACTGGTGACAAGACCTGCAACACTCCTTCACCTGCTGGGTGAAGTTAGGCCAGTAGAAATTCTGGGCCAACCGCTGCATAGTTTGTGCAATTCCCAGATAAGGGAATATCATGGGCAACCTTGAGCAACTGCTCACGATATCCCTGGGGAACGACAAGCTGCCTGCCTAGCATCCCTCCCTCTGTCTGTACTGCCTGTGTATATGTAAGTCCATTTTCCCAATAAACCTTATGTCTGCAGTCACCTCCCTGTGTGCCCTC
Source organism: Neoceratodus forsteri (assembly GCA_016271365.2). Lineage (NCBI taxonomy): Eukaryota > Metazoa > Chordata > Ceratodontiformes > Ceratodontidae > Neoceratodus > Neoceratodus forsteri. The sequence continues at coordinate 1,392,688,808 of CM057458.1, read as the reverse complement.
AGAATCTGCCCAAGCCCTCAGCTTCTCTAAACTAGGGTCACTCCTCTGAGCAGCTGCAAACCCCTCACACAGTCACAAGGCATGGGACAGGTCCCCTTCGATCGCTAAACTAGGGTCCCTAGCACTAGCGTCAGGGCCCTCAGGATCACTGTCAATCCCAACCCTCTGACAAGGGGTCACCCCTCCCTCTTCAGAGTAACTCTCTGTAGCTGTGTGGTTACTTGCTACTGGGGAAATTTCTACCCCCTTTTTATCAGTCTCCCCATCTGGAGACACAGGCTGGGAAACCAGCCTCTCAGTGGTTTCCACACTGGTTTCTGTGGGGTTCAGGGAACTACTATTTTCCCTTGCCGCTTGGCTATGGGTAACTGCACATATCACCCCCTGCTGAAGATTGTTACCCAGGATCACATCCACTGCTAATGTGTTGGTTACAGCCACCTGTTGCACAGTTCCCCCTGTTGCACCCCAGTCCAGGAGAACACTAGCGAGTGGCAATGTTTTCTCTTCACCAGTAAACCCTTGTACAGTTACGTATTTATTGGGTATAAGCTGACCAGGCTGTACCAGATCCCCCTTTACCAATGTCAGGGATGCCCCTGTGTCCCTTAACCCCTGCGTCTGTACACCATTTACTATGACTGGCTGCATGTGTTCCCTCATGTTCCTGGCATGCTCTCAGGGACACACAAACAACCCACTTCTTTTCTAGCACCCTGTTGTGTATTATGGCTCGCCTTTTTGGAGCACTGTCTGGCAATATGCCCAGTTTCCTTACACAGCCAACATGCATTTCTTAACATAGAAACATAGAATTTGACGGCAGATAAGGACCACTTGGCCCACCCAGTCTGCCCATTTCCCTACCTACTGGATAAGCTGCAGATCCTAGTTAACCAGCAGCCTACTTCTTCCTACCCCCACCCCCTAGAATGGCCTTATGACTGTCCCATGCATGCTTGAATTCCACCACTGATTTTGACTCACAACCTCCTCCGAAGGCCGTTCCATGCATCCACAACCTCTCTGTGAAAAATACTCCTTAAATTACCTCTGACCCCCCCCATCTTCAAATTGTGCCTCTTGTTCTTGCACACCTCTTTTTGAAAGATGCTACCCTCTTGGACTTTGTTGATTCCTTGAGGTACTTGAACGCTTCTATCATGTCCCCTCTCCCTCCTTTCCTCGAGGCTATACATATTAAGCTCCTTTCGTCTCTCTTCATATGTCTTCCGTGCAGACCCCTGCACCATTTTAGTTGCCTCCTCTGGACAGCTTCCATCCTGTCTATGTCTTTCGGAGATTGGGTCTCCAGAACTGCACACAGTACTCCAGATGGGGTCTCACCAGCTGTCTGTACAGAGGAATAATAACTTCCTGTTTTCTACTGGTGATGCCTCTCCTATGCATCCCAGTATCCCCTAACCCTCCTTGCTGCCCTCTCACATTGTTTGCCCACCTTTAGGTCATCTGATATGACTACCCCAGGTCCCTTTCCATTTTGTTGTTGTTAGTATCTCACCCTCATTGTGTACTCTTCCCTGGGTTTTTGTTTCCAGGTGCATTATCTTGCACTTCTTAGCATTGAATCTAAGCTGCCATACATTTGACCATTCCTCTAACCTTGCCAAGTCCTTCTCATCCTTTCCACCCCACCCTGTGCATCAACTCTGTTGCAGATCTTTGTGTCATCTGCAAAGAGACACACTTTCCTTCCAGTCCCTCTGCAATGTCGCTTATAAAGACATTGAAGAGGACCGGTCCTAATACTGAACCCTGCGGTACCCCACTAGTAGCCCTCCTTTCTTCTGAGTGGACTCCATTTACTATGACTCTCTGGGTCCTATACTCCAGCCAATTCTTTACCCAGGCTGTCATCTTGGGACCCACTCCCAGGCTGGCTAACTTGTATATTAATCTTTTGTGTGGGACTGTGTCAAATGCCTTGCTAAAGTCTAGGTAGGCCATGTCCACAGCCCCTCCCTGATCTACTACTTTGGTCACCCAGTCAAAGAAATCTATCAGATTCGGCTGGCATAACCTTCCGCTGTGAATCCATGCTGCCTAGGGTCCTGTGCCCTCTGGCCTCTAGATACTGAGCAATTCTTTCCTTCAGAAGTGATTCCATCATTTTCCCTATCACTGAGGTTAAACTAACAGGTCTGTAGTTTCCTGCTTCTGCCTTGCTCCCACTTTTGTGAAGGGGATCACATCTGGCCTCCTCCAGTCCTCGGGACCACCCCATCCTCCATGATTTGTTAAAAGGGTAGTCAGTGGTGTCACTAGTTCTACCCTTAGTTCTTTTAGAATTCTGGGATGAATCCCATCAGGCCCCATTGCTTTGTCCACCTTCAGTTTTATGAGTTCTTTCAGAACCCTTTCTTCTGTAAATGGGCTGGTATCAACTTCTGTATCCAGAGTGTTTCTACTGTTTGTTTTATGTACCTCCCTCTTCATTTGTAAATACTGAGCAAAATATTTGTTTAGTATCTCTGCCTTTTCACAGTCTCCTCTGCCCACCCTCCCTCCCTTTATTAAGCCTCACTATCCCTCCTTGGTCTTCCTTCGCTCCCTGATGTACCTATAAAAGGTTTTATCCCCCTTCTTAACTGAGTTGGCTATCTTTTCCTCGGTTTGGGCCTTTGCTGTTCTGACTGCCTTCCCAGCTTCCTTTTGCTTTAACTGATACAGTTCTCTGTCCTGCTCCTTCTGCGATTCATTGTACTTCCTGAATGCTTTCTTTTTCTCTTGAACCTTCACTGCCACTTCCTTTGAGAACCATAGTGGTTTCTTCGTTGTTTTGTTTTGTTTATTTGCTTCACACAAAGGCTCGTTACCTCTGTGATGGCAGTTTTATTATTCCCATTGTTCTTCCACCCTCCTTCCTGCCCATTTGCTAGTGCATTCCTTAGGCACTCACCCATTTTAGCAAGTCAGCCCTCCTAAAGTCCAGTACTTTTGCCTTTGTATGGCTGGACTCTATTGCTGTGTTTACTGTGAACCATACTGTTCGATGGTCGCTAGTTCCCAGATGGCTACCCACTTCTACATCTGTGATCCTCTCTCCATCTCCATTTGAGAGAATCAGGTCTAATATTGCTCCCTCTCAAGTGGGCTCCAATACTAGCTGTCTAAGGCATGCCCCTGTAGGGCATCTAGAATAACTCCACTCTTAAGTGGCTGCTGCAACTGCACTCCAGTTAACATCTGGCATATTCAGATCACCCATCAGCAATATCTCCCTTTTTCTGACATTCTAAGTATACTTTCTATCATTTCCTTGCCCATTTCCTCCCCTGAGAGAGGTATGTATACAACCTGTGCGGATTGTGGTGCCATTGCCTGTCTCCAAATTTACCCACAGTGCTTCTTCTCCTCCCTGTTTACCCTTTTGTTCTGTTGCTTTTATTCCTTCCCTTATGTAAAGAGCTACTCCTCCTCCTCTTTTACCCTCCCTGTCCCTCCTGTAGATAGTGTATCCTGGTATGTTTACGTCCCAGTCATGGTTTTGTGTGTACCATTTTTCTGTGACTGCCACGATATCCAGATGTTCCTCCTCCATCAAGGCCACTAATTCAGGAAGCTTGTTACCCAGACTACGGGCATTGGTACTCACTGCTCTCCATTTTGATGGCTTTACCTTCTGTTGCAGCATCTCCACTGACCTTTCTACCTCGGTCTTTTCTCATTTAGTACCCTGTTTTGTAGGAGAGGCTGGGATTTTCCTGCTGCTTATCAGTGCCTCCCCCTTTGACTAGTTTAAAAGCTTGCCAATGAAGCATTTAAACCGATTGCTCAAAAGACTTGTTCCCTTCCTGGACAGATGCAGACCAACCTGCCAGTATAGGCTGGTGTCCCTCCAGGTGGAACCCAGTCCCCAATGAAGCCAAACCCCTGTGCTCCACACCATTTTTTCAACCATTCATTAAACTGCATGGTGCTAATTACCCTCACCTCCCCACGCCATTGACAGGCAGCACCTCTGAGAAGGATACTGTGTGCTACTTGTCTTAGGCCTCCCCAACTCTGCAATGTCCTCCTGCACTGCTCTAATCTCATGATGAGCCAAGTCATTTGTCCCTAGGTGGACAATTACATCCAGCTCAGACTCCCTTGCAGCTGTTCTCGTGATCCTGAGGATGCTTCCTGTCCCTCCAAGCCATGACACCAGGCAGGCACCTTACTTCAGTTTTCCCAGCTCCCCCCAGTTCTATCCCCCTAATAATTAAGTCCCCCACCAGGAGCTGCTTCCTTTACCTGTGGTGTCCTCTGCCTCCTTCCTGTGGGCCTCCCTTGTGACAGTTGTTATCAGTCTTCTCTGTGGGTGCATCCATAGGGGAGCTATGCTCCCCCAGAATGGTGTATGGATTGTGGAGTGGAACAATTGACTGGGTGTGCCTCTGTTCCACCATCCTCACCCTCCCTGAGCCCACTGTGGTCCAACTGCTGTGCTTTTTTCACAATCTCTGAGGTAGTGGTGGTGGCGCTAGTGCTCCCTGGATGGGGAGTTCCCTCCTACTGTCCAGTGTGGCCTGGGGAAGGTTTCCTTACTACTGACCAGTGCGGCCGAGACAGGCAACTTCCTCCCTCAGGGCAGAGGTTGTCTGCAAATAGGCATCTCAGCCCAGAAAGACTCCTAGAAGACTGCCCCCACAGCCATTACATTGCACTACTCCCCACGCTTATCTACTTTTTTGTGTGTGTCTGTGTGTGTGTGCGGCATGTGTGATTGTTTGTTATATAGAAATATATATCTTATACAGTGTGTATGCTTATATTGTCAGTGCAGTGTGCTAGAGAGGATATGACAGTGATATGCACCTTGCACTCTTGAGGAAATGATGTCAGAACCTCAGGTATAAAGGAACTATTTCCAGGGTGGGTGGGGTGAGGGGAGAGGGGTTGGGCCTTCTTACTTCAGATAAATCTTTGGTTGATACCTGGGGCTAACTGGTTTTGGTGGAGGCAGTGAGGGTTTTAGCTGCCCTGAAGGAGGCGCTTTTCCTTTCTACGCTGCCCGCCTGCCCATTCATTCTCAAACAGGTCTGCTTTCTCGGCATGTAGGTCCAAGAGTTCAGCAGCCTCTTGCACTGTTTTTGGATCTCGGTCCTCTAGCCAGGTTTTTAGCTCTGCTGGGCAAGCCCAATAAAACTGTTCTAATAAAATACATTTTCAATTTTATCAACAGAGTTTGCCTCAGTTCCTTCCTACCAACGCTTAAAACTGGACGTTGTTTGTGGCTAGCTCCTTATAGCTCATATCAGGCTTCTCTCCTGAGCGCACGGAATTTAGCTCTGTATGATTCAGCAGTTAATTCAAATTTTTTTAACAGTGCAGCTTTTAACTTGCTGTAATCGTCACTTTCCTCATTGTTCATTTGACCCAATGCATCCCAAGCTTTTCCAGTAAGTAGCGGGGATAGCTGGAAGCTCCAGGACTCTCTAGAAATTTTAGCCTGAATACAAACTTATTCAAAAGAATTTAAAAAGGCATCCATGTCCTCCCCTTCCTTAAATTCTGCTATTAATTTAGAGTTCAATTTGTAACCTAGTCCTGCAGTCCCAGTGAAACCCAAGCCACTTACCTGCCCTGGTGCCGCTGGTTGGAGTCATAGCTTCTCCAGTTCGTGTTGACACTGGCTCTCCTCTCTCCTCTGCCTCTCTGTGTTCTCACCTCTCTTCTCCTCTGCAGCTCGCTGGCGCTCATGCTCCTCACAGTCCTCACGGTCTGCCTCCCTCTGTTCTCATGCTGCCTCCAGTTCCATCCTGCGCAACTCAATTTGCAGCTTGAGTAACTCTGGATTCAGGATACTGGTGACCTTCCCCTGCTGCTGTGGCCCTTCACTGACAGTGGCCCTGCTGTCCTCCTCATCAGGTCGGGACCCCTCACTGGCCTCTAGTCCTGCCACACTCGAGGTCTGGTCCCTTTCAGTCACGGTCTGTGACTCGCTGCTCTGGGTATCTGCTACCATCAGGGCCTCTATGAGGTTCTGCTTTCTGACTGTCACCTCGAACAGGACTCCTCTGTCCTCGCACAACTGTTTCAAGTGTTCTACAGTGTGCCTGCTGTAGTTGGATGCCATCTTTCCTGACTACTGCTAATCTGACTGGCACTTTAGGAAAAAAAATAAAATGGATGGGAACTTGACTGTAAGCCAAGGGATATAGTTCTGTTTCATTTTGAAATAAAACACTGCCTTTCTTTTTTCCAAGTGAGCTGAACGGTCTCAAGCTGACACACTGAACAATGAAGCTTATACCACCAAACTTTGTATGCCACCGCTGCCAACCAATCTGTCACAAATTCGCTCAGCCAGTCAGCCCTCTACTCCCAAAGTGCCAACCTCTGAGCGTATGATTTGTGGACAGTGAACAGTACAAGGTAACCCTCTTGTCTGTTTTGTGGGTTCGAGTCACCTTAGTCTTAAGTTCTGAAGGGATTCAAACTGATAACCTCTTGTTAGCGTACCCAATTATCAGGCTCAGATAATTCTGTCTTTGGGGGCCAGATATCTTTGCCTACGGGCACCTAACCAGGTCTACAAAATGAACCCTTAGAACTCTATGCAAGACTTTAGAGAACTCCATCCATTTCCCAGTTTGGTATAACAATAAGCTCCTACACAGTGTCAACTATAACCTTCAAAAGCTTCACTTAAATAAAAAGAAATGTCAAGGCACACCAGCAGTTTCTGTTTTAAAATATATATCTTTACTTTAAAATAGGAAAACAGAAAATATTACAGAACAAAATATCCTAACACATACAGCCTTAAAACAAACAGGTTTGAAGTGCAAGTTCCTACAATACATGCATTCAGACTGGTCTAATCTAATATATGCTTACTTTCTTTCAGTGCTGTGATGTTTCTTCCTCAGTCAGAAATATGAAAGTGTGTCTGTCAAGGTCTTCTCAGTATGTTAAAAACAGTCCTGAGTCGGCCCTCTCTCTGAGGTCACCAAACTCCGCCTTGGTGTAACAAAATCTATATTTTTTTATAACACCAAGATGGCCTATTAAGGTATTTAAAAAAATAAGAGATGACATAATAAATTTCCTCTCTATGTAACTAGTTGAAATCAGTCTGTGATCTGCTTTCCCCTAGACATCAAAAGTCTCTTTTATAAGTCACTGTATATTCAAAGCAAATGTGTATTTGATTCCTTAATTCCATCTGGGCCTTGGCATCTACACATCAAAGGTCTCTTTGATGAAATGAGCTGGTTTCCTGGGAGGTTATTCATAACACTGGCCAGTGTCCCTTTTCTCAGGATATCTAGTGCAGATCAAAGGATTTCCCTGAGGATGTCATGAATAGCTAATTTTATTTCCTGGGATCAAAGCAAATTGACAAGATAATTGCACCCCAGATACCTGCAGTTTAACAATGTCCTGTCCTTTGAACTTATCCCTGGGGGGGTTGAGGTGTCAGCTTCAGCAGCCAGCACCTCCCTCTGCCACAGTCCATCATACAGTAATTTCTTATATTTACAACAAAAAATTATACAGGGATCAGAACCAGCTGTCCAGGTGTGACAGTGGCAACCTAAAATTAATCTGAGATACCAAATAGGGCAAGGCTATGCCAGCTGTGCTGGGAAAAGGGTAACAGGTTGGAGCAGCAGTAACACACTTGACAGATTGCCTTCATGCATGATCCATACTCATCAATGTGGCATATGGGAGGGTTTATAATAAAGATTATAAATAGAACAAGAATTGCCCCTGCCCCTTTTCCACTATCCCTACCCCTAACAAATCAGGACTCCCATGGCTATACCCTTATTCCAGCCAAAAGTGTGGGAAGCTGTCTTTGTAACTGACACAAAATGCTGCCTGGGTGACTAGCCGTCAGGGAGTGTGCAAAAAGTGAGTGCCCCCCAGTTAGCCAAGCACCTTACTTCCACAATGCATTCAGCCCCAACCAGTCCCAGTGTGCATTCTGCAACCCAATCGTGACCCCGGTCAAAAAGTATTATTTTATCAATTTTCCAAATACATTGACAATTTCAGTTTGCTCGCACTGGATCCACATAGATTTTGTGTGGGGCATGGGACAATTAGGGCCACAATTAGGTTTATGAATGATGTGACTCGAGATCGTGATCAGGAGCAACAGATATGTTCAGACCTTCATCAGCACCGGCAGGAGCATCTACCTGATCCATTGAATCACACCTTGCATCATTCTATTTCTATGTCAGCTTTGCTCATCAACTCTACACTCCTTGTACCAGTTGTAGCCAATATCATGGAATGCCGTGTTTTAGGCGAATGCGACTGAGCACTTTCAAAAAGGGTGATTCAATCATGGCACTTTAACACAATGCTACTGGTCAGGGAGGGCGACCGGATAGGGGGTTCGGCGACTATAGCGACAGAATGTCACTATATACACGCACGTGGCAGTGGGGTGGGAAGGGACCACGCCATGCGATAGGCGGAAGAGGAGGGAGGGTTTGTGGGGCATAGTGCAGCGGTGGGCTGCCGAGCTAGTCGTGTGGTGTGGTGGGTTGGTGGCTGGCTGGGGTTGGAAGAGTGCCGGGTTCTAGGCGTGCTCATTTTCGCTTGGCGTGACGGTTTTTTTTTTTTTTTTAGATTTGCACTTCGGATTTGAGAGAACTTTGAGGCGGGGGAGGTACAGCCCTCGTGATAAAACAATAAAATGTTAACTCTCCGGGTGTTATTGTTGTGAGTCTACATCACCGAAATTCATTTTCGTCGATGTAGACTCACCCAAATGGCAATCGCTATTACGCAGTTGCCACTATCACATGGAACCACTATCACAGATTCCTTATTCAAGATTCCTTATTCAAGATAGCTTTTGCCATATTACATATCATTTCCTATAATTGCTATATTACATATCATTTCCTATATCAGGGGATACAGACACAGTACAATATTTAAGACATTTGTCTGTCCCTTTTTTGTCTTTTTTTTTTTAAACTAACTTTAAAATCAAATTTACGGGGCGTTATGTTCTTTAAAAATGTTTATTTGGTTAAACTGGTTAAATTCAAATTTGTGATAGGCTTTAATAGAAATAGAGGGGAAATAGAAAGGGAAATGCTTACCATTTAAAGCAACTAAAGTACGATCGGTACCTTAAAGAGTTACTACTGTATGCTGGCTTATGCATGAAGTAGATTCTGAATTCTATGTTAACAGGGGGAGCATAGGAACTGAAGAGAATGGGGATTTGGTGTATTATTCTTTCAATGATGGCAAATAGGAACTGTGGATCTTATGTACATATTTCTTATTCGGGGCTATTGCTGTGCTCTCATTGTTTTTTCTTTCCCTGTATAAATAATGAATGTCTCTATATAGTGAAAGTAATGGAATTTTGCGCCTCTTTAGTTGGCTTAATTTTGTAACTAAAATAATTTCTTATAATTACATAGGTTCTACAGACAAGAGTATGCATGCACCCATTGAGCTTGTCTGCCATGCTCAACGGAAAACACCAGTGAATCTACACCCAAAATAAATGCTTATCTAGTTGGGAATTACACATGTCTATGTTGACACAATCTATTGCCTTTACCAAGCAGTTCCAGCCACTCATGACTCTCTCACTGACCCACCATCCTCTTCTTTCTGTTTTATAATGATTGCCCCTAAGTTGTTTATTGTGTCCTTGTGTCACTCACTTCTTCCCTTTTACTGAGGTCTAAATGCAGACTTTGCAGTGCGTCTGTACTGAATATAGCCCTACACCGTTATCAGGTCTCCTACTTATCCATGTCATTTCTAAGCTGTAAAGCCCAAGCTCCTTCAATTTATTCTCATATGACAATCCCTCAAGCCCCTTAATTATTCTAGTTATCCTTCTCTGCATTCCTTCCATTCTAACAATGTCACATTTACTTTGCAGTGACCAAAACTAGACACAATGCTCAGCGTGTGACCTCGTCAAAGCTCTATATATGGGGATAATCACCTCCCTATCTCTCCTGGTGATGTTCTTCTCAATGCAAGATATTATTGTATTGCATTTAGAGAAAGCCTCATTGTTCTGTCCAGAATTTTGGAAGTTATTCATAACTCTTACCCCGAGGTCCCATCCACTGATCGATTTCCTTAGTTCAGTTCCGCCTATGTTGTATTTAAAGGTTCTGTTATTTTTCCCAAAATGCATAATCACATTTTTTTCTTGATTGAATCTCATCTTATTCTTTAATGCCCATGAGTAGAAGCCATCCAGTTCAGCTTGCAGTTTTGCCGCCTCCTCCCTGTTGTTAATTCTATACCCTGTTTTCACATCATCCGCGAGCTTACACATACAGCCTCCCTCACTCAACTGAAGACCAGAGGCAAATACATTAAAAAGTGCTGGTCCCAAAACAGACCCCTGCAGCACCCTGCTGGTCACCCTAACCTCCTCTGAATCAAAGCCACTGAGTATAACAATTTTCTTACAATCGCTTAGCCATGATTTTATCCACTTTATTATCTGTGTATTTATTTTGGATTTGAGCACTATCTTAATGAGTTTCACATGGGGGACCATGTCAAATGCGTTCCAGAAATCCAGATAAATCACATCCACAGCACTCCCAGCCCCCATTGTCAGGATGACATTTTCAAAAAAGTCCACTAAATTGGTAAGGCTGGACCTACCTCCAGTGAATCTGTGCTGTGATTTATCCTCGGGTTATTGCTATTGCTGTGTCTATCATGTCCCTTATATACCTTCCTAATAACTTACCCAACACTGGAGTCAGACTTATTGGTCTGTAGTTTGTTACCTCTGCCTTGCTCCCCTTTTTGTATATTGGCAACAATACGGCTGCTCTCCAGGCATCTGGCGCCTCTCCTTTTTCAAGGGACATACTGAATATTCTCGTCACCAGTTTCGACAGTGCTAATGCCAGCTCCTTCAATGTTCTCAGATGGAAATCATCTGGTCCCTGAGATTTGTTAATATCCAGTTTTTCTAACATCTTATGAACCTCACATTCACTAACCCTTGGTGGTGTATCTAGTCCAAGTATGACTATATAATTAAATCCCAATTTTTAAAAAACGGATCCAAAAATGCTACTGAGACTGTTTGCCATATCCCTTTCATGATCTATTTTGCTACCATCCACTATCAATTGTCCAGCTCTTTTATCTCCCACTCTTTTTGTTGGTTCGCTGGGAAGTCATTCCATCTTAGTCCTCCTCGATCTCTCTGCAGCATTTGACTCTGTGGATGATGAGGTGTTGCTTGAGCACCTGCGGCTACTCTGTGGACTGTCTGGTATGGTCCTCAGATGGTTTCAATCTTTCCTCACAGGCAGGGTACATAGAGTGGAATCGGGGGGGTTTTTCCTCAGCCCCTGCTGTGCGGGGTGCTGCAGGGTTCAGTGCCTTCACCCATGTTGTTTGTGGTGTATATGTTGCCATTGGGAGACATTATTAGGTGGTACAGGTTGAGTTTTCATTGCTATGCAGATGATACTCAACTGTACATGACCTTTGCACCCGAGCATAATGACACTGTCTCAGCTTTTAATAACTGCTTTTCTGTGATTCAGGACTGGATGAGTGTCAACTGGCTCAGGTTGGATCTGGATAAGACTGAGGTGTTGGTTGTGGACCCAGGTCGTCAGCTTGAGGGTCAGGCGGCTGGGCAACACTCTGGGCTTTGGCTGAGGGGTAACCAGCTACTAACCTCTGACTGGGTGCGGAATCTGGGCGTTGTCCTTAATGACGAATTGACACTGAAATCTCAGGTGTCTGTCATCGTCAAGACCTCATTTTACCATCTGAGGAACATCGCTCAGATAAAGCACCTGGTCCCGCCTGATGATCTTCCGACATTGGTCTACACCTTTGTGACCTCCCGCCTTGATTACTGCAATGCCCTATACCTAGGGCTACCGAGGGTGGACCTTCGCCGTTTGCAGCTGGTGCAGAATGCAGCTGCCAGGTTGTTGACTGGTTTATCGAGATCTTGCCATGTCACATCTGTGCTCTGCGGCCTGCACTGCCTGCCAGTACGGTGGAGGATTACCTTCAAGGTCGGATTATTGACCTATAAAGCCCTACATGGACAGGGACCTCATTATCTGCAAGACCTCCTTTGTCCCTACCGACCCTTTGCCCTTTGCTCCACCAACGAGGGATTGCTAGAAATTCCTAGGATCTGTTTGACTACTTCTGGTGCCAGATCGTTTGCTTTTGCAGCCCCGACCCTGTGGAATTCTCTACCTCATCGGATCAGAGAAAGCCCATCCACAGAGGCCTTTAAATCTGCCCTAAAATCTTATTTATTTGACTTTGCATTTTCTGACACCCGAATACCTGCTGTCTGTATTACCTGTTTTTATGAATTTTATTTATTTGTTTTTATTGCTCTTATTGATTTTTTTATGGATGATGTACAACACTATGGTCTAGCTGGAATAACGTTTTATAAATAAACTTTGCTTTCCTTTGCTTTTTCCCCCTTCAGTAACTTCAGGTTTTCTAGGTCTTTACATCGTTTTTAGTTCTATTCGATATTTTAGCACACAGTATGGAATGTGATTTTATGACTTCAATGTAGTTAATTGAAAACCTTATTAAAAAACATGTTTTTTCTATTATGTTTTTATCCGGTGTTTTTTCCCTGTTTTTCATCTGCCCCCTTCCCTGGGCAGGCACGCGCATGCCGCGTTCCGAGGCACCCTCCTGACTTGCCACGCCCTCCTGCCTGCGCTGCCACTAGACCTCCACCCGTAGAAGCGGAACTGAGGGGAGGGAGGCCATCACCCCAGAAGAAGAGATCTGCCGTCAGGCTGTTCAACTCCTGCTCTTACCCTCCCCATGCCGCTACTCCCCCGGACGACCCATGGTCGCTTATTGGCCGCCAGCGTGGCACAAGGTGTGGCATCCAGCGCCTCAACCCTCCGTGACACCGGGCCGGCTAAATGAAACATTTTTAAAAACATATTATCCATACCATGATCTCAAATCCCACCTTTTACAGGTCCCTGAGGTTTAGAGTTTGTATTTATTTATTCTTTGTTGACCAGGTAGGTGCACTGGTGCCAAGCATCTTTTTCAGGCACAATCTAGGTACTACAAGTACCTTACATAATACGGCAACATGATACATTGGGATGGAAAAAAATGCAATGTATGGTACAGTGGCATGCTACAATGGAAAAAGGAATACAGCGCATGGCACAGTAAAAAATATGTGCTTAATCAAGCATACATAGTGTTGGAGAGGTACACATGGTACGGAATACCTGGCAAACAGTTAAGGTCTCAGAACAGGAGAAGGGGAAATGGCAGACACTTTGTGCAGCAAAGTTGGGCAATGGAAACTAGACTAGAAGTAGTTTAGTACAGAAAACAAGGGCTAAGTGAAGCAAGAGCACACAGTACGTTTTTGCAGGTGGTGGCTATCACTGCTAACAGAGATTGGAACATAACCATTGCTCACCTTCACAGTTACTGGCAGGCAAACTACAGTCCTTGATTGCGTTTCCCGGAACAATGGCACTGGCAAATTTGGTACAATTTCTGCTGGTGTCATTTCCGAGCTGAGGCAGTGCAGAACTCACATCTATGGAAAAAGATCCAGGTAAAGTTTGCAGGTCTCTTCCTCTATGTTATTTATTTGAATTTATAGATAACATCCACTAAACTGAAAAGGTGTTTCTTCCCCCAAAGTGGAAGTGGACTTTTTTTTTAGGTCTACAATTCTTACACTATTAAAATATTAGAGGTACTCCCCATCAGCACAATGGTAGGTGTACCACTCACGTTGCTAGTGACCCATGTTTGGGAATGAGTCTATGATTATGTGGGCTGAAAAAGGGGGGTTATGTGCCTCACAGGATGTGCTCATCCTCGGGTGGGGGGTGGCAGGCTCTGCTGCTATACACCACCTGGGTGACCACCGGTGGCAGTGCAGCTAACGATGCATGGTGGGGAAAGAGTACACAGACAAAACTCTGCAATGCAGTCTCACACTGTGTACATGCGCACTATGGAGTCCTCATCATCTGTATCCTGGGGACTGAGAAAAAAAAAAAGATAGAAAATGGCAGTATGTGGCTGGCACTCTCAGCCCTGTCACACTCAACTGCCACTGTCTACAGAAGAGAGACCTGTGGGGGAGGGGACCTGCCTCCACCCTCCCTACAAAATCCACAATGATGGGTGTTGCTCTCTGTTAACCCCCGCCCCCCGAGACAAAATAAGCAACAGATATAGGACTAGATGGGGCTGGGAGGTAGCCAGTGCAGAGATGTGCATCTCCGACAAGGGAAGGAAGAAAACAATAATAATAAAAAAATGCATAAGTGGTACTTAAAGCACTAGTCCATATTAACAAAAGTTTTATATATTCATTATGCTTTCCTTTTCAACCACTGATGTTGATCCCAATACATAATTAGTTTTCATTTTAAAATCCATTTTGTATGGCACCACCTTTCATTTTACATTCTCCACATTAGACCGTATGTTTTCTGGCCTGGATCTAATGTCCCCAGTGTTTCCTAAGGTAAGGGAGAAGTTTTTGTTGTGTACTAGTTCATCTAACTCACACGAAGAGCGATGTTAAACGCGCCACCAGGCCGACTAAATGAAACATTTTTAAAAACATATTATCAATACCATGATCTCAAAGCTATTTGACTAAATATAGCATCTTTGGGCACCTTGGCAATTTGCTGCACCTTGCACTTGCCCAGGTGCCCAAAGATGCTATATTCGGTCAAATAGCGCACTGGCACTATTTAACTAAATCTAACACAATGTTGGCCCAGCGCTAAGCTACTTAGCGCGGCCCCGACAGGTCTCTCAAAGTATGCCACCAAAATGGATAGCACCGGAGTGCTATCTGCAATATTCAAAGGGACCCATTCAAATGAGTCCACTGGACATGCAAGGTGGTAAGGGGCCATTTGCATGCCCATTGTGGGTTCATTTGCATAGGTAGCATGGCAGGTTAGCACTGCGCCCCCTTCCCTTGATTGCCCGGTTCTAGATGTGTATGTATCTCTGGTGGTAGTGGTGCCCTCCCTCCCATAGTGTTTAAACACAGCTAAGGATGATGATGATGAAAACTTTGGGCAGTCATATTTAAAAGAGTTATGTTTTATTTCAAATCTTAAAAAATGCTAAAACAGACTAAATGGGGAAATCAAGCATCTTACAAGAAAGCAGAAAACAGGCAATCTGAAATAGAATAGGTACAACATTTTAATTATAACATGAACTGCTGCTTTAAATAGCTGTACATGAAAGCACAAGCTCCTGAGCTCTCCAAACTACACTGTTCTTTTGGAAGCAGCATGCAGCATGATGTCATGGTATTTTATTTATTTATTTAAAAATTGGTAACCAAGAAAGACACTCTGAGCCAAGGCTCATTTCCAGGTGTGATCCAGGGGAAGGGAATACAGAAGGAGTAAAGTTACAAAACATAAAAAATGCGGTTACATAGGCAACATTACAGTAATAGTAGCCATGTGAAGAGCAATAAATAACAGCAAGGGTTAATGCAATGATAAGTGGAACAATCATGAGAGAAAACAACAAAGTGCATAGTGTCTATTGGGGTAGGAGACAGTGCTACGTGGGGTCAAAAAACAGACCTCGGGAGAGGCACAGCATACCACTTAACTGGCTAAGTCTATAACCCCCAAACTCAGCTATACCAGCAGATGTCTGCAAACAATGTACATTAATAGTAAATGGGTTAAGAAAATGCTGTACTGTGAATGATGGAATTTAACTGCACGACCAAAACCAAATGGACACTCGCTCACAGTACGAACGGATGCTGAGCCTGAAACCATGAATCTAATAAGAACACAAAAGGCAGCACTCAAAAAGTTAAAATAAAAAGTCACCAAGATTAGTACTTCTGACTTTTATAGACACCCAAGGGATCCTTCCCTTTACTACCCTGCAATCCACTTTTCATCTTCCCACAACAGACTACTATTGCTACCTGCTGCTGAGATCATATCTGGGCAAGAGAAGTGCAGAGTATTGTCACTTACCAGACAAACTCCCTAAACTCCTAAAAATTCTCGTGTCTTACCTGCAAGGTAACACATGGGGTCATATGACAGACCAGACATATAAGGCAATACAGGAAGCTTCCACTGAAACTACAGCCTCAATCTTATAGAAGTGGAATGTAGAACATCACACTACCCACACCCAAAAGACATGGAATAAATTTGCTATCCATGTTTATAGACTGACCTCCGCACACATACTGGAGGGAGTATTCATAGAAATGCTGCTACCAATTCTTTAAAACGCCAGAAATTGAGGCAAAATACACTGGCGGGGTCATAGCCACTTGCTGGAGAGGATGCGGTCAGACCACAGCAAATACAACACATTTTCTGGGCGTGTCCACATCTTCAACCATTCTGGCAAGTTATAACGCAAGAACTGCAAGCTATCCTTGACTACCCAAGAGAAATAACTTTTCTGCTTCTCCTGCTAGCGATACCACCGGAAGGCAGTATGTTGAGCCGCCCGAGTTTAAGATTAATACTAATTGCTAATAGCTATGTCTGCAAAGAAAGCAATAACTAGACTCTGGCATACTGCCATAATTACTGCCTTGGAAGGATGGGTATCCATAATTGATAGAGAAATTTACAATATGGAACATAAGGCGTATGTGTACATGGATAAGATCCCTCAGTTTGAGATTCAGTGGCGAATCTGGATGCACTATCAGTTGACACACTGCTCGGATTTTGTGCCTTAGGACTGAGCTTACCCTTACCCTTCCATATAAACCAGATGTTCCATCCCTTCCTGTTAGTTATCTCTTCTCTCTGATTTGATGTCCCTCAGTTTCCCGCTATCATATGTAATTTCTGAATAACAAAAATAGGGGGTCTTCCATTAAATAATAGCAGTTCTGGTATAAAAGAAATTAATTACTGTATTTTGTGCCCATAAATGTAATATATCTAGCTGTCTTATGGAAATGTACACTATTATACTCTATAAGAGGGTTCATGATGGGGCTAATGGACTATGCTCTACAATGTTTCCCAGACGTTACTAAGTTAAGTTCTTAATTGCATCAAGAGGTCATGTCCAGAATGCTCTGAGGACACCATCACTGTTTGAGTTTACATAAAAAAAACATTATGGCTATTTGAGTAGGTACCTCCTATGGTCACTATGGCCGCTGTTATAAGGCCCAGTAGGAGTAGGAATGTCCTGGCCAAGACATACCAGCTGTCATGTATTAACTGTGCTTGTCCCTGTCTAGAAACAGGAAGGCTGAGTCCTGAGTAATGTCCAAGATTGCTCTTATATATTGTGGTCATTGACAAGGAGTCAACACCAATTTTGGTATACTGACAGTAACCCCCAGAGCATTCAAACAGCTGTCTGGTTCGAGCTAACATGTGCAGGAGCTGGTCCCTGGAATGGGCTTTCAATAGCCAATCTTCCAGGTAGGGGAAAACATACAGGCCTTTCCTGCGAAGGGCTGCTGCCACTACTGTCAAGCATTTGTTAAAGACCCATTGCGCGGAAGACAAGCCAAAGGGCAACACTCTCAGTTGGTAACGTTCCCCTTGGAACAGGAACCTCGAGTATCTTCTGTGAGGCTTCTGGATTTTGATATGAAGGTAAGCATCCTTCATATCAAGGGAACAGATCCTATCCCCTGCCTGCAGCAGTGGGAGTAGGCCTCGAAGGGTGACCATTCTGAACTTTTTGAACTCTATGAAGTTCAACTCTCTGAGATCCAGGATAGGCCACAGGTCTCCTGTCCACTTTGTGACCAGGAGGTACTGGAAGTAAAACCCTGTGTGCTTTTGTTGGAAGGGCACTGGCTGTATGGCCTTCTTTTGAAGTAAAGTTTGGATTTCTTCCAGAAGCAGAGGTAGGTGATCTCAAGGGTAGTGGGTTACGCACTGACCGTTGATCTGGATGTGTGTGTGTGCAAAAGTTCCAGAGCATGGCCTTGTTCTATGACTTCTAGAACTCAAGCATCTATTGTCACCTCCTTCCACAACCACCCCTGGAGGTAAAAGTGGTTGGGAGGTGTATAAGGAGTCAGACTGAATGGCTCCCCCTGCACCACACCTCTACGGGCTTTTGAATAGGCACCTGGGGTGGTACTGGGGGCTGGCAACACTCCTGCTCCCTTGCCCGTGCCCTACTGTCTGATCGCTGGCAGTGTCTGGCACCAGCCCGATGAAATGGAACCCTTTCCCCACCCCTTGGCTGAGTACGATAGGAGGGAATGCATCAATTTCAGGATTCTGCCTGAGGGGTGGAGAGAATGTCTTGGACGTCAGAACCAAACAGCTTATGTCCTCTGAAAGGGGCAATGAGAATAGACTGCTGCACATCATTCGCAAACCCTGCCACCCTGAATCACGAATATTTCCTGAGACAGATGCCAGAGGCAGCACCCATGGCAGAGGCATCTGAGACATCATAAGCCATGCAAAGCAAATGCTTGTCCACATCGGCCCCAGCAGTAAGCGCTTTAAGAAGATCTTGTTTGGGGGGCATGGCCAAGCGCAGGAGCTGAATGGTGGCTTGAACGAGGAGCACCGTCCACATTGCTTGCTATTTTCTCCCTATACTTAACTAGACTGCTAAAACTTAATTTGATCCACTATCCTTTCTCAATGCAGGCACCAGCTAAATCTGTGAAAAAGCAGTCCAAAATCTCCTTTAAATCGCCAGGAGTGAATCGAGAAGTTAAGGGCCTACCTCAAAGGAAAGCACGAGACGAGCCCAGGCTGGGGCCTACAACAGAACAAACCTCTCCTGCTCCAGAAACCTCCAAGATGCAGGACGAATCCACTCTGGGTCTGATTGATGCAGTTGCTGAGGGGTATCAAAATTTAGAGCACCTTTTGAAAGATCTTAAATTCGATCTAGGTACCCGCATGGAAGTGGGGTTTGAAAATGTAGCAGCACAAATTCAACATACATAGCAGACAGTCAGTACTTTGGCAGAAACAGTTGATGCACACAAGTCCCGTATAGGACAACTGGAAAATCGAGTGGGGAACCAGGAAGATCTAACTTCTAGACATTCAACAGATCTCACAAAAGCCCTAAAAGAAAATGAGCTCCTTAGCAATTATTGGACGACCATGAGACCCAGGAGCGCCGCTTCAACATAAGAATCATTGGGCTGCCGGAGGGGTTTGAGGGCAGGGACTGTGCTGGATTTCTGCAATCTTGGTTTAAGGACACACTGCAAATGCCACAGGATGCTACCCTGGAGATTCAGTGAGCTCATTGCTCACCAGGTCCCAGACCTTTACCTGACCAGAAGTCTCGCAACATTATAGTCAAATTTTTGAGGTATTAAGATAGGCTTCTGGTTCTCGATGCAGCTTGAAAAAAAGGGGTAATTATGGCACAGCCGAACCGGGTTAGCCTGTTCCCCGACTATTCAAGAGTGTTACAACTACAGAGGCAGGCCTATGCCGAAGTTAAGCAACTGTTGTATTCCATCTCATGCCCCTTCACTTTGGCCTATCCAGCTAGGCTCATTGTGCGGTCCATGGGAGGCTCACAAAAGGCTTTTTACTAGCCCAGACATGGCACTGGAATATGCTTACGAATTGGAACACCATAAGAGAGGTTAATTGGTCTAATCCATATAAACTGGATTAATATCAGGTACTGAAATGCTGGTGGTGGATGACTGGGGAGTGGGGGGGGCACCTAGGCCTTATTCCGGTCTATAACACCTTTGGAGCCTATTAGGGCACGACCGGCAGGCACCCCCACCCCTCCCTTTTCCTCTTCCCCCTACTGGTATTCCTGGTGGGACAGTGCAAGCTCTCTTGCATCGTGGTCATTTTGACCATGTCGATATTTGAGAAGAGCCACGAGGACCCAGGACTGGGCCTTTATTTACTCATTTCAGGACTGTTTGCTTGCACGTGGAAGAAGGCAGACATTTTCTTTTCTCTCAGATTTAGAGACGTTTCACCCTGAACTTTCCATGTTAATGGTTGGATTATTGCTGGGCACATGGAATTTTATTTGGGTGACTAGCATTATGTTTGCCCTTTGGGCTCTCCTTTGAGAGGGCTCACATGAAACTGGGGGCGGGGGGGAGCAGAAACAATCCGTTTTGGGACCTGTATTTTTTCTTTTCATTTAGTTGGTGGACAGAACTAACTGAAAGTACTCTTTTGTATTCTTTTACACTTTTGTGGGGGGGAACGCTGGATTCAGAGCTCACTGCAAGTTTTCTGTTTAGTTAGAGCAATGGTGATAAAGCTGAAAATTCCATTTAGGTGGGGTGGTCATTTCCCCATATTTCAAAAGGGGACAGCTATCCCTGCAGAGCTCTGAGGGCAGCACCCAAATCCCAATAACTGGGAGGAGTGTATCCCAGGCCCTTACCTCCACCCTCCTCGACCTTTTTACTAGGTAAACTAGGGGAATATGTTTTTTTTTCCCAGATTTAAACTTTATTAATGTGCTTATAACAGCAGGCGATGGGGCACTCACTCCACGAAGAGGAGTGGATGGGAACAGCTGAAATTTGCTACAGTTTTTGGGGGGGTCTATTGTTGCTGCATTGATTATGTTTTTAGTGTATGTGTTAGTAGGAGACCAATATGACCAAAGGGGGTTGGGGGTAGAACACACTGTATTCAAGAAGTTTATTACTGTTTACGCCTAATGTATCACAATGTGGGAATGGGGAGTGGGAAGGGGGTTGTTGAAGTTTTCTCTTGGTTGTTGGGGTTACTGTTAAATAAGCAGAGCTACTTTTGTGTTTCACATAGAATCACAGTCGACATTTTGGGGTTACATTAAGTTACTATGTGATTATGGCTAATATCACTTTTATTCATGGAACGTCAATGGTTTGCGAACAGTGGTTAAAAGAAAGAGGGTATGGGCATACATTAAGAAACTTAGGGGGGATATAATCTTCCTGCAGGAGATTCATTCCACTAAGAAGGAGGCTGGTCGCCTGGCAGATTCCTGGGGTGGTACTTTTTTGGCAGCCCCCTTCACCTCTAAGGCTCGTGGGGCAGCCATATGGATTCGACCTGGCCTGCCTCACCGGGTGTTATCTTGGGTGGCTGATCCCCAAGGCAAATATGTAACAGCAGTGGTCGATTTGGGCAGATGGAAACTTATCCTAGTCTCAGTCTATGGTCCTAACTATGATTCACCCGATTTCTTTACCCACTTGGCGACCACCCTTGCTCCCTACCTGGACTGTTTGTTTACGGGAGGGGATATGAATACATACTAGGATTTCAAGTTGGATCACTCTGGCACCTGCCGGGGGGCCCCAGCTCGTGGTGCTCTTGCTCTGCGTAGGTTAGTGGAGGGTAGATCCCTTATTGAGGCCTGGCGTTTTTGTCATCCTGCTAACAGGGAATATTCTTTTTTTTTCCCACTCACATAATGTCTATACCAGACTAGATTATATTTTATATACCATCAAACCTGGTAGGGGAGATAACAGCAGCAGAATATGGCCAACTGGTGATCTCTGATCCTACGTCCCTTAGCGTGGAGGTATCCGGGGACCCTCAGAGTGCAAGCCACTGGTGCCTTGATCCTGCCCTGCTTTTGGAAAATCAGTTTATTCAACAGCTGAATGATCACCTTAGGGAATTTGTTCCTCTGAATTCCCCGGAGGACATGAGTCGTGGGATAGTGTGGGACACCTTGAAAGCCTTCATTAGAGGTGAAGCTATTTCATACTCGTCCTTCCGAAAGAGAAATGATATTGCCAAACAGCACCAATTAGAAACAGCTATAAATACAATGGAGAAGACTAATATGGCCCAACAGACCACACAATCAATTGCAAAACTTAAGTCATTGAAAGGTATCCTAAACCAGCTATCCATTAGGAAACTAGAGATGGATTTGTTGTTAACAAAGTCTAACACCTATTTCGATGGGGACAAATCAGGAAAGCTGTTGGCTGGAATGGTGAAGGCTAAGCGGGCAGAAAGAACGATATTAGGTATAGAAGACACCAATGGAGAGGTCACTTATGACCAGGGTTGGATTAATTATGCCTTTCGGGCCTACTACACTATCCTGTACATCTCCGAATTCCCATCTGGAGCAGACCCGGGGACTTTCTTGGGGAAGACTGTTTTACCCACTCTTGGGATTGTGATAGGGAAACCTTGGGGAACCCGGTGACATTAGAGGAGTTACGTAAGATGGTGTGGGGGACTAAAAAGGGGAAAGCCCTGGGCCACGATGGACTTCCATCAGAGTTGTATAAACTGATTTGGGACATGGTGGGCCCTCTGATGCTACAGATGGTGTCTGATGCTTTGGAACAGGGGACCCTGCAGCCGTCTCAATACCTGGTAACTATCACTGTTTTACCTAAACCTGGTAAAGACCCTTTTAAATGTTCTTCATACCGACCTATTTCCCTTTCAAACGCAGATTATAAAATGATTGCCAAGTTATTGGCATCCAGGATTGAGGGGTTGCTGCCCCGACTTATACACCCAGACATGGGAGGGTTTGTGAAAGCTAGGCAGGCAAAACACAATATAAGGAGGACCCTGAATATTATGCATTCTTGGCCCTGGGGTGGGGGTGGGGGCTACTGTCCCTCGATGCTGAAAAGACGTTTGACCGTGTAGAATGGCCCTTTATGCTTGAAGTCCTGGCAAAATTCGGTGTTGGTCCCCAGATGTTGAGATGGGTTAGTACATTATACCGGCGCTCCCAAAGCCCAAATACTTACAAACAATATCGTATCAGCCCCCTTTTACCTGACAAGGGGAACTAGGCAGGGTTGTCCAGTCTCCACTTTTGTATGTCCTTATCATTGAAGCTTTGACACAAGCTATTAGAGCTGCTCTGGGTATCCATGGCCTGGATATTGGGTGGGGTGGAACATAAAATCTCCCTTTTTGCCGATGATGTCGTACTTTTCCTACAATCCCCAGAAACATCTCTTCCCTGTCTATCTGAGCTTTTTACCATATACGGACCACTTCCGGGGCATAAAATCAACTGGGGGAAAAGTGAATGGATGTCACTGGCGGGTTCCAGGGATCCTATCATGGTGGCCAACACTAGCATTCCCAGTACGGATCAGATTAAATATTTAGGAATCATAATCCCCTCCGCTATATCCAAATTGGTGAAACTGAACATGAAAGGTATTATTAAAAAAGTTAAAGAAGACTGTATAGTCTGGAGAGCCCTTCCCCTGACCATAAGAAGAGTTAATTTAATTAGAATGTCGGTGGTGCCACAATTCTTATACTTCCTCCAGACAGTCAATCAATCAATCAATTAAAGTCTTTATTTAACCAGGCGATCACAGTGAGCAAGCTCATTTTCGGGGTGGACCTGGGTAGTCCTCCCTTTGGGTTCCTCACAAATTTATAAAATCACTAGAAGGTGCCATTACACACCTCCTTTGGCAGGGTGGGAGACCAAGAATTAAGAAAGAGATTTTGTGGCACTCTGTTGGGAAAGGGGGTCTGGGCCTCCCTAATGTTCAATACTACTACATGGCTGCTCAGCTGGCCTTTGTGCAGGACCTGTTTAAGGAGAGGGTTGGTAGACCTGCATGGGTGAGTTTAGAAACATATCCTTTTACCCCTTTATACTATGAAGTCCTGGTGGGAGGTCGGGGTTTGTCCCAACCCGTTAAACTAGACAACCCATGCACCAGAACTATGTGGAGGGTGTGGCAGAAAGTTCATCAAGGGCTGGGGTGTGGGACACAGTCAGTTTCTAGAGACACCCCCTTTTTGACAGTGCTGCTGAATAGTGAAAAAGTGGTGCGGGGAAAAGAAAATGTAAAAAAAATTGGCATAAGGGGATTAAAATCCCTAGGCCAACTGTGGCTTGGAGACAAGGTTTTACCCTTTTCCTCCCTTATTAGAAAATACAACATTCATGCCTCACATTATTTCGTCTACTTGCGCCTGCAGGCAATTATAACCAGAATGAGAATTTGGGTGCCGGAGCATCAATTAGGAGGTAGGTCACCATTGGAGGAGGTATTTACAGGACAAGCAATGGACAAGGCATTTAGACCTCTTCAAAAATGTTACAGACTGATGCTTGGGGCACTCCCTGACTCTTTAATAAAAATAAAAGCCCAGTGGGAATCAGATTTAAGTCCAGAAGGCTTGACAGAGGGAGACTGGTTGACAATCCTTAAAAATATAGGGAAATGCTCAATCAGCAATAGACTACGAGCTGTTCAATATAATGTTCTCTTCAGAGCTTTCTTTACACCATGTCTGGCCACCAGGATTGACCTATCTGTGTCGCCTTTGTGCCCTAAATGTAAAATTTATGAAGGTACTCTTTATCATCTGCTTTGGGAATGTCCAAAAGTGCAATTATTTGGGGCAGGCGTCCACCAACTTATAGCCCCAACCCTGCAATGCCCCGTAGTATCAGACCCAGTTGAAATTCTGTTGGGCCTGCTCCTAGGAGACCTAGAAGAACAGGGAAGAACTCAAGCATTCTCTGCTGACCTATGGAGACTAGGAAATGTAGTGGCACTTAGACTACTAGCCCAGTACTGGAAATCATCAGAAATGCCATCTGTTGCCAAATGGGTGAGTTCCTTTATGAACTGTATGAAGCTGGAAAGAACACAATATTTTGTCAGAGGTCAAATAGCACAATATTGCCAGATGTGGTCTCCAGTGGAGGATGCAATAGTGCAACCTTGGTTCCCTTTATTTTAAAACCATTAACTGCCTCCTGGGCCTGCTGACAACTGTGGGGGGTTCTACTCTAAAAGAGTCTTCCTGAGAGGATTAACCTTTATTAAGTAATATTACCACTGACATGTACCTCTACAGCTGAACTGTGCATAAGTAAAGATATGCCAAAGTGATGTTATTTTGTATTACCTGATATGTCAGACTTGTAACCACCTCTCCGCTGTTTTAAATAAAGTATACAAAAAAAAAAGGAGTTCCTCTTATTTGTGGGTGCCCTCTGGTAAGGCTTGTGCAGTTGCCTTGGCCTTTCTCCAGAGGGTGTTCTGGTACTTGATCATGTGAGCCTGGTAGTTAGCAATATGAAGGCCCAATGAAGTGGAGGCAAAGGTCCTTTTGCCTAAAACATCCAACCTCTTGGACTCTTTATCAGGAGGGAGTGAACTCAGGTGCTTAGGTGCCCTTGATCTATCATGGGCAGCATTAATGACCACTGAGTCCACCTCAGACTGGGTGGAAAAAATGGCTTCCTAGATGGGGACGTGTACATTTCATCTCCTTCCTTTTTATGGCTGGAATAAGATTTTGGCCTATACCATGCAGCAAAGGTGGCATCCTCTAAAGCAGGGAGGATAAGTGGCACCACAATAGGGGGAGAATCAGGCATCTCCAGGGAATCTATTAACTTTTTCTTGGCAGTGTCCTGCTCTTCCAGGTCAAAGCCCACTGCAGCCTGTAACTGCTGCATCATGTTGAGGAAGGTAGGGTCCTCCGGTGGGGATCTTGGGGTGTGGACCACCAAGTCCTCACTGCAGGTGGACACTGTAGAGCTGGTGCCCCTTATCATAGTGGCTTTCAGTGTACTCCTCAGCCTCTTCCTCCTCATCCCGAATTATTAAGTCAGGATTATACTCATAACAGGTAAGAGAGAATGTGCCGGCACCTTAGGAGGTGGCTGAGGCAAGGGTACACCTTGCAATATTGATGGGGGATTAGACATAGGCCCCACTTGACAGATTTCCTGGGATGGCGGAGTAGGTAACAGGTGTCTACGGCCTGAACGTCTGTGCCCGTGTGGTCGACGGGTGCGACTGGAAGGGTCAATGAGAGAACCCGAGTCCCTGACGTCAAAGGTGATGTACCAGCTGTACTAGGCCTGGTATTGCCTGCCCCGATCATGGTGTTGTGTTGACAGTTAGGGGGGTGAATGGCATCGCTGAGGGAGAGGGTGACAGCGTAGAGGAGGTTGTACCTGCCATGTGGATGGATGACCTAGAATGCACCAGGGAGGTTTTCTCCTTCTTCTTGTCCCAGTGCTTATGTCTGTGACTCCCTGGCACCTTATTCATGGATTTAGAAGACCTGGACTGGGCAGACAGGGCAGGTGACACAGCCATGCTCTTCTGTTGGAGCTCCTTCTCTATTCTAGCCACTTTTCGCTCGAGGAGATGCTTCTAGAGGGCCCCTTTGCAGTGTCGCAGAACTAAAACCCCAGCAAATGCTGTAGGCTTTCACGTTGTAGTCCAGTCCCAGGCAGCAGACACAGACATCGTGGGAGTCACCAGTGTAGATCTCACCACAGGCACGATACCGCAACAATTTCTATGCTTCCTTTGATGGCATACAGGTAACTGAAAATCACTGTAAAAGTGATTTAACTTTTTTTTTTTTTTCGATAAAATAAATAAAATGGCTTCTTTTGCAGCGGTGTTTTCGTCAGCAGTCCAACAACTGTGGTTGACAGCGGGAAAAGTATTGAAGAGAGGAGGGGCCACCCATATTTATAGGGAACAGCCGACGTCTGAGGTCATCATGGGCAGCCCCTGGTGAACTGGCTTATAGTTCCATAGTTGTGGCCTGATGAAAGACATATCCTCGAAAAAGATCTTCTTTTACTACAAATCCCAGAATCCCCTACAGCTGACATTACAGCAGCAAGCAGCAGTGGGAGATTCAATAGCCTGCAGTGCATGGTAGAGCTTTTATAATATCAGATCAGATGTTTTCTGCAGGTGCTAAGTACAGTACCCTGTGACTGTACACAGCCCAGAGACAGTGGGACCAGCAACCAAAAGATCAGAGCTTCTATGAACTCTAACAACATGCACTGCAGGCTATTTAATCTCTTACTGCTGCCTGCTGCACTGATGTCAGCTGCTGGAGATTCTTGGATTTGTTGTAATAGAAGATGTCAGTTTAGAAATACACAAAATGTATCTGATACAATCTACTATACTACAGTAAACAGTAAGTAAACCAAAATGTTTTTCCACACAAAGTGCGCATTGGGATTAGCCTCACACTTGAGTGCGGGGCCCTTGGTAGTGACTTTTCCCCTTTAAGAAATGTAAGAGACATTTCTAGTTATGCCACCATGCACCCATCAATAGGGGCTGGCAGCCAAGTGTACAATAATGGATGCATACTGAAGACCAGAGTCAGATAAAGACCACAAGTAGCCGGCCCAGTGGCGCTGAGGGTTGAGGCGCTGCACACCACACCTTGTGTCACACCGGTGACCAGAGTTCGGGAACAAGCTCGGGTTGTTGGGGGTTGGCAGGGGAGGACTAGGATTGAGCATCTGTAGACAGTGCTCTCAGTCCTGGGGAGGGTTAGGGGAACCTCCGATGCACTGGTGACCCCTGGCAGAGGCTGGGGCTACTGAAGTGCACAGCAGCAGAAGCACGGGGATTGGAGCAGCGGCGGACGTCATGCAGGTGCGTGCGTACGCAGGGTGGGATGTCATTGCATGTCCGTGCTCTGGGGTGGAAAAAAACAAGAAAAATACCCCTACTGTTGGGTGAGGCGACGGCGAACATAGGCAGGATGACCGACCACACGCCTAATGTCGGCTGACTCTCCGGTTCTCCTTGGGGACTGGGGCCTCTCCATGGGGTCAGGAGAGCCCGGACCTCGAATACCCAATGTAGCTTCTGGAGAAGCTCGGTTCAGGCAGGCGGTTGAGTACAGCCACTGCAGATGGGACCCTGAGAGATGCCCCGAAGGTAGGGTGCATAAACAAACTCTACCAAAAAAAAAAAAAAGACCACAAGTAGGCCAGTATAGTATTGATAGGACAAGTAAATGGGTCCTCTGAATGGGATACACACCATGTGGAGAAATGCTTCCATTTTAGCGAGTAGGTGTGTTTTGCCAGCAAGACATCAGGCACCCAGGAAGAAACTTCCGAAACATGCAATAGCTATATCCTCAGGAACCATGGGGGCAAGTGCAAGGACTGTAGGTCTGAATGGACCAGGGACCCTGGTCCTATGATAGTAGACCTTGACACAGGGACAGATGAACAGGAGGCTCTTCTGACAGATGCTGTAGCAGGGAAAACCATATCTGATAAGGCCAGAAGGGGGCCATCAGTATTTGGGAAGCCTGTTCTGCCACAGTTTGAGTAGAACCCCCTGAATGAGAGAAATCAGAGGAAGCACATGATGGAACCTCCTTTTCCAAGACAGGGGCAACGCTTCTTGCTAAAAAGCTCTAGGCATGGAGCGAGCGAGTAGAAGTGTGATAGTTTGGAATAGTGTGGGGACGCAAAAACGTCCAACTCTGGACAACCTTGCAAAGAGGTTGTTTACCATAGAGGTTAGCAGTTCCCACTCATACCTGTGACTGGGACGGACTCATCTTGTTTGCTAAGGAGTTTTGACTCCTGGAAAAAACAGGGCTGTCAACTGAAGGCCGTGAGACAGTGCCCAGTACCATACTCTCATTAGATCCTTTCTTAGGGAGTAGGAGTGAGTGTCCCCTTGCTTGCTGATGTAGTGCATCATATTGATACTGTCTGTTCTTATCAATAGGGGACCTGGACTAAGGTGTTCTATGAAGGCTTGCAGACCAAGAAGAACAGTCCTCATCTCCAGAACATTGATGTGGATATCCAACTCCAGGTCATTCCATAACCCATGGGTCTGGAACTGGCCCAGGTAGACACTCCGTCCTGACCAAAGACATCCATTGTGAGGTTTTGCACTGGGGTCAGGGAGAATAACAGGACCCCTGCAACACGTGCAGGGGTTTCATCCACCACAGCAGTGACTCCTGAAGAGAAGCTGTGATGAGAACCATCTGTTCCAGCTCATCTGTCAACTGATCCCACTGCATCCTAAGTATCCATAAGGGGATTCGCACATGGAGACGGGTCAATGGGACTGTTACAATGGCAGTAGCCATAAGTCCAAGGAGATGGAGCATTGTCCAAGCAGACACATAATGGCTCCTGTGTAATAGACAGGCCTGGGCAACCAGGGCTTCAACCCTGCCTGTAGGCAGGAGTGCACTGCCCACCATCACGTCCAGTACTGCATTAATGTACTGGAGGCACTGGCAGGGAAGGAGGATGGATTTTGGTACACTGATTGTAATACCTAGGTCCTACAACAATTGCTGTGTTCTAGCTACTGTGGATTGAATTACTTCCCTGAATGCGCCCTGCAGTAGCCAGTCATCCAGATAAGGAAAGACAAAAAGTCCTTCCTTCCTTCCTTCTGGAGAGCTGCCATCACAACTGCAAAGCATTTGGTAAATATTCATGGTGCCATGGACAAGCCAAGGGGCAACACACAGAAATTATAATAGCTGTCCTCCAGCACAAAGCAGAGGTACTGCCTGTGGCATTTTCAGATTCTGATATGAAGGCAAGTGTCCTTCATGTCCACAGCACAAAGCCAATATCCTTTTTGTAGCAGGGGGATGAGAGCCTGAAGGGATACTATTTGAAACTTTTTGTATTCAATGAAGTTGTTCAAGTCTGAGGTCCAATACAAGACATGGGACTCCTGCTTATTTGGGAACCAGAAAGTACCTTGAATAGAACCCCCTGTCCCTTTCCTTGGGATGGATGGTTTGACTGCTTTCTTTAGAAGTAGTAACTGCACTGCCTCTCTCAGAAGGGACAAGTGGCTCAGAGGATAATGAGAAGGAGGTGGAAGTGCACAGGAGGACTTTACAACAACTCCAGAGCATGTCCTTTTCTACTATTTACAGGATCCAATTGTCCATTTTGGCAGGTGAAGAAAGACTTTTCCCCCAACTTGCACCCCTGAGGTAACAGTCAAGAGGACTGAAGTGGGAAGTCAGGAGGAGCCCATGGGAGACGGGGCTGCCTGAACTGCTACCTTTGGTCACCTTGGAATGGCCACCGGTGGCGGGGGAATGTATAACAGGATCATCTCCTCGACCATGGAATTGTTGACAGTAGCCAGGGTTGCCACAGCCTGTAGGCCTACAAAAGGACCCTCTACCAAACCCTCTTGTATTTTGCAGAGTCAAAGATCATACAGACCCCAAAGTCATTTTAGAAGATTGAAGGTCCTTGAGTGCGTTATCAGTATCTGGCCTAAATAACTTGGAACCCCTAAAAGAGGCATTCACTATGGGTTGTTGTACATCAGTAGCAAAGTTGGCCACCCAGAACCAGGAAGTGCTTTTTCAATCAGTACCAGTACTAGAAGCACAAACACGCTTTGCATATGTTTTAATTATTCCTGTAACATATACTGGCACATGGGGAGTCCTCTGTGGCTTAGCCCTTCAGTCGCATCATCAGAGGGCTGACTGCAGGGGACTCAGGGAAAATAATGGCTTGGGGAGGGGGTATCGCAGATCAGCCAGATAAAAATTAAGACTCCAGTATTATAAGTTATTGCTCTGTTTTTGGGAAGCTGACAGCTCCCTCTAATCATGTAAGCCTGATAATCTGTGATGCATAAACCCAAAAATGCAGACTCATTTTTTTTTTAAATTATACTTTACTGAATTTTTTAAGAGACGAAGACATGCAACAACACATTTAAAGGGAGGGAAGCTCCGTTAAGATTGCAAAGTGCAGCAACTGGTGCAGAAATGCCCGATTAGGGTTTCTGGCATGAAAAGAAAGTTTTCTTTTACCTGCTGCTTTCCTGTTTTAATCGAAAAGACCCGCTCCATGCTTAATGGTGGCAGAACCATGGACGACCATTTTGCGCATAACGGGCAGCTTCCGACCGCCAGGGTATGCTAATGAGGGCTACTAATGGCGGAGTTAGTAGCCCTCATTAACAGCGCCCTAGATGCCGAAGCATGCACCGATAGTCGCGAAACCAGTCGATCCGCCAGTACTGTCACCATTAAGCACAGAAGTCTTTCTGAAATAAAGCCGGAAAGCAGCAGGTAAAAACTTTCTTTCATGCCAAAACCCCTATCGGGAATTTCTGCACCAGTTGCTGCACTTTGCAGCCTTATCAGTTTCCCTTTAAAATTGACAGACATACACATCCCCCAGAGCACAGTCAGTTCCATACAAGAAACCAAAATGATACACTAGTAAATAGTAACGTAAATAAGCATGCATTTGGTAGTATCAGAGGCCCAACCTTCCACAGTGTATTGTGTAAATTAGATTTAAAAACAATACATTGGTTCTCACAACCACAAGAAGCCAATCTAAAATCATATGAACATACAAAGTTTCCCAGTACCTACTGTAACATATGTTTGCAGACTATCATTGAAGCTTGCTATAGATTCTCCGTCCTGAGGGCAAATAATAGTTCTGTGTGCCACTCTTGGAAGGATGGTATCCCCTGTCCTAGCCAATGTTGCAAAAGGACCTTTTTTGCACACGCTGCTATAAGAGCAATGTGCCACTTTTGGTTGCCCACCAGACAGCCTGAGTTATCACCAATCAAACAGATCGCTGGGGTAAATGATCTAGCCCAAGTAGGGGACCCATTTTTGATTTGATGCTTTGACGCAAGTTATTTTGAAACTACAGCCAACAACAGAAGACTGTCTCACTCACCAAGCTATTTTATTAATTTAAAAAAAACAACAAGCCAACATTTGACATATTTCAATGTTTCATGCCGGAAGTCACTTCAGGAAAAGCTTTGTACATATATTCACTTCTTTTCTAATAAAAACATCAAGAAATAAATTTAATATTCCATATGTCTGCACAGTAAATGTCTATATGTTATCTGGATTATGCTATTTAAGTTATCCTCTGCACTTGGTGGATCTGGCTCATAAACTTTTCCTGATGAAGTGACTTTCTGTTATGAAACACTGAAATATTTCAAAATATTTGTCTTGTTTTAAAAAAAATAATAAAAAAGCTTGGTGACTGAAACAGTCTCGTGTTGTTGCTGTAGTTTCAGAAATCTGAATTGAGACAATCTCCTCTTTGGTGATTACTCTTACTAACTTTTACAGGATCCAGAGTTCTTGAGGTTTTGCTTTTCATAACAACTTATTTTGCCCTTAACATCCACTCTTCTGGATTCCTTGTCAGGAGCGAGAGTAGTTATCACTCTAGGGGCTCTGTCTAGAGCGATCGTGAGCAGCCATGGTTACCACAGAATCAGTTTCTGGTTGTGCAGTGGAATAATGCTTGACAGACAGAGCAAGGTACTGTTTGTCAGCCTTTCTAGGAACTGCAGGCAAAGTGTTGGGCCTCTACCAGGTAAGGTAGCATACTCCAATGCAAGATATACAGGAGGCACCACCACAGGAGGTGCAGCTACAACTGCTAAGAACTCTATTACATTTTGTTTACTGGAGCCTTCATCTTCACCCTCAAACCTTATGACATCTTGGAGTTGCTTAAGCACAGCCTGAAATGAGGGCTCCTCAGGAGGAGATCTGGGGTTCTAAGCCACAGAATCCTCACTGCAAGAGGAAAGGATGGAGCTGGAAGGGGATCCTTCATAAGGGTACTCCCCCCCCATCCTCCAAATCCTCCTCCATTGTCAGGTGATCAAGAATGTATTTTACCTCATCGTCATCCTGAATGACAATGGGGAACAACTGACAGAGCTGATGACAAGGTGGCGGCTGTGATGGAGGAACTACGGAAGTACTTTAAAGTCCAGCCGATGACAGTACCAACAGGGGAGGCCCAGTCAACGGGACTACAAGCACGTACACTAGCAATAACAGGAATAGGTGAAGTAACATTTCAGAAAACGACACCAGCATTGCCTAGGAGTCGACGCCTGTTTGAGGGTTCCCAGCTGCTGTAGTTGTCCAGTCACCAGTACAGCACTAGACGACTGAGGCAACATACCATCTGCAGTAGGTACGGCACCATCCAAGCCAAACCCCAACCCGGGTGTCTCAGTGATGATAGGGGGCTGTAGTCAATGCCACAAGAGAGGACAATGATGAGAACTTATCCTCATTCAATGCAGATCTCGATTTCACCAAAGAAGCATGCTTTTCCCTATGCCTATCTGACAGCTGGCTGAGAAGGGCTTCGACAATGATGTTTCTTTTTCTTAGGTTTTCTTCATTGTCTTTGTCGATCTTGGAGGCAACAATGTTGCCAACTGCCAGGGTGTTCTGGTGGTGGTTGGGTGTGAGGAAGAAACTGACTTGGAGCTCCCAGCCTTGTCTTGGGTCTCCATGACCTTGCAGGCAATGAAGGCTCTAGTGCCTTCTTTCAGTGGCTCCTTGTGGCCTGGTTAAATCCTTGGCAGATGTTACAGGCCCTCATGTTGTGGGACAGGCCCATACAGCAAACACATATGGTGTGAGCATCATCCTTGTAGATCTTGTAACCGCAGGTAACAAAACCTAAAGGTTTTTTTTGGTTTTTTACAGCGGCACACAGGAACAATGTTGATAAGTAAAGATGACTTAAAAATAATAAATATCAAAGAAACAACGGTTTTGTTTCTCTGCAGGTCTGATAAGCAGCTGAAGGCAAAAGAAAGAACTGAGGAGCCATGGTCCGCCTACGTCTTTAAGGCACAGATGTTGCACGTTTTCATGGGTGGCCCCCAGCTAGCAAAAGTTTCCAAGTGGTCCTGATGCTGACAGACTACAGTTTCAAAGGTGTGGCCTAATGGAGGAGATAGTCTCAAGTGAAGGTCAATGTACCCCCAAGGTAGGGAAGCTTTTTCATCATCTTCCTAAGTCTCTGAGGATATGTACTATATGGCTGTTGTAACAGAGCCTTGCAGACTGGAAAATAGGTGCCACGTGGGTTTGTGGCAGGCCTCCCATGTGTGTGCCCACATGTATGGTACATGCCGGGATCGGGGAAGGGATAGATAGAAAGACAGATAGACAGACAGACAGATAAATCATTTATTAAGTGCCCATTTCCGCAGACTCTGGGCACTGTACAAACAACAACAATAAAACAAACAAGTTAACAGAACCAACCTATATACAACTTATGACATAATTAAAATATCACAACAGTTCCAATTCCATTCAGCAGTTAGTCATAAAAGGCCAGCCGGAATAAATATGTTTTGAGGCCCTTCTTAAAGGCTTCCACCGAGGGAGCCCTCCTCAGATTTTCAGGCAAAGATTTCCACAAGGTAGGCGTGGCAACTGAGAGCACCCTATCCCCAGAATGCCGCAGCCTCACCCTGAGAACCTCAGGAGGGCTCCCCAGCAGAACGAAGTGCCCAGGAGGGGTGATAGAGGACAAGGAGACCTTGCAGATAAGCAGGCTCCCCACTGTGTAGGGTTTTGTAGGGCAGGAACCCTACCTTGAAGACAATCCTCCACCTGACCAGCAGCCAGTGCAGTTCACGGAGGACGGGGTGATATGTGATAGGGTAAAAGTATGAAGGGGAGAATAGTATAACCATGTGAGAAATATGCTGAACCATCCTACCCAGACCACCCTCTGGGGCTAGGAGGAATTTGTTTTATTTAGCAAATTTAGCTTCCTTGATAACAGTAACTACTGTTTCCTTTATGAAAGCCCATATTTAAATCAAGATTGCTAGATAATTGCTCAAATAAACCAGACAGTGTATAACAAGAAAATATATACAACTGTTTAAAAAGCATTTCTTCTTCCATTCCATTGATATCAATGGAAGAATAGGCAGCAAGTGAATACCTCTTACACAGGCAAGAGTGTTCCATGTACTGCAGCCTCTGACTACTGTATGAACATTCCATAACGGAACCAGCAGTTTCTGGGGGTATTTTAAAATGTAGACTATAATGCACTTTGAGCCTGTTTTGTTAGTGTTTTCAAAACCTTGTTCTTCATGTATTGGAATGTAGAATGTGCTGTTCTTAACATTTCAGAATGTGAAGAGCAAGGTGGTTTCCTACACCAATTACAGCAGTGATCACCAGTAGTGCTGCGGAACCGCAAGATGAACTGTCATGGCAGAAGACAGCATCACACGCCAATTCAGAATCGGCAGTTTGAGCCTCTCTAAAAACATTCCCGTTACAACAAAACTACGAAAGTACAGGGGAAGTTTTATTGTGCTAATGGGGGGATGCAGAGACAGAAAATGCAGATGGGTTGAGAGACAAGCAGGTGGGGCAGAGAGCGGTGATCCAGCAGGTAACAACTTCAGTCGAGATTGAAATAAGAGGGGGGAAAAAGCTTCCCCCATGGCAGCAGGGTCCATGCCTCTGAATACACTTTTTGGGACAATCTTGCAATCTGAGACTGTTTCATATGGAAAAAAAAATCTCAGACTGCATTATAAAAAGTAACATAACCCCACTTCATTGAGAACTTGCCAGATTCTCAGTGCCTCGTTCTCATTAGTTCAGTGACATCAGGAAGACTCTCATGTTTCACTCTCCTGCCCCTGATGTCACCAAAGTAACTCAGAGTTGAGAATCTGCTTGTCCTCAATGAAAGGGGTTAATTATTGTATATGCAGTGATCAACAACTAGGAAACCAACTATAAATTTTATGTCCAGCTTTTACTAAATTAAATTCTTAACTGGCAGAAAAGTACAGCGTCTGTAATGCTGACCCACAAATTCAGCCCCCGTCCAACTACTGCAAACTCACAAAAGCCAGTTTTTCTGCTGTTATTTCTGTTCCTCATTGGCTACGAAACTTAAATTGTCATGGTTATGACTGCCACAAAACTGCACATTTCAATGACGGGCTGTAATACTACAGGAACTTTCCCTCATTTGCTAATTTCTCAGTGCTGCTGTCCAAATTATGTCCCAGTTCTGTGCAATGCCCCTCCCCCCACCTTTTCCACTGTACTAAGTAATCATTCTATTTACATTTCCTGTTTTATTTAAAAATGTGGCTACAAAAGCATTAAAAAACAAAACAAGATTGCAGCCAAAGTGTGAGCGCCAAATGGCAGAACAGCACAAATGAACAAGGCAGAGAGATGGAGTTTGTGGCTAACAAAGAGGACAGACATGATTAAGATTTCAATTTGGGGACAGACAGGACAGCTGAGAACTACAAGGGAGGTCTGGGAAGCAGTTTGCTGTATCAAGGATCGAGGTCCGAAACATCTTTGAGAATGAGGGAGACAAAAGAAAGTGAATAAACAGAACTGGCGGCAACAGAGTTCTGGTACAGTCATGGTCGAAAAGCAGTGACTGAGAAAAAAATACATCAGGAGGGAAAAATGTTTTAAAAAAAAAAGTTAATGGGATATCCACGATATTTCTGGTCTAATCAAGAGCATCATCTCATGCCGGCACACTGGCGCAGCAGTAACGCTACTGCTCGTGACACTGGCGACCTGAGTTCAGGAACAAACCTGGGGAGCTGGAGGGTTGGCCGGGGGAGGAGGACTGAGTACCCGAGGGGCACTCTCCTCCTCCAGGGAGGGAAGGATGCCAACCCTGCTGCAACACCACCACCTGGGTGCACACGGGTGGAAGTGCAGCGGACAGCGCCACATGGGAGAGGAGGACGTCAGCTGGGGTCCGAAGAGGCGTCACATCTCAGTGTGCACATGCCTCCATGGACCTCCCTGGCCGCCAGCATCCTCTGGGGATATTGGGGAGAAAACAGAACATGGCCCCGCAGTTGTGTCTGGTAAAAGGCCCTGGTAGGGGTGCGGTACGGTCCCGGATTAGCTGGAGGGCCAACACATAAGATGCAAGTGGGGAGGCAGCGGGACCCCCTGCTTCCCAGCCCTGGGGGTAATCCACAGCAGGATGGGGGCCGAGGACCGAGTTACGGGGCTTAGGCTGGCCCCCAACGACAGTCCCCAAAGAGAGGTAAGCTGCAGAGAGAGAAGGGGGCATAAAGCATAAATAAATAAAAAAGAGCATCATCTTATGACATCTTTGGGTTCCAGAACTACTCAGTTCTGCAGTTCTTGAACAAAAAGATGTCACCAGATGACACTCTGGATTAGCCAAGAGACATCTTGGACATCCCTTGAGAGTGGTAATTCCATTCGGCTACTGCTGTGAAAATAGCTGTCTGTACAGTTATAGCTCTTGCTGTGCATCTCTTAGTAGCACATTAATAGAAAGCATGCATACTGTGGGGTCAACATGAGCGGCCCTTCTGAAGCCCATACTGTGGTAGAGCTTGATGTGTAGCAAGGGTCACTTTAGATGTCACAGGTGCCACTGAGTATATCCAGATGATGATCTACTGGTAAGAAGAAATGGGGTGGGGGTAACAGGGAGTGCACATATGGTACTTCACCTGCTTCTGTATTCTTCCCAGGGTCAACTGCATTGTCTGTTTTAGTGTAATCAGCTTCCGAGTAACTGAGAGTGGTAACAATGTATCTGTATTTTTATACTTAAATCTTTTCTCTATAATGCCTGTACATCCAAACGTCAACTGTATACTCTGCTCTGTGTAATTAACTCTACGTCACCCCTGAAAAGGGGCAACTGATTTCAGTGGACCAACCCAGTTATCAAAATTCAATAAATTAATGAACATTGACAGTGGCTGGCAAAGCGTCAATGAAGACTGCACCAGATCCCTGGTACTCCTCCAATGAGGCCATATACCAACCACCTCTCTGGTGACTATAGCTCCATTCTCCTGGTTCTCCTTTATTCACACAGTCACACACACACACACAACATCATACCTTAGACAGCCCTCTCAGGTTCAATAGGTGGGATTTTGCGCTTGTATAGTGAGACATTACATCCTGGGACTCATAAGGCAGGGGTGTATGTCTGAATGGTGCCTCCCTGAAGCAAGCAACCGGGCATGGGTGCCCCATCCCCATGGGCAGGCATCAGCCAGGGAAATGGAGATTCACACACACACACACACACACACACACACACACACACTTCCTAGGAGTTACCTGCCATGGTGGGTACGTCACGCTGTTTCTGATCCATCATCAGAACCATTTAATGAGCGGTTTACTGCTAAAGCTGGAAAATCATTCTTACCCACCCTATAAAATACCAGACCCTTTACATCAGAAAAATCGGAACTATTAAGAAGCCAGTAGGGAAACGGCACTGTAGTCCTTAAGCTCGTAAGTTAGAGGAAATATGCAACTCTGATGTTCAAAGGGTGTACTACGAGCTTCACAATGGCTAACACTGCCCCTCATCTGAAGCATGTAAAGATGGTAGTTAAAGAAGTCCTGTAAATTCAAATTACCCCATGCAGTGCTAAGAGTCATGTATAAGTCAATAGCTACTTAGACTGCTTTGGGAGAGGCATGTTTCTTGCCTCTCAAGTGTCGGAACAAATTGAAAAAAAAAAAAAAAAAAGTACTTGTACCAAAGGTGATCAAGCATTATTAGTTTATATGGTCAACACTTCCCGAAAACATTTTAGCAACTCCTGGATTCCCTGCATAGTCGCTGCTGTCTGTACTTTCCTGTCCTTCGCCATCTTGCCATAAGGTCCAGAGATGAAAAAGTTCTCATCCCACTATATGGTTTATACGTCAGGTCACACAAAGACTGCTCCCCATACAAAAAGAAGGACATCAGGCAGCTTGAGAGAATCCAGAGGAGATTCACGAAACATGTTAAGGGTTTAAGAGAGCTGGATTACAAGGATGGGCTATGCTCCCTGAACCTAGTGTCTCTTGAGACTAGGAGGCGTAGAGGTGATCTTCTCTTTGTTTGGGACGTTATAAATCACCCGTACTTATTTGTAGAAATGGGCTTCGCCTTCAAACAGGATGTTATGGGAACCAGAGGACACCCCCTTGTTCAATTACACTGCTTTGGATACAGGACAAATATTAGGAATTGTTTTGATACAAAGAGAGTGGTAAATGATTGGAACAGTCTGCCCCTAAACATTTTTATTAACAAAAACAAATACATTTACATTTACAAATGTAGGCTGGATAACTGGCTTATGGCAAGGGGGGATTTTACTAGTTAAGGGTCCTGGGATGGGAACTATCCATGGGCATCTTGCCTCCGGTTTCCTGTCTAGCCTCAGTATCTCTTCCTCTACCTTGTTGGGGGTCAATCTCCATCTCCAGCATTGTTTCTCCCTTTGTGGCTCCAACACCTATAGCAGATTCCTTGTTGTTTGAGTCCATCAACTGCCACTGATATCGACTGGTAAAGAAATGGGCCCTGAGAGTAGAAGATGCAAAGCCTGGATGAGACTGGAATTTGGAAATTTATATTCTCTGCTCTGTGTTTAGGACTGGACCAAAGTCTTTTCTCTGGTTGAGTGCCTTGGGTGAGCAGTCATGGTGGACAAAAAGCACTTCCCTTGATATTGTAATTCCTTCTCTTCCATGCCTCTGGAAGTATGTGCTGTTTTATGGAGAAACTTAGAAACTGTAGCTCAATTGACTATGGCTGTGCTTGCAGTTCTGCTGGTTTTGAATCTGGTGAGCAGTGTGCACCTTTGATCTGGAAATTTAAATCTGGATCGAGCTTT
Organism: Neoceratodus forsteri; assembly: GCA_016271365.2. NCBI lineage: Eukaryota > Metazoa > Chordata > Ceratodontiformes > Ceratodontidae > Neoceratodus > Neoceratodus forsteri. The sequence continues at coordinate 1,392,649,549 of CM057458.1, read as the reverse complement.
AACTGTTGCCAAAGAAAAGTCTCCAGCAATATAGAAACACAGAAAATGTCAACCAAAAAAGACCTTTGATCCATCCAGTCTGCCCTGTTTTACCCTGTGACCTATTGTTTAGTCGAGGTTATTATCCTCACCTTCCCTCCTTGCCTTGCCCTACTGCTCCCCCCGTGTAACTATTGAGCTTTTTACTCAGCCCTAGCTGTTTTTGAAACCATTAATGCTTCTTACACCCACCACCTTTGCTGGTAGGCTGTTCCACAACTCAACCACTCTATAAAACTTTCTCACCTCCTTTCTGAATATCCCTCCACCCTGCCAGCATCCACTCATGTCCCTTTGTTTTGATTCGCCATTCCTGCTGAATATTTCCGCACAATCTACTTTGTTCACTCCTTTCATGAAACAGAATGCGTTTATCATATCGTCCCTCTCCCCTCTGGTCTCCAGTGAGTACACATTCAGAGCCTTAAGCTGATCTTCGTGGGATCGGCTCTGTTGTCCCTGAATCATTTATGGTTACCCTATGTCACAATGTCTCTAGCCTGTCTATCTTTTCTTAGGTGGGGACTCTAGAACGCCACCATGTTAGTGCCTTCAGCCTCAGCTTTAATCACACTGAGGCAAAGGTTTCTGCTGCACAATTTCCTCTCCAAATCATCACATTTGTACTCTGGTTTATGCTGCTGAGTACCTGCAACAGGAATCTGTCTATTCCATCTCCCTGGTTGTCTACATCCATTATCAACCGTTCGTGGTCCGATGTTTTCGGCTGACTTGGCCATGTCTGTTCTTTACTACTTAATGTTCTTGATTCTGTGCAAACTGTGTGCGCCACTCCTACAGAAGCACATCTACTTTTTTCTTTTTAGGCATAGTTGTGGAGGAGCTCATGCCACCATCTCGAGAGGCCACCACACTGCTAGAGAGGAGCATTTATTTACTGAATCATCACGCTCCGATCTCTCTGCATCTACCATCTGGCCAATTGTTTTTAGGCAGGATTTATGACCCACCTGGTACAACAAACCGCTTGGTCAAACTGCATGCTGGTTGCATTGCAACAATTAGGATACACAGAATAATATATGGACCACCATATACAACAAGGCTGATTTCCATTGAGGAGTAAGATTACATTCATAGACCTCAAAAGCAAAGCTTAAGCGGTCCTTATAATGTGATCTTACCCAAAGATGGAGACATCAGTCTTGTCGTATATGGTTCCCATACATTATTTTGTATAGCAGATGTTTGCTTTAATTCATTTACCTTTTTCCTAACTCTATATTGAACTGTGGTCAAACAAACAGAAAAAGGGATATGATTCAAATAATTTAATGTGATTTCAGTAACAGCCACATGAGCTGGCACCATTTCCACTAGTACGTCTTTTAACAAACAGTTCACTTGGGGTGTTTTCAGTCTTACCAAAATCTTTATTATGAAGAATCCGCAGTGTATGTAAGCATGAGGAATGGGATTTTATGTTGTACCACAGTAGTGACATAGCTACTGTCTTGCAACTGCATCTGGAATTGAATGGATTTCCACACACAACAAAACTAAACCATACACTGTACTAAGGCTTGTTTTGTGTTGCTGACAGCAAGGGTGATGAAGCTTGGTTATCATACTGCTGGATGTCAAAGTCCAACTTTATTTATGCGGGCCCCCAGACTCTGCTCAGGGCTTTTGTCCCCCAAACCCCTGATCATTTTGGCATCCCTGCACTGCACCTGTCAACTGCCACAGTGTCCTCTTTGTATTAAGAAGACTACAACTGCACACAGTATTCTAGGCAGGGCCTGACTAGGGCCATAAAGACAAAGGATTACTTCCCCTGCTCTTCTGGTTGACTTCCCCCCTTTGATGTGCTCCGGTATTCTTTCAGCCCTCTTGACAGCACCCATGCACTGCCTGTCATGCTTCAGCCTCTTATCTATTATGGCCCCCCCCCCAATCCTTTTTCCTTTCAGTAGCAAGAGAAACCCCACAGTGTGCAGGTCCTACCTGTGCTTTTCTTCTGCAAGTGAAGAACCTTGTAGTAAAGGATCCAGAGCCACAAAAGCCCTCAAACATTGGTTGGACAGGACACCTCTTGATGTACTTTGCAGGCTACCATTTTTGGAAAGAAGAGACACCCCCCAGTACCATAATCAAGAGGCTTGCTCGGTCATAACTCTTGTACAAGTTGTGAAATACACTGAAATAAGTATGACGTGAACATAAAATATGAGAAAAATCTGGAAAAGTAGAAATTTTACCAGATATGATCTAGAACCTTAAATATTGCTCAGATCAGTCTAAAATTTGTACCAGTTATGCATATTGTGGCTATTCACATAAAACAAGTCTCATTGTCATCATTTCTTTATAGTACGGACCAGTGTGTGCAAGTATTGTAGGACAATGTTTCCAAAATTGCTGATTTTTCATCTAAAGTTTTCAAGGGTTGCAGGACTGGAGTTTTCACCGCCAAATGCTGGAGAACTGGAAATCATATTTGCCTCGGCCAGTGAGACCCCAACCGAATCAGGATGGCATGCTCAGTCCACAGCTTGACCAGAATCCTCTGTGTTAGGTGAAATGGGGGAAAAGCATAGCGAAACCTCCCTTTCCAAGAGAGGGACAAAGCAGCTCACCAAAAAACTCCAGGCCCTGGAGAGAGTGAGCAGAAATGCTGCAGTTTTGCACTGCATGGAGAAGCAAACAGGTCTATGTCCGGACAACCCCAATTTTTTGAATAGGCAGTCCATGACAGAGTCCGAGAGTTCCCATTCATGGCAAAGTACATGGGATCGACTGAGGTAATCTGCAAGTGTGTTCAGTGTCCCAGAGAGGAATATCACTAACAGAAACATGACTTACTCCACCGCCCCATGCCAGATTCTCATAGCTCCGCTGCACAGAGTGTATGAATGAACTCCACCCTGTCGACTGATGTAGTACTTCACCGACATATTGTCTGTGTGAATCAATAGCGGATTCCTCCAAATGAGGGCTGCAAAAGCATGTAGGCGAGCCCTCCTGTCCAGAGTGTTCCTGTGAAGCACTGTACAGAGGGTCCCACTGGCCCTGGGTTCGGAAAGGGCTGAGATGAGCCCCCATCCCGTCTGGCATCTGTGGTCACAACCAGCAGTGAGAACAGCCACAGGAATGGTGACCTCTTCTCTAGGTTGGCTCTGTCCAGCTACCAGAGGAGTGAACAGCAAAGAGGAGTGACCTGTATGAAGCACTTCAATTCATTTGAATGCTGAGCCCACTGTGCCCTGAGAAATCATTGTGGGATTCTCACATGGTGGTGGGCCAGTGGAACTATCAGGCTGGCAGTAGCCATCAGACCAATGAGTCATAAGAGACAAAGGGCCAAGACATAATCCCTGGAGGTCACCAGCTGTGCCTAAGGACAGAAATACCCAACTCAGACCCATATCTAGAACTGCTCTATCTAAGAGGGGCCATAAAATTCTCCTATCCACTTTGAAATCAGAAAGTATTGGGAGTGGGCCAGTGCTACCACTTGCGACGCCAGCGACCAGGGTTTGGTAACGAGTCTGGGTTGCTGGAGGGCCGGCCGGGGTAGAAGGATCACGCACCCATCGGGCTGCTCTCCTTCTCTGGGAAGGGAGGGCTGCAAACCGCACTGTTATACTGCCACCTGGGTGACCACAGGTGGTGGTGCAGACGAGGGAGCAGTACAGGGAGGAAAAGACATCGGACCTGAGCGAAGGCATGTCTCCGCGTGCCTTCGTTTCATTGGCCCTCCTAGTTTGCCGACATCTGCAGGGGGTGGGATCAGAAAATCCCCACGGCGGCACCTGTAGACAGGTCTCTGCACCAGCCAGAGGGTTAGAGGCAGCTCCTGGTGCACGCTCTCCCTGAGATATGGAAGGAAGGGGACTCCTCCACCTCACCAGGGGGGCAAACCGGAAGCTCTAGAAAATATGGAGAGCGGGGCACTCATGAAGAGCTAATGCCTCTCAGCCCCCTTCAGTAATGGGTGCATTAGGTACCCTAAAGAAAGGGGTTGCCCTGGTGTGTAGGGGCTGAAAAAAAAAGTACTGGGAGTAAAAACCTCGGCTCAGTTCTGCTACCAAAACCAGCTCCAGAGCACTTTTGCATACGAACATACGAAATTTGCCAGCAGATAAAGGCCTAGAGGTCTATCAAGTCTGCTTGAATGTGCAGCTAGCACCCCTTATTCTGCAGCTGCCCCTCCCTTCCACCCTTCCCCTTCATTAACCCTCCCCCTTGTCCTGTCCCATCCTCGTTTGAAGCAGTCCACTGTTCTACTGCATACCACTTCAGCAGGTACCCATTCCACCCAACCACCACCCTCTGTAAAAAGTGTCTCCTCATCTCCTCCTGAACCTTCCTCGCTCCAGTCTCATATCATGGCCCCTGGTGGCCCTCCCTCCCTTACTTTGAACAGCCCTCTGTACCCGTCTTGTTTATTCCTTTCATGTATTTAAAGGTTTCAATCATGTCACCCTTCTCTCTCCTCTCCTCCAGTGAGTACATGTTCAACTCCTTCAACCTCCTCTCGTATGATAAGTCCCCAGCCCCTTGATCATCTTTGTCGCCCTGCGCTGCACCCCCTCCAGTATCTTAATGTCCCTCTTCAGATACGATGCCAGTACTGCACGCAGTACTCCAGGTGTGGTCTAACTAATGACCTATACAGTGGCAGAATCACCTCCTCCTCCTCGAGGATATACCCTTGCAATACAACCCAGCATTTTGTTGACCTTTGCAGCTGCCTTCCACATTGTGCCGAGTTGTTCATTGACCCTGTAATGAGCACACCCAGATCCTTCTCCACCTCTGTCTGGGCTAGCTGACCTCCCTAGCTGGTAACTCCTCCTTGGGTTCTTCATCGCAAAATGCAGCACCTTGCACTTTTGGCATTAAAGCCCAGTTGCCAGGTGTCTCACCAGGTTTCAAGCTTTGCCAGATCATCCTGTAACCCCTGCCATCCCCTCACGCCATCCACCACCACGCCTACCTTGGTATCATCAGCAAACAAACTGATCTTGCTCTTGATGTCCCATGATATGTCTGCAATGAATATCCCAAACAACACTGGTCCCAACACCGAGCCCTGTGGAACACCGCTCGTCACTGCCCTTGGGTGTGAGAGCTCCCCACCCCACCACCCTCTGTTGCCTTCCCTGCAGCCAGTTTTCCTACCCATCTCACCAGCTTTGCACCCACCCCTGTGCCTACTAACTTCCTTCCAGCCTTCCATGTGGCACTGAGTGAATGCCTTACTGAAGTCCAGATACAGAATATCCACTGCATGGCCCCTGTCCAGTTGCCTAGTTACCCAGTCATAGAACTCGACCAGGTTGGTTTGGCAGGATCTGCCACGTATGAAGCCATGCTGTCTGCTGTCCTGTAGTCCTTTGGCCTCTAGGAGGCCACACCAGCCCTACTTCAGGATGTCTCCATTAGCTTACCCACGATGGATGTGAGGCTCACTGGTCTGTAGTTTCCGGTTCATCCTTGGGGCACTCTTGTGGAGGGCCCACATGAGCCATCCTCCAGTCCTGAGGTACACACCCTGAATGTAGTGAGGCATTAAATAGGTCTGCCAAAGGTCCTGCAAGGACCTCTGCCAGCTCCTTCAGTACCCTTGGGTGGATGCCATCTGGGCCTGCGCCTTGTCCACCCTCAGTGCCTTCAAACCCTCTGAACTCTGCTCTCCATGATTTCCCATCTGTCACCACTCCCCCCTTCTGCCATTTCTCCCACCTTGGGTGTCACCCTCTTCTCTTTAGTAAATACTGAGCAGAAGTACTCATTTAGTGCTTCTGCCTTATCACACCCTGCTTCCACCCAACCCCCCTCCTTCCTAATCCTTACTATGTGGTCCTTACAGCTCCTTTTCTCCCTGATGTACTAAAAGAAGTCCTTCTCCCCCTTCTTAATGCCTTGTGCCAGCCTGAGTTCTGTAGATGCTTTGGCTCCCCTTACTGCCCTTGTCACCTCCTTCGATTCTGTCAAGTACTCCTCCCTGTCCTCCCCCTACCTGTTTTCTTGTACTTCCTAAAGGCAGCTCTTTTCCTCCTTACCTTTTCCATGACCTCCTTGCTCAACCAGATCGGTTTCTTAGTCCTAGCCTTCTTGCACTGGGCTTTGCAGCAGGTTTTGGTTGCCTCCACTATCCCCAGCTTTATGAGCTCCCACCTCTGGTTAGTGTCCATACTAGATTGAATTCTGGCCAGGTACCCTTTTACCATTTCCCCCATCCTCCCAAAGTCGGCCCTCCTGAAGTCCAGCACTATTGTGCCAGATTCCACTCCTTCCTTGCTCATGTCCAATGTGAGCCATACTGAGCGGTGGTCACCCCTGACAGCGGTTCCTCCACTGTAAGTTCTCTCACAAAGTCCCCATTTGCCAGCACAAGGTCAAGGGTATTACCTAACCTTCTTGGTTCACTGACCATTTGCAGCAGGAAGCTGTCCTGGAAGGCATCCAGCAGTACCTGCTCCCTTCTGTTCCTGGTTGTTGGGGTGCTCCAGTCCACTCTGGCATGTTGAAGTCCCCACAATCACCACACTAACCGTTCTCGAGTCCTCCTGATCTGTCCCACTAGTTCCCTGTCTAACTCCTCCGTCTGAGATGGTGGCCTGTACACCACTCCCATTCTAAGAATCCTATTCTTGGAATCCTGGATTTGCATCAAAGTGACTCCATACTACCCTCCTCCCTTCCTCCCTTACACACTTCAGTCCTTCCTTCACATATAGGTACCACCCCTCCTTTCCCAATCACTCTGTCCCTATGAAATAATCTGTACCCTGGTACAGACAGGTCCCAGTCATTGTATTGGGTGGCCCATGTTTCCGTGATGACTGCAATGTCCACCTCTCCCTCTGCCATGAAAACCTGTAACTCTGCAGTTTTCCTCCCAAGGCTCCTAGCATTAAGGGTAACCACCTTCCACCCTTTTCCCCTTCCATCCTGCCCTCCTTTCCTAGCATCACCAACAGTACTTGCCATTTGTCCTTTGTCACTGTTATGGGGGTAAGCTCATATGGTTTCCCAACCTGTGGTCTCTGCATATCTCTTCCCCAACTGCCACCCCCACTCCTAGTTTAAATTCCCAACTTCCTCTATGTACTCCTCCATCCTCTGTTTCAACACTTTCTTTCCCTCCTCACTCAAGTGTAGTCTGTCCTTGGCATAGAGACTACTATCCTCCCAGGTCCCTCCCACCCCCCCAACAGCCCATACCCTTTAGCACAACACCAGGTTCTTAGCCATCCGTTAAATTCCTCTATTCTCAGCTTTCTTGTTGTGCTTGCCTTTGATGAGAGACTGAACCTCCTTCAGCAGAAGGGCAAGATGTCATGAAGGATACTGGTCTGGTAGTGGGGCAGTAACTGGAGGAACAGTAAGAAGTTCTACGTAATGTCCTTGCTGAACCATCTCCAAAACTGTTGTGATCTCTCTCCATTTTTCTAGAAAGGGGGAGATATGGCCTCCCACCAAAACGTCTTGAGGCAGTGAGGCCGGAGGCAAGGGAAGTGAGTCAGAAGGCACTGGAAGCAGTAGGGGCACCAGTAATGGTCTGACCTTTTGTAAGGTTGGCACAGACACCAGGGGCAGGTTAGTGGCTTGGGTGTAGAGGGCTGAGGCCTCTGGGAACCACGGCCAGGTACTCTGAAATAACCTTGGCCAGAACAGGCATAGGTCCTGTGAAAAAAACCTCAATCCCTTCCCCTGGGCCTAGGGTTCAAAGTGTGCAAGGACCTGAGAGCCATTCTTGAAGTCTATAGATCCCTTAATGTGTTTTTAACATCATTCACAAATAATTGCTTCCTCCTGAAAGGAGCACTCGTTACTGACTGTTGCATATCAGAGGAAATATTGGCCACTGTAAGCCAGGAATGGTGTCTTATGCAGATACCTGAGGCAGCAGCAGCATCAGAAGTATCATATGCTAATCTTAGCAGATGCTTGCCTTTCTCTTGGCCAATAGCAATTGTTTGCTGGGCCAATATCTTGTCCTGGCCCTCAGGCAATTTTACAGCCATAGTGGCCATCATCTTCTAGAGGCAATTCTGATATTTGATCATGTATGCCTAATAGTTTGCAATCCTTAGGCCAAGGGTAGCTGAGGAAGCTCTTATCCAAGACATTCAACTCAATTGAAAACTTTGGAGATTACCTCTGAGCACCAGTGCTCATTTACAAAGGTGCCACATCAAATACATAGTCACAAAACACAATACAATTACAACAAGGAGTTCCAAAGGAAACGCTGTTAAGTCAGGCTCAAAATATTTAAGACAGACCAATTACATACATTTTGAAAAATATGCATGCAGATTGTTGTATGAAAAGTCAAAGGGTATGTACAGAGAGAAACCAAATAAAAAGTTTAACGGTTGCAACTGCATTGGGTTGCCAGGGCAGATCATAAAGATCTCTTAAACCAACTGACCTTGCGAAGGTTCAGCAGTGTAACAGGCAGTTCATTTAGCCAATTAGCGGCCTGACAGCAAATGACCACTTGCCTAACTGAGTATGCCAGAAAGGAGGCTTATGGGCATTCCTGGTCATGTTCCTGGTGTTGTATTGGTTGGAGACTGTGCAGAAGAAATTTTTTCAAGCGGGGGTGTCAGGCCCAGGTGTACCTTCTTGGCTAGCAAACATATCTGGAGCTTTATTCTGCTGGGTAAAGGTAGCCAGTTAGTGAGTGTGTGAAGGGTACAACTATGAGTGCGGTTATCTGCACCAAGTACAAAGCGACACATCTTATGACAGAGCAGCTTTAATCTGTTTAGCACTATGTCACAGGCAGCTGCACAGACAGAGAGGCCATACCCTGTAAACGACAGAATCATGCTGGCCACAATAAGGCATCCAGTATCCCCAGTGAGATTGTTCTGGTTACAGTACAGGACACCCAAACTTTTGTCAACTGTGGCTACCAGATTGTCAATATGGGGGGTTGGGGGTTTAAAGATAAGGTGTCATCCAGCATTACTCCAAGGTACTGAAGGTCTCCAGCTGTTCAAGGTTTTGTCCCAGGCTGTTTTGGATGACAAAGGGCGTACCTTTCCTCTTCTTTGGGAGGCCAGAGAAGAGTATGGTCTTTGTTTTTTTGTAATTGAGGACCAGTTTGCTGTTGGAGAACCAGCTTTCTACTGTCCTGAGATTACTTTGGAGAGCAGCAGTTAGGCTGTCAAGCTCATGGTTTTTGGAAAAGATGACAGCATCACTAGCATCAAGGAGTATGTTGGCAGTGGTAAAGGGCAGCCGATTTATGAAAAGGCCAAATAGGAGTGGGCCCAAGATGGAGCCCTTGGGGACACCAATAGATGCTCCATAGTGTCGGGCAAGTATTTATCGGTTTTCACACACTGGCAGCAACTGGTGAGATAGCTGTGGAACCAGTCAACTGTGTTCTGTGACAAACCCAAGCAAAGAAGTTTGTTAAGTAGGAGCTTATGGTTGACCAACTCAAAGGCTTTAGCAAGGTCAACATATATAGCTCCGACAAGGTCACCACTGTCAAGAAATATGGAAAATGGGGGGGGGGGGTAGAGGAAAATAGGTGGGGTACAGGAAAATGGGTGGGCAAAAATAAGAAGGGCCGTTGAGAAGGCAACTAACCTCTATGTCAAGCCTGTTAAAAAGAGCAAGAAAAAAATGGTTCTCCAAGGAAGTAGCAGACAAAGTACAGGAAAAGAAGCAGGCATTCAAAAGGTACAAGTCCGACACAGAAGGAAGAGGATAGGGTTAGGAAGCTAACCGTCTGCTGAAAGAAGTGGAGGCGGAAAAATAAAAACTTGAAGGCTGTGATGGCTCTGGGGATTCTAGAGATGATTCCAAAGACTAAGGTATTTGATTAATCTTTTTCAGTGCCGATTTGGACACCTACCCTCCTTATACCCGGAGCCTTTAAAGTCATATTTTTTGTGACAATTTACTAGTCTTGATCCCTTATTGTTCTTGGTCCTGCCTAACATGTTAAACAAACCTAACTATATATTTGGGTTAGGGGCTGGATCATTACAATATGAATTAATACAAATTCAACTGGACTCTTTTGGTAAGACAGTATGGCACACTGAAACATAGAAACTGATGGCAGATAAGGACAGCTAGGCCCATCCAGTCTGCCCATTCTCCCTACCTACTGTAAAAGCCGCAGACCCTACTTGATCTCCAGCTTTATCTTCTTGTTCCTTCCTATCGCTAGGGTTCCCCACGCCTGTCCCATGCATTTTTGAATTCCCCCACTGTGTCTGCCCCTACCATCTCCACTGGGAGTCTATTCCATGAATCCACCAGAGGTGGCGGGGGCAAACACAGTGGGGGAATTCAAAAATGCATGGGACAGGCATAGAGAAACTCAGAGACTGGTAATCAACAGATGTAGGGGGAAGGGGCAGCTCTACTTGTGCCTGTGAACCTTCTTTTGCCCACAAAATTGGACTTCAGCCCTAGTTTGTTTAAGTGACTACATCAGTAGGTCAGTATTTGCACAGTGGAGTTCTGCTCCTTACTGCATTGTCCGTTTAAGCAGTGCTTGATTGGTTTAAAAACAACTAAAGTATCAATTTCCAGGCTAATTAACATTGGTTTGCATCACTGAATCTGTTTCTGTGCTTTGGTTTCTCCCTATAAATAAGTTTATATTTTTACTTCTTGTTGGATAGAAACCTAGAATTTATCAGCAGAAAAGAAATGCTTGGCCCAACCAGTTTGCCCAAGTATTCCCTGCCTATGAGAACACTTGGGCAGACTGGGTGGGCCCAGTAGTTCTTTTCTGCTGACAAATTCTATTGATATATTTGTTAAATTCAGGAAGAACCAGAGGTAAGCAGATGTGTATTTTTCATCGCCCACAGTGGTAGCCATCTGCATTTTGGCATCTAGGACTTTCTAATCAGATCAATATACAGGACTATAGCCTGCATACAGGCAATACTGTTTTCACTGGTATTCATAGATTCTTTCTTTTTAAGGTCCATGTGCCTTGACAGCATTAAGCGCAATGGCACCGTATTTACTGCATATTTTTTTTACTATTGTTTTTCTTCCGCCCCCGGTCTCGGTGGTTTCCCCAACCCCATCACCAACCAATCCCATTGACTTATCCACTGATCACCACTTACCCAGAGCTACACTGGCAGGTAGCCAGCCATGCAGCAAGGTCATGTGGTGCCTGTGGGTGATGCCGAGAGAGCCATGGCTGTTTCCTCCATTTTTCTCCCCGGGGCGTCAGTGTATGACACAAGCACACATGTGAGGGTTGAAACACACATGATGCATCAGCACATGCCCCCCACCCCAGTCTACTGGTCCCACCACTGCTGCCACCTAGCCTTCACCAGGTGGCAGGCAAGTGGTGGAACTCAGAATCCCCCTGTCTTAGGACACTCAATTCTCCCTCAATATGCCGACCCCCGAGCGACCCTAGTCCATTCCCAAACCTGGATTGTCGAGGTGGCAGGAAATGAGGCATCCACACCTCAGACATCCACGCCACTGGGCCGGCTCATATATTTTATTAACCCCCCCGAAAAGTGTGGTATCAAACTGTTCATACAAACTACTATCCTAATTAATGCTTATTACAGCTTGCAACATATGTTTTATTGGACTGTATCAAGCTTTGACTATTATGTATGATGTTCATTATACAAGATCAAAAACAATTCTTCAGTGGCTAAACTAATTATCTGTAAGGTTTCTCTACACTGTATAAGTTATATTTTTATAATGATGTAACATTTTTGTCTATGTGTACTTAAGCAGGAAGACACAAACTAAGCTTTTTCTCAACTGATTTTCCTAATAAATGTATTTTACTACTACTGCTATTTTGTTTCCAATATAGTTTTTATTCATACTAGTTTGGCAGTGGAACAAGAAATGATTAGTACAGTCATGGCAAAAATACACAGATAACGTAAAGCAGTGGACCTCGTGAAGAATCCAATATACAGAGTGGAGCAAACAAGTGAACTCTATTATGTACTGAGGGATGCACCCTCCCCCCTTTAGGTACAGCACAGGGGGGCACTCTGCTAAGAGATAAAGAAAGGTGATATACCACACCAATTATAGTACAGATAGTTGGGTAACTAGGGGTGTCCTGCTTTAGGGGGAGGAGAAGGCCATAGACCCACTAATGGAGTTCCATGTCAGCATGATCTAGGCTTCCAAGGGAGATAGAAGGTGAATGGACTCAACTTACAATCATGTCCGAGATGGGGGGTGGGTTTCACAGGACAAAGTCCTCAGCTTCTACTATTAATGAGGAAGGGTCATGGGAAAAATAAAACCACTATACCACCATATCCGCTCCATGCCCTGTTTTTTGGGTGGGGGGGGGGTCTGCCCCTCCCCTCGCTGTATCCTTCATTATTATCAGCTATGGGCATTCTACATCCCACCATGAGGGGGAAAACCCCACAGCGGGAGTCAGGTGCCCCAATTAGTTAGTGGTTACTCTAGATGGGTCGAAAAGCTTGCTGCTGGCTAGCTGAAATAAGTCCCAGATTCCCCAGAAATGCCAGGTGGTACTGAAATCTTAACACATCATCAAGTTTCTTAAACCAGCAAATGCAACACAGGAACTTATGCTGTGTCTTCTTTCCATAGACCTCAGTGCATTCATTTCATTTGGCTAAACAAGCAAGAGTGGAATTTGAAGAAGTCACAAATGAGGAGGGCGAATTGCAAAAACAATGCCACACCACACCACGGTGTGTATGTACGTTGGAGGTGCGAGGGTCACCATAATTTTGCTTATCAGCTTGAAGATGCTCTGGTCAAGATAGCCAAGGCTTTAGATTTGGCTGACTCAAGGGTGAGACGTGCAAAGGCAGTAAGAGGAAGGGAAATCACATTACACAGTAACGTGCATCTGGAATTAAAATATTCCCACTGCCTCCCCACAGAATTAAAATAAATCTATACTGGCAGTCATTTTTGGAGCAGGTGCATTTTGAGGCACACCATACTAAATTCAAAACTACAGATGACATTTGGCAACCAAATTCAGTTACAATTATATTACATTTACCCACCTCTGTCCCCAACTCCCTAAAATTTATTATAATTCTAATATGAAATCTCAGCCACCATGCTGGTGTGCTGCAAAGTGCTCTCAGCCCCCATTTTTTCCCCCGAAAAGTATTTACAATTTAAAAATAAAAATAAAAAGGTTAAGGTGCCCCCGGCAAGCCCTCTGGCACAGCAGTAGCACTACAACTCGCAACACCACCAACCCAAGTTCAGGAACGTGCCTGGGTCACCAGGGACTGGGGGGGGGTATTGAGCATCCCAGAGGACGATCTCTTCTTCCAGGAAGGGAGGACAGCTCTAGCTCTACTACAATACTGCCACCTGGGTGACAGCAGAGGCACAGGAGGCAGGGGGGACACTGGCCATGTTCTGCTCCGCTGAGTGTAGTGGGCATACACATAGAACCCCTAGTGTGCCAACATCCTGAGGGGAGGAAGGAGAACAAAAGCTGGAAAAAAGTCCTGGCTGGCTCGAGCAGAATGAACTGGGGAATGCTTGGGCCCTGCTCACTGCAAGTGGACACCCATTCCCACAACCAGGGTTCTCCTGCCTCGGAACGCTGGAAGAGGTGTGAGGTTTAAGTCTGGTTTGGCTATGTCCTGCTATTGGTGGGGGATAAGCCTGTAGGTTGAAAGTGGTGTGGGACAACAGGACCCAGGGACACAGTGGATGAGGCTGAGCCAGACCTCAGGGATGGATTGGGGGGACTGAACCAGAGAGGCAGCATAAATAATAAATTAAATGAAAAAAGGTATCTCTCAACATATACACAACAATATTATACCCACCTGATCACCAACCTCCCTACTGTTTTCTATTCTGAAATTAGAAAAGAACCAAATCTGTGGTCCCCATCCCTTCTGTCTGCTAGCTCAGTATAGCTCCTCCTCCTCCTCCATAACCCTAAAAAGTACTTTCCTTGCATAGTACTAGGTATGTTGCTTTACGATGGGAAGAGGAGTTCAACAGCTAGACTGAAACATAGACTTTGACGGCAGATAAGGACCGCTTGGCCCACCCAGTCTGCTCATTTCCCTACCTACACGAAAAGCTGCAGATCCTAGTTAACCAACAGCCTATTTCTTCCTATCCCCCTCAAGAATTACCTTATGTCTGTCCCATGCATCCTTGAATTCTCCCACAGTTTTAGACCCCACAACCTCCTCAGGAACGCTGTTCCATGCGTCCACTACCCTCTCTGTGAAAAAATACTTCCTCACATTGCCCCTGAGCCGCCCCCTCCTATCTTCAAATTGTGTCCCCTTGTTCTTGCACATCTCTTTTTCTGAAAGATGCTACCCTCTTGGACTTTGCTGATTCCACTGAGGTACTTAAAAGTTTCTATCATGTCCCCCCTCTCCCTCCTTTCCTCAAGGGTATACATATTCAATTCCTTTAGTCTCTCCTCATATGGCTTCTCTTGCAGACCCTGCACCATTTTAGTTGCCCTCCTCTGGACCTGCTCCATCCTGTCTATGTTCTTGCAGAGATGGGGTCTCCAGAACTGGATGCAGTACTCCAGATGGGGTCTCACCAACTGTCTGTACAGAGGGATAACAACTTCCTGTTTTCTGCTGGTGATGCCTCTCCCTATACATCCCAGTATCTCCCCAGCTCTCCCTACTGCCTTCTCACATTGTTTGCCAACCTTAAGGTCATCTGATATGATTACTCCCAGGTCCCTTTCCATTTTTGTTGTTGTTACTACCCCCTCCCCCATTGTGTAATCTTCCCCTGGGTTTTGTTTCCCAGGTGCATTATTTTGCACTTCTTTGCATTGAATCCAAGCTGCCATACTTCTGACCATTCCTCGAGCCTTACCAAGTCCCTTCTCATCCTTTCCATGCCTCCTTGTGTATCAACACTATTGCAGATCTTTATGTCATCTGCAAAGAGGCATACTTTTCCTTCCAGTCCCTCTGCAATGTCACTTATAAAGACATTAAAAAGGACTGGACCCAGTACTGAACCCTGCGGTACCCCACTAGTAACCCCCGTTTCTTCAGAGTGGACTCCATTTATAATTACCTTATGTGTCCTGCTGTCCAGCCAATGTTTTACCCAGGTTACCACCCTGGGACCCACTCCAAGGCTGGTTAATTTATTTATTAATCTTTTGTGTGGGACTGTGTCAAATGCCTTGCTAAAGTCTAGGTAGGCCATGTCCACAGCCCCTCCCTGGTCTACTACTTTGGTCACCCAGTCAAAGAAATCAGTTACAGTAGATTCATCTGACATGACCTCCCCACTGTGAACCCATGTTGCCTTGGGTCCTGTGCCCCACTGGCCTCTAGGTACTCAACAATTCTTTCCTTCAGAAGCGATTCCATCACTTTTCCTACCACAGAGGTCAAAATGACAGGTCTGTAGCTTCCTGCCTCTGTCTTGCTCCCACTTCTGTGAATGGGAATCACATCTGCCTTCCTCCAGTCCTCAGGTACCACACCATCCTCCCATGATTTGTTATAAAGAGTAGTCAGGGGTGTCGCTAGTTCTCCCCTTAATTCATTTAGAATTCTGGTGTGAACACATCAGGCCCCATTGCTCTGCCCCACCTTCAGTTTTAGGAGTTCTTTCAGAACCCTTTCTTCTGTGAAAGGACTGGGATCGACCCCCCTATCCAGAGTGCTTCTGTTAATTGGATTAGGTACCTCCCCCTCCTCCTCTTTTGTGAATACTGAGCAGAAGTATTCATTCAGTATCCCAGCTTTTTCACTGTCTCTCTCTGCCCACCCACCGTCCACAAACACCAGAGTGGGAGAAGGGATGTTATGAAATGGGAAGGATCACATCTTCACATGTTTGGCGTGAGTATGCATGGAAGCATCTTATAAGATTTTTCAGAACCCCGGTACTCACTGCCATATTTGTGAAAAATGGAAGTTCAGGGTGCGGGCGGGGCTGTGGTGATGCCCAGACAACCCATACGCATATCATGTGGTCCTGCCCAGCAGTAAACTTTCATCGGTCACTGGGAAGGAGCCATCACCAAGGTTCTGCGTGTCCGAGTGCAGCTATCTCCTCAGATGAATCTATTACACATATACCCTTGAGGTTTTAAAGATAGACATATTAAATATCTACTGGAGTCGCACTCATTGCAGCTAAGAAGTGCATTACAAGGAAATGGCTGACCACTCAGTTACCCTAGATCAAGAGAACCACTGTTAATGACATATATAAAATGGAAAAAAAATAACTTTTAGCTTAAATGACAAAAATGAGGACTTCATTTCTAGATGGACTTCTTGGGTACTGCATGTGATGCAACATGATTCTGCTTTACCTTGAATGGCAGTACAATTTTAGATCAACCGGAGGCGTCCAGCTAAAATGTAGGCAGGACCATCTACGGCACAGGGACAGTAGTGGCAGTACCCCGGAACGCTGAGTGCCAGACTGCACTAATTGGGCAGGACCAGGACCCAATGGCATTCCCTTACCCCCAATTACATCATCCTTCAGTTATGCTTTACGTTCTGGGAAATTCTACAGTGATGTTCACTTTTATTATAGGAATAAGAATTGTTGTGCTACAGTGGTGACACCCCATGCTGTACCAAGAAGCTAAGTTTGCCTATTCAATTTACAGTACAGAATATTCCTTTCGTAACCCAGGAAGCTGACTGTGCCTCCATATCTAAGTAAATGTACCATATGTGCATAAAGTTATCTAATAGAAAAGATATTTACAAAAAAGTGCTTTCCTGGTGTCAGGTTTGCAAAAAAAAAAAAAGCAAAAAAAGATAATCCTAACCCTAACCACTCAGCTACCAAAAACCCACTCTCCAATTTGGCAGTTAGCTACCTGACCAAAAATACAGCAAGAGAGTTTGTACTGAAAGAACTAAATGGTACAGGGCCAAAGCAGGGGTTTGGTCAGCTGGGTGGTTGGAGATACCTTTTTGGAGGCAGCATAGCGTAGTGGTTAATGGCACTGAGCTGCACACCTGGAGACCTGGGTTTGAATCCCATCAGCCCCCACTTGCATACTGCGTGACCCTGAGCAAGTCATTTAACTTCCCTGTGCTCCCAGTTGCACCTGGAAACAAGCTCTGGCTTAGTGTCTCTCTCCTGGTTAAACAATTTCCCCTTTCCACTTTTTGCAACTCAGACACCAGGACAGTACTTTGTAGGGTTAGGGGAAGGAAGCTAGACAGACAGACAGGGAGACAGCAAATAAAAGACAAAGGTATACCTTTTCTTTTTAAATACAATATTTCAGCAGCAAACCTTCACATGGGAAGGGTCAAAAAGATTCAAAACCAAAATAAAACTTTTTCTTATAAAAAGGTAGGGACTACTTTTAAAAATGAAGGATTTTCATATAAGTTTCTTAAAAGACAGTGGTTTATCACTAGTGTTAGCCAGTATTAATCAGTGAAATAGATGGAATTCAAGGGGGGAGAGGGAAATCAGTAGAGATCATCAGAATTGTTGAAACCCTTTTGTTTATCATAACTGGGAAAGCAGACAACACTGGTACAAAATACAATATTCCCATGTTTCAGAAATGGATTTTGACTTTTTCCAAACACCATAAACCAATGATTTAAAAAGAATGGCATGTGTTACCAAGCAGAAAATGAAAACCGCTATGACACTGGAGACCAACACAGAAATGAAAAATTATGGTAGATTCCATTTTATAAGCATGATAACACACTTTAGATGTGCAGCTGTAGGGAACAGACACACTTCAGGAGTGGTTAAACACGAGGACCTAACAAAAACCGGAGGTGTGCATGGATTCCCTAACAATCGCAACACTGCTGGGCGATTTCCATTACATAACTGTCTGCTCCACAGCTGGAGCAATTTTCCATTACCCAGGAAAACTTTTAATGTATAATATTCAGACACAATCCAGCTTGTATTTTCATTAATTTTCTGTATCTCCCCTAATTCTTTATTAACGAGGATGTTTATATTGACAAACAAACAAAAAACAGGATCCTTGCTTCTTAATCTTCATCCCATTCTCCTGCTTTCCCCTCTGCTGGATTCATTCTGCTTGTGACATCACAATGTGCTGCTGCAGAAATGACTGTGATTACACAAACACACACTTGTGACTCTAGAGGAGGGCAAAGCAGGAGGATGAGACGAAGCCTAAGACAGAAAGATCCTGTCTTGATGCAGATGTTTCCTTAATGATAAAGAATGAGGGGATGTGCCATTCTGTAGGTGCACTGCTGGGCTGCCTCTCGCCGATGCTGGCGATCTGAGTTCAGAATGAGCTTGGTCTGACATGGGGCTGGCGGGGAAAGGAGGATTGAGTGTCCCAGAGGACAAGCTCCTTTTGGGGGGGGGGGGGTCGCTGCCTCCGCTGCAGTACTGCCACCTGCGTGATCACAAGTGGTAGAACGTACCATGGGAGAATGCCAGCTGGGTTCCGAGCTGGCACATCCTGCATGCACACACATGGATCCCCTTGCATGCTGGCATCTTGGGGCTTAGAGGGAAGACTACAAAAGCAGGAAATCCCCAAAGCGACAGTATGATGCTGACAGCCCTCTTGGGCACCATCAGTGACTGTCTGTTCCCCAGTCATGGAGTCTCCTTCCAGGGGAGACATCTCTCTCCAGGAGTCTAGCCACCCTGGAGGGGCCCACACCAGGGGGCAGAAAGGGGTCAAATATGGAGGTAAGTGCCAGAGAAGCAGGTGGACGGGGCTAGAAGGTATCCCAGCTGATGGCAGCAGCTCTGGTGACTGGGGAGAAAACAAGAATTATATAAAGAATGAGGGGATGTAATTAGAGAAAGATAAAATATCAGCTGAATAGGGTCCGATTCTTACATTTTTAAAAGATTTTGACTGTCATGATCCTCATTGAGATATATATGTACTGTACATATTGTAGATGTTAGTTTAACTTTCTCTTAGCCAAGCTTTAACATGTGAATTCTCTGTATATTATTGTGTTATAAATAACATTTTCCTTTCTTCTGTATGTATAACTGTCTCATAAGTATGTGATGTAATTGCTGTGCATCAACTCGAACCTTGACCTTATCAGGTCCATCTTGTAAATGAGCCTTGCTCAATGATGATCGCCTGAATAAATAAAGATTTGATTGATTGATTGATTGATTGATTGATTTTCAGAATTCTGGAAAATATCTTCAAATGCCTCCAGGTAAAGTTGGGTTTGTTGGGCACAGATGAGGTCAGTTACCTAATCTAGTGTTTACTCCCATTACTGAGGGTATTAGTGTTATAAACCTTTTTGAGGACGGTAAATCAGTTTAATAAAATAATTTCAGGCTTAACGTATCAGAGGAAAGATTCAATTTAATCTACATGTAAGATGCTCCAATTCCCCTAACACTGATTTATTTATTTAAATCACTGTTTACTCAAAAACGAATCTGGCTGCTCTCTGTCTTGCTAATTGTCTCTATCCAACCTCCCTCTCCGTTAGGTGACACAAGTTCCAAAAAGCATCAACTGGCTGGTTCTGTGGCACCAAGCAAAGGTGTTCACTCCACATGCAGGCGACCTGGGTTTGTGCCCCAAGCCCAGGTGTCAGGAGCGGAGTCTGTCGCAGAGAGAGTTTAGAGCATCCTGTGGACACTTCCCTCCTGGTGGGGGGGGGCTTTCGACCACTGCTTGTTGACCCCTGGAGGTGGCTTGGAGGGGCATTCTTTGCGGCATGTGACCTTGACACGCCAAATGCCCCCACCCCCAGGATACCACAACAGCCTGCCCTTTGTGGCGGAGAAGGGGTCAGAAAAAAAAGTGGAAAATCCGCCCTTGGCTAACAAGGATGATGGCCACCAGTCCCCACAGACATGGTAGCCAGAAGATGTTGTGCCGACCCCACCATGCCCAGGATACATAACAGATGCCTATGGGCATTTCGCCCATTTGCTGCTCTCTTGGGGGTGGGGAGGTACACCCAAAGGGTTATATCGGGTTATCCGGGGTCAAGTCACTGAAGGGGCAGCAGGTGGCGATGGGAGGTTGTGGCAGTGGTGGGACTTGGCGGCCCGGAGTGGCCAGCTGGAGGGGGCTTGGGGAGGAGCAAAATAAAAAGGCATCAACATCATGTCAAGGCTATTATGATATCCAAGTAGCCGTGCACCACCCCAAAAACCTTAAAATTCCATAGGGGTGTGGTAAAGGAGCAGGAATAGGAAAACAATGAAAATATATAAGGTAGCACTGCACAGGGAGAAGTGACAAAAGAACCTGTATTAAGCATACCAATATTTGTATTAATTTAGCAGGCAACCGGCTTTGTTTAACAAAACATATAATTCCACTGCTGCTTAAAAACAGGAAAAAAAAATCAGTGGGAAAGGTTTAAACTCCAAGAGACCATATATTGTCTGATAATGAGAGAACAAACCGAGATGGACTAGCTAGACAAAAAATCCTTGCCATTTTTGACTCGAGGGAGCAGTTCCCCCCACGCCCTTTCCATTAAAGGCAACAGGAAATTATTTTTAGTTAACTGCCCACCTTTTTTCCTTTCCATGCCAGTTATGTATTCTGACATGCTACGTCCGATTTTTGATAAATATCCTAGTTTTGGGGTGCCCTAAGCACTACATAGACTTTCACTCTCCTCACCAGCTAGTGCTCTATTTTTTTATATTTCTAAGACATTCCATGACATCAGTTTCACCATTCCATGCTCTTCAACTTAATGGCCTGAAACGGCATTAATGATGTCACAAAATGTTCAGGCAGTATGAAAAGAGAGAACAGCAACTGCGGGGGAGGAAGAGTTCAAAGTAGTTACAAGGGCAAGAAATAGGGCTTATTGTGCACGGAATTCAAGCAGCTCAAAAACCTTGTTGTGCACATTCTAAAAACTTTATTGTGCACATTCTGTCATTAACTGCAGCTGCGATTCCCTAGCGCTGACTCCTACTGCCTGGTTTCACTTCTCTGAGCACTGTACACCAGCGTTACGGTAACCATGGTTAAAAATAAAAAAAAAAATAAGACCTGTCAGCTGAGTTGTTTTTTTTTTTAAACCACAAACTATAACAAATAAAACATGGGTGCCCATACACAAATAACCCCGTGTTTTCATCTTGGGGTTGAGATACCAACACTGGTATCTCAACCCCGCAATGGAAACACAGGCTTGTTGTGTATGGCCACCCATACATTATTCCTTATATTTTACAAGAAAGATCAAAACATATCAGAATATTAGATAGAAACAGAAACATAGACTTTGAGGGCAGATAAGGACCACTTGGCCCACCCAGTCTGCCCATTTCCCAACCTATTGTATAAGCTGCAGATTCTAGTTAACCTATGGCTTACTTCCTCCTACCCCCCCCCCCAACTAGAATTGCTCTATGTCTATCCCATGCCTTCTTGAATTCCCAGTTTTTGACTCCATGACCTCCTCAAGAAGGCCGTTCCATGAATCTGCCACCCTCTCGGTGAAAAAACACTTCCTCACGTTGCCTCTGAGCAGTCCCCCTTCTATCTTCAAATTGTGCCCCCTTGTTCTTACACATCTTTTTTTCGGAAAGATGTTACCCTCTTGGACTTTGTTTATTCCCTTGAAGTACTTAAATGTTTCTATCACAACCTCTCTCTCCCTCCTTTCCTTGAGGGTATACATATTAGGCTCCTTTAGTCTCTCTTCGTATGGCTTCTGGTGCAGACTCTGCGCCATTTTAGTTGCCCTCCTAAAACACTAAATATATATAGATAGGACACTAAAAGGAAAACAGAAGGGCATCTAGAGGTGTTAAAAACTGTTTCCAATTACCTTTAATAAATCGTAGCTTACAATGGTGCCCATTTACAAACTGTTACTCTCAAGTGCCTGATCACACCACCTTACTGCTCACTCAGTAAAAACAGTCCCTGCACGCTTTCCCATCCCATGCCCCATCTTCTCAAGCTTTCAGTGCCACCACACTAGCACATGATTTCTGCGGGTGGAGGAAGCAGGCAGGGAGAAATCTCCCACTCCTGCTCAACCTTGCCTTAGCCATTTTAAACCCTCAGCTTTTGAAGGGAATCCATGTCACTGTAGAGTCCGGTGCGTGAACTTACTGTAGAGCCATAATGTAAGTTACCAGGGCTGCTGCTGAGTATCTTTATAGTGTAAGAAACTCGGAGTGCGAGGTGTGGGGTGAGAGGACCATGCAGCAAAACTGAGCAGTTCTGGCTGCCAAAACCTTATGACAGGAGTGTCTTGTACCGTAAGGGACACCCTGCATAGGTCTTATTAACATATTATAAAAATCCCTCGCATTAGGTAGAGTAATTTATAAAAAGTTTCAAGTATATTTCTATTTCAGAAGTTCTATGAAGCCACCCTAACCCTGGCTGTTAAGTGGAACACTCCACTCTAACATTCTAGCACGTAAGACCACACACTGTACAAGGTACAGTGGCTCTGTGTGTTGATTGAAATCACATACTGTGAGTGATTAATAATCCATTTTTAATGCCTGACATGCTTATTTGAAGGGACTATGTATCTTAGAAATTGAAACTATGTTGATCCCAGCCACCCAAACTACTAAACTGTTTGATCAGGGGCATGTGGCTTTGCCTCCATTACACTATTTTTTCATAAACTCCAACTGCAACTCCAACCGTGGCAAGTGCAAGGACATTGCGTTAAGTTGGAGCGCTCTCCCCATTATGCCCGTGCCTCAGTATGCTTGTAACTGGAATGGGATCCACACTGACCCCTCTCCCCACTGGCCTTGCTGGCACTGTCAGGCAGTGGCCACTTGTCCTCCACCATGAACAGTGCAGAAATATCTATTTAGGATGTCCACCGTATCTTCCTCTTCCCTCTCCTCTTCTTGCGTCAGCCTAGCTATTTCTTCCCTCATTTTCCTGTTCTCTTTTATGTAATGAAAGGCCTTATCTCTTCTCTTTGTACCCTCTGAAATTCTCACTTCCACGTCAGCCTCAGCCCTCCTCACTATCTTGTCGGCCTCTTTCATCCTGCTGAAAAACTCCCCAAGTCACCTCCTGCTTGGCTGGGTCTGTATTTTTTAAATGTCATTTTTATTAAGCCCTCATGGTCTGCCCTTCTTCCATTGTGAAATATAATTTCTTCCCCCCTCTTCTTCTTGCTAATTACCATCTGTGACCTTTATTATTCCACTTTTATCCACTCATATTGAGCTTCCGCCCCCTCTGTCGCTCTTACCACCTCTAATTTCCCCTGCAGCAGCTCCCCTACTCTTCCAAAATCAGTCCTCCTAATATCCAGTACTTTAATCTGGGACCCATTTCTCTCTGTCTCAAGTCTGATGCAGAACCAAACTGTTCAATGGCCGCTCGTTCCCAGCGAGTCCAGCAACATCCCCTCCCTCAGACTGTACCTATTGCTGAGTACTAAGTCTAGGTTGGTTGTCTCCCTAGTGGGCTCCTCTATACTAGCACTGTGTCCTGAAAGACATCGACTAATTTTTGGCTTCTTGCACTTGCTACTTCTAGGACCCTCCAGTCCAGATCCAGCATACTGAGGTCCCCCATAAGCAGCACTTCCTTAAACCCTGCTGCCCTTTTGAGCACCTCCTCTAAAACCCAATCTGCTTCCTCCTTTTGAGATGGTAGTCTATAATCCACCCTATTCTACTATATATTCATCTTCTGTTACTAGCTGCACCCCTACTGTTTTTGTGTGCTTGCTCTGCCCCATATCTTCAATCTCTGAAACCTCAATACTGTCCCATACATATAATGCCACCCCTACCCATCTCTTTCCCTTTCTATCTTTCTTGTGCACAGTATACCCTGGCATTTATGTGACCAGATCCAGGACTGTCTCAGCCACCACTGCTTCCAGATAACTGATCTTATTTCCAAGCTGCTGGCATCCTGACTGGTTACATGATGCCCAGACCTTTGTGAGTGACACAGTGCAGCATGTTATTGTTACAAACCCCATTTGCCCCATAACATCAGAAGATCACTTCTGCATTGCACCTAAGTCACTAGGGTGACACCCCTTCCATGTTAAACTTTGTGTATAGGGTCAAACATTATGTAAATCTGGCCCTACCTCTGGCACATTATGAATGTAAGTAAAATAATGGATCATTCCCGATGTTGCAGTTAAAACTACTTTGGTAAAATGCCTAAAGAAAATGTTACACCATTTATTCTCAAAGCACTTGTGTTTCAGTGAACCGCTTCTCCCACTCCAAACCCCCCCACCCTATCCCTGTCCTTCAGTTTCTCATATGCTCAAGCAGGAAAATTAGAAGTCTCTAACAGTTTGGCAAGTGTTATGCACACACGAACAAGATAAGGACTTGCTGCTGATCTGCTATGTTTCCCACTGTAAGCAGCAAAACACTGCGCTAGTCCAGAAGGCTCTGTCCTTGGTGCCAGACTACCCCTTTTCTGTCTTTTTCTGGCGGGCTGAGAGATGGGGTAAATGATTTACACCAAGAAAAGCCACCTCCCCTTTTCCTTGAAGACTCTCTGAGCACTAGTGGTAGATGCTTCTGTCGCACCTGTGGAACAGTAATCAGTGAATCAGTGGTGGCCACTGCATCCCTTGCCACAGTACCGTAACTCGAACCATGAATGGCACGTCTCATGAATCATGACTGATATGCCCTGCTCCTGTCAGAGTCACTAAGGCTCAATTTTAGAAACGGCAGGTACAAGCTGGCGCAGTACTGCAGTCAGTTCTGCCAACTGCTGTGTTACTAAGCGAAACCCATCCCCAATCACTCTAGACAGCTCAGACCTCAGCTCCCTTATCTCCTGAAGCTGCTCCTGCTGAACCTGCAGAATGTTCATCTCACTGTAAGAGTAAGGGCTGGTTTCTAGGGGCACCCTCGGCCTCAGTCCATCCCTCAGAAGAGAAGCTGGTTCAGCAGGAACTACTTGTGAAAAGGGTGGGGGAGTAGTGGAACTTAGTGTGCAGGGCTGAGGAGATGGTGAAGGGAGCGACACCTCCAGTGGCTCCACATATTCTATCTTGACTTTCTGCTCCACGTCAGAACTGTCAAACGGAGAAGGCACAGAATCAGCTGAAGGTTGAAAGGTGTCGGAGGTTGACTGATCTTTTTCTCCATCATCCATCTCTGCTGCTGTAGGTGTTGTTCTTGAATCTGGAGATGATGCGCCTGATACTGCTAGAGCCGCACATGGTCCAAGGGGTCTCTCATTACTCTCTGCCCTCATCGCAGAAGCCATGGGGATCTTGGCCGAGGGAAAACCTGTTAGAAGGTGAACTTGCCTGGTACCTTGGGTTGATACAAAAAAATAAATAAATAAAACACTGTTAAGAGTCTTGCCTTGCAGCACGCTGTCAAACAGAGTAACAACAGAAATATGATGGTAATTCTCCTTTAAACTTATTCTCACTTTTTTGATCCCTTAGAGTGCTAATCTCCTTCATTTTTTTTTTATCAGTCTGTATGCCACGACAGTTACATTTTTCTCTTCTTTGTTATTTAAATAATGTTTTTCATGCCTGTAGCAAGCTCTTACCTTGTGGTCGGGTTGAAGGTCCTGGCAAATCCAGTGTATCGAAGCCCATCACCCACTCCACAGCATCCTGGTCCAGGGTA
The DNA here is from genome assembly GCA_016271365.2 of Neoceratodus forsteri. NCBI lineage: Eukaryota > Metazoa > Chordata > Ceratodontiformes > Ceratodontidae > Neoceratodus > Neoceratodus forsteri. The sequence continues at coordinate 1,392,623,965 of CM057458.1, read as the reverse complement.
GAGGCAATCTTCTTCTCTAGTGGAGAAAGGACAGCATGGGCCAGGTCTTTCTCCCCCGTGGCATTCAGGACTTGCCTTTTGGAAGCCACCTTCTGCTTGGTCTTCCTCCGAATGTCCCTCCACTTCTTTTTTCAGGTCTTCCAGCTCCCGATGGCAGTGGCCAACACTGTTGACTTTGGCCTGGATCTCTTTCCAGACCCTTTGTCTTATAACGGAGCTTCCCCGAAGAGGTCCCGTTCCAAAGAGGATCTCCTCATTCTGAAGGATCTCCTCAATGAGGACAGCAGTCTCTCCTTCTGAAAAATTTAATTTTCTCCTTCTGTTGTTTTCTCCTTCCGTCAGCGTTGTTATGGGAAAATCTGGAAAATGTGTACCCGTATTTTATATGCTACGGTTTCTGGTGGTTGCTTTTTTTTTTTTGTGCGTCACTCTAGCAAAATTTCAACAGACTATATTGGGATATGCATGCAGGTTGAATTAGGTGCTGGGTGACAAAGTGAGTAACGTACTAATTTTTTGTTTCGATTTTACCTGTTAAGAAGGTGTATTCAAATCTGACTGAAGTGAAGCATGGACTAGACATGAGGTCTATGTCACAGAACTACTGGTTTAGCAAACTTGGTAGTCACTACAGAACAGAATGCGTAGGGAGAATTAGTCCCCCTCCACCTCAGAGTACCCCACTATCAAGTTTCAAGTATTGTATTATTTGAGTATTTTTGATCACGATATATTATCATAACATTTTGTAGCAATTCTAAGAAAAAGAGTAAAAATATGGTGATGGTGCTGATGGGGGGACTCGGGAATTTTGATTACACCCAGCGTAGGACACTCACTACTCAGAGTAGAGGACGTGAGAAAATCAAGATGGTTTAGTTAAGCAGCAAGGCATGACAGGATGTGAATAATGCTGGAATAACATCATGCTTTGGATGCACTGTAAGGCCTGAGGCACAGCCAAGTGCTTTCAACCATTCACAAATTGACATTAAGCAGCATAACACATGCCTTAGAGAGCCTTACTGAGATTATAAAAGGAATACTACAGAACATACCGCTACATCAATCAGCTTTCAGGAATTCTCCGATCAAATGCTGACCAGTATAAATTGTTGTCCATGGGAAATATCATGATATATCTTCATACTGAGTTACTGCGACATCCCTAACAGTCCCCCCTTCCCCCACCAAATAAAATGACATCCCCTCCAGGTCATGGCTGTTATTCAATTATGGAGCAGTGGGGCAGGCCAGCACTGTGTCAAGAGATTACCTTACTAGCAGACCAGAGAAGGGCTTCAGTTTCCAATGTTTCTGCATTCTCACCCCCTCAGTTTTAAGGGTATTAAATTATTCAAGTGGTTAGAAAGAATCCATGCAAGGCATGCAGTGACTGCATGCAACAGACGGAATAGTTGAAAATGCAGTTTCTAGGGCGATGTAGTCTGAACTTTCAAGAAATGCATCACATGCACAAATATGAACTTGGAAAAATAATGTAAAGAAATTAAGCATCAGTGTTATCTGCACAACTTTAAATATCAGACAATCCTAACACTCGATTCAAATGGTGAGTCAGAAATTAATAATTACAACAGGATCAGTACATTTTTCATATGCAGAAATGGTATACAGCAAGAACACAGACCGATGTGGCTTTTATTTTATTTTAATTATTTAATTATTTATTACAATTTATCTACCAAGGATAGCCCAGCTGAAATACAGTCTCATTTTTTAGTGAGGTCCTTCTCCTATCCATTGTTTTCCAGTCAGGCTTCTTATACTTCTCTGACAGATGTTCAGAATCTGGCTATTCCCATCAGCCTCCTAGCCCCAGCAATTCCAGTCTCTGACCCTGTCCCCGTGGTTCCTCCCCCATGGCAGTGCCATCCAAAGGCCTCCTCGCCCCTCAAGTCAGGATCCTGTCAGTATATTGTGTTTGGGGGAGATGCAGTCTGGGAATGCTAAGGCCGACACCCTGGTGACTGCAGTTTTTCCTCCATTGCTTGCCGAGGCCCTTTCCCTTCCACTTTCCTAGGTGTGAAGTGCTTCTGCTAATAGCCATGCACACAAATGGTGATATCCGTGTGAGGGATCAAGCTCTCTAACTACTACAGGATACCACTACACACACACACACACACACACACACACGCACTCTGGAGTGTGTTATCATTGGCAGTACTTCCTGCACCCTGACAGCCTGACTCCAGCATTGTGGGTACACTCCCTAATTATCAGACAGCCCTCTCCAACCCCGTTTTCCAGCTGTGAATACTGAAGCACAGGGAGGTCAGAGACCTACTGAAGGTCACACACAACACTCAGACTTGTGAATGTCCCTTATGTTTAGCGACTCTAACTGGTGTGTAGTGTGCCCTGCCATTTGCATTCATGCTATAATCATCTGGTAACTAAGGGTTCTTCAGTTCCATCAGGAACAAAATCACTTGAAGATCATGTCGTCAATACCCCTGGCATGGCTGGGAGGGTAGGTTCCAAAACTGCAAATCTGGATAAACCAGTGTTTAGGACCCCCCACATAAAAGGCTTTTATGGACCCGATCCCTTTACTCCTGTGTGCTTTGCATTTCAAATGTTACATGGAAAAGAATCTGCATAGAGGAATCTGATTCCATTCCAGGTGCCATTTTTAAGACTAGTGCTCTTCAGTGAGTAGATGAAGTGGCTTGTAATCGAGGATTGTCTTGGTAACCTGGAACCAAAGTATTTTACCACATATGCTTTTTAATAGTCCATGGCCACTGTACTGTACTTCGGAACGTCACAGTGCACCATGCAATGAGAAAAGACAAGGTATTGATAACTATGCATAATGTTTATATTGCAACAATCATGCTTTGAAGTGTGATGTGGTCTTCAACTACCGTTCTGATTCCCCCATCCCAAAACTTGGGGTAACGAGGATCCATTCAGTACAACTGAATCCCAGCCAACTGTAGTTCAGCATGGCTCTTAGATGTTACAACTACTGAGCAGCAGTGTGTGGTATACACGGGCGGCTCGACCTGCTTCTGTCTTAAGGCCTATGTTGTACAGACACCAGCAAACAGAAAACAGAGCTTCAGTGCACTATGCACATCATTAATGGTAGTAGAAACCTCAGCTAAATGGCACACATTTCTTGATGCCTGTGGAAACTCATGTGACACAACAATTTGCTACCCAAAAGGGGGAAGGTGGTGACTAGCAGAGCAGGGAAGTAATCCTTCCAACTTTACAAGACCCTTGTCAGGCCCTACCTTGAGTGCTGTGTGCAGTTCTGGTCTTGTTAATACAAATGTAACACTAAGGCAGTCAGGAGGGTGCCATGCAGGGCTACTAAAAAGATTAATGCTATGCTTTACAAAAATATGAAGAGAGGCTGGAGGCCCTTAACATGCTCACCCTGGAGAAATGGAGGCTGAGTGGGCACATGATCTCAGTCTTTCACATGATAAACAGTATCGACAAGATCAAACAGTCAGAGGTGTTTGATCTGGTGTGCCACAGCAGGACAGGGAAACATGCCCGGATGCTCAGGGGTAACACTAGGATTCATTTTTTTCTACCAGAGGGCGGTGAACGTATGGAACTGCCCTACAGTGTAGATGATGACAGAACATGCCTTTAAGGAAAGCCTGGAACAATTCCTGCTTACTAAGAAAATCATTTGGTCCCCTGGGTACTTATGAGGGTAGAAAATCCCTGTATGCACAGCCTATTTATGTCATCCCTGCTTATGGAGCATGGGGGGGGGGCAGACAGGACGAACTGAAGAGTTCCGTCTGCCCGGGAAGTTCTATGTTACATGTCCCATTATTTTACATCCTTACTGTGCATATGTGTGTGTGTGTGTTAGGGGGATTTAATTATAAGGTGTGCGTGTTGGTTTGAGTGGGTTTAATTATAAGGTGTGTGTTGGTTTGAGGGGGCTTAATTATAAGGTGTGTGTGTGTGTGTGTGTGTGTCTGTGTTGGGGGGGTTTAATTATAAGGTATGTGTGCTGGTTTGAGTGGGTTTAATTATAAAGCGTGTGTGTGTGTGTTATGTGTGTGTTACTGTTGGGGGTTTAATTATAAGGCATGTGTGTGTGTTGGTTTGAGGGGGGGTAATTATAAGGTGTGTGTGTTGATTTGAGGGGGGTAAATATAAGGTGTGTGTGTGTGTGCGTTGGTTTGAGGGGGTAATTATAAGGTGTGTGTGTGTGTGCATGTGTTGGTTTGAGGGGGTTTAATTATAAGGGTTGTGTGTGTGTTTTAGGGGTTTAATTATAATGTGTGTTGGTTTGAGGGGGTTTAATTATAAGGCCTGGAGACATCACTAGATAGATAGTATGTAGGGGCTATCTCATGGCCCAGTTGTAACACACTGCACTACCCTGCAGGCGGTCTGGGTTCAGTAATGAGCCAGTGTAGTCTACAATTAGGCGGCCATGGCTGATGAGTGCAGCTTCAGGCAGAGCACGCTTGACCAGGGAGGCACTGCACTGTGTCTACAGCGTTGCGTTCCTGCAGGAGGATCACAGAGTAGAGCTTCACCCACCAACACAGGGGTCTGCGAGGCCATCCTATCATGGTGCGGTACCACTGTGGGAGGCAGGTAGTGGGAGGTACCGGAAGAACACCCATAAGGTAAAACACCCAGGCATGTCCAGATGATAGGTGGTACTCTACTGCCCCATCATGTCAGGAGGCTGCTGACCCAAGAAGAGGACATGACAAAGCAGCTGATCAGTGAGAGAATGCTATATGGAAAAGCAAGTATTACAAACAAAAAAACAGTTCCATAATCTCCACCTGCCATACAGAATTGATGTGCAACACATTGGTATTCTGCTGGGCCAGACCCACCATGTTCCCGCTTTATGTCCCCCACATCCCTTCTGAGTGTTCTTTGAGAGCATCGCAACACTTGACCTCGGCCTCAAAGGACAATGGTCTCCTCAAAGATTATACGATACCCTGCTTGTAACAGCCACAAACTCAATTACTCTAGCTCTACCTCGCAAGAAAGCAAACACCATCCCCTACGCAGCATACGTTGCCCTCTACAAGCCCAGTGAATGAAAAAGTATATTCTCAACCAGCCCAAAAGTGCAGTAGCCAAAAAGCCACTAGCCATACCATCAGTATTCACACCCAGAGCCTGCATCACCACAGTGCACCTGCAGAAGGCTGCAGTAGCATCCGCCTGGATTCTGCCAGTTTCAGGGTGAGGTTAGAAGTTAATCTGCCACATGGCACCCCTTGATGTCCTCATGCAGCAGAATAAGCATGATGCATTAACACCTGGAAAGGGGTGCTGAATGGCTCTGAATTAGCACACCACTTGCATGTGCTTGGAACCCTTGTCATAGGTGTCGGGGGGGGGCAGGACAGAAGGGGAAAGAGCAGTTACGTACTTACCGTAACAGTAAATCTTCAAGAGAATCTCTTTCATCAGGCCACACCTATGGAACTATAGCCATCAGGTGCCAGGACCACATCAGAACTTGTTTGCTAGCAGTCCACTAGGAACCACCCACGATGATATCCTATGTTGATGTCCTCTCTATATAAACATGGGTGGCCCCTCGCCCTCCTCAGTTCCCTGCCAGAGATCATACTCAAAAGATCTCCTCTTGGGGAACTAAGAGAGAGAGCTGAAGGTTCCTGCTACCAGAGAAGGTAGACTATCCTATGGAGAGAGACAGGAGTGAAGAAGCTCTGGATCTATGGGGGACGGATGGTGGGACGGCATGGCCTAATGAAAGAGAGACTCTTAAAGATCTACTGTTATGTTAAGTACATAACTATTCTATCTTCTTTGAGGATATCTCTTTCATCAGGCCACACCTATGGAGCATGTCACAAGCAGTACTGACAGAGAGACAATCTGGGTTGCTGGAGGCTACAGGCCTAAGAAAGGAGACCTTGAAGCACAGCCAGGTTGAAGCCTGCCCTTCTTCTAGAGGAAATGCCCAGATTGTAGTGCTTAGTGGAAGTGTGGACAGTACTCAAAATTGCAGCAGCACAAGTTTCTGCAGCTGATGCATTCCTAAACAGGCAACAGAAGTGGCCATGCCTCTGGTTGAATGGCCACAAACAAACCAAGGAGGTTCCTCGCCATCCTTCCTATAATGGAATGTGATACAACTGGCCAACCATCTGGATAGGCACCATTTTGAAACTGGAGCACCCTCTCTGCCAGGGGCGAAGGAAACAAAAAGCTGTGAGGACTACCTGTAGTCCTTTGCGCAATTAACATAATATATGAGTATTCTATGAACATCTAAGGTATGGAGCAATGTTCCCTCTGAACTAGCATGCTCCAGAAAATAAACTGGTAGGTGGATAGTTTGATTCGAAGCAAATTCTGATCCTACCTCAGGAAGAAACTTAGGTTTGGTCCGTAAAGATACCCTGTCTTTACAGAAAATCAAATGAGCTCGCACATAAGAGCCTGAAGCTCGGAAATCCTCTGAGCAGAAGTAATAGCAACTAAAAATAACGCTTCCCAAGAAAGGAAGTGTAAGCCCCAAGTCGTAGCTAGCTCAAAAGAAGTCAAAAAGAGTTTTTCTAGCACAAAATTCAGGTCCAGGCTGGGACTGGACTGTGGATGGGAGGCTTCAAGTACAGGATGCCTCTCAAGAACGTACTGGTCACTTCTAGCTGAGCCACTGTATGATCATCAATAGGCATATAGGAGGCTGAAATAGCAGCTAAGTGCACACTGATAGAACAGTATTGTAGTCCTGTGTCTGACAAGGACAATAAATACTCTACAGCCTGATTCACTGGACAGGTGAAGGGATCCAAGAGATGAGAAGTGGGCCACAAAGCCAACCACATCCACTTCATTAACTCAGTGACTCTGGTGGAAGGTTTTCTAGCAGCCATAAGGATGCAGCCCCCCTTAAGGGACACCTCAAACCTCACAGTGGCTAATGTCTTCAGAAGCTAGGCATGGAGATGGGGTGACTTGAGGTCCAGATGGACCAGGGTTCCCTGTTCCTATGATAGCAAGCCCATACACAGGGGCAGGGGTACTAGGGGTGCCACTGCTAACTTCTGCAGCAAGGGAAATGCAAAAACTGCCGAGGTCAAAAGGAAGCCACCAGAACTAGAGCAGCTCCCTCCATCTGAAACTTGGTAAGCACCCTCTGAATCAAAGGAAAGGGAAGGAAGGCATAAAGGAACTTCCCTTGCCAAGAGAGGCAATGCGTCTTGCCAGAAAGCTCCAGGGCCTGGAACGAGCGAGTGGAAAAAAATTGGCAATTTTTTGTTGAGTGGGGACGCAAAGAAGTCCAACATTGGACAACCCCACCTGTAGAACAGGTCTTCCATCACCGAGGTCAGCAGCTCCCATTTGTGCATTCTGGACTGCAACTTGCTTAGCTTGTCGGCCACAACATTTTGGATGCCTGGAACATAGGCAGCTGACAGCTCTCGACTATGTTCTAGAGCTTAGTACCAAACCTTCAGCATTTCTCTGCACATGGGGTAAAAATTAGTCCCCCCTTGCTTGCTTGTGTAGGGTACTACACTGATATTGACCATCTGCACCCTACAGATGCCCTGGGAACAGATGATTCTGGAAGGCTAAAAGCGTGACTAGAATCTGCCGCTTTAGATCGGCGGTGCACTGATCCCACTGGGCTGCTGATGGCCATTGAGGTAGCCTCATGTGCAACCTGGCCAGGAGTACCATGACAATGGCTGCAGTCATCAGGCCCAACAGTCTCAGGAATGTCCCGGCTGTGACACACCCGTTGTTGTACAGCAACTGGCCTGTGCCATGCAGTGTTCCGCCCTGTCCTAGGGTAGGAAGGCTAAGCCCAGAACAGTGTTCAGTACTGCCTTTACGTAACTGCCAACACTGACAAGGGGTCCAAATCGACTTGGTCAGGTTGCCCGTGACCCCTAGGGAACTGGACAGTCCATCTGGTACACGCTAGGATGGGAGACAGTTGCTCCATGGACTAAGCTGCGAGCAAGCAGTCATCTAGATAGGGGAAGACACACAGTCTCCCTCACATGAGAGCTGCTGCCACAAATGCCAAGCATTTGGGAAAGACCCATGGTGCAGATGACAAGCCAAAGGGCAATACCCTGAAGTGGTGGTTGTCACAAACCCACTCAGCAGGTCAGCCCTCTACTCTCAAAGTGTCAACCTCCGAGCACAGTCTTGTGAACAGGAAACAGAAACAGGGTAACCCTCCTGTCTGTTTTGTGGGTTCGAATCAACCTTTGGTCTCAAGTCTTGGAGGGATTCAAACTGTGACCCTCCTGTTAGCATACCCAATGTACAGGCTCAGATAATTCTGCTCTTCGGGGGGGAGGGGGGCAGATATCTTTTGCCTACGGGTACCTAACCAGGCGTACAAAATGAACCCTTAAAACTCTATTAAAGACCTCAGAATAAATTCTTACCTTTTCCCAGTTTGGTAAAACCATATAAGCTCATGCACAGTGTTGTCACACTCTTAACCATCCACGCGCATCACAGGTAAAAACAGAAGGACTTGGAAGAGACAAAGAGTCTATTTAAAAATGAAATGTTTACTTAAAATTAGATAAGAATGTAAAATGTAAAACACAGAACCATATATCACAAAACATACAAATCACTTAAACAAAATAGGTTTAAAAGTGCAGACTAAATCTCCTACCACAGTACTCTTAGAAATGTCTCTTCTAAGGTATATTCATCTAATAGTGCCTGATGTTGCTTTTTCAGAGTCCAAACATTTGTGTGTAAATGGAAAACAGCATACTGTTTAAAAGCTGGCTTTGCCAACCTCTTTGTGTGAGGTCACCTAGCTCTTCTCTGTCAGAATATAAAAAAAATATATCTACAGAATGCCTTTTTCAGAAGGTAAATTAAAATTCTGTGACCTCAGCAAAACAAATTTTTTTTTTTCAAATGACTTTCTTTGATCTCTGAGCAGCTTCCTCTTTCCAGGACATCAAAGGACTTGTTATGTCTCTCTGCCAGATCTCACGGAGGTGCAACATGCTTTTGTATCACCACGTGAATTTTACTGTGTTTCCTCTGAATGTTACAAAAGTTTATGATCCATCTTGGCAGCTGGCAAGCTCCAATCAGTCACATAAAAAGGAGATCCTAAATTTTAAGTCTCTTCTAGCCTGTAATTATCTCTTGGCCTTCCACGTAACACCTATTAGCTAAAACCTGGTGTGTGTGTGTGTGTGTGTGTCATCCTGCAGGCTGTCAGCATCTTTCATGAGAGACATTCAATAACACATTTTTATATTACAAAATCATAGATTAATCAGAACCAGCTGTCTGAGTGTCACAATTCCTCCCCACCTAAACTGAATTTGGGGGCTCTATCCCCTGCATGGGATGAGCTTCCCAAATCAGTTCACTCCTCATACACACGAGACAGCCCATCAGAGTTCTAATTTTTGGCTCCAGCCCTATGTAGAATTGTTGTCATATCATACCCTTGCAAAGCAAGACTCCATCTTAGCAATCCACCATTGTTTTTCCCCATCTGCGTCAGCCAAACCAGGGGGTTGTGGTCAGTCTGCACCAAAAAATGCTGTCCATATAAGTATGGCTAGAACTTCTTTAGGGCCCACACTATGGCAAGACATACTTTTTCCACAATAGAGTATGCCTGCTCCCTGGGAAGTAACTTCCTATTCAGGCACACTACTGGGTGATCTTTCCCTTGGCTGGATGTCTGACTCAGTACTGCCCTAATATCCACGTCTGAGGCGTCAGTCTGAACAATAAAGGGTTTGCTATAGTCAGGACTTGTCAAAACAGGAGCACTGCACAGTGCCTCCTTTAGTTTGGAAAAGGCTTCCTCACAGGCTGGGCCCCCAGGTAATTTTCTTGGGCATGCTTTTCTTTGTCAGCTTAGATAGGGGAGCACCCAGAGCACTGTAATTGGGTACAAATTTCCTGTAGTACCCTGCTGTCCCTAGAAAACTCCTGATCTGCTTCTGTGTTCTTGGTCGGGGCCACACCTGGATTACCTCTATTTTTTATTTGGTTAGGATGGAGCTGTTCTCAGCCTACCACATGCCCGAGGTATGCCACTTCTCCCATGGCCACCTGGCACTTCTCGGCTTTGACAGTGAGCACGGCCCTCTGTATCCTGCCCAGCACTTCCCTAAGGTGGGATAGGTGTTCCTCCCAGCTGGCACTAAAGATGGCAGTGTCATCCAGGTATGCCACGGCGTACTCCTCAGCACCATTTAACACCTGGTTCACCAACCTTTGGAAAGTGGCTGAGGCGTTCTTCATTCCGAAAGGCATTACTTTAAATTCAAATAAGCCTATCGGAGTGATGAAGGCTGACCCCTCCCTTGCTCTGTCTGTCCACTCTACCTGCCAATACCCCTTTGTCAGGTCAATGGTCGTAAGGTAGGTTGCCCCTCTCAACTTGTCCAGGAGTTCGTCCATCTGGGGCATCGGGTTGGCGTCTGACTTCGTGACTGCATTCAGTCCACGACAGTTGACACAGAATCGAGTACAGCCATCTGGCTTGGGCAAAAGGACTACGGGTGAGGCCCAGGGGCTGTGGGATCTCTGGATTACCCCTAAAGCCAGCATCTCCTCCACTTCCCTTCTAATGTCCTTTTTTTGGACAGCCTCTGATACCCAATATGCTGTTCGCTGTATGGGCGTCTGTGCCCCTGTCTCCACATTGTGTGTGGCTAAGGGGGTTAGGCCAGGCTTGGTACTAAACAATGGGGGAAAGTCTGCTAAAACCTCCCTTACTTTCTGGATCTGGTCCGGGGTCAGCTGGGGAGACAATTTAAATGCCTTCACGGAGGACTCCTGCTTACTTTCTTCCAGCAAGTCCAGAAAGAGGTCTCCTTCGTCCATCCCCTCCCCAGGACTACACACTGCAAACATCATGTCAGCCCTATTTGCATATGGCTTCATCATGTTGACATGGTACATCCTTTCTGTCCGTCTTTGGTCCGGTAACCCTACAATATAGTTTATGTCATTTACCTTCCTAACTACTTTTTACGGTCCTGCCTACTCCACCTGTAGCTTGTCTTTCCGGACCGGAATAAGGATCATGACTTCCCGACCCACCATGTACAAGCGAGCTCTGGCTCTGCGGTCATACCACACTTTTTGTTTCTATTGGGCAGCTGCCAGGTTGCTCTGGGCTGTCCCCATAAGCTCCTTCAGCCTTTCCCTAAACCTAAGAATGTAATCCACAATGGGAGTTCCCTGGGTGGCGTGCTTGCCTTCCCAGTCCTCCCGGATCAAGTCTAGGGGCCCAAGTACCCGGTGTCCATATAAGAGTTCAAAGGGGGAAAATCCTATCGACTCTTGGGGCACCTCCCTGTATGCAAACAACAGGTGGGGAAGGTATTTCTCCCAGTCCCTCCCATGCTGTTCAGCAAACGCCCGGAGCATTGGCTTCAGGGTACCACTGAATCTTTCCACAAGCCCATTGGCTTGTGGGTGATAAGGTGTCGTGCATCTCTGCACCACCCCACACTTCTCCCATAAACATTTTATCAGGTCCGACATGAAGGAACCCCTCAATTGGTGATAACCTCCTGCGGAAACCCAACATGGAAGAAAATCCCAAGTAAGGCATCTGCCACTTTGTCTGTCCTCAGTGAGGATAGGGCGACTGCCTCTGGGTACTGGTTGGCATAATCCACCACAGTCAGGATGAATTTCTTCCCTGAGGAGTTGGGGGTATTTAAAGGCCCCACAATATCCATTCCCACCCTCTGGAATGGCTCCTTCACTATGGGCAATGGAATTAGGGTGGCTTTGGTCTTCTTGCCCGCCTTCCCTATTTCTTGGCACCGGTGACAAGACCTGCAATACTCCTTCACCTGCTGGGTGACGTTTGGCCAATAGAAATTCTGGGCCAACCGCTGCGTCGTGTGCACGATCCCCAGATGACCACACAAGGTAATATCATGTGCAATCTTGAACAACTGCTCACGATACCCCTGGGGAATGACAAGCTGCCTGCCTAGCACCCCTTCCTCTGTCTGTATTGAATGAGTATACATCAGTCCATTTTCTCAATAAACCTTATGTCTGCCGTCACCTCTCTGTGCGCTGTCCGAGTCTGCCCAAGCCCTCAGCTTCTCTAGACTAGGGTCACTTCTCTGAGCAGCTGCAAACTCCTTACACATTCCCAAGGCCTGGGACAGGTCCCCTTCAGTATCTAAACTAGGGTCCCTAGCACTAGCATCAGGACACTCAGGATCACTGTCAATCCCAACCCTCAGACAATGGGTCACCCCCCCTCTTCGGAGTAACCCTCCGTAGCTGTGTGGTTACTTGCTACTGGGGAAATTTCTACCCCCTTTTCATTAGTCTCCCCATCTGGAGACACAGGCTGAGAACCAGCCTCTCAGCAGTTTCACAATGGCTTCTGTGGGTTTCAGGGAACTACAATTTTCCTTGCCGCTTGGCTATAGGTAACTGCACATACCATCCCTGTTTGAGATTGTTGCCCAGGATCACATCCACTGCTAACATTTCGGCTAAAGCCACCTGTTGCACAGTTCCCCCCGTTTCACTCCAGTCTAGGAAAACACTAGCAAGGGGCAATGTTTTCGCCTCACCAGTAAAGTCCTGTACAGTGACGTATTTATTTGGTATACGCTGACCAGGCTCTACTAGATCCCCTTTTATCAATGTCAGGGATGCCCCTGTGTCCCTTAATCCTTGCATCTGTACACCAGTCATCATCACTGGGTGCATGTGTTCCCTCATGTTCACAGGCATGCTTCCAGGGACACACAAACAACCCACTTCTTTTCTAGTACCATTCTGTGTATTATTGCTCATTCTTTTGGGACACTGTCTGGCAATATGCCTAGTTTCTTTATATAACTAACATTCACTTCTCTTTTCAGAGAAATCTTCTCTGAAACCTGGGGCTAACTGGTTTTGGTGAAGCAGTGAGGGTTTTAGCTGCCCTGCAGGCGTGCTTTTCCCTTTCTGCACTGCCACGCCCGCCCCATTCGCTCTCAGAGCAGGTCTGCTCTTGGCATAGCGGTCCGAGAGTTCAGCAGCCTCTTGCACTGTTTTGGGATCTCGGTCCTCCAGCCAGGTTTTCAGGTCTGCTGGGCATGCCCAATAAAACTGATCTAACAAAATCACATTTTCAATTTTATCAACAGAGTTTGCCTCAATTCCTTCCCACCAACATTTTAAAAACTGACGTTGTTTCGTGGCTAGCTCCTCATAGCTCATGTCCTCATAGCTCATGTCAGGGCTTCTCCTGAGCTTACCGAATTTAGCTCTGTATGATTCAGCAGTTAATTCAGATTCTTTTAACAGTGCAGCTTTAAGTTTGCTGTAATCATCACTGTCCTCATTGTCCATTTGACCCAATGCATCCTGAGCTTTACCGGTAAGTAGCGGGGATAGCTGGAAGCTCCAGGACTCTCTAGGAATTTTAGCCTGAATACAAACCTTTACAAAAGAATTCAAAAAAGGCATCCACATCCTCCCTCTTTAAATTCGGCTATCAATTTGGAATTCAATTTATAACCCAGTCCTATAGTCCCAGTTAAACCCAAGCCACTTACCTGCTCTGGTGCTGGTGGTTGGAGTCATAGCTTCTCCAGTTCATGTTGCCTCTGGCACTCACACTCCTCACAGTCTGCGTCTCGGCGTTCTCGCTCTGCCTCATGGTCCGCCTCCCATTGTTCACGGTCCCTTTCCCTCTGGAACTCCAGTTCCATTCTGCGCAACTCAATTTGCAGCCTGAGTACTTCTGGATCCAGGATACTGGTAACCTTCCCCTGCTGCTGTGGCCCTTCACTGACAGTGGCCCTGTTGTCATCCTCACTGCATCTGGACACTGCACTGGCCACTAGCTCTGTGACATTCAAGGTATAGTCCCTTACAGTCACTGTCTGTGACTCAGTGCTCTGGGTCTCTGCTACCATCAGGGCATCCACGAGGTTCTGTCTGCTGGCTTTCACCTGAAACAGGACTCCTCTGTCCCCGCACAACTGCTTTAAGTAGTCTACAGTGTGCCTGCTGTAGTTGGAAGCCATCTTCTTCCCTAACTACGGCTACTCTGATTTGCACATTAGAATAAAATAAAACGGGTAGGAACTTGACTGTACAACAAGTGATATAGTTCTGTCTCCTTTTTAAAAATAAATCACTGGCTAAAACCCCACATTCTGGATCACGAGGTAGCAATCTCCGGTTACGTCCTTTTCAGAAAGGACAGACCCTCCAAAAGAGGGGGCAGTGTGCTTATATATGTTAAGGACACCATCACTTCCTCCCTCGTCAGGCTGCCCCTTGACATGTCCCTGGACTCTTAAGCAATCTTCTTACGGCTCACAATAGGTGGGGCTAAACACCTCACAATTGACTGCGTATACAGCCCCCATCCAATGCCCTCGGCTCTCTGGATGCGCTACTGAAGAGTCCTGTGGTTGACACTGCATCTGAGATTATCCTATTAGGTGACTTCAATTTAAACTGGGCACTTGAGGTGAAGTCTGCCATTAGCAGTTTTACGACTCCCACCTCGCTCAAATTATCACCCTACCGACCAGAATGAACCATAAATCAGGTAGGCACTCTACAATAGACTGGGTCCTGACCTCATCCCCAAGTAATGTATAGTTGACCGGGATCCTGGCAGATGCCTTGAGCGACCATTCGCTTATCTTTGCCATATGGAAGAATAATCCTATCAAAGTCCCGCCTAGATCGATCACTACTAGGGACTACTCCAACTTTCACCCTGACCAGTTCATAGGCTACCTAAATGGCATTGACTGGAACCCCATAAGACACCTACCTAACCTGGAGGAAGCTGTAAAATTTTTCCAAGCCACCCTCACTAGAATCACTGACTTCGTAGCCCCCTATGAAAACCCATAAGGTTAAGGGTAGCTGCTATAAGTGGATCTCACCCCCCCAAAAGCCCTGATGTATACCCGGGACAAAGCATGGAAAAAGTTCAGGAAAACAAAGTTTCCTGTGGACTTACCCAGCTACAGGGCCCTCAGAAACCAATGCAAACAGGCCATAAAGAAAGCTAAGAAAGAATATATCACCAATCTCCAAAAAAACTAACCTGGGAAACCCCAGGTTCTTCTGGTCACACATTAACGAACTCCTAAAAGGACATACTAAATCAACAACCGGCCCTAACCTGCTGAACGGGCAAGTACTCGATGAGGGGCCACTCATCGCAGAGGCCCTAAACGGTTACTTCACGAACCTGGATGCGTACAAGGTGGGACCCATAGATAACAGGAATGAGCCTAACGAGCACCTGCCCTGAGAACTAGACCGCCCTTTGTTTCATCGGCGGCTGGTTAGGGTAAAGGAGGTTCTGCTCATCCTTAAATCCCTGCAGGCGAGATGCACTGGGGGCCCCGACGGGATCCAGACTAGAATCCTTAAGGAGGGTGCCCCAGCACTAGTGAAGCCACTAGCTTGGCTGATAAACCGGTCCATTATGGAGGGTCGGTCCCTGAGCCTTGAAGCAGGCCCTAGTGATTCCCATTCACAAGGGAGGGTCTACTGAGCCTATAGGGAACTACAGGCCTATCTCCTTGTTAGGCGCTATAAGCGAAAATACAAGAAAACTAGTCTACTCCCAACTTCTTGCGAATACCGGAAACACACCAGGTAATCTCTTAAATCTCAGCACGGCTTCAGAGCCAAGCATGGGACAGATACTGCACAAACCAAATTCTCGGCAGAAATCCTGTGCAATAATGACTCAGGGGTCAGCACAGGAGCAGTTTTCATAGACCTCTCAAAAGCGTTTGACTTGGTAAACCACAACCTCCTTTTACAAAAAATGTGCTCTCTTGGCCTGGACACCCATGCCCTAGGATGGTTTGCGAGTTACCTCACGGGCCGTACCCAGAGGGTCAAGTGGAAGGACAATGTCTCCCAGTCTGCACCGCTCAAAGAAGGGGTACCTCAGGGGTCAATACTTGGCCCCCTTCTCTTCACTCTGTTTATAAAATGATCTGCACTTACACTGCGGGAGCAGCAGCGTCATCCAATATGTGGACGATGCTGTCATTTACCGAGCCTCCCCCAACTTAGGCGAACTGGAGAATGCCCTTCAAGAGGACATCCTTCAGATGGAGGACTGGCTCACTCTGAACAAAATGGTATTAAATACCAGCAAAACTAAGGCGATGCTGTTCGGGCCCAGATCCCTGGGAACTGAGCGGTCGCTGTTCCTTCAGCTGCAGTCCAGAGGGGGAGATAAACTTGAGGTGGTTACCTCCACTAAATACCTTGGTCTAACCCTGGACCAAGGCTTCACCCTAAAAAATCATGTTGACCAACTCACCAAAGCCATCCATGGGAAACTCGGTATCCTCTACAGAATAAAGGACCGGATTATCCCCGAAGCCAGAGTAGTCATCGCAACTAGCGTCCTTCTCCCTAAGCTCACCTACGCGGCCCCTGTTCTCCAAGGCGTGGACTCTACAGAACTTGGCAGGTTCCAGACCTTATACAACAAGATTGTCCGATTTGCCACATTATCACACCCTAGGACCCACCACTGAGAGGCTCAATCTAAGCTCAGGTGGCCGTCATTGGAAGCTTGCCTCATCTACCCGACACTCTGCCTTACATTTAAGCTTCTGGGGCCCTCACCTCCCCCTAGTCTCAAAGGGCTAGTCAGGGTTAAATCCAATCTGAGGAGTCTCCGTACCTCAGGACAAACTCTCCTCGTGGTCCCCAAAACAAGGACTAAAGCTGGGTCCAGGTCCTTTGCTTTCACAGCCCCTTCCAACTGGAACAAACTCCCACTGGAGGTACGGGAGGCAGGGTCTGGCCCCTGCTTCCGGTCTAAGCTCAAAGCACACCTGCTCAACAGGAGCATTTGCCAATGCCTAAGGACATGACCTTTACGTCGCTGCCCCTCCCTCACAGGAAGGTGAGCATTATTGGAACAACTTTCCCCCCTCCCATTAAGCCCTAAGGAAGGTATCTTGTTTCTCTGGCAATTTCTAGCCGTTATCTCGTGCACTCCCTAGTTTACTTGATATGTGTATGAAAAATGTCTTATATATGTCTAACTCTTTATGTCCCTCGGCCTGTATGTTCCCCCACCACCTATCTGATTGTAACTCTATGAAGTTTTTCACTGTTAAACATTATGGAATTTACCCAATTTGTACTGTTATGCTTACCTGTATGTTATTTTTTACCCCCGGGTCGCCCCTGAAAAAGGGACCTCCGGGGCCCAGTGGGCCTACCCGGTCAACAAAATTCAATACATAAATAAATAAATAAATCACTGCCTTTTTTTTTTCTTTGCAAGTGAGCTGATGGTCTCAAGCTGACACACTGAACAATCAGAGCTTGTAATACCAAAATTATCGCACCGCTGCCAACCAATCTGTCACAAACCCACTTAGCAGGTCAGGCCCTCTGCTCCCACAGTGCCAACCTCCGAGCGCAGTCTTGTGAACAGTTAACAGAAACAGGGTAACCCTCCTGTCTGTTCTGTGGGTTTGAATCAACCTTTGGTCTCAAGTCTTGGAGGGATTCAAACTGTGAACCTCCTGTTAGCGTACCCAATGTACAGGCTCAGATAATTCTGCTCTTGGGGGCCAGATATCTTTTGCCACGGGTACCTAACCAGGCATAAAATGAACCCTTAAAACTCTATTAAAGACCTCAGAATAAATTCTTACCTTTTCCCAGTTTGGTAAAACCATATAAGCTCATGCACAGTGTTGTCACACTCTTAACCATCCACGCATCACAGGCAAAAACAGAAAGACTTGGAAGACGCAAAGAGTCTATTTAAAAATGAGATGTTTACTTAAAATTAGATAAGAATGTAAAATGTAAAACACAGAACCATATATCACAAAACATACAAATCACTTAAACAAAACAGGTTTAAAAGTGCAGACTAAATCTCCTACCACAGTACTCTTAGAATTGTCTCTTCTAAGGTATATTCATCTAATAGTGCCTGATGTTGCTTTTTCAGAGTCCAAACATTTGTGTGTAAATGGAAAACAGAATACTGTTCAAAAACTGGCTTTGCCAACCTCTTTGCATGAGGTCACCTAGCTCCTCCCTGTCAGAATATATAAAAAAATATATCTACAGAATATCTTTTTCAGAAGGTGAATTACAACTCTGTGACCTCGGCAAAACTCTTTTTTCCAAATGACTTTATTTGATCTCTGAGCAGCTTCCCCTTTCCAGGACATCAAAGGACTTGTTATGTCTCTCTGCCAGATCTCACGGAGGTGCAACATGCTTTTGTATCACCATGTGAATTTTACTGTGTTTTCTCTGAACGTTACAAAAGTTTATGATCTAACTTGGCAGTTGGCAAGCTGCAATTAGTCACATAAAAAGGAGATCCTAAATTTTAAGTCTCTTCTAGCCTGTAATTATCTTTTGGCCTTCCAGGTAACACCTATTAGCTAAAACCTGTGTGTGTGTGTGTGTGTGTGTGTGATCCCACAGGCTGTCAGCATCTCTCATGAGAGACATTCAATAACACATTTTTATATTACAAAAATCATAGATTAATCAGAACCAGCTGTCTGAGTGTCACAGTGGTGTCCCCCCGAAGCAGAAACCTGGGGTACTTCCTGTGGGGTGGACACATCTTGATATGTAGGTGGGCATCCGGCATGTCCAGGTGCATAACCAGTCCCCACTTTGCAGGAGGGGCAGCAGGCCTTGCAGAGTGACCACCCTGAGCTTCTTGTACTGAAAACAGACGTTCACATGCCTGAGATCCAGAATGGCCATCAAGTCCCCTGTGGATTTGGGAGTTAGAAACAAATGAGAACAGACTCCCCTATTCCTTTGTTCCCAGGAAACTGGTTCTATGGCCCTCTTCTGCAGCAGTGTATGTACTTCTTCTAGTAACACTGGTATGTAGGCTAGAGGTGTAAGCTGAGGGACTCGGTGAAAGGGCTGAGGGCAGCTCCAGAAATTCAGGAGCGTGGCATTGATCTAGTAACTGCAGGACCCAAGCATCTGGTGTAACCTCCCTCCACTGTTCCATGTGGAGGGAAAGGCCATTCCCCATCACCATCTCCAGATTTAGCACTACAGGGCAGGGGTCTAAGAAGGAGTCATGCTGAAGCAGACCTGGTGGCAGCAACTGTACCCCCGCCTCTAAAGGCTTTGGAGTGGGTACCTATGTAGGCAGTCGGGGCCGGCAAAGCTGACCCTGTTCTGCCTTTGCTCTGTTGTCTAGCCCCTGACCTAGGTCTGTTTGTAGCCCTTTATGAAGGGGGACCATCAGCTTACTTCTCGAGCATGTGTCTGCACATCAGCCCCAAATGGCTTGAATCCTCTGGAAGAGGCATGCAGAATGGACTGCTGGGCATCACTAGCAAATTCCGACACCCTTTGCCAAGAATGCCTTCTTATACAGAGGCCAAAATGTCATGGGTATACCCTAAGAGGGACTTACCTATGTCAGCCCCAGTCTGGAGGGCCTTGAGCATTTTCTGATTCTGGGTGCCCTCTGGGAGAGACTGGGCCACTGCTTTAGCCTTTTTCAATAGGATAGTTTGGTGCTTGATCATATAGGCTGGATAATTTGCTATCCTGAGGCCCAGTGTAGCAGAAGCAGAGGTTCTGATGTTGGAGTGGCAGGATCTGCGACACTGATGGGGGTGTTGACAGCCCCGATGTCAAAGGGCCTTCAGCAGCCATAACAGGTCCAGTGGAATTCACTGCCAGAACCAACCTTGTGGGTTCTAAGGCCTAAACGGCACCTTGCGACATCGATGGGGTGACCATACCCACAACATTTACAGGCCTTTGCCGGCCATAGGAGGTCTAGCAGAACTCACTGCCAGAGCCGACCTTGTGTATTCCAAGGTCTCGGTGGCAGGGGTTGTTGCCACTGAAGCGGTCGACGGTACTTCAGGGGCATCTTGCACAGTCAATGGAGGAGTCCGCAGCCCTGTCTTCGCCAGCATGTAAGGTCTGGCGGAACTCGCTGCCAGAGCCGACCAGTCCAGTACTGAGGTTTGAGTGGCAGGAGGTGTCACCTCCAAAGCAGCTGACGGCACTACTGCGGTTGGCACCAAAGGAAGCGGCAACCGGGAGTGCACAGAGGGGAACTTATCCTTTCTCCACTCCCTCTCTTAGTGTTGGAGCATTCCTGAAGACTTCTTTCAGGCAGTGGAAGACTGCGAGCCTAGGGAATAGGCTACGACATAACGGAGCTCATCTCCTGGAGCTCTCTCTCCATTCAGGCTACCTGCTACTTGAAAACAAAAGGAAGCAGGGCTGGCAGATGGTGTCACCGGGTAGCTTGGCTGAACTTCAAGCAGGGCTTGTATGCCTTAACGGTCACCACATAGATCTTTTCCACCGCACCCGCAGTAGCGGAAGAGTAAGCGGCATTGTTTGTCGGTGTACACAGCAACACGAATCACTTTCAAATAAAGTGAGAAGTACTAAAGAAAGGAAAACAATTAAAGAAAAATTGAAGATTTAGTGGTTGACTGTAGCGACTGTGTTTATGTGGAGTCCAGCGAGTATGGTCGATGGGAAAAGAACCGAGGAGGGTGCGGGGCCACCCACGTTTATATAGCGAGGAAGTCGATGTAGGATGGCGTCATGGGTGGCCCCTAGTGGACTGCTAACAAAAAAGTTTCCAAGTGGTCCAGGTGCCTGACGATTACAGTTCCACAGGTGTGGCTAAAAGACATATCCATGAAGATGATCACATTATCAGATGATGGTTCTTTACATCTGTTCTGAGGTGGCTATTTCAAATTAAGGTTAAGCAACTGAATCGTTGGACCTCCAAAAGCACTACTCGAGTGGTAGAGTTTATCCAGAAGATTAACTCGTCAGGAAAAAACTCATATCAAAGTCATTATTGCTAATTTATACAGTACTAACACTTCCAGTTTTTAGGTTTTATGTACTTTTCTTTCTTGGTTTACCCTACCTGTTATTTCTATACAGATATGGTAACCAAACTGATGGAAGGCACTGCTATCCAACATTCTGTTGTGGTCTTATTATACAGGTGCGATTACCCTCTACCACAACGCATGCCCTCACTGCATTTTCATGACATCAAAAAGCACATCTTCACCTCAACAGTGACTTCATGGTTAACAAAAAACAGATAACCCTTTAGTGATGTCATTACAATGGGCTAACAAAAGACTGCTCAGTCAGCAACTGTTCAGGGACCAGAAATTAACTTTTTATGTTGGATTGCTTTAAAGAACTAATTTGGCTACATCAGCTGAGAAAATGTACTGACCCAACCTGTCAACCTGTACCTCTTCCACGCACCAACAGGTCACAAAAGTCCTGCATGTAATGCAGTCCCCAAATATGATTCCCAGTCTCTTCTTCAGCAAAACTCTGAAAAGTACTGTATATTATTAACAGGGCATCTGCAGCGTGTCCCATATGGTATAAGAGACTCAGAGTGTGAGGTTATACCATAAGAGACACCCCATGGAGACCTTATTAATTTATTATATATCATTCAAGTTAACTAGAGTGATTTTCCTTAGCTGTCCTCCCCCCAGATCGGAAGTGGAGCACTCCATTTCTAACACTCTTGCACGATAGACCACATATGCAGAAGATAAGAGGTACAACGGCTCTGTGCGTCGATTGGCGAACTCAAGTAAGTGATTTATAATCATTAGATACAATGTTGTAAACTAAAACAAAACCCATATTATGCACAGCATAACGTTTGCTAGCAGTGTTTTGGCATTTATTTTTATCATCATTTCCCCTTTCCCTAGTTTTCTCCCAGTCCACCACCCCCATGATCAGGTCACCTCGGCTGTCCCATTATTCCTAACAACAGGGTGAGCAACTGCCTTCAAAGCACGCCCCAATTCCACTTCTCAGTCAGCCAGCATGGGGCATGCAAGTGTCAGACAGCCCACAGTCTTTCTCCTCAAAGGCCACGCAACTCACCTCCGTGATGCATGCAGTCCCCTACTGGCTCCAGCATGGGATTCTGGGGATCATACGCGGACCGTGATCTGCCAGATGCCTGCACTGCACTGTCACATTACTGGGCCTGTCGTGTTGCCAGTATTTTTTATTTTTTTTTGCAGTTAATTTATTTATACGCCCTGGTCCTTGGCGGTGCTCCATCTCATCGTATCCCCCAGCCCCGTCCACCACTTGAAGCCTACCCTTCCAGCTGCCCCATGGCTTTACCCCCCATGGTGGGGCAGCAGGGATCCCTCAACCCACCTAACTCCGGATTCAGTGCTGGAAGAGTCACTGCCCATCGGGGGGGCGGTGCCTGCGGGGAACGACAGTCACTCTTAGGGCACCAAGACCATTTTTTCTTATTTTCCTTACTCCCGTTGAGCCAAGGTGTGCAATGATGCCGCAAGAAGCGAGCATGCTTCCGTACGTGCTCCTCCGAGTGTCTGCCTTCTTTCCCCCTTCCGTAGCCTCAGTGCGCCAGCCCCCAGCCTCCACTAGGGGCCAATCGAGCACAGAGTGCTGATGTCCCACCTCCTCGGAGAAGGAGAGCAGTCCTGCTGATGCACAATCCCTCTGTGCCCCTGCCGACCCCCGGCGGCCCATGCTCGTTCCCGAACATGGGTCACTGGCATGGCACGAATTAAGGCGGCCAGCGCCTCAACCCTCAGCGCCACCTTGACAGCTGTATTTTTTTTTTTAATTCTCTTTATCCTCCATCACCGGAGCTGCCCTATTCAGGCTAGCCATTTCCCAGCTCCATCATTCCCTTCTCTGTCACTTACCCACCTTCATGGGGTCCACAGAGTCTCTCCTTTACCTCCTTGGTTTCTTTGGTGAATTCCATCAGGTGTCAGGGCAGCTGTGACTGCTGGCATCATACTTACCAGACTACCAGAGCTTTCCTACTTGGGTGTCTACAGCCTTCAGGATGCCAGCAGTAAGGGCACAAAATGTGCAGGTACATGTTAATGCATGCATCAGTGCTACGCTAGACAGTGTCCTCCCCTCAAGTCACTCTGACTGCACTGCCTCCTGTGGTCACCCTGGTGGTAGTATTACAGCCAAGCATGCTACCCTCCCACCCTGAGGACAGCGTCCTCGGGGACAATCGATCCCTCCACCCCACCCACCCACCCACCCACCCCGACAGCCCATAATATTGTAGGCTTGTTTTTGAACCTAAGCCTCTGGCATCACATCTGCTCCTTCAACAGGCCAGCTTGTTTTGCCATTTATGATGAAGAACAATAGTACCCTTTTCCAAAGGCAGAAGGAAACCAAATTTGTTACATGTATAATGATTTTTTTTCTTTTTTTGTTTTGTTTTTGTTTTATACAAATTAGGATCCCTTTAAAAGCAAACTTTAAAGTCTTCTCAGGAGTCTTTGGTTAAACTGATTCCAATAGTTAAGTCTCTGGCACTTAGCTTGATCATATGATTCAATGTAAATGCATGAGACCAAAGCCTCCCGAAATACCTTTGAGATTTGCTTTTGTGAGTAAGTGTAACACAGTGTTTGTTTTAGGATCCCTTTAGTGATATACTCTGTGAAAGGCAAGAAGACATTCCAGAGAGGCTTTTGATACCTAAGATCCCACCTATTCCAAACAGCTGGCTGAAGTACTAGAAAGTCCTAAATTATTTGTTTTTTGTGTCTCTACCCCATGTCATGCTTACATTTTAAGCCGTAAAACCAGTGAAAGCATCATAGGTAGCACTATGCAAATCCTTGTGTGGGATAAGTACTACCTGGGTGGAGTCCAAGTATCTGCATCAGAGGAGGAGAAGGATCTAGGAGTGATGATCACTAGTGGCCTGAAGCACTCCACGCTGTGCAATAAAGCAGCAGCAAAGGCAAACAAGATGCTGGGATGCATAGCTAGGGGGATCAGTAGTAGCACAGAGTGTACAGGTCACTGGTAAGGCTGCATCTAGAGTATGGAGTTCAGTGTTGGTGCCCACACCTCAAAAAGGACATTAACCTGCTGGAGAAGGTCCAGATGAGGGCTACAAAGATGACAGTAGGTCAGCAGGGTAAGACATATGAGGAGAGGTTGAGGGCACAGAGCAAGTACTCCCTGGAATACAGGAGAGAGAGAGAGGGGACATGATTGGGACCTTCAAGTACTTGAAAGGGATAAATATGGTTGATAAGGAGAGTCTCTTTAAGCTGAGTGGCAACCGTAACACAAGGGGGCACAGTCTTAAGCTGGAAGGTGGGAGGTTTAGGAGGGAGATGAGGAAGCACGTCTTCACAGAGAGGGTGGTGGGCACTTGAAATGCACTGCCGGAAGAGGTCATCTCATTGAAGACAGTGGGCAGCTTTAAGAGAGGCTGGGATAGGCATGGGGGAAAGTAAGAATCATGGGTAGGGAGGATGGGAGGAGTGGGAAGAGAGGGCAGGGACATTAGCTCAAGCTGTGGACCCTGTAATACAAGCAGACTTGATAGACCAAATGGCCTTCTTCTGCTGGTTTCTTCGTATGTTCGTATCAGGTAACAAGGCTTTGCCAGAACATAAGTTGCCCCACAAAATGCCTTTTTCATTTGTTTCAGTTTAAACTGAGGGAGAACAACAAACTACAGAAACACATGTTTCGTCTTTTTCTTTGTAAAAATTAGACAACTTGCTGAATGATGTCCGATTATAGCTAGTACTTACAGGCATGTAACTGTGCGTTTCTACACCTCAATATTATGTTCTTAGGAGAAACCCAAGTTAGTCTTCCCTTTTATATGCATCATTTAAAATCATCAGTAGAGGAGCGCTAGTTGACCACCTTCCTGTCAGGAAACACACTGCATACGGTCTCTCTCATGATTACACAAACTTTAAACAATTCACTTTTCAGTTAAATTGGACAGCTTTGCTTGATAGATTCAGATTCCTTACTGTGTTTGGAACATGAAGATACCATATTTGTGATGACTCAGCCAAAAAGCCAGCATGCAGGAACCTTGAAGTCTGCCCCTCCACAACAGACGAAGGGAGAGGGTAGTGCCGAGGCCAGCAGCCTGCCAAATGTGGATCTACCTCCCCGGCAGACTTCACTTGAGTCCCTGCAGGCCATGGACTCAATAATGGAATGCACACTAACCCAGCTAGAAGCCCAGGATTCTAAAATAAACGCTCTGGCAGTGAGGGTTGAAGATTCTGATAAGCGCTCCAATATGACCACGGCTATGGTGGCAACCCTTACACAAGAGAATACTCAGCTTAGGGGTCACATGGAAGCCCTTGAAAATGAGGTATGCTCCAAGAACATGAGACTGGTAGCAGTTCCAGAGGGCGTAGAGGGACCTAAACTTTTGGCATTTCTAGCTAACTGGATTATGCACAATTTGGAACTCCCCGAACACTTTGATGGCAGTAAGTTTAAAAGGCTTACTAAATTAACCCCAGAACAGCACCTCAGGAAGCAAACGATACTAGAACCGTGTTACTTAGGTCAACTGGGGTGCAGGTTAAGGACATGATTCTAGCAGTGGCAATAGCTGCATATCCTCTCAACACTGATGGAGCCAACGTCAAGTTCTACCCAGACTTGTCCTTCACTACCCAAGCATGGTGGGAAAAAATGGATGCTGCCTGCTATAGTTTGACAGCCCTGGGAATAGTGCACTCCTTTTCCTTACCCCCATGACTCTGCATCATCTACGGAGATAAGGCCTGGCAGTATATGGATCCTGGCAATGCGGGTCAGAGGGCAGAGAAAACAGAACTGCAGTTTGCTACACACCGTACTGTCTCAAAGCGCACAGAGGAGAACTGTGAAACGGACAAAGGCTGAAGTGGCTGCACGAATGAGTAAAGAACAAAACTTTCCTCAAAACTTACACACTGACTGCAAAGTCAGGTTCACTTTTTCTATTTCTGGGTGCTTTTTTCTAGTGATGCAGGCTTTGTATTTGTAGTATAAATCATTTAATTACTGCATAGAAAAGTGAAGATAAGACTCTGAGGAGCAGACTGGGAGAGTGGTTCTTATGCAAGATTTTAATGGTGACAACCACATGGCCGCTCAATGAACTACTTGTTTACTAAGCCTTTCTCTGAGACCAACCTCACATAAACAGGCATTTGCTACTAACTGCGGTCTTAAACATTTTACATGATTCTGTCTTTCCTAGTTCTTCATTTCAGTGACCAAAGCTTACTGGTTTAAAAAGCATGTTTATATCTGTCAGTATGCTGTTCAAAGCTGTAATGATAAGTTTGTGGATGAAAGGGAGGGACACAAGCTTGCAGTCAGAGAATCTCTTCACTGGTTAAATAGCAGTCTTTGCAGACTCTGTCATACTGCCTGTATGTTCTACCTTACAACTCATACCAGTGCCACTGAAGTGGCTAGCAACTAGGTTTAACACACTTTTTTTGGATACTTTCCTTCCCCCGTTCCTCCTACTACAACAGATTGCAGGATTAATTGTGTGAATATCAAAATTTCTGGTGAAGATGAATATATGTGCCAACTTACAATGTATCATACATGAGGATGTAATATATATTTTTTTGCACTAAGTGAAAATAATAATCATAAAGTAAAAAAAAAAATCATCAGTAAAATCATAACAAAAAGGAAAAATAAAGCACTGTACACCTACCGCAGGGTGGATTTGCAATCTGTTTCAGCACGGGCTTCTCCATTTTCTTGGCGTAGAAAGCAGCATACCACATTCGCAACTCAGTGCCAGGACAAATGTCCTTGGAGGTTGTGAAGTATACGTCATTGTCATGCTGAAAGGCAGTTAGGTTCTGGTGTTGGTAGTCTGTGGCCGCTCTCACCAGTATCATCCAGTTGCAGTCGTCCTCGTTGCTGATGTCAAAGTGAATGACAGAGCCATCTTTGTGAAACACCTGCAGAGCATTAACCAGATGTGACTCTCGACTCTGGAGAAACTGAGACTATGATAAATAGAACATACAACATAGTGTGTGGGGAAACCACGCTCAACATGGCTGTGTTTCCACCAAGAGGTTGCCATGATGACAGAGTTGCCTCAAGAGTGAAGCTCAAGACGCCCTGGCATTATGGTCACCCCACGGTGGAAATGCGGCCTTGTGGTGCATGGTCTCCCATAAACTTTTTTGTATAATGTATGGGACACCAGTAAAACTCACACTGACAACAGTTCAGATAAAACAGAAGAGAAAAAAAACAAACTGCCATACATCCCTGTTTGTGACTTTGATGAAATGAAGAGTAGCGTGACCAATGGATTTCCACATGCTGCTCTTCTGGTTTGTGACCATGCTGAAATGAATAGTACCATGACCAAAGGACTCCCATGTGCTGCCCACCTGCCCCCTCCTCTGTGGAGGACAACAAACATTCGGTATGTGCACTAAATTTGGGTCACAGGAACTGCTCTGTGTTTGTGCTGTTTAATTTGGTCCTGTGACCAGATGCTCCTGCCTTCCAGCAGTTACTCAACTTTAAAAAAAAAGTTGTATTCAGGATAATATGTTAGAAAAGGTATTTGTGATTTAACTGTTTCGGAGCGCAACATACTGCGAGCTGTGAGAGAACCACAAGCGACTGAAGTGCAGCTCAGCAGATGAGTCTGCTGCTTTGTTTTTGCCACTCAGCGGTATGATGTACCTAACGCAGCACAACGACTTTTCATTCTGCTTCAGTTGGTGTGTCACTACTGCAGCAGAGCGGAGTTTTTCAACAAATGGATTTCTATACGAAATTGCTATACCCTACACTCTATAACAGAAAGGCAGCTATGTATTGCGTATGGAATAATGTGCCCCCAACTGTGCATAATCAGGTTATCCTACATGGATGACTATTATAGCTTATGGATATGCCTTGTAAAGAAAATGCAATTCATGCTTCAGCATCACTAAGCTGCAATTCAGCTGCAACACAAAAGTCATTCAAGTTATTCATAACCTGCAAAGTAATAGTTTTACATAAGAGATGCGGGTGCAAGTTTTATATAATATACAAAGTATTACATTTACAGAAGGGATGCGAGTGCAAAATATACCGATTATACACAGTAATACATTTACATAAGGGATACAAGACACAAAATAAAAATAACTTGCAAAGTAATGCCCTCTTGATCCTTTCTTGCAGTGGTAGTCATGCCCATGTATAACATATAAAGGTGAATAACCAAATGCAGTCCCTATGTGAATTTACTACTTTGTACATTTTATGTAACTTACACCCACATCCCTTATTAAAATGTATTACTTCGTATATTTTGTATAAGTAGCACCCACATCACTTTTAAAATGTATTACTTTTCATATTACGTATCATCTGTACCCACATCTCTTATGTAAATATATTTCTCTGTATATTATGTATAACTTGCACCTACATCCCTTATATAAATTGATAACACTTCTGAACATTTTATGAATAACTGTAATAATCCACTCCGGGTGTACATCAATGCTGTAATAACTTAATTTCCTGGGTAGTTAAAGGCCATCGCTGTGCCTTGGGCCTCACAACCCACCCAAGTCGTTCAGTTATTACAATAATGCTGAACACACACAACAGTGGAGTATTACTTAGCACTTTGTATGTTCTGTATAACTTGCAACCACATCCCTTATGTAAATGTACTTATTTAGTTTATTTTACCATTTTTGGCCAGGAACACTAAGCTGAAGCTTATTTCCAGGTGTGTCCTGGGAGCATAGGGGAAATTAAGTTACTTGTTCATGAACACACAGTATGCAAGCAGTGGCTGTGGGATTCAAACCCAGTTCTCCAGGTTTGCAACTCGGTGTTCTAAACCATGATGCTATACTGCCTCCCTATTACTTTGTATATTATGCTTAACTTGCACCCACAACCCTTATGTAAATGTAGTCCTCTGTATATTATATATAACTTGCACCTATATCCCTCATGTAATTGCATTACTTTTTTTAGCAGGTACAGCTTGCAACTACAGTATATGCTTTATGTAAGTAATAAGCCATGACAGGGTGTGCATTAAAGGATTTTAATGCACGTCCCAGGGTCGTGCTAAGGCACAAGGCCAAAGGCCAAGTGTCCTTATGCCCCTGGGGAAGTGCATTAAAATCCTTTAATGCACACCCTGGCGTGGCTTATCACACTAATAAAATGGGCCACCATCATAAAAGAATTAGTTTGATTTACTCTGATAGGGATTAAAACTTATTTACTATTTTCAAAAGCGTGTACAATACATTACCTCTAAAACATCTAAAAGCTGAAAAACATAGTCCCTATTAATGCATAAAATAGCATAACACAGCAATAGGTTAACTAGTACAGTGCTTCTCAGTAAAAGTATTTCGTAGCAGAGTTGGTTGAAAATAAACATTTTCTCTGTCCAGTACTTCGCAGTAAAAGTATTTATTAGTAGAGTTAATTGAAAATAACTATTTTCTCTGTAACGTAAATGTTATCATATAAATGCACTGTAACATCTGTAAATTTGTAAAACATAAGCAGTGTTTAAAACTTAATTGTCATTACACTGTAGTTGTATACTTTCACTGAAGGCAACCTTCACTTTATTTTTGTTTTTTCCTTACGTTGTGGTCTAGTACATAAAAGGAAAACTGCTATAGGATTGAGGTGAAAGGTTAGTAAGAAAAAACACTTTAAACCTGCCAGGTTGCCTTTTTTTGGTGCAGAAGGGAGGTAGATTTCACCTGAAGAAACCTATGTATGATTCAAATGTACGTGCTTTTATTAACATTGGCAATGTTTTTGAGCAGTTTGGGTCTGCCTATGTAACTGTGTTTTCCCACCATTTCTCTTTGTTTATAAAGTATTACTGAATTGCCTACTTTCTTCATACTGTTTTTTTTTCTGTTTTCCCCACATTCAAAACATAGAATGTTTATCATGGAATGTTTACCGTGGAATACAGGGATTCAAAATTCTGCTCTGTTCCACTGGTATAATGTTACTCTCCTAAGATACTGTACATACAGGGTGGGATACTCAGTGTGCACCAGGCAGGGGCACAAGCCTGGGTGCAGCGCAACTGGGATGCGCCAGGGAGTGTGCTGGGCAATATTCAACGGAGCTGCACCATGGCTCAGCACCACTGAATATGGCAACGTGGCCTCTCGCATTGCGCAGACCGAACCGTACTACACAGTCCAGATATGTGAATGGATCCATTCACATATCGGAACTGTGTACGGTACAGACGCCCATTGGCTCCACGCTGTGGACCAATGGGTCTACAACCATACTATACACAGTCAGCGGGTGGCTGGGAGGCTTGCGGATGGGGAGCTGCCGCCTGCCGCTGACCGGGGGGGCAGGGTGGTGGGGCTCAGAGGGCAGGTTGGGAGGGGGGGTACCAATGAACCACCAGGGATGTTAAAAAATTTTTATTTATACTTGTGCCCACGATCAGGCTGGAAGCGGTCCACTGGACCACCAAGGATATGGGACGTGTTGCTTTCTTATACTTATGCCCGTGATCGGGCTAGAGGCAGTCCACTGGACCACCAGGGATATATCGATTCCATTACAATGCCTGCGATCAGGCGTGGGGGGGCGTGACGCCGGCAGACCCTGGCTACGGAGCTCGGGTGGTCACCCACAGCTGGCAGCTGCCATGCTGCGCCCTGCAATATGGCAGCTCACCTGTGGGTGTTCCAGGCCTTGCTCCTATTTCTTTTAGGCTCAACTTTGAGCACCAGTGTGCGGCACAAGTAGGGGTTGCACCAGCATATGCGCCGCACATCCCAGACTGAATATCGGGATGTGCAGAATAAGCATGGGCATGCCCCCGCACTTGCGCCGCATACATTACTGGTGCACCACGCGCGATTGGGATCTGCGCGGCGCAAAATCCCCTTTTGAATATCATGCCGGGGTACATCAGTGGGCTGCGAACCCCTTTGAATATCCCACCCACAGACAACGAAGGCCTGTTTTACAGCCTGAGACTCAATTAGCTCACTGTCAGGGCAAGCAGAAGAGATTTCCCTGATGAGCAGTTAAAGACAGAATGGGGATTTTTCACTGTTAGTAAATAAACAGTTATAATGACAACTATACACAATACTTAATGTTTCTAATTTGTTAATGCATGTAAGGAGAGTGTGATGTTCAGGGTAACAACATTTAATTTATTTTATTTTTATTTAAGGTAGTTTTATTTTTAGGGCCCAGCTGAAGTTTTTTATTTATTTTTTTTTTTTTACAGTGTAAAGGCAGCAGCCACGTTTGTGATGGAAGATCAGTTCTGGTTGCAGGGGGCTGTTGGAAGATAGTTTTGGTTGTAGGACTGATTTGCTCATTGTGTGATGTGGTTTAGGACCAGGATGACTGTGCGTATATACAGAATTAATGTACAGTCAGTTGATGTCTTTTGGCCAATGAAATTTCTAGATTTTGTCTTGTCATTTTATAAGTGATAGTATTAAATTGTATATTATTAGGTGCCAACAAGCGTAAGCTTATAGGCACCTCTTGTGGTCATACATGTTCTTTTCTGCATTTGGTGTGTTTAAAGAAGAACTGTGCTGAATCTATAAAGTTTAATTTTTTCCATCTGAAGCTGGTTTTTAAATACTGGTTCAAATGATGTTATTCCTAAATCAATTCAGGCTTATTTGTAGCAGAAAACAATGCAATTAACTAACCATTTGGATAAATACTGCTTAGCCCCTAACATTCTGGGGTAGAAAGATACAAACAACTGGTCAGACTTTCTAGTGTCTCGGGTGCACTTAAATAATAATGAAGTGCTCTGTGAACGTCCAGAGTATGAAGTCGTGCCTCCCCTCGATTCGAGTACTCTGGATAGTAGACAGGAAGATGAATGCCTTGATTCAAAGTAAACTCTGACACCACATTGGGGAGAAATTTAGGATTAGTCCGCAAGGACACCCTGACCTTGTGGAAAACCTAATAAGGCTCCTTGCACATTAGGGCCTGAAGCTCAGAAATCCTTCAAGCAGAAGTAACGGCAACTAAAAATAGCGCTTTCTATGACAGAAAGCACAGCTCACAACTTGCAGCAGGTTCAAAGGGAGGCAAGGTTAATTTTTCTAAAACAAACAAAATATCCCATGGTGGGACGGGATCCCAGATGGGAAGCTACATACTCAGAATGCCCCATAAAAATGCATGGGAAAGATCCAGCTGGGCAAGCGTTTTGCCCACAACAGGTACATGACAGGCTGAAATGGTAGACAGATGCACGTTGAGCGAGGAGTAGCTTAGTCCTGAATCTGACATAGAAATGAGGTACTCCAAAACCAAATTTACTGGACAAGTGAAGGGGTCTAAATGCCAAACAGCAGCCCAGATGCAGAACCGCTTCTATTTCATAGCATAGGTGGCCCTAGTGGAAGGTTTCCTAGTGGCTACCAGGACATCTGCCACCCTAAGGGATACCCCGAATCTGGAAAAGGTTAGGTCTGCAGGAGCCAAGCATGGAGATGCAGAGATCTGAGATCCGGATGGACCAGAGTTCCCTGCTCCTGGGAGAGTAAGTCTGAGCGGAGGGGCAGAGAGACTGGAGGCTCCACTGCATGTTGCTGGAGCAGGGAAAACCAAATCTGGTGCTCCTAAAAAGGTGCCATCAGAATCATTTCTGCTCCTTCCGACTGCAGCTTGAGAAGAACTCACTGCAGTAGAGGAAAAGGAGGAAGCATGTAAAGGAACCTCCCCATCTATGAGAGGGACAACGCGCCTCATCAGAAAACACCAGGCCCTGGATCTAGCAAGCAAAAACTGGGCAGTTTTGCATTGGATGGGGAGGCAAAAAGATTGAGTTCTGGATGTCCCCATCTGTCGAAGAGCTCTTCTGCCACTGAGGGGTGAAGTTATCACGCATGAGCCCTGGACCGAGACCAGCTTAGACTGTCGGTCAGGGTGTTTTGCACTTCTGGAATGTAGACTGCTGTCAAGTTCAGCTGATGGTCCACTGTCCATGACCTAACTCACGTGACCTCCCTGCAGAGGGGATAAGAGTGGGTCCCTCCCTGCTTGTTTACGTAAAAAGACCATCGACATGTTGTCTGTCTGGATCAACAGGGGGCCAGATAGCAGAACTGTCTGGAAGGTCTGCACGGCAAACAGACTCACCCTTCTCTCAAGGACACTGATGTGGAGATGCAGCTCTTGCCGAGACCAGGTCCCTTGCGTCTGGCGGTCTCCCAGGTGTGCTCCACAGCCTTGGCTTGATGCGTCTGTGGTTAGGATCCAACTGAGAGAGTCTTTCCACAGGCAAATCCCTTTGGAAAGGTTGGCAGAATGCAACCATTAAGCCAATGTCTGTCACACTAGGTTCAACACCAAGACAGGCTGTTCCAGGTCATCTGAGCGCTGTTCCCATTGAACTCAGGTTCCACTGGATCACTCTCATATATAGCTTGGCCAGGGGGACTGTAGCGATGGCGGCTGCCATGTGTCCCAAGAGTCACAGAACAAACCTGGCCAGGACTAGGCAAGAGGAGGAGATCTGCCGAGCATGTGTCTGAAGATGCCCTGCTCTGTCTTGAAGCAGCAAGGCTTTGCCTTGTGCCATATCCAGAATTGCCCCTATGTACTGCAGCTGCTGGCTTGGCCAAGGAGAGTATTTGGGGAGGTTTAAGGTAACTTCTAGGTCCTGAAACAGGGAAAAGATGGCCTGTACAGTGTGGAGTAGCTGGTCCCGGGTGGAAGCAGTTAGCAGCCAGTCATCCAGGTAAGGGAAGACAATCTCCCTGTCTCCTTACAGCCACCACAGCAAGGCATTTGTTGAACACCCTGGGGGCCAAGGACAGACTAAAGGGCAGAGCCAGAAACTAGTATTGACTTCCTTGGAAGCAGAAGTGAAGGAACCTCCAGTGTGGTTGGAAAATCAGAATGTGGAGGTATGCATCCTGCATGTCCAGGGAGCATAACCAATCACCCCGATGAAGGAGAGGTAGGAGACCAAGCAGTGTTACCATCTGGAATCATCTGTACTCAACGTACCGAGTCAGGTGGCTGAGGTTGAGGTTTTCTGTGGCACCAGGAAGAAGTAGGAATAAAACCCTTTCCCCTGTTGTGCTATAGGGACTAGCTCTATGCCTTGCTTTTGCAGGAGGGCCTGGATCTCCTCTGTGATGAGAGCGCTGTGAGCCTGAGAATAGTGGGAGGGGACTGGTGAGTTGTCTGGGGGTATCTCTCCGAACTCCAGAGTATGCCCCTTTTCGATGAGATGCAGGACCCGATGCCATCCTTCTATGTACAAGGAGAACCGACTCCCCACTACCTCTCCTAAGGCCTCTGCACAGGAGGGGGGTCAGATAACAAGTCAGGCGGAGGAGCCCGGGAGGTGCAGCATGGCCCGAGACATTCTTGCAGCCTGAGGGGCAAAATCTCTGGAAGCAGGAGTGGAAGCCTTGCACTTAAAGCCCACTCTCTGCTGCAGTCCTCTGGGTTGCAATCTGGTATTCCTCCAAAAGGACTGCTTAGAATGCTGCTTGGGCTGGGATTTGTACACAGTGTGTACAGATCGGATAGCCTTCCTTGATTCTTGCAGGTGAGTACTGATATTTTGTGAATCCTAGCTGAACAGAACTGGGCCCCTGAAAAGTGCATCCATGATTTTAGATTGCATGTCCAGAGCAAACCAGGACACATGCAACCAAGAATAACGATGGATACAGACAGCAGAGCCATGGCCCTGCCCGCAGAGTGTACTGTATCATAAAAGGCTCGGAGGACGTGATTGCCTACGTCCGAGACTGATTTCAAAATGGCCATCAACTCTGCCTTACCTGGGCAATTTGGTATGGTTTGAGCCACGTCCACCACTTTGTCTCATAGGACGTTCAGGTATTGCACCATGTGGGCAAGAAACTTCTGAGACCTTATAGCACACATGGCCTAGGAATACACCTTTCTGGCCAGCTGATCAAACTGCTTGGAGTCTTTCTTTGGAGGTTGTGTACTCAGGTGCCTAGGGCGCCTGGAGTGGTCATGGGCAGAACGAATTACAACAGAGTCTGCCTCCGGGTGTTCCTCATAGAAGGGATACTCTCATGGAGTGCAATAAAGCCAGTCTGACTTTTTAGAGACAGCTGGCATAGAAAAGGAGTGCTTCCAGGCTGCTCTGTTGACATTCTTATAGGACTCCACAAGTGGCAGGACTGCCATGGGTTGGGTGTCCTTCCTCCTATGGAAGGTGGCCAACCGACGATGCTCTGGATCCAGCTCCTCAGTATCCAGACAACTTAACTGCTGGATGTGCTGCATTACATCCATGAAGGATGGGTCGTCAGGTGGGGAGTAAGGGGTCCTTGCTGCTGTCAGGCTCCGAAGGAAGGGCTGAGTCCTCATGGACTAAAGAGGAGGAGGAGTAACCATCTCCGTCCCCTGAATCCAGTGAGGGGGAAGGCAAAAGGGGGATACTTGCGTGGCCATTCTTTAGGAAGGGGGTATCACCACCATCTTGCGTCAGAGTGGCCCCCCTGGTAGAGAGGTGGGTGGGTGAACCGGAGCCTTATCCAGAGGTGGCTCCTGGGGAGCAGGTTTGGAGGGTGCCCTAGGTGCCTCTTTGTCTTTGAAACAGGCCCACCAGGCTGCAAAAAGTTCATTCAAAACCTGAGGAAGATTGGGTGACAGGGCTGGCATGTCCAGTGTCGGGAGATTAGGCATAAAAGGCCCTGACATCTGGTCATCAGGCTGGAGTAACTCAGGCGTCACAGTAGGCTAATCCAGGTTACTGGGCATCTGACCCAGAGGGACAAAAGAAAAAAATTACTCACCTTAGTAATGTTGTTTCTTCTAATGGAGTCTTGCTATATTATGACAATTGCAGTATAACCGCAGGTTAGAACTGCTCGAGATAAAATAGTTAACTTCCATGCAGGCATGGAACTTAGAGCACGAGCTCGCTTGAAAACTCTGTCTGTTGTGCTTCAAACGCAAACAAGTCAGATCTTTATGAGCTAAAACTCACTAAGGTTCTGTGTGGAAGCTGTAAACCTACACTAGTCAACTGGCTACTAAATAAACACTCATTTTTAGCCTAAAACAAAGACTCAAGTCAGGAGACCAAAAAATGCAAAAACACAACACCAATTCACCCAAATAGGTAGGTGAAAAACAACAAGGTGGGCATCAAAAAGTGCCAACTCTGTACTGCCCACCCACATCCCAAAATGAGGTTCTGAGAGGGGCAGGCAGGGAAGGAGGTCATAATATAGCAAGACTCCATTAGAAGAAACAACATTACTAAGGTGAGTAATTTTTTCTTCAAACAACATGAAGCCTTGCTATATTATGACAATTGCAGACTACACAGCAGTACCCCCATGGAGGAAGGACAGAACCTACTTAGGAAATAGGCTCTGAAGCACGACTGTGCCAAACCGAGCATCACTCCTAGCCTGGATGTCCAGGGAGTAATGCTTGGTAAAAGTGTGAACTGTTTTCCAGGTAGCTGCTTGACATATTTCTAGAATAGGAATGTCTCTGGCAGCAGCCAGAGAAGCAGCTGTACCTCTGGTAGAGTGAGCCTCAGGCCTGAGGGGAACTTTACCAACTTCTCTTAGCAGAATTGGATACAAGAGACAATCCACCTGGCAATGGATCTTTTAGTGGCTGGCTTCCCTTTACCAACTTCGCCATAAGTGAGGAACAGTTGGAGGGAGTCAAACCTATGACCCTTGGTATGCTCTATGTAGTAACTAAGGGCTCTCCTCACATCTAGGCTGTGCAGCCTCCTTTTGCCAGAGTAGGAGTGGTCAGTGAAGTACACTGGAAGAGAAATAGATTGATTAAGGTGGAAATCTGAAACCACCTTAGGCAGAAACTTTCTGTTAGTCCAAAGGACCACCTTATCTCTGTGAAAAGAGATAAAACTCCTGCTCCACTGACAACGCTTGTAATTCACTTATGCGTCTGGCAGAGGTGATGGCTACTCAGAAACACGGTTTTCCAAGTCAAGTACTTGAGCTCAGCTGAAGACAAGGGCGACAAGGGGGTTGCATAAGCTGAGCAATGCAAACATTAAGATCCCAGGCAGGGGCAGGATCCCTGAATGGAGGGTTGGTGTGAAACAACCCCTTAAAAAACTTGGAAAATACAGGATGAGCTGAAAGAGAAGAGGATTTACCTGCCGAAATAAAAGCAGACACGGCTGCCAAGTGCACCTTCAGGGTAGCTGGCCTCAGCCCCAAAGAATTCAGGTGGACCATATAATCTAGGACTATGGGTAGATCAGCAGAGACTGGGGAAATATGCTTTTCCGAGCACCATATGGAAAACCTTTTCCATTTGGAATTGTACGTAGCCCTGGTGGAAGGCTTCCTTGAGGCTCCAGAAATATCCATTACACCTTGGGAAAGGTGTAAATCAGCAAACTCTTAACTCTTCAAGAACCAAGCCTTGAGATTGAGAGATTTGAGATTCAGGTACAGACCCTTCCCTGGGCACAGGTTAACAGATTGTGATTCCTGGAAGGCACAGGGGAGGATGGACTGCTAAGGACAGCAGGAGTGGATACCAGGGCTGTCTGGCCCAATCCAGAGCTATCAGAATGACTCTGCAGGATTGGGATCTGATTTTGACTAGCACTTTAAACAGGAGAGGAAAGGAGGAAGGCATAGAGAAACTTCCCCTCCCAACTGAGGGCTAAGGCATCCAGGGGGAGTGAGCCCAACACTGGGGGCCTGCAGCAAAAAAAAGGAAGTTGGTGATTGTCTGGGGCTGCAAAAAGATCTATCTGCGGGGTGCCCCATTTGGCAAATACTACTCCCAGGACCAGGGGATCCAGTGACCATTTGTAGTGGCCCTGGGAAATCCTGCTGACAGCATCTGCCAGGACATTATCCTTGCCTGGGAGGTGAACTGCCATAAGGGAGGTGTTCAGAGAGTAAGCCAGAGACCACAACTTCATTGCTTCGGTGCACAAGGCCGTAGACCGGGTGCCCCCTTGCTTGTTGATGTACCACATTGTAGTGGTGTTGTCTGTTCTGACCTGAATACTCTTGTTCTGGACAGATTTGGAAAAGATTGAAGTGCTAGAAAACTGCTCTGAGCTCCAACAGGTTGATGTGGAGCAGAGATTCCTAGGAGACCACAGACCCTGGGTGGTGAGGTCACCCATGTGAGCCCCCAGCCCAAGAGGGACGATCTGTAGTAAGGATTAGAGAATGAGACTGAGTGACAAAAGGAACCCCTTGTCTCAGGTTGCTCTG
Organism: Neoceratodus forsteri; assembly: GCA_016271365.2. Lineage (NCBI taxonomy): Eukaryota > Metazoa > Chordata > Ceratodontiformes > Ceratodontidae > Neoceratodus > Neoceratodus forsteri. The sequence goes on along the minus strand of CM057458.1, from coordinate 1,392,585,866 downwards.
ATCCTGCCACCACTGAAGGGCTTGGATCAGGGTTGAGTTACTGGCATCAACTTGGAAAGAGGATCCTTTCTTGAGACCAAAAAGCTCTCAAATGGAACTGGATGTCCCTCATCTGAAATCTTGCTCCCTGCACAACTGCTGTGGAAGCAGCATGTGTCCTAGGAGCTGCAGAAAATGCCTTGCTGGCCGGGAGACCTGTAGGGTAAATGAGGAGGCCAGGGAGACTAGGGTCTTTGCCCTGTCCAGGGGAAGGAAGGCCCTGGCTTCCTGTGTGTTCAGTTCTGCGCCTATGAAGGTAAGAAGCTGGACAGGCTCTAGAACTGACTTTGAGAGATTCAGAAGGAAATCTAGATAGGTAAGCAGTTGCTGCATTATCTGAAGGTGTAAATTGACCTGGTCTGGGGACTGGCCAACTATGAGCCAATCGTCCAGGTAAGGAAAGATGGCAATCTTTTGCCTTCTTAGGTAGGCAACTGCTACTGCCAGGCATTTGGTGAATACCCTTGGGGCAGAAGTGAGGCCGAAGGGCATTGCTGTGAACTGGTAGTGGCCTGAGGGCAGCTCGAACCTGAGGTACTTTCGATGGGAGCTTCTGATGGAATATGGAAGTAGGCATCCTTGAGGTCCAGGAAGCTAGCCAGTCCCTGGCCTTAGAGAGGGTAGGATAATTCCCAGAGTCACCATTTTGAACTTTGGCTTAAAAGGTGCTTGTTTAAATATCTGAGATCCAGGATGGGCCGCCATTCTCCTGTCTTTTTTGGGGTAAGGAAGTACCTGGAGTACAAACCTTTGCCCTGGTGTAGGGGAGGAACCCTTTCCACAGCTCTGAAAGCCAGGAGGGTCGAGACCTCTGCCTCTAGGGCGAGTGCCTCTGATGGAGTTGCAGGTGGAAAAGATCTGGTTCTCAGCTTTGGAAATTTTTTGAAGCTGAGAACCAGTCCCTGGCTTACTACTTCCAGGACCCACTTGTCTGATGTTAAAGACTTCCAGTCCTGGACAAAGTAAGCCAGCCTGCCCCCTACAGGTAGAGGTGAATCGGCCCTGGCAATCCCATCATGGTGCCTGCTTGGCAGGGGCTTTGGGCTGAGGGGTGGAAGCAGACCTGCTTGTACCCCGTCTGCCTCTCCCTCTAAAGAACCCCCTCTGAGCATAGGCGGAGGAGGAAGCTTGGGCTTGGTAAAAAGGCCTATGAAAAGGCCTGCCCCTGCCTCTAGGAATCTGCTTTTGAGAAGTGGCCTGCCTTTCCTTGACCTGTGCACTCCTATAGGTGGTCCTATATTCATCCATTTTCTTCATGTAATTCTCTGTTTGCTCCCCAAACAGAGAATTTCCCACAACAGAAAAACCCATGGCCTTAGACTGGGTATCCTGAGACAGGGTAGTACATCTGAGCCAAGCCATCCTGCGAAGTGCCACAGATGTAGCCATGACTCTCGATGAAACATCATTAGAGTCCACTGCAGCATGAAATTGCACCTTGGATGCCTCGATACCATCCATAGCCACCTGTTCCAGCTCCCTGGCAAGCTGGTCAGGGACTTGTTTTGCTAGGGCCAGCACAGTATCCCATCTGGATTTCTGGTACCTAGCAGCATAAACCATATAATTTGCTTGTCTGAGTCCCAAAGATGCTGCCATGTACTGTTTCTTTGCCATAGCATCAATCTTCCTGGAGTCCTTCTCAGGGGGGTGTGAATCTAGGGGAATATTAGCCTTGTCACAGGCTGCAGCCTGCACTACCCCCACATGGCTGCATTGTTGAGTGAGGAAATCAGTGTCGGAGCCTGATAAGGTATACCTCTTGTCTATCCTTTTATCCACAGGAGGTATAGTGTGAGGAGTTTTTAAAACTTTTACTGTCTGTCTCCGAAAAGATTTATGCAAAGGAATAGACAGTCTCCTAGACTCTGGAATATCCATCATTTCTACGTAGTCTGGCTCCTCCTGGTCATCAACAGCTTCCTCAAGAGGGAGCTGGAGAGTTTCAGCAACTTTTTTTTTTATAAAACATGAAATGAGAAGGGGACTCAGAAAGCCTTGGAGGAGAAACCCCTAGGGGTCTATCTGGAGAGATGTCCGGATCAATGGGCACCTCCAGATCTTCAAAACCATAATCACTCTCTTCATATTCCTCCTCCCCCTTCCCCGGTTCATAAAAATCCTCAAAATCATAATCTTGAACCGGTGGAACCGGCCGAACCGAACGCTTACCTGAAGGTGTCGGTTCAGTCGGAACCGGAGAGAGAGAGACTGGACAATTTGAATTGCTTTAGCTATTTCCTCAACAGTTGGGGAGAGAACTTTTGCTCTACACTAGCTGACTTTCTAGTCCTTTGCTGGAACCGGCTCTCTCAGAACCGGCTCTTCGCTTGCCGAGGAAGTATCGCCTGGTCAGAGGGCACTCCCTCCGGGTTCGGCTGGTACCGAGCCGGCTGGCCATCCGGTCAGCGGACTTTTGGCCTCCTTTCCCTGAGCCTACCAACTCTCTTATCTATGGTGGCAGCAGGAAATTGTGACAAATCTGGCAGTCTGAATTGAGGTGGTCAAACCCCAGACAATAGACACATGTGGTGTGTGGGTCAGCCTTAGCAAAAGCTTCCCCACAAACACTACAGTGTTGAAACCCAGTGGGTCCTGTTTTTCTTTTGGATTTCTCAGACATAATGCCAGCCTAACCAACTTGCCCGTTTATGGCAATCCACCAAGCAAGACACCCTTATCGGTTCCCAACCGTGTCACGGGTCGTGGAAAAAACCGTAATGAAATCCGTTTTTTTTAGAACCGATAAGGACCGGGAACCGCACTCTAAAAAAGGACTAGTAGATTTAAATACAACCTGATCAGTTCAAACTGAATCGATAAAGAATTACAAGTTCCACACAGAAAAACTAAGTGTAAAATCTATCTATTACTTACATTACCACAGACAGAGCTTGAACCGACCGGTTGCGGTTTAATTTCGGCTAAAAACCGAAAAATAATACTTTTAAACCAACAAAATGAACCGAGCAGAAGGAGAAATCTCCGGAGCGACTGTTCAGTGAGGCGGAGTAAAGAATCTGACAGTTTGCGTTTGAAGCACAACAGACAGAGTTTTCAACCGAGCTCGCGCTCTAAGTTCCATGCCTGCATGGAAAGTTAACTATTTCACCTCCGGAGCAGTTCTAACCTGCGGTCATACTGCAATTGTCATAATATAGCAAGACTTCATGTTGTTTGAAACATCTAGCACTGTTCGGTCAGGACCAGACATCCAGCCATCAGGCATCGGCTGAGGGTGGGCATCAGGCCCAGCCAGCAACTTCAGAGGATTGGGTGGTGACAGGTTCTCCCATGCATATGTCAGGGAAGCTGGTGTCGAAGGCACTGGTGTAGGCTGAGGCCAGAATGCTAATTCAGCCAGGGGCCGCCTAGGAGGTGTAACCAGAATAGGGGAGCTGACTCCCGATAGAGACAGAGGCCTCTCTTTCCCAGAAGAGGAGGGCGTCAGTCCCGGATGTCACCTATTGGAGTCAGCCCCTGATGTTGGGAAGGACTTGGCAGACACCCTGGCCAGGAGACCGATAGGCAAAGGCCTGCCTCCCGAAGACCCACCAGCTCAGCCACTTGGCTTAGAGCTCGCTGGAACTAATGGGCTTAAGCTTGAGAGGCTGAGAGGTAGGGATGAGGTCCTGCACCTCAAAGAACCTTCTCCCGCAATAAAGATAAGAGAGGAAGGTTTCATCACCAGGGTAGCCACGGTGGAAGGAGACCACCCCCCCAAGGGGGGAGGAGAGACCCAACAGAGGTCGTCGACTTGGTCAGGGACCGCAAGTGGGAGTCTGACCGGGGTCTCTCCTTATGCTTCTCTTGGTGCTTACATTTGCCACTCGAGTTCCTCTCCTTATGAGAAGAAGAGGAGGTAGAGGCCCCGGAGGCTGGGGAAGAGGAAGAACTCTTTCAATGAAGCTCTTTCTCCATCTCAGATAGCTTTTTGGTAAGCAAAAAGGCTTTGCGTCTCTTCTGGCTGTGGAGCAGAGTGCGCTGATTAAATTCTTGACAATGCTGGCAGGCCTCTATGTCGTGGTCCAGGCCTAGGCAGAAAAGGCAGGCCGAATGACCGTCCTTATGAAGGGTCTGCTTGCTGCACACACACTTCGATCACTGCTCCTTGACTGAGAAAGATGGAGAAGAAGACATGCAAGATGAATCTTTGAAGATAAATGAAGAAGATAACAAAACACAGGTAAACTTGATACAAAATAGTGGTAGACTAGCAGAAGGCATCTACGGAGGTCCAATTTGTGTGGCTGATGGCGGGAAAAGAACTGGGGATGGGCTGGAGGACCACCCCTTTTATACTATACATGATGTTGGGGGTGGGCTGACATCGTGGCGGTCCCGGGCTGTATACTGCTAGCTAGAAGTTTTCCGTGGGGTCCTGGTGCCTCCCGGCTTCAGTCCTAAAGGTGTTACCTGCTGCAAGAGCACCCTCGAAGTAAGATCCGTTAGCGACCTAAAACTGAAGACCATAAAAAAAGTAACTGCTCCACTCCATCAAGATTAGTCAATCACGGGGCTGGCCCGGTGGTGCTGTGGGTTGAGGAGCTGGACACCACACCTCATGCCATGCCAGTGACCCAGGTTCGGGGCTGGACTCGGGCCGCCGGTGGTCGGCAGGGGAAGAGAGGGATTGAGCACCCAGAGGTGGCTCTCCCTCTCTGGGGAGGGTTCTGTGCTGGTCCCGCTGCTATACTGCCATCTCCCGGGTGAACCTGGGCTTAGCAGTGCAGTCAGGGACAAGCAACGAGAGGGACAGACATCAGCCGAGAGCCCTGGGAGGAGTTGCATCTCAACACACACCCGCAACTGGCTCTCCTTGAGCACCGGCGACTGTGGGGCACTAGAACACGGAAACACAACTCTGTCACTCCTAGGTGACGACGTCTCCAGAAGCCGACAAGCGCATCCTCCAGTTGTCTTCGGGGGCAGACTCCAATGTATACCATCTGCTCCACCATGGTTTGAGGAAGGTAAGGGGGAAATCTTTCCTCGCTCTACCCAGGGGGCTATCCAGGGGTATTAAGGGTCTCTCGAGTGACTGGTGGCACTCTAGGGGCAGATTCCTGGGGCATCAAGGGGGATACAGTGAGGCATGAAGGGATCTGATTGGGTGGAGGACGAAGTTAGTAAGGCGGATAAACAGAATGATAAAAAAAAAAAAAAATAGTCAATCACAAGAGAGAGCAGTGGAGGCTCATCAATCACATGACTTTTTTTTTTTTTTTTTTAAACAAAACAGCATGCTGACTCCAGAGGCCCGAGGGCAGGAAATGATCAAGTTAACAGTTCAGACTTTGAGTAATGTGTGGGGTATGCTCATCTATTTTGTGAGGCACACAAGTGTTCTTACATGCATTTGTATATATTGTACAATATCTGCGTGAACACAGTTTAGCATCTATATGTGTCTTTTATGATACAAAAATGAGACATCCATACCCTGGCACTGCTCAGTAATGTTGATACTTTGATACTAGTCAAAGGCAAGTCAAATCAAAGCTTACTGGGAAGAAAATAACTTAACTGAGTAGGCGGTCCCGAGACAGGAAGTGTACACTCAAACACAATAAGCAACTCGAAATAGATACAACATGTACAACATAAGCAATATAAGCAAGGCAGTATAATATAAATATATAATATATATAGTATAGTATAATATAAGCAAGGGGTAAGGGGCAACAGACTTCCTGGAAAACATAAACTGAACTTACAAACTTAAATGGGCAGACTGGGTGGGCCATAGGCCCTTATCTGCCGACACTGTCTATGTATCTATGTATGTATCTATGTATATACGCTACGCAGAACCGACCGGCTGAACTTTTTTGAACTGTTGAAAGATTGTGCAATGCAATGCAATCTGTCTCCAGTCCAGAAGAGTTTTTTCACAAATTGAGTGTGATGGGCTAGCTCGGTTCTTCGCAGATAAGGTTGCCAGCATCAGGTCCGGAATCGGCCCAGCTCTCTCTACGAGGGGTTGCGGAGGTCAATGGGAGATGGTGAGCACCCGGTCTGTCTAGATAGATTTCAGCCGACCAGAATTCATGGACACTGTGAAGACTGTCCGGACCTTGCGCCCAACTTGCTGTAGTTTGGATCCAGGCCCTATCACCCTTTTAGTGGGTTGTGTAGATGTCACCTGCCCGATCCTAGCTGAAATTATATGGAGATCCTTGGAGAGGGGAATCTTTCCAGATCCCCTAAAGGGGGCGGTCATTCAACCACTCCTTAAAAAACCCTCCCTGGACCCCCATTGATCCAGCTAACTACCGACCTGTCTCTAACCTTCCCTTCATGGGGAAGGTTATTGAAAAGGTGGTTGCGCAACAACTGGATGATCACTTGGTAACTCACAATGTCTTTGAAGCTCTCCAGTCTGGTTTTAGGAAGAGGCATAGCACTGAGACTGCCCTTGTTCGGGTATTAAACGACCTCCTAATGGCTAGACATCGTAAGGCTCATACCATCTTGGTCCTTCTCGATCTCTCTGCAGCTTTTGACACTGTGGACCATGAGGTGCTTCTGGAAGCCCTGCAGGTCCTTTGTGGACTGTCGGGTTGTCCTCAAATGGTTTCGATCTTTCCTCGTAGGCAGGTCCCAGAGGGTGGTCACTGGAATTTATTCCTCTGACCCCCTCCCATCCTGCGGGGTACCGCAGGGTTCCATATTGGCACCCATGTTGTTCACAGTGTATATGCTGCCATTAGGAGATATCATCAGGTGATATGGCTTGAGTTTTCACTGCTATGCAGCTGATACTCAGCTGTATATGTCCTTTGTGCCCAGACAGGACGATGCGATCCCTGTGCTAAACAGCTGCCTCTCCGAGATTAAAGACTGGATGAGCTCGAGTTGGTTGAGATTGAATCCGGATAAGACTGAGGTGTTGGTGATGGATCCGGGTCGCCAGGGGAGGGTTTTAGAGCTGGGCTCATGTCGGGCCTATGGCTTGATGGTGTTTAGCTCATTACCTCAGATCGGGTGAGCAACCTGGGCGTTATTTTTGATGACGGTCTGACCCTGAAGTCTCAGGTGTTAGCGGTGGTCAAATCCTCATTTTACCATCTGAGGAATATCGCTAGGGTGAAACACTCGATTCCTCCGGGCGACCTTCCAACATTGATCCGTGCCTTCATTTCCATCCGTCTTGACTACTGCAATGCCCTCAACCTAGGGCTGTCTGGGGTTGATATCTGCCACCTGCAGCTAGTGCAGAATGCTGCGGCCAGGCTGATGACTGGATCCTTTAGGACCAGTCATATTACACCTGTGCTGCGCAAACTGCACTGGCTGCCAGTTCAGTGGCGGATCACCTATAAGGTAGGCTTGCTTACCTTTAAAGCCCTACATGAACTGGGACACGACTACCTGAAAGATCTCCTGACTCCCTACTCTCCCAATCGCCCTCTCTGATCCACCCTCGAGGAATTGCTAGAGATTCCCAAGGTTAATCTTAAAACATCTGTAGCTCGTGCTTTTTCATTTGTAGCACCAACCCTGTGGAATTCTCTACCTCGTCAGTTAAGAGAATGCCTGACCGTTAGCAGCTTGAATTCGATGCTGAAAACATATTTATTCTCTTTGGCTTTTCCTAATTAAGTGTTACTTTATCGACTGATTTTAAAATGTTATTAATACTGTTTATTGTAACTTATATTGTGTAAAGCGCCCTGATTGTGAAAGGCGCTATATAAATAAAGTTTGCTTGCTTGTTTGCTATGCAAGAGATGTACATCAGGAGGCTTCTCAGATATTGGAAAGAAGTATTTACAAGAGTGACAAATAGGAAAGTACATCAGGAAGCTTCTTAGATATTGGAAAAGTATTTACAAAAAATAGCAGTTTGTTAAGTTACGACATTGTGGAATACCATATTGGTAATAGCATAATAGGCATCGGAGAGGAAGAAAAAAATAATGTTGGCAGTCGGGTATCACAGTTTAGAATAGGTGGGATTACATCAACGGGTAGTTAATAGACGAGATGAGAACTTATGGTAAGTCATGGAAATACGAGGGTAACAGAAAAGGGAAAAGTTGGCCATGAAAGGCAGGGAATGAAGTAGAGAAGGTAGGTAGATGAGGCCCTCAGCAGGGCGAGACAGTATGCAGCATAAAGGAGGTCAGGGAGGTTTTAGGGTGGTCAAGACAAGACAGTAGGTGTCAGGCACGTTACGGGTGAAAGCGTGGAAAAGTTCCTTCAGGGTAAGCTGAGAGGGATGTGGGAGATGAGGGGAGGTAGCTTAATGGGGGTGAGTGTAGGGGAAGAAGACCTTGACGGGAGAGAGGTCACTCAATCAGGGTTCATGAAGCGGAGTTGACAAGCTGACGGTGGCAAGTTTAGAGGTCAGTGGCATGTACAGGAGTCACGTAGCATGGCTTACAGCCAAATTTCCAGTGCGGCAGCGTGTGCTAGGGATGCCCAACATGATGTAGGAAGTACTGCGTGGTGTATATGAAGAGGTAGTGCACCAGAACAAAGTAGCTATATAAGGGGGTAACTTTAACAAGAGGGCTTTGTATAGCCAGGTGAGGGAGTGAACAAGCCACCTGGCCATTAATTTATTTATTTGCTTTTGTTAACCACGTAAGCACACTAGACAGCCAAGTGCCTATTTTCAGGTGCGACCCGGGTTAAGGAGGTCCAACTCAGGGAGGTATACAGGATGCAATGATGTGTGCGACGATGGGCGTTTGAAATGAATCATATTGCTCTGTGGTATAGTATGTCCAGCTGGTGTAGTAAGGAGTCAGAGTAATGGCCATAAAGAATAGCTGCGTAATCAAGAAGCGGTATGAAGGTAGTCTGGACCAGTCGAAGCCTGGTGTCACTGGTGAACAAAGATTTGTTCCTATAAAAGAAGCCTAGTCTTTGCCACAGTTTCTTCATGAGGGTGGTGATATCAGTGGAGAATGTAAGATGTTGGTCTAGTTTGCAGCCTGATTATTGAAACTTAGTCACTACCTCAAGACTGTCATCAAGGAGGGTCTTTATGGAGGCATGGATGCTAGCTCATTTTGAGTGCTAATATGGCTGACTGGAATGAAAGTACATGACCTTTGTTTTTTTTTGCATTTAGAAGAAGTTTAGACTGTGCAAGGCTGAGCTGGAGGAGATCAGATTCTGACTGGAGCTCTGTGTGGACTTCGGCTGCTGAGGGTTTGGAAATGTATATAACTGTGTCGTCCATGAATAGGTGTAATGTTTCGTTATTTATGTCATTTCCCATGGTATTGATGTACAGCAAAAACAGGAGAGGGCTAAGGATTGAGCCTTGTGGTAAACCTCTCAAAAGAGGAAGGGGTGGGGAGAGGGAACCACCTGCTTTCACCTGTTGCTCTCTATCTGTTAGGTAGCTGTTGAATCATGACAGTGCAGGACCAGAGATACCATGCCAATCCAGTGTATCCATGAGGACAGCATGATCAACAGTGTTGAATGCTTTGCTGAGGTCTAAAAAGACAGCTCCTGTGACATGTTTCTTGTCCATGGCCATAAGCCAGACATTTGTGACTGAAGCAAGGGCTGAGGCAGTGCTATGGGTTGGTCTGAAGCAGGACTGTAATGGATTTATTAAGTTGTTTTTGTTGAGGAAGTCTCTTACTTGGGCATTTACCAACTTCGAGTAGTTTGGAGAGCAAGGGAAGGATGGATATGAGGCAATAATTGTTTAGATCCATGGGATCGCCCGTCTTAAATAATGGAAGTACCCGAGCAATTTTCCAAGGCTCGGGCACAGTGCAAGAGCTGATGGACGTATTAAAAAGGTGCAGGATGGAGGCCATTAGATATCTGGCTCCGCCTTTAATGAAGAATGGTCCTATTCCATCAGCACCAACACCTTTATTAATGTCTAGATGGAGTAGGAGGTATTCTACTTCTCTGAATTGGAAGGCAGTAAAAGCGAAGATGTTTTTGGATGGTGGTGCGGAACATCTTGGTAGGTTGGATATTAGAGTGGCTGCTTTTGAAGTATCAAATACAAGGTCTACAGTGGAGAAGTGGTCATTAAAGCTATAAAGTATGTCAGACCTATTGGAAAAGGTCTGTCCTTTGAAGGAGATCTTACCTGGTAAAGAGGAAAAAGGTTTAGTGCCTTCTGCTGATTTAATGATACGCCAAAATTTGTTGGAGTTTCCCCTTGGGAAGTCAAAGGCAGATAGGAAGTAGGAAGCTTTCGCAGCCCTGATCTGTTTGTTGCACTCATTACGACAGGCTCTGGAGGCCGCCCAGTCTGCTTGGAGTTCGATTCTTCTGGCTTTAGCCCAGAGATAATCCCTTGCATTAAGGGTAGCCTTTAGTTCAACTGAGAACCAAGGGCAAGAAAGCTTCCGGGTTCTACATTTTAGCATTGGGGCATGTTTATTGATGATTGCACTTAAGGTGTTATTAAAAAAGGAGGTTGCATCACTGATATTCGTAGCTAGGTAGAAATTAGTCCAGTCTATGTCCCTTATGTCAACCAAGTAAAGAGATGCTTTGAATTTGCAGAAGCTCCTTTTCCATGTGCATCTATTTCCTGACTTGGGTGGCTGCTGTCCCCTAATACAGGCCACAGCACAGTGATCGCTAACGTCATTATGAACAAGCATTTGTCAGTGATGAATGTTAACTTGCTGGCATTGGCATTGGAAGTGCAGGAGTTAGAGAGATGCATAATAGGAATGGCAGTGAAGTATTGAAGTGATGCCAACCCCACTCCCAACCTGCAGAGACCGACAGGCGTTGGGGGTGTGCCTTTGGGTCGTCTGCCATAACGTTCATGCCATTTCACTTCACCCTACCCTGCAGACACTGACAGGTGTCACGGTGTGCCTTGGGGTCTTCGGGCTTTACGCACACCCTATTCCATAAGGAAATATGCGGAGATGGGTGCAGTATTGGAGAATGGGGTGAACTTTGGGGCCGAAGACTCCAAGGCACACCTCGATGCCTGTCACTGGCTGCAGGGTGGGGGTGGGGGTGGAACTGCATGAGCATTACAGCCGACGATCCCAAGTCACACTCCCCGATGCCCGTCAGTCTCTACAGGGTGGGGTGTTACGGTTGGAAACCTTAATGCCCCGGGAGTTTGTTAGTATTTTCATTCCAAATTTTCAACATGGGCTTTTTGTTACCCCACCTCATAAACAGTGGCACGATCAGTTTGTTAACTGAAAGGTGATTCTGCACAGTGACTGCGCCATTTGGCACAACAGGTGTGAAAACACATTTCGGGAAGGGGGGGGTGTGAAACATAAGGGAGCAGTAGGGTTACCACTGCTCTGTTCTTCTGGTTCTCACAATTATGGTGTATGGTGTCGAGTATGCTGCATTAAAATAACTTAACGACAAGCAAGCGAGCGTTTCTGTCTCTCTCTGTTGGAGTGTGGGTGCAGCCGTATCATTTTCCTGAGTTTGCAAGTTGTCCGAGCAGTACCACACTTCCTGGTGCTCACTTCATTCTTAAAACATGACAGCTGCACTGTTCATGAGGAGGTGTAAAAAATGGCAATGTTGAAAATCTGGAGTGAAAATATGAAAAACTGGTGAAGTCATGAACGTCCATAACGCAATCATTTTTGGGATTTTTTTTACCAAATTTTCAACATAGGCATTCTGGGACCTCCCCTCATGAACAGTGGCACTATGATTTTGTCAGTCTGTCCCGAAAGGTGATTTCCCACAGTGACTGCGCCATTGTGTGCCACAGGTGCGAAAACACATTTTGGTCAGGATGTAAAAAATGACCGCTGTTCTGTTCATAAGGAGGTATAAAAAATGGCAATGTTGAAAATCTGGAGTGAAAATATTAAAAATTGGCAAAGTTATGAGCGTGCGTGCATGCAAACTGTGCAACGTACACTCATAACGCAGTCATTTTAATTTCCATCATGGGTTTTTTGGGACCCACCTCATGAACAGTGGCACTGTCATTTCGTTAATCGGTCACGAAAGGTGAATCCGTGCAGTGATTGCAAAATCACCTTTCAGGACCGAGTAACAAAATGACACTCATATGTTCATAAGGTGGGGTCTCAAGAACCCCATGTTGAAAATTTGGAGCTAAAATTCTAAAAAATGGCCAAGATATCCACCTAAGTAGAAACCTCCCACTGATGCCATTATAAAGCTTACCATGATTTTCTTCAGTGAGCGGTCGGTTTTTGAAGAGTTCAAATGTGTCCCGCTCCACCAAAGATCACAGCGCCGGACTTCTGGGGTGAGGGTGGGTGCGGGGAGGTGGGGTATGGGTTGGGGGAGAGGGTGGTGAGACGATGAGGGACTGTTTTCTTCTTTACAGAAAGGAAAAAAAAACAGAGCGGAGAAAGGATTTCTTTATTTACAGGTTTAAAAAAAATACTTTTGTGCACACTGGAGTGGGCTCCCAGTGTGCCACATGAGTTTGGGGTGGGGGGGACCGATGCCGACAGGGATTAGGCACCCATATCGGCAAACAAAGTGTGGGGGGGACATGATGCCAGATTGGGCACACCCGTTGGGAAACAAATTAAACTGGGGAGGGAACATTATGCTGACGGGGACAGGGCACCCCCATCGGGAAACAAATTAAGCAGGGAATACATGATGCTGACGGGGTCTGGGCACCCTCGTTGGCAAACAAACTGAACTGAGGGGGAATAACATGCTGACACAGGGATTGGGCACCCCCGAAGTCGGCTCTATGGGGTTTGCCACCTCCCAAGTACAAAAAAACTGGATATCTGACCTATACAAGCCAGGAGTCTGGGGTCCACAAGGCCCCCAAAAGCTCTGGGGGTTTTAGATGCTCTGTGGTGAGTTTTGGGGCTTTTATTAAATGGTTACCCAGTACTCTGCAGTTTATGCAGCATGATTCTTAAATAATTCAAGTATTACTATTTGTTTCACGTAACCCATTCCTTCTGTCCTCCTCAGCCTGGTGCTCCCTGCCATGCGGTTTACTGCGTAAATGCTGCTGTCAGGCAAGACCACCACGTGGTATAGTGTCGAAGTTTATTTCTATGCAGACCAGTTCAGGTGTCCCTCAAGGTAAGTATGTACCATATATACTGTCTACCTTCCTTCCTCCTGCTGCAAAATACCACCCAGACTACCGGACCCCCCTCCTGAGTGCACACACGTACGCAACATCCCAGGTCCCTACCAGCTACCAGTCTCCCTTCCCCAATCCAAGACTCCCCTCCCAAATGCCAAACATCACCCTGGCTGGCAAGACACACCACACCCAAAAAGGACATTCAAAGCCTCGCGCCCCCCAGCTGCTGTCAGCATCCATCTCCTATAGATAAGGGTACCTAACCTTACAATGTTGCAGAATTGGGGCTTAGGACTCCTGAACCCAATTCTGCAACATCTGTAAGGTTATGTACCCTTATCTATAGGTAGCTACACACAGTCACACATTCCTTCCTTGCACATCTGGTTCTGGCAGCAGCAAACCCCACCACCACCACTGCAGGTCAGTTGCTGGGCCTGAGTCACCCCACATTCTTTCAAAAAAAAATAAATAAATAAATAATTCATCAAACTTTCATTTAAACTTGCCTAAAGGGTGATGTGATCTGTGCTGCACTAGTCTGCGCACACTTGTCTTCATTCACTCACTGCACCCCTGCTGCACCAAGAACGAGAAGAGGGCAGACGCTTCAGGCAGGCCACGGGTTGGGAAGCAAATGGCAGGGCAGGCTGACTGGAGCAAGTCGCAGTATGGTAGGGCAAAGAGACCAGATGGGATGGAGAGAGGAGAGAACTCTGCACCACTGGCAGCCAGCCAGTTAAGTTCAGGCGATAGCGGCAGGGGCAGCCAGCAGGCAATGGGCATTAGGCAAACCAAGGGGGGAAATTCAGTCCACGAACCACCAATCACACCACCACTGAAAAAAAAACACCTGCTTTTGTGCTGTCTTCTCTCCACGGAATCCGGATGCTGCATTTGTCACACGCGCTGACTGCGCACACATTGACTGACTCAAGTGAGTCACAGCTCAGCACTAGGAAGAGGAGTCTCTGGAAGTTGGACTTGAGTCAGAAGAGCTGCCTGGAGGTCACATGCATCACTGTCAGTCAGTGTCACTGAGGACGGTAATTCGGGAAAGCAACTTAGTAGGCAGGGCAGCGTGATGCAGACAAACCCTCCCCCCCACGCCCATCTGCCTAGCAACTGATAATGAGTCATTGACTGCCTGGCTGGCTGCCGGGACGGTGCCCACTGATCCACGGGTACATTTTTGGGTAAAAAATAAATAAAAAGAGTTAATTATTTGGAAAAGTCATTGTTTACTCTGAATTACAGTAAACAATGATTTTTCTACTGAGAAACTGGGACTTTTGTACTGAAAACATATTGGATGGTCTAAAATCGGGACTTTGAATATCCCGGTCTGGTTTTCATATTTCCAGGGACAGGGCAATAAAAAACAGGACAATCCCAGCAAAACTGGGATGGGTGGCAACCGGATTGTGTGGCGGACGGCAGGAGCTGCCATATTTATTGAAATGTTTCACCAGGAAAGGCACATAATGGAGTCTTGTCATCTGACGCTCCAATGAGGAAACTGCACCTCATTGGAGTGGAAGATTTCTTTCAACTCCATGGCTCTCTTTGAAACTGCTGCCATCGGCAGCATGCTCACTAATTGGTGGCTGACGGACGCACCCACTAAAGCGTTCCCTGCATTGGCCACAACACTGACACACCTCTGAAATGCACTACTGCCACAATACGTTGCTAGAGCACGTGCAAGCCAACATAAAAACTGCTAAGCGTGTAATCTTATGGGGTCTATTTGAAAGGATGAGGTCGATCAGTGACCCGCTGGAGGGCGTTTTAGGGTTCGTACTAGTATACTCTGATACCAATTGGGTGAAACCAGCATCATCACAGTACTCTTTGAGCTGTGAACATTTGTTGCAGGTTTTAAACCAGTCGAGATTTAAATCACAGAGGATGATAATTTCGTTCTGCCTTGAGTCGGAAATATTGCGCAAGTGATGCTAACTTACACCTGCATCCCTTATACAAATGAATTACTTTTTACATTATGAGCAAGGCCCCTGGAATTCTGCGGTTCTGCGGTTGAGGAATTTGCCGCAGAATTTGCATCATGCCACAGAATATATATAGTGCCGCAGAATTCATTGTTTTTGGTAAATTTTCATATAAATATACTGTTTTTCCATAGTGTCAGGCTTTCTTTCCCACCTCGTTTATCCTGAAACCCCTCCTCTATGCTCAGCATATGATGTCATTGATGACATCACATCATATTTAGCCAATGACAGGACTGCATTCTGCCAAATAAATTAATAAATCATGATGCAGAAATCAGAAAATGCTGCCGAAGAAGTCAAGGAGCCCTGCCGCAGAAATCAGAAAATTCTACCGCAGAACACCAGGGGCCCTGATTATGAATGACTTGCATCCACGTCCCATATGTAAATGTATAACTTTTTATGTTATGTAGAACTTGTACCCACATCCCTTAAGTGAACATATTACTTTGTATGTTATGAATAACTGATCGATTAATAAAATAAAATATTATCTACAAAAAAAAAAAACTTTATATGTTGTGAATAACTTGCAGCCACATCCCTTAGGTGGATGTATTTCACTGTGTATTACACATAACTTGCACCTATTATCTCTTATGTAAATGTATTTCTCTGTATATTACGTATAACTTCCACCCACATCCTCTATGTGAATGTATTTTGTTGTATGTTCTGTATAACATGCACCCATATCCCTTATGTAAATTACTTTGTATGTTATACATTATATAACTTGAACCCACATCCCTTATGTAAATTACTTTGTAAGTTATATAGTATATAACATGCACCCACATCTATTATGTACATTACTTTGTATGTTATACAGTGTATAACCTGCACCCACGTCCCTTATGTAAATTACTTTGTATGTTATACAGTATATAGCATGCACTCACATCCCTTATGTAAATTACTTTGTATGTTATACAGTATATAACATGTGCCTGCATCCCTTATGTAAATTACTTTGTATGTTATACAGTATATAACCTGCACCTACATCTCTTATGTAAATATAACTGGTGAGCATTTTTTCCCCTAAGGGAAAATCAGTTATAATTTGCTGCTATAACCACTGAATTTTAATGGCAAACATGCTCCGGGTTTCCCTTGGACCATGCACCCACCAGCTGCTGCTCTTCCCTTACTCTGCGCCATTCCTTATCGCTGGAGACTTCACCGCCCCTTGCAGTCCGAAGTAAGTTACTTTAAAAAAAAAAAAAAAGTCTCTTTCTCCTTTTATGCTTAAACTTTTTTTTTTTTTTAAATGAAAAGAAAAAGGAAATGTTATTTTCTGAAAGTCGCTTCGGACAGTGGACCACGCTGAAATCTGACCAGTCTGCTGCTCTGATAATTTTATATAATTGCTGTGGATGAAAAACACTTAGCAATTATATAAAATAAAGGCTGCATAAGTGGTTATAACGAGAATTTTACTCACATCTGTGTGTGGATGCCTTAATAAACCCCTCGTGCTTCACTCTCTGGGTATATGTGGCATCCCACACCTCGGGAGTGTGTAAAAGTCTCATTATAACCACTTACTTAGCCCTTATTTTATATATAATGCTTTGCGTATTATGCATAATGTGCATCCACATCCCATATGTACATGTAGAACTTGTATGTTATGTATAACTTTGTATTACGTATAACTTGTATCCACATCCCTTATGTAAATTACTGCTTTTGAGAAAATGGGTTGAAAAAAATCCCAATACCTGATTGGCTGACAGCAATCACAAGGGGTGCATGTATCAGATAACAGAGCCCTCTAATAAGAAGACCAGACTGGTACCACAAGCAGCAAAAATAAATGATACCCCGATTCAGACCCACCGTTGCTCCCGTAGTATCTCCTGTTTGCGTTCTCACCTCACACAGCTGAAAAAGCCGCACACCGCAAACTACATGGACCCCGGAAACGGTAGTACAAAAATTGGTAAGAGAGGCTGCTAACATGGCAGCAGGACTATTTTACCCAAATTCACCATTTAGTTATTTCTTTCTTTTTTTGGGGGTGGGGGTAACAGGATAAGGCACACTAAGCCACAATGCCCATTTACAGGGATGACCTAGTAGCACTGGAGCAGTTAAGTGACTTGCTCAGAGTCACACAGTATGCAAGTGGAGATTGTGAGAATCAAACCCAGGTCTGCTGGATGTAACAAGCTCATTTACAGTTTGTAACTATAACCTCTAGGCTATATTGCCAGTCCAATATAAGAGATGTGGGTGTAATAAATAATACACACAAAGCGGTACATTTACATAAGGAATATTATACATGACATATAAAGTTGTACATTTACATAGGGATGTGGGTGCAGGTTATACAACACATACTAAGTAATACATTTATATAAGGGATGTGGGTTCAAGTTGTGCATAACATATAACGTTATTCATTCACATAACAGATGTGGGTGTAAGTTATACATACTATGCAAAGTAATACATTTACATAACGCATGTGCGTGCAAGCTATACATGCTATACAAGGTGACATTTATATAACTGATGTGGGTGAAAGTTATTCACAGTATACAAAGTAATACATTTTAATAAAGGCTGTGAGTGGGTGTTTTAGCATCTTTTTTTTATTTTTATTAAATAACTATAACAAAATGTAGAAACCCTTTTTTAAGTCCCTTCAGGATGTGGGTTGTTGGGGGATACCCATACTTCCAGGGCTGTGAGACCCTCTGTTTGCTGTGTCTGGCCCTCGCTATGTCCTGGGAGTGTGGGTATCCCCCAATAGCCCACATCATGTCAGGGCTTCTCACATACATACAGTACGTATAACTTGCACCTACATACTTCTGTAAACATATTACGTTGCACATTATACATAAGTTGCACCCATATCCCATACGTAAATGTATTACTTCAATATTATGTACAAATTGCCCTCACGCCACTTATTAATATGTATAACTTGTACCCACAGCCCTTATGTAAATGTATTACTTTGTATAGTATGTAAAACTAGCACCCACATCATTTATGTAACTTAATTACAGTAACTTTATATATTATGTGCAACTTGCACCTACATCACTTATATAAACATATACCTTTGTATGTTATGTGTAACTTGCTTACTACTTTGTGTGTATTATTTATAACTTGCAGCCACGTACCTTATGTAAATGTATTACTTTCTATGTTGTGCATAAGGTACACCCTCATTAGTTATGTAAATATATGGCTTTGTAGATTATGTATACCTTGCAACCATATCCCTTATGTAAACATTTTTAAGGTATATCAAATTTGTTACCTATCACCTTTGACTTGTCCTATCAGGGTTTTATCATATTTCTTAACTAGTGATTTCAAGAAGAGATCAGATCCCATATGTGAGCCATAAAAGAGTATTTCATTATTATCACTGTTATTAATACTAATAATAAATATAGAATAACACATGGGATGGTGTGTGCTACAAGAATTTAATACACACCCTGAGATGTGTTATGCTACATAAATCCTGAGAGCTTTTTCGAGCATCATACACAGAGGGTGTATATTAGATTTGAGTAATTACACCATCTCATGATTTATTTTATATAGTCACTGTGCATCAATTCCCCCCTCGCCAAATAGGGATGCAGTCATTACTGGAAAATTCAGAAATACAAGCTTAGGTCTGAATTTCAGGCAAAATCATCACAGAAATAGTAATATTTTGCATTTTACAGGCCAGTTTTATTTTTTAAAAAGGATGATAGAAACTGTGCTGACACAGGACGCAGTATTTCACCATCTCGGCTTCACTTTCAAAGATGGCTATACAGGAAGTGCTATGCTCGAGAGACAGGCAGTCTCGCACACAGCATGGTTCAGGGCTCATTTGCTGTTTTAGTGTCACTTTTGTTTTCCTTTTGATTTAGTTTGGTAAAAGGAGTCCTTTCTAATGTTAATCTTTCACTTTTAAAGTGAAAGTAATGTGATCTGAGAAACAGAGTGCGGTGCTCTAGACAGTGTCTGACAGCAAGTCTCAAACACAGGTTCATTCTGATACCCTGCATGTCTGCCGTAATAACCAGCAAGTTATTATGGTAAACAATATCAGGTCATCAACACAAAAAAGAAACTGATGACCAGTTATTATTACAGAATAATAAATGTGGGCCATGTATAGCAAGGTACTTTTACATACTTAAGGTCTGTGATTACCTCAGCAAACCAAGAGTGAAGCTCAAGTGGCTTGCAAGGTCACTGCGAACAAAATGTGTAAAAAAACAAAAAAAAACCAAAAAAATTGACACCACCCCCCATATTTTATTTTACATAATATATAAAACAAAACATAGTTAACTATTTTTTCAATGTTTAAAAAATGCAAAGACAGTGTTAAAAAAATCTAATTAACAGACCACAACATGTATGTGAAGCACAACTGGGTGAATGAGGATTTGGTACAGGTGTATTTAATATTGAATATGTGGAGAGAAGGAGAGAAGGGTGCAGGAGAGAGGGGGAGGAAAAAGGAACAAAATTCCAACAGACATTTTTTCAGCATTCCAAAAATCCCACTATACATGGCTATGACATCACAACTGTTTATAAAACAGGATCTGTGATGTTGGCCCTGTGCATCAAGCAGTACCTTTAATGGGAATGCAGATTCTCTTTCCAATATGGAGACTCTCTTAGCTTCAAGTGGGCCAAACTGAGTGCGTCTAACCAGCTGAGTCAGAACAAAGACCCCCTCAGTCCCATCTTCTAGTCGTCTGATCTCCAGACTTGAGGGCAGGGATGACCTGGAATTTGAAAGCAATTCACTAGTTACAGGTTTTAGTACAGAAAAAAAATGCGAGTCTTTGGACTCCTGTGAGCCTTTCCATCATTGCAACATAACAATAATCTAGGAAAGGATTTAAACAGCACCAGTCAAGATCAACTAAAACAAAAACTGCCCAAATTCAAATAAATTTGTATTCATTTTATTTAAATTTTGAACTGCAGCCAGCTGGCACGATTTTGCTCCCTGGGTCTATTTAGTTATGTAATCATTTAATTTTCATGTCCATGCGTTTTGTACTTTCTTTTTTTTTTTTGTTTTGCCTCTTTGTACGGCACCTTGAGCCCCAGAGAAAGGGTGTCTAAAATAAAATTGCTTTGCAAAATAAATCAAAAGAATCCATCTGGTAAAACAGCAGTGATGGCCAAATTTCTCAGGTCAGCATTTCTGGAAGGGAAGGCAAGGGACTGCATTTGAGCTATGTGGAGCTGGTCTCCCACTTCACTAATCATCCCCCCATCACCCTCCCCCTTCGTTTTTTACTGTTTAAGCTTGGACACTGCTACAGTGGTTCCCTGAAAGAGAATGGGACAGTTTTATAATATTTTAGAGGGGTCCTTTGCTTAAAATCAAATCCACTGCTCGCCTAACAACAGCTTTTTAAGCGAAGTGGCAGTACTGATTTCAAACAACCAACCTCTAAAATATTTAAAAAAATGATCCATTCACTTAAATGAGGAGCTCTGTACTACTCTCTAAACTTAAAAGTCCAGGATGAGGCTGGCCCGGTGGCGTTGAGGGCTGAGGCGCTGGACGCCTTACCTCAAGCCACGCCGGCGACCTGTGTTCGGGAACAAGCACAGGCTGTCGGGGGTCGGCATGGAGGAGAAGGAATGAGCGTCCCCGCGTGGGGGGATTTCAGTTGTCGGCGCTCCACTGGCTCCTAGCAGCTGCTGGGGGTCAGCACGCCGATGCTGCAGCTAAGGAGAGGAGATGGGGCTGACGCTCGGAAAGAGTGTGTGCAGAAGCGTGCGCGCTCTCACCGCAGGCGTCACTGCATGTTCCACCTCCACACACAAGGGAGTAAAGCAGAAAACAGCCCCGAAGAATGAAGTTGTCCCCGCAGCGCCACCCCCAAGAAGGCACCTCCCTGCCATTGATCTACTGAGGTGGGTCGAGTCGCTTCCCACCACCCTACCATGAAGGGTAAGTCGTGGGTGCACAAGGGAGGGGGTCTGACCTTCCGGGGTTGGTGCTGGGGTGACAACTGATGGCAGGCTTGCAGCCGGGAGCTCCGGAAGAAATACCACACAAAAAAAAAAAAAAAGTCCATGATGTCCCTGCTTCTAGCTGAAGCCACTGCTGGGAGGCTCCAATCTACATCTGGCAGGCTGAAGTCCACCACCACCAGTAGTAGTAGTAGTAAATATTTTTTATTCAGCAGAATAAGGGAAAAAACATTCAATTGAGCTTAGCTCATTTTCAACGAAGTCCCAGGTGTTCATAGCAGCACATTTTAGTTACAGTATAAAAAGAATTAAAACAAATTTTTAGAAAATTACAAATAACATAACTACAAATACACAATAAATAACGAGCAACAAACATCACATTCAGTGCACTGAGAGAAGCCATTAGACCAGCATAAAACACCAGTCATTCAAGTGAGAGATGCATATAATTCGATTTGATTCACGTAACCCTACTGGGATTTTTTTCCACAATACCGCTCCCTTATAGGAGACAGATGACCTACCTATATTTAAATTACATTCATTAACAAAATATTGTAAACCATAAGCTGTCCTCAAATTATCTTTTACTGTTCTTATAGGAAACATCTCATAGATGTAGGAAGGAACCACATGTTTCTGGATTTTATACATAAATTTAAGAAGATGTAAATTCCTACAGGCCAAGGGTTTAGGCCAATTCAAGCTATTATATAACAAACATCTATGAGTTTTGTAAGGTACCTCCAAAACAAAACGTGCCAATCTATGAAACATTATATCCACCTTATTTAATAATATGCCAGTGGCTCCTCCATATAAAATATCCCCATAGTCTAGGACATGCATTAACAGCGAATTGACTACATTTAATCGAACATCCCTAGACATAAAATGTTTAAATCTATAAAGAGCCCCCAGCTTCCTGTTTAGTGCCAATAGCATATTTTCTATATGATAGGACCAGGTCAAATTACAATCTAACCATAGCCCTAAGTATTTATATTGGGATACTTCTTTTATATCTAGGCCATTTAGGGTCTGGATATTCAGACCTGGATTTAAATCTTTCATTTGTTTATTTCTAAACGGGAGTACCTGGGTTTTCTTGGGATTCAAAATCAAACAGTGTTCATTAAAACATTTTTGAACATAATCAAAAGCCAACTGAAGTTTAAGTCCAACGTGATCCAAAGTCTGACCCTCACCATACAAAATAGTATCAGAAAAATCAACTTTAAGCGCATTAATACAGATATTAGCAACAGAACAACAGGGTAAACAGGGAGGAGAAGAAGCACTGTGGGTCAATTTGGAGACAGGCAATGGCACCACAATCCGGACAGGGTTTGTATACAAACCCCCCTCTCAAGGGGAGGACATGGACAAGGAAATCATAGAAAGTATACTTAGAATGGCAGAAAAAGGGAGATATTGTTGATGGATGATCGAAATATGCCAGATGTTAACTGGAATGCAGTTACAGCAGCCACTTCTAAGAGTGGGGTTATTCTAGATGCCCTACAGGGGGCATGCCTTAGACAATTAGTATTGGAACCCACTCGAGAGGGAGCAATCTTAGACCTGGTTCTCTCAAATGGAGATGGAGAGAGGATCACAGATGTAGAAGTGGGTAGCCATCTGGGAACTAGCAACCATTGAACAGTATGGTTCACAATAAACACAGCAATAGAGTCAAGCCATACAAAGGCAAAAGTACTGGACTTCAGGAGGGCTGACTTTGCCAAAATGGGTGAGTGCCTAAGGAATGCACTAGCAAATGGGCAGGAAGGAGGGCTGAAAGAACAATGGGGAATAATAAAAACTGCCATCACAGAGGTAACAAGCCTTTGTGTGAAGCAAATAAACAAAACAAACGATGTAAGAAACCACTATGGTTCTCAAAGGAGGTGGCAGTGAAGGTTCAAGAGAAAAAGAAAGCATTCAGAAAGTACAAGGAATCACAGAAGGAGCAGGACAGAGAATTGTATCAGTTAAAGCAAAAGGAAGCTGGGAAGGCAGTCAGAACAGCAAAGGCCCGAACCGAGGAAAGATAGCCAGCTCAGTTAAGAAGGGATAAAACCTTTTTAGGTACATCAGGAGCGAAGGAAGACTAAGGGAGGGATAGTGAGGCTTAATAAAGGGAGAGGGTGGGCAGAGGGTGATGGTGAAAAGGCAGAGATACTAAACAAATATTTTTGCTCAGTATTTACAAACGAAGAGGGGAGGTACCTAAAACAAACAATAGAAACACTCTGGATACAGAAGTTGATACCAGCCCATTTACAGAAGAAAGGGTTCTGAAAGAACTCTTAAAACTGAAGGTGGACAAAGCAATGGGGCCTGATGGGATTCATCCCAGAATTCTAAAAGAACTAAGGGTAGAACTAGTGACACCACTGACTACCCTCTTTAACAAATCATGGGAGGATGGGGTGGTACCTGAGGACTGGAGGAGGGCAGATGTGATTCCCTTCACAAAAGTGGGAGCAGGGCAGAAGCAGGAAACTACAGACCTGTTAGTTTAACCTCAGTGATAGAGAAAATGATGGAATTACTTCTGAAGGAAAGAACTGTCGAGTACCTAGAGGCCAGAGGGGCACAGGACCCAAGGCAGCATGGATTCACAGCGGGAAGGTCATGCCAGACGAATCTAATAGATTTCTTTGACTGGGTGACCAAAGTAGTAGATCAGGGAGGGGCTGTGGACATGACCTACCTAGACTTTAGCAAGGCATTTGACACAGTCCCACACAAAAGATTAATAAAGTTAGCCAGCCTGGGAGTGGGTCCCAAGATGATAGCCTGGGTAAAGAATTGGCTGGAGAATAGGACACAGAGGGTAATGGTAAATGGATTCCACTCTGAAGAAAGGGGGGTTACTAGTGAGGTACCGCAGGGTTCAGTATTAGGACTAGTCCTCTTCAATGTCTTTATAAGCGACATTGCAGAGGGACTGGAAGGAAAAGTATGTCTCTTTGCAGATGACACAAAGATCTGCAACAGAGTTGATGCACAAGGTGGGGTGGAAAGGATGAGAAGGGACTTGGCAAGGTTAGAGGAATGGTCAAATGTATGGCAGCTTAGATTCAATGATAAGAAGTGCAAGGTAATGCACCTGGGAAACAAAAACCCAGGGGAAGAGTACACAATGGGGGTGAGATACTAACAACAACAAAAATGGAAAGGGATCTGGCGTAGTCATATCAGATGACTTAAAGGTGGGCAAACAATGTGAGAGGACAGTAAGGAGGGCTGGGGGAATACTGGGATGCATAGGGAGAGGCATAACCAGTAGAAAACAGGAAGTTGTTTATCCCTCTGTACAGACAGCTGGTGAGATCCCATCTGGAGTACTACATGCAGTTCTGGAGACCCAATCTCCGCAAGGACATAGACAGGATGGAAGCTGTCCAGAGGAGGGCAATCAAATGGTGCAGGGTCTGCACGGAAGACATATGAAGAGAGACTAAAGGAGCTTATATGTATAGCCTCGAGGAAAGGAGGAGATGGGGACATGATAGAAACTTTCAAGTACCTCAAGGGAATCAACAAAGTCCAAGAGGGTAGCATCTTTCAAAAAAAGAGGTGTGCAAGAACAAGGGGGCACAATTTGAAGATGGGGGGTGGCTCAGAGGTAATGTAAGGAAGTATTTTTTCACAGAGAGGGTTGTGGATGCATGAAACGGCCTTCCGGAGGAGGTTGTGGAGTCAAAAACAGTGGTTGAATTCAAGCATGCATGGGACAGTCATAAGGCAATTCTAGGGGGTGGGGATAGAAAGAAGTAGGCTGCTGGTTAACTAGGATCTGCAGCTCATCCATTAGGTAAGGAAATGGGCAGACTGGGTGGGCCAAGCAGTCCTTATCTGCTGTCGAATTCTATGTTTCTATGTTTCTATATTAAATAATAAGGGCCCAAAAATCGACCCTTGTGGAACACCAGAAGTAATATTCATTAATTTAGACTTGAATGGTCCAGTTTCTACAAACTGCTTTATTGAATTCAGATAGGAAGAAAAAGAATTTACAGCCTCAGTGGACAAACCTATCCAGCTGAGCCTGGACAGAAGTACTCGATGGTTCAGGGTATCAAATGCCTTAGAAAGATCTATAAACATAGCTCCAACCATGGCTCTCCTGTCCAGACTCACCTGGAGATTGTTGACCACTCTGACTACAGCAGTTTGAGTGCTATGTAAAGGTCGAAAACCAGACTGATACATGGACATCTTCCTACCCGAGTTCAAGAACTTCCTTAATTGATTAGAGATAATTCTCTCAAAAATCTTAGAAATCTGTGGCAGGAGCGAGGTGGGCCTATAATTGCCCAGCTCGCTCCTATCACCAGACTTAAAGATAGGTTTTACTCTTGCAACGTTCCAACCCTCAGGAAATTCACTACAAGAACAGGACAAACTAAATATATACGCTAAGGGTTCAGCTATGCAGGAAGCAGCATACCTCTGTAACCTAGCAGGGATTCCATCAAAGCCAATTGCCTTGGCTACATTCAACCCCAATAATCCAGTTCTCACCTCTTCAGGTGTAATGGGTTTGAAGTTGAATGTCTTAAGACACCCATGCTCAGAGGCCCCATTTTCCTCATTTATTATACTACCAGAAAAAGCACCCTTATTGGGCACAGAGGAAGCCACCTTGCTAAAATACGTGTTAAATATATCTACCAATTCCTCCCCAGCTGTAACTACAGCTCCATCCATCATAATTTTGTTCACATCTGATGATCTATTTTTCCCCGTTAAATCAGAAATCGTACTCCAAAACAATCTGGGATTCTGCCTATGGGTATTATTTTAGTTCCAAAGTGCTCCCGTTTGATTAACCTAACTTTAGTTGTATAAGCATTTTGGGCTTGACGATATAACGCCCAATCCGTTTCCTTCATTCATCCGTTTCTGTTTCCTCTCCCTTTTCTGCCATCTTGCCAGTGGCTTCCACCAGTACCTTATCTAATTCCTCTCCCTGTGCTGGAGGTCTGTAGATCACTCCAGTGTGAACAGTGTTCCCATTCCCCATCTCCACGGTAGTCCACAGTACCTCTGCCTCTCCTTGTATTCCCAGCACCCCCATTGCTTTTATGCTTTCCCCTCACATAAAGCACCACACCCCCCTCCTTTCCTTTCCACACCGTTCTTCTTGAACAGAGTATAGCCTGGTATGGTCATGTCCCAGTCATGATTTTCAGTGCACCACAACTCAGTAATGGCCACAATATCCAGGCTGGTCTCTGCCACAATGACTTCTATGTCTGGAATCTTGTTTCCTAGACTTCCAGCATTTGCACACATGGCCTTCCAGATTTTGTTTCCAATCTGCTTGATAACCCCCATATTTCCTTTTTATCCTCCTTCTCCCCCTTTTTAATGCTTCCATTCCCTTCCCCCTTTGTCTCTACCACCCTACCTCTTTTATTAATTTACACCCTGGGGATTCCTCTCCCCCACGGGTTCCCCTTGCTCTCTACTTCAGCCTGTGTGGGGGTGGGCTGTCTCTGCCTCCCCAGTTCCTTCCGTCACCCCAGTTGGCTAATTTAAATGTTAACTGAAGTAACATTTTAAACTGTCCACTGAGGAATGCGGTTCCCACCCAGATGGATGCAGGCCATCACCCCTGTATAGGCTCTTATACTCCCAAGTGGGTCTCCAGTCCCCAGTGTAGCCAAACTCCTCCTCTCTGCACTATTCCTTCAGCCACAAGTCGAAGCTTCTAGTGCTGAGATCCTTTACTTCCCCGTCGAAGAGAGGTAACACCTCAGCAAAAGCCACTGAGCACACTACCTGTCTAATACCCCTTCCCCGCTCCCTAAACTCCCCCTGTATGTCCCACCATTGTTCCTTGCCAGGTCATTAGTCTCCACGTGGATAATGACATCCAGCTTTCCCTCCTGTCCTGCTGCCCTAGCAATCCTCAGGGTCTGCTTCCCATCCCCTCTGGGCCAGGGCACTGCATAGGCACCTAAACTTCCTTACCCCTCTTTTTCTTTTCCCAGATCTAGCTACCTTACAATCAAGTCACCCATCAGAAGTCGCTTCCTCCTCCTCTTGGGTCCTCCACCACCTTCTCTGAGGTCTCCACTATGGAAGGCCCCCCCCTTCCTCCCTGGTCACTATCACGAATGCCTCCTCCTGGCAGTCTCACCCCACCACAGTAGCACAGAAATTCTGTAGTGGTACCAGTTGAGGAATGTGCCTCTGTCCCACCACGGCCACCCTCCCAGAGCCCACCATAGTCCAGGCATTCCTCTTCCCCGGCATTCTCCAAGGTAAGAGCGAAAGATCTGGTGGTCCCTTGGTTGGGGAAGAGGTCCCCCAAATCCTAGCTTACTTGGCCTGTAGTCTAGCAGCTTCCTCCCTCAACCCAGAGAGATGGTTGCAGATGGGGCAGCACCACAGTCTCCAGAAGGTTTCTCTGAAAACTGCTGCTGCACAGCCACCATATTGCACCACTCCCAGCATTCTCAACTACTCTTCTCTTTGTGTTACCTGGAAATACGTTTATACCTTTACCCCAGATAAGGGTGTTTCTAGTTTTCCCATTTTGTTTCTATTTGTGCTCCCCCATACCTTGTTTAAATCTCTTTACACTTTACCCTAGATAGGATGTTACTCCTATTCCCAGTTTTGGCCTACCTTTTACCTTCCATCCTTCCCAGCAGTGCCTGTTATACAGTAGTGAACAGCTGCCTTACCTTTGTCGACTGGCAGAATCCCCTGCTTCCTTCTCTTGATCTAGCAGAACTTAGCATCTTGGTAGGCGAAAAAGACAGCGACGAATGCAAACGCTATAGCTCACAGCGCCGTACCCAACCGGCTTCTGCAAGGGTAGCCTTGTTGTGCTTCCTGTTATATGTGAGGCTTTATGTTTAGCGTTTGCATTCACCATTAAACGTATGCTTTTTTTACGCCTACCACAGAGTGCTGAGTTTTGCCTTTTGGATTTACGTTTCGTTACTCGAGCACCTGTATAAACGGAGGAGCTGTTTTTTTCGGTGGCTGTACATTCCTTCTGCTGATGCCTGCTAACACCTAAGATGCCAGTTATCTGTTCCACTCCTTCACAGTTCCACTCATTCGCTGGGACATGTAGCCAAAATACAATTCCTTTCCTTCCAAACTTGCTAATCAAGAAAATGTGTCCATCACTGCTGCCTTTTTATTTTAATTTACTTTTTCTCACTTGACTGTACAAGTTTGATCTACTGCACGTTTTTTTTTAAGTACAAAACAGTGTCTAGAAAAAAGAAGCAAATGCTGACCAGCACCTACAATATGATCCTTAACATCAAACAGTATCAAACTACCTGTGATGTACAGCTCAGTTAACCAAGCAACTCAAATGACACTCCATGGGAAAAAACACTGAAAGAAGCAATAAACATCATCAGGAATTTGATGAAATTTAGTGGATACCCAAACTGGATGGTAAGAAAAGTTTTAAAAAATGCCTTTAGCCGGTTGGTTGGCACTGTGGTACTGCTCACCACTTGCGATGCTGGTGATCCAGGTTCAGGAGCAAACCTTGTATTCTGGCATTTGAAAGTACTGCAAACCGTACTTCCGAGTAAATGTGTGCCATTAATATGACTGCGTTAACTGTAATGGCAGGGAACACATACCATTCCCATTGTTGTAGTTCCACCAGACCTTTAAAGAAATTACCAATCAAGTTCGTCCAGCGATCTACCTTCAATGATGCCATCACTAGTTGAAGGATTCCCGGTAACGTGGTAGTCAAGGAATGCAAGGGTCTATTCCGTGCTAACAAGTAGGTGTGCACCCAAAGATACCGTAACTGGTTTCTGACCCGTAGACCATGCACTGTCTTAAGTTCTGCAAATGCTAAGGGGCCCCAGGGGAAGAGACATTAAAAGACACAAATTATCCCTTGCCAGTTTCAATTAAGGTATCCTACATCCAACCAAGAGGGCTGGAACTCTTGGTCAAAGGAAAGGACCCTACGGTAAACAAATAAAGGAGAAAAAGCTGGATGCTGTGTTAGCTGATTCCACATGTCCAAAGGGAAAACGGTATAAGTCAAGAATCTTACAGTGGAAAGGCTTCCTGAAGGGTGGGTATATAGGTAACTATTGATGTTATAAAGATCATTGATACGAAACTCAATGTCCTTCCACACAGCGCTATAGGATTTCAAGGACCATAACTATATGATGCACAGCTGAGCTGCTTTCCAGTTTAATCGAAACTTTGGTAATTGCAACACTGAGTATCTAATAGGGATGTTTTCCCTGCCAGATAAGATGGGAGACCAGTTGATCCCAGAATTTAAAATAAGTCCTGTATTTTTTGGATTGATGAGCAGTGTCTATAACCAACATAACAGACGGGGCAAAATATTTGTGAGAATAATGGCTATTCGCTAACAAAAACAGTGCGAGACGAGTCCAGTTTGTCAGATCCTCTGAAATTTTCTGTATGTGCGCTTCAAAGTTCAAAAGTTTTAATACTGTCAAATTCTATGGTATTATTAACCCTAAATATTTTGGGGTGCCTTTGTTCCATTTGAAAAGAAAACATTTAAGGTCCAAAGGGAGATGACTGAAAAGGCAAAGAAACTCTACTTTTCTGTTCGTTCAGTTTAAACCTGGCCTCTCCTAGATGATTGCCTACACAGCTTTAATCCTAACTTATATACTGCTTAACCCCAGCCCCCCCCCCAGTCCCCCTGCCCCCAGCTCCTGAGGCGCCACTTCAAATCTCAGGTCTTCATACCACCTCATTAGTCTCTCCTCGCCCCATTACAGCACTTATCCCCCCACCTGCCCCTTTTCTCTTCTATCACTCCTTCCCATTTATTTTTCAACAAATGCCTCCAGCTGCATCTTCATCCTCCCCCTCTCCTCTCATCCCTGTTTCTCTGCCACCCCCAGGCGCCTGACCCTACCCATTCCTTGTGGGCACATGCGTCCTAACTGTGTTCACCATCTTACTATAGCTGCCTCTGTTAACTACCTACGCTTCTCCTCCTCTACACCTTACTCTTCCTATAATTGGCCCCTTTCAATAGCACTGTTGTACATGAATTGTTTACTGTTATTTCACTGTTGCTTCCTTGTTGTTTGTTATTTATGACGTGGAACCTTTGTAAAAGAGCCTTGGCTCAAAGGTACTTGTAATCCTAGAATAAATAAATAAATCTTTCAAATGTTAATTCTTCCCAGACTGCGGGGAGTGAAATCTCTGGGGAAAGTAAGGTAAGGATATCACTGGCAAACAATCTGGCCTTATACACTTACCCTCCCAAAGGAATCTACTCCATGACATTATTAAAGGAGACAGGGCATGATTTTTACATAGGTAAATGCCCTTTCATCTTCCTTTCCATACCCATTATGTATTCTGATACACTTTGACCAATTTTTGAAAAATAAATTATCTAACTTTGGGATGTCCTCGGATCTATACAGAGTTGCACTCTCTTCACCAATAGCTGCTCTTTCTTTTCATTTTTCTGAGACATTTTATGACATCAATAATCTCCCATTCCATGCTGTTCAACTGAATGGCCTGGAATGGTGTTATTGATGTCACAGAATATTTAGGCAGTATGAAAAGAGACAGCAGCAACGGCTGAAGAGAGAAGGATTCAGGGTAGTTACAAATGCAACAAAATTAGATTATTAATTTAACAAAAAAAGGTAAAAAAACCAGAGTATTGGACAGACACTAAAAGGACAATAACAGACACCTAGAGGTGTAAAACATTGTTTCCTATCACCTTTAAGGCATATGGCTGCTGCCTGGGGCTCAATATAAAGGGCACAGAGTAAAGAGGATAGAGGGCAGCCCTGTTGGGTGCCCCTCCCATCAGAAAGTGTGCCATTTGCCCGAACATACTTCTGAAGGGACCATATAGGCCCTGTAAATGGTTCTGGGAATCTACATGCCAACAGGGTGCCCAGAAAAAAATAGCACACCCTGTCAAAAGCCTTTTCGACATCCAGACTAAGGAAGAGAGAGGGGATGGCTTGCCATGAGATAATCTGCCAGATGAAGGGGCTGGCAAATATTATCAAATGTTCTGCATGGTCTCACAAAACCAAACTGGTCCCGATGTAACATCGGCAGGAGTGCATCTAAACGGTGTGCCATATTTGAAGTTTACAACTTACAAGCCATACTAAGGGTTGAAATAGGATGGTAGGAGGAGGGGAAGGAAGGAAATGGAAGGGTCTTTACCTGGTTTTATTAAGAGTGGAAATTGTAGCAAAATTCCATGCAGGGGAGGAAAGCCATCTTCCATCACCTCACAAAACATGGAGGTCAGAGAGAGGAGGAGGAGGAGGAGGAGATCCTCCTGAAACACCTTACAAAATTCAGATGGATAGCCATCTGAACCTGGAAAGTTCCCCTGCTTTAGCTATTATTAGTACTGTTTAAGCTCATTCTGACATACAGGAGACAACAGGGCAACCTGCTGTTCAGAAGTGAGGCTG
This sequence comes from Neoceratodus forsteri, assembly GCA_016271365.2. NCBI lineage: Eukaryota > Metazoa > Chordata > Ceratodontiformes > Ceratodontidae > Neoceratodus > Neoceratodus forsteri. The sequence continues at coordinate 1,392,554,325 of CM057458.1, read as the reverse complement.
GGGACAGATTTGTGAGCTACATAAATCTGGATTTGAGAAAGTGGAGCATCTACAGTGCCTTCAGAAAGTATTCACCCCCCTTGGATGCTGTCACATTTTGTTGTGTTACTACCAGAATTTTTAATGCATTGAAATGATTTTTTCCCCCTTGATTCACACAGCATACTCAACAATTTAAAGGGGCAAAAATATTTTTATTGTGTAACAAAAATGTATGAAACATTAAAAACTGAAATATCTTGTTTACTTAAGTATTCACCCCCCTGAGTCAATACTTTGTAGAAGCGTCTTTGGCAACAATTACAGCTTTGAGTCTTCTTGGGTATGTCTGTATCAGCTTTGCACATCTGGATTTGGGGATTTTCGCCCATTCTTCCTTGCAGAATTGCTCAAGCAATGTCAAGTTGGATGGGGGCGTCAGAACCACAATCTTAAGTCTTTCCACAGATTCTCAATGGGATTCAAGTCTGGCTTTGGCTGGGCCACTCAAGGACATTCACCTTCTTGTTCTGAAGCCACTCCAGTGTTGCTTTGGCTGTATGCTTGGAGTTGTTGTCCTGTTGGAACATAAATCTTCGCCCCAGTCAAGGTCTATTGCAGACTGATGCAGGTTCTCCTCAAGGATGTGCCTGTATTTGCTCCATTCATTGTTCCTCTATCCTGACAAGTGCCCCAGTCACTGCTGCTGAAAAGCATCCCCATAACATGATGCTGCCACCACCATGCTTCATGGTAGGGATGGTGTTACACGGTGATGAGCTGTGTTCGGTTGGCGCCAGGCACAGCGCTTTGCATTCAGGCCAAAGAGTTCAATTTTGTTTCATCAGACCAGAGAATCTTTTGCCACATGGTCTCAGAGTCTGCCGCGTGCCTTCTTGCAAACTCAGGCATGTATTATGTGGCCTTTTCTCAGGAGTGGCTTCCATCTAGCCACTCTCCATAAACTACATCTGTGAAGTGCTGCAGAGATTGTTGTCCTCTGGACAGGTTCTCCCATCTCAGCCATGGAACTCTGTAGTTCTGTCAGGGTGGTCATTGGGTTCTTGGTCACTTCCCTGACCAAGGTCCTTCTTGCCCAGTTGCTCAGTTTGGGAGGACGGCCTGCTCTAGGAAGCGTCTGGGTGGTTCCGTAATCTTTCCATTTCCTAATGATGGACTTGACTGTGCTCCTGGGAACTTTCAACACCCTAGAAATGTTTTTATACCCCTCCCCAGATCTGTGCCTCCTCACAATTCTATCACGGATTTCTACGGACAGCTCCTTGGTCTTCATGGTAGAGTTTCTGCTCTGACATGCACTGTCAACAGTGGGACCTTATATAGACAGATGTATTTCCTCTGAAATCATGTCAACCATTTGAACTGACCACAGGTGGACTCCATTCAAGTTTTAGAGTGATCTCACAAGGAAATTGGATGCACCTCAGCTCAATTTGAAGTGTCATAGCAAAGGGGGTGAATACTTATCAAATCAAGACATTTCAGGTTTTTATTTTAAATTACATGTACAAACAATTCCAGAAGTTTCATTCCACTTTGACATTATGGAGTAATTTGTGTAGATACGTGACAAAAAAATCCCATATAAATGTATTTTAATTTGAGTTTGCAACATCACAAAATGTGACAAAATCCAAGGGGGGTGAATACTTTCTGAAGGCACTGTACCTGGACTGTATATCAGTCCTGATAGTACTGCCTCAAAATATTCAAAATCTGGTTATCAGCCTGTTCTAACTTCCTCGAGCCCGGATGTCAAAGCTGCAGGATACAGACAGCTCGAGGTTGAGCTCTGAGTCTGCACACCAGAGTTTAAGAACAGCAACAGCACCACAGCATACTTCCAAAGCCAAAGAGTTGTTTTTTTAAATAATCGCAATGACTCAAGGAATACCTGCCAAAACAGATTTATTTCCAACAAAGCCCAGGGGAGCACTCTCGGCCGCTCAGATTTTGAGAACCCCTGGTCTCTCCCTCACAGAAGGACTGCCAAAGACACTGCAAGACAAACTCAGTCTTCTGTTTTCTTGAATGTCCCACTTCATCTGCCAAATCTGAGACTCAACTTCCCTTTCATTTGCTACCTATAAAGCAGTAAGGTACAGAGTTTGTCCATCATTTCCAGCGAACGTTCCTCCCGCTGCTTCCTCTTTGCAGAGGCACAGGCTATTATTTCACCTCACATCACGGTTTTACCTGTATTTCCAAAGTATGGGTCGGGGAGTGACAGGGGTATTGTTATCAGCCAAGATTTGGGCAATTTTATCTTGCACCAAAACTCTGACTTTCTCATTGCACAACACAGACAGATTAAGGTGCCAATAAGAAGATTAACACTGACAGCCCATATCCATCTGTAAATAGAAAGGGGCATGATCAGACAAGAGATGGGGACCCTGAGACAGATCCTGAATTCTGGGGGAAACCATCAAAGGACACAAAAATCGTTCAACCTAGTGAAATAATTGTATCTGGGCTAGTAATGGGTAAAGAAATGACCAGTCAGGAATAATTTTCTACTCACATCCACTAGGCCCAGATGGTAAAAAAAAAAAAAAAAAGCCTTTAAAATTTCAATGCAGGGGTAGAACAGAAAGCTACAGAACAGAAACTATGTAGCTCCATACCAAGGTCATGTCGAGGTCACCTCCCACAATGATTACCCCCAGTTGGAAATCCAACAACGTATTATCTGTTCTCAGGGGGAAGACACGTAAGCCATTGTGACCTGGGCATCATAAGGCATGTTTACATTACCTGTAGAGTACTGCTGTTGTCTGCTACACTCCACCACTACTCCTCCTGCTATGCTCCCACAACAAGTTTACACAGTCATCTATCTGCATCAGTGCAGATCCAGGCAGCGCTGCACCCAGCACTTTCAGCATTCTGATCAGCATTTCCATGGGAGGTCTGAGCGCTACTTATTCAACTGACAGTGTGGGGTGCTGCAAGGCTGCATCAGTGCAGATGGAGCAGCGTGTTTACATGCTAGTCCAAAATGCTTGTATGACAACCATCAGAAACGATGATTGCAATGTGACACAGTGGAGCAACTTAGAACAGTCTGACAGCTGTTTACACTGTGGGCTCTTCACTGGTGTAATTCAACTGCACGCTCGCAATGGTGCAGATCCCGTAGTGTAAATACGCCTATAGAGAAGACAGGACACCAGGAAAAAATGGCCCTAAGATTCTGAATATTCTGCCTGACTTTGGAATTTGGTCAAGTGGGGGATCAAAATAGTCCCCCCCCTCCCAATGTTTACCTTTATTATATAAGAAGGACACCAGCTGAGAATAACAACATCAAAGCAATTTTTCACGTTCGGCCTGAATTAGGTGCGTCTCCTGTAAAAACACTACCCCTGGCTTACATATTCAAATCTGACACATTATTTTGTATCTTTTACCTGGACTATTGAATACATCAACATTGTAAGAAAGAAATCCTCTCTCTTAGCCGGCCCAGTGGCACTGAGAGTTGAGGCGCTGGATGCCACACCTCGCGCCATGCCAGTGACCTGGGTTCGGAAGTGAGCCTGGGCTGCCGGGGGTCAGCAGGGGAGAGAGAGAGGACTGATCTCCTCTCAGGGGAGGGAGGGTTTGCTGTCCCGCTCATCAATCGCCATCTGGCGATGGTTAGAGGGACATGCAAGTTGGGAGGCACGTTGCCAATGCACGACGTCAGTCGGGGGGGGTGGAGGAAAATGGAGCTGGCAGGCTCCGTGATGGCTGTGGCAGCAGCCGTTTCTTCTCCCCGACATCTGGATATTTGTCCAGGGGTGGGGGAAAGCTGGTGCCCCTTCAGCTCGGCTCTGTCACGGGGGACGACGACCCGTGGGGGATCGGAAAGGAGGTCAGATGGGAAATGGTGGGGCCAGAGACAGAGTCCCCTCCGAGGGAGGGGCCGGAGCCGCCTGCCAGGCTCCCAGGAGGATAAAAATATAATAGAAAAAAAGAAAGACATCCTCCCACACTATTCACTACCTCCTGTTATAACTTTTCCTCAGTTAATTTAGCTCAACGTATTGCACTTGTTTTACAATGTTATCCCCCCCCCAAAAAATGACCATGTAATCTCTAGCTTTTTACATGAATAATTTTCCTTTACTATATGTAGCTCTTGCTGAACCTCATATATAATGTTTGCTCCCCTTCTTCACTTCTCCCGGGTCGCACCTGGAAACAAGCCTTGGCTCAGTGTGCATCTCCCAGTTGCCATCTTTAAATAAATAAATAAATTTCACAGGCCATGTTTTAAAAATAAAAGGAGGGGAGGTCTCCTCCTGTAATGTGACAGGCCAAGCTACCAAGATAAGCTGCCTTACACCTATGTGGTCCTGGGTCCCTCCTGGCCAGCTAGTGCAACTTGTCGCCCCAGAATTAGTAATCCCTGTTGAATCCTTAAAAACATTGCCTCGAAAATTAACCCACACCTCATACTGAATTGAATATGTAGCACACCCAAGAAGTACAAACAAATACAGAAACGAACATGTAACCAGAAAACTGATGTATCAAAAGGGCACTAGAAAGAATAAAAGGTACACTTCCAAGGTAGGGAGCAGTAATATACAGTACTACTCCCGACTAGAGTCCGATGTAGGACTCCAGACGGAGAAGAGACATAGGTATCAATTATGGGCCTCCAGTACTAAAAAAGCAAAAAAACAAAAACAAAAAAAAGCTCAAGAAAACTTCAATTAAATAAAATAGGTTTCAGTCCTCATGTGCTGTTGTGACAGGCAGCCCTTGGTAGGACTTTTCAGTAGGCAGTTCCAGTATTATGAAAGCATAATCCTTTCCTAGCTCAGTGCACAGAGGCATCCAAAGGCCTAAACCAATCAGGAAACAGAACAAGTTAGTCAGGGTGTAAACACAAATCTCAACAGCAGCTGACACCATTGCTGGGGAGAACTTACAACCTGAGAACTGTATGGTACTGGCTGTCCCACCAGGCCTGGTGGCCTGCCAATCACCCCAAAATGTATGCTTCTCAGGATGCCAAGGAAGCATCAGTGAGGGGGAACAGGAAACAGGACTGACCAGGGCCAAGTCAGTAGCATTTTCATTAGGCTGGTGGCTAACCAACAACAAATAAATAGACACTGCCTTCTCTCGGGGACACAGCAAAGGGAAGAAAACTAGGTCCCTTCCAAAACAAACACCTGTGCAGCAAAGGGTGAAGGGCACAGTACCACATACTTTTGGGGAGTTATACACCTGATATAAGACAACGATCCCTGACAGAATTGGTCCATTTGTCAGTTTCTGTCTTACCTACATTTGGCTGCAGGGGAAGGTAAGTTTGTAGCTGTTTGTGCATGAAGAACCACCCCACCAGAACCTCCAATGATATGACAACACTACTAGGTCTCTGCTCTGCTAGTTTGGCTAAGCTCTGGAGGTCACCAACAGTCATCTCAAAGAAAGGTGCCGAAGGAGGGCTCCCAGCTTGCATCCCGGATACAGGTCCTATAATAGGCACAGCTTGTACCCTCCCAGGGGGCTGATGAGGGGAGAATTCCCCTACACCACCTTCAGAAGGCAACTTTGTGAGTCCAATGAGAAGCAAGAATGTGTCTGAGTCTCTCTCAGCCATGCCACGGACATAGCACAAAAGGGGTCCAGAAGGCCCCACCAATCCTCCCCCATGCGCCCCATAACAATCCAGTTAATAAAAAGGAATGGCTCCCCAGCCCCCACAGTCCAGCAGGCAGCAGTGTAAACATAAAAGCATCACCCCAGAGCAGATTAGAGCAATGTAGTCAGCATGTGTTGCCAATGTAGAGGCAGGTGACCATTAGGAAACCTGTTGTTGGAAAGTATGCAGCATGGCCTTGATGGTCATCATAGTGTCGACGGACTGCTTGCCTTATTGTGTCTGAGAAAGTGACTGGCCAGAGGCCGTACTGCACTGATCCTCATGCAAAGATGGGTGAAAAAGGTAGTGGTGTTCTGGTGGCTGAGACCTCAATCCGGATGACGCTCACAAGGTGGCTGGCAGACCAAAAAGCCTCTCTGCTCCATATCGGCCTGTACTTCTTTGCTGGGTGGCACAGGATAAGCCTGTCAAGTGTACGGCACCTTTAGCTGGGCAGGAAGGGACTGCAAATTATATGCCCTGTTTCAGGATTTTTAAGCTCGGACCATAAGCGAGGCACTTCACCTGAATGGCAGGAACATAATCATTGTCAAAGAAAATAATTTTTTGCTTCGCATCACAACTTTCGCCTTCTAAGCCACAGAAAGAGCCAATTCTTTTATTCTAAAATGTAGGAACTGCATAATTACTGAGTGGGGCTGCTGAACAGGCCCCAGTTTAGGGCCAAAAGCCAGTGCACTCTTTTGGCTGGAAGTCCAAGTTGGCCAGGAGGGGGAGTCTCACGGAGTAACATTCCAATAAATTCTATAGTTTCCGGATCCTCTACCCCTCCTGCAGATTGAAAATCCGAAGGTTGTTTCTACATAGCCTGCCTTCTAAGTCGCTGCAATTTTCTTCAGGTTGTAACTGATAGTGACGGATATGAAGGAGAAGAGCCGGTACTTCGACACTCCTCTCTGCCATTACCATCGACACAGACTGCAGCTCTTTACTTTCTGTTTTTTACAGCATCGAGGTCAGTACAGAATTGACCACATGTCTCTCTCTTTTCTGTGCAAAAGGCCATAAGTTCCTCCAGCAGCTGTATGCCTGTCAGCCTACAGGATGTGGAGAGGACACCATACTCGATACTGGAGAAGAGGCCACAGAGTCCCAGCTAGTGCTCTGTTGTGGGCTCTGGTTGGGCTGAGCAAGCTGGTCATTCTTTTTACTGCCACTCCTCCTGCAAACCAACCTCCATGGAATATCCTGCACTCAGTAGACTGAAGGTTAGTTTTAGAGGCTTTTGTTGTACCTGAGGTACAGAGCTCTGCATTAATGTTGCGCAGGTATTGATGACATCACCAGAAGTCCCCAGCTTCACTGTACTCTTGACTAACTTAACTGATTGCTGCTGCAGAACCCACACTCTACATAGAGGTAAATCTGGCTCCGCCTCCTGACATACACTGCCCATATTTTAGAACAGAGTGTCCAGAAGGAACCCACTGGTTAACACCGTAGGCACTAAAGCAGACTCTGGCAAAATACAGGAACCAGAAGGGTACATGCAGGAGTTACAGATTCCCCCTTGTTAAACTTGATCTCCACTGCAAGGCTTAGGACAACACAAGGTGCCAACCCGAGTGTTTTGGCAAGGGGTGTGACCACCACCTTCCACCTCCGACCAGCACAAGCTGGAACACTAGGCGGCAAGTGTCTTTACCTAGGACTTCCCAATGGTGGTAGACCAGAACACCACAGAGGAGTCTCACAAAGAAGTACTGCATACAGGGATACTGGCAACCGAGCACAGAAGCCTTCAACAGATTGCTGTGGACTTCAACCATCTGTCCCACTCCATAAACTATGGAATGCTGGTAAACTCACACTGAGACCGTTGAGGTACAGCTACAGACATCAGGCATTGTCCCTCACTTGTAACATGGCAATAATGTGCATGCTGGAATGGGCACCCGCGATTGGTCAAACGGCATCACAGGGTCTAAGTTGGAGCGGGTATTAATCCACGATAGATGCCGTGTTCAAAATGGTAGTACTAATGTCAGCCAGACAGGTAGCTTAGCAGCACTGGGCACAGGTGGGGAGCGAGTGCTAGAGGGGCAAGACTGGCACAGCCACAGGGAGACCAGCTAGCCACAAAATACCTGGACACAGGAAGGGAGCACACCGGAGAGGCACCACCAGCACACGCAGCAGTGGACACAGGCGCCGACATCGGACGACTCTGCGAGAGGCAAGGGGAAGTGACCCCAACTCCATGTAAATTTGCATGCAGTCGCACACCGCGGCAAGTGAGCAGTGCACCGGAGACCTCCAGCGCCTGGCATGAGTCAAATACTCGCACAGATTGGCAGAATTTCCGGACTGGGATGTGAGCCGCACTGTGGTCTTTACTTACCCGTACTGATTATGTTCACCGCATCAGCATGTTAATACTTATTTGTAACAAGATTTCAAAGTGCAGCAAAATGTTTCCTCTGGCTCCTACTCCCTGTGTTATGTTGTTCCAGCGCTAGAGGCAGGCTCCTGGCGACTGTATCGCTGCAGCCCCTGTATTATAAGCGCTTAGCATTCCTGGCGGTGGTATCTATACTGCGATTAATGCATGGTTGGCGTTGCTCGCCTCGCCTCTGGACCTCGGGCCACAACCCTCCCAACCATGCATTAATTCAGCATTAGATGCCACCTTCATCGTAGCTTAATGCTTACTTAGGCCCACACTAGGCTTACACTAAGAAGTGGAACGCTAAGAACTGTTAATAGCTCTGATAATAGACCAATACCTGTGTGCTCTACAGGGTCACTATTTTCAGGTCAGGTTAGAGACCTGAATTTAGCAAACCTAACATTCAAAATACATTTTCTTTTATTCCTGCATGCCATTTTCATATTGTCCTTGCTATTCAAGCTTATCATCAATGATAAAGAGAAACTTATTTTGTTTAACTGCTTGTTTTTCTAAGTCTGTGTTCAGATGGAATGTCATCTTTAATTTGTCTGAGAACACCAGATTGACTGAAAAGTGATATGTTACGCTCCGTGTTTTTAGACTGAGGGCGTAACAGCAAGATATAGAACTGAAATAAATCCTCAAAGTGGAGTGACAAAAAAGATATTAAGGAGAAGTAAAACAAAGAAAAAGGCAATGGAATATAACCTCATGGGTTCATTTAAAGGAGTTCTACTGGCTAATGTGAATCCCCGACGGCTGCAGAGATCAGGGCTTCTCCTTACATACCCCACTGTAGTCAGCATAATACTGTACATACGTACTTTGGATACCTCAGTGCTCATAAAAAGGAGGTACAGCTCCGGTGCAGCTGGGATGTTTCAGTATGGAGTATGTCAACTCCCATGATCTTGCTGCAAATAATGCGGGATGATGACACTCCATTGCCCCTTCCTCACTGTTGCCCTTATGTACAGAGATTTAATCATCTCCGTATCTCAGATGCCCACTTCTGTTTTTACCAAATTTGCCTAAATGCCATGCGTACACAGCAGTATCCCAGACTGTAGTGGGCAGGCACTAAACAGCCTCAGTTTGGCATTCTCCCAGTAGCCAAACATGTCCACCAAAGGTGTGCCTCCTCAGCAGAACAGCTGGTTCACACCTCCTGATGTAGTTACCACTCATGCGATGTCTCTCCTACCCGTCTGAGACCATCCGCCAGCTAAATATTCTCTCCTGTGACATGGATCGCCAGGATATCTGAATCCAGGCTGTGCTCGAGGGTCCAGGTGTGGAGGGCTTCCCGACACAAGGGAAGGGAGTGAGTTCCACCCTGCCTGCTTTGGTAGAACATGGTCGTGGTGTTGTCTGTCGGGGCGAATTCTGTCAGAGCCAGATGCACTGCACAGAGCTCCAGCAGGTTTATGTGGTGACGGGAATCCCGGGGTGACCAGAACCCATGGACTCTGTGGTCTCCCAGGAGCACTTCCCAACCCACCAGAGACATGTCCATTGTAAGCATGATGGCTGGATCTAGGCAGACAAATGGGACCTCTTCCTCCAGGGGTTCTGGGATCAGCCACCAATGGATGGCATCCCACACTGGCTGGGTCCCTGTGACCAGCTGGTCCAAGTGGCCTAGGCACTAGGACCACTGATGGCCCATCTCCCACTAGAGGTAGCGCATCTGACAGTGTGCCCAACAAACCATGCTGGTGCAGGACACCATGTAGCCCAGCAGCCTAAGGAAACCCTGGCCAAGGCAAGAGAGCCTAACATGAAATGATCTGGCACAGAAGGTAAGATCCAGTGACCAATCTGCAGAGAGTCTAGTTCTGCCTCGATGAATCTGATCACCAGCTTCAGTACCAGTTCGGACTTGTTCTGGTATCTAACAGGCCCTAGTCTCAGCAAGTTGAGACAGACAGATCTCTGGATCTCTCTATGGCCTCTCTGCATGGACTAACAACCAGTCATCCAGACAGGCGTACACTTGGACCCCAAGGAGCCGCAGGTGGGCCGCCACCACTGCCATGCATTTGCTGAAGACCCTGGGCACTGAGGAGAGACCACAGGGCATGATCTGGTTCTGGTACTGGACCCCTTCCGTTCAGAACAGAAGGTACCAGCAGTGGGACAGACAGATGGGAAACGTGGAAAAATGCAACCTGGACGTCTAGGGAGGAGAACCACAAGTTTTGCTCCAGCAATGTGATAATCTGGTTGAGAGTGACCATCCAGAATTTATGTTTTCGCATGAACTAGTTCAGATTGTGCTGATCCAGTATGGGGCACCAGCTCCCAATCCATTTCTGGACCAGAAAGTACCTGGACACATAATCCTGACTGGCTAGGGTGTCTGGGACACAGGCTATTGCTCTTTTTTCAAAGAGCTAAGCACTTTCCTTCCCTAGGGTGGACAGCATGTCCTGTGACACCCTGGACTCCTGAGGCACGTGGAGGCCCACTACATCCAGCACCCACTTATCTGCTGTGATAGCAGACCAACATAGCAAGAAGTGATATAGCTGGCTTCAGATGGGGAGAGCAGGAAGGAACAGGATGGGTGGAGGGATGACACTCCCTGACCCACCACTGGGCAGCTTTAGTGAGGGCACCAGTGGCTGCAGCAAGAGGGGCACTACTACCACTGCCCCCTCCCTTCTTAAGACCCTGGCCCCTGGACTTGGTACTGCCCCGGTCTGGTCCTTTTGGGATGTCACAGAATCCGGAGTGGCACTGGACCCCTCAATGCAGGTGAGATGTCCTTCCACCAAGGGTCGAATAGTTTGGTGCCCATGAAAGGTACATCAGCCAGCTTCTGTTGGGTGTCCGCCACGAAGGTGGACAGATGCAGCCAGGCCCTGAGACAAATGGAGACGGCTGCTGCCATGGCAAGAGCACATGAGTCCCCATGTCCAATGCCATCTGGAGCTGGTGTTTAGCCAGTCACGGACTCCGGTCTCTGATGACCATCACTGCCAACTTTTGATCAACAAGGAGGTGAGAGACAATTGTATCGAAGACCCCCATCAGGGCCTGACCAAAGTTGGCCATCATCATGGCGTAACTAGTCTGATAAAGACCCAATGATGCCACAACGTACACCTTTTTAGCAGCGTGATCAATCTTGCAGGACTCCTTGTACAGAGGCTTGTCCAGGCCCCCCCCAGTGTCCAGACTTGAGGAACACTAAATCCATGAACAGCCCCTCTGCTGGGGAGGAGGGCGCCAAGAACCCCAAAAAGGGAACCCACTGGGACCACATACTTGCAGACCATACTGGCAGAAGGTGCCTGGCAGAATGCTGGAAGCTGCCAAAACTCCAGAGTCAGTCCCAAAATGGCCTCAACCACAGGGAAGGCAACCCCTGGGGATTCATCCCTGTCCAAAATGTCTGTGAGGGAATACTTAGCCCTTGACTGGCTCAAGCAGGATCAAACTAGATTCCGAGATGAGTTGGAGAAGTGCCCCAAAGAATATTGGGCCATGTTCGGTGGTCAGCTCTTCGACTGAGCTACAGTCTTGGAGGCGAGTCCCAGAGATGGCCATGGACTCGTGATCCGAGTCATCCAAGGACACCTCAAAAATGGCCCTTGACCATTTCTCACCATGGACCTCCTGGGTATCCTCTCCCAAGATGATCCTCACCGAAAACTGGCTTGGCAAGTCAGTGGTCAAACGGGCCTCCTTTGTCGGATCATTTACTTCTGCTTGCGGTGGTGGTGGCTCCACCCAAAGAGGATCAGAAGCAGCTTCAGGGGCACCTGTGTGGTGTGAACTGACAGAGGCACCAGTGGCAGTGGCCAGGACACCGAATTTCCAGGGGATAGAGCCCTACCCAGCCCCATGATGGCCCACTATTGTCAGAGAAGCTCCTTGTAACACAGCCGCATCTTATGACAGTGCCTCTCATAACAAGAGAACGAGGAGAACAAGGAGCATCAAAGGCACCTCTCGGTCGAGCAGGAACACATCAACTGCAATCTCATCTGCAGGCAGTCAACAGTGAGGGAAGCCTTCCAGTAGGATGGTGTAAACCACATGCATTCCCACACTGAGTAACACAGGCATGGAAAACTTCACTACTGGTGGAGGCTGCTCCCATCGAGGACCAGATGGAGACACCCACTGGACCACATCCTCTTGCATGAGGACCAAGAGCAACGGAGTCTGACAGATCAAGTCCTAGACACTGTCCGACAACTGGTCAGCAGGCTTGAGAAATACCTCATCAGCCTGCTCGACCGCAGTCAAAGCTGACTGGCTCAATGGGGGAACCGAAGAGTCCCCCGACCAGCCAAATCTGCCACTTGGCCGAGGGGCGCTCGACAGCCATTCAGTGGTTGGGTGAGTCAAGACACCAGGTGGACCCAATCACTCATGGTCCCACAACTGGTGGCACCTGTGCGTAGCACCACAGGGAGCAGGGCTATTCCCCAAGGTCTGGAGAGCCAGACACATTTCCTGGAACTGTTTGGGGAATGATTCTCTGGTGCTTTGCGCCAGGGAACAGTGCCAAGATGAAGCGGTGCCTGCCGCGGCAAGCAGTACTTCTGCCTCAAGGGCTACAAGGTGCTGAGCCGAACCGGCTGTAGCGGAGGCTTTCTTGACACCTTTAGGACAGTTCTTCGCATCCTGTTCTAAAGGCCAACTCAGCAAGAGACAGAGCTTCCTATCCTCAAAGGACTCGGGAAGCATGCTTAAGCATAGAGTGTGTACGTATGTATGTATGTATATATACTGTATATACACACACACACACACACACACACACATATATATATATATATATATATATACATATATATATATATATATAGATATACACACATGTAGCATAGGGTAGGTCCCAATGTGTCCAAGATTAACAGCGTCCTCTCCTTTACCCTACCCGTCCACTCTGGGGTCCCCCGAGGCTCCATCCTCGTTCTCTTATTGTTCAGCATCTACCTGAACACCCTTCCTAAATCCTGCCCAAGTAATCTGATGCTCTATGCAGATGACATGGTACTTTTTGCCTCCCGCCATTATCCCACTGTCCTAAAGTCCTCCCTACAACTTGCCTTCAACCAGATTGAAAACTGGTTCACTGACTGTAGACTCGTGGTCAATGTAAAAAAGGCCAAATCAATGCTCTTTGCCCATTGACAGAGCAAGGACAGTGCTGCCCAGTTAACAATCTTCTCAAAGCTCATCTCCCACTGGAACAGGTCCGTATCTATAAATACCTGGGTCTAACATTCAGTCCCTGCCTTTCATTCCACCCCCATATAAGTAACCTCTCCTCAGCCATAAATATTCGCATAGGACTGCTGTATCGGCATAGAGATTGCCTCCCACCAGAGGCCCTTAACCTTGCTGTTACCTCCTCCATCCTCTCACTCGTAGATTATGGACTCACCATTTACTCGGCCACCAACCACACAGCTCTCAATAAAATCCACCTAGCTATCAACAAGGCATGTAGACTCCTTACTGGGGCAGATAGGCACACCCACAGCTGCACCTTGTATGCCTTATCAAATATCTTCACACTTGATGAAAGAATACGCTACCAAACTTGTCTTCTCTCCAAAAAGATTCACCTAGGTCTTACCCCGCTCGGAGTTTCGGCCTCCCTCTGCTCCTCACATGCCTCTGCTAACATTTGCTCAGCAAATAAGCTGGTGTGGTCTATTCCCAGAGTCAGGACCTCTCTAGCCCAAAGGTTTTTCTCCTGCCAGGCGCCACTTTGGTACAATGATCTCCTCCCTGCCATCTCCTCTGATTTCAGACTAGGCCCCTTCAAAAAAGCCCTAAAATACCACCTACTCTCCACCCATAGCTGCCAGTGCAGTGACTAGCATGTCCCATGGTTAGCCCCACCTTTCACGACCACCAGATCTTGGGCCTGCCCAGTCCAGCCCTTGGGGTGGTGCATTAGTGGATATCCCAATTAATGTAATTAACGTTCTGCACAACCAGTACTATGCTGAGAGTGAGTGTGATAAAGCGTTACTACCAACTGTCCATGTACAACAAGACACTTTACTGACTGTGAAACCTTGAATATTCCTCTATATGTAAACTTCACACAAAATGTAAACTTTACTTCTGCATATTTGTTTGTATCAATGACAATGTTGGTTCCGACTGCTTGCACCTTTGACAATAACAGGCTCCGTAACTGGAACTGAATAGCTACCTAACTGTATAGGCCTCTTTCTCCTAATTTGTCTGTATTATTCAGTGTGTTGTAGAATACTGTTTCGCCTATGTCATTATTGTTTCTGACGTGAAACCTCTGTAAATGAGTCTATGATTTAAAGGTTGTAAATCCGATATCTTCAATAAATGAATAAATAAAATAAATAGAGTGCACCTGGCCACATCATGTTGCCAACCCAGGCAGTACACACATGTGTTGTGTGGGTCAGTGGTTGACATTTTCTGCAGACATCAAATGCAGAATGGAAATCCTGGCATCCGTTGCTCCACCATCGATTGTCTAGGGGAGTCGAAGGAACTGGAAGAAAACTAGTAGAAACTGGAAACACTTTGAAATAAAGTCCATCAGTGGTGCACTAGAAACCTAAGGGGAAGCCACAAAGAAGATGGCCTGTTCTTCCAGCAGAATGAAAGAGCTGAAGTCAGAGCACAGAATTGTGGGATTTACTAGCTGGGAGGTGGGAGGAGCTTAGCTTAAAGACGTCCGGGCAATCAGACCATTCAGATGGAACTGCCAGAGTGTGGATACTGAACAATATCCACACCCCCAAAAAGAACAGTTACATACTTACCGTAACAGTAGATCTTCCACAGAATCTCTCATTAGGCTACACCTATGGAACTACAGCCGTCGGGTGCCAGGACCATACGGAAACTTTTTTGCTAGCAGTCTACTAGGAACCACCCACGACGACATCATACGTTGATGTTCCTTCTACATAAATGTGGGTGGCCCCGCACCCTCCTCAGTTCCCTATCAGAGATCATACTCTCAGGACCTCCTCCAGGGAAACAGAGAAAGGTTCCCACTACCAGGCAAGGTAGAAAACAAAAGGTAGACTGTCCTGAAGAGAGAGAGAGAGAGACAGAGAGACACAAGAGTGGAGCTCTGAGGCTAAGGAGGACAGAGGGTGGGAAAGCACGGCCTGATGAAAGAGATTCTCTTGAAGATCTACTGTTACAATGAGTACGTAACTGTTCTATCTTCTTCAAGGATATTTCTTTCATCAGGCCACACCTATGGAACAAGTCCCAAGCAGTACTGACAGAGAGACAGTCTGGGTGACTGGAGGCTCTAGACCTAAGAGAGAAGGCCCTGAAGCCTGCCCTTCCTCTAGAGGCAATGTCCAGACTGTAGTATTTCGTGAAAGTGTGGACAGTACTTGCAGCAGCACAAATAACTTGAGCTGAAACATTCCTGAAATAGGCAACAGAAGTGGCCATGACTCTGGTTGAATGGCCATGAACAACTCCAGGAAGTGCCTTACCGTACTTCCTATAACAAAAAGTAATACAATTGGCCAACCATCTGGATAGACACTGTTCAGAAACTGGTACACCCCTTTCCCAGGGGCAAAGGAAACAAAAAGCTCGGCAGACTTCCTGCAGTCCTTCATACGATGAACATAATATCTGAGTATTCTACGTACGAGAGTAAGTATGGAGCAATGCTTCCCCTGGATTGGCATGCTCAGGAAAATAAGCTGGTAGGTGAATAGTCTGATTCACAGTAAACTCTGACACTACCTTAAGAAGAAACCTAGGGAAGGCCGGCCTGGTGGCACTGAGGGTTGAGGCGCTGGCCGCCTTACCTCTCACTACGCTGGTGACCCGGGTTTGGGAATGACCTCGGATCGCCAGGGTGCCAACTTAGGGGGGGAGGGTTAGAGCGGGATTGAGCCGTGGCTCTCCCCTCCAAGGGGTGGATGCCCGCTCCTCCGTAGTCCAGCTCCAACCAGGTGGAGGTCCGGTGGGATGCAGAGGCGGTAAGGAGCAGCGACATAAGTCTGGGGAGGGGCGGAAGGAGCCACCAGATCCTGACATATGCGTCCGCCTCCACGGGCACGCACGAACACACGTGTATGCATGGCCTTGGGGCGGAAGAAAATGGAAAAAAAAATACAAACATATATGGAAAAAAAAGGTGGAGGTCCAGTGGTCAACGTAGGCAGAGGGGGCGACACGTAGCGGGAGGGCACCTCGAGACATGGCATGCGCGTGCCTCCACATCCGCATGCACGGCCGAGGTACAGGGATGGGTTATGGGGAGAAAATGCGAAAAACGCTACAAAATACATATGGGCTACATGCAACTGAGCCACCATACAGCCATCAATAGTCACATGGAGAGCTGAAATAGCAGTCACGTGCACTTTCACAGAAGTATTTAGAAGTCCTACATCTGACAAGGACAATAGATACTCTAGAACCTGATTCACTGGGCAAGTGAAGGGACCCAAGTGATGGGAAGTGGCCCACAAAACAAATTGCTTCCACTTCATGGAGTAAGTGGCCCTGGTGGAAGGTTTTCTGGCAGCCACCAGGACACTGACCACCTTAGGGGACACTCCAAATCTTGCAATGGCTACATCTTCAGGAGCCAGACATGGAGATAGTGACTTGAGGTTGGATGGACCAGGGTGCACTGTTCCTGTGATAGCAGGCCCTTGCACAAGGGCAGGGGTACTGGGGGTTCCACTGCTAACTGTTGCAGCAAGGAGAACCATATCTGACAAGGTCAGAAGGGAGACACCGGAACAAGAGTAGCTCCCTCCATCTGAAGCTTGATTAGCTCCCTCTGAATCAGAGGAAAGGCATAAAGGAACCTCCCTTTCCAAAAGAGGGACAATGCGTCTCACCAGAAAACTCCAGATCCTGGAGCAAACGAGTGAACAGAAAAGCGGCAGTTCTGCATTGAGTGGGGACACAAAAAAGTCCAGCTCTGGGCGACCCCCACCTGTCGAACAGGTCTTCTACTACCGAAGTCAGCAGCTCCCACTCGTGCATTCTGGACTGCAACCTGCTTAGCCTGTCTGCCAGGATGTTTTGGATGCCTGGAACATGGATGGCCAACAGTTCTAGACCGTGTTCTAGAGCCCAGTGCCAGAACCTCATTCTTCCCTGCACAGGGGGTACGAGTGGGTCCCCCCTTGCATGTTGATGTAGCGGACTACACTTACGGTGTCCATCTGCACCAGTAGATGCCCTGGGAATAGATGGTTCTGGAAGGCTTGCAGAGCATACAGAACAGCCCTCATCTACAGGATGTTTATGTGGAGGGAAGTCTCCAATTTGGTCCATGTTCCTTGTGTCTGGTGAGGCTCCAGATGAGGCCCCTGGGAGCCAGACCCCGAAGCATCAGTGGTGAGAATATGCTGAGGAGAGGGAATGAGGAAGGGAACCCCTTTCAGCAACTTGTTGGGTTCCATCCACCATATAAGCCCCTTTCGGACAGAAGAGGTCATTAAAACCTGCTGTTCTAGATCATCGGTGCACTGATCCCACTGGACTCTTAATATCTACTGAAGGATCCTCATGTGCAGCCTGGCCAGGGGTATCATGACAATGACTGCTGCCATTAGGCCCAACAGTCTCAGGAATGCCCTGGCTGACATACCTGCTGTTGTAAAGCAGCCAGGCTTGGGCCATTAAGTGTTCCGCCCTGTCCTGGGGCAGGAAGGCTAGGCTCTGAGCAGTGTCTTGCACTGGCCATATGTACTGCAAATGCTGACAAGGGTTCAAGACTTACTTGGACAGATTGACCATGATCCCTAGGGCATTGAACAGCAGTCTGGTATGTGCCAGGGTGTGAGAGAGTTGCTCCTTGGACTGAGCTTTGAGCAACCAATCATCTAGATAGGGGAAGACATAAAGTCTCTCTCTCTCTCTCTCCTGACAGCTGCTGCCATAACTGCCAAGCATTTAGTAAATACCTGTGGTGCAGGTGACAAGCCAATTGGGAATACCCTGAAATGGCAGTGTTCCTACTGAAACAGGAACCTGAGGTACTTCCTGGTGTGGGGGGGGGAGGTAGTACAGACTTTGATATGCAGATAAGCATCTTGCATGTCCAGGGAGCATATCCAGTCCCCTTTTTTGCAGGAGGGGCAGCAGGCCTTGCAGAGTGACCATCCTGAACTTCTTGTACTGAATACAGAAGTTCAGATCCCTCAGATCCAGAATGAGCCTCAAGTCCCCTGTGGATTTGGGGACAAGGAAGAAATGAGAATAGAACCCCCTGTTCCTTTGTTCAGAGGGAACTGGTTCTATAGCCTTCTTGCACAGCAGTATATGTACTTCCACTAGTAGCACCGGTACGTGATCTGAAGGATAAGCAGAGGGAATTGTAGGAAGGTTAACTCCAGAAGTTCTAGAGCGTGTTCCTCTTCTATTAACTGCAAGACCTAAGCATCTGTTGTAACCTCTCTCCAGTGGTCCAAATGGAGGGTGAGGCAAACCCCTATTACCACCTCTAGATTGTGCAGGGGGAAGGGGGTCCAATAAGGAGTCATGCTGAAGCAGATCCTGTGGCCGCAGCCACACTTCCTCTGGGGACTTTAGGTTGGGCACCTGTGGAGGAGGAAGGGGCCAGCAAAGCTGCTCTGCTTTTGCTCCATTGCCTGGCCCCTCACTTAGGTTTATTGGTAGTCCTGAGAAACGGCACCCTCTGCCCACTTCTCCGGTTGTGTGTGGCAGAGGGAGTGGACTGACCTAAGAGTCCTTCTTGAGGCTTGCAGCTCAGAGTGGATGACACCCTCAACCAGGAATGTCTTCTTATGCAGATGCTAGCCACAGCTGCTCTGGCTGAAGCATTTATGTTGTAGGTGGACCTTAAAAGGTGTTTACCCACATCAGCCCCAGTCTGGAGAGCCCTGAGCATCTCCCACTTCTGGGGACCCTTTGCAAGGGCCTGGGCTGCTGCTTTATCTTCCTCCAGAGGGTATTCCGGTATTTGACCATATGAGCCTGATAATTTGCTGTTCTGAGTCCCAGTGTGGCAGATACAAAGGTTCTCTTTCCCATGAGGTCCAGGTTTCTCAACTCTTTATCGGGGGGGTGGGGACCGAGATGCTTAGGCTTCTTAGTCCTGACATGGACTGCTTTTATCACACCTGCATCAGCTTCAGGTTGGCCTGCAAGAAAGGCTTTCCTGAAGGGGCCAGGTATAGCTTGTCTGCCTTTCTAGGCATGGCAGGGATCAAGCTTGGCCTGTGCCAGGTGGCCACGGTGGTATCCTCTAGTGCAGGCAATTGAAGAGGAATGGTAAGACGTGGAGAATCTGGTAGCTCTAGAAACTATCAAGTTTCTCCTAGTGATGTCTTGCTCCTCAGCAACAAACCCCATTGCAGTTTGGAGTTGCTTCATCATAGAGATGAAGGAGGAGTCTTCAGGAGAGGACCTCAGAGTATACAATGTAGAGTCCTCACTCCTGTGGGAATTGTAGAGCCAGATCTGTCAAGATGGGCTCCCATCCATATCTTTCTCCTCCTGTGGAAGGAGGTCAGGTACATATTCCTGATCCTTGTCAACGGGCTCTGTAAGCCAAAAGGAAGGAAGCAAGGACATCAACACCCTGGAGTGTGCAGGGTGCATGGATGTGACAGGCATCGACGTGGGGAGTGATCTGTGAGGTCCTGTCATTTTCGCACCAGGTGTAGGAGCAGGAGGAGGTATAAGGCACGGTATGATCTTTACAAAGGAGGAGAGCACCGTCTGAACATCGCTGGTGGCCTGCACTGCAGAGCATCTTGTGACATCAATGGGGTGGCTGAAGCCCAGACATCGACAGGCCATCACCGGCCATAAGAGGTCCAGCAGAACCCACTGCCAGCTGACCTTGTGGGTTCGAAGGTCTAAGTGGCATGGTCTGCAACATTGATGGTGGTGTCAGCAGCCCAGATATCGATGGGCCTTCACCAGCCGTGGGACGTCCAGTGAAACTTACCGCCAGAGCCAGCCCTGTAGGATCGAAGGTCTGGGTGGCAGGAGGCATCACTGCCGAAGCAACAGATGATGCTGTAGTGGTCAATGCCAAGTGTAGCCACGACCAAATATGTACCCAGGGGGATTTATCCTCGCTCCACTCCCTCTCCCAGTGTTTGTGCTTCCCTGAAGACTTTTCTCGGGCCTTGGAGGAATGGTAACCCAAGGAAGGGGCCGGCGACACGGAGGAGCTTCTCACCTGGAGCTCTCTCTCCATTCTAGCTACGTGCTGTTCAAGGTGGAAATTATGCAGGGCTTTCTGACGGCATCACTGTGTAGCTTGATTAAACTTCAGGCAGGTCTCGCAGGCCTCAACACTGTGGGCCTCTCAGAGACAATGGACGCATACGTTGTGGTCGCCGCTGGAGTAGATTTTTCTAGCATACTTGCAATAACTGAAGAGCTTAGCAGTGTCTTTTATCAATATACACAACGACTGCAATCACTTTAAAATAAAGTGATATCTACTAGGGTGACAGACAATAAAAAAGAACTAGGAAAATTGAAGATCTGGCGGTCGACTGTAGCAGTGGTGTCTCAATGAAGTCTGGAAAGTATGGTCGATGTTGGGAAAAGAACCAAGGAAGACGCAGTGCTGCCCACGTTTATACAGAAGGGATGTCGACATATCATGTCGTTGTGGGGGCCCCTAGTAAACTACTAGCAAAAACGTTTCCATGTGGTACTGGCACCTGATGGTTATAGTTCCATAGATGTGGCCTGATGAAAGAGATATTCTTGAAGAAGATTCTATGTTTCTAAAAAGCAGAAGGAAAAGGATGGAACACATTTAGTGGAGGGCAAGAAAAATGATCCAGGGTCAGCAAGGTGGGACCTATCAGGAAACATTAGACAGCCTAAA
The DNA here is from genome assembly GCA_016271365.2 of Neoceratodus forsteri. NCBI lineage: Eukaryota > Metazoa > Chordata > Ceratodontiformes > Ceratodontidae > Neoceratodus > Neoceratodus forsteri. The sequence continues at coordinate 1,392,533,427 of CM057458.1, read as the reverse complement.
CATGTATTCACTAGAGGAAAGGAAAAGGAAGTGAGACATGACAGACACCTAGAAAAACATGCAGGGACGCAACAGGGTAAAACTCCTTGGATTTATTTAAATTAAGGGGTGAAATGAAAAATCAAAGGCTCCACTCCTGAATGTATCAGTAAATGTGATACATTTTGACTGATCTAAAACAAACTACTGCAAACCACAAATATAGGGCAGTCAAACTACAAAAGTAACTGAAAACTCTACAAGTGACAATCTGTAAAAACTGCACCCACCACAGACTGGTCTTTATCCATCAAGCCACTGTCTTTGCAGGAAAACTTTTCCATGCATACATCACAGAGCATCGATATGTATTTGTTCGCCTAGTTTTTGGTAACCAAGTAATTACAATAAGCAAATACCAGTAGAAAGCTTATTTTTCAGGAATCACCTGTGCACTATAGTGGTTCAGAACACTGAGCTGCAAACCTGGAGAACTTTGATTCCACAGCCACAGTTTGCATGGTGTATGACCCTGAGCAAGTCACTTAACTTCCCTGTGCTACCAGGATGCACCTGGAAACAAGCCTCAGCTTAGTGTGCCTTTCCTGGCCAAAAAAAAAAAAAAACGTAATAAACACATAACTCTGTTTAAGAGAGGTAACACATAAGGTAAATCCTGCCCTCTCCACAATGTATTTATCTTAAAATGGTATTTCTGCACCACATACACCTCTAGTGCACTGCATAATGCTTATAATCCAAAGCCTTATTCTTAGGATAAAACTGTACCAAGTAAAAGCACTGAATGCTAGAACAATAATTATCACTGTCTATCCTTTTGAGAAACCATTATTACCTTCTTCTTGTCATTTTGACGGAGATTACTGGGTTTTTTCCTAATCCCAGCTGTAATGTCTGGAGAAGAGCCATGTGCCCATTTTTACTCATACACACAGGTGGTGGTAGTACAAGGCCACAAAGCACCCCCCCCCATAGCAAATGTTCCGCATCATACAAAAGCTTCAGCTGTCCCTTGGGACTACTCAGTCTTCACAGCCGTCTCTCATTCTTTGTAGTACAATAACAGTCAGCCTTGCTGTGCTGAAAAAGTTAAAACCAGCATTTGGTAGCATGACAGCTGTTAAAGGCTGTAAATGTTTAGCCTCAGCTAAAGTTAATGTTTTATTAAAGTTTTAATTCTGAAACACCAGAATTCACTTATCTTTAAACATTGTTTTCATTTCTTTATAAAAATACAGTGCCTATTCTGCCCCTATGAGTTTTGTAACCAAGTTAGTCTTCTCTTAGCAGTTTCTTTAAAAAACACATTTCTCCCTGTAGTTTTAGACTGGATGCACTACCATTCTGTAACAGAAGTGGACTCAGAAGCACTGTGCTTGAAAGTTTGTCCTTATTACAGTGCATGCCATTTTACACAGACACTTTTGTGCAAGCTAATTTTGTCCGTTTTAGCCGATGTCCGTATTTCCCGATAGGTGGCATGATGGCATAAGAAAAATACAGTCATGGTCTGCACGCTGTAGCAAGTGTTGTTCATTCCCCATTTCACAGGATTTGCTGTAATTTTTATTTTGATTGTTTTTCAGCTTGTTGGACTTGTGCTTTTGTGCTATAGTGCAACTGTACTTTCGAGCAAGGGATGGAGGGAGGGAGGTGGTGGGTAAAATCTTTAATCTTTATTTAAACTTTATTTAAACTTGTGGTTTAAAAAACGTTTCTGGACAATGAGATTTTACAGTGCGTTTGTACGACTATGTGCTTTATTTGAAGAAGCTGTCCAGGGTAGTCTGTCATGTTGCTCTCACTGTGCAGGGCCAGAAACTCCTTTCAACACTTTCCATTAGACTCCAGTCAGTTGCTCCATGGCTTGTCGGAGCATAAGAAGAGCCTTGCTAACATCAGTAGATGTGACTGTCGGGGGGGGGGGCGGTTCTTGCTCATCAGGATCCTCATCGACTTTTGGATCTGGCGGACTGCTGGGGTGCTGTATGCCATCCAAAACTCTGGCTATGTCATCGGTCTGTTCCACGTCAGGCTCACTATCTCCAAGATGGCATAGGGAGGAGAATTCAATTTCCGAAAGCCCAGGAGGTGGTGGTGGTGGTGGTGGAATTAGCTCCTCGACCAAGGTAGGTGCCTGCGGTTCCTCCGTACTTTCTGCTACTTTAACCCCCCCCCCTTAGCAAATCAGTTAGCGATGGTTTCTGCAGAAACGGTGTCCCATGCCTTCTTCAGCATGCACACATTGTCTAGGAGGTCGATTTGTTTATGCAGTCAGTGGCCGTAAGTTCCCATGCACCATCCAGCTCCTCTAGGACCTGGGACCGCATCTCCCTGTTATAATTTCTCTTCATGCAGTAAATCACCCCCGATCAAGTGGTTGAGTGATAGAGGTGGTGTGGGGGGGCAATTTAATGTTCCTCAAATTCTATATGTCAGGGTGCCCGAAGAAATTGTCTAGGAGCAGAGCTATCTTTCTGCCTCGGAGTTTATGGTCCCATGTCCTGACCCAATCGGTGAAGTTCTCACCGGTCATCCGGGCAGTGCAGTTGCTACAGTATGTTACCGGGAGATAAGCAACTTCTCTGGAACACCTGGGATGGGCCAATTTCCCCACAACAACCAACTCGAGCTTTTCTGTGCCTGACATGTTACAGCAGGCTAAGACGGATAATCTCTCTTTGGCCTTTTTGAGGCCTTGACGCAGCTCCAATTTGAAGTTAACGTCCCCTGGCCTACACATCTAAAAAACAGTCACGTCTCATCAGCATTAAAATGTTGTGAGCTGGATAACCAGACAGGATGTCAGGAAGCACATCCCTTACCCATTCTGCAGCACCAGAGCTGTCTGCATTCTGATTCTCCCCATGTGCGCATTTAAAGCATATGTTGTGGCGCACCTTCCACTGCTGTAACCAGCCATCTGTGGGGTTGAAATCTTCTTTTCCCATTGCAACAGCGATTTGTTTAGCCTTGGTGGCTAACAAGGGGCCACTCACCATCGCCTTCCATTCCCTTACTGAGGTGAACCACAATAGAAGCGCTTCCTCCACCTCAAAGTCTTTCCCCTCTCTCTTTCTTTTTCGCTGAGGGTTTTGATTAGAAATGCCATTCGGACCATAGCTGCTCCTTGTTGTGCAGCAGGTCCAACAATGTTGACTTGGGGATGGAAAGGCGGGTGGCCAGGTCTCGCTCAATTTTGGTAAAGCATCGATCTGTTTAAGGAGCTCAATTTTGCAAGCTAAAGGATTTTCTGGTCACTTAGACATTGGTCTGTTACCACAAATGGACTTAGCACAGCAAACAGTGATCACTGACAAAAGCCGCAACAATATTTAATTGCATGCGATTAGCGAGTTAGTGAGCTACCGCAATTGAAACGAGCTGTTAATTGCTGTCAGAGGCCAAAGTCAATTACCCCAGCTGTCCATGGTTGCTGGCATTCAATGTCTGTGATACATGGAGTAAACAACTAAGTAAGCATGGGAATTAGTTTTAGTTTTAGGAGAACATCTGTCTTTGTCATCTGTCCGCATTAAGCACATCTGTGTTATATGGAGTGGACTATATATCAAAAGGACTGTCTGGAGAAGATCCCTGCTTCTGAGCAGCCCCCTACAGTGTTGGGAGCTTTATCCAAACAGTAGAAACAACTATGTTTGTTGTTGACAGCTTCAAATAAACAACTTCATCTGGAATTATGAGAATCAGACCAGAAACCAATTTGGCCCAGCTCTTCAAGGAAAGGGACAAAGGGAGACTGACCCCTTTGACTGACGGGATGATGCGACAGGTGGGCAGACCTCCTGAGAAGGTCAACCTGGGAAAACTTTTCATATGGATCAGATTCATTTGCGAAGCAGATCATATCAAATGTCCACTGTGACAAATGGGAAGTCTGGTGTCTCCTGAATCTCTGGCCTTAATGATAGCTTGGTTCTTAAGGAAGAAAGAAACCCAGTCATTGGGTAAGCTCTTTTAGACTGTAGTCTAGAGACTAAACAGTTTCTTCTTTTTGTAATCTTTCTGTTTAACTGTTTCATTTTGCATTCCGTAGTGCGTTCTATTCCTTTTGTATTTTACCATATATTCTGCAAGTAGCATAAACATTAAAGATCACGTGCAGTGGTTTTTGAAACAGCCAGCACCGTTCAAAAAACATTGCTATAAAAACTGTGTGTGCTTCTGTGTTCCTGGTCCATTCCTGTAAAGGTTGCTGGACGCCAAGTCAGCATGCGTCTAGACTGCTGATGTCATTTGCGATGCTACCCTACAATGCCTGCTAAGAAACTCTATCGTTACTAGTTTCTGCAATGGTTTTAACTACACTGCTGTTGGTCAGTGGCTGCTTTAGAATACATTTTAATAGGGGTCTAATCTGTGTCAGTTAATAGTAGGGATGAATGTGTTGGTTCCAGTAAAGTGATCATTTTAAAATGGAGTAAATAACAGCTGATATTGAATCCAGCTAAAGTAAAAAAACAAACCAGTGGGCTGAATAGTGTACAGAAACCGTCTCAGTAAGGTTTCAAAACAGCACTGCCTCTCCTACCCATTTACTGTACAGGCAGATGGGATAATTGCTTTAGTGCTATCCTGAGCAATCACCTCTACTGAATGTCAGGTATGAATGCACACAACAGTTTTTAGCATGACATCTGGAATCCTGCCTTTCAACGCTACAGACAGATTTAGGAGTCTGCAGGCCTTACAGCAATGTACCACTCTTCCTGCCTTCTCCACAGGCTGAAGTAATTAATGTAAACATTTTTTTTGTGCATTACTGGCATTGGACATGATAAAAATCACAAACACATTAGCGAACTGGCTTTCAATTTCTTGCAAAAGGCACATAGACAGAAAAAATGAGTCTTTACAGACCTCACCAACGTGATGATCCCCTGACTTTTTCATAGATGAAAGAGAATAGCACCACAGATTACATCACCAGGGTGAAGACATGCTGACTGCCACAGGCAACAGCAAGTCTCAGTATCTATAGCAATGTGGGTGAAGCAAAAAACACAACAAATGCCTAAAAATGGCATGGAATGGTGGGTTTTCATATAAAACAACAGGGGCTCAATTCACAAAACTTTACCCTGCGCAAATCCAGTTTGTGTCGTGCAAACTGGGTTTGCCCCAAAGTGGTATCCACAAAAGCCCAGTTTGTACCGGCAAACTGGGTTTGCGCCGGAGCAATGTTCTGAGGGGGGCTGCAGTGCAAACGAGGGTGAGGGGACCTGCATAGTGGTGCAGTCCCATTCACTAAGCATTTTCTGCTTGCATGGGCCTTTTGTGGGGTTCCCTTGCATGGAGAAGATACCGCCAAGGAAAACCTCCTCTTAACTCCATGCAACCCTAGTGATTGGCAGAGGTACTACGCCACCCCTTGCCTATCATTGTCCCAAGTAAGAACCATAACTTACCCTGGTAGTCTAGTGGTCCCTCCCCCTGCCCCATTCTCCGATCACTGTCCATATATAATAAAAATATGCCCTGGTAGTCTAGTGGTACCTCCCCCCATTCTCCAAATGCCATACCTTTATATTGAAAATATGCCCTGGTAGTCCAGTGGTCCCCCCACTCGTGCTTTGATCACCCTCCCGTGACAGCAAAAAAATGTCCCAGGTAGTCTAGTGGTTCCCCCCTCCCCAACTGCAGTCCTGTTATATATTTGTTAAACATTCCCTGGTAGTCCAGTGATTCTCCCCCCGCCCAACATGCTGCAATCGCCATTTCCCATATAAAAAAAATGGACTGGTACTCTAATTGGTCCCACCCCCTCTCATGCTCCGATCACCATCCGTTATAGAAAATACATTCCCTGGTAGTCCAGTGGTCCTCTGCCCTCCTGACTGCCATCTCATTATATATATTTTAAATTTCCTAGTAGTCCAGTGGTCCATCCCCTCCCAACTGCCATCCTGTGAAATACTACACAACTATCCCTTGTGGTCTAGTGGACCCCCTGGCAGGTAGTGCCTCACCACCCGCCCCCCATCCTGAATGGGGCCAGTGACTGGCAGAGCCCTCCTCCTCTCACCACCACCACGGCCAGTATACAGTATGCACTCGAGGACAACTCAGTCAGCAGCTGGCCTTGTGGTGAGAGGAGGGCCGTGCCAGATGCCGGCCTGGTTTCGGGATGGGAGGGGGAGTGGGGTGGTGGGGCACTACCTGCCAGGGTGGGGGCCAACCAGACCACCAGGGATATGTTACATTGTATTTCACAGGACAGCAATCAGACATCAGGGGAGGGACCACTGGACTACCAGGAGAATTATTTTTTACTATGGGGATGGGGATCAGAGCACTGAAGGGGGGAGGGACCACTGGACTAGCAGAGACTGTTTAACAGACAGTGATCAGTGATGAGGGGGGGCACTGGACTACCAGGGAATTCATTTTCTATAACAGGACAGCAATCGGAGCATGAGGGAGGGGTGAGAGACCACTAGATTACCAGGGACATTTATTTTCTATAACGGGGTGGCGATCGGAGCATGAATGGGGGGGGAGGGACCACTAGACTACCAGGGAAATTATTTGTACAATCTCAGGACAGTGAACGGGGGTGGAGGCACCAGACCACAAGGGACTGTGGCTGTGTCAGGGGGCACATTAAGCCACCCCCAGTCTATGTAAATGGACCACAATGGGCATATAAATGGCCATCTAGCACCTTGCATGCCCAATAGGCTCATTTACGAGAGATTTCATGAGCAGGAAATAGCGTACCTGCGCTATTCATTGGGGGGCCATTCACCTGGCTGGATGTCAGGCAACGCTAGTGGGGTTAGCGGTGGCTTTCCTGGGTTAGGACTGCCTTGTCCTGGCCCTTTTCACAGTTGAATAGCACAGTGCACTATCCGACTGTGAATAGCAACTTTTGGAACCTGCACAATCACAAAGCACAGCGCAAACTTTTGCACTGCACTTTGCGATTTTCTGTGAATCTAGCCCCAGGCAGGTAACTGTTTGTATAACAATATTTAATAAATGGTGCTGCCGGTTTAGTTCTTGAAAATGTCATTGCACATAATCTTTAAATATTTATATACAGTATTTAATATTCTCTGTGACTGTGCAGTGTTTTATGGGACAGTTAAAACTGATTTCTACTGAGCAAACTGGTGTTCCACTACCAAAGAGTATGACTACCAAGTATGAAAGTAACCAGTCTGATACAGAGAAAGTGAGAGGTTCCTGGCAGTGACTGAAGGGTTGGTTCTGTTGTAAAAAAATAAGGATTTGCACTGTGTGAGCAGTGGCCAGTGGTGGGAAGAAACCCAGACTGAAACACCTTAACAGCACGCCAAGTGGTAGCAGCAGTGAACTACAAGGAGGTGTCCCGGCATCCAGCTATTCTTGTGCATGAGTGTGTGACAGACTGGTGTGTCAGTGGGGTAGAAGTTTGTCACAGATATGAAATGGGCAGGCTCAGAATATGCAATTTATCTTCATATGTGAGACGGCAGGACAATAACCCATGAGTGATATTTATTTTATTTATTTATTTAAAGATTGGTAGCCGGGAAAGGCACACTGAGCCAAGGCTGTTTCCAGGTGTGACCTGGGGGAGAGGGGGAACAGGAGTTTACAATGTAAAAAGTCACAGTTACATATGATAAAACAATGTACATTATTAGGCAGTGCAACAATACATATATAGTAGTGCCTAACGGTTTTCCTCAGAGTTAAATTGGAGGCACGGAGTCATAAAACAAAACAAAATAAGTTAGTTAGACATAAGGTGACGCATGAGCAATGGCAGTGTAAGGTGTGATATAGTGAAATGAAAAAATGCCATGTATGTGTATGTGAAATCATGTGAAAATTGAATAGTAGGGGAAGTATGGTTCATAAGGGCCTCAGGAACAGTCACAGGAGGTTACTGGGAGCAGTCTAAGCAGATGCTTAAGAGCAGGGAAAGTAGGGGTCAGATGAATAATAAAGGGAAGTTTATTGCGGAGGGATGGGAGGCTAAAGGAGAAAGTTCATTGGCCTTTTGCAGTGTATACACAGTGGGTGTAAAAAGTATGGGAGTGCCGGCCTGGTGGCGCTGAGGGTTGAGGCGCTGGACCCCACACCTTGCGCCACGTCGGCGACCCGGGTTCGGGAACAAGCCTGGGCTGCCGGGGGTCGACCAGGGAGAGAGAGGACTGAGCATCTGCGGACTGTTTTCCTCTCTCTGTGGAGGGATCCAGGGACCGCGCCTGTGCAACAGCAGCCCCTGTGGAATCCGGAGGATGTGCGCACGCCAGGCACCAACTTAGAGGAGGGAGCTATGTGGACATCTCTGTGACGCCATTGCACATCCGAGCTCTGGGGGTGAGTTGAGGAAAAAAAAAAAAAGAGAAAATCCCTGGTCTCTGGGGAGGCTACGGAACCACCAGGGGCCTGGATCCACACGTCCAGAGCCGGCCGCCATACCCGACACGAATTTGGGGACTCTGGTTTTCCCTAGAGGGTCCAGGGGAGACTGGAGTCCTGACCCCAACATAGTAGCTCGGGTGGCAGTGGTTCAGGTGGATGGTCAGGATCCAGAGCCGAGAGTGGATTCCTGAGAGATGCCCCGAGATAAGGTGCAAAAAAAAAGAGTCTACCAAAAAAAAAAAAAAAAAGGTAGTGACAAGAGCGAAGGGGGTGGGGGGCAGGCAGCGGAGTGAGGAGAGGCAGGATGGAAGAGTGTTGATCCAGAATTTAGAGATAAAGGTGAGGCTATGAGACAATCGTCTCTGCTGGAGGGAAAGGAGTGAGAGAAGGGGGTAGAGGTCACAATGATGAGTAAGCAGAGGGGAACTGGAGGCAAAATGGCAGAAGGCGCTGAGGAGACAATCAAGTTTTGTAGTGGGTGTTGAACTGTAGATGATGGCGTACTCAAATCAGGGAGAATCCATTTAGTTATAAGTTCACAATGGACTGGCAGAGAGAGACTGTCCTTGTGTTTGCAGAGCAGGCCTAGTTTTGGGCAAAGTTCTGTGTGCATAGCAGTGAAGTGGGTCGAGAAATCTAAGGATGGGTAGAGCCAGACCCCTAGGTATTTGTAGGCAGGAACCACTTTGAGGGGTGTGCCTGTGAGTGTGGTAAATACTGGCAGGGGTGATAGTTGGGCTAGTTTCTGCCTTGAGCCGAAGGTCATGGCTACTGTTTTTTCGTGTTCATTTTAAGCTGATGGTCCTGGGACCAGCTTATAACTGCGTGAAAATCTTGTTGAAGAGGAACTTGGACTTCTGACACAGTAGGGCCGGACAGGTAGATGACAGTGTCATTGGCATACATATGTGTGTGGGAATGGGAGCAGACTGAAGAGAGATCACTAATAAAGACAGAATAGAGGACAGGTCCAAGGATGGACCCCTGGGGAACACAAGATAGAACAGAGAGGGAGAGGAAAGGGCATTACTGATTTATATGGCCTGCTGTCTGCCAGTTAGACAGGAGTAAAACCAGTTTACTGCAGGGGGAGACAGTCCAGCTACCTGGAGTTTGTTTAAGAGGACAGGGTGTGAGACAGTCGAAAGCTTTTGCGAAGTCGAAGAAAATAGCTGATGTAAAGTGACCTACATTGATAGCTTAGAGGACAGAGTTGGTCAAGCGTAAGGAGGAAGTGGTGGAGTGAGACTGTCTGATCCCTGCCCCACCCACAGGGCACTCTTGAGATATCAACAGACCAGAAGACTGTAATTATATCTTAAGTCAGCCCATGTCATATCCCCTATATATAAAAATATCCATTTTCATGATGGTGTATGCGACAGGTGACATCATGGAGACCTACAAGTAAATTCAAAGAAGTGAACAGGATGCAGGTATAGAGCCTCTTTCAAAAGAAAACAAGCACCAGGACCGGGGGCATGCAATTAAGTTTGGGGGGGGAGAATTCAAGCAAGATTTTTTTTTTTTTTTTTTACCTGTGGTGCACCGCTTTATCTTCTATATGCCCCTCAGTGGTCCACTCCTTCGGGCACTGCTCATCCCCCTGAGTGCCCCGACACACGGTGTCTGCTCCCTACAGTGCTCCAGTTATTCCTTACCTCCACCACCTCCATGGAGCACCTGCACAGTGGGGATCTGCCCGTAAGTCCTGGATCTGGAAGGCTTGTTGGAGTGGCCGTCATCTAGTCCCACTGAGGGATTGTTCCAGCTTTCTGTGGTTCCCTGTCCCAGCCCCCTGGGACGTCGGCGCTAGGACATACGTCCAGAGAGGCAATGTGCTGACACACGTCTCCTCCCACGCGCCTGACAGCGTCCCCCCTCCCTGACTCTGGAGCCACCAGAACCCGAGAGAGCCCGTGCTTCCACCGGCCCTCTTGGGGATGTCGGGTACAGCAGACACCCCTGGTATCCCTTCCCAGAGGGAGGAGAGCATCCATTGGGATGCTCAATCCTCCTTCTCCCCACCAACCCAAATTCATTCCCGAATCCGGTTCGCCAGTGCAGCGCGAGGTGTGGCGTCCAGCGCCTTAACACTCTGCGCCACTGGGTCGGCATTCAAGCAAGATTTGAGGAAATGTTTCTTCACTAAAAGAGTGGCAGACCCCTGAAATAAACAGCCAGCAGAAGTGGCTGAGTCTGGAAAAGTGGGGGCTTCAAGCATGCATGGGATAGACATAAGGGTATAATAGTTAGCAGGCAGGGACGAGGGAGGGTCGCCGGAAACCAGATAGGGTCTGCGAAGGCAGACTAGGAAGGGAACATCTAGGCAGACTAGGTGGGACTAGCAGTCATTTTCTGACAAAAGATTCTATGTTTCTATAAGTTGCACAGCCACGAGTGAGCTACGTAAGTCCTGCCCAACCCACAAAGGACTCTTGAGATATCAACAGACCTGAAGATTGTAATTATATCTTAAGTCAGCCCAGGTCATATCCCCTATATATAAAAAAAATCAATTTTGAAGTGGGCCCTTTTATAATAAGCCAAGCAATGTCGAAGAAAGAAAAAACATGATTTTAGCGATGTTTAAGAAGGACTAAGGCAGCAATCTGAAACAGACTGGAACAAAATTCCCAAACAGAAGTTCTGAAGACAAGATTATAGAAAGTAAAATACTTACCGCTTGGAGCACAGAAAAACTCACTTTCAAACAGATATCGACACACAAAATGAATAATCATAAATGCCTGCATTTTACCATTATTTCACCTTACCCTATTCAACAGAAGAGTTGAATAAAGTTCTTTAGCTCATCCTACTTGATACAAAATGTGTAAGATGTAAGAGTGCCTTCTCGAGTTCTTTGTGTGAGGCAAATGTGAAGCAAAACTCGCCCTACTCGATACAAAATGTCAGAATTATAAACAAAACACAATGCATCTTAAACATACAAAGACAGATGTCTGATCTACATTTAATTAGTCAAACCCTCTTCAAACAATACAAGGTTGCAGCCACTTCAGTAATGTGAAACAAACAAATCTCCTGGGTGTCTTCTAAGAGTAACAACTGGGAGCATTGTTCAGTGAGGGTCTGAAGGAGCATACCTGGAGTGCATAAAAGGAGTCCCCATTGTCTGATAAACTGTTAATGTTTTCCTGGCAAAATGGGATAATCTAGACAGAGTGGCTAAGGTGCATACTGCAGAGAGCCACTGTCCCCCGGATGGCACTGAGTCAGACTTTTAACACGATAGGATCAATCTTTTGGCTTCTATGCTGACCAAAAGAACCCAGTGCATCCGTGAGCTACAAAAGACCACCTGAGGAGGTGGGAGTCCCAAATGGTACAAGGGAGGGTAAAGGGTGGATCCGCCACCAAAAAGGGATGATTTTTTAATTTTTGTTTTCACAGGAACAAAGTACATGGAACAGGTGGGCCCCTTGGTGTTGGCACCTCCAACACAAATCCATGAACATTAAACCAAGTTTGTTTGTTTTTTAAGCGGGGAAGGAGTGTGGTACAAATAGCGCATCACTTTTTTTTAAATGAGAGACCCATAGGGTCTGTCGATGCCTTATGGACTAAACACCACTGCTGGTACCACCTCTTCACGGAAACAGATATACCCAGGGCTTGTTCCCATTTCTGTCTAGCTTTGTCAGAGGGGTCTGGGAGTTTGTCTGTAATGAGCCAATACATCTTGCCAACTACTCTCTTTGGGGAGGTGGGCCAGGACTACAGAGCCGGAGATGGCGTAAAAGCTGGGGAGGGAGTTTCTTTAGAGTTGCCTATACCACACAGCGGATCTGGAGGAATCTCCAAAAATCACTGGAGGGAAGGCCATATCTCCTCTTCAGATTTTCAAAGCAGCCTAAATGAGAACAGGAGGGCTGTAAGAGGTCCTTAATTCTGGATATGTCCTTGTCCTCCCAGGATTCCAATGTACTGTACGCCCACCTATCTGTATCAGGGTATTAGACCAGAGGGGGAAGAAAGATTCGGGTGTCACAGACCAGTGAGTATGGTGCTCTAGCCTACACATTACTTTCAGAGAGGGGCAAGGGTGGGGCCCTTACTCCGCAAACCTCTCAGAGGAGTATAGAGGAGACAGGATAGCCGCCTACCATGTATGAGGCCTGCATCTCTATCTCACCACTGGGGGACACTGAGGAGCATGGCAGCAGCCACTGAAGTGTGTGTGTACATCTGAAGGTTATACAGTACACATGGCACCAGGGTACCAACTAGCCACCCCTATGTCAGTGAACCTCAACTTTTCCCTGCTGTACCTAGGGGGCTTCCCCTCCCACAGTAAATCACTGATCAAGCTGTCTATTTTCTTAAACCGTGCCAGGTGGGACTGGTGACCATTTTAATAGCTGAGAACTTCATCACCAGGGAGAGGTGAACATGTTTCCATTGGCCACATTCCTCATGGAGCTTCTTTAACAGTGTCCCAGGTTATATGTGAGCATCCTGGAAGCATCTGAGAGGCTCCAAATCCCTAAATATTTAATACTATCAGGCTCCTATTGTAGCCCCAGGCTGAGTACCCCAGCTGGCTTGAGGGGGGAGGATTTCAGTCTTTCCAGGGTTAATCGTCAGGCCGCAGATAGCATGAAAACCGGATAGAAGCTCTAAAAGGGACGGTATGCTAGCCAACATCTCCCAGGAGCACCAGGCAGTCATTTGCATACAAAAAAGTATGGTAATCCCACCTCCCTACTTCTGTACCCCAGAAGGTCAGATGCTGATGAATGGGCAATGCTAAAGGCTCTACGGCAAACACAAAAAGCAGGTGAGATAAGGCGCAACCCAGATGCATCCACAGAAACACAGAATTTGACAGCAGATAAGGACTGCTTGGCCCACCCAGTCTGCCTATTTCCCTACCTGATGGATAAGCTGCAGATCCTAGTTAACCAACAACCTATTTCTTCCTACACCCCACAAGAATTGCCTTATGTCTGTCCCATGCATTCTTGAATTCTCCCACTGTTTCTGACTCCACAACCTCCTCAGGAAGGCTGTTCCATGCATCCACAACCCTCTCTGTGAAAAAAATACTTTCTAACATTACCCCTGAGCCGTCTCCCCTCGATCTTCAAATTGTGCCCCCTTATTCTTGCACATCTCCTCTTCTGAAAGATGCTACCCTCTTGTACTTTGTTAATTCCCTTGAGATACTTGAACATTTCTCTCATGTCCCCCCTCTCCCTCCTTTCCACAAGGGTATACATATTAAGCTGTTTTAGTCTCTCCTCGTATGTCTTCTGGTTCAGACCCTGCACCATTTTGGTTGCCCTCCTCTGAACAGCCTCCACTCTGTCTATGTCTTTGCAGAGATGGGGTCTCCAGAATCGCACGCAGTACTCCAGATGGGGTCTCACTAACTGTCTGTACAGAGGGATAATAACTTCCTGTTTTCTACTGTTGATGCCTCTCCCTATGCATCCCAGTATCTGCCCAAGCCCTCCTTACTGCCTTCTCACATTGCTTGCCCACCTTTAGGTCATCTGATATAATTACTCCTAGGTCTTTTTCAATTTTTGTTGCGGTTATTAACTCACCCCCCATTGTGTACTCTTCCCCTGGGTTTTTGTTTCCCAGATGCATTACCTTGCACTTCTTCGCACTGAATCTGAACTGCCACATATTTGACCATTCCTCCAACCTTGCCAACTTCCTTTTCATTCTTTCCACCCCACCTTGTGTATCAACCCTGTTGCAGATCTTTGTGTCACTGCAAAGAGACATACCTTTCCTTCCAGGTGCTCTCCAATGTCACTTATAAAGACGATAAAGAGGATTGGTCCCAGTACCAAACCCTACGGTACCCCGCTAGTTACCCTCCTTTCTTCACTGTGGACTCTGCTTACTATTACCCTTTGCGTCCTGTTGTCCAGCCAGTTTTTTATCCAGGCTACTACCTTGGGACCCACTCCAAGGCTGGCTAACTTGTATATTAATCTTTTGTGTGAGACCATGTCAAATACCTTGCTAAAATCTAGGTAGGCCATATCCACAGCCCCTCCCTGGTCTACTACTTTGGTCATCCAGTCAAAGAAATCTATTAGGTTCATCTGACATGACCTTCCTGCTGTGAAACCATGCTGTTTGGTCCTGTGCCCCACTGGCCTCCAAGTACTCAACAATTCTTTCCTTCAGAAGTGATTCCATCATTTTCCCTACCACTGAAGTCAAACTAACTGGTCTGTAGTTTCCTGCCTCTGCCCTGCTCCCACTTTTGTGAAGTGGAATCACATTTGCCCTCCTCCAGTCCTCAGGTACCACCCCATCCTCCCATGATTTGTTAAAGAGAGTAGTCAGTGGTGTTACTAGTTCTACCCTTAGTTCTTTTACAATTCTTGGGTGAATCCCATCAGGCCCCATTGCTTTGTCCACCCTCAGTTTGAAGAGTTCTTTCAAAACCCTTTCTTCTGTGAATGGACTGGTATCGACCCCCATTCAGAGTTTCTCTCTTGTTTGGTTTAGGTACCTCCCCCTCCTCTTCCGTTGTGAATACTGAGCAGAAATATTCGTTCAGTATCCCTGCTTTTTCACTGTCACCCTCTGCCCACATTCTCTCCCCTTTATTAAGTCTCTGTATCCCTCCCTTGGTCTTTCTTCGCTCCCTAATGTACCTATAACAGGTTTTATCCCCCTTCTTACCAGAGTTGGCTATCTTTTCCTCAGTTTGTGCCTTTGCTATTCTGACTGCCTTCCCTGCCTCCTTCTGCTTTAACTGATAAAGTTCTCTGTCCTGCTGCTCCTGTGTTTCCTTATATTTCCTGAATGCTATCCTTTTCCCCTTAACTGTCCCTGCTACATCTTTTGAGAACCATGGTGGTTTTTTCCTTCGTTTTGTTTTGTTGATTTGCTTCACACAAAGGCTTGTTGCCTCTGTGATGGCTGTTTTGATTACTCCCCATTGTTCCTTCACCCCGTCCTTCTTGCTCGTTTGCTAGTGCTTTTTCTGAGGCACTCTCTCATTTTTCCAAAGTCAGCCTTCCAAAGTACAATACTCTTGTTTTTGTATGGCGTGACTCTATGGCTGTGTTTATTGAGAACCACACTGTTTGGTGGTCACTTGTTCCCAGATGGCTACCCACTTCTAAATCTGAGATCCTTTCTTCTTCCCCATTTGAGAGTACCAGGTCTAAGGTTGCTCCCTCCCGAGTGGGTTCCAACACTAGCTGTCTGAGGCATGTCCCCTGTAGGGCGTCAAGAAAGACCCTGCTCTTGGATATGCCTGCAGCAAAGGTACTCCAGTTAACATCTGGCATATTCGGGTTCCCCATCAACAATATCTCCCCTTTTTCTGCCATTTTAAGGATGCCTTCTATCATTTCCTTGTCCATTTCCTCCCCCTGAGATGGCGGTCTGTACACAACCCCCATGCGGATTGTTGTGCCCTTTCCTGTCTCCAGGGTGACCCATAGTGACTCATCAACTTCATGTTTACTCTTTAGTTCTGTTGCTTTAATCCCTTCCCTTATATAAAGAGCTACTCCTCCTCCTCCTCTTTTACCCACCCTGTCCCTCCTGTAGACTGTGTATCCTGGTATGTTGAAATCTCAGTCATGGTTCTCTGTGTACCATGTTTCAGTGACTGCCACAATATCCAGGCATCCCTCTTCCATCAAGGCCACTAGTTCAGGGAACTTGCTGCACAGACTGTGGGCATTGGTACTCATCACCTTCCATTTACCAGGCACTTGGGTTAATATCCCAATACTGACACTGCAGTGCAGCATGAGGGGGTGTTGCACTCCTGAGGTGCCGTCTTTCAGATGAGACATTAAACCGAGGTTCCATCTGCCTGTTCTGATGGTAGTTCAGGAGGATGCTAAAGATCCCATGGCACGTCTCGAAAAGAGTAGGGGAATTTCCCCAGTGCACTGGCCAAATTTCCCCCCATTCACTAAAAATACCATCAACAGCTTAATCTGGTTCAAAGTCAGTTGGCATTCATCTGTATCCCCTTCCCCCAGGTTGTGCCTGAAAATAGGCAGAATTTGTCTAGTGCACTTACCCGGTCAACAAAAACTAAATAAATAAATAATTTTTTTTTTTCTTTTTTTTTAATGGCCTTACCCCTTTAAGCCCCATCCCTGTACTTGCTGCCTTTTTCTGCATTTATCCCTGTCCTGCTCCCTACTGACTTCTCTACCTTGGTGTTTACTTCTCTAACTACTGTGTTTTGTGGGGGAGGCTGGGATTTCCCTGCTCCTTTTCAGTGCCTCCCCCCCTGGGCTAGTTTAAATGCTTGCCAATGAAGCATTTAAACCTGTCACCTAGGATCCTGGTCCCCCCCCCCCGTACAGATGCAGACCATCGCGCCAGTATAAGCCTGCATCCCTCCAAGTGGCTCCCAGTCCCCAATGAAGCCAAAAGCCTAAGCTCCACACCAGGTTTTCAACCATTCATTGAATCCCATGGTGTGGAATACCCTAGCATCATCCTTGCCATAGACAGGCAGCACCTCCGAGAAGGTTACCGTACATGCTACTTGTCTAAGGCCCCTTCCCAACTCCACAAACTCCTCTTGCACTGCTCTGATTCCATTCACAGCCAGGTCATTTGTCCCTAGGTGGACAATGACATCCAGCTTCCTCCCTCGAGCAGCTGCTCCCACGATCCTGAGGATTCGCATCCTGTCCCTCCGAGCTGTGGCACCAGGCAGGCACCTTACCTCCCTATCCCCCTTCTTCCCCCACTTCTACCCCCCTAATGATCGAGTCCCCCACCAGGAGTTGCTCTTCCTGTGGGGTCTCGTACACCTCCTGTGGTCTCCTTGTGGAGGTTCCTGCATCCTCCTTGGTCTCCACTGCAAGTGCCTCCATAGAGGAACCACTCTTTGCCAGAACAGCATATGAATTGTGGAGAGGTACAACTGGAAGGATGCACCTCTGTTCCACCACCCTCTCCCTCCCAGAGCCTTCCTTGGTCCAACTGCTCCTCTTTCTTGGCAACCTCTGAGGTAACGGTGGTGGCCCTGGTGGTCCCTGGGTGGTGGAAGAGGTTTCACGAATCCTAGCCAGGTCAGCCTGGAGACGGGCAACCTCCTCCCTCAGACCAGAGAGGTGCCTGCAAACAGGGCAGCATCGCAGCCTCCAGAATGTCTCCCCGAACACTGCTGCCCCACAGATATGGCACTGCACCACTCCCATCTTGACTTATTTTGTGCCCCCTCTCCTGTTGCTTTGTATGCTTACTGTCTCCTCCCTCTATGTATTTTTACACTTACTTTCCTACTGCCTATGTGCTCTTACAACTCTCGCCCTTCCAGTTCTGGGACAGGAACTTCCTGTAGTCTTCAGTAGTCTCCTTCCGTGCTTGGATTCAGACCTCCAGCAGCCAAGGGGGAGAAAGAGTTATTTTTTAGGTTCCTTCAAGGTTGATGAAACTGATGTGTCTCAGTGATCCTTCCCTTCCTTCTGCCAAACAGGAAGTTCCTGTTGTCAGTCAAATCCTGTGGCTATAAACTAGAACTGGCTTTGTGTGGGAGGGTGGAAAGGAGAGCAATTAGTAAAAAATCTGTAGTTCTAGACTGCTACTTCTTGCTCTGAAACCAAAGTTCTCCTCTGTCAAAAACAGAAGCAAAAACATCCCATGGTGTAAGGGGAAAGGGGAAGAGAGGATGAAATTTGTCAGAAAGGAGGTAGTATAGCAAGTGGTTTAGGGCTTTGAGCTGCAATCCTGGAGACATGGGTTTGAATCCCATAGCCCCTACTTGCATACTGTGTGATCCTGAGCAAATCTCTTTACTTCCTTGTGCTCCCAGGTCACACCTGGAAACAAGCTTCAGCTTAGTGAGCCTTTCCTGGTTAAACACCCCCCCACCCCTAAATCCTGGCACTGGGGTGTGTATACAATGTCCGAATCCATCTGCAAAAAAGAGGCCTGAACCCCATCCTCTCCAAGACCAGGTGGAGATACCCCCACTTGACTAAGCTGAATGGCTTCTCAAACTCTATTGCTAACGTTGCCGACGGCTTGGGCGCACCTCCTGCCTAAGCCATCACAGAGAAGAGGGACCCATGGTGACCAGTGCTGAACCTTCTCCCTTAATGAAACTCACCTGGGAAGGATGGATCAGTGAGGGCAGCAGGGTGTCTAGATGGGAGACCAGTGCCTTCACCAACATCTTGGTGTCGGCCTTAATAAGGGATAGCAGTCTGTAGCTGGATGGCATGGAGGGGTCCTTACCCTCCTTGGGGAGCACCATAATGACTGCTTCCCACATAGTGAGAGGGAGACATGAGGTACCGTGGGCTTCCAGTTAAACTTCAAACAGCACAGGCAAGACAATATCTGTTAAAGCGTGGTAAAAGTTAAATGGCAAGTTGTGTCCGCCTGGTACCTTATGTGGGAACAGGCCAGCAATCGATGCCTTAATTTCATGCTCCATGAGAGGGGACACCAAAGAAGCTCTCTGCACTGCAGTGAGGGGAGGGGCAAGCCTGTGAGAAACATAGAAACATAGAATTTGACAGCAGATAAGGAGCGCTTGGCCCACCCAGTCTGCCCATTTCCATACCTGATGGATAAGCTGCAGATCCTAGCTAACCAGCAGCCTACTTCTTCCTACCCCCAACCCCTAAAATTACCTTATGACTGTCCCATGCATGCTTGAGTTTCACCACTGTTTTTGACTCCACAACCTCCTCTGGAAGGCCGTTCCATACATCCACAACCCTCTCTGTGAAAAAATACTTCCTTAAATTACCTCTGAGCCGCCTCTTCTATCTTCAAATTGTGCCCCTTGTTCTTGCACATCTCTTTTTGAAAGATGCTACCCTCTTGGACTTTGTTGATTCCCTTGAGGTACTTGAAAGTTTCTATCATGTCCCTCCTCTCCCTTCTTTCCTCGAGGCTATACATATTAAGCTCCTTAAGTCTCTCTTCATATGTTTTCTGGTGCAGACCCTGCACCATTTTAGCTGCCCTCCTCTGGACAGCTTCCATCCTGTCTATGTCTTTGCGGAGATTGGGTCTCCAGAACTGCACACAGTACTCCAGATGGGGTCTCACCAGCTGTCTGTACAGAGGGATAATAACTTCTTGTTTTCTACTGGTGATGCCTCTCCCTATGCATCCCAGTATCCCCCAGCCCTCCTTGCTGCCCTCTCACATTGCTTGCCCACCTTTAGGTCATCTGATATGACTACCCCCAGGTCCCTTTCCATTTTTGTTGTTGTTAGTATCTCACCCCCCATTGTGTACTCTTCCCCTGGGTTTTTGTTTCCCAGGTGCATTACCTTGCACTTCTTAGCACTGAATCTAAGCTGCCATATATTTGACCATTCCTCTAACCTTGCCAAGTCCCTTCTCATCCTTTCCACCCCACCTTGTGCATCAACTCTGTTGCAGATCTTTGTGTCATCTGCAAAGAGACATACTTTTCCTTCCAGTCCCTCTGCAATGTCGCTTATAAAGACACTGAAGAGGGCCGGTCCTAATACTGAACCCTGCGGTACCCCACTACTAACCCCCCCTTTTTTCAGAGTGGATTCCATTTACTATTACTCTCCGTGTCCTATTCTCCAGCCAATTCTTTACCCAGGCTGTCATCTTGGGACCCACTCCCAGGCTGGCTAACTTGTATATTAATCTTTTGTGTGGGACTGTGTCAAATGCCTTGCTAAAGTCTAGGTAGGCCATGTCCACAGCCCCTCCCTGATCAACTACTTTGGTCACCCAGTCAAAGAAATCTATCAGGATGAGGAATGAGGAAAAGTGAGGAATCTGTTAAATGTATCTAAGTCCACAGGACCCTTGGTGCCATAAAGCTGTTCATAAAAGTCGCACAAAATAGCTCTGGATATAGTCCCATTGGGACTGCAGGGAGCCCTAGAAGTCCTTGAGGCCTTTAATATCCCTTTTGGCTTGCAATTTATGCAAACTGTAAGAAAGAAGCCTTCCAACTTTATTCCCTCCCTCCCAATATTTATGCTTTAATTTGGTAATCACTAACTCTGCTTTTCTGGTGGTCAGCGCATTAAAGAGCTAATGTACTGCCTAAAATTACTACTGTACTAGTTTTTAAAAGCAGTCAACCATTACCTTTTATATCCAAGGTATTTTTTCCCCTTTGGTTAAGTAGAAGATTGTTTACCTGATGTTAGTAGGTGTGATGTGTGGGACAGTGCTCTGCCTGGCAGCTGACATATCTAGCTCTATTCCTCCTAATACATCATCAGCATTGTGACCTCACTGACTGTGACATCACTGCTGCTTAGGAACAGCTACTCAGTGGCTACCAGGTCAGTCACATGTGATGTCACCATCAGTGAGATCACAATGCTGATGAAGTTTTGGGGGGATAGAGACAGATATGTCAGCTGCAAGGTTAAAAGAACTGTTCCACACATCCAGCACAATATCATCACATAGAAAACTTTCTAATGAGCCCAAGGAAAAAGAACATACCTCAGAAATAAAAAGTTATAACTGACTGCTTCTCAAAATTTGTAGTATTTTCCTGTCTGCTTGTTTTGGCTTCACTAGCCCTTTAAGTTGTATCCATAAAGATCTTATTTCCTGCAGAAGTGAGGTGTCCACCACAGCAGCTAAAGAAGCTTTATAAATCTTTTTCCTGAGCAACCAGTTGGGCTTTTTCAGGGCTTTTTGTTCCTCCTCCTCCTCCTCCAATTTTCTCCTTCTGGAGGCCACACAAGCCATGATCTGGCCTCATACTGTAGCCCTGAAGGCCTCCCAGACCCTCGATTTACTAACGTCTCCAGTATCATTCATCTAGAAATATGCAGCAGCTTCCCTCTTAAGCCAGGACACAAAATCCTTGTCTTGAAACGAAAGAGGGTCCAGATGCCAGGAGGCAGACCGTACAAGAGGGGTGCCCCATGCAACAACTAACTCAACTGAAGCATGGTCCAACAAATATAGAGGGGCAATAGTGGTTGAGGCTCCCAACAGAGTAGCCAACGAGGATGTCAGCCAGAAGTGTAGCCTCCTCGAGGGGAAGTGGCTGGTGTAAAAGCAGGTATAGTCTTAGTCCTGCGGGCATTGAAGCCACCATATATCTGTAAGGGACAGAGGGGACACCACTTCCTGGATTTCTGCCAGAGATCAAACATGGGGTTCCAGCTTCCCCCAAGTTCCTATCAAGGTGAGTATCCAAGGTCATGTTGAAAACCCCCCACAAAGATGGGGGTGGCAGAGTCCCCCAGTGCAGCAACTGAATGGCCAAGGGAATAAAAGAAAATGGAAGCATCCTGGTTGGGACCATATACATTAGCAATCAGGAGGTGACCCTGTGGAGTAGTTACTTTTGATGGCAACCTACCTAACCTGTGTTGACTAAATCTGCCTGCCACGCAAGGCATTCATGGACCAGAATGGATAGCCCCGCTTTGGATGAGGGGGCACTACTGTGGATCTCAAGATCTATCACTCCCTTCGCAGTTTACCAGCCTCAGCAGAGGTTAGTTTAGTCCTGTAACAGAGCTTCTCCCACTCCTAAGGATTTCAGTCTGTTCAGGACTCTCTTTATCTTAATTGGGGAGTTCAGACCCCGAACGTTCAAAGAGATACAGTTTATGGTGGCAACTGAGTTTGTCAGATAAGAAAGGTCCTGGACAGAGTAAGAACCTGGATCAGGGACTCTAACGTACGTACTCCCACTTCAGAGCCATACCCACACTCCGCACTGTCAAGAAACCAAACATTAGAAGACACTAAGTAGGACACACACAATACAATAAAAGATACCACAAAAGAGCAGAGTTGCATAACACTTTTGGTACATTTCGTACAATTCCAGAGCAAACAGATGCATGAAATGGGATAAACCACAGACCACTGTCTAGTCAACCAAATCCACCAAGGTGGAAGTAATTAGAAAGAAGCATCAAACAGGTATAAGGCAAAAAAATGCCCCAGGAAAACCATCCTGCCAAATGGCAGCAACCGGAATTACCAATTTGGAGAGACTGGCACCAGGAAGGGGCTGCAAAAGTAGGCAGTGGTAATATATATATATATATATATATATATATATATGAGACTCCTCCCACTGCCTTCTAAGGTGGGGGGAAAAACAGAGAGAGAGAGAAAAAGAGAGAGAGAGAGAGAGAGAGATATTACCAGGAAAGGGGCATGCCCAAGAAAATGAATTCTGTACTCATGACCCAGGGGGAGGAGGAGGGGAATGCCAGGAGCCCAGAACAGCAGCTTTCAAGCAGCAAAGGGGAGGGGGTGGAGAAAACAGGGGAGGGTTAGAGAGAAACACAGGCACAGTTCTGAGGCTAACTACTGCGACAACGATCAATCTGTCAGGTGAACCAGAAAAAGCAGGGCCTCCCGCAGGAGGGAAGGGGAGCACAAACACCACTGATTGACAAGCACAGGATGCAGAAGCCCAGGGTCACTGAAGCACAGCCCCTTGCCAGACAGAACTGTCGTAGTCCTGCAATTGCGCTCTCTGGGTGACCAGAGATTCAAATCAAAATGCAGGAAGATGAGGCCACATACTAAAACTGAAGCTGTGAAGGTGGTGGTGGTGGTGGTGTTGGGGGGGGGGGAGCCCAGAACCCCCAGAAAACATTTGTGAGATGAGATGTGTCACCCGGCCTGCAAAGAGAAATAACACCCTTGGAACAACAGAAACACAAACTGTAGTAATCACAATATACCGTAGTTATGTTTGCAGATGACACAAAGATCTGCAACAGAGTGGACACACAGGAGGTCACCATGAAAATGGTGTCTGACCTAAAAAAAACTGGAAGAATGGTCTAGAAACTGGCAGTTAAAATTCAACGCCAAAAATGTAAAGTAATGCACATTGAAAAGCAAAACCCAAAGGTGACATACACCCTTGGAGGGAACGGATTACAGAGACCAAAATGGAATGAGACCTTAGGGTTATAAATTTGGACGACTTAAGAGTAGGAAGACAGTGCAAACAAATAGCTTATAAAGCC
Organism: Neoceratodus forsteri; assembly: GCA_016271365.2. NCBI lineage: Eukaryota > Metazoa > Chordata > Ceratodontiformes > Ceratodontidae > Neoceratodus > Neoceratodus forsteri. Next base: position 1,392,510,094 of record CM057458.1, on the reverse strand, counting down.
AGCAGCATCCTCGGATGTATAGGCACAAGTGAAAAATGCAAAGTAATAATCCCATTATACAGGTCCGTGGTGAGGCCACATCTGGAGTAATGTGTCCAGTTTTGGAGACCTCACTAAAAAAAAAAAAAAAAAAAAACATAAACCACTTAGAAACAGTACAAAGGAGGGCTGCAAAAATGGTACAGGATCTACGTCACAAGCCGTATGAAAACAGACTAAAACAACTACAGTTATACTCACTGGGACAGAGGAGATATGATAGAAACCTTTAAAAACATTAAAGGAATAAACTCAGTGCACAGGGAAGACCTTTTCCACTCAAACTAGACTGCTCTCACCAGAGGGCACTGCATGCGGCTAAGGGGATGTAGGTTCAAAAGCAACACTAGGAAGTTCTTGTTCACAGAACGGGTTGTGGACCCCTGGAATAGTCTGCTGCAGGGAGTGGCGGAGTCTAAGACAGTCAGGGAGTTCAAGTTAGCATGGGATAGGTGCTATGGAAACCGGACATTAAAGAATTAGCTGGGGGGGGGGGGCCAAGAAAAAAGGGCAGACTAGCTGAATCAAAAGGTCCCCTTCTGCCTTCACTTTTCTTATGTTCTTATGAACAGAAAGACAGCATTACGAAAAAAGAAAAAGATACTCTGGATGACGCGAGAAGTAGAAAGTGGTCTTCCTGCCCCCCTAGTAAAGAGCAAAGCTTCTCTAGTATCAACAGCTCAGAAGGGCACAACTCCCCAAGAAACGCTACTGGATGAGTAAGACATAAGATACAAAATTGTTAAGCAGAGCTGGACGCTCTTCACTTGGCGGGGAAACCCACAGAAAATGCACAGATTGGGGGGGGGGCTCCATTGAGCTCGGCCCACGTTATGGAGGAGAGCCTGAAACACAGACCCATGGAGAAATCCCTAATGTCCGAGAGGGCTGATGTCCAAAGCTACTAAGAAAAAGTCAGAGTTGGGCTGGCCCGCCAGCACAGCAGTAGAGCTACCGCTCACGATGCCGATGACCTGGGTTCAGGAAGAAGCACAGGAGTCTGAGGGTCGGCCAGGTTGAGGAGGACTGAGGGTCCTAAGGATTGCTCTCTTTCTCAGGGGGGTGGGAGTGGGTCAGCTGCCAGTGCTCAAAAGACCCTTGGCAGAAGCCAGGGATCTGACATCCAGAGCTCACTTGATTGAGGAGGTGAGCCAGACGTTGGTGTGATTGCCACTAACGTCACTGCATGCCACGCCTCCCGGGGACAGAGCACAGAAAATGCTGACCGCGCAATACGCCTCCCCACACTTGATGCTAGGCACTTCACTTCACTGTTATCTCCTTTATCTCCAAATTTGGGTTGGCTCTCCTCCTCATGTCAAACCTCTTCCTCTCCTTCCCCTTCATCCTCATACTCTTTTCGTAATGCCTGCACGCACTCTTTTGCCCTTCCTGAAGTAAAATCTACTGCTGGCCAGGCTGCCTTCTCATTTTGTTTCCCTAAACTTTAGAGTTCCCTACCCCTTCTATTCGCTCTGCCCTATCCTTTCCTGCCCTTAAATTAAAGCTCTCCTCCACAAGTTCTCTACTCACTCCTACAGTTGCTTCTGATATTGGGTTTACTTCTTACCTGCAACTTACCTAATTCTCCGTCCCATCAGTCATTCCCCCAGTTTTATTTTGTTAAGCTGCTAAATATTTAATTGTTCTTTTGTGTACTTACACAGTTTATTGCACGGTAACGTCTAGTCAGTTTATTCTCAGGCATAATTGTCATGTTTATGTTTGTTATACTTATTTCATTTTATGTATTTTATAATTTAGATTCTGTATTTTGTACGTTATCTTTCCCCTTCCCCTCCAGGACGCATCTGGAAATGAGCGGATACCAGCTCAGTACGTCTTTCTTAGTAAAACCTTTGAAATAACTAAATATATGTGTTCCCTGATGAGATTTCCTTTTATGAGTTTGGCAAAGTGATTATCTATGTAATATGAGTGCTCTAACCTGGTTTAGCTAGTATTTGACAACTAAAGCGGAGATGCAGAGCACAGGCAGTAGCGTTGAAGCCAGTGCGCATGCTCAGAGTCATGGTTTCAGTTTTCAAATAGTTAATAAACCGGGTCAGAGCACTTGTTTTAAACAGAGAATCACTTTGCTGAACTCAATCTACAATGAAGCTGTTTTGCACTTCACCTACAAGAGTCTTGCTCTTTGTACTGCTGGCAGCTGATGTTTCCCAAACCACATCTGGCAGACTGAAATTCCCCACTAGTACCACAGTTCTTGAGTTTCTCCACTACTTGTCCCCCTCCTCAAATTGCTTTGGTTGTCTGTAGGCCACTTCTACTCTGAGGTTTTTCCCCTTTTTTGACTACTAGCTGCGCCCATACTGTTTCCACCCCCTTCCCTCTCAGACCCTTATTTTCTGTTGCCTTTAAGCTATCACTAATTTATAGTGTCATCCCTTTCTCTGCCCCTTTCCCTGTCCCTTCTGAACAGGGCACAACCTAGGACAGTGAGGTCCCAGTTATGGTGTTATGTTGCCCATGTTTCCATGTCTGTCACTATATCCAGCACAAATTCTGCCACTGCTGCATGGAGGGCCTCCATTTTGTTCCTGAGACTCCTGGCTTTAATCAAAACCACCTTCCATGAACTAGGTTTGCCCTTCCCCTCATAACTGACTCCCCTGCCACTCCTCCTCTTCTCCATCTATGCTCATGCACCCTCCTTATGTACCCTCTATGACTGTCATTACTCAGATATTTTCCATGCATGTTAAGGGAGAACTATTTTTGGTGTGTGTGTGTGCGTGCGCCCACATGTGTGTTTACTACTCCCCACCTTCCTAGTTAAAACTGCAGCTTATACCCACATCTACAGTATAGAAACATAGACTTTGACGGCAGATAAGGACCACTTGGCCCACCCAGTCTTCCCATTTCCTTACCTACTGGATAAGATGCAGATTCTAGTTAACCAACAGCCTACTTCCTGCCACCCCCCACTACAATTGCCTTGTGTCTGTCCCATGCATGTTTGAATTCCCCCACTGTTTTAGCCCAAACAACCTCCCCAGGAAGGCAGTTCCACACATCCACCATTCTCTCCGTGAATAAAGATTTCCTCACATTACCCCTGAGCCGTTCCCTCTCTATCTTTAAATTGTGTCCCCTTGTTCTTACACAACTCTTTTTCTGAAAGATGCCACCCTCCTCGACTTTGTTGATTCCCTTGAGGTACTTGAACATTTCTATCATGTCCCCCCTGTCCCTCCCTTCATCAAGGGTATACATATTAAGCTCTCTCAGTCTCTCTTTATATGATTTCTGATGCAGACCCTGCACCATTTTAGTTGCCGTCCTCTGGACTGCTTCCATCCTGTATATATCCTTGCGTAGATGAGGTCTCCAAAACTGCACACAGTATTCCAGATGGGGTCTCACCAACTGTCTGTACAGAGGGATAACCACTTCCTTTTTCTACTTGTGATGCCCCTTCCCACGCATCCCAGTATCCCCTGGCTCTCCTTACTGACTTCTCACATTGCTTACCAACCTTAGATCATCTGATATGACTACCCCCAAGTCCTGCTCCATTTTTGTTGTTGTTAGTACCTCCCTGCTATTGTGTACTTTCTCCTGGTTTTGTTTCCCAGGTGCATTACTTGCACTTCTTTGCATTGAATCTAAGTTGCCATATGTCTGACCATTCCTCCAACCTTGCCAAGTCCCTTCTCATCCTTTCTACCCCCTTGTGTATCAACTCTGTTACAGATCTTTGTATCATCTGCAAGAGGCACAGCTTTCCTCCAGACCCTCTGCAATCTCACCTATAAAGATGTTAAAGAGGACTGGACCAGGCACACTGCCTTAAGGGTAGCTGGTCCATTCCACTGGGGTGTCAAATAGACGAGGCATACTGATGAGTCCTGGTAGGACGAAACACGTGTCTATGTCTTCTGTTAGTACCCTTTGCAAACTGTGTGAGAGGCCTTTCGGCACCATGAAATTCTGCTTAAAGTTGGACCAGCACAACATTCTGTGGTGATCTGCATATGCAGCCCATGATGCTTTGCATTGTGGGGGCATGTGTGATTTTGTATTTTCTTGAAACTTGGCTTCCCAGCCAAATGCCCTTTGGGGTAACCCTTTCCTCAGTGTTTGCGCACAGAGGTTCTTTGTCTTTTAGAGAAGGTTACTGTCTCTTCAACTACCCTCAGCTTCAATATCTGGATTATAGTTACTGACCTTGCTCTACTCAATACCAAATGTTGGATAACAGCCATTTATCTTGCCCTAATCAACGCAACATTTTCTATTTATTCATTTACTTCTTTGAAGTTTGGTGGCCGGGAGAGGCACACTGAGCCGAAGCTTGTTTCCAGATGTGACCCAGGGAAAAGGGAGTAGGGAGGTAATACAGCAATGAAGCAAGTCAGGAGGGAACGCAATGAACAACTTCAAAAAATATACACAGATACAAAATATATACAAGGAAGAGTTCTATACTAGTAGAACAAAACACAAGGTGGAGGTGCTACAGTGAGTAAAATAGCACAAGATATTCCCGACACTTAAAGTTGACAAGTTAATGTTACAGCAGTTACCAGGGATACATCGTAGGCATTGAGCTACAAGAAACTGATCTGAAATTGGTAACAGGAGGAGAGGCAGCAAGAGAGGGGAGTTTGGTGGTAGAAGGGATAGGAGGTGAAAGGAGGGGGATGGGAGAGGAGTGAGGTAGAAAAAGGGGGGAGGGGTGATGGTGGAGGAGGAGAAAACTGTACCAGTAGAGGAAACAAGAGGTGCAGCATGCATGCATGCACCGGAAGAGAGGGAGTGGCAGAGGGTGCATTTAAAGGAGTGGAGCAAAGGCAATAGATAGAGTGAGGGGGAGAAGAGAGATCCTGATGCAGGGGAAAGTGGTAAGAGAAAGCAGCCTGCCCAGAGTTAGAGTGGGGGTGAGGAAGGACAAAGAAGCGAGCTTCCCTGGAACAGAAAGAGCAGGGGGGAGGAGAGGAGAGTGGAGAGGTAAGGGTTGTGGGACACGAACCAGTATTTGGAAATGAATGAGGAGGTGTAAAGGTGTCGGTGAAAGGAAGGGGAGAGACAGAGAGAGGAGTATAGGGTGCAGTGGTGAGTGCAGGGGGAGGGGCACTGGTGGCAAAGCGGCAGAAAGTGTTGAAAAGAGAGTCCAGCCTGGTGAGCAAGTAGGAGGGGGCAGACCCATAGATGATGTCAGCGTAGTCAAATATAAGCAGGATAGTTTTAGTGAGCAGTTCACGGCAGACTGGAAGAGGGAGGGCATCTTTGTTTCTATACATAGCACTAAGCCTAGGATGGGGCCTACAGTGAATGTAGTCAATGTGGGATGAGTAGTTGAGTCAAATGTTTAGCCAGATGCTGAGGTACTTATAGGTAGAGACTGTTTCCAGGGTGGTGCCATTGGGGATGGAAAAGGAAGGGAGTGGGGAAAGACTGGAGAGTTTTTGAGAGGACCCGAAGTTCATGGACATTGTTTTTTTTTCTCACTGACTTTTAGTTGGTTGGCTTGGAACCATTGCAGCACTTGGGTAAAGTCTTTCTGAAGTTGAACAGTCATTGGGGGCGGGGGGACAGAAGGGTCTGAAGAATAGAGAATGGTGGCGCTGGCATAACAGTGAATTTTGGAGAAGGAACTACACAGGGAAGTCATTTAGAAAGACAGAGAAGAGAAGAGAATGGGACCAAGGATAGATCCCTGGGGAGCTCCAGCCAGGACAGGAAGAGGTGGTGGGGGAAGCGTCACCTGCTTGGACACGGGTGTGACAAGACAGGTAGGACCTGAACAAATCATCTGTGGAGGATAAAAGGCCGGCATAACCTAGCTTGGCTACTAGGAGAGGATGAGAAACGGAGTCAAAGGCCTTAGCTAGGTCTATAAATATGGCAGAGGTAAGGAGTCCTTGGTCCATTCCAGAAAGGATGGCGGCAGTGACATGGAGAAGGAAGGAAACTGCTGAATGTTGAATGTCAAGATAACAGTCATTTACGTTGTCTAGCTCAATAGAAAATGTCAGAACTGCACACTTATTTATCTTACTCTACTCAATACATAAAAACAGCATTATACAGTGTGTGTGTTTTTACCTTAGCTTAGTCAACACAAAATGCTGGAATAACAGATATTTAATTTACATTACTCAACATAAAATACTGGAATAACAGATATTTAACTTGCATTACTCAACACAAAATATCGGAATAACAGACACTTAACTTGTATTATAACACAAAATATCGGCAGTACAAATATTTACTCTAAAGTAAACACAAGTGCCTTATGCGACAAAAAATGCTGGGATTACACTCACTTACCTCATTCTGCTTCACAGCATAGGGCTACCAAGCTGTTTAGTGGTTTAGAAGGAGAGGCTGAACATTAATAAATTATTTAGCCTTGAAAAGAGAAGGCTGAAAGGGGACTTGATCAGAGTTTTCTAAATACTAAGGGAACAGAAAGGATGGAGTATACACAGATGTTTGAATTGGTGACTACAAGGAGAACTATAGGGCAGTCCCTCAAACTGGAGGGTGAGAGGATGGGGGGAAAACATTCAAAAATATTACCTCATGCAGATGACAGTGGAATAGCCTAACCGGTGAGGTTGTGGAAACTGGTACTGTCCAGACTTTCGAAGCAGTACTAGATGGACTCCTGAAGGTTATACAGCAGGAGCTGGAGTAACATTCAAGCTGTTAAGCTTGGATGTGTGTCTGTACTCAAACTGGGTACAGTCATTGTCATGCAGCAGCAACTGACAGGATGGACCATAGTCCCTTCTGTCATCACACAGTGTTACTAAATGTATAACTGCTGGTGATCATTTTTAATATCTGGATAACCAGATCTTAAAATCATGTTACAACCGCCCAGTTGTTATTGTGCATTATAACTGGGCGGTTGTAACCATCAGCTGTCAATCACTCTCCTGCTCACATAGACACAGGTGCTACCAAAACAACTGCCACTTTCATTTTCTGAAACATGCGAACCCACACTGATTAAAAATGATCACCAGTAATTATAAAAATAAAACATGGGTGGATGTGTGTAGAACCAGAATTTTACACACACCCGAGGTGTTGGATGCTGGTATAAACCTATGTAGCATCCCACACCTTGGGTGTGTGTAAAATTCTGGTTACACACACACCCCCAACTATGTATTATTCTATATTTTACAAAATGTTAGACAACAGTTATTTAGCCCACCCTACACAATACAAAATGTTGGACTACAGTTATTTAGCCCACCCTATACAATACAAAATGTTGGACTACAGTTATTTAGCCCACCCTACACAATACAAAATGTTGCAGTACAGTTATTTAGCCCGCACTACACAATACAAAATGTTGGACTACAGTTATTTAGCCCACCTTACACAATACAAAATGTTGGAGTACAGTTATTTAGCCCGCACTACACAATACAAAATGTTGGACTACAGTTATTTAGCCAGCACTACACAATACAAACTGTTGGACTACAGTTATTTAGCCCGGACTACACAATACAAAATGTTGAGGACTACAGTTATTTAGCCCACCCTACACAATACAAAATGTTGGAGTTCAGTTATTTAGCCCGCACTACACAATACAAAATGTTGGAGTTCAGTTATTTAGCTCGCACTACACAATACAAAATGTTGGAGTTCAGTTATTTAGCTCGCACTACACACTACAAAATGTTGGACTACACCATTCTTTTTTTTTGTTGTTTTTTATGGTTTCTACTTCCGATCTGCTCTAAACAGCCCCCTTCTGATGTCCCACTCCCAACACCATCACCTACCTAAGTTCCCAGAGACTTACCCCACCACTTGTCCAGCACCAGTGGTGGTGTGTGGGTGCCATGGTCAGCAGTGCAGGGTCTGCAAGGGTGCCATCATTATCCTGCTGGCTGACAGTTTTCTTTCTTTCTTTCTTTTTTTTTTATTTAGTATGCTTTTTTGTTGCTACCAGCCGCCCGAAACCTCCGTCGGTCAAAGACCCTCACTCCCACCTCCGCATCGGATGTAGATAGTTTTCTTCTTTATTTTCTCCCTGAAGTCTCCTCATGAGCTCACTGCTCACATCTACTCACTAGTGCACGGTGCACTATCTGTGTCAGGCCCTCTCCCAGTGTGTACCATCTGTTGCTCCACCTCCCAGCCTCTGCTACGTGGTGAGTATGCAGCAGCATGCACAGTTCTCCCCTCTACCACTGCATTAATATTCCGGCCTGGACTATGCTATTATTTAGCTCACCCTACTCAATACAAAAGCTTGGACTACACAGCTGTTTAGCTCACTATACTCAGTAGAAAAGGTTGTACTATGCAATTACTAAGCTCACCCTACTCAGTTCAAAAGGTTGTACTGCACAGTTATTAAGCTCACCTACTCAATTCAAATGGTTGGACTACACAAGTATTTAGCTCACCCTACTCAGTACAAATGGTCAAACTACACTGTAATTTAGTGGATCAAATCAATAATAAATGTTAGGATTAGTCATTTATTTACCTTGCAACACTCAACACATAATATCAGGATTACAGAGTTGTTTACCTAGTCCTACTCAGGATAAACTGTCAGGGTGACACAGTTAGTTAATTTGGCCTACTCAGTTCAAAACAGGCATTATACAGTGATTTACCTTGCCCTACTCAATACAAAAGAGTCCTTGATGGTCAATACAGGGCCCAGTTCTGGACATTCAGAATCGTGGTACTGCCCGCAGTCATCACACCCTAAGAAACAAGAAACAGAAACATCCACGTGAGAACAAGCTGGAGCTTTTTTGTCACAGAAGAAGCGCCAGGTGGGGGAGTAGAGAGTTGTTCTTTATTTAATTAATTCAGTTAAATCATCCATAGATTTCATAACTTTTTATGTACATTTTTGGCAAATTGCTCCATTAGAAAAGGTGACACAATCCAGTCCTTCATGATAAATCACACACTCATATTACTAACAGGATATACAGTATAAACTTCAAACTAAGACCCGGATGAGACGATCGACTCAGCAGCAGCACACTACGATGCCATGTTGGAGACAAGGGTTCAGGAGTGACCTCTGGGCCCCTTGCTCACAGAGTTGTGGGGAAGGGCACAGAGTCATGGAGGTGATGGCACATCTACTACCAGGAGAAGGGAAAGCTAAGATCAAGCATTCTGCAGCACCCCTACAACTAAGTTATGAGTCGGGGTCTGCAGGGTCTCTGAACAGATCACAAACCTCAGGGCAAAGACTGGGTGTCATGACAAGCTCCACAACCACTGTGAACAGAGGTTTCTAGAGACAAAATTCAGACGAAAGGAATCTAGATCTGGGAAAAAATAAACTACACAAAATAAAAAGGTCTTCAACGTTCATTTAAACACATTCAAATCTACCAAGCAGGGGACCCCTCCCTTTGGATGTCGTGAGTCTGACGTGCTGTGGTGGCAACCTGTTCAGACCCTGGGGGAGGGAGCATGGATGCCAGTTACAGCAGCGCCTCCTATGGGTGCTGTGCATATAGCATTGGTGGCATGGGTGACCAAATGCTGCCACTTGGGCGCCACCTAGAGGAGATGAGCTGGAGGCATCCCTCAGCACAACGGAGGTGGGAGCGGCTTTCAGGGCAGAGCTATAGAAATGGTTGTCACAGCAGATCAGATAATGGACTTCGGCCCTTGCCCCACGACACAGGACCTTCGACAGACCTAGACCCCTCTCTTCAGCTACCAACATGCCAGTCAGGCTGCATCCCCTGATGACAGCAAGGAGCTCCAACATGCTAGGATAAACTGGAGTACACGAATGGCGGAGATGCACCATGGTGGAGAGGAGAGATATGAACGAGACTTACAGTACAGGTTTTCTGAGGGGGATAATGAGAATGTATATGCTGGGCTAAGGCACTGGTCAGGTCTTTCTTCTACGTAGCATGCATGTGCTCTACCACCCTAACTTTGAAATTCCTAGACGTTTTCCCACATAAAAAGCACCACAGTCACAGGTGGCTAAGTACAGTATATCACACATCTGGTATCACAATTCATGACTGAACAAATCTCAAAAATGTTTTTTGCATTAACAGAGGTGAAGTTTTAGATTTTTACAATAATCTCACAGAATGTGCACCTTCCACAACTGAAAGTTCCATGTGGCAGTGGCAGTAACCAAGTTCTCATAGGAGGTTTCACTAAAGGTTGAAGACTATGTACCAGTGTGTCTGATAGGTATGGGGCTCTTTTATACACAACGCGTGGTGGTGGTGCTTGTATATGGTTTCATAATATGGAGTCCGTCCATAATATACCCCAGTGTTTTTAAACAAAGCTGACAGTGTGCACCTGCTCACCAGGAACAGAAACACAGTGAGGAAAGGACGTGGGTAGAGACCAGTCTGGGGGAAATTTAAGAGATGCACTAGAAAGTTCTTCTCACAGAAAGGTGGAGGAACAATGGAATCATGGAATCAACTGCCGAAAGGAGGTGATAAAGGTGGAGGGTTTGTAGTACTGAAGGGGGAAGGGAGCAGTGAGAGGTAGACAGTGGAAGGGGGTCGGCTGGGGGAACCGACAGCCACATCTCAAAGTAAACACCCTAGAGACCAAGTCAGCAGCACAAAAAAAAATACATTAGAAGTAAAAGCTGGTACTGTGGAAGGAAGACAGAAAATGTCTCACCTGCAACCATACATACAAGTAATATTTGAACCGATGACCAAGGCTTCCCCCAAGATCTCAACAGGTGAATCGTGATGTGGGGTGCCAGGAGCTCCTGTGAGAAAAGCAGGATGCTAGACCCACACCAATGCCCGCCCAATAGCACTATGTTATTAGAACCGAGTTTCATCCTATTCATGGTCATCTACATTCCAATCCTACAAGGACACTCAGTTGATCTCGTCACGACACAAGACAGATGTTATGGACACAAAGGTATACCTAGGTGTCAGCATTACCTTGAAGCTGAATGTTGAACCCCCTCCCCCCATGATCTCTTCAAGGTGCAACATGTACATAATGAAAAGCGAGAGGGCCTAGAAGGCTGGGCCTCTGCAGCTCACCAAAGCCAACTCCAACTGCAGAACAGGAATATTTCTGACACTAGCCCTTGATAACGTCAAATTGCAGCTCTGTTCACAGGACAAAGGAGACTGAAGGCCCCCAAAAAAAAAGCCACATACTTTGGTAACAATATAGTGCCACAGTAATTTTAGGGTCGGAAGTGACTAGGTCCATCATGCCTGCCACCCCTCCCCCTTCATAAGCCAGGATTCATACGTATGCTGTGTAAACATGTACTAATTTATAAGGATAGCCCACCTGCTCTACTACCTGGGGCACCCTGCAATTCCCATGCTAAACCAAAGTTTGTCCAGGCTTACCTAGAAGGCCTTTACTGTCTCCATATCCACAATCTCTGCTGGTAGACTGTGTCATAGATGCACCATCCTCTTGGAGGAGAAATGCCTCCTAACATTACCCGAGAATCCCCCCACCCCCGAACGTCAGCACGTGTACCAGCATCCTGCTGGAGGAGTCCAGATGAGCGATCTCCATCTGTTCCATCATGTCGATACCCTCGAGTACACTTCTCAGTCTCTGTTCAAAGAGACCCCCAGACTCACTGTGAGCCGTACTGGAATTTATTGGCAGAGCTCTGTTATGCATTCGCAAAGGAAAGGTCTTGTAGTCCCGTGCTTAGAGCACAGAACTGTAAGAGAGATCCTAGATTGGAATACTGCTACAGCCACTAAATCAGTGTGTGATCTTGGGGTAAGACACTTTGTCTCCTTTCACCAGTCAGGTCCCCCAGCTGTGAACCTGAACAGAAGCAGGCTCCACTAAAAAATGGAAGGCTATATCTCAGGTTAATTTGGGGCATTTAAACTGTAAACACTTAGCTGGCCTCTACCACAATGGCAACCTGTGATCGGGAGCAATCTCGGGGTTTCAGGGGCTAGTTGGGGGAGGAGGGTTCAGTGTTCCAGAGGAATCTCTCCTCTGAGGAGAAGGGAGGTAGTCTCCTCCATCGCAACACTGCTATGTGGGTGACCACAGATAGCTGGGCAGCTGAAGGAACCACGCTATGAAGAGGCAGGAGTGGACATCGACATGCTGGTGCACTTGGCATGCACACATCATGACATCACACCATGCTCTGCCTCGGGACCAGGGGGAGACAGCAAGGAAAAATTGGCCGCAGCACCAACGGCAAGCAGCCCCAGTATATCCAGCCCTCCTCCACCCGCTATATGGGGCATAACACAGATCTTGTCAAGGGGTGACCCTACTCTTGATTCCACCTGGAGGCAATGCATGGCATCATGACGGCCCCCAGAAGGTCAGAGTAAGTGGTAATGAAGGAGTTCAAGTGCCAGTGACCAAAGGGGGCATAAACAAAAATGGAAATAAATAAATAAATTGCAAATATCAATAAACTGAGCCTTTTGAGTCAGCTGGCAATTAGGGAGGGAAAATGGACCTAGTCATTATAACGACCACAGATGAGAAGCAGTAAGTAGTAAAAAGCTTAATTTTTCAACAGTATGGGACTGTTAGGACCAGATAGGCACTACCTTCAAAGTCACTCTGAGACAAGGTACGCTGTTCAGTTCTCAAATGCAGCCAGCAAGACATGACCGAAAAGTCCGCTGTCATGGCATCGCGCTGAATCAGAGACCAAACCAGGGGTTTGGGGGATAAAAACAAAGCAAAAGGGACATCTGGTTCCACTTTTCTGTCTTGAAGATGTGATCTACCTCAGTTCTCGCCCCTGGGAATCAGACTCCAAATAAATCTACCCAGATTTAACAGCCATCATGAAAAAACAAAGGCAGAACACAAAGGTGGAAGATATGCCTGCCAAACTCAAATTCAAAGATTCGCTCCTGGACTACCTACAGTGCCCAAAAGTCACAGAGGCTCCGGCACCAGGGCCCAAAGTTGCAGCCGCTCAGGCTCCATCGCCTTGGGGCACAATAGTGATGGCAGTGAGGATAAGACGGAAGAAGAAAAATTTACAAATCACCTCCAAATGGCTTTTTTTGGGAGCTCTTACAACAATGTTGCACCTCAAGAAGGATGATCAGCGAGAACACCAAGGGAGAAGCAGAGGTAATACAGAGGGCAGTCAACTCTGAGGCGGGCCTACTGGAAGTTACAGACATGTTAGAGCAGCATGATCTACACAGAACATGAGCTGCCAGAAAGAAAACAAGACAATGATATGGAGCTCCAGTCTCGTAGGGACAAACTTTGAATCTACAGGCTACCAGAAAGTGCTGAATCAGGCATCATGAAGGAATTCTTAGAATCCTTCCTGAAAGAACTGTTAAGCCTGCCACCTTAGTAGCCACTCAACATTGTTAGATCACAGGGCATTAAGGAAAAAAAAAAAACACTGACCCTAAAAGCCAGACACTTATCAGTTATGAAATTTCTGGACTACAGAACAAAAACTAAAACCTTGAACCTGGCTGAGGCAAAAAATAACGGGGGCTAGATTTTCAAATGGTGCAGGGACTAAGTCCCATGCCGCAGCCACTGCTAAGTCATGAAATCTGCACACCTGCTGAGATTTCTATTTTCAGCCCAAGCTCTGCACAGCCGGAAGGCACAGCTGTGGGAGATGTTATGCCTGGTCCCACCAATCGTACCATTTCAGCGCAGTAGTGTTGGAAAAAAAAAAAATGGCTTTAAGCTGACATAAATCAGGGAGCCGGTCATAAACAGGCTCCCACTTTGAAAATACGGCACGTGCGGGGAAAAACTATGGTTCTGCAAGTGAAGCCCCACTTGCAGCAGTTTTTCCCTGCACCTGTGTCAATTCTGGACGGGCTGAAAATCCAGTCTTTGGTGTTCTGGGGTAACCGCTCAAAATGTCGACTTACAAATACAGCCGGGAAAAATGCAGACGGAAAAATGCCCCATACAACAATGTTGCATGGCCCTTATGACCACCGTGCAACATGCAACATTCCTGTTTCTCCACTGCTGTGCAGACCGGAGTTATTTATATAAAGAACTGGGGATGGGGGGAGCAGAGCCCCTCGCATTGTCCCATTGGGTGGTGTTCACTGCCTTGCGACATTCTGACGTGTGGCGAGATTGTACTGTAGCCAAATGTGTCCTCGGCAGAATTCTGGCGATGTTCTTGACATCGTTGTTTTCCATGGCGACATTATGACATGGTGCCGTGTTTGGGGACCAATGGCTGTACTCTGATCATGACCACACCCCCTTATTAACACAGCAAAAATGGGGAACCCTTCTAAATATCACAAAACACCTACCACCCAACAACATCAAAATGCACCTGACTAAAGAGAATGTGGTGCTTCGCTGCCAACTGGAAAACTCAGAAGAAGCCTCCCACTACCACACACGTCTGTATTCTTGGGCTCCCTGAAGGCATTGAGAGAGAAAATTCTGCAGCCTTTCCATCTAATTTCTTTTGGGATGCCTTACAAGTGGAAGCTTCAATAACTATTCTAAAGGTGTACAGGATCAACCCACGAGGTGGGAGAAGCCATACAGCGACCAACAAACGTCCACCGCGTACTTTCCTTGTTGTGCTGGGAACAGTCCTTGACAGAGACATTGTTCTAACTCAAGCTAAAAAGCGTGGCCCTCTGGACTGGCAAGGCAATAAAGTACATCCTTTTCAGGACTTAAGCTACGCGACCCAGCAACATCGAAAGAACTATGACAGGGTCCGAGCTTGGTTATGACAGGTGGGAGTACATCACATCCTTCTAATGCTAGCCAGTCTGCACATTGTCTATGGAGAAGAGTTGAACCAGTTCATGGATCCTGGAAAGGCAGTAAAACTAGTGGTTCGCATGGAAAAGGAGCTTCGCACTAAAGGAGAAGGCTTGGATACTGGTACAGTGAGTAACAATTTGAAGGACTCAGGTGTAATGTTTGTGCTAAAAACAGTACTGTGACTTCCTACTCCAGTCTCCCTTTACTCCTGGCCATTGAAAGCGAATGCTTTGTTGGTTTAATGATATTTGGGATTTGGCTGTGGGAAGCAGGGTAATAGGAAGGGATTGTTCAAGATGGTGTCTTATGATGGCACATTTGTATTATTCAGATATGGCGTCTTCCTTCTTTCTCGAGATGACTGTTTTTGGCGTCTTCAAGTTCCTCGACCTGCGTACTGCTCAGCCCTGCACATTTTGGACTTCCATGTCTAGATGTTTGCCAAAATAAGTTCATACTTTGTATGGATTGTTGTTCCAATGCTTTTCTTACCCTAGAAAAGTTAATGTCTGCAGGGGCACTAATGTTCCTACTATTTATTAGGCTACTGACGGAGTCCTGATCCGTTACCTATTACAGTAACTCCCTATATTCATTTAGGGGATGTTCTACCCATCTCATAGGGTGCACGATCTTGTAATGACTCCAATGTTGGTAATTCCTGCTCATGGCAGTAGTGGCCATTTATTAGTCCATTGTTTGGAAAAACTGTTATTAATTTATCACCCCCGGTGCTGTGTCAATGGATAGGGGCATATCAGATCCTGAGGGTAACACTGATGTATTCATTTTACTGTAATGTCAATGATATTACTGAGTGCCTACCTATGGGAGATGTGTACTGTGTATTGTTATACAGTTAATAATAAAAGTAAAGTTAAAAAAACTGTAAAAATGGTGACTCTGTAAACTGGTCGGTGCTATCAGACTCCAATTATCTGTCTAATATGTTGACTTTTAGGGAAAACCAAGTAAGCTTTGCCACTGGAGGGGGCCTGTGTCCCGTGGGTTGATAATTTTAAAGCAGGCCAAATTAGGGGCAGACTGTATGGGGGGACGTAGACCCCCTTTGGGTGTAAAGAATGGTCTCCATAGGTCACAGCCTCTGTCCCTGTTCTGGGTTGGTCTCACTGGCCCACAGATACTAGCTATGCAATAAGGGGAAAGAGTTCCTTAATGGTAAGCTATCAAAATGGAGAAATTGGTGTGGATCCGGCCCCAGGCCCAAAATGTTTGGAAGCTGTCCAGCCAGACAGATAGCCAAGGAACTCAGAAATATGTAGGACTGGTCTGGGCCACCCCTTGGCCCTCACTCTCTACTGCTGGCAAGTAAGCCAAATAACAGTTATAGCCTTCAGACTCCAAGGTGCTCAATAAAACAGTGGAGCAGCTTGGGAAAGGAAGGTAACAGCATATTAGTACTTTAGTAAAAGTGCACCATGATGGACAGATGAGCAGTCTAATAGGTCCTAATTTTAGCTGGCAAGATTTGGGAGCCAAGGTACCAGCCTGGAAGCA
The DNA here is from genome assembly GCA_016271365.2 of Neoceratodus forsteri. Taxonomy (NCBI): domain Eukaryota; kingdom Metazoa; phylum Chordata; order Ceratodontiformes; family Ceratodontidae; genus Neoceratodus; species Neoceratodus forsteri. Next base: position 1,392,493,795 of record CM057458.1, on the reverse strand, counting down.
GGTACCCACCGCAGGCCTACCAGCACCGCAGGATTCCGATCTTTTCCACAAAGACCAGCACCCTAGAGTAGGATACCGCCTTAGACCTGGCTCATCCCCCACCCCCACCCCCAACAAGAAGCTCCCATCTCTGGAATGCCCCAGGAGGGGGGATCACTATTAGGCTAAATTTGATGAGTTTAAGGCACATCTTTGGAGGATGGGCAGGCGGGGGCGACCAGAGGAAAGGCTGAGGATTGGCAGATGGTTACAGAGATGGCAAGCGGCTGACCACACTTGTCAACAATAAACAGGAGTTGGGAACAGAGAGTCCTAGGATCTGGGTACTACACCAAGATCTCTGATATATTCTCTTTCTACAGCAAGCTGAGCTTCTCAGTGGTGGGGATGAGACGTACCAAAAACTAATTAGAGGGCGGGGCCGACTACCCTCGCGGGGTCGAGGGGACACTGCGATTTCGACCTACATTCTGGACAGTATGCCTGAGAAGACACAGGCCCATCACCTGAGATGTGACTCCTGGGTGGGGGTGGGGAGGAAGTGGGTTATCAACTTGCTACATGACCATCAAAAGTGCTCACCCTTTTAGGATTACAAGCATAGTTTCTAAGTCACCAGGAGGAGACAGTCTGAAAGGCAACTCATGAAGCGCACAAACAGTGCAAGGTTCCACTTGCTGGACCCTCACCCTGCCAGCCAGACCAAAGCCTGCAGGTCGACATGGTGCTCTGGCAAACTACTGAAGTGTTTCATTCCAGCTGACAAAGTTAGAAGTTGTTTCTTGCTATGGTTTTGTTTATGACTCTTCCTGAGGCAACACAGAGCTTGGTACATTGATAACAGAGAGAAGGCACTAGGGGGCACCACTATTCGCCTCATCAAGGTTTACAGGTTGTGTTAAATAATACTTAGTGTGAAAGCAGGGAAGGTAGCGAGTTACAACGTGAGGGGTCTGAATCGCCCAATCAAACACACAAGAATGCTGAACAAGCTCAAAAAGTTCCATATGGAAGTGCCATTCCTGCAAGAGACCCACTTGACACAAGAGGAAGGGAATACACTGAAACAGGCTTGGGTAGGGAATGTCTTTCATGCTACATACAAAATGCACGCTTACAGGTGGGTAGTGGCAATACTGCAGCACAAGGATTGCCCCTTTAAGGTAAAGATAAGCTCCCAGGACCCAGAAGGCAGGTTTGTCCACCTTAAAGGGAACTATTGGGTAATACCCTCCTTAATATTTATGCCCCCAATGAGGACAAGAAGAAAAAATTACTCACCTTAGTAATGTTGTTTCTTCTAATGGAGTCTTGCTATATTATGACAAGTTGCAGTTTGTCCCACCACTAGAACTGCTCCGGAGGTGAAATAGTTAAATCCATTCCATGAATGGAACTTTGAGCACGAGCTCTAAGATAGAAGCTCTGTCTGTGTAGTTTCAAACCTGAACTGTCAGATCTTTACGAGCAAAACTCACTAAGGTCTGTGTGGAAGCTGTAACCTACACTAGCCAACTGGCTACCTAAATAATAACACCCATTGCTGGTCCCAACACCAAAGACTCAAGTCAGGGGACCAGAATTAATAATATAATTTAACAATATGAGAAATAACACAAGAGAATAATAAACACCACACCCCAAACCCCAAAAGGGTGAAACGCCTAAAAAGGGCATAAAATAGTGCCCACACTAGGTTGCCCACACCATACCCAAGTAGAAGTTCTGAGAGGGGCAGGCTGAGAGGTTAATATAGCAAGACTCCATTAGAAGAAACAACATTAATAAGGTGAGTAATTTTTCTTCAAACAACATGAAGTCTTGCTATATTATGACAAGTTGCAGACTACACAGCAGTACCTCCATGGAGGAGGGACAGAACCTACTTAGGGAATAGGCTCTTGAAGCACAGCTGTGCCAAACCGAGCATCTCTCCTAGCCTGGACATCCAGGGAGTAATGCTTGGTGAAAGTGTGTACCGCTTTTCCAAGTAGCAGCCTGGCATATCTCCAATATAGGGATGTCTCTTGGCAGCAGCTAGAGAGTGCTGTACCTCTGGTAGAATGAGCCCTCAAGCCAGAGGGGGATCTCTGCCCAGTTTCTGATAACAAATTGGATACAAGAGACAATCCACCTGGCAATTGATCTCTTAGTGGCAGGTTTCCTTTCCCAACCTCACCATAAGTGAGGAAAAGTTGGAGGATTCAACCTGTGACCCTTGGTATGTTCTAAATATTAACTAAGGGCCCCTTAACATCCAACTGTGCAATCTCCTCTCACCAGAAGAGGAGTGTTCAGTGAAGAATACTGGAAGGGAGATAGATTGGTTAAGATGGAAATCTGAAACCACCTTAGGCAAAAACTTCCTGTTAGTCCTGAGGACTACCTTATCCCTGTGGAAAGAAATAAAGTCAGTTTCTACTGACAAGGCTTGCAACTCACTTATGCTGCCTAGCAGAAGTGATAGACACTAGGAAAACAGTTTTCCAAGTTAGATACTTCAGCTCTGCAGAAAACAGAGGTTCAAAAGGGGTTGCATTAACTGGGCAATGTAAACATTAAGGTCCCAGGCAGGGCTGGATCCCTAAAAGGTGGATTAGTATGGAGTAATCCTTTAAAAACTTGAAAATACAGGGTGAGCGGAAAGAGAGGATGACTTTCCTGCTGAAACAAAAGCAGAGACAGCTGCCAAATGAACTCTTAGGGTAGCTGGTCTGAGGCCCAAGGAATTAAGATGGACCATGTAATCTAACACAATGGGCAAATCAACAGATTCTGGGGAAATATGCTTCCCAGAACACCAAATGGAAAACCTTTTCCATTTAGAATTATAAGTAGCCCTAGTGGAAGGCTTCCTAGAAGCCTTTAGAATTTCAAGAACACCCTGAGAGAGGTGTAAGTCAGCAAATTCTAACTCCTCAAGAGCCAGGCCTTGAGGTTGAGGGATTTGAGGTTCGTATACCAAACTCTCCCTGGGCACAGGATAATAGGTCGTGATTCCTGGGGAGACACAGGGGAAGACTGACTGTCAGAGACAGAAGGAGTGGGTACCAGGGCTGCCTGGCCCAATCCGGGGCAATCAGAATCACCCTGCAAGGCTGGGATCTGATTTTGACTAACACTTTGAATAGGAGAGGGAAGGGGGGGAAAGCATAAAGAAACTTCCCTTCCCAATCCAGAAGGAGGGCGTCCAGGGGACTGAGCCCAACACTGGAGGCCTGCAGCAGAACAGTAGAAGTTGGTGATTGTCTGGGGCTGCAAAAAGATCTATCTGAGGGGTGCCCCATCTGGCAAAGACTATCCCCAGTACTTGAGGATCCAGGGACCATTCGTGATGGCCCTGAGAAATCCTGCTGAGAGCATCTGCTAGAACATTGTCCTTTCCTGGAAGGTGAACTGCTATGAGGGAAGTGTTCAGGGAATAGGCCAGAGACCACAACTTCATTGCCTTGGTGCACAAGGCCGAAGACCGAGTGCCCCCCTGCTTGTTGATGTACCACATTGTTGTGGTGTTGTCTGTTCTGACTTGTACCACTTTGTTCTGAACAGGTGCAGAAAACACTTGAAGTGCTAAAAAGACAGCTCTGAGTTCCAGCAAATTGATGTGGAACAGAGATTCCTGGGGAGACCACACTCCCTGAGTGGAGAGGTCGCTCATGTGGGCTCCCCACCCCAGGAGGGAAGCATCTGTAGTGAGAGTCAACGTGTGAGCAGGGGGAATAAAGCGGACCACCAATCTTAAATTGCTCTGATCCTGCCACCACTGGAGGGCCTGGATCAAGGTTCGAGTCACTGGGACCAACTTGGAAAGGGGATCTCTTCTCTGAGACCAATAGGTTCTCAAGTGGAACTGAATGTCTCTCATCTGAAATCTTGCTCCCTGCACTACAGCTGTGGATGCAGCCATGTGACCCAGGAGCTGCAAAAAGTGTCTTGCTGGTCGAGAGACCTGCAGTTTGAAGGAGGAGGCCAGAGCCACCAAGTTCCTTACCCTTTCTAAGGGAAGAAAAGCTCTGGCCCGGTTTGTGTCAAATTCTGCACCTATAAAGGTGAGTACCTGGACTGGTTCCAGAACCGACTTTGGTAGATTTAGCAGGAAGCCCAGGGAGGTGAGAAGCTGCTGGTGACTTGCAGGTGAGATTTACCTGTGCTGGGACTGGCCTACAATGAGCCAGTCGCCTAGATAGGGAAACAGCAATCCTTTGCCTCCTTAAGTGAGCCACTGCTACTGCCAGACATTTTGTGAATACCCTTGGGGCACAGGTCAAGTCAAGGGCATTGCTCTGAACTGGTAATGACCTGAGGGCAGTTCGAATCTGAGGTACTTTCGGTGGGAGCTTGATTAGGACGTGAAAACAGGCATCCTTGAGGTCCAGGGAAGCTAGCCAGTCCCTGGCCTTGAGAAGGTAAAATCATTGCCAGAGTTACCATTCTGAACTTTGGTTTCAAAAGATGCTTGTTCAGATATCTGAGGTCTAAGATGGGTACGCCATTCTCCTGTCTTTTTGGGGTAAGGAAGTATCTGGAATACAGACCCCTGCCCTGGTGTAGGGAGGAACCCTTTCTACTGCTCTGAGAGCCAACAGGGTTGAGACCTCTGCTTCTAGAGCAAGGGTCTCTAAAGAACTTGTAGGTAGAAAGGCCTGGCTCTCATCTTGGGGAACTTTTTGAAGCTGAGAACCAGACCCTGGCTTACTACTTCCAGAACCCACTTGTCTGAGGTTAAAGACACCCAGTTCTGACTGAAGTAAGCCAACCTGACCCCTACTGGTAAAGGAGAATCGGCCCTGGGCACCCCATCAGGGTGCCTGCTTGGCAGGAGCTTTAGGCTGAGGGGTGGGAGCAGGCCTGCCCACACCCCGTCTGCCTCTGCCTCTGAAGAACCCCCTCTGAGCATAAGCAGAGGAGGCCTGAGTTTGGTAGAAAGGCCTGTGGAAAGGCCTACCCCTACCCCTTGGGGTGTGCCTCTGGGGAGTGGCTTGCCGCTTCTTAGCTTGGGCACTTTTGTAAGTAGTCCTATATTCATCCATCTTTTTCATATAATTCTCTGTCTGCTCCCCAAACAGAGAATTTCCCACCACAGGAAAATCCATAGCCTTAGTCTGGGTATCCTGTGAGAGGCTAGTACACCTGAGCCAGGCCAACCTACGAAAAGCTACAGATGTGGCCATGACTCTAGAGGAGACATCATTAACATCCACAGCAGCATGAAACTGCACCTTAGAAGCCTCAATGCCATCGGCAGCCACCTGTTCCAGCTCGCTAGCAAGCTGGCCATGGGCTTGTTTGGCTAATTCCATAACAGTATCCCATCTAGATTTCTGATACCTTTCTACATAAGCCATATAATTTGCTTGCCTGAGTCCCAAGGACGCTGCCATGTACTGTTTTTTTTGCCATGGCATCAATCTTCCTGGAATCCTTGTCAGGAGGATGTGAAGCCAGGGGAATATTAGCTTTATCACAGGCTGCAGCCTGAACTACCCCAACATGACTGCATTGCTGAGAAAGGAATTCTGTATCAGGACCTGACAATGTGTACCTTCTGTCCATCTTTTTATCTACAGGAGGCACAGAATTAGGAGTTTTTAAGATTTTTATTGTTTGTTTCCTAAAAGACTTATGCAAAGGAATAGACAATCTCCTAGACTCTGGAATATCCATCATTTCTACAAAATCAGGCTCCTCTTGCTCATCCACAGCTCTTCCAAAGGAAGCTGGTGGGTTTCAGCAACTTTCTTGTAAAACATAAAATGAGAGGGGGACTCAGAAAGCATAGGGGGAGATTCTAAAGGTCTGTCTGGGGAAATGTCCGGTTCAATGGGCACACCCAGACCCTCCCAGCCACATTCATACTGTTCATAATCATCCTCCCCCTCCTCTGGTTCATAAAACTCCTCAACCTCATATTCTTGAACCGATGGAACTGGACGAACCGACCTTTTACCAGATAGTGGCGGTTCGGACGGGACCGGAGACAGTGACTGGACAATTTGAATAGCTCTTGCTATCTCTGCAGCAGTTGGAGAAGGGATTTTGGACTCCAAACCTGCTGACTTCCTTGTTCTCTTTACTGGAACTGGTTCCTCCGAACCAGCTTTTCTTTTGCCCAAGGAAGTCTCGCCCTGGTCAGAGGGCACTCCTCCGATCTCGTTGGCACCGAACCGGCTGGCCATCCGGTCAGCGGACTCTTTGGCCTCTCGCTCCTGAGCCTGCCCAATCTCTTTTCCAGGGTGGCTGCAGGAAATTCTTACAAATCTGGCAGTCTGACTGGAGGTGGTCAAACCCCAGACAATAAAACATGGGTGTGGGTCAGCCTTGGCAAAGACTTCCCCACAGACATCACAGTGTTGAAACCCAGTGGGCCGGTTTTTCCTTTGGGTTTCTCAGACATAATGCCAGCCTAACCAGAAAAACTTGCCCTTTGAACGGCAGTGCCAGGCAAGACACCCTTATCGGTTCCTAACCGTGTCACGGGTATTGGAAAAAACCGTAAATAAATCCGTCTTTTTTAGAACCGATAAGAACCGGGAACCACACTCTAAAATGACAAGCTTTAAAATGTTTAAGCTTTTAACCCAGCTGATCGGTTCAAAACCGAACCGATAAACTTACAAGTTCCACACAGAAAATACAATTTTAAATTACTTACAATACCACAGACAGAGCTTGAACCGAACGGTTTTGCGGTTAAAATAAAACTATTCTCGGTTGAATCGAACTGAGAAAACACTGTTTAAACCGAGAAATGAACCGAGCAGTAGGAGAAATCTCTGGAGCGACTGTTCAGTGAGGCGGAGTAAAGAATCTGACAGTTCAGGTTTGAAACTACACAGACAGAGCTTCTATCTTAGAGCTCGTGCTCTAAGTTCCATTCATGGAATGGATTTAACTATTTCACCTCCGGAGCAGTTCTAGTGGTGGGACAAACTGCAACTTGTCATAATATAGCAAGACTTCATGTTGTTTGAATGAGAATTCTTGAAGAAAATAATTTTGAAGGCAGCACCCAACCTGGAGAGAGTTTCATAATCAGGGAAGGGATTTTAATATAGTCCTTGACCCCTGTTTAGACAAACCCATATTCAGGGCAGAGTCTCTTAGCCGAGCCATAACATGTCTGAAAGGGCTGGATAAGGAACTGGGCCTGGTGGAGATGTGACAACACCTAAATCCAAAAATAAGAGATGTACACATGCTGGACCACACCGCACCAGGCGTACTCCAGACTTGACTTCTTTCTGTTATCTATGGAGTGGTTACACGCGGTGGAGTACAGCTCATTTAAGCCCATCACTGTGTCTGATCATGCTGCGCTGGCAATGGGTTTAACCCTATCCCCCCAAGGTCAAGAACTCATCCTGGAGACTTAACTTCTCCTTCTTAAATAACCCAGTCTGTAAAGAAATGGTTGAGCACTGTTTGTCTGAATATACAGCTACAAAACCCACCTGGAGACACACCTGCAGTAATGTGGCAGGATGGGTTCAAAGCAGTAGTCACGGGAAAAAACTTCAGAATGGCCTCACATTTGCAGAAAGAGAGACAAAGGGAACAAACAGAGCTCGAAGCAGAGCACAACACAGTACTAAATGAAGACGTTAAAAGAAAGCTGGAGGAATATAAAGCCAGACTTAACAGATTACTAGACAACAAAATAGCAGGGAACTTAAGATATTCCCAGCAGCGGTTATAATGTAACCCCTAGATGGCGCTATCCCAGGGGCTACTACCCCTGCCTGATTTGCCACTAACAGGTTGAGGGGCCTGGATCCAATGGCGGGTGCCTCCACCCAGAGGTCAGGGTTTGCAATAGTTAAACTAACTTGGTCACAGCCCTCTGGGACACTGCAACCCCCCTTTCTTCCCACTAGTGGCCCACACAATATATCAGAATTACTTTCACAGTATACACTTACCCCCAGGTCTGGTTCCGGCACTGGGACCTCCTGTGAAATATGATACAGTGCAACAATCACAGTACAGTACTTTAACATAGACAAATACCTCAGGCAGTATAACTTTGCTGAAACAAGCAGCTCTGATTTATTTAGGGGGATATAACAAGGACAGGGGGAAATCAGGTTAATTAGCTTATCACTCTAATAATCTACCTATGGCTCTGTGCACAGGCCTATCCCTATCAGTTACTGTCCCTGGTACCCCAAGCCCTAGTGGCTAGTCCAAACCGATGGCAGCTGGTAGGCCCTTTCACACAGAGAAAAGGAGAATTAAACAGTCAAGCAGTACAGTAATTCCATTTGGATTTAATGTGGCAATTCAACAGGGAAGCGACCCTGAATTAGTACTCACGACCTCCAAATAAGATAGGGTCCTTCAATGTCAGCAGGGCTCACTTGAGGTACACAAACCTCTTCACACATCCATATAAAAGAACGCACTATACCAGGCAGGCTGCATCTGTATCCCGATCGCAATTACTGCACAATACCGGAGAACACACAGCAGATTCAGTTCCTGACAGACCGAAAGTAATTTTCAGCAATTCTTCCAGTCTTCTACAGGGTGAGCCTGGTTTCTACTCTTCAGAGATCCTTTGATTCTTTTCACAGGACGGATTCAGTCCTAACAAGCTGTTACACAAGCTGCAGACCGAACTCTAAGGCCTTACACCGTTTTTGACTAAAGCGGCACACTGAAAAAGCACAGGGCTCCTTCCTTCTTCACTGCCAAAGCTCAACTGAAACTCCAACCCACAAAAACCGGGCACTTCCTTTGAGTTCCTCCCAGTTCTTGACTGGATTGGCTGTCACAATAGACTGCTGCTGTTGGTCCAAAAGGCACTGAAGTCTAAACTACATCTCCAGAGTCACTGCCCATACAATCCTCTTGTGGCTGGCTCAGATTATGAGTCCAAGTTCTGATTCGTCCAAGGCACCATTTTAGAGCTAGCTTACCCCACACTGATTGGTCCAGTTCAGCAGTTCAAAACCAGAATGGGGAACTAGGCAGACACTGTTCTGACTGCAAAAGAAATCGGAGTTAGACAAACTGTAATTCATTATTACTGTAAATGATTTCTGGCAAACAGTTACATCTTTCAGATAGGTTCCCTTGCACTCCTAGTGACTGCAAAAATGAAGTGAATTGGCAGCAGCTTGAGTGGTACTCAATCAAAAGAAACACAGTCCCCCATACAAGCTAATTATGTCTGCAAGCAGACAGCTCTTAAAGAGACAGTACCAGAGGTTCTAAAACACTCACTGATAAATGGCTTAAATGCCAAACACCATTCAGGCTTGGAGCATTCAAGCAAGCTCCTGGAAATCTTTAGGAAGCCCCATTTGCAGGGGTTACACCCTTCCTGGCCTGGGAAAGCTAGCGTCGCGTCAAGCAAGTACCCATAAGTTTCAACTGCAACCATATACATTTGCATTAGGCTCGCACATCGTAATCATCAGTCAATATATCATTTTACCAAGAACACATTTCTGAAACATTGCAGTATCCTCTTTACACAGTATTACATACACATTGTACCATAACTCAAGTTATTACCTCTTGTACATGAAACCTGAAGAGGAGGGCCCTTCCTATCAAGTTACCTTGGGGCTGGATGGGGCAAAGGGCACCATACTTAGAGGGCAAACACAAGTAACTTGGAGTTAGGCACTGATGCTCAGTTTGGGCAATGAGCTCGGGGACATACACTCCTTTATGGACAACATTGAGAGGCAAGTCCACAGGCCTCCCCAAGTGAATCATAACTGAGGTGCACCACAGGCTTTACAGCTCGACCAGTCTTTCTAGGGGAACTGTTTGTCTCTGCACTCTGAGCCTCATTTTCAGCATTGTCCTCACTTGTCAGGGAGTCTCCATGGGGTAGAGAGGCTAGAACTTGGGGCACTTTCAGCTCCAGGAGTTACAGTTTCTGAGTCCACAACATTTGGCTCGCATGGAGAGCTTTCGGACACTGGCAGTGGACTGTCAGGCACTCAAAATACTCTTCTTGTTCGGTGTATCACCAGTCTGCCCCAATCTATCATTTTCCTCCCCTGAAAGCTCAAACAGTTCAACCATGCACAATGATTCCATTTCATCTGATCTGATGCTTTGCACTTCACCTTCTGGGAGCATTGGCTCCAGGGATGAAGCTGGGGGCTTAGACAGTCCAGAAGGCCCAGCTTCATCTCCAGTATTGACTAGGGATTGCCTTCGTAAAACAATTGACTCAGTTCGTAAGAAGGATAGTACTCAAAGTCACTCTCACTTTCTTCCGATATGGACTGACAGTCATGCTCAACTGGGACTTGTGGAGGGGAACACTTTAACTTTGCTTCTGTAGGTGCAGACTTTCTTGATGTTTTCTTAGCAGCAGCTCTAGTCACTGGTCCAGAGGGGGCATCTTCTTGGGGCTCAGACTCAATTAAGATTTGTCCAATGGGCAGTAAATGATTTCTATGCATTGTTTTTACATCTTTTGAATTATTCTCAGGCCTTACTTTGTACACTGGCAGATCATCTAGTTTGCCCACTACAATGTGAGGAGATGGTGCCATCTGTCAGCAATCTTGTGCTTGCCATGCAGTCCCAGATTTCTTAGCAATACCGATCTCCCTCCTGGAGTTCTGTGCTTTCACCTTTTATCATACCTTTCTTTGTTGGCCAGATTTCTTTTTGGCAGCCATGGTTTGAGCCAGTTGGTACGCATGAGTTAGCTGGGCCTTTAACTTTGCACATACTGTAAATAGTTGTCAGCTTGAACCCCATCAGGAGAGACCCCAAAACACACATCTACTGGTAGTCGAGCTTTCTTCCAAACATCAGGCGGTAGGGGAGAATCCAGTGGCATCACTTTTGGTGCAGTTATAAGCATGTACCAGGGTGCTAATTTGTTGGCTCCATCTAGGCTTGTCCTTTGGGTGCAGGGTGCCTAGCATATCTAGCAAAGTGCGGTTGAAACGTCTCAGGTTGTGGGTCCCCCTGGGGTGGTAAGGAGTGGTTCTGGACTTTCGTGACTCCCCACAGAGAAAGCATCTCCTTGATCAGACGACTCTCAAGTCTCTCCCTTGATCAGGAATGGATTCTTTGTGAGCCCCATAGTGAACAAAAGTTTTCTACAAGTACTTTGGCCACAGTGGATGCTTTCTGGTCTTTGGTGGGGAAAGCTTGGGCATATCTCGTGAAATGGTCAGTGACCACCAGCACATTACTGATATTTCTTTGATCTGACTCCAAACTCAGAAAATCAATACAGACCAGCTCCATGGGTGCACTGGTGGTGATGTTAACAAGGGGCAGCCCTCTGAGCAAAGCTTTCCTCTGTAAGCAGCGACTACAAGTTCGAATGTGTTGCTCCACATCAGCCCCCATCTTAGGCCAATAGAATCTGGATCTCACCAAGTCAAGTGTTCTGTCTATACCAAGGTGCCCCATGTGGTTGTGCAAGGACCTCAGTACTGAGTCTCGAAAGACAGTGGGCAGCACTAGTTGTTGTTTGTCTACTTGTCCCCCTCTGTCTACTGTTTCTCTGTATAACAGTTTATTGATCAGTTTCAACTTAGGACCTTCTTTGTATAACAGTGCAGTTCTCAAATCAGTGGAGTGTAATTTGGACACATCTTTTCCTGCATAGAGGGCTTCTAAAGCTGCTTTGATCATGGGATCGCGGGATTGAGCCCGCCGAATACTGTCATTGTCCAGCTGAGGCAGTGCACCAATGTCTGTTGCAGAAAAGTGGCAATAAGCAGCAGGTATGCAACTTCTCAGAGGCTCCCAAGCAATCCACCATGCAGAGTCCACTGCGTCCGTGGACATTTGTTCCTCCCTGTCAAACTTCCGGTAGAGTGCCGAATGTCAGGTTCTGCCAATCGGACCCAATCATTCTGGGGAACAGGCCTCCGGGAGAGAGCATCAGCATCTATGTGGTTCAGACCTGCTCGGTATTCGAGCATAGTATATGTAGATAATGCAGAAAGCCACCTATGGCCAGTGGCATCCAACTTAGCTGAGGTCTGCACATAGGTCAAAGGATTATTGTCAGTTTTACTAGTATTTTAGCCCCATACAAGTACTCATGGAATTGGTCAACATAGCCCACTTCAAAGCTGGAACTCTAACTTATGTACAGGATAGTTCTTTCGGATGGGATCAGGCTTCTACTGGCAAAGGCCACTGGTCTCAGGCCATTCTCGTGTGCTCTTGGTACAACACAGCCCCAACCCTGCAAGCTAGCATCAGTGTGCAGGACGTAAGGTTTTCTTGGATCGGCATAGGCCAGCACTGGAGCATGGGTCAAGTTGATATATGATCTCATGAAAAGCAGTCTCATTAATCAGGGAGTTCAGCGGCCCCAAATACTTCACCGGATGAAAATACACTTTTCAGTCTTGAGGGACGCTGACTTTGGTATTTGTTGTGGGTTGGGGATACCCTGAGTAAGGTTAAGTAAAGGGCGGATCACTTGGAATAGTCCTGATGAAGCTGCCGATAATAACCACAGAATCCCAGGAATCTTTGCAGTTCTTTAGATTTTTGCTGTGGCCAGGTGGTCAAGGCCCTCAACTTACTTGGGTCGGTCTCTATTCCTCGGTGGATACTATGTGTCCCAATATACTTTACTAATGTTTGAAAGAATTGACACTTATCAATGGACAGTTTAAGGCCAAAGTCCTCCAGTCGGTCCAATACCTTAAATAATCTGCTCTCATGTTCCTCCAGTGAGCTGCCAAACACAATAACATCATCTAGGTATACCAGGCACTCTAGTAAGTTCATGTCCCCACTGCACGCTCCATCAATCGCTGAAAAGTGGCTGGGGCACCTGAAATCCTTGAGGCATCCTCATGAATTCATAGAAGCCAAGCGGACAGATAAAGGCCGTCTTTCTCACGGTCCTCTAGGGCCATCGGGATCTGGTAGTACCCACTGCGGAGATCCAGCACAGAGAACCACTTGCTCCCGTTAGGCAGTCCAAGCATCCTGAATGCGGGCATTGTGTACTGATCAGGGATAGTCCTACGGTTTAAGGTGCGATAATCCACACACATCCTTACTGTTCCATTCTTTTTCCTCTACTACCACAATGGGGAAGCATAATGGCTTCTGGATCTTGTATTACACCAGCAGCTAACATCTTTGCAGATGCGCCTCACATCATCTATGTCAGCAGGTGCCAGGCGCCGAGACCTCTCACTAAATGGTCTTCGTCATGCAGCCGGATATTGTGCTCAGCTCTTGCACGCATCCTACATCCCATTCCTTTAAAGAAACACCTGGTCTCTCTGGCAGCTTCCTCACTGATCCTAACTTTCCATTCAGCTGGCAGCGGGGAGTCGCGAAATCAAACAAGTCAGTGCTACTCTGTCATTCTTCCTTGAACTCTTGCTGCTGGTGTAGCACTGCAGTGTCTGCACAATGCACATTAGCCAGGATGCAACCTCTGTTTACTCGAATGTCTCTTTCAGACACATTATGAACTTGGACCATTACCCTTCTGGCATAAGCATGGGCTCTAGCGGCAAAATACTAGGCTTGACCAGCAGTCCCTCTGGCAATTTTCCATTGCCTGGTGCATCCAACATTAATATTTTATTCTTAACATCCTTTCTGATACGGACCTCTCCCTGTAAGGTACACTGGGCATTTAGCGCCAGGATCCAGAGACTCAGGATCCTTCTTCCATACAATTCAATCGTTCCCTCTGGTTCTGTTTTTCAGCATCTCTGTGCCCTCATAGGCCTTCTTAATTAAAGCCGGAACTCTTAAAGCTCTACTAGTCTTTGGACCCCTGTTTTTCATAAACAACTGTGCCAGCCTTCGAACATATGAGCATTTGTTCCAATCAGTGCAAAGGGACACCATCACAGTCCAGTGGGGGACACACTCAAGGTTAGGTCTCTACTTGTTCTGCCACTCCAGCCACGGAGGTGGGGAAAGACAGCCACTCGGATATACCCGAATAGGGTAGGCTTCTCACTTAACCCCATACATGCAGTCCTTTCTAATGGTTGTAAGGGCACGTCCTGACAAATGCTTGATACCAATCCTGGAACATAATTGTCACTTGGGAGCCACTGTCTAATACAGCTCTTGTAGACACTCCATTCACCTTTACAGTGGTCTCCATGGAGGACCCACTATTCTGGACCAGTCTGGAGAGGCGGTAGTGGGGGGCTGGGCAACTGACCTTGCTACTGTGTGCTGACGTGAATTAGCATTTTTGGTGCCCCTCACTCGGGATCATGTCGGCACCTCTTTAACCACTGATTTCTTCTCCCAAGCTCTCCTTGCAGCCCATATGCAACTTTGTCAGTGTCTTTGGGGACTGGCATTCCTTTCATGTGCCCATCTTTCCACAATTATAGCAAAACATACTTCTCTGGAGTTTGAGCTGGCGAGGCCACACTGGGAGCCAGGGCGGGGGTATTACTAACTGGAAACCTGGGTGCCATCTCGTCTGGCGGCTTCAGATAAGCATTTGGAGACATCTCGTCAGTTTCTCCACTTCCATGGTCAAGGAATTGAGTTTGGAGCTGTTATCAGCAGGAGATACATGGGTGGTACCTCCACCCCATAGCAGATGCAGTCGATATAGGTCAGTCCTCGTACTTGCAGGTGCTGGGCTTCATAAAGGGACTGTTTTTGAATTCCCGGATCTCTTCTCAACAGTTCGGCCCCATTGTGGCATATCTTTTTCTTGTCAGAGCACTCCATTGACTGTCAACCTCTGCCCTGAACTTCACTTGATGGGTCACCCTCAGTCACTCGGGTCGTAGCCACAGCTGTTGGTGCAGGTACCTCCCAGGTCGCCTTTTCTCAACTCCTCTAATTTCTCTCATTAACTCATCATAGGAGGTGGGATTCCAGTCGATTTGCCAGGCGTACTGAAGCAACAGCAGTTCTGAGAAGGGGCAGACTTAAGGTTCTGTCCAGTCTGGTTCGGTCCAGTTCAATCGCTGGCAAACTACCCTTTCTGAGGCATTCTTGCAACAATTTTTCCAGCCGAGAGACATACACAGACAACAACCCCTTGGTACTGTTGTGCATTTTTACTCTCCACCATAGGTCCTCATCAGAATCTGGGCCCCCACACATTCTCCAAGGCCTCAAGATAGGCCTGTGCAGTCGCTTCAGGGTTACTGGCCCGCTTAGCACGGATGGTAGCCAGGGCAGGACCTCGGAGGCTCTCACTAACCCTCTTTCGCTTTTCCCTTCCCGAGCATTGCCATTCTAGCACTTGGGGCAACATAGTCTATCCAAGTCTCCCAGTCATCCTCCCTTGGGGTGGGAGGTGCCAGAGAAGATCCTCAACCTTCGGTAAGAGTCGTGACTAATGGCAGGTGCAGAAATAGAGTCTGCATTGGTTCAGCCACCATACGGGCACTGGAGCAGGAGGGTGTTGGGAGGAACACCTAGGTGGCAAGAATAGTTTCTTCAGTCCTCCACAGTTTTCCTCTCCCAGCAAACCATTCAGCAAATTTCTCCTCAAAGGTCTTCAGATGGTGGGGCTGATTCCCCGGGTCTTTACTGTCCTTAGTTATCACCTCCAAGCGTGAGGGCTCCCTCTGGGGTAATAGTCTGTGGCACTTTGGAGCTATCTATGGGATCCTTAACTCTACTAGGGCCAGGAAAGTGTGGGTGAGCAGATTAGCATGCCGACCCACCACCACAGGGTTTTGTAAACCTTCCACCTTGGAAGTACTCCCTGCACAGTGTCCGTGATGATACCCAGGGGATGTCCAGGATAAGCATAGCATTTGGGGTCGATCTCCTCCCCAGTACACCACTCCACCAGCGGTGCACAGCCACTTCTGTCGGGTACCCATTTTTTCTTAACAGTGGGCTCAATGGCCACTCAGGAGTGCACACAATCCCAGCGTGTGAGCCCAAGATGTAACCCCTGATGGCGCCATCCTGGGGCACACCCCTGCCTGATTTGGCTACCAGGTTGAGGGGCCTGATCCAATGGTGGGTGCCCACCCAGAGTCAGGCTTGCACTAGTTAACCTAACTTGGTCACAGCCCTCTGGGACACTGCAACCCCTTTTCTTCCCACTAGTGGCCCATACAATATATCAAATTACTTTCACAGTATACACTTACCCCCAGGTCTGGTCTCCGCACTGGGACCTCCTGTGAAATATGATACAGTGCAACAATCACAGTACAGTACTTTAACATAGACAAATACCTCAGGCAGTATAACTTTGCTGAAACAAGCAGCTCTGATTTATTTAGGGGGATATAACAAGGACAGGGGGAAATCAGGTTAATTAGCTTATCACTCTAATAATCTACCTATGGCTCTGTGCACAGGCCTATCCCTATCAGTTACTGTCCCTGGGTACCCAAGCCCTAGTGGCTAGTCCAAACCGTGGCAGCTGGTAGGGGCCTTTCACAAGAGAAAGGAGAATTAAACAGTCAGCAGTACAGTAATTCCATTTGGATTTAATGTGGCAATTCAACAGGGAGCGAACCTGAATTAGTACTCACGACCTCCAAATAAGATAGGGTCCTTCAATGTCAGCAGGGCTCACTTGAGGGGTACACAAACCTCTTTACACATCCATATAAAAGAACGACTATACCAGGCAGGCTGCATCTGTATCCCGATCGCAATTACTGCACACACACCGGAGAACACACAGCAGATTCAGTTCCTGACAGACCGAGTGCAATTTTCAGCAATTCTTCCAGTCTTCTACAGGGTGAGCCTGGTTTCTACTCTTCAGAGATCCTTTGATTCTTTTCACAGTTGGATTCAGTCTAACAAGCTGTTACAAAAGCTGCAGACCGGAACTCTGGGCCTTACACACGTTTGACTAAACGCACACTGAAAAACACAGGCTCCTTCCTTCTTCACTGCCAAAGCTCAACTGAAACTCCAACCGACAAAACCGGCACTTCCTTTGAGTTCCTCCCAGTTCTTGACTGGATTGGCTGTCACTCACAATAGACTGCTGCTGTTGGTCCAAAAGGCACTGAAGTCTAAACTACATCTCCCAGAGTCACTGCCCATACAATCCTCTTGTGGCTGGCTCAGATTATGAGTCCAAGTTCTGATTCGGCCAAGGCACCATTTTAGAGCTAGCTTACCCCACACTGATTGGTCCAGTTCAGCAGTTCAAAACCAGAATGGGAACTAGGCAGACACTGTTCTGACTGCAAAAGAAATCAGGTTAGACAAACTGTAATTTCATTATTACTGTAAATGATTTCTGGCAAACAGTTACATCTTTCAGATAGGTTCCTTTGCACTCTAGTGACTGCAAAAATGAAGTGAATTGGCGGCAGCTTGGTGGTACAATCAAAGAAACACACAGTCCCCCATACAAGCTAATTATGTCTGCAAGCAGACAGCTCTTAAAGAGACAGTACCAGAGGTTCTAAAAACACTCACTGATAAATGGCTTAAATGCCAAACACCATTCAGGCTTGGAGCATTCAAGCAAGCTCCTGGAAGTCTTTTGGGAACCCCCATTTGCAGGGGGGTTACAATAAGATGGGAAATCAGGCGAGGATATTACTTACCTGGCAGATCCGAAAAGAAGCTGTCAGCAGGATGGTTCCACGCCTTAGGACAAAAGAGGCCCCACCCCAGTGTCAGTGGCTCAGTAGGTAGCACACTCGCCTCTGAGGCCAGGAGATCAGAGGGCTGTGGGTTTAGTTCCCACATCTGGCACTTGGATTAATATCCCAATACTGACACCATAGTGCAGCATGGCTGGGGGGGTGTGTGTGCTGCACTCCTGAGGTGCCGTCTTTCAGATGAGACGTTAAACCAAGGTCCCATCTGCCTGGATTGGTGGTAGTTCAGGTGGATGTTAAAGATCCCACGACACTTATCGAAAAGAGTAGGGGTGTTTTTATTGAAATACCAAAAACTTATACAAAAGAATTAAAAACAGATAATAAAAACATAACAGAAATGCATAGGTAAGCAATCATACAAACAAAAGTAATCGAAACAGTGAGAGAAATAGAAGAACCCTCCTCAATGAGGAGAGTCAAGGTGGTGAAACCACCAATTCTTGCAATTTTTCCACAAGTGAATCTGATGTGAACTAGGGGTACAGGATGACTCGGACTCATAAAAATCAGCCAACTGTCGTCTAACAAAACATACAGCTTGCATCTGTGTCCACAGAGTCTGCTGAAAAACGTATTTACACCCGGATAACCATAAATAATATAGTAAGGTCCCCATAATCACATGCAAGGTACTAGGGTGATATTGAAGCCAGACACCCCGATAAACACCTAAAACTAACACCTCATAATTCCTGGTTCTATATTCTGGCCTATGCAGAATAGTAGCCAACAAATCCCAAAAAGAGACCGCATAGGGGCACTCAAAAAAAGGTGTAATTGAGTTTCCAAAATACCATTACAAGTATCCCTAGGACAAAATCGTTTAGAAATAACTTTGTTTTTATGAGAATTGCAAACACCCAATCAGCCATGACACGATAATCAAACGGTGTCCCACATTTGCCAGGGTAAATGGGAATCCTGGAACAACTGTAAAGTACAGTGGTCATTATCAGCCGTACCTAGGGGAAAAATCAAGGGTTCCCAAAAACATTTAACTAAAAGGTTCTTATAGAACTCTGGTTTAGAAAATAAAATAACTTCCTCCCTTGTAACATGCCATTGCTTAAGTTTCTTAAAGATAGTAACCATATAAGAGGGTATAATTTCTTTAGTCCATATGGTATGGAAGTGATACTTGCCATCATCCCAAAGGACTAATAAACGATGTAAAATAGAAGAAAGAAAAGACTGCCAGGACTAAGTATGAGGATGCAAAATGGGCTGTATATTGGAAAAAATGAAAGTAATATAAAAAAAAAAGCCACAGAATTAATCATTCCCAGACCACCTTGTTCGATTGGTAAGTAGGTAAAGTTCTGCTTAACAGGGTTCATCCTACTACCCCAAACAGCTTGAAAAAAAGAGACTATAAAGTTTAGTCTTCAGGTCCAAGAGTACAGGGAAAATCGAAGCAATATACAAAAAAAGAGGCATTAACAATGATTTAATGTATTTGTTCATAAGGGCAAAACCTGCCGTAAGTTTTGTTTCCCAATTATACCGACCAACATCGGGTATCCCAAAGATGACCCCTAGAATTTTAATACCAGAATCTACAATAGGGATCCCTGCTATATTATCTAAAACAAGGTTTCCAAGACCGAATTGCAGCGCTTTACTTTTAGCCGTATTAATCTTTGCATTAGAAACACAGGAATATTCAAAAAGAAAATGCTGCAATTTAATCCCTGAACACTGGTCTTTAAAAAATAAACAAAGATCATCAGCATATGCCAGGATTTTAATAGAAGGGTAACCATCCAAGGGAGAGAGTCCAGGAATTTCCAGTATATTCAAAATCTTTTGTATTAGAATGTCCAGACCAAAGATATACAGAATGGGGCTAAGAGGACAACCTTGTCTAACTCCTTGTGTTGCTTTAATGACATCACTTAAATAACCATTAAGCAGTAATTTAAAAGACGCATGCTGATAAATCAATTGGATCCATGAAATAAATGTGGCAGGAATGCCATGACGTTGTAAGGCACGATATAAAAACTTATGTGACATACAAACAAATGCTTTCTCCTGTTCCAAGGAAGAGTAGAAAACCAGGCCTAGTTTGGTGTTTACACAATTCAATGAGATCCCTAATTTGAATCAGATTATCGGTAATATTTCTAGTAGGAATTGAACAGGTTTGAATACTAGAGATTATGTTTGGCGTCACCAAATTCAGACGACGTGTTAGGATTTTAGTCAAAACATTCTGATCCGAATTCAAAAGACATATAGGTCTCCAATTATTTACGTCAGTTTTGGCCCCCTTTTTATATAACAAAATCATACAGGTCTGAAGCCAGTCCTCGGAAATTTAATTAGTGTCCAGAATTTCTTTAAACAATTCAGTAAGGATGCCAGACAAAAAGGTTCTATAAAATCCAGAGCTAATGCCATCAGGTCCAGGAACTTTATTCACTGGAAGAGCTTGAATAGCTTCTTCAACCTCAAGTTTAGAAATCGGCTTAGTCAGTAGAATGCTCTCATCAGCCGGAAGAGTAATAGGGGGTAAATCGTGAAAAAAATGGTCCAGTGAAATCTGCCTAGTATCTGTAAAAAAGGATTTATAACGAGATGCAACATAGCGCAAAATAGGCTTGCTTTGATCTAATATGACCCCTTCTTCCGTATGTAAAGTCTCAATTATTTTGGTGTTAGTGAATTCCTGATTATGTTTAAAAACGTCCCAAATCTCTGTTCAGTAACCAACGACTTGGCCATGTCATAAAGAAATTTTTTTCATTTTGGGCTTAATGCAGGATATTTGTGAAATAAAGGACGTCTTCAAAGTGGTCTGCAAGGAAATAAGCTTATAAAGTTGAGTCCGGAGATTTAAATAATGCAAATAATCAGTGTTGGCACGATGTTTGCCTGTATAGCGAAAAAAAGAGCGTAGTTTCTGTTTAGTAACAGACCACCAATCCATTATGGTGTCATAAAAGACAGCTATGGAAAGTCTAGCCTGTAATAAGGTTAATCAATCTCGGTGAATATCAAGGTTAAGAGGGAGAGAAGTATTTAACTTCCAATAACCCCTGTCAAATTGTCTAGTAAGCCCTAAATTCAGAATCACGTGGAGTTCTGTATGATCCGATAAAGCACTGACCTGTGTCCAAGCCTCCAAAACCTGTCCCCTACAAGAGGAAAGGACACAATCTATATGGGTAGATAAACCATTTCTAAAGTAAGTATGCCCACCAGAAGAATGAAGTTGCCTGTAAGAATTGTGCAAGTTAGCTGTCTGAATAATAGACCTAAGGGTATTAGTGTCACAATATAATTTATGTGTATCCCCAGTTTTATCATGGAAGTCCAGTGGGCATTTAAAGTCTCCCCCTAGTAGTACAAATCTCCCCATATGTAAATAAGGCTGTAAAGTTTTAAAAAACGCTATCCTATCACTTTTAGTCTGGGGTGCATAAAGAGTACCAATTCTCATTATCAGAGTATCAAATAGAACATCCAACAAAAGCAGTCTACCAGGAATAACATGCATTATTCTGATAACTTTAAATGTCTGAATCATAAATAAAATGCCCACCCCAGAGCATGCTTCTTCCCCCATGGACCAAAATGAAGCCCCCCAGGGCCAAGATTTCTTGGTATACAATTTGTCCTGGTCAGACCTGAGTCTAGTATCCTGTAAAAAAAAAAAAAATATGAGCCTTAATTAAGTGTAGAGAGGAAAAAAGAGAATGTCTTCTTTTAAGACTTTGAATACTGTTAACATTCAAAGACGTAACATGAAGTTGAGAAGAAGACAGATCCAACAGTTAAGGCAAAGATGATTTTTTCCTTGTCCATTTGTAAGCTTTTTGTTTTTCTTGCATCACAGGCACCTCCTCACCACCAGAACAATCTTTAACAGAAGATGCCCTGGAAGATAAATCTGATTCATCCCTGTCATCGTCCATGCCTGTATGCAGTGCAGCATAACTATTCCTAGTCACAGTGGGATCACGGCGGGAGATTTTAGACTTCGTTTGTGGCTTATCCTGTTTCCTCCCACCCACTATATGATGAAGCCATCCTGGACTGGGATTGTACTTCCAACAATACAGTAGGCGGGTCTGAGGGAGGTAAGGGCTGGACAAGAGGTTGTGCCAGATCGGGGATATGGCTGTCATCAGGGACCCCCGAAACAGGTGCAGGAGTGGAACATAAGGATGGAACCCGTTCCTTTTGTTGCTGGGCCTCAAGGACCATTTCCTCCTGATCATAGAAAAAGTCCCTATTGTGAGCAGCACATGGGCACAGTCTACAAGAGTGCCCTTGCTCATCACTCATCACAGAGATTGCAACAAACTGGGTTGGGACAGAAATTATGGGAATGACCCACTTCCAAGTAAAAGTCACTGACTTGAACCTCACAGGCGTTACTTAAATGGGAACGCGAACCGCGTCTGTGGCATGTTTTGGCTTGTCCAGGATAAAATCAAAAATCCCTGTCATGACCAATATAGAAACTACTCGGTAGATGCTGGATGCCAGCATCAGAATTCTTCAATTTAGCCTTAATGCGCCAACCTCCCGTCCAAATGTTCTCTGTGTCCATAATAGGCTGCGGTCGTTCTACTGCCTCAACACGTTGTTTAATTCAGTGTAAAACATCTGAAACATTAACACCTTCATTTTTAAAAAGAATGTTAATAGTTTTCCACGTTGGTTTAGTTAAAGGAATAACAAGGAATGGTGTCCATACAGGGGAGTGCTTAACAGTATGATATTTGAGCCAAAATTTATCAAGTAAAAAGGGAGATCTGAAACGAACATCAAACTGAGTATCCCCTGAGGTATGGATCAGGGCAAACACTTCAGTAGCAGTATATTGCATCATTTCTTTCAATAACCGTCTGGCTACATAAGCCCTGTCAGGCAGGTCATCTAAGCCTCCCCGGTATTTTAACCAGACAGCATTTTTCTGTTTGGCAGGCTTGCCTAAATTGGAAAAGAGATCAGATACTTTAAAAGTCTTAGGCAGCAAAGGCTTGTTAGGTTTTATAGCAGCCTGGTGAAGCAGGACCTCAGGCTGAGGCTGGGAGTCCATAATATCACCCCACGATGTTGAGGGGTCAGCAGGTGAAGGTGGTAATACAATAGAAGTACTGGCAGAGTCAGGTGTGTCAGCATTAAGAGGCACAAGAGAGACAATGTCCAAAACAGTGGGGAATTGCGTCAGTACTTACAGTATTAGAAATTGCAACTCGAGCTGCAGAATTGAGAGCAGGTGGAAACACAGGGTCCGATGCAGCGGAGATCTGTCAGAGTGGGGTAGTCATGGCATTGAGTGTGGCTCCCGGCCGGCCGGCTGTATGCGTATCCATAGGAACCGGACCCACAAACGAGGTGGAGGAACAGACCTGGCGTGGTAAAGATGAAATGTCGCTTTCCAATATAGCAGGAGTACGAACCTCCTTTGCAGTAGGGATAGAAGGAGACGTCCAAGCAGTATCTTCAGTGTTCCGAATCCAACCAGCACTTCTCAAAGCACGTGCAGGAGACCAAACTTGAGCCGTGGGAACAGAACTTCTTGGTACTTCTGGAGATAAGCACGGTGCATTAGCGTTGTCAAGGATTTCCAATGGATCTAAGGGAACATCACCCATGGTGTTTTCCAGGTATGAGAGAACTTGTTCTTCAACTTTCAAAAGGGCAAGAAGTTTGTCTCTGCGCTGTTTAATGTCCCGAACTGTCGTAGCTGACTCATGTCTAGAAGTGGCTCGCAAGGAGTCAACTGAAGCAGATCCTGTGATCACTGTTGCAGCTGCAGGGCTGCATAAGTCCATGTCTTCCAGAGGAACTGGAGTTTGCAAACCTCCATATCTGTATCACCGATTAAAGCATCAGTACACACCTGAGCACCCAAAAAAGAAGGTGCTGTAGGAACAATATAAGCAATGCCTTGGTTCAAAGAATCCACTGTTCCTGCCACACTACCCGTATTCCCTGCTCCCTGGTCGGCCATCTTCCCGAACAGAAGTTGGACAAAGCTCCCACTACTGCAGAGTACGGGAATTTCCCCAGTGTCCTGGCTAAATTTCCCTCATTCACTAAAAATACCATCAACTGCTTAATCTGGTTCAATCTCAGTTGCTTACCATCTGTATCCCCCTCCCTCGTCCCTGAAAAAGGGACTTCTAGGCCCAGTGGGCTTACCGGGTCAACAAATCTAAACAAAAGACAGACAGGATGGAGGCAGTCCAGAGGAGGGCAACTAAAATGGTGCAGGGTCTGCACCAGAAGACATATCAAAAGAGACTTAAGGATCTTAATATGTATAGCCTCGAGGAGCGGAGGGAGAGGGGGGACATGACAGAAACTTTCAAGTACCTCAAGGGAATCAACAAAGTCCAAGAGGGTAGCATCTTTCAGATAAAGAGGTGTACAAGAACAAGGGGGCACAATTTGAAGCTAGAGGGGGGGGCCGGCTCAGAGGTAATGTGATGAAGTATTTTTTCACGGAGAGGGTTGTGGATGCATGGAACAGCCTTCCTGAGGAGGCTGTGGAGTCAAAAACAGTAGTGGAATTCAAAGAATGCATGGGACAGGCATAAGGCAATTCTAGGGGGTGGAGCTGGAAGAAGTAGGCTGTTGGTTAGCTAGGATCTGCAGCTTATCCATTAGGTAGGGAAATGGGCAGACTGGGGTGGCCAAGCGGTCCTTATCTGCCATCAAATTCTACATTTCTATGTTAAACAAACCTCAATTTGTGAATGACCCCCATAAAATAGCACAGGAATTCACAGAACTCTACATAAAGTTATTATATCTGCAGGATAACATAGATAATTGCCAAGAGAAATTGGATGCTTTCTTTACCAGAGTGAAAGTAAAAAAAAACTCAGCCAGGAAAGTATGGAAGCTTCAGAGGCCCGAGTTAGGATGGAAGAAGAGCAAGTCACTTTAGGCAACTTAAAATCAGGGAAAGTGCCAGACCCAGAAGGGTAGTCTCCCAGATTTTATAAATCTTTCAGAGAGGAGTTCCTCCCACATTTCTGTAGGGTCTTTAGGGCAATACAGAAGAGATGGGTCCCCACAACATGACAATATGCCCAGAGTTTCCCAATACTCAAGGCCAGAAAAGGACCTTGCTGTATGTGGCTCCTATCGACCCATCTCCCTCCTCAACATCGAGCAGAAGATTTTTTCCCCAGTTTTGGCCAGCAGATTACAGGGCTATATGGGAGTCCACCCAGACCAAACATGCTTCATTAATGGCAGGCTGATACACGATAATATCAGATGCCTTTTAAATCTGATATCATGGCAGTGCAGATTTTCGGAACCAGCACTGGCCATATTTATGGATGCTGAGAAGGTGTTTGATCGGGTGCACTGAAGGTTGCTGTAATAAACACTGGAGGAGATGGACCAAGGAGAAAAGCTCAGAGAAGGTATAAGAAACTTATATGCCTCCTCAGAAGACATGGAAAAAGTAAACAGAGTTTTAGCCCAGCATTTCCATCTGATCAGGGACACGAGACAGGGCTGCCCCATCCCCCCCCCCTTGCTCTGTGTATACAGCCAATGGCTACTGCTGTCTGAAAGAACACTAATATAAAGGGCATCTATGCAGGTGACAGATACCACAAAATATCACTATATGTGGACGACTCCCTGTTCTTTACCACCTGACCAGAGACCTTGGTCTTGGCTCCATTAAGTGAAGTACAACTCTTCAGAAAGGTCTCCGGATACAGAATTAATTTAAAGAAGTCAGAAGCCATCAAATTAGGAAGCCATTATAGCAAAGAATTCCTGGCCAACCTCCCCTTCAAGTGAGCAGCTAACAATACAGGGCACACCATTCAAGCACAATTATAATAAGTTCTTGGGGGAAATGTGATCAGGTATAAAAAGACAGAAGATTCTGCCCCTCTCTCTAAGGGACTGAATAGCTGCCATAAAAATGAATATCCTGCCCCACCTTTTGTTCCTGTTCCAAGTAATGCCCATTAGTATTCCTGCTTCTTACTGGCAGCAGGTACAGAAACTACTCCTGTCCTTCGTCTGGGCCAAAGGCAGACACAGCATGGACATGAAAATGCTGTCCCTTCTAAGAGACAAAAGAGGCTTGACCATGCCTGACCTCAGATTATACTAGACCGCAGCACAACTGACCCTTACTGTCCCACAGATTAAGCAGCAAAAAGACACAGGGCAGACAGAGATTGAGGCCCAGCTATTGTTATCCCACTGTTAACATTACTGTATGCTAAAATTTCCCCCAAAATCTCGAACAAGATTACAAACTCTTAGACGAGGCATACTCTCAGAATCCTGGAACAAGCTAGAGCCATTACAAAAACTTCCAATGAAGTGGGTCCCCTCACAATCATTACTGGAGACTAACTTCACACTACCCAACACGGACCCAGGCTTCACCAGATGGAACAGAGCATCGCTGATGAAGTATCAGGTATTGATTACTAACAAAACGTTACTGTCCTTTAGGGCGATGCAAGAGAAGTTTAGTTTCCCACAAAGCTATTCTTCAGGTATTTACAGGGGAGACACTACTCAGAATCAAAGAACCTTATATAAAGAGTAGGTAGAGACCTCACCGCCTTGGAAAACTTCCTGTACTAGCCAGCAATGTTGGTAGGTGGGGGGACAGTACCTAGGGCATTCAAGGTGCTGATGGGAGAAGATCATCCAGAATTTTCTAATCGCAAATCTCAGTGGGAGGTGGAAGCAGGTGTTAGTGTAACTGATGAGGAGATGAAAAAGATATGAGAGAGCTTGGAGAGTAATGGCCTCTCCAGGGTGGAGAGTGTACAAGTGGATATGTATAGTGAAGATTTTTTTCCACACCCTGACAATTACACCCCACTTTCAAATGGGGAACTCAAACTTGCGTTGGAGAGGCTGTGGTCAAATAGGGTCACATTATCATACATCTTGGGCATGCTGAAAGCTTACTCTCTTCTGGTCAAAAGGCCAGCACTAAATAAAAAATGCCAATTTCCCATCAATTTCAAAACTTTTATTGTAGGTGTAAAAGTGAAAGATTTAGGAAACCAAAAACGGCAACGCCTCCTCAGTTCTCTGTGCACTGTAGCCCAGAAAGAAATTACAGTGAACTGGTTGAAGAAAACATCACCTTTCTTCGAATCCATGGTGCAAAGGGTAGAAGAAATGAAGAGGCTGGAGGAGATGACAGCCAAACTTAGAGTAACTCTAGGAAAGCATGCAGAACTCTGGGCTAGATGGGATCCTGGGCAAGACAGAGACCAACCTGGGTCAGTAGATACTGCTAAGCAGACTGAGAGAATAGAGTTGTAATATCTGTATGCCACACAAAAGTCTGATTATTGTGATTGCTCATATAGCTCTTTTATAACACCTTATACCAATCACTCTGTAAACAGTGCCAACTGCGATGAGCCACGTTAGGCTTAGTAGTTTACCTTTTCTCCCGTCTGGTTGAGTTGTTGTAAAGCACTGAGGGAAGTCACCAGATATTGATGACAGACACTAGAGACTTACTTACAAGTCATTGGACTTTTACTATCTAAAGATATGGACAGCTGACTGGCCCACTGGTGCAAGTGGGAATGCCGACAACCCAGGTTCAGGAACGAGTCCATAGCAGAAGGTCAGACAGGGAGAGGAAGATCGAGCATCCCAAGGACTGCTCTCCTCTGGGGCAGATTGACTGAGGCGCTCGGTAAAGTCCGACCCCTAGTAATGGCTGGGGGTCAGTGAGCCAGAGACCACAATCTCAAGGAATTAGAGGAGAGGCAGACGTTGGTGCATCATGCAAAGGACCACACCTGACGTCACCAGGATGTAATTGCACATCCTCTCCTCTGAAGACCGGTATAGCGGATAACCCCGCTAGCTGGGCAGATGGCGCTGCTCCCTGCCACCACGCCCACAACCAGATCCTGCCCTCCTGGACTCCACCATCCCTCCGGCATTCACCTCCTCCTGCTGGGAATTAGACTTATCTACAGAAGCACCAAGGAGCTCAAGGCTGCCCTGCCCTAAAGGCTGTAAGGCGAGGATTCACCCAAGCAGGTGAGTCGCAAGTGGACAGCAAGGAGCTTGGTGGGGCAGGATCAGGCTCAAGGAGACAGCCAAAGTAGGTCCTAGCCAGCAGCACAGGTGGAAAAACTGAGCTGTAAAAGAAAAAAAAGATATGGACAGCAGAATTACACTGTCAATGCTATACATCTAGGATGATCTTAAAGTTCTAGGGCCCAATTCACAAAAAGTCACAAAGCACAGCACAAAACTCTGCACTGTGCTTTGTGTTTGCCCAGGTGTCTAAGGTTGCTATTCTCATTCGGATAACACACTTGGGCTATCCGACTGAGAACAGGGCCAGGTCGAGTCAGTGCTAACCCCATTAGCGCGACCCCGACATGGAGCCAGGAGTATGGCTCCGCTATGAATTGCGCTGGTGCGGTATTTGCTATTCACAAAAGCAGCCATGTAAATTAGCCCATTGAGCACGCAAGGCGCAATGTGGCCATCAGCATGCCAATTATGAGTCCATTTGCATAGGCTGAACATAGCCCCCCTCCCAGCCCCTACCCAATACGCAGCCCTAGTCCCTGGTGTCTAGTGGTACCTCCCCCTATCTAATGACCTGCCCAAAGTATATGAGCATTGTCACTCGTGTCACGTGATCCCTTCCCCACCTGATGCCCTGCACAAAATACATGAGCAGTGTCCAGTGTCCCTCCCCTCACCCGCATCCATGCCCAATGTACAGAATCATTGCCCCTGGTGTCTATAGTGATCCTTCCTCCCACCTGATGCCCTGCCTGAAGTGCAGAATCATTGTCCCTGGTGTCTAGTGGTCCCACCCACCCGCACCCATGCCTGATGTACTGTAGAGATTCATTATCAGTGTTGTCTAGTGGTCCCTCCCCCACCGATACCCTGCCCTGTTTGACAAACACACACGCCCCAGCCCGCCACTGCCCAGGTGCAAGTATCGTCCCACACACAAACAAAAACACAGCCCTGGCACCGTTATGAAGCACCAATCCCTTTACCTCCTCAGCCCATCCCTCACTGGTCCTTTCCCCACTCACACCAACACCCTCCCTGGTCTCCTTTATCTATCAGTGCCACGGTGAAGCAATGTTGAGTGACACAGCACTCCACACATCACCTCGGCCACCCACCGTCCGAAAGGAGCAGGGAACACACAGCGTGCTCCCTGCTCCTGTCAGATGGCAGGTGGTGTGTGGAGGGTTGTGTCACTCGCCATCACTTCACTGCGACACTAATGGTCAAGTAAGGGACACCAGAGGGGTGGGATGTCAGTGCCGTGGATGGGAGGGGGGCCACTAGATACCAATGAGGGACAGGCGGGGGAGTGGTACTTGGAAACACGGCTGTGTTGTGTGTGTTTGAGGGGGGTTATGGATACTTGGCACCTGAGCAGTGGCAGGCCGACAACCACCGGAAGTGCTTGTCAAACAAGGGACAGGAATCGGGGGGGGGACCACCAGACACCAGGGACAATGCTTATGTACTTCAGGGAGGGCATCAGGTGGGGGAGGGACCACCAGACACCAGGGACAATGATTCTGCTCATCAGGAGGGCTTCGGGTGAGGGAGGGACCACTGGACATCAGGGACTATTGTGCTGAGGGTTAGACAGGAGGAGGTGTCACTGTAGTACCTCTAGGGTTGTGCTCCCCCTCATTTGCACTACACCACCCTCCACACTTTGCCCAAGTGCAAACCCAGTTTGAGCGTGCAAACCGGACTTCTGTGAACGGCAACTCGGTGCAAACCCATGTTTGCGCCCAGGCAAGGTTTTGAGAATCAGGGCCCAATTCTACTAACCCATGGTCACTGAAAGACATTCACTTGTAATACTATTTTAACCTCACTGAAGCTGAATTTCAAAAAAAAGGAAAAAATAAAACAAAAAAGGTTAATGTATAGTACTTACAAACAAACATTGTCTCGTCGACATTGTCTTCCATTTTTGAAACCTACAAAAAGTAAACAGACCACGAAGAATGTATATTAGAATTTCATTTATTAATTTCACAGTCAGCTACCGTATGAACAGAAGTACCTGAATATTAGCTAAATCTTAAACTTTGCAACTTAATTTCATTTTGTTTTTTTAAATCCAGTTTGAAAACATTTCAAGGTCTATTAAAGGGAATGTGTACGATTCCCTGTAAAATTATTTCAACTGTTACTACAGCTGTCCACAAACTTGTTTGCTAGGATACATTTAGCAAATGTCTTAAAACACTGCCAAATATTTTTTAAACAGGAAAATGTAGGAATACATTTTGTGGACAGGAAGGGTATTGTGATGATGTCACTGTCTCACCAGCCTTAACAGTGTGCACTGCAGCAGGGGAGACCAGCAGTTGGGCTGTGCTGATTGTGCCCTGTTATACTATAAAAAAATACTACATTCAATGTTTGGTGCAGTGTAACAGGAGCATCCAGTGCTTTTCCTCACAATCTGACACAATCCCTGCTTGTAGGAGCAGTTTATTTTAACCTACTACATTGCACTCTGTTTGGGCTGGTGAGGCAATGGCACCACCCTTCCTGTCCACAAAATGGATACCTTCAAATTTTTTTATTTATTAATTTTGTTAACATGGTAGACCTACTGAAACATAGCTGTCCCTTTTTGGGAGGGACCTGGAATTAATGACATATTAGGGTCTGTGCCCAAATGTGCGGATTGCCTACTCTCCACGTATCTAAGGTGCGCAGGCAACCCTAAGTGTGAAAGCCACGTAGCGAACCTCTGGCGGAATTCACGATCAGAGCAGGGCTTGCCAGCTGTGGACCTGATCCCCCAGCCACACGAGCACCTACGTGCCATGGGTGGTCCAGGGGAAGTGTCAGGGGTTGGCCTACACTGCACACCATTTACTAAGGTGCGCCATGCCAGGTACAAGGGGGCACAGGTTATGGCAATGGAGACCCTGCTGTAATCCAGTGCAGGCCCCCACGGATAACACCCATCAGCAGCATCAGGACCAGGAGTCAAGCCTCCATGTTGCCCCAGTCCACAAGGCAGGTGGGGAGGGCTGGGGCCAGCTGTTCGGGCATGTGCCAGTCTCTGACAGGAATTTAGATCCGCCCCTTCCCACACTCCCCTCCTCCCATGGCACAAGGGATCCATTCCGGAACCCAGGACGGGCATCCGATTGGATGCCTGCCCAGGTCGAAAGTTCCACACCCCATCTGTCCCCCGCAAACTGGTGCACCGGGGCGCGCAAGGCCTCAGACAGGTGGCCGGCGATGGTGGATACTGACTGGTGTGCACCTGTCCGCAGGTGCGGAGCTGTGTGAGCAGGGTACACGCCTTTGGTGTGCACCTTACACCCTCTGAGGCACAGAGCCCACAACACTCAGGCAGTACACTGTCAAAATATATGATCAGATAACAGACATGACATAGTCAAAATACATAATCAATGAAATAATTCATATGGCCAAAGTACATGATGAAGTATTAATAACAATTTTTGACTATACACAGCAGGGAAAACAGATCAATAGTGTATCAGTATGAATCAAGGTAGACACGCAAAGCCGTTCTAACAACAATTTCCAAATAAGAGAGCACTCATGAATCAGGAAAGACCACAGACTCTGAAAATTAAGCTTCACAAATTTAATTCAGTTTAGAAACAGAGTGTGGTCCAAAGCGTAATGGAGACCATTATTGTTCTCAGGCTGGCCACATAAACCCTTCATCAGGGGCAAGGGTTTGTGTGACCCAAAGCGTTGGGGCAAGTAGTGGTCTCCATTATGTTCTTGGACCACACTCTGTTTCTAAACTGAATTAAATCTGTGAAGCTTAATTTTCAGAGTCTGTGGTCTTTCCTGATTCATGAGCGCTCTCTTATTTGGAAGTTGTTGGAGACAATTGGGATAGCCAGCCCCCGGAGGTGCACCACACCACATTCCTTGTGTCCGCATGTGTTCTGGATTCCCAGTTCTAAACACACAAGTAAGCAGCACTGATTACAGCAGCAGAGGCTGCGCTCTAGTAGGACAACTTTGAGCCCTTTCTTAAATCCACCAAGAGAAGGACAGTCCTGAAGGGTAGCAGGTAGAGTATTACAAAGGTGAGGTGCTGAGGTTGCAAATGACTTCTTTCCCACACAGGATCTAACTCTAGGTACTGCTAATAGGGTAGTACTGGAGCACATGGGACCCTCCTTTAGGATTTGTTAGGATGTCACATAGACTAGGAGAAGGGGAGGGACCCTTGACAAGCTTAAACGCCAGGCAGCGGAAAGGGTACTCTAATCAGCCCTCCAATGAAGGCATAGGTCAGTGAATACAGCCCATCACAATGGTGCTCCCTGGGTGGGGCTCCAGAGGCGAAGCAGACCATTTTATTGTACAGTACTCTATTCTTGCTGAACTCGGAGCATCTCAGGGATTGTAAGAAGACAGTCCAGCACAGGACAAGCAGTGAGTAAACGGCGGCACTGAGCAAACCTTTCAGTGCTATAGTCAGAACTGAGTGGCTGAAACTAAGCAGTTAAAGAGTAATCAGCTACTGATAACTACTGATTCCAAACCCAGTAGCATGGAGGCAGGACCAGGGAAGATACAGGCCAGGAACAGAGCACCTAGGGATGAAACATGATCAGTCTAGCCAAGTAACCTCAGACCACAGTCAGCAAGTAAGCAAGCATTACCTGTACAGTGCATACAACAAATAGTGAAAGGCAGCATTACGAAGTAACAACCCCCATTTTAAATATATTGTAAGACAAGACAGATATGATTGAGAATACTCCACTTAGAGAGTAGCCACCAACACCTCGGAAAGAAGAATCAGAGTCAATCTGCAGTTCAGGCTGAGTTTACAGAGGGAGAAGTGCAGTCTACACTGCCAGAAGATTCTGGTGAGGTAATTCTGTTTTTCTGAGTTTAAACAGAGGAGAGCTGAGAGTGTGAGATTCAGTTTACAGAGGGGGAGGTGCTGTCTACATTACCAGAAGCTTTCTGAGGGGAATATAGCTCCTGCTGAGGAAATTCTGTTTCCTGAGTTTAAACTGAGGACAGCTGGGAGTGTGTTGTCAGCACTCTTGTGAGAGTTGGGTGGAGGTCTAATCCCACCTCCCCACCCTCCCTCCCAGAGCTCACCTGTTATAGGGGAACTCCTGCCCTGCAACTGGAGCACAAGGCTTCAGGTGCAGCTCATGTAGTTCTAGCCACTGGGGATTGGGTTTAAAAGCTGGGAGAGAGGAGCTAGGGAGTTGTACACTTCCCTAATAAGTTTACTGTGTAGAACTGCACCCAGTAACAGGGGCACCCGTTTACTGTGGGACTGTATCTAGGATTAGTGGGGGACCTGATTAGTGGGCAGGGGTGTATCTTAGACTAGTGGGAAACCTGGTGGCTCACCCAAGGTAACCTACTTAGAGGTGGATGGGACCACACGTCATTAGGGCTGGCATCTTTGGGAGGGTGGTGGGGTGCACAGGGTGTGGGGCGGCCATGATACTGGACTGGACTTGGAAGTTCGGTGGTTGCCCAGTGTGCTACCAGTTGGCACAGCTTAGGGAGGAGGTTGAGGGGATTAGGAGGCAGCTGGGGGGAGAGGGAGGTGTGGTTGAGGAATAGGGCAGGGGCTCTCCCACGGGGTTGCACCAACCACTAAGGGCGAGGGCATAGGAAAAGGAGTGCAAGTGAGTACTCTGGGGTTGCATAGGGACCCTGACAGAGGGGGCCCAAAAGGAGGACACTACCAAGGAAGCAGGCAGGTATCTGGGGACCCTCACAGAGGGGGGCCAAAGGGAGGACATTCTCAGGGAAGCAGGCAGATGGCTGGGGCTGGACAGAAGGAAGCAAGGTGGGGAGCTGGATCGGACCTTAAGCTCAGTAAGCTTCAATTCCATTCTTCTGCTTGAGAATGAGGGGCGATGTAGCCATGACAGGGGTTAGAGATGGAAAGGGGTGGGGGGCAGGGGCCAGATAGCAGGAGGAACAGGGGGAACTTGGAATGTGGGAAAACGCGGGGAGCAGAGGATCAGTGCAGGAGGAGGAGGGGGTGGAGGGAGGAAAGGGCAAGGAGAAGGACCAGAAGTACAAGGGGGATACAGTAAAGGGAGCTGAGGGTTTAGGCCAAGGGAGCATGACAGGCATGGAGGGGCTGAACGGAGAAGGGAAGGAAGGGAGGAAGAGCCAGGCTAGTTTAGCAGATGGGGGGGAAGGACCAGTTGCGAGCAGTAACGGGGGTAGCAGGGCACAGAAGGATACTCAGGAGGAGGCAGAGAGGCATAGGATCAGTGGGGAGGGGAAGGCCAGGGTAAATAAAGAGGGGGCGGCAGGTGGCACCCAGATGGGGGGAGGAGCAAAGAGCCCGCTAGAGGGAGGGGCCGGTAGAAAGGAAGGAAGAGGGACATGGAAGGGGAGGAATTGGAGGAAAAGGGGTGGTCAGAGTGCTCCTGTTGGGTGATCCCCTGATCAGGGGTATCAAATGGGATAGGGAAGGGGAAGCCTGCCCGGTTAGAACAAAATGCTTTCCTGGACTAATGATGCACAGGGCCAAGCATGAGGTATATCAGTTGGCAAAGGATTGTGGAGGTTCCCCAGACATACTGGTCCACCTGGCTACCAATGACATTGAGGGTAACAGCGAGCTAGAGATACAGGCAAGGTCCAGGGAGCTTGCCAGGGTCTATCATGACATAGGATGCATGAATTCCTTCTCGGAAATCCTGCTAGTGCCAAGGGCTAGTGGGGAACACAAAAGGAAGATTAGGGAGATAAACCAGTGGCTCAGGGAATGGTGTGGGGCCAGAGGGTATGGGTTGATGGGGGATTGGGTGGAGACCTGGGAGGATAGGGGACTGTATGCTGGAGATAGGCTCCATCTCAATTTGGAGGGGAAGGAAATCCTTAAGTTGAAAATAGAGGGGTTCATTAGTGAAAGGTGGGGTTTAAACTTGTGAAGGGGGAGAGATGGGAGAAAGGGCTGTTGAGGGGGGTCCGATAAAGGAGGGAATCTGTCTCCTCCCCCCCCCGGGGAGCTGGAGGAATGCGGGAAAAGGCCGACTGGTAAGGTGCAGACCAGGGGAAGACAGAATCCCCACGGGAACACGAGCAGGGGAAATGGAAGTA
Organism: Neoceratodus forsteri; assembly: GCA_016271365.2. Lineage (NCBI taxonomy): Eukaryota > Metazoa > Chordata > Ceratodontiformes > Ceratodontidae > Neoceratodus > Neoceratodus forsteri. Next base: position 1,392,459,143 of record CM057458.1, on the reverse strand, counting down.
TAGGGAAGGGGTGGAAGGTAGTCCTGCTAAATGCCGGGAGCTTGGGCAATAAAATGCCTGAGCTCCAGGTGATGCTAACTGAGGGAGAGGTGGATATGGCAGTGGTCACTGAGACCTGGGCCACCACAGGGCACGACTGGGAACTGAACCTGGAGGGTTACACCATGTTCAGAAAGGACAAGGGGGGGAAGGGAGGAGGGGTAGCAATAATAGTCCAAAACTGCATTGCCATAGGAGGAGTGGAGGAGGTGGAGGGAACTGTGGAGGCGATTTGGGTCACCTTGATAACAAGGTGGGGGGCAAGAGAATAAAAATAGGAGTGGTGTATAGACCCCCTGCGCTGGCGAAGGAGCTGGAGGAGAGTCTGGTGGCAGATGTTGGGAGACACTGCAGACTGGGCAGGGGAAGGGTGGTGGTGTTGGGGGACTTAAACATGCCAAGAACAGACTGGGAGACTTTGGCATCCTCAGTGGCCGGGGAACAGAGGTTGTTGGATGTCTTTCAGGACACGTTCCTAACTCAGCAGGTAGGGGAACCGACCAGGGAGGCGCAGATACTGGACGTGGTCCTGGGAGGCAGACCAGATTGGGCACCTGGAAGTAAGGGACCCGATGGTGGCGAGTGACCATGCCACGGTCTGGTTCTGCCCGAACTTAGGAGGGGTAGAAAGCTGTACAAGGACGGAGGTAACTGACTTCAGGGGGACAGATTTCAAGGAAATGGGAAGGATCCTTAAGGAGCACTTGGATGGGATTGGGCCAGACATGAACACTGACAGTAGGTAGGAAATCATCAGGAGGGGGGTGCAGGATGCTACCAGCACCTACGCAAGAGTAAGACAAAAATGTGGTAGGGCCCGAAAACCCTGCTGGTGGACCAAGGAGGTTCAGGAGGTGGTGAGGGGAAAGAAGGTAGCCTATAGGCAATTCAAGTGCTCAAGGAGTGAAAGAGATTGAGGGAAGTACGAGCTGATGGCCAGAAGGGCCACTAGGGTGGTGAGGGCAGCTAAGGCAAGGAAGGAGCAGAACCTGGCCAGGGAAAATTAGGAAAGGGAACAAGAGGTGCTTTAGATACATTGGGGAAAAACGAAGGATGAAGGGGCAGATTAGCAGGATTAAAATGGGAGGGATAGGCACAAGACCCGGGGAGCAGGCTGAGGTACTAAATGAGTACTTCGTCTCAGTTTTCACCAAGAAAAATGGAGGGGCTGCATCATACATGGGAGGAGATGGTGAAACTGGGGGAGGGACTTACCGATCAGTGGGTCTAGGGAGAGGGGGTCAACACTGGCAGGTGGGGGGAAGGTAAAGCAGGGGGACGAGGGAGCAGAGGTGGAAATCACGGCGAAGAGAGTGAGGGAAGCCCTCAGGTCCCTTTAGACAGAGAAAGCAATGGGGCCGGATAAATTACATCACAGAGTGCTGAAGGAACTGGCGGTTGTCCTGGCGAAACCCCTGGCGGAGCTCTTCAGCATCTCTCTGAGGACAGGGTGGGTGCCCCCGGACTGGAAGGTGGCGCATATAGTGCCTATCCACAAGGGGGGGGATAAAGAGAGGTGGCAGGGAACTACAGGCCCGTCAGCCTGACATCAGTGGTGAGCAAGGTGATGGAGGGCATTGTCAAGGAGAGACTAGGGGGGACCTGGAAAAGTTTGGATGCCTGGATGATAGACAGTATGGATTCATCCTGGGGAAATCGTGTCAGACAAACCTTGTGGAGTTCTATGACTGGGTGACGAGTGCCTTGGACCTGGGTGGACCAGTGGATGTCCTCTTTCTTGACTTCAGCAAGGTGTTGACTCCAACTCTGTTCCTCACGGGGGGCCTGTTGGATAAGCTGGGAGGAATGGGGGTGGGGAACCAGATGATCAGATGGATAGGCAACTGGCTCCAGGACCGGACCCAGAGGGTCGTTGTTGGCGGGATAGTCTCATCCCCAAGGAGGGTCATTAGTGGGGTCCCTCAGGGATCAGTCCTTGGGCCCCTCCTGTTCAACACCTACGTCTCTGACATAAGGAAGGGTATCAGGAGTGAGATAAGTCTCTTTGCAGATGACTCAAACTGGGGGGTGGGAAGGAGGGAGGATGGCCCTACAGGGGACCTGGAGGCTCTAGAAAGGTGGTCTAGAAAGTGGAAGCTGAGGTTCAATGCAGGAAATGCAATGTACTACACCTGGGAGCCAGAAACCCAGGCCACGTGTACACCCGGGGGGGGGGGATGCTACAAGTCTCGATGGCTGAGAGGGATCGGGGGGGTGGATGTCAAGATGAACAACTCGGAGACTTGTAGGAGGGCAGCGGCAAAGGCCAACAGGATGCTGGGTTGCATCGCTAGGGGCATCACCTCCAGAAGGAGGGAAGTGATACTCCCACCATATAACTGCTTGGTGAGGCCACACCTCGAGTACTGCGTGCAGTTTTGGAGGCCATATTTAAAGAGGGACATTGAACTCCTGGAGAGGGTCCAGAGGAGGGCAACCAAAGTGATTTGGGGCTTAGGGGACAGGACCTATGGGGAGAGTCTCGAAATGCTAAATATATATACACATTGGAAGAGAGAAGGGACTGGGGAAACCTGACAGAGGTCTTCAGGTACATGAAGGGATAAATAGGGGAAGAGCAGTCAGGGTGCTCTGAAGGAAGGAAGGGAAGGGTAACTAGAGGGCATGGGTGGAAGCTGGAGGGGGGATTCAGGGGAGAAAGAATGAGGTGCTACTTCACTGAGAGGGTGGTGGAGCCATGGAATGCGCTGCCCAGGGGGCTGGTGGAGGCAGAGACAGTGGAAGGGTTCAAGAGGGGGTTGGATATGTACAGGAGAAGGGTTTTGGAAGCAAAATTCAGTGTAGTGAGAATATCCGGGACTGGGAAGGGAGAAGCCAGAGAGGGAGAGGGGGACAGCAAGATCAGCTCTCAGGGTGGGGGCTGACCAAACGAGCAGACATGAAAGACCGTTAGGTCTATTTCTGCTGGCATTTTAGTATGTTAGTATGCAGACCGTTGAAGCCAAGGCAAAAAATCATTTGGATAACACAATCTACTTTCTGTAAGAATACTGCAATAGCAGCAGGAATCACTTGGCTAAGATACACTACACAGAAGAAGAACAGCGAGTCAAATACAGACTGATGACGACCAGCTTGCTTAGTTTTCACACTATTAGGAAAAGTAATGTGCGCCAATGAACCTTTAACTGAGTTAGTTGACACTGCCCAGTATCACTTGCTTCATGAAGTAGTCCCATCTGCAGGCTCTCTTACCTCCCGGTATTGGGTAACAGCTCACAAAAGGAGGCCTCTTACCATTAGTTAGTGATGTGCTGGTCTGGTATGCTGATCTAATGGAAACTGTGCAGTATCCAGACAATGGCCATCGCCATGGACAACGCCCACGTTAGACACCTTTATTCTGTGGCCCTTAGCATGTCGGCCCGCTTGCAACAAGAGGCTGAAGATATGATGGGTGGGGAAGGCCCGCCCCTAGCCTGCAGTGATTGGCTGAGGCAGGAACAGTCTAGCAGAATATTGCAAAAAACAATTTAAATGTGAAAAAAGCATGAAAATTGGCCTATAGGTTGATTTTTGTATGCTCTTTCATATAAGAGCAGGGCACAAATGATCCAGCAATGTTTAGGGGTTGCAAATGGGGGGAAGGGGTATTTATATTATGTATTTATTTATTTAAAATGTTGGTGACCGGGAGAGGCACACTGAGCTGAAGCTCATTTCCAGGTGCGACTTGGGGGGAAGAGGAAAAGGAGAAGTGCAAAGAAACAAACTTAAATAACTACAATTTTGCAATTACACGTGTAACTAACATTTCATTAACAAGTTAAATTATAACAGGGACTACAATATAATGAACAACAAGTCATGTAAATAATAATAACAACAACAAAGACTATGAGGAGGAGGGACAGGAACAGGGAAGAGGGGAGGATTGGGAGAGACTACGTTTTAAACTGTATAGAGAAGGGGCCAAACGAAGGGAGCTAGGAAGAGAATTCCAGAGGGATGGTAGATGGTAGAAGACTGCCTGCCCCAAACTGGAAGTATGACGGAGGGGAGAGAGAGAGAGAGAGAGAGAGAGATAGAGATACGGTACGGTACTTCAGTGTTCCAGGGGTTGGAAACTAGACAGTGAGAAAGACTGGATCCCCATTCGGGCAGTCCCTCCAGAGGCAGCTAAATCGTGCAGAGTGCTGATCAAATGTGGTTGCAGAAAGGCTTGCGGACCACCATGCAAATGTTTCAGTGCCTCACTTCCATGTACTAATCTGTGTGCCTCTGTGGGATCATGCTACAGAGACAAAGATCGTGTAAGTATGTTGCTAATTTCTGTAAACAAGTATGAGAATTTAAATTTCATTCGTACCTTAACTGCAACAGGTATTTAATATTGAAATTTTGCAATCTGATTATGTGCAATCACAGAATTTTCTCTATGTGAAGTACACTTTTGTGAGATAATGACTGTAAACATGTAGGATAGTGTATGGTAGCCCATATACAACAATGCTATTCTCACATTGAGTGGTTACTATGATGTCAAGGACCTCAAGAGCGAAGCTCAAGAGGTCTCTTGGACGTCGTGGTGACCACAAGGTTAAAGAATAGTGATATAACAACTGGCGAGCAATGTTTCCTATAGACTCAGCCAGCTGCTATTTCCCATAACAACCAGTCGGTTGTTATGACATTCTCACGCTCCATCTATCAAAAGGGAGTGCTCCCTCATTGGCTCCCATTTTGTGTCTGGGTGGGCTTAACAGTTTGTAAAATGTGGCAGATCTGTATCTTAGTTAGTGAGGAACCGCCACTGTAAGATCCCATTCCTCCCCTTTTCCTAATCTTTATATATATTATTTCGTAGAGCCTACCTTAAATGTACATTTTTTAAACTATCTGGTTGATCCTGCGATTCACCAGCTTCAAGCAATGCACACTGTCAGCAGGAGCAGGTCTGTAGCTGATTTGTAGAGGTAAGTGCAATCGTAATCGCGATTTCAGCTGCAAGTTTAAAAAAAAAAATTGGGAGCAGAGTGTGCTGTGGGACAAGAGGGAGAAGGACTGGGGATGGTTGCACAGCTCAGGATTCTGGAGTGGGAGGCTGGGAACATGGGGAGCTGTGTAAGCTGCTGCTGCTGCTCCTAGGTGCCACAGTAGGATTTCTAGTATGGAGAGACTGCGTGTGTGTGTGTGTGTATAAAGAGAGACTGTATATGTGGAGAAAGAGAGACTATTTGTGTAACTGTGATATGGAGGGGGTCACAGCACTTCAGCTGGAAAAAATTGCTTGCCAGTATATTATATAAAATAAAAGATGAGGACATGTGCATATGAGAATTTAATGCACACCCTCGGAGTGGGATGCTTTGATAATGTAGCATCCCACACCTCAGGTGTGCATTAAAAATGCTCATATCACACACTTCCCCATCCATTATTCTATAGGTCATGTATTTGGGCTACCATACATTTTTCTATATACTGTATGGTCACCAAATAAACATTCGCTGACTTTTTGCAGTTTAAACAAGTCAGTGACTTCCGTCTGACACCTGCAATGCTCCATAATCCGCCCATCAGCCAGCCGACGTGCAACGGCTGAACGTCCAACTAGCCAATGAACAGTGCTGCTGGGGGCACTTGTATTGTGACATAGCTACTAATGCAGAACGAAAAGTCATTCTGCGTTAGTAGCTACGTCAATACTGCAGCAGAACGACTTTTTATGGTGTATGGCTTGCCATACACAATAGCATTCCACCATCCACTATATCCTGTTTCCATTTCATTACCATTTCAAACAATCTTTTTAACAGTTTATCTTTACAGATATATCTGCAATACATATTTCTAAAGATAACATAATGAGTGTTTGCTTGTCTTTAGATGACAGCACATTTCTACATCACAGTTATCAGTATACTTTAAATTGTACAATAATTTTGATCATTTTTCCACACAATACAAGATTAATTTAGATTAGTTAGTTGATTTTTTTTGACTGGGAAAGGAGGACTACACAATTCTGAATATTTTCAGTCTCATCCCGGGGAGGGGTGGGGAACGATGCAGATGGATGCCAACTGACACCAAACCAGATTAAGCTGTTAGTTGTATTTTAGTGAATGGGGGAAATCTGACCAGGACACCAGGGAAATTTCCCTACTCTTTGGTAGGGGGCGCTGTCCTATAGGTGTCAATCATGAAGGAGCCTACTGAGAATTTGGAGTTGGAAGGGAGTGGTCGCACATCTGAAACCTCAGTGGGTACAGGAGACGCCACAAGTGAGGTTACAGCAATGGAAAATAATAATAATCAGCAGTCGGGCGAAGATATGGAGTTCACAACAGAAGAGCATCTTCATGCAGAAATGTAGCAATGATCGTTATGTTTACAGTTCCAGATGGAGCAACTAGAGAAGGAGTACACATAGGCAAAACAACGCTTGTTTGAGGAGCAACTAGAGAAGGAGTACACACAGGCAAAATAATGATTGTTTGAGGAAAAGAAAACGTCTTGTTGGGAACTCTCCCAGTGTGGAGCAATCTAGACTGAAGGTCTCTGCTTTTGGTAGCAGTAACCCTGAGGCACCCCTGATGATGAGAGACAAAAAGTACCCGGAACACTGCAATGTCGCACC